>OY998268.1:20049748-21299748 GCA_963922045.1 Persicaria maculosa | reverse complement strand
AACCGGAGCTCTTGTTATGACCAAAATCGTGTCCGTAACACCTATAGAAAGGCAAACTGCCATCATTCCGAGGGCCATTTGGGCATCTCAGGTGGGCCTTTCATGGACCTATCGCCTAACTAGCATCACACCATGCCTAGGGCAAAGAATTCGGGGTTTTAAATTTTCTGAGATTTTGAGATTTTTTGTGGACTACCCCCTTTGGAAAAATTCGAGGATCCAAGTTGGTGGAAAAATGATATTTTTGGACATCTTCGAGGAGGATTTCTCAGGAGACGTCCTTTTTAAAGTCGTAGACCTTGAAGTTAGCTTTCCAACGAGCTCTCAAATGGCCCAATCAGACAAACCGGAGCTCTTGTTATGACCAAAATCGTGTCCGTAACACCTATAGAAAGGCAAACTGCCATCATTCCGAGGGCCATTTGGGCATCTCAGGTGGGCCTTTCATGGACCTATCGCCTAACTAGCATCACACCATGCCTAGAGCAAAGAATTCGGGGTTTTAAATTTTCTGAGATCTTGAGATTTTTTGTGGACTACCCCCTTTGGAAAAAGTCGAGGATCCAAGTTGGTGGAAAAATGATATTTTTGGACATCTTTGAGGAGGATTTCTCAGGAGACGTCCGTTTTAAAGTCGTAGACCTTGAAGTTAGCTTTCCAACGAGCTCTCAAATGGCCCAATCAGACAACCGGAGCTCTTGTTATGACCAAAATCGTATCCGTAACACCTATAGAAAGGCAAACTGCCTTCATTCCGGGGCCATTTGGGCATCTCAGGTGGGCCTTTCATGGACCTATCGCCTAACTAGCATCACACCATGCCTAGAGCAAAGAATTCGGGGTTTTAAATTTTCTGAGATCTTGAGATTTTTTGTGGACTACCCCCTTTGGAAAAATTCGAGGATCCAAGTTGGTGGAAAAATGATATATTTGGACATCTTCGAGGAGGATTTCTCAGGAGACGTCCTTTTTAAAGTCGTAGACCTTGAAGTTAGCTTTCCAACGAGCTCTCAAATGGCCCAATCAGACAAACCAGAGCTCTTGTTATGACCAAAATCGTGTCCGTAACACCTATAGAAAGGCAAACTGCCATCATTCCGAGGGCCATTTGGGCATCTCAGGTGGGCCTTTCATGGACCTATCGCCTAACTAGCATCACACCATGCCTAGGGCAAAGAATTCGGGGTTTTAAATTTTCTGAGATTTTGAGATTTTTTGTGGACTACCCCCTTTGAAAAAGTCGAGGATCCAAGTTGGTGGAAAAATGATTTTTTTTGGACATCTTCGAGGAGGATTTCTCAGGAGACGTCCGTTTTAAAGTCGTAGACCTTGAAGTTAGCTTTCCAACGAGCTCTCAAATGGCCCAATCAGACCAACGGAGCTCTTGTTATGACCAAAATACCAAGCTCGTGTCCGTAACACCTAAAGAAAGGCAAACTGCCTTCATTCCGGGGCCATTTGGGCATCTCAGGTGGGCCTTTCATGGACCTATCGCCTAACTAGCATCACACCATTCCTAGAGCAAAGAATTCGGGGTTTTAAATTTTCTGAGATCTTGAGATTTTTTGTGGACTACCCCCTTTGGAAAAATTCGAGGATCCAAGTTGGTGGAAAAATGATATTTTTGGACATCTTCGAGGAGGATTTCTCAGGAGACGTCCTTTTTAAAGTCGTAGACCTTGAAGTTAGCTTTCCAACGAGCTCTCAAATGGCCCAATCAGACCAACGGAGCTCTTGTTATGACCAAAATCGTGTCCGTAACACCTATAGAAAGGCAAACTGCCTTCATTCCGGGGCCATTTGGGCATCTCAGGTGGGCCTTTCATGGACCTATCGCCTAACTAGCATCACACCATGCCTAGGGCAAAGAATTCGGGGTTTTAAATTTTCTGAGATCTTGAGATTTTTTGTGCACTACCCCCTTTGGAAAAAGTCGAGGATCCAAGTTGGTGGAAAAATGATATTTTTGGACATCTTTGAGGAGGATTTCTCAGGAGACGTCCGTTTTAAAGTCGTAGACCTTGAAGTTAGCTTTCCAACGAGCTCTCAAATGGCCCAATCAGACAACCGGAGCTCTTGTTATGACCAAAATCGTATCCGTAACACCTATAGAAAGGCAAACTGCCTTCATTCCGGGGCCATTTGGGCATCTCAGGTGGGCCTTTCATGGACCTATCGCCTAACTAGCATCACACCATGCCTAGAGCAAAGAATTCGGGGTTTTAAATTTTCTGAGATCTTGAGATTTTTTGTGGACTACCCCCTTTGGAAAAATTCGAGGATCCAAGTTGGTGGAAAAATGATATTTTTGGACATCTTCGAGGAGGATTTCTCAGGAGACGTCCTTTTTAAAGTCGTAGACCTTGAAGTTAGCTTTCCAACGAGCTCTCAAATGGCCCAATCAGACAAACCGGAGCTCTTGTTATGACCAAAATCGTGTCCGTAACACCTATAGAAAGGCAAACTGCCATCATTCCGAGGGCCATTTGGGCATCTCAGGTGGGCCTTTCATGGACCTATCGCCTAACTAGCATCACACCATGCCTAGAGCAAAGAATTCGGGGTTTTAAATTTTCTGAGATCTTGAGATTTTTTGTGGACTACCCCCTTTGGAAAAATTCGAGGATCCAAGTTGGTGGAAAAATGATATTTTTGGACATCTTCGAGGAGGATTTCTCAGGAGACGTCCTTTTTAAAGTCGTAGACCTTGAAGTTAGCTTTCCAACGAGCTCTCAAATGGCCCAATCAGACAAACCGGAGCTCTTGTTATGACCAAAATCGTGTCCGTAACACCTATAGAAAGGCAAACTGCCTTCATTCCGGGGCCATTTGGGCATCTCAGGTGGGCCTTTCATGGACCTATCGCCTAACTAGCATCACACCATGCCTAGGGCAAAGAATTCGGGGTTTTAAATTTTCTGAGAGCTTGAGATTTTTTGTGGACTACCCCCTTTGGAAAAAGTCGAGGATCCAAGTTGGTGGAAAAATGATTTTTTTTGGACATCTTCGAGGAGGATTTCTCAGGAGACGTCCGTTTTAAAGTCGTAGACCTTGAAGTTAGCTTTCCAACGAGCTCTCAAATGGCCCAATCAGACCAACGGAGCTCTTGTTATGACCAAAATACCAAGCTCGTGTCCGTAACACCTAAAGAAAGGCAAACTGCCTTCATTCCGGGGCCATTTGGGCATCTCAGGTGGGCCTTTCATGGACCTATCGCCTAACTAGCATCACACCATTCCTAGAGCAAAGAATTCGGGGTTTTAAATTTTCTGAGATCTTGAGATTTTTTGTGGACTACCCCCTTTGGAAAAATTCGAGGATCCAAGTTGGTGGAAAAATGATATTTTTGGACATCTTCGAGGAGGATTTCTCAGGAGACGTCCTTTTTAAAGTCGTAGACCTTGAAGTTAGCTTTCCAACGAGCTCTCAAATGGCCCAATCAGACCAACGGAGCTCTTGTTATGACCAAAATCGTGTCCGTAACACCTATAGAAAGGCAAACTGCCTTCATTCCGGGGCCATTTGGGCATCTCAGGTGGGCCTTTCATGGACCTATCGCCTAACTAGCATCACACCATGCCTAGGGCAAAGAATTCGGGGTTTTAAATTTTCTGAGAGCTTGAGATTTTTTGTGGACTACCCCCTTTGGAAAAAGTCGAGGATCCAAGTAGGTGGAAAAATGATTTTTTTTGGACATCTTCGAGGAGGATTTCTCAAGAGACGTCCTTTTTAAAGTCGTAGACCTTGAAGTTAGCTTTCTAACGAGCTCTCAAATGGCCCAATCAGACCAACGGAGCTCTTGTTATGATCAAAATACCAAGCTCGTGTCCGTAACACCTAAAGAAAGGCAAACTGCCTTCATTCCGGGGCCATTTGGGCATCTCAGGTGGGCATTTCATGGACCTATCGCCTAACTAGCATCACACCATGCCTAGGGCAAATAATTCGGGGTTTTAAATCTTTTGAGATTTTGAGATTTTTTGTGGACTACCCCATTTGGAAAAAGTCGAGGATCCAAGTTGGTGGAAAAATGATTTTTTTGGACATCTTCGAGGAGGATTTCTCAGAAGACGTCCTTTTTAATGTCGTAAAACTTGAAGTTAGCTTTCTAACGAGCTCTCAAATGGCCCAATCAGACCAACGGAGCTCTTGTTATGACCAAAATACCAAGCTCGTGTCCGTAACACCTATAGAAAGGCAAACTGCCTTCATTCCGGGGGCCATTTGGGCATCTCAGGTGGGCCTTTCATGGACCTATCGCCTAACTAGCATCACACCATGCCTAGGGCAAAGAATTCGGGGTTTTAAATTTTCTGAGATTTTGAGATTTTTTGTGGACTACCCCCTTTGAAAAAGTCGAGGATCCAAGTTGGTGGAAAAATGATTTTTTTTGGACATCTTCGAGGAGGATTTCTCAAGAGACGTCCTTTTTAAAGTCGTAGACCTTGAAGTTAGCTTTCTAACGAGCTCTCAAATGGCCCAATCAGACCAACGGAGCTCTTGTTATGATCAAAATACCAAGCTCGTGTCCGTAACACCTAAAGAAAGGCAAACTGCCTTCATTCCGGGGCCATTTGGGCATCTCAGGTGGGCCTTTCATGGACCTATCGCCTAACTAGCATCACACCATGCCTAGGGCAAAGAATTCGGGGTTTTAAATCTTTTGAGATTTTGAGATTTTTTGTGGACTACCCCATTTGGAAAAAGTCGAGGATCCAAGTTGGTGGAAAAATGATTTTTTTGGACATCTTCGAGGAGGATTTCTCAGAAGACGTCCGTTTTAAAGTCGTAGAACTTGAAGTTAGCTTTCCAACGAGCTCTCAAATGGCCCAATCAGACCAACGGAGCTCTTGTTATGACCAAAATACCAAGCTCGTGTCCGTAACACCTATAGAAAGGCAAACTGCCTTCATTCCGGGGGCCATTTGGGCATCTCAGGTGGGCCTTTCATGGACCTATCGCCTAACTAGCATCACACCATGCCTAGGGCAAAGAATTCGGGGTTTTAAATTTTCTGAGATTTTGAGATTTTTTGTGGACTACCCCCTTTGAAAAAGTCGAGGATCCAAGTTGGTGGAAAAATGATTTTTTTTGGACATCTTCGAGGAGGATTTCTCAGGAGACGTCCCTTTTAAAGTCGTAGACCTTGAAGTTAGCTTTCCAACGAGCTCTCAAATGACCCAATCAGACAACCGGAGCTCTTGTTATGACCAAAATACAAAGCTCGTGTCCATAACACCTATAGAAAGGCAAACTGCCTTCATTCCGGGGCCATTTGGGCATCTCAGGTGGGCCTTTCATGGACCTATCGCCTAACTAGCATCACACCATGCCTAGGGCAAAGAATTCGGGGTTTTAAATCTTTTGAGATTTTGAGATTTTTTGTGGACTACCCCATTTGGAAAAAGTCGAGGATCCAAGTTGGTGGAAAAATGATTTTTTTGGACATCTTCGAGGAGGATTTCTCAGAAGACGTCCGTTTTAAAGTCGTAGAACTTGAAGTTAGCTTTCCAACGAGCTCTCAAATGGCCCAATCAGACCAACGGAGCTCTTGTTATGACAAAAATACCAAGCTCGTGTCCGTAACACCTATAGAAAGGCAAACTGCCTTCATTCCGGGGGCCATTTGGGCATCTCAGGTGGGCCTTTCATGGACCTATCGCCTAACTAGCATCACACCATGCCTAGGGCAAAGAATTCGGGGTTTTAAATTTTCTGAGATTTTGAGATTTTTTGTTGACTACCCCCTTTGAAAAAGTCGAGGATCCAAGTTGGTGGAAAAATGATTTTTTTTGGACATCTTCGAGGAGGATTTCTCAGGAGACGTCCTTTTTAAAGTCGTAGACCTTGAAGTTAGCTTTCCAACGAGCTCTCAAATGACCCAATCAGACAACCGGAGCTCTTGTTATGACCAAAATACAAAGCTCGTGTCCATAACACCTATAGAAAGGCAAACTGCCTTCATTCCGGGGCCATTTGGGCATCTCAGGTGGGCCTTTCATGGACCTATCGCCTAACTAGCATCACACCATGCCTAGGGCAAAGAATTCGGGGTTTTAAATTTTCTGAGATCTTGAGATTTTTTGTGGACTACCCCCTTTGGAAAAAGTCGAGGATCCAAGTTGGTGGAAAAATGATTTTTTTTGGACATCGTCGAGGAGGATTTCTCAGGAGACGTCCGTTTTAAAGTCGTAGACCTTGAAGTTAGCTTTCCAACGTGCTCTCAAATGGCCCAATCAGACCAACGGAGCTCTTGTTATGACCATAATACCAAGCTCGTGTCCGTAACACCTATAGAAAGGCAAACTGCCTTCATTCCGAGGGCCATTTGGGCATCTCAGGTGGGCCTTTCATGGACCTATCGCCTAACTAGCATCACACCATGCCTAGGGCAAAGAATTCGGGGTTTTAAATTTTCTGAGATTTTGAGATTTTTTGTGGACTACCCCCTTTGAAAAAGTCGAGGATCCAAGTTGGTGGAAAAATGATTTTTTTTGGACATCTTCGAGGAGGATTTCTCAGGAGACGTCCGTTTTAAAGTCGTAGACCTTGAAGTTAGCTTTCCAACGAGCTCTCAAATGGCCCAATCAGACCAACGGAGCTCTTGTTATGACCAAAATACCAAGCTCGTGTCCGTAACACCTAAAGAAAGGCAAACTGCCTTCATTCCGGGGCCATTTGGGCATCTCAGGTGGGCCTTTCATGGACCTATCGCCTAACTAGCATCACACCATGCCTAGAGCAAAGAATTCGGGGTTTTAAATTTTCTGAGATCTTGAGATTTTTTGTGGACTACCCCCTTTGGAAAAATTCGAGGATCCAAGTTGGTGGAAAAATGATATTTTTGGACATCTTCGTGGAGGATTTCTCAGGAGACGTCCGTTTTAAAGTCGTAGACCTTGAAGTTAGCTTTCCAACGAGCTCTCAAATGGCCCAATCAGACCAACGAAGCTCTTGTTATGACCAAAATACCAAGCTCGTGTCCGTAACACCTATAGAAAGGCAAACTGCCTTCATTCCGAGGGCCATTTGGGCATCTCAGGTGGGCCTTTCATGGACCTATCGCCTAACTAGCATCACACCATGCCTAGGGCAAAGAATTCGAGGTTTTAAATTTTCTGAGATCTTGAGATTTTTTGTGGAGTACCCCCTTTGGAAATAGTCGAGGATCCAAGTTGGTGGAAAAATGATTTTTTTTGGACATCTTCGAGGAGGATTTCTCCCAAGACGTCCTTTTTAAAGTCGTAGACCTTGAAGTTAGCTTTCTAACGAGCTCTCAAATGGCCCAATCAGACCAACGGAGCTCTTGTTATGATCAAAATACCAAGCTCGTGTCCGTAACACCTAAAGAAAGGCAAACTGCCTTCATTCCGGGGCCATTTGGGCATCTCAGGTGGGCCTTTCATGGACCTATCGCCTAACTAGCATCACACCATGCCTAGGGCAAAGAATTCGGGGTTTTAAATCTTTTGAGATTTTGAGATTTTTTGTGGACTACCCCATTTGGAAAAAGTCGAGGATCCAAGTTGGTGGAAAAATGATTTTTTTGGACATCTTCGAGGAGGATTTCTCAGAAGACGTCCGTTTTAAAGTCGTAGAACTTGAAGTTAGCTTTCCAACGAGCTCTCAAATGGCCCAATCAGACCAACGGAGCTCTTGTTATGACCAAAATACCAAGCTCGTGTCCGTAACACCTATAGAAAGGCAAACTGCCTTCATTCCGGGGGCCATTTGGGCATCTCAGGTGGGCCTTTCATGGACCTATCGCCTAACTAGCATCACACCATTCCTAGAGCAAAGAATTCGGGGTTTTAAATTTTCTGAGATCTTGAGATTTTTTGTGGACTACCCCCTTTGGAAAAATTCGAGGATCCAAGTTGGTGGAAAAATGATATTTTTGGACATCTTCGAGGAGGATTTCTCAGGAGACGTCCTTTTTAAAGTCGTAGACCTTGAAGTTAGCTTTCCAACGAGCTCTCAAATGGCCCAATCAGACCAACGGAGCTCTTGTTATGACCAAAATCGTGTCCGTAACACCTATAGAAAGGCAAACTGCCTTCATTCCGGGGCCATTTGGGCATCTCAGGTGGGCCTTTCATGGACCTATCGCCTAACTAGCATCACACCATGCCTAGGGCAAAGAATTCGGGGTTTTAAATTTTCTGAGAGCTTGAGATTTTTTGTGGACTACCCCCTTTGGAAAAAGTCGAGGATCCAAGTTGGTGGAAAAATGATTTTTTTTGGACATCTTCGAGGAGGATTTCTCAAGAGACGTCCTTTTTAAAGTCGTAGACCTTGAAGTTAGCTTTCTAACGAGCTCTCAAATGGCCCAATCAGACCAACGGAGCTCTTGTTATGATCAAAATACCAAGCTCGTGTCCGTAACACCTAAAGAAAGGCAAACTGCCTTCATTCCGGGGCCATTTGGGCATCTCAGGTGGGCCTTTCATGGACCTATCGCCTAACTAGCATCACACCATGCCTAGGGCAAATAATTCGGGGTTTTAAATCTTTTGAGATTTTGAGATTTTTTGTGGACTACCCCATTTGGAAAAAGTCGAGGATCCAAGTTGGTGGAAAAATGATTTTTTTGGACATCATCGAGGAGGATTTCTCAGAAGACGTCCTTTTTAAAGTCGTAAAACATGAAGTTAGCTTTCCAACGAGCTCTCAAATGGCCCAATCAGACCAACGGAGCTCTTGTTATGACCAAAATACCAAGCTCGTGTCCGTAACACCTATAGAAAGGCAAACTGCCTTCATTCCGGGGGCCATTTGGGCATCTCAGGTAGGCCTTTCATGGACCTATCGCCTAACTAGCATCACACCATGCCTAGGGCAAAGAATTCGGGGTTTTAAATCTTTTGAGATTTTGAGATTTTTTGTGGACTACCCCATTTGGAAAAAGTCGAGGATCCAAGTTGGTGGAAAAATGATTTTTTTGGACATCTTCGAGGAGGATTTCTCAGAAGACGTCCGTTTTAAAGTCGTAGAACTTGAAGTTAGCTTTCCAACGAGCTCTCAAATGGCCCAATCAGACCAACGGAGCTCTTGTTATGACCAAAATACCAAGCTCGTGTCCGTAACACCTATAGAAAGGCAAACTGCCTTCATTCCGGGGGCCATTTGGGCATCTCAGGTGGGCCTTTCATGGACCTATCGCCTAACTAGCATCACACCATTCCTAGAGCAAAGAATTCGGGGTTTTAAATTTTCTGAGATCTTGAGATTTTTTGTGGACTACCCCCTTTGGAAAAATTCGAGGATCCAAGTTGGTGGAAAAATGATATTTTTGGACATCTTCGAGGAGGATTTCTCAGGAGACGTCCTTTTTAAAGTCGTAGACCTTGAAGTTAGCTTTCCAACGAGCTCTCAAATGGCCCAATCAGACCAACGGAGCTCTTGTTATGACCAAAATCGTGTCCGTAACACCTATAGAAAGGCAAACTGCCTTCATTCCGGGGCCATTTGGGCATCTCAGGTGGGCCTTTCATGGACCTATCGCCTAACTAGCATCACACCATGCCTAGGGCAAAGAATTCGGGGTTTTAAATTTTCTGAGAGCTTGAGATTTTTTGTGGACTACCCCCTTTGGAAAAAGTCGAGGATCCAAGTTGGTGGAAAAATGATTTTTTTTGGACATCTTCGAGGAGGATTTCTCAAGAGACGTCCTTTTTAAAGTCGTAGACCTTGAAGTTAGCTTTCTAACGAGCTCTCAAATGGCCCAATCAGACCAACGGAGCTCTTGTTATGATCAAAATACCAAGCTCGTGTCCGTAACACCTAAAGAAAGGCAAACTGCCTTCATTCCGGGGCCATTTGGGCATCTCAGGTGGGCCTTTCATGGACCTATCGCCTAACTAGCATCACACCATGCCTAGGGCAAATAATTCGGGGTTTTAAATCTTTTGAGATTTTGAGATTTTTTGTGGACTACCCCATTTGGAAAAAGTCGAGGATCCCAGTTGGTGGAAAAATGATTTTTTTGGACATCATCGAGGAGAATTTCTCAGAAGACGTCCTTTTTAAAGTCGTAAAACTTGAAGTTAGCTTTCCAACGAGCTCTCAAATGGCCCAATCAGACCAACGGAGCTCTTGTTATGACCAAAATACCAAGCTCGTGTCCGTAACACCTATAGAAAGGCAAACTGCCTTCATTCCGGGGGCCATTTGGGCATCTCAGGTGGGCCTTTCATGGACCTATCGCCTAACTAGCATCACACCATGCCTAGGGCAAAGAATTCGGGGTTTTAAATCTTTTGAGATTTTGAGATTTTTTGTGGACTACCCCATTTGGAAAAAGTCGAGGATCCAAGTTGGTGGAAAAATGATTTTTTTGGACATCTTCGAGGAGGATTTCTCAGAAGACGTCCGTTTTAAAGTCGTAGAACTTGAAGTTAGCTTTCCAACGAGCTCTCAAATGGCCCAATCAGACCAACGGAGCTCTTGTTATGACCAAAATACCAAGCTCGTGTCCGTAACACCTATAGAAAGGCAAACTGCCTTCATTCCGGGGGCCATTTGGGCATCTCAGGTGGGCCTTTCATGGACCTATCGCCTAACTAGCATCACACCATTCCTAGAGCAAAGAATTCGGGGTTTTAAATTTTCTGAGATCTTGAGATTTTTTGTGGACTACCCCCTTTGAAAAAGTCGAGGATCCAAGTTGGTGGAAAAATGATATTTTTGGACATCTTCGAGGAGGATTTCTCAGGAGACGTCCTTTTTAAAGTCGTAGACCTTGAAGTTAGCTTTCCAACGAGCTCTCAAATGGCCCAATCAGACCAACGGAGCTCTTGTTATGACCAAAATCGTGTCCGTAACACCTATAGAAAGGCAAACTGCCTTCATTCCGGGGCCATTTGGGCATCTCAGGTGGGCCTTTCATGGACCTATCGCCTAACTAGCATCACACCATGCCTAGGGCAAAGAATTCGGGGTTTTAAATTTTCTGAGAGCTTGAGATTTTTTGTGGACTACCCCCTTTGGAAAAAGTCGAGGATCCAAGTTGGTGGAAAAATGATTTTTTTTGGACATCTTCGAGGAGGATTTCTCAAGAGACGTCCTTTTTAAAGTCGTAGACCTTGAAGTTAGCTTTCTAACGAGCTCTCAAATGGCCCAATCAGACCAACGGAGCTCTTGTTATGATCAAAATACCAAGCTCGTGTCCGTAACACCTAAAGAAAGGCAAACTGCCTTCATTCCGGGGCCATTTGGGCATCTCAGGTGGGCCTTTCATGGACCTATCGCCTAACTAGCATCACACCATGCCTAGGGCAAATAATTCGGGGTTTTAAATCTTTTGAGATTTTGAGATTTTTTGTGGACTACCCCATTTGGAAAAAGTCGAGGATCCAAGTTGGTGGAAAAATGATTTTTTTGGACATCTTCGAGGAGGATTTCTCAGAAGACGTCCTTTTTAAAGTCGTAAAACTTGAAGTTAGCTTTCCAACGAGCTCTCAAATGGCCCAATCAGACCAACGGAGCTCTTGTTATGACCAAAATACCAAGCTCGTGTCCGTAACACCTATAGAAAGGCAAACTGCCTTCATTCCGGGGGCCATTTGGGCATCTCAGGTGGGCCTTTCATGGACCTATCGCCTAACTAGCATCACACCATGCCTAGGGCAAATAATTCGGGGTTTTAAATCTTTTGAGATTTTGAGATTTTTTGTGGACTACCCCATTTGGAAAAAGTCGAGGATCCAAGTTGGTGGAAAAATGATTTTTTTGGACATCTTCGAGGAGGATTTCTCAGAAGACGTCCTTTTTAAAGTCGTAAAACTTGAAGTTAGCTTTCCAACGAGCTCTCAAATGGCCCAATCAGACCAACGGAGCTCTTGTTATGACCAAAATACCAAGCTCGTGTCCGTAACACCTATAGAAAGGCAAACTGCCTTCATTCCGGGGGCCATTTGGGCATCTCAGGTGGGCCTTTCATGGACCTATCGCCTAACTAGCATCACACCATGCCTAGGGCAAAGAATTCGGGGTTTTAAATTTTCTGAGATTTTGAGATTTTTTGTGGACTACCCCCTTTGAAAAAGTCGAGGATCCAAGTTGGTGGAAAAATGATTTTTTTTGGACATCTTCGAGGAGGATTTCTCAAGAGACGTCCTTTTTAAAGTCGTAGACCTTGAAGTTAGCTTTCTAACGAGCTCTCAAATGGCCCAATCAGACCAACGGAGCTCTTGTTATGATCAAAATACCAAGCTCGTGTCCGTAACACCTAAAGAAAGGCAAACTGCCTTCATTCCGGGGCCATTTGGGCATCTCAGGTGGGCCTTTCATGGACCTATCGCCTAACTAGCATCACACCATGCCTAGGGCAAAGAATTCGGGGTTTTAAATCTTTTGAGATTTTGAGATTTTTTGTGGACTACCCCATTTGGAAAAAGTCGAGGATCCAAGTTGGTGGAAAAATGATTTTTTTGGACATCTTCGAGGAGGATTTCTCAGAAGACGTCCTTTTTAAAGTCGTAGAACATGAAGTTAGCTTTCCAACGAGCTCTCAAATGGCCCAATCAGACCAACGGAGCTCTTGTTATGACCAAAATACCAAGCTCGTGTCCGTAACACCTATAGAAAGGCAAACTGCCTTCATTCCGGGGGCCATTTGGGCATCTCAGGTGGGCCTTTCATGGACCTATCGCCTAACTAGCATCACACCATGCCTAGGGCAAAGAATTCGGGGTTTTAAATTTTCTGAGATTTTGAGATTTTTTGTGGACTACCCCCTTTGAAAAAGTCGAGGATCCAAGTTGGTGGAAAAATGATTTTTTTTGGACATCTTCGAGGAGGATTTCTCAGGAGACGTCCCTTTTAAAGTCGTAGACCTTGAAGTTAGCTTTCCAACGAGCTCTCAAATGACCCAATCAGACAACCGGAGCTCTTGTTATGACCAAAATACAAAGCTCGTGTCCATAACACCTATAGAAAGGCAAACTGCCTTCATTCCGGGGCCATTTGGGCATCTCAGGTGGGCCTTTCATGGACCTATCGCCTAACTAGCATCACACCATGCCTAGGGCAAAGAATTCGGGGTTTTAAATTTTCTGAGATCTTGAGATTTTTTGTGGACTACCCCATTTGGAAAAAGTCGAGGATCCAAGTTGGTGGAAAAATGATTTATTTGGACATCTTCGAGGAGGATTTCTCAGAAGACGTCCGTTTTAAAGTCGTAGAACTTGAAGTTAGCTTTCCAACGAGCTCTCAAATGGCCCAATCAGACCAACGGAGCTCTTGTTATGACCAAAATACCAAGCTCGTGTCCGTAACACCTATAGAAAGGCAAACTGCCTTCATTCCGGGGGCCATTTGGGCATCTCAGGTGGGCCTTTCATGGACCTATCGCCTAACTAGCATCACACCATGCCTAGGGCAAAGAATTCGGGGTTTTAAATTTTCTGAGATCTTGAGATTTTTTGTGGACTACCCCATTTGGAAAAAGTCGAGGATCCAAGTTGGTGGAAAAATGATTTATTTGGACATCTTCGAGGAGGATTTCTCAGAAGACGTCCGTTTTAAAGTCGTAGAACTTGAAGTTAGCTTTCCAACGAGCTCTCAAATGGCCCAATCAGACCAACGGAGCTCTTGTTATGACCAAAATACCAAGCTCGTGTCCGTAACACCTATAGAAAGGCAAACTGCCTTCATTCCGGGGGCCATTTGGGCATCTCAGGTGGGCCTTTCATGGACCTATCGCCTAACTAGCATCACACCATGCCTAGGGCAAAGAATTCGGGGTTTTAAATTTTTTGAGATTTTGAGATTTTTTGTTGACTACCCCCTTTGAAAAAGTCGAGGATCCAAGTTGGTGGAAAAATGATTTTTTTTGGACAGCTTCGAGGAGGATTTCTCAGGAGACGTCCTTTTTAAAGTCGTAGACCTTGAAGTTAGCTTTCCAACGAGCTCTCAAATGACCCAATCAGACAACCGGAGCTCTTGTTATGACCAAAATACAAAGCTCGTGTCCATAACACCTATAGAAAGGCAAACTGCCTTCATTCCGGGGCCATTTGGGCATCTCAGGTGGGCCTTTCATGGACCTATCGCCTAACTAGCATCACACCATGCCTAGGGCAAAGAATTCGGGGTTTTAAATTTTCTGAGATCTTGAGATTTTTTGTGGACTACCCCCTTTGGAAAAAGTCGAGGATCCAAGTTGGTGGAAAAATGATTTTTTTTGGACATCTTCGAGGAGGATTTCTCAGGAGACGTCCGTTTTAAAGTCGTAGACCTTGAAGTTAGCTTTCCAACGTGCTCTCAAATGGCCCAATCAGACCAACGGAGCTCTTGTTATGACCATAATACCAAGCTCGTGTCCGTAACACCTATAGAAAGGCAAACTGCCTTCATTCCGAGGGCCATTTGGGCATCTCAGGTGGGCCTTTCATGGACCTATCGCCTAACTAGCATCACACCATGCCTAGGGCAAAGAATTCGGGGTTTTAAATTTTCTGAGATTTTGAGATTTTTTGTGGACTACCCCCTTTGAAAAAGTCGAGGATCCAAGTTGGTGGAAAAATGATTTTTTTTGGACATCTTCGAGGAGGATTTCTCAGGAGACGTCCGTTTTAAAGTCGTAGACCTTGAAGTTAGCTTTCCAACGAGCTCTCAAATGGCCCAATCAGACCAACGGAGCTCTTGTTATGACCAAAATACCAAGCTCGTGTCCGTAACACCTAAAGAAAGGCAAACTGCCTTCATTCCGGGGCCATTTGGGCATCTCAGGTGGGCCTTTCATGGACCTATCGCCTAACTAGCATCACACCATGCCTAGAGCAAAGAATTCGGGGTTTTAAATTTTCTGAGATCTTGAGATTTTTTGTGGACTACCCCCTTTGGAAAAATTCGAGGATCCAAGTTGGTGGAAAAATGATATTTTTGGACATCTTCGTGGAGGATTTCTCAGGAGACGTCCGTTTTAAAGTCGTAGACCTTGAAGTTAGCTTTCCAACGAGCTCTCAAATGGCCCAATCAGACCAACGAAGCTCTTGTTATGACCAAAATACCAAGCTCGTGTCCGTAACACCTATAGAAAGGCAAACTGCCTTCATTCCGAGGGCCATTTGGGCATCTCAGGTGGGCCTTTCATGGACCTATCGCCTAACTAGCATCACACCATGCCTAGGGCAAAGAATTCGAGGTTTTAAATTTTCTGAGATCTTGAGATTTTTTGTGGAGTACCCCCTTTGGAAATAGTCGAGGATCCAAGTTGGTGGAAAAATGATTTTTTTTGGACATCTTCGAGGAGGATTTCTCAGAAGACGTCCTTTTTAAAGTCGTAGACCTTGAAGTTAGCTTTCTAACGAGCTCTCAAATGGCCCAATCAGACCAACGGAGCTCTTGTTATGATCAAAATACCAAGCTCGTGTCCGTAACACCTAAAGAAAGGCAAACTGCCTTCATTCCGGGGCCATTTGGGCATCTCAGGTGGGCCTTTCATGGACCTATCGCCTAACTAGCATCACACCATGCCTAGGGCAAAGAATTCGGGGTTTTAAATCTTTTGAGATTTTGAGATTTTTTGTGGACTACCCCATTTGGAAAAAGTCGAGGATCCAAGTTGGTGGAAAAATGATTTTTTTGGACATCTTCGAGGAGGATTTCTCAGAAGACGTCCTTTTTAATGTCGTAGAACTTGAAGTTAGCTTTCCAACGAGCTCTCAAATGGCCCAATCAGACCAACGGAGCTCTTGTTATGACCAAAATACCAAGCTCGTGTCCGTAACACCTATAGAAAGGCAAATTGCCTTCATTCCGGGGGCCATTTGGGCATCTCAGGTGGGCCTTTCATGGACCTATCGCCTAACTAGCATCACACCATGCCTAGGGCAAAGAATTCGGGGTTTTAAATTTTCTGAGATTTTGAGATTTTTTGTGGACTACCCCCTTTGAAAAAGTCGAGGATCCAAGTTGGTGGAAAAATGATTTTTTTTGGACATCTTCGAGGAGGATTTCTCAGGAGACGTCCTTTTTAAAGTCGTAGACCTTGAAGTTAGCTTTCCAACGAGCTCTCAAATGACCCAATCAGACAACCGGAGCTCTTGTTATGACCAAAATACAAAGCTCGTGTCCATAACACCTATAGAAAGGCAAACTGCCTTCATTCCGGGGCCATTTGGGCATCTCAGGTGGGCCTTTCATGGACCTATCGCCTAACTAGCATCACACCATGCCTAGGGCAAAGAATTCGGGGTTTTAAATTTTCTGAGATCTTGAGATTTTTTGTGGACTACCCCATTTGGAAAAAGTTGAGGATCCAAGTTGGTGGAAAAATGATTTTTTTTGGACATCTTCGAGGAGGATTTCTCAGGAGACGTCCATTTTAAAGTCGTAGACCTTGAAGTTAGCTTTCCAACGAGCTCTCAAATGGCCCAATCAGACCAACGGAGCTCTTGTTATGACCAAAATACCAAGCTCGTGTCCGTAACACCTAAAGAAAGGCAAACTGCCTTCATTCCGGGGCCATTTGGGCATCTCAGGTGGGCCTTTCATGGACCTATCGCCTAACTAGCATCACACCATGCCTAGGGCAAAGAATTCGGGGTTTTAAATTTTCTGAGATCTTGAGATTTTTTGTGGACTACCCCCTTTGAAAAAGTCGAGGATCCAAGTTGGTGGAAAAATGATTTTTTTTGGACATCTTCGAGGAGGATTTCTCAAGAGACGTCCTTTTTAAAGTCGTAGACCTTGAAGTTAGCTTTCCAACGAGCTCTCAAATTGCCCAATCAGACCAACGGAGCTCTTGTTATGACCAAAATACCAAGCTCATGTCCGTAACACCTATAGAAAGGCAAACTGCCTTCATTCCGGGGCCATTTGGGCATCTCAGGTGGGCCTTTCATGGACCTATCGCCTAACTAGCATCACACCATGCCTAGGGCAAAGAATTCGGGGTTTTAAATTTTCTGAGATCTTGAGATTTTTTGTGGACTACCCCCTTTGGAAAAAGTCGAGGATCCAAGTTGGTGGAAAAATGATTTTTTTTGGACATCTTCGAGGAGGATTTCTCAGGAGACGTCCGTTTTAAAGTCGTAGACCTTGAAGTTAGCTTTCCAACGAGCTCTCAAATGGCCCAATCAGACCAACGGAGCTCTTGTTATGACCAAAATACCAAGCTCGTGTCCGTAACACCTATAGAAAGGCAAACTGCCTTCATTCCGAGGGCCATTTGGGCATCTCAGGTGGGCCTTTCATGGACCTATCGCCTAACTAGCATTACACCATGCCTAGGGCAAAGAATTCGGGGTTTTAAATTTTCTGAGATTTTGAGATTTTTTGTGGACTACCCCCTTTGAAAAAGTCGAGGATCCAAGTTGGTGGAAAAATGATTTTTTTTGGACATCTTCGAGGAGGATTTCTCAGGAGACGTCCGTTTTAAAGTCGTAGACCTTGAAGTTAGCTTTCCAACGAGCTCTCAAATGGCCCAATCAGACCAACGGAGCTCTTGTTATGACCAAAATACCAAGCTCGTGTCCGTAACACCTAAAGAAAGGCAAACTGCCTTCATTCCGGGGCCATTTGGGCATCTCAGGTGGGCCTTTCATGGACCTATCGCCTAACTAGCATCACACCATGCCTAGAGCAAAGAATTCGGGGTTTTAAATTTTCTGAGATTTTGAGATTTTTTGTGGACTACCCCCTTTGAAAAAGTCGAGGATCCAAGTTGGTGGAAAAATGATTTTTTTTGGACATCTTCGAGGAGGATTTCTCAGGAGACGTCCGTTTTAAAGTCGTAGACCTTGAAGTTAGCTTTCCAACGAGCTCTCAAATGGCCCAATCAGACCAACGGAGCTCTTGTTATGATCAAAATACCAAGCTCGTGTCCGTAACACCTAAAGAAAGGCAAACTGCCTTCATTCCGGGGCCATTTGGGCATCTCAGGTGGGCCTTTCATGGACCTATCGCCTAACTAGCATCACACCATGCCTAGGGCAAAGAATTCGGGGTTTTAAATCTTTTGAGATTTTGAGATTTTTTGTGGACTACCCCATTTGGAAAAAGTCGAGGATCCAAGTTGGTGGAAAAATGATTTTTTTGGACATCTTCGAGGAGGATTTCTCAGAAGACGTCCTTTTTAATGTCGTAGAACTTGAAGTTAGCTTTCCAACGAGCTCTCAAATGGCCCAATCAGACCAACGGAGCTCTTGTTATGACCAAAATACCAAGCTCGTGTCCGTAACACCTATAGAAAGGCAAATTGCCTTCATTCCGGGGGCCATTTGGGCATCTCAGGTGGGCCTTTCATGGACCTATCGCCTAACTAGCATCACACCATGCCTAGGGCAAAGAATTCGGGGTTTTAAATTTTCTGAGATTTTGAGATTTTTTGTGGACTACCCCCTTTGAAAAAGTCGAGGATCCAAGTTGGTGGAAAAATGATTTTTTTTGGACATCTTCGAGGAGGATTTCTCAGGAGACGTCCTTTTTAAAGTCGTAGACCTTGAAGTTAGCTTTCCAACGAGCTCTCAAATGACCCAATCAGACAACCGGAGCTCTTGTTATGACCAAAATACAAAGCTCGTGTCCATAACACCTATAGAAAGGCAAACTGCCTTCATTCCGGGGCCATTTGGGCATCTCAGGTGGGCCTTTCATGGACCTATCGCCTAACTAGCATCACACCATGCCTAGGGCAAAGAATTCGGGGTTTTAAATTTTCTGAGATCTTGAGATTTTTTGTGGACTACCCCATTTGGAAAAAGTTGAGGATCCAAGTTGGTGGAAAAATGATTTTTTTTGGACATCTTCGAGGAGGATTTCTCAGGAGACGTCCATTTTAAAGTCGTAGACCTTGAAGTTAGCTTTCCAACGAGCTCTCAAATGGCCCAATCAGACCAACGGAGCTCTTGTTATGACCAAAATACCAAGCTCGTGTCCGTAACACCTAAAGAAAGGCAAACTGCCTTCATTCCGGGGCCATTTGGGCATCTCAGGTGGGCCTTTCATGGACCTATCGCCTAACTAGCATCACACCATGCCTAGGGCAAAGAATTCGGGGTTTTAAATTTTCTGAGATCTTGAGATTTTTTGTGGACTACCCCCTTTGAAAAAGTCGAGGATCCAAGTTGGTGGAAAAATGATTTTTTTTGGACATCTTCGAGGAGGATTTCTCAAGAGACGTCCTTTTTAAAGTCGTAGACCTTGAAGTTAGCTTTCCAACGAGCTCTCAAATTGCCCAATCAGACCAACGGAGCTCTTGTTATGACCAAAATACCAAGCTCATGTCCGTAACACCTATAGAAAGGCAAACTGCCTTCATTCCGGGGCCATTTGGGCATCTCAGGTGGGCCTTTCATGGACCTATCGCCTAACTAGCATCACACCATGCCTAGGGCAAAGAATTCGGGGTTTTAAATTTTCTGAGATCTTGAGATTTTTTGTGGACTACCCCCTTTGGAAAAAGTCGAGGATCCAAGTTGGTGGAAAAATGATTTTTTTTGGACATCTTCGAGGAGGATTTCTCAGGAGACGTCCGTTTTAAAGTCGTAGACCTTGAAGTTAGCTTTCCAACGAGCTCTCAAATGGCCCAATCAGACCAACGGAGCTCTTGTTATGACCAAAATACCAAGCTCGTGTCCGTAACACCTATAGAAAGGCAAACTGCCTTCATTCCGAGGGCCATTTGGGCATCTCAGGTGGGCCTTTCATGGACCTATCGCCTAACTAGCATTACACCATGCCTAGGGCAAAGAATTCGGGGTTTTAAATTTTCTGAGATTTTGAGATTTTTTGTGGACTACCCCCTTTGAAAAAGTCGAGGATCCAAGTTGGTGGAAAAATGATTTTTTTTGGACATCTTCGAGGAGGATTTCTCAGGAGACGTCCGTTTTAAAGTCGTAGACCTTGAAGTTAGCTTTCCAACGAGCTCTCAAATGGCCCAATCAGACCAACGGAGCTCTTGTTATGACCAAAATACCAAGCTCGTGTCCGTAACACCTAAAGAAAGGCAAACTGCCTTCATTCCGGGGCCATTTGGGCATCTCAGGTGGGCCTTTCATGGACCTATCGCCTAACTAGCATCACACCATGCCTAGAGCAAAGAATTCGGGGTTTTAAATTTTCTGAGATTTTGAGATTTTTTGTGGACTACCCCCTTTGAAAAAGTCGAGGATCCAAGTTGGTGGAAAAATGATTTTTTTTGGACATCTTCGAGGAGGATTTCTCAGGAGACGTCCGTTTTAAAGTCGTAGACCTTGAAGTTAGCTTTCCAACGAGCTCTCAAATGGCCCAATCAGACCAACGGAGCTCTTGTTATGACCAAAATACAAAGCTCGTGTCCGTAACACCTAAAGAAAGGCAAACTGCCTTCATTCCGGGGCCATTTGGGCATCTCAGGTGGGCCTTTCATGGACCTATCGCCTAACTAGCATCACACCATGCCTAGCGCAAAGAATTCGGGGTTTTAAATTTTCTGAGATCTTGAGATTTTTTGTGGACTACCCCCTTTGAAAAAGTCGAGGATCCAAGTTGGTGGAAAAATGATTTTTTTTGGACATCTTCGAGGAGGATTTCTCAGGAGACGTCCTTTTTAAAGTCGTAGACCTTGAAGTTAGCTTTCCAACGAGCTCTCAAATGACGCAATCAGACAACCGGAGCTCTTGTTATGACCAAAATACAAAGCTCGTGTCCATAACACCTATAGAAAGGCAAACTGCCTTCATTCCGGGGCCATTTGGGCATCTCAGGTGGGCCTTTCATGGACCTATCGCCTAACTAGCATCACACCATGCCTAGGGCAAAGAATTCGGGGTTTTAAATTTTCTGAGATCTTGAGATTTTTTGTGGACTACCCCCTTTGGAAAAAGTCGAGGATCCAAGTTGGTGGAAAAATGATTTTTTTTGGACATCTTCGAGGAGGATTTCTCAGGAGACGTCCGTTTTAAAGTCGTAGACCTTGAAGTTAGCTTTCCAACGAGCTCTCAAATGGCCCAATCAGACCAACGGAGCTCTTGTTATGACCAAAATACCAAGCTCGTGTCCGTAACACCTATAGAAAGGCAAACTGCCTTCATTCCGAGGGCCATTTGGGCATCTCAGGTGGGCCTTTCATGGACCTATCGCCTAACTAGCATTACACCATGCCTAGGGCAAAGAATTCGGGGTTTTAAATTTTCTGAGATTTTGAGATTTTTTGTGGACTACCCCCTTTGAAAAAGTCGAGGATCCAAGTTGGTGGAAAAATGATTTTTTTTGGACATCTTCGAGGAGGATTTCTCAGGAGACGTCCGTTTTAAAGTCGTAGACCTTGAAGTTAGCTTTCCAACGAGCTCTCAAATGGCCCAATCAGACCAACGGAGCTCTTGTTATGACTAAAATACCAAGCTCGTGTCCGTAACACCTAAAGAAAGGCAAACTGCCTTCATTCCGGGGCCATTTGGGCATCTCAGGTGGGCCTTTCATGGACCTATCGCCTAACTAGCATCACACCATGCCTAGAGCAAAGAATTCGGGGTTTTAAATTTTCTGAGATTTTGAGATTTTTTGTGGACTACCCCCTTTGAAAAAGTCGAGGATCCAAGTTGGTGGAAAAATGATTTTTTTTGGACATCTTCAAGGAGGATTTCTCAGGAGACGTCCGTTTTAAAGTCGTAGACCTTGAAGTTAGCTTTCCAACGAGCTCTCAAATGGCCCAATCAGACCAACGGAGCTCTTGTTATGACCAAAATACAAAGCTCGTGTCCGTAACACCTAAAGAAAGGCAAACTGCCTTCATTCCGGGGCCATTTGGGCATCTCAGGTGGGCCTTTCATGGACCTATCGCCTAACTAGCATCACACCATGCCTAGCGCAAAGAATTCGGGGTTTTAAATTTTCTGAGATCTTGAGATTTTTTGTGGACTACCCCCTTTGAAAAAGTCGAGGATCCAAGTTGGTGGAAAAATGATTTTTTTTGGACATCTTCGAGGAGGATTTCTCAGGAGACGTCCTTTTTAAAGTCGTAGACCTTGAAGTTAGCTTTCCAACGAGCTCTCAAATGACGCAATCAGACAACCGGAGCTCTTGTTATGACCAAAATACAAAGCTCGTGTCCATAACACCTATAGAAAGGCAAACTGCCTTCATTCCGGGGCCATTTGGGCATCTCAGGTGGGCCTTTCATGGACCTATCGCCTAACTAGCATCACACCATGCCTAGGGCAAAGAATTCGGGGTTTTAAATTTTCTGAGATCTTGAGATTTTTTGTGGACTACCCCCTTTGGAAAAAGTCGAGGATCCAAGTTGGTGGAAAAATGATTTTTTTTGGACATCTTCGAGGAGGATTTCTCAGGAGACGTCCGTTTTAAAGTCGTAGACCTTGAAGTTAGCTTTCCAACGAGCTCTCAAATGACGCAATCAGACAACCGGAGCTCTTGTTATGACCAAAATACAAAGCTCGTGTCCATAACACCTATAGAAAGGCAAACTGCCTTCATTCCGGGGCCATTTGGGCATCTCAGGTGGGCCTTTCATGGACCTATCGCCTAACTAGCATCACACCATGCCTAGGGCAAAGAATTCGGGGTTTTAAATTTTCTGAGATCTTGAGATTTTTTGTGGACTACCCCCTTTGGAAAAAGTCGAGGATCCAAGTTGGTGGAAAAATGATTTTTTTTGGACATCTTCGAGGAGGATTTCTCAGGAGACGTCCGTTTTAAAGTCGTAGACCTTGAAGTTTGCTTTCCAACGAGCTCTCAAATGGCCCAATCAGACCAACGGAGCTCTTGTTATGACCAAAATACCAAGCTCGTGTCCGTAACACCTATAGAAAGGCAAACTGCCTTCATTCCGAGGGCCATTTGGGCATCTCAGGTGGGCCTTTCATGGACCTATCGCCTAACTAGCATCACACCATGCCTAGAGCAAAGAATTCGGGGTTTTAAATTTTCTGAGATTTTGAGATTTTTTGTGGACTACCCCCTTTGAAAAAGTCGAGGATCCAAGTTGGTGGAAAAATGATTTTTTTTGGACATCTTCAAGGAGGATTTCTCAGGAGACGTCCGTTTTAAAGTCGTAGACCTTGAAGTTAGCTTTCCAACGAGCTCTCAAGTGGCCCAATCAGACCAACGGAGCTCTTGTTATGACCAAAATACAAAGCTCGTGTCCGTAACACCTAAAGAAAGGCAAACTGCCTTCATTCCGGGGCCATTTGGGCATCTCAGGTGGGCCTTTCATGGACCTATCGCCTAACTAGCATCACACCATGCCTAGCGCAAAGAATTCGGGGTTTTAAATTTTCTGAGATCTTGAGATTTTTTGTGGACTACCCCCTTTGAAAAAGTCGAGGATCCAAGTTGGTGGAAAAATGATTTTTTTTGGACATCTTCGAGGAGGATTTCTCAGGAGACGTCCTTTTTAAAGTCGTAGACCTTGAAGTTAGCTTTGCAACGAGCTCTCAAATGACGCAATCAGACAACCGGAGCTCTTGTTATGACCAAAATACAAAGCTCGTGTCCATAACACCTATAGAAAGGCAAACTGCCTTCATTCCGGGGCCATTTGGGCATCTCAGGTGGGCCTTTCATGGACCTATCGCCTAACTAGCATCACACCATGCCTAGGGCAAAGAATTCGGGGTTTTAAATTTTCTGAGATCTTGAGATTTTTTGTGGACTACCCCCTTTGGAAAAAGTCGAGGATCCAAGTTGGTGGAAAAATGATTTTTTTTGGACATCTTCGAGGAGGATTTCTCAGGAGACGTCCGTTTTAAAGTCGTAGACCTTGAAGTTAGCTTTCCAACGAGCTCTCAAATGACGCAATCAGACAACCGGAGCTCTTGTTATGACCAAAATACAAAGCTCGTGTCCATAACACCTATAGAAAGGCAAACTGCCTTCATTCCGGGGCCATTTGGGCATCTCAGGTGGGCCTTTCATGGACCTATCGCCTAACTAGCATCACACCATGCCTAGGGCAAAGAATTCGGGGTTTTAAATTTTCTGAGATCTTGAGATTTTTTGTGGACTACCCCCTTTGGAAAAAGTCGAGGATCCAAGTTGGTGGAAAAATGATTTTTTTTGGACATCTTCGAGGAGGATTTCTCAGGAGACGTCCGTTTTAAAGTCGTAGACCTTGAAGTTAGCTTTCCAACGAGCTCTCAAATGGCCCAATCAGACCAACGGAGCTCTTGTTATGACCAAAATACCAAGCTCGTGTCCGTAACACCTATAGAAAGGCAAACTGCCTTCATTCCGAGGGCCATTTGGGCATCTCAGGTGGGCCTTTCATGGACCTATCGCCTAACTAGCATTACACCATGCCTAGGGCAAAGAATTCGGGGTTTTAAATTTTCTGAGATTTTGAGATTTTTTGTGGACTACCCCCTTTGAAAAAGTCGAGGATCCAAGTTGGTGGAAAAATGATTTTTTTTGGACATCTTCGAGGAGGATTTCTCAGGAGACGTCCGTTTTAAAGTCGTAGACCTTGAAGTTAGCTTTCCAACGAGCTCTCAAATGGCCCAATCAGACCAACGGAGCTCTTGTTATGACCAAAATACCAAGCTCGTGTCCGTAACACCTAAAGAAAGGCAAACTGCCTTCATTCCGGGGCCATTTGGGCATCTCAGGTGGGCCTTTCATGGACCTATCGCCTAACTAGCATCACACCATGCCTAGAGCAAAGAATTCGGGGTTTTAAATTTTCTGAGATCTTGAGATTTTTTGTGGACTACCCCCTTTGAAAAAGTCGAGGATCCAAGTTGGTGGAAAAATGATTTTTTTTGGACATCTTCGAGGAGGATTTCTCAGGAGACGTCCTTTTTAAAGTCGTAGACCTTGAAGTTAGCTTTCCAACGAGCTCTCAAATGGCCCAATCAGACCAACGGAGCTCTTGTTATGACCAAAATACCAAGCTCGTGTCCGTAACACCTAAAGAAAGGCAAACTGCCTTCATTCCGGGGCCATTTGGGCATCTCAGGTGGGCCTTTCATGGACCTATCGCCTAACTAGCATCACACCATGCCTAGAGCAAAGAATTCGGGGTTTTAAATTTTCTGAGATCTTGAGATTTTTTGTGGACTACCCCCTTTGAAAAAGTCGAGGATCCAAGTTGGTGGAAAAATGATTTTTTTTGGACATCTTCGAGGAGGATTTCTCAGGAGACGTCCTTTTTAAAGTCGTAGACCTTGAAGTTAGCTTTCCAACGAGCTCTCAAATGACCCAATCAGACAACCGGAGCTCTTGTTATGACCAAAATACAAAGCTCGTGTCCATAACACCTATAGAAAGGCAAACTGCCTTCATTCCGGGGCCATTTGGGCATCTCAGGTGGGCCTTTCATGGACCTATCGCCTAACTAGCATCACACCATGCCTAGGGCAAAGAATTCGGGGTTTTAAATTTTCTGAGATCTTGAGATTTTTTGTGGACTACCCCATTTGGAAAAAGTCGAGGATCCAAGTTGGTGGAAAAATGATTTTTTTGGACATCTTCGAGGAGGATTTCTCAGAAGACGTCCTTTTTAAAGTCGTAGAACTTGAAGTTAGCTTTCCAACGAGCTCTCAAATGGCCCAATCAGACCAACGGAGCTCTTGTTATGACCAAAATACCAAGCTCGTGTCCGTAACACCTATAGAAAGGCAAACTGCCTTCATTCCGGGGGCCATTTGGGCATCTCAGGTGGGCCTTTCATGGACCTATCGCCTAACTAGCATCACACCATGCCTAGGGCAAAGAATTCGGGGTTTTAAATTTTCTGAGATTTTAAGATTTTTTGTGGACTACCCCCTTTGAAAAAGTCGAGGATCCAAGTTGGTGGAAAAATGATTTTTTTTGGACATCTTCGAGGAGGATTTCTCAGGAGACGTCCTTTTTAAAGTCGTAGACCTTGAAGTTAGCTTTCCAACGAGCTCTCAAATGACCCAATCAGACAACCGGAGCTCTTGTTATGACCAAAATACAAAGCTCGTGTCCATAACACCTATAGAAAGGCAAACTGCCTTCATTCCGGGGCCATTTGGGCATCTCAGGTGGGCCTTTCATGGACCTATCGCCTAACTAGCATCAGACCATGCCTAGGGCAAAGAATTCGGGGTTTTAAATTTTCTGAGATCTTGAGATTTTTTGTGGACTACCCCCTTTGGAAAAAGTCGAGGATCCAAGTTGGTGGAAAAATGATTTTTTTTGGACATCTTCGAGGAGGATTTCTCAGGAGATGTCCGTTTTAAAGTCGTAGACCTTGAAGTTAGCTTTCCAACGAGCTCTCAAATGGCCCAATCAGACCAACGGAGCTCTTGTTATGACCAAAATACCAAGCTCGTGTCCGTAACACCTATAGAAAGGCAAACTGCCTTCATTCCGAGGGCCATTTGGGCATCTCAGGTGGGCCTTTCATGGACCTATCGCCTAACTAGCATTACACCATGCCTAGGGCAAAGAATTCGGGGTTTTAAATTTTCTGAGATTTTGAGATTTTTTGTGGACTACCCCCTTTGAAAAAGTCGAGGATCCAAGTTGGTGGAAAAATGATTTTTTTTGGACATCTTCGAGGAGGATTTCTCAGGAGACGTCCGTTTTAAAGTCGTAGACCTTGAAGTTAGCTTTCCAACGAGCTCTCAAATGGCCCAATCAGACCAACGGAGCTCTTGTTATGACCAAAATACCAAGCTCGTGTCCGTAACACCTAAAGAAAGGTAAACTGCCTTCATTCCGGGGCCATTTGGGCATCTCAGGTGGGCCTTTCATGGACCTATCGCCTAACTAGCATCACACCATGCCTAGAGCAAAGAATTCGGGGTTTTAAATTTTCTGAGATCTTGAGATTTTTTGTGGACTACCCCCTTTGGAAAAATTCGAGGATCCAAGTTGGTGGAAAAATGATATTTTTGGACATCTTCGTGGAGGATTTCTCAGGAGACGTCTGTTTTAAAGTCGTAGACCTTGAAGTTAGCTTTCCAACGAGCTCTCAAATGGCCCAATCAGACCAACGGAGCTCTTGTTATGACCAAAATACCAAGCTCGTGTCCGTAACACCTATAGAAAGGCAAACTGCCTTCATTCCGAGGGCCATTTGGGCATCTCAGGTGGGCCTTTCATGGACCTATCGCCTAACTAGCATCACACCATGCCTAGGGCAAAGAATTCGAGGTTTTAAATTTTCTGAGATCTTGAGATTTTTTGTGGAGTACCCCCTTTGGAAAAAGTCGAGGATCCAAGTTGGTGGAAAAATGATTTTTTTTGGACATCTTCGAGGAGGATTTCTCAGAAGACATCCTTTTTAAAGTCGTAGACCTTGAAGTTAGCTTTCTAACGAGCTCTCAAATGGCCCAATCAGACCAACGGAGCTCTTGTTATGATCAAAATACCAAGCTCGTGTTCGTAACACCTAAAGAAAGGCAAACTGCCTTCATTCCGGGGCCATTTGGGCATCTCAGGTGGGCCTTTCATGGACCTATCTCCTAACTAGCATCACACCATGCCTAGGGCAAAGAATTCGGGGTTTTAAATCTTTTGAGATTTTGAGATTTTTTGTGGACTACCCCATTTGGAAAAAGTCGAGGATCCAAGTTGGTGGAAAAATGATTTTTTTGGACATCTTCGAGGAGGATTTCTCAGAAGACGTCCGTTTTAAAGTCGTAGAACTTGAAGTTAGCTTTCCAACGAGCTCTCAAATGGCCCAATCAGACCAACGGAGCTCTTGTTATGACCAAAATACCAAGCTCGTGTCCGTAACACCTATAGAAAGGCAAACTGCCTTCATTCCGAGGGCCATTTGGGCATCTCAGGTGGGCCTTTCATGGACCTATCGCCTAACTAGCATCACACCATGCCTAGGGCAAAGAATTCGAGGTTTTAAATTTTCTGAGATCTTGAGATTTTATGTGGAGTACCCCCTTTGGAAAAAGTCGAGGATCCAAGTTGGTGGAAAAATGATTTTTTTTGGACATCTTCGAGGAGGATTTCTCAGAAGACATCCTTTTTAAAGTCGTAGACCTTGAAGTTAGCTTTCTAACGAGCTCTCAAATGGCCCAATCAGACCAACGGAGCTCTTGTTATGATCAAAATACCAAGCTCGTGTCCGTAACACCTAAAGAAAGGCAAACTGCCTTCATTCCGCGGCCATTTGGGCATCTCAGGTGGGCCTTTCATGGACCTATCTCCTAACTAGCATCACACCATGCCTAGGGCAAAGAATTCGGGGTTTTAAATCTTTTGAGATTTTGAGATTTTTTGTGGACTACCCCATTTGGAAAAAGTCGAGGATCCAAGTTGGTGGAAAAATGATTTTTTTGGACATCTTCGAGGAGGATTTCTCAGAAGACGTCCTTTTTAAAGTCGTAGAACTTGAAGTTAGCTTTCCAACGAGCTCTCAAATGGCCCAATCAGACCAACGGAGCTCTTGTTATGACCAAAATACCAAGCTCGTGTCCGTAACACCTATAGAAAGGCAAACTGCCTTCATTCCGGGGGCCATTTGGGCATCTCAGGTGGGCCTTTCATGGACCTATCGCCTAACTAGCATCACACCATGCCTAGGGCAAAGAATTCGGGGTTTTAAATTTTCTGAGATTTTGAGATTTTTTGTGGACTACCCCCTTTGAAAAAGTCGAGGATCCAAGTTGGTGGAAAAATGATTTTTTTTGGACATCTTCGAGGAGGATTTCTCAGGAGACGTCCGTTTTAAAGTCGTAGACCTTGAAGTTAGCTTTCCAACGAGCTCTCAAATGGCCCAATCAGACCAACGGAGCTCTTGTTATGACCAAAATACCAAGCTCGTGTCCGTAACACCTAAAGAAAGGCAAACTGCCTTCATTCCGGGGCCATTTGGGCATCTCAGGTGGGCCTTTCATGGACCTATCGCCTAACTAGCATCACACCATGCCTAGAGCAAAGAATTCGGTGTTTTAAATTTTCTGAGATCTTGAGATTTTTTGTGGACTACCCCCTTTGGAAAAATTCGAGGATCCAAGTTGGTGGAAAAATGATATTTTTGGACATCTTCGTGGAGGATTTCTCAGGAGACGTCCGTTTTAAAGTCGTAGACCTTGAAGTTAGCTTTCCAACGAGCTCTCAAATGGCCCAATCAGACCAACGGAGCTCTTGTTATGACCAAAATACCAAGCTCGTGTCCGTAACACCTATAGAAAGGCAAACTGCCTTCATTCCGAGGGCCATTTGGGCATCTCAGGTGGGCCTTTCATGGACCTATCGCCTAACTAGCATCACACCATGCCTAGGGCAAAGAATTCGAGGTTTTAAATTTTCTGAGATCTTGAGATTTTTTGTGGAGTACCCCCTTTGGAAAAAGTCGAGGATCCAAGTTGGTGGAAAAATGATTTTTTTTGGACATCTTCGAGGAGGATTTCTCAGAAGACATCCTTTTTAAAGTCGTAGACCTTGAAGTTAGCTTTCTAACGAGCTCTCAAATGGCCCAATCAGACCAACGGAGCTCTTGTTATGATCAAAATACCAAGCTCGTGTCCGTAACACCTAAAGAAAGGCAAACTGCCTTCATTCCGGGGCCATTTGGGCATCTCAGGTGGGCCTTTCATGGACCTATCTCCTAACTAGCATCACACCATGCCTAGGGCAAAGAATTCGGGGTTTTAAATCTTTTGAGATTTTGAGATTTTTTGTGGACTACCCCATTTGGAAAAAGTCGAGGATCCAAGTTGGTGGAAAAATGATTTTTTTGGACATCTTCGAGGAGGATTTCTCAGAAGACGTCCGTTTTAAAGTCGTAGAACTTGAAGTTAGCTTTCCAACGAGCTCTGAAATGGCCCAATCAGACCAACGGAGCTCTTGTTATGACCAAAACACCAAGCTCGTGTCCGTAACACCTATAGAAAGGCAAACTGCCTTCATTCCGAGGGCCATTTGGGCATCTCAGGTGGGCCTTTCATGGACCTATCGCCTAACTAGCATCACACCATGCCTAGGGCAAAGAATTCGAGGTTTTAAATTTTCTGAGATCTTGAGATTTTTTGTGGAGTACCCCCTTTGGAAAAAGTCGAGGATCCAAGTTGGTGGAAAAATGATTTTTTTTGGACATCTTCGAGGAGGATTTCTCAGAAGACATCCTTTTTAAAGTCGTAGACCTTGAAGTTAGCTTTCTAACGAGCTCTCAAATGGCCCAATCAGACCAACGGAGCTCTTGTTATGATCAAAATACCAAGCTCGTGTCCGTAACACCTAAAGAAAGGCAAACTGCCTTCATTCCGGGGCCATTTGGGCATCTCAGGTGGGCCTTTCATGGACCTATCTCCTAACTAGCATCACACCATGCCTAGGGCAAAGAATTTGGGGTTTTAAATCTTTTGAGATTTTGAGATTTTTTGTGGACTACCCCATTTGGAAAAAGTCGAGGATCCAAGTTGGTGGAAAAATGATTTTTTTGGACATCTTCGAGGAGGATTTCTCAGAAGACGTCCTTTTTAAAGTCGTAGAACTTGAAGTTAGCTTTCCAACGAGCTCTCAAATGGCCCAATCAGACCAACGGAGCTCTTGTTATGACCAAAATACCAAGCTCGTGTCCGTAACACCTATAGAAAGGCAAACTGCCTTCATTCCGGGGGCCATTTGGGCATCTCAGGTGGGCCTTTCATGGACCTATCGCCTAACTAGCATCACACCATGCCTAGGGCAAAGAATTCGGGGTTTTAAATTTTCTGAGATTTTGAGATTTTTTGTGGACTACCCCCTTTGAAAAAGTCGAGGATCCAAGTTGGTGGAAAAATGATTTTTTTTGGACATCTTCGAGGAGGATTTCTCAGGAGACGTCCTTTTTAAAGTCGTAGACCTTGAAGTTAGCTTTCCAACGAGCTCTCAAATGACCCAATCAGACAACCGGAGCTCTTGTTATGACCAAAATACAAAGCTCGTGTCCATAACACCTATAGAAAGGCAAACTGCCTTCATTCCGGGGCCATTTGGGCATCTCAGGTGGGCCTTTCATGGACCTATCTCCTAATTAGCATCACACCATGCCTAGGGCAAAGAATTCGGGGTTTTAAATTTTCTGAGATTTTGAGATTTTTTGTGGACTACCCCCTTTGGAAAAAGTCGAGGATCCAAGTTGGTGGAAAAATGATTTTTTTTGGACATCTTCGAGGAGGATTTCTCAGGAGACGTCTGTTTTAAAGTCGTAGACCTTGAAGTTAGCTTTCCAACGAGCTCTCAAATGGCCCAATCAGACCAACGGAGCTCTTGTTATGACCAAAATACCAAGCTCGTGTTCGTAACACCTAAAGAAAGGCAAACTGCCTTCATTCCGGGGCCATTTGGGCATCTCAGGTGGGCCTTTCATGGACCTATCGCCTAACTAGCATCACACCATGCCTAGGGCAAAGAATTCGGGGTTTTAAATTTTCTGAGAGCTTGAGATTTTTTGTGGACTACCCCCTTTGGAAAAAGTCGAGGATCCAAGTTGGTGGAAAAATGATTTTTTTTGGACATCTTCTAGGAGGATTTCTCAAGAGACGTCCTTTTTAAAGTCGTAGACCTTGAAGTTAGCTTTCCAACGAGCTCTCAAATGGCCCAATCAGACCAACGGAGCTCTTGTTATGACCAAAATACCAAGCTCGTGTCCGTAACACCTATAGAAAGGCAAACTGCCTTCATTCCGGGGGCCATTTGGGCATCTCAGGTGGGCCTTTCATGGACCTATCGCCTAACTAGCATCACACCATGCCTAGGGCAAAGAATTCGGGGTTTTAAATTTTCTGAGATTTTGAGATTTTTTGTGGACTACCCCCTTTGAAAAAGTCGAGGATCCAAGTTGGTGGAAAAATGATTTTTTTTGGACATCTTCGAGGAGGATTTCTCAGGAGACGTCCTTTTTAAAGTCGTAGACCTTGAAGTTAGCTTTCCAACGAGCTCTCAAATGACCCAATCAGACAACCGGAGCTCTTGTTATGACCAAAATACAAAGCTCGTGTCCATAACACCTATAGAAAGGCAAACTGCCTTCATTCCGGGGCCATTTGGGCATCTCAGGTGGGCCTTTCATGGACCTATCTCCTAATTAGCATCACACCATGCCTAGGGCAAAGAATTCGGGGTTTTAAATTTTCTGAGATTTTGAGATTTTTTGTGGACTACCCCCTTTGGAAAAAGTCGAGGATCCAAGTTGGTGGAAAAATGATTTTTTTTGGACATCTTCGAGGAGGATTTCTCAGGAGACGTCTGTTTTAAAGTCGTAGACCTTGAAGTTAGCTTTCCAACGAGCTCTCAAATGGCCCAATCAGACCAACGGAGCTCTTGTTATGACCAAAATACCAAGCTCGTGTTCGTAACACCTAAAGAAAGGCAAACTGCCTTCATTCCGGGGCCATTTGGGCATCTCAGGTGGGCCTTTCATGGACCTATCGCCTAACTAGCATCACACCATGCCTAGGGCAAAGAATTCGGGGTTTTAAATTTTCTGAGAGCTTGAGATTTTTTGTGGACTACCCCCTTTGGAAAAAGTCGAGGATCCAAGTTGGTGGAAAAATGATTTTTTTTGGACATCTTCTAGGAGGATTTCTCAAGAGACGTCCTTTTTAAAGTCGTAGACCTTGAAGTTAGCTTTCCAACGAGCTCTCAAATGGCCCAATCAGACCAACGGAGCTCTTGTTATGACCAAAATACCAAGCTCGTGTCCGTAACACCTAAAGAAAGGCAAACTGCCTTCATTCCGGGGCCATTTGGGCATCTCAGGTGGGCCTTTCATGGACCTATCGCCTAACTAGCATCACACCATGCCTAGGGCAAAGAATTCGGGGTTTTAAATCTTTTGAGATTTTGAGATTTTTTGTGGACTACCCCATTTGGAAAAAGTCGAGGATCCAAGTTGGTGGAAAAATGATTTTTTTGGACATCTTCGAGGAGGATTTCTCAGAAGACGTCCTTTTTAAAGTCGTAGAACTTGAAGTTAGCTTTCCAACGAGCTCTCAAATGGCCCAATCAGACCAACGGAGCTCTTGTTATGACAAAAATACCAAGCTCGTGTCCGTAACACCTATAGAAAGGCAAATTGCCTTCATTCCGGGGGCCATTTGGGCATCTCAGGTGGGCCTTTCATGGACCTATCGCCTAACTAGCATCACACCATGCCTAGGGCAAAGAATTCGGGGTTTTAAATTTTCTGAGATTTTGAGATTTTTTGTGGACTACCCCCTTTGAAAAAGTCGAGGATCCAAGTTGGTGGAAAAATGATTTTTTTTGGACATCTTCGAGGAGGATTTCTCAGGAGACGTCCTTTTTAAAGTCGTAGACCTTGAAGTTAGCTTTCCAACGAGCTCTCAAATGGCCCAATCAGACAACCGGAGCTCTTGTTATGACCAAAATACAAAGCTCGTGTCCACAACACCTATAGAAAGGCAAACTGCCTTCATTCCGGGGCCATTTGGGCATCTCAGGTGGGCCTTTCATGGACCTATCGCCTAACTAGCATCACACCATGCCTAGAGCAAAGAATTCGGAGTTTTAAATTTTCTGAGATCTTGAGATTTTTTGTGGACTACCCCCTTTGGAAAAAGTCGAGGATCCAAGTTGGTGGAAAAATGATATTTTTGGACATCTTCGAGGAGGATTTCTCAGGAGACGTCCGTTTTAAAGTCGTAGACCTTGAAGTTAGCTTTCCAACAAACTCTCAAATGGCCCAATCAGACCAACGGAGCTCTTGTTATGACCAAAATACCAAGCTCGTGTCCGTAACACCTATAGAAAGGCAAACTGCCTTCATTCCGAGGGCCATTTGGGCATCTCAGCTGGTCCTTTCATGGACCTATCGCCTAACTAGCATCACACCATGCCTAGGGCAAAGAATTCGGGGTTTTAAATTTTCTGAGATTTTGAGATTTTTTGTGGACTACCCCCTTTGAAAAAGTCAAGGATCCAAGTTGGTGGAAAAATGATTTTTTTTGGACATCTTCGAGGAGGATTTCTCAGGAGACGTCCGTTTTAAATTCGTAGACCTTGAAGTTAGCTTTCCAACGAGCTCTCAAATGGCCCAATCAGACCAACGGAGCTCTTGTTATGACCAAAATACCAAGCTCGTGTCCGTAACACCTAAAGAAAGGCAAACTGCCTTCATTCCGGGGCCATTTGGGCATCTCAGGTTGGCCTTTCATGGACCTATCGCCTAACTAGCATCACACCATGCCTAGAGCAAAGAATTCGGGGTTTTAAATTTTCTGAGATCTTGAGATTTTTTGTGGACTACCTCCTTTGAAAAAGTCGAGGATCCAAGTTGGTGGAAAAATGATTTTTTTTGGATATCTTCGAGGAGGATTTCTCAGGAGACGTCCATTTTAAAGTCGTAGACCTTGAAGTTAGCTTTCCAACGAGCTCTCAAATGGCCCAATCAGACCAACGGCGCTCTTGTTATGACCAAAATACCAAGCTCGTGTCCGTAACACCTAAAGAAAGGCAAACTGCCTTCATTCCGAGGGCCATTTGGGCATCTCAGGTGGTCCTTTCATGGACCTATCGCCTAACTAGCATCACACCATGCCTAGGGCAAAGAATTCGGGGTTTTAAATTTTCTGAGATTTTGAGATTTTTTGTGGACTACCCCCTTTGAAAAAGTCAAGGATCCAAGTTGGTGGAAAAATGATTTTTTTTGGACATCTTCGAGGAGGATTTCTCAGGAGACGTCCGTTTTAAATTCGTAGACCTTGAAGTTAGCTTTCCAACGAGCTCTCAAATGGCCCAATCAGACCAACGGAGCTCTTGTTATGACCAAAATACCAAGCTCGTGTCCGTAACACCTAAAGAAAGGCAAACTGCCTTCATTCCGGGGCCATTTGGGCATCTCAGGTTGGCCTTTCATGGACCTATCGCCTAACTAGCATCACACCATGCCTAGAGCAAAGAATTCGGGGTTTTAAATTTTCTGAGATCTTGAGATTTTTTGTGGACTACCTCCTTTGAAAAAGTCGAGGATCCAAGTTGGTGGAAAAATGATATTTTTTGGACATCTTCGAGGAGGATTTCTCAGGAGACGTCCATTTTAAAGTCGTAGACCTTGAAGTTAGCTTTCCAACGAGCTCTCAAATGGCCCAATCAGACCAACGGCGCTCTTGTTATGACCAAAATACCAAGCTCGTGTCCGTAACACCTAAAGAAAGGCAAACTGCCTTCATTCCGGGGCCATTTGGGCATCTCAGGTGGGCCTTTCATGGACCTATCGCCTAACTAGCATCACACCATGCCTAGAGCAAAGAATTCGGGGTTTTAAATTTTCTGAGATCTTGAGATTTTTTGTGGACTACCCCCTTTGGAAAAATTCGAGGATCCAAGTTGGTGGAAAAATGATATTTTTGGACATCTTCGAGGAGGATTTCTCAGGAGACGTCCTTTTTAAAGTCGTAGACCTTGAAGTTAGCTTTCCAACGAGCTCTCAAATGGCCCAATCAGACCAACGGAGCTCTTTTTATGACCAAAATCGTGTCCGTAACACCTATAGAAAGGCAAACTGCCTTCATTCCGGGGCCATTTGGGCATCTCAGGTGGGCCTTTCATGGACCTATCGCCTAACTAGCATCACACCATGCCTAGGGCAAAGAATTCGGGGTTTTAAATTTTCTTAGAGCTTGAGATTTTTTGTGGACTACCCCCTTTGGAAAAAGTCGAGGATCCAAGTTGGTGGAAAAATGATTTTTTTTGGACATCTTCGAGGAGGATTTCTCAAGAGACGTCCTTTTTAAAGTCGTAGACCTTGAAGTTAGCTTTCCAACGAGCTCTTAAATGGCCCAATCAGACCAACGGAGCTCTTGTTATTACCAAAATACCAAGCTCGTGTCCGTAACACCTAAAGAAAGGCAAACTGCCTTCATTCCGGGGCCATTTGGGCATCTCAGGTGGGCCTTTCATGGACCTATCGCCTAACTAGCATCACACCATGCCTAGGGAAAAGAATTCGGGGTTTTAAATCTTTTGAGATTTTGAGATTTTTTGTGGACTACCCCATTTGGAAAAAGTCGAGGATCCAAGTTGGTGGAAAAATGATTTTTTTGGACATCTTCGAGGAGGATTTCTCAGAAGACGTCCTTTTTAAAGTCGTAGAACATGAAGTTAGCTTTCCAACGAGCTCTTAAATGGCCCAATCAGACCAACGGAGCTCTTGTTATGACCAAAATACCAAGCTCGTGTCCGTAACACCTATAGAAAGGCAAACTGCCTTCATTCCGGGGGCCATTTGGGCATCTCAGGTGGGCCTTTCATGGACCTATCGCCTAACTAGCATCACACCATGCCTAGGGCAAAGAATTCGGGGTTTTAAATTTTCTGAGATTTTGAGATTTTTTGTGGACTACCCCCTTTGAAAAAGTCGAGGATCCAAGTTGGTGGAAAAATGATTTTTTTTGGACATCTTCGAGGAGGATTTCTCAGGAGACGTCCTTTTTAAAGTCGTAGACCTTGAAGTTAGCTTTCCAACGAGCTCTCAAATGGCCCAATCAGACAACCGGAGCTCTTGTTATGACCAAAATACAAAGCTCGTGTCCATAACACCTATAGAAAGGCAAACTGCCTTCATTCCGGGGCCATTTGGGCATCTCAGGTGGGCCTTTCATGGACCTATCGCCTAACTAGCATCACACCATGCCTAGAGCAAATAATTCGGAGTTTTAAATTTTCTGAGATCTTGAGATTTTTTGTGGACTACCCCCTTTGGAAAAAGTCGAGGATCCAAGTTGGTGGAAAAATGATATTTTTGGACATCTTCGAGGAGGATTTCTCAGGAGACGTCCGTTTTAAAGTCGTAGACCTTGAAGTTAGCTTTCCAACGAGCTCTCAAATGGCCCAATCAGACCAACGGAGCTCTTGTTATGACCAAAATCGTGTCCGTAACACCTATAGAAAGGCAAACTGCCTTCATTCCGGGGCCATTTGGGCATCTCAGGTGGGCCTTTCATGGACCTATCGCCTAACTAGCATCACACCATGCCTAGGGCAAAGAATTCGGGGTTTTAAATTTTCTGAGAGCTTGAGATTTTTTGTGGACTACCCCCTTTGGAAAAAGTCGAGGATCCATGTTGGTGGAAAAATGATTTTTTTTGGACATTTTGGAGGAGGATTTCTCAAGAGACGTCCTTTTTAAAGTCGTAGACCTAGAAGTTAGCTTTCCAACGAGCTCGCAAATGGCCCAATCAGACCAACAGAGCTCTTGTTATGACCAAAATACCAAGCTCGTGTCCGTAACACCTAAAGAAAGGCAAACTGCCTTCATTCCGGGGCCATTTGGGCATCTCAGGTGGGCCTTTCATGGACCTATCGCCTAACTAGCATCACACCATGCCTAGGGCAAAGAATTCGGGGTTTTAAATCTTCTGAGATTTTGAGATTTTTTGTGGACTACCCCATTTGGAAAAAGTCGAGGATCCAAGTTGGTGGAAAAATGATTTTTTTGGACATCTTCGAGGAGGATTTCTCAGAAAACGTCCTTTTTAAAGTCGTAGAACTTGAAGTTAGCTTTCCAACGAGCTCTCAAATGGCCCAATTAGACCAACGGAGCTCTTGTTATGACCAAAATACCAAGCTCGTGTCCGTAACACCTATAGAAAGGCAAACTGCCTTCATTCCGGGGGCCATTTGGGCATCTCAGGTGGGCCTTTCATGGACCTATCGCCTAACTAGCATCACACCATGCCTAGGGCAAAGAATTCGGGGTTTTAAATTTTCTGAGATTTTGAGATTTTTTGTGGACTACCCCCTTTGAAAAAGTCGAGGATCCAAGTTGGTGGAAAAATGATTTTTTTTGGACATCTTCGAGGAGGATTTCTCAGGAGACGTCCTTTTTAAAGTCGTAGACCTTGAAGTTAGCTTTCCAACGAGCTCTCAAATGGCCCAATCAGACCAACGGAGCTCTTGTTATGACCAAAATCGTGTCCGTAACACCTATAGAAAGGCAAACTGCCTTCATTCCGGGGCCATTTGGGCATCTCAGGTGGGCCTTTCATGGACCTATCGCCTAACTAGCATCACACCATGCCTAGGGCAAAGAATTCGGAGTTTTAAATCTTTTGAGATTTTGAGATTTTTTGTGGACTACCCCATTTGGAAAAAGTCGAGGATCCAAGTTGGTGGAAAAATGATTTTTTTGGACATCTTCGAGGAGGATTTCTCAGAAAACGTCCTTTTTAAAGTCGTAGAACTTGAAGTTAGCTTTCCAACGAGCTCTCAAATGGCCCAATCAGACCAACGGAGCTCTTGTTATGACCAAAATACCAAGCTCGTGTCCGTAACACCTATAGAAAGGCAAACTGCCTTCATTCCGGGGGCCATTTGGGCATCTCAGGTGGGCCTTTCATGGACCTATCGCCTAACTAGCATCACACCATGCCTAGGGCAAAGAATTCGGGGTTTTAAATTTTCTGAGATTTTGAGATTTTTTGTGGACTACCCCCTTTGAAAAAGTCGAGGATCCAAGTTGGTGGAAAAATGATTTTTTTTGGACATCTTCGAGGAGGATTTCTCAGGAGACGTCCTTTTTAAAGTCGTAGACCTTGAAGTTAGCTTTCCAACGAGCTCTCAAATGGCCCAATCAGACAACCGGAGCTCTTGTTATGACCAAAATACAAAGCTCGTGTCCATAACACCTATAGAAAGGCAAACTGCCTTCATTCCGGGGCCATTTGGGCATCTCAGGTGGGCCTTTCATGGACCTATCGCCTAACTAGCATCACACCATGCCTAGAGCAAATAATTCGGAGTTTTAAATTTTCTGAGATCTTGAGATTTTTTGTGGACTACCCCCTTTGGAAAAAGTCGAGGATCCAAGTTGGTGGAAAAATGATATTTTTGGACATCTTCGAGGAGGATTTCTCAGGAGACGTCCGTTTTAAAGTCGTAGACCTTGAAGTTAGCTTTCCAACGAGCTCTCAAATGGCCCAATCAGACCAACGGAGCTCTTGTTATGACCAAAATCGTGTCCGTAACACCTATAGAAAGGCAAACTGCCTTCATTCCGGGGGCCATTTGGGCATCTCAGGTGGGCCTTTCATGGACCTATCGCCTAACTAGCATCACACCATGCCTAGGGCAAAGAATTCGGGGTTTTAAATTTTCTGAGATTTTGAGATTTTTTGTGGACTACCCCCTTTGAAAAAGTCGAGGATCCAAGTTGGTGGAAAAATGATTTTTTTTGGACATCTTCGAGGAGGATTTCTCAGGAGACGTCCTTTTTAAAGTCGTAGACCTTGAAGTTAGCTTTCCAACGAGCTCTCAAATGGCCCAATCAGACCAACGGAGCTCTTGTTATGACCAAAATCGTGTCCGTAACACCTATAGAAAGGCAAACTGCCTTCATTCCGGGGCCATTTGGGCATCTCAGGTGGGCCTTTCATGGACCTATCGCCTAACTAGCATCACACCATGCCTAGGGCAAAGAATTCGGAGTTTTAAATCTTTTGAGATTTTGAGATTTTTTGTGGACTACCCCATTTGGAAAAAGTCGAGGATCCAAGTTGGTGGAAAAATGATTTTTTTGGACATCTTCGAGGAGGATTTCTCAGAAAACGTCCTTTTTAAAGTCGTAGAACTTGAAGTTAGCTTTCCAACGAGCTCTCAAATGGCCCAATCAGACCAACGGAGCTCTTGTTATGACCAAAATACCAAGCTCGTGTCCGTAACACCTATAGAAAGGCAAACTGCCTTCATTCCGGGGGCCATTTGGGCATCTCAGGTGGGCCTTTCATGGACCTATCGCCTAACTAGCATCACACCATGCCTAGGGCAAAGAATTCGGGGTTTTAAATTTTCTGAGATTTTGAGATTTTTTGTGGACTACCCCCTTTGAAAAAGTCGAGGATCCAAGTTGGTGGAAAAATGATTTTTTTTGGACATCTTCGAGGAGGATTTCTCAGGAGACGTCCTTTTTAAAGTCGTAGACCTTGAAGTTAGCTTTCCAACGAGCTCTCAAATGGCCCAATCAGACCAACGGAGCTCTTGTTATGACCAAAATCGTGTCCGTAACACCTATAGAAAGGCAAACTGCCTTCCTTCCGGGGCCATTTGGGCATCTCTGGTGGGCCTTTCATGGACCTATCGCCTAACTAGCATCACACCATGCCTAGGGCAAAGAATTCGGGGTTTTAAATTTTCTGAGATTTTGAGATTTTTTGTGGACTACCCCCTTTGAAAAAGTCGAGGATCCAAGTTGGTGGAAAAATGATTTTTTTTGGACATCTTCGAGGAGGATTTCTCAGGAGACGTCCTTTTTAAAGTAGTAGACCTTGAAGTTAGCTTTCCAACGAGCTCTCAAATGGCCCAATCAGACAACCGGAGCTCTTGTTATGACCAAAATACCAAGCTCGTGTCCGTAACACCTATAGAAAGGCAAACTGCCTTCATTCCGGGGCCATTTGGGCATCTCAGGTGGGCCTTTCATGGACCTATCGCCTAACTAGCATCACACCATGCCTAGGGCGAAGAATTCGGGGTTTCAAATTTTCTGAGATCTTGAGATTTTTTGTGGACTACCCCATTTGGAAAAAGTCGAGGATCCAAGTTGGTGGAAAAATGATTTTTTTGGACATCTTCGAGGAGGATTTCTCAGAAAACGTCCTTTTTAAAGTCGTAGAACTTGAAGTTAGCTTTCCAACGAGCTCTCAAATGGCCCAATCAGACCAACGGAGCTCTTGTTATGACCAAAATACCAAGCTCGTGTCCGTAACACCTATAGAAAGGCAAACTGCCTTCATTCCGGGGGCCATTTGGGCATCTCAGGTGGGCCTTTCATGGACCTATCGCCTAACTAGCATCACACCATGCCTAGGGCAAAGAATTCGGGGTTTTAAATTTTCTGAGATTTTGAGATTTTTTGTGGACTACCCCCTTTGAAAAAGTCGAGGATCCAAGTTGGTGGAAAAATGATTTTTTTTGGACATCTTCGAGGAGGATTTCTCAGGAGACGTCCTTTTTAAAGTAGTAGACCTTGAAGTTAGCTTTCCAACGAGCTCTCAAATGGCCCAATCAGACAACCGGAGCTCTTGTTATGACCAAAATACCAAGCTCGTGTCCGTAACACCTATAGAAAGGCAAACTGCCTTCATTCCGGGGCCATTTGGGCATCTCAGGTGGGCCTTTCATGGACCTATCGCCTAACTAGCATCACACCATGCCTAGGGCGAAGAATTCGGGGTTTCAAATTTTCTGAGATCTTGAGATTTTTTGTGGACTACCCCCTTTGGAAAAAGTCGAGGATCCAAGTTGGTGGAAAAATAATATTTTTGGACATCTTCGAGGAGGATTTCTCAGGAGACGTCCTTTTTAAAGTCGTAGACCTTGAAGTTAGCTTTCCAACGAGCTCTCAAATGGCCCAATCAGACCAACGGAGCTCTTGTTATGACCAAAATACCAAGCTCGTGTCCGTAACACCTATAGAAAGGCAAACTGCCTTCATTCCGGGGCCATTTGGGCATCTCAGGTGGGCCTTTCATGGACCTATCGCCTAACTAGCATCACACCATGCCTAGGGCGAAGAATTCGGGGTTTCAAATTTTCTGAGATCTTGAGATTTTTTGTGGACTACCCCCTTTGGAAAAAGTCGAGGATCCAAGTTGGTGGAAAAATAATATTTTTGGACATCTTCGAGGAGGATTTCTCAGGAGACGTCCTTTTTAAAGTCGTAGACCTTGAAGTTAGCTTTCCAACGAGCTCTCAAATGGCCCAATCAGACAACCGGAGCTCTTGTTATGACCAAAATACCAAGCTCGTGTCCGTAACACCTATAGAAAGGCAAACTGCCTTCATTCCGGGGCCATTTGGGCATCTCAGGTGGGCCTTTCATGGACCTATCGCCTAACTAGCATCACACCATGCCTAGGGCGAAGAATTCGGGGTTTCAAATTTTCTGAGATCTTGAGATTTTTTGTGGACTACCCCCTTTGGAAAAAGTCGAGGATCCAAGTTGGTGGAAAAATAATATTTTTGGACATCTTCGAGGAGGATTTCTCAGGAGACGTCCTTTTTAAAGTCGTAGACCTTGAAGTTAGCTTTCCAACGAGCTCTCAAATGGCCCAATCAGACAACCGGAGCTCTTGTTATGACCAAAATACCAAGCTCGTGTCCGTAACACCTATAGAAAGGCAAACTGCCTTCATTCCGGGGCCATTTGGGCATCTCAGGTGGGCCTTTCATGGACCTATCGCCTAACTAGCATCACACCATGCATAGGGCAAAGAATTCGGGGTTTTAAATTTTCTGAGATCTTGAGATTTTTTGTGGACTACCCCCTTTGGAAAAAGTCGAGGATCCAAGTTGGTGGAAAAATGATTTTTTTGGACATCTTCGAGGAGGATTTCTCAGGAGACGTCCTTTTTAAAGTCGTAGACCTTGAAGTTAGCTTTCCAACGAGCTCTCAAATGGCCCAATCAGACCAACGGAGCTCTTGTTATGACCAAAATACCAAGCTCGTGTCCGTAACATCTATAGAAAGGCAAACTGCCTTCATTCCGGGGGCCATTTTGGCATCTCAGGTGGGCCTTTCATGGACCTATCGCCTAACTAGCATCACACCATGCCTAGGGCAAAGAATTCGGGGTTTTAAATTTTCTGAGATTTTGACATTTTTTGTGGACTACCCCCTTTGAAAAAGTCGAGGATCCAAGTTGGTGGAAAAATGATTTTTTTTGGACATCTTCGAGGAGGATTTCTCAGGAGACGTCCTTTATAAACTCGTAGACCTTGAAGTTAGCTTTCCAACGAGCTCTCAAATGGCCCAATCAGACCAACGGAGCTCTTGTTATGACCAAAATCGTGTCCGTAACACCTATAGAAAGGCAAACTGCCTTCATTCCGGGGCCATTTGGGCATCTCAGGTGGGCCTTTCATGGACCTATCGCCTAACTAGCATCACACCATGCCTAGGGCAAAGAATTCGGGGTTTTAAATTTTCTGAGATTTTGAGATTTTTTGTGGACTACCCCCTTTGAAAAAGTCGAGGATCCAAGTTGGTGGAAAAATGATTTTTTTTGGACATCTTCGAGGAGGATTTCTCAGGAGACGTCCTTTTTAAACTCGTAGACCTTGAAGTTAGCTTTCCAACGAGCTCTCAAATGGCCCAATCAGACCAACGGAGCTCTTGTTATGACCAAAATCGTGTCCGTAACACCTATAGAAAGGCAAACTGCCTTCATTCCGGGGCCATTTGGGCATCTCAGGTGGGCCTTTCATGGACCTATCGCCTAACTAGCATCACACCATGCCTAGGGCAAAGAATTCGGGGTTTTAAATTTTCTGAGATTTTGAGATTTTTTGTGGACTACCCCCTTTGAAAAAGTCGAGGATCCAAGTTGGTGGAAAAATGATTTTTTTTGGACATCTTCGAGGAGGATTTCTCAGGAGACGTCCTTTTTAAAGTCGTAGACTTTGAAGTTAGCTTTCCAACGAGCTCTCAAATGGCCCAATCAGACCAACGAAGCTCTTTTTATGACCAAAATCGTGTCCGTAACACCTATAGAAAGGCAAACTGCCTTCATTCCGGGGCCATTTGGGCATCTCAGGTGGGCCTTTCATGGACCTATCGCCTAACTAGCATCACACCATGCCTAGGGCAAAGAATTCGGGGTTTTAAATTTTCTGAGAGCTTGAGATTTTTTGTGGACTACCCCCTTTGGAAAAAGTCGAGGATCCAAGTTGGTGGAAAAATGATTTTTTTTGGACATTTTCGAGGAGGATTTCTCAAGAGACGTCCTTTTTAAAGTCGTAGACCTAGAAGTTAGCTTTCCAACGATCTCTCAAATGGCCCAATCAGACCAACGGAGCTCTTGTTATGACCAAAATACCAAGCTCGTGTCCGTAACACCTAAAGAAAGGCAAACTTCCTTCATTCCGGGGCCATTTAGGCATCTCAGGTGGGCCTTTCATGGACCTATCGCCTAACTAGCATCACACCATGCCTAGGGCAAAGAATTCGGGGTTTTAAATTTTCTGAGATTTTGAGATTTTTTGTGGACTACCCACTTTGAAAAAGTCGAGGATCCAAGTTGGTGGAAAAATGATTTTTTTGGACATCTTCGAGGAGGATTTCTCAGGAGACATCCGGTTTAAAGTCGTAGACCTTGAAGTTAGCTTTCCAACGAGCTCTTAAATGGCCCAATCAGACAAACGGAGCTCTTGTTATGACCAAAATACCAAGCTCGTGTCCGTAACACCTAAAGAAAGGCAAAGTGCCTTCATTCCGGGGCCATTTGGGCATCTCAGGTGGGCCTTTCATGGACCTATCGCCTAACTAGCATCACACCATGCCTAGAGCAAAGAATTCGGGGTTTTAAATTTTCTGAGATCTTGAGATTTTTTGTGGACTACCCCCTTTGGAAAAAGTCGAGGATCCAAGTTGGTGGAAAAATGATATTTTTGGACATCTTCGAGGAGGATTTCTCAGGAGACGTCCTTTTTAAAGTCGTAGACCATAAAGTTAACTTTCCAACGAGCTCTCAAATGGCCCAATCAGACCAACGGAGCTCTTGTTATGACCAAAATACCAAGCTCGTGTCCGTAACACCTATAGAAAGGCAAACTTCCTTCATTCCGGGGCCATTTAGGCATCTCAGGTGGGCCTTTCATGGACCTATCGCCTAACTAGCATCACACCATGCCTAGGGCAAAGAATTCGGGGTTTTAAATTTTCTGAGATTTTGAGATTTTTTGTGGACTACCCACTTTGAAAAAGTCGAGGATCCAAGTTGGTGGAAAAATGATTTTTTTTGGACATCTTCGAGGAGGATTTCTCAGGAGACGTCCTTTTTAAAGTCGTAGACCTTGAAGTTAGCTTTCCAACGAGCTCTCAAATGGCCCAATCAGACCAACGGAGCTCTTGTTATGACCAAAATACCAAGCTCGTGTCCGTAACACCTAAAGAAAGGCAAACTGCCTTCATTCCGGGGCCATTTGGGCATCTCAGGTGGGCCTTTCATGGACCTATCTCCTAACTAACATCACACCATGCCTAGGGCAAAGAATTCGGGGTTTTAAATTTTCTGAGATTTTGAGATTTTTTGTGGACTACCCCCTTTGGAAAAAGTCGAGGATCCAAGTTGGTAGAAAAATGATTTTTTTTGGACATCTTCGAGGAGGATTTCTCAGGAGACGTCCGTTTCAAAGTCGTAGACCTTGAAGTTAGCTTTCCAACGAGCTCTCAAATGGCCCAATCAGACCAACGGAGCTCTTGTTATGACCAAAATACCAAGCTCGTGTCCGTAACACCTATAGAAAGGCAAACTGCCTTCATTCCGGGGCCATTTGGGCATCTCAGGTGGGCCTTTCATGGACCTGTCTCCTAATTAGCATCACACCATGCCTAGGGCAAAGAATTCGGGGTTTTAAATTTTCTGAGATTTTGAGATTTTTTGTGGACTACCCCCTTTGGAAAAAGTCGAGGATCCAAGTTTGTGGAAAAATGATTTTTTTTGGACATCTTCGAGGAGGATTTCTCAGGAGACGTCCATTTTAAAGTCGTAGACCTTGAAGTTAGCTTTCCAACGAGCTCTCAAATGGCCCAATCAGACCAACGGAGCTCTTGTTATGACCAAAATACCAAGCTCGTGTCCGTAACACCTATAGAAAGGCAAACTGCCTTCATTCCGGGGCCATTTGGGCATCTCAGGTGGGCCTTTCATGGACCTATCGCCTAACTAGCTTCACACCATGCCTAGGGCAAAGAATTCGGGGTTTTAAATTTTCTGAGATTTTGAGATTTTTTGTGGACTACCCCCTTTGGAAAAAGTCGAGGATCCAAGTTGGTGGAAAAATGATTTTTTTTGGACATCTTCGAGGAGGATTTCTCAGGAGACGTCCTTTTTAAAGTCGTAGACCTTGAAGTTAGCTTTCCAACGAGCTCTCAAATGGCCCAATCAGACAAACGGAGCTCTTGTTATGACCAAAATACCAAGCTCGTGTCCGTAACACCTATAGAAAGGCAAACTGCCTTCATTCCGGGGCCATTTGGGCATCTCAGGTGGGCCTTTCATGGACCTATCGCCTAACTAGCATCACACCATGCCTAGGGCAAAGAATTCGGGGTTTTAAATTTTCTGAGATCTTGAGATTTTTTGTGGACTACCCCCTTTGGAAAAAGTCGAGGATCCAAGTTGGTGGAAAAATGATTTTTTTTGGACATCTTCGAGGAGGATTTCTCAGGAGACGTCCTTTTTAAAGTCGTAGACCTTGAAGTTAGCTTTCCAACGAGCTCTCAAATGGCCCAATCAGAACAACGGAGCTCTTGTTATGACCAAAATACCAAGCTCGTGTCCGTAACACCTAAAGAAAGGCAAACTGCCTTCATTCCGGGGCCATTTGGGCATCTCAGGTGGGCCTTTCATGGACCTATCGCCTAACTAGCATCAAACCATGCCTAGAGCAAAGAATTCGGGGTTTTAAATTTTCTGAGATCTTGAGATTTTTTGTGGACTACCCCCTTTGGAAAAAGTCGAGGATCCAAGTTGGTGGAAAAATGATTTTTTTGGACATCTTCGAGGAGGATTTCTCAGGAGACATCCGGTTTAAAGTCGTAGACCTTGAAGTTAGCTTTCCAACGAGCTCTTAAATGGCCCAATCAGACAAACGGAGCTCTTGTTATGACCAAAATACCAAGCTCGTGTCCGTAACACCTAAAGAAAGGCAAAGTGCCTTCATTCCGGGGCCATTTGGGCATCTCAGGTGGGCCTTTCATGGACCTATCGCCTAACTAGCATCACACCATGCCTAGGGCAAAGAATTCGGGGTTTTAAATTTTCTGAGATTTTGAGATTTTTTGTGGACTACCCCCTTTGGAAAAAGTCGAGGATCCAAGTTGGTGGAAAAATGATTTTTTTTGGACATCTTCGAGGAGGATTTCTCAGGAGACGTCCTTTTTAAAGTCGTAGACCTTGAAGTTAGCTTTCCAACGAGCTCTCAAATGGCCCAATCAGACCAACGGAGCTCTTGTTATGACCAAAATACCAAGCTCGTGTCCGTAACACCTAAAGAAAGGCAAACTGCCTTCATTCCGGGGCCATTTGGGCATCTCAGGTTGGCCTTTCATGGACGTATCGCCTTACTAGCATCACACCATGCCTAGGGCAAAGAATTCGGGGTTTTAAATTTTCTGAGATTTTGAGATTTTTTGTGGACTACCCCCTTTGGAAAAAGTCGAGGATCCAAGTTTGTGGAAAAATGATTTTTTTTGGACATCTTCGAGGAGGATTTCTCAGGAGACGTCCATTTTAAAGTCGTAGACCTTGAAGTTAGCTTTCCAACGAGCTCTCAAATGGCCCAATCAGACCAACGGAGCTCTTGTTATGACCAAAATACCAAGCTCGTGTCCGTAACACCTATAGAAAGGCAAACTGCCTTCATTCCGGGGCCATTTGGGCATCTCAGGTGGGCCTTTCATGGACCTATCGCCTAACTAGCTTCACACCATGCCTAGGGCAAAGAATTCGGGGTTTTAAATTTTCTGAGATTTTGAGATTTTTTGTGGACTACCCCCTTTGGAAAAAGTCGAGGATCCAAGTTGGTGGAAAAATGATTTTTTTTGGACATCTTCGAGGAGGATTTCTCAGGAGACGTCCTTTTTAAAGTCGTAGACCTTGAAGTTAGCTTTCCAACGAGCTCTCAAATGGCCCAATTAGACAAACGGAGCTCTTGTTATGACCAAAATACCAAGCTCGTGTCCGTAACACCTATAGAAAGGCAAACTGCCTTCATTCCGGGGCCATTTGGGCATCTCAGGTGGGCCTTTCATGGACCTATCGCCTAACTAGCATCACACCATGCCTAGGGCAAAGAATTCGGGGTTTTAAATTTTCTGAGATCTTGAGATTTTTTGTGGACTACCCCCTTTGGAAAAAGTCGAGGATCCAAGTTGGTGGAAAAATGATTTTTTTGGACATCTTCGAGGAGGATTTCTCAGGAGACATCCGGTTTAAAGTCGTAGACCTTGAAGTTAGCTTTCCAACGAGCTCTTAAATGGCCCAATCAGACAAACGGAGCTCTTGTTATGACCAAAATACCAAGCTCGTGTCCGTAACACCTAAAGAAAGGCAAAGTGCCTTCATTCCGGGGCCATTTGGGCATCTCAGGTGGGCCTTTCATGGACCTATCGCCTAACTAGCATCACACCATGCCTAGGGCAAAGAATTCGGGGTTTTAAATTTTCTGAGATTTTGAGATTTTTTGTGGACTACCCCCTTTGGAAAAAGTCGAGGATCCAAGTTGGTGGAAAAATGATTTTTTTTGGACATCTTCGAGGAGGATTTCTCAGGAGACGTCCTTTTTAAAGTCGTAGACCTTGAAGTTAGCTTTCCAACGAGCTCTCAAATGGCCCAATCAGACCAACGGAGCTCTTGTTATGACCAAAATACCAAGCTCGTGTCCGTAACACCTAAAGAAAGGCAAACTGCCTTCATTCCGGGGCCATTTGGGCATCTCAGGTTGGCCTTTCATGGACGTATCGCCTTACTAGCATCACACCATGCCTAGGGCAAAGAATTCGGGGTTTTAAATTTTCTGAGATTTTGAGATTTTTTGTGGACTACCCCCTTTGGAAAAAGTCGAGGATCCAAGTTTGTGGAAAAATGATTTTTTTTGGACATCTTCGAGGAGGATTTCTCAGGAGACGTCCATTTTAAAGTCGTAGACCTTGAAGTTAGCTTTCCAACGAGCTCTCAAATGGCCCAATCAGACCAACGGAGCTCTTGTTATGACCAAAATACCAAGCTCGTGTCCGTAACACCTATAGAAAGGCAAACTGCCTTCATTCCGGGGCCATTTGGGCATCTCAGGTGGGCCTTTCATGGACCTATCGCCTAACTAGCTTCACACCATGCCTAGGGCAAAGAATTCGGGGTTTTAAATTTTCTGAGATTTTGAGATTTTTTGTGGACTACCCCCTTTGGAAAAAGTCGAGGATCCAAGTTGGTGGAAAAATGATTTTTTTTGGACATCTTCGAGGAGGATTTCTCAGGAGACGTCCTTTTTAAAGTCGTAGACCTTGAAGTTAGCTTTCCAACGAGCTCTCAAATGGCCCAATTAGACAAACGGAGCTCTTGTTATGACCAAAATACCAAGCTCGTGTCCGTAACACCTATAGAAAGGCAAACTGCCTTCATTCCGGGGCCATTTGGGCATCTCAGGTGGGCCTTTCATGGACCTATCGCCTAACTAGCATCACACCATGCCTAGGGCAAAGAATTCGGGGTTTTAAATTTTCTGAGATCTTGAGATTTTTTGTGGACTACCCCCTTTGGAAAAAGTCGAGGATCCAAGTTGGTGGAAAAATGATTTTTTTTGGACATCTTCGAGGAGGATTTCTCAGGAGACGTCCTTTTTAAAGTCGTAGACCTTGAAGTTAGCTTTCCAACGAGCTCTCAAATGGCCCAATCAGAACAACGGAGCTCTTGTTATGACCAAAATACCAAGCTCGTGTCCGTAACACCTAAAGAAAGGCAAACTGCCTTCATTCCGGGGCCATTTGGGCATCTCAGGTGGGCCTTTCATGGACCTATCGCCTAACTAGCATCACACCATGCCTAGAGCAAAGAATTCGGGGTTTTAAATTTTCTGAGATCTTGAGATTTTTTGTGGACTACCCCCTTTGGAAAAAGTCGAGGATCCAAGTTGGTGGAAAAATGATTTTTTTGGACATCTTCGAGGAGGATTTCTCAGGAGACATCCGGTTTAAAGTCGTAGACCTTGAAGTTAGCTTTCCAACGAGCTCTTAAATGGCCCAATCAGACAAACGGAGCTCTTGTTATGACCAAAATACCAAGCTCGTGTCCGTAACACCTAAAGAAAGGCAAAGTGCCTTCATTCCGGGGCCATTTGGGCATCTCAGGTGGGCCTTTCATGGACCTATCGCCTAACTAGCATCACACCATGCCTAGAGCAAAGAATTCGGGGTTTTAAATTTTCTGAGATCTTGAGATTTTTTGTGGACTACCCCCTTTGGAAAAAGTCGAGGATCCAAGTTGGTGGAAAAATGATATTTTTGGACATCTTCGAGGAGGATTTCTCAGGAGACGTCCTTTTTAAAGTCGTAGACCATAAAGTTAACTTTCCAACGAGCTCTAAAATGGCCCAATCAGACCAACGGAGCTCTTGTTATGACCAAAATACCAAGCTCGTGTCCGTAACACCTATAGAAAGGCAAACTTCCTTCATTCCGGGGCCATTTAGGCATCTCAGGTGGGCCTTTCATGGACCTATCGCCTAACTAGCATCACACCATGCCTAGGGCAAAGAATTCGGGGTTTTAAATTTTCTGAGATTTTGAGATTTTTTGTGGACTACCCACTTTGAAAAAGTCGAGGATCCAAGTTGGTGGAAAAATGATTTTTTTTGGACATCTTCGAGGAGGATTTCTCAGGAGACGTCCTTTTTAAAGTCGTAGACCTTGAAGTTAGCTTTCCAACGAGCTCTCAAATGGCCCAATCAGACAAACGGAGCTCTTGTTATGACCAAAATACCAAGCTCGTGTCCGTAACACCTATAGAAAGGCAAACTGCCTTCATTCCGGGGCCATTTGGGCATCTCAGGTGGGCCTTTCATGGACCTATCGCCTAACTAGCATCACACCATGCCTAGGGCAAAGAATTCGGGGTTTTAAATTTTCTGAGATCTTGGGATTTTTTGTGGACTACCCCCTTTGGAAAAAGTCGAGGATCCAAGTTGGTGGAAAAATGATTTTTTTGGACATCTTCGAGGAGGATTTCTCAGGAGACGTCCTTTTTAAAGTCGTAGACCTTGAAGTTAGCTTTCCAACGAGCTCTCAAATGGCCCAATCAGACCAACGGAGCTCTTGTTATGACCAAAATACCAAGCTCGTGTCCGTAACACCTAAAGAAAGGCAAACTGCCTTCATTCCGGGGCCATTTGGGCATCTCAGGTGGGCCTTTCATGGACCTATCTCCTAACTAACATCACACCATGCCTAGGGCAAAGAATTCGGGGTTTTAAATTTTCTGAGATTTTGAGATTTTTTGTGGACTACCCCCTTTGGAAAAAGTCGAGGATCCAAGTTGGTAGAAAAATGATTTTTTTTGGACATCTTCGAGGAGGATTTCTCAGGAGACGTCCGTTTCAAAGTCGTAGACCTTGAAGTTAGCTTTCCAACGAGCTCTCAAATGGCCCAATCAGACCAACGGAGCTCTTGTTATGACCAAAATACCAAGCTCGTGTCCGTAACACCTATAGAAAGGCAAACTGCCTTCATTCCGGGGCCATTTGGGCATCTCAGGTGGGCCTTTCATGGACCTGTCTCCTAATTAGCATCACACCATGCCTAGGGCAAAGAATTCGGGGTTTTAAATTTTCTGAGATTTTGAGATTTTTTGTGGACTACCCCCTTTGGAAAAAGTCGAGGATCCAAGTTTGTGGAAAAATGATTTTTTTTGGACATCTTCGAGGAGGATTTCTCAGGAGACGTCCATTTTAAAGTCGTAGACCTTGAAGTTAGCTTTCCAACGAGCTCTCAAATGGCCCAATCAGACCAACGGAGCTCTTGTTATGACCAAAATACCAAGCTCGTGTCCGTAACACCTATAGAAAGGCAAACTGCCTTCATTCCGGGGCCATTTGGGCATCTCAGGTGGGCCTTTCATGGACCTATCGCCTAACTAGCTTCACACCATGCCTAGGGCAAAGAATTCGGGGTTTTAAATTTTCTGAGATTTTGAGATTTTTTGTGGACTACCCCCTTTGGAAAAAGTCGAGGATCCAAGTTGGTGGAAAAATGATTTTTTTGGACATCTTCGAGGAGGATTTCTCAGGAGACGTCCTTTTTAAAGTCGTAGACCTTGAAGTTAGCATTCCAACGAGCTCTCAAATGGCCCAATCAGACCAACGGAGCTCTTGTTATGACCAAAATACCAAGCTCGTGTCCGTAACACCTAAAGAAAGGCAAACTGCCTTCATTCCGGGGCCATTTGGGCATCTCAGGTGGGCCTTTCATGGACCTATCGCCTAACTAGCATCACACCATGCCTAGGGCAAAGAATTCGGGGTTTTAAATTTTCTGAGATCTTGAGATTTTTTGTGGACTACCCCCTTTGGAAAAAGTCGAGGATCCAAGATGGTGGAAAAATGATTTTTTTTGGACATCTTCGAGGAGGATTTCTCAAGAGACGTCCTTTTTAAAGTCGTAGACCTTGAAGTTAGCTTTCCAACGAGCTCTCAAATGGCCCAATCAGACCAACGGAGCTCTTGTTATGACCAAAATACCAAGCTCGTGTCCGTAACACCTATAGAAAGGCAAACTGCCTTCATTCCGAGGGCCATTTGGGCATCTCAGGTGGGCCTTTCATGGACCTATCGCCTAACTAGCATCACACCATGCCTAGGGCAAAGAATTCGGGGTTTTAAATTTTCTGAGATTTTGAGATTTTTTGTGGACTACCCCCTTTGAAAAAGTCGAGGATCCAAGTTGGTGGAAAAATGATTTTTTTTGGACATCTTCGAGGAGGATTTCTCAGGAGACGTCCTTTTTAAAGTCGTAGAACTTGAAGTTAGCTTTCCAACGAGCTCTGAAATGGCCCAATCAGACCAACGGAGCTCTTGTTATGACCAAAATACCAAGCTCGTGTCCGTAACACCTATAGAAAGGCAAACTGCCTTCATTCCGGGGCCATTTGGGCATCTCAGGTGGGCCTTTCATGGACCTATCGCCTAACTAGCATCACACCATGCCTAGGGCAAAGAATTCGGGGTTTTAAATTTTCTGAGATCTTGAGATTTTTTGTGGACTACCCCCTTTGGAAAAAGTCGAGGATCCAAGTTGGTGGAAAAATGATTTTTTTTGGACATCTTCGAGGAGGATTTCTCAGGAGACGTCCTTTTTAAAGTCGTAGACCTTGAAGTTAGCTTTCCAACGAGCTCTCAAATTGCCCAATCAGACCAACGGAGCTCTTGTTATGACCAAAATACCAAGCTCATGTCCGTAACACCTATAGAAAGGCAAACTGCCTTCATTCCGGGGCCATTTGGGCATCTCAGGTGGGCCTTTCATGGACCTATCGCCTAACTAGCATCACACCATGCCTAGGGCAAAGAATTCGGGGTTTTAAATTTTCTGAGATTTTGAGATTTTTTGTGGACTACCCCCTTTGGAAAAAGTCGAGGATCCATGTTGGTGGAAAAATGATTTTTTTTGGACATCTTCGAGGAGGATTTCTCAAGAGACGTCCTTTTTAAAGTCGTAGACCTTGAAGTTAGCTTTCCAACGAGCTCTCAAATGGCCCAATCAGACCAACGGACCTCTTGTTATGACCAAAATACCAAGCTCGTGTCCGTAACACCTATAGAAAGGCAAACTGCCTTCATTCCGAGGGCCATTTGGGCATCTCAGGTGGGCCTTTCATGGACCTATCGCCTAACTAGCATCACACCATGCCTAGGGCAAAGAATTCGGGGTTTTAAATTTTCTGAGATCTTGAGATTTTTTGTGGACTACCCCCTTTGGAAAAAGTCGAGGATCCAAGTTGGTGGAAAAATGATTTTTTTTGGACATCTTCGAGGAGGATTTCTCAGGAGACGTCCTTTTTAAAGTCGTAGACCTTGAAGTTAGCTTTCCAACGAGCTCTCAAATTGCCCAATCAGACCAACGGAGCTCTTGTTATGACCAAAATACCAAGCTCATGTCCGTAACACCTATAGAAAGGCAAACTGCCTTCATTCCGGGGCCATTTGGGCATCTCAGGTGGGCCTTTCATGGACCTATCGCCTAACTAGCATAACACCATGCCTAGGGCAAAGAATTCGGGGTTTTAAATTTTCTGAGATTTTGAGATTTTTTGTGGACTACCCCCTTTGGAAAAAGTCGAGGATCCAAGTTGGTGGAAAAATGATTTTTTTTGGACATCTTCGAGGAGGATTTCTCAAGAGACGTCCTTTTTAAAGTCGTAGACCTTGAAGTTAGCTTTCCAACGAGCTCTCAAATTGCCCAATCAGACCAACGGAGCTCTTGTTATGACCAAAATACCAAGCTCATGTCCGTAACACCTATAGAAAGGCAAACTGCCTTCATTCCGGGGCCATTTGGGCATCTCAGGTGGGCCTTTCATGGACCTATCGCCTAACTAGCATCACACCATGCCTAGGGCAAAGAATTCGGGGTTTTAAATTTTCTGAGATTTTGAGATTTTTTGTGGACTACCCCCTTTGGAAAAAGTCGAGGATCCAAGTTGGTGGAAAAATGATTTTTTTTGGACATCTTCGAGGAGGATTTCTCAAGAGACGTCCGTTTTAAAGTCGTAGACCTTGAAGTTAGCTTTCCAACGAGCTCTCAAATGGCCCAATCAGACCAACGGACCTCTTGTTATGACCAAAATACCAAGCTCGTGTCCGTAACACCTATAGAAAGGCAAACTGCCTTCATTCCGAGGGCCATTTGGGCATCTCAGGTGGGCCTTTCATGGACCTATCGCCTAACTAGCATCACACCATGCCTAGGGCAAAGAATTCGGGGTTTTAAATTTTCTGAGATCTTGAGATTTTTTGTGGACTACCCCCTTTGGAAAAAGTCGAGGATCCAAGTTGGTGGAAAAATGATTTTTTTTGGACATCTTCGAGGAGGATTTCTCAGGAGACGTCCTTTTTAAAGTCGTAGACCTTGAAGTTAGCTTTCCAACGAGCTCTCAAATTGCCCAATCAGACCAACGGAGCTCTTGTTATGACCAAAATACCAAGCTCATGTCCGTAACACCTATAGAAAGGCAAACTGCCTTCATTCCGGGGCCATTTGGGCATCTCAGGTGGGCCTTTCATGGACCTATCGCCTAACTAGCATCACACCATGCCTAGGGCAAAGAATTCGGGGTTTTAAATTTTCTGAGATTTTGAGATTTTTTGTGGACTACCCCCTTTGGAAAAAGTCGAGGATCCAAGTTGGTGGAAAAATGATTTTTTTTGGACATCTTCGAGGAGGATTTCTCAAGAGACGTCCTTTTTAAAGTCGTAGACCTTGAAGTTAGCTTTCCAACGAGCTCTCAAATGGCCCAATCAGACCAACGGAGCTCTTGTTATGACCAAAATACCAAGCTCGTGTCCGTAACACCTATAGAAAGGCAAACTGCCTTCATTCCGAGGGCCATTTGGGCATCTCAGGTGGGCCTTTCATGGACCTATCGCCTAACTAGCATCACACCATGCCTAGGGCAAAGAATTCGGGGTTTTAAATTTTCTGAGATTTTGAGATTTTTTGTGGACTACCCCCTTTGAAAAAGTCGAGGATCCAAGTTGGTGGAAAAATGATTTTTTTTGGACATCTTCGAGGAGGATTTCTCAGGAGACGTCCTTTTTAAAGTCGTAGAACTTGAAGTTAGCTTTCCAACGAGCTCTGAAATGGCCCAATCAGACCAACGGAGCTCTTGTTATGACCAAAATACCAAGCTCGTGTCCGTAACACCTATAGAAAGGCAAACTGCCTTCATTCCGGGGCCATTTGGGCATCTCAGGTGGGCCTTTCATGGACCTATCGCCTAACTAGCATCACACCATGCCTAGGGCAAAGAATTCGGGGTTTTAAATTTTCTGAGATCTTGAGATTTTTTGTGGACTACCCCCTTTGGAAAAAGTCGAGGATCCAAGTTGGTGGAAAAATGATTTTTTTTGGACATCTTCGAGGAGGATTTCTCAGGAGACGTCCTTTTTAAAGTCGTAGACCTTGAAGTTAGCTTTCCAACGAGCTCTCAAATTGCCCAATCAGACCAACGGAGCTCTTGTTATGACCAAAATACCAAGCTCATGTCCGTAACACCTATAGAAAGGCAAACTGCCTTCATTCCGGGGCCATTTGGGCATCTCAGGTGGGCCTTTCATGGACCTATCGCCTAACTAGCATAACACCATGCCTAGGGCAAAGAATTCGGGGTTTTAAATTTTCTGAGATTTTGAGATTTTTTGTGGACTACCCCCTTTGGAAAAAGTCGAGGATCCAAGTTGGTGGAAAAATGATTTTTTTTGGACATCTTCGAGGAGGATTTCTCAAGAGACGTCCTTTTTAAAGTCGTAGACCTTGAAGTTAGCTTTCCAACGAGCTCTCAAATTGCCCAATCAGACCAACGGAGCTCTTGTTATGACCAAAATACCAAGCTCATGTCCGTAACACCTATAGAAAGGCAAACTGCCTTCATTCCGGGGCCATTTGGGCATCTCAGGTGGGCCTTTCATGGACCTATCGCCTAACTAGCATCACACCATGCCTAGGGCAAAGAATTCGGGGTTTTAAATTTTCTGAGATTTTGAGATTTTTTGTGGACTACCCCCTTTGGAAAAAGTCGAGGATCCAAGTTGGTGGAAAAATGATTTTTTTTGGACATCTTCGAGGAGGATTTCTCAAGAGACGTCCTTTTTAAAGTCGTAGACCTTGAAGTTAGCTTTCCAACGAGCTCTCAAATGGCCCAATCAGACCAACGGAGCTCTTGTTATGACCAAAATACCAAGCTCGTGTCCGTAACACCTATAGAAAGGCAAACTGCCTTCATTCCGAGGGCCATTTGGGCATCTCAGGTGGGCCTTTCATGGACCTATCGCCTAACTAGCATCACACCATGCCTAGGGCAAAGAATTCGGGGTTTTAAATTTTCTGAGATTTTGAGATTTTTTGTGGACTACCCCCTTTGAAAAAGTCGAGGATCCAAGTTGGTGGAAAAATGATTTTTTTTGGACATCTTCGAGGAGGATTTCTCAGGAGACGTCCTTTTTAAAGTCGTAGAACTTGAAGTTAGCTTTCCAACGAGCTCTGAAATGGCCCAATCAGACCAACGGAGCTCTTGTTATGACCAAAATACCAAGCTCGTGTCCGTAACACCTATAGAAAGGCAAACTGCCTTCATTCCGGGGCCATTTGGGCATCTCAGGTGGGCCTTTCATGGACCTATCGCCTAACTAGCATCACACCATGCCTAGGGCAAAGAATTCGGGGTTTTAAATTTTCTGAGATCTTGAGATTTTTTGTGGACTACCCCCTTTGGAAAAAGTCGAGGATCCAAGTTGGTGGAAAAATGATTTTTTTTGGACATCTTCGAGGAGGATTTCTCAGGAGACGTCCTTTTTAAAGTCGTAGACCTTGAAGTTAGCTTTCCAACGAGCTCTCAAATTGCCCAATCAGACCAACGGAGCTCTTGTTATGACCAAAATACCAAGCTCATGTCCGTAACACCTATAGAAAGGCAAACTGCCTTCATTCCGGGGCCATTTGGGCATCTCAGGTGGGCCTTTCATGGACCTATCGCCTAACTAGCATCACACCATGCCTAGGGCAAAGAATTCGGGGTTTTAAATTTTCTGAGATTTTGAGATTTTTTGTGGACTACCCCCTTTGGAAAAAGTCGAGGATCCAAGTTGGTGGAAAAATGATTTTTTTTGGACATCTTCGAGGAGGATTTCTCAAGAGACGTCCTTTTTAAAGTCGTAGACCTTGAAGTTAGCTTTCCAACGAGCTCTCAAATTGCCCAATCAGACCAACGGAGCTCTTGTTATGACCAAAATACCAAGCTCATGTCCGTAACACCTATAGAAAGGCAAACTGCCTTCATTCCGGGGCCATTTGGGCATCTCAGGTGGGCCTTTCATGGACCTATCGCCTAACTAGCATCACACCATGCCTAGGGCAAAGAATTCGGGGTTTTAAATTTTCTGAGATTTTGAGATTTTTTGTGGACTACCCCCTTTGGAAAAAGTCGAGGATCCAAGTTGGTGGAAAAATGATTTTTTTTGGACATCTTCGAGGAGGATTTCTCAAGAGACGTCCTTTTTAAAGTCGTAGACCTTGAAGTTAGCTTTCCAACGAGCTCTCAAATGGCCCAATCAGACCAACGGAGCTCTTGTTATGACCAAAATACCAAGCTCGTGTCCGTAACACCTATAGAAAGGCAAACTGCCTTCATTCCGGGGCCATTTGGGCATCTCAGGTGGGCCTTTCATGGACCTATCGCCTAACTAGCATCACACCATGCCTAGGGCAAAGAATTCGGGGTTTTAAATTTTCTGAGATCTTGAGATTTTTTGTGGACTACCCCCTTTGGAAAAAGTCGAGGATCCAAGTTGGTGGAAAAATGATTTTTTTTGGACATCTTCGAGGAGGATTTCTCAGGAGACGTCCTTTTTAAAGTCGTAGACCTTGAAGTTAGCTTTCCAACGAGCTCTCAAATTGCCCAATCAGACCAACGGAGCTCTTGTTATGACCAAAATACCAAGCTCATGTCCGTAACACCTATAGAAAGGCAAACTGCCTTCATTCCGGGGCCATTTGGGCATCTCAGGTGGGCCTTTCATGGACCTATCGCCTAACTAGCATCACACCATGCCTAGGGCAAAGAATTCGGGGTTTTAAATTTTCTGAGATTTTGAGATTTTTTGTGGACTACCCCCTTTGGAAAAAGTCGAGGATCCAAGTTGGTGGAAAAATGATTTTTTTTGGACATCTTCGAGGAGGATTTCTCAAGAGACGTCCTTTTTAAAGTCGTAGACCTTGAAGTTAGCTTTCCAACGAGCTCTCAAATTGCCCAATCAGACCAACGGAGCTCTTGTTATGACCAAAATACCAAGCTCATGTCCGTAACACCTATAGAAAGGCAAACTGCCTTCATTCCGGGGCCATTTGGGCATCTCAGGTGGGCCTTTCATGGACCTATCGCCTAACTAGCATCACACCATGCCTAGGGCAAAGAATTCGGGGTTTTAAATTTTCTGAGATTTTGAGATTTTTTGTGGACTACCCCCTTTGGAAAAAGTCGAGGATCCAAGTTGGTGGAAAAATGATTTTTTTTGGACATCTTCGAGGAGGATTTCTCAAGAGACGTCCTTTTTAAAGTCGTAGACCTTGAAGTTAGCTTTCCAACGAGCTCTCAAATGGCCCAATCAGACCAACGGAGCTCTTGTTATGACCAAAATACCAAGCTCGTGTCCGTAACACCTATAGAAAGGCAAACTGCCTTCATTCCGAGGGCCATTTGGGCATCTCAGGTGGGCCTTTCATGGACCTATCGCCTAACTAGCATCACACCATGCCTAGGGCAAAGAATTCGGGGTTTTAAATTTTCTGAGATTTTGAGATTTTTTGTGGACTACCCCCTTTGAAAAAGTCGAGGATCCAAGTTGGTGGAAAAATGATTTTTTTTTGGACATCTTCGAGGAGGATTTCTCAGGAGACGTCCTTTTTAAAGTCGTAGAACTTGAAGTTAGCTTTCCAACGAGCTCTGAAATGGCCCAATCAGACCAACGGAGCTCTTGTTATGACCAAAATACCAAGCTCGTGTCCGTAACACCTATAGAAAGGCAAACTGCCTTCATTCCGGGGCCATTTGGGCATCTCAGGTGGGCCTTTCATGGACCTATCGCCTAACTAGCATCACACCATGCCTAGGGCAAAGAATTCGGGGTTTTAAATTTTCTGAGATCTTGAGATTTTTTGTGGACTACCCCCTTTGGAAAAAGTCGAGGATCCAAGTTGGTGGAAAAATGATTTTTTTTGGACATCTTCGAGGAGGATTTCTCAGGAGACGTCCTTTTTAAAGTCGTAGAACTTGAAGTTAGCTTTCCAACGAGCTCTGAAATGGCCCAATCAGACCAACGGAGCTCTTGTTATGACCAAAATACCAAGCTCGTGTCCGTAACACCTATAGAAAGGCAAACTGCCTTCATTCCGGGGCCATTTGGGCATCTCAGGTGGGCCTTTCATGGACCTATCGCCTAACTAGCATCACACCATGCCTAGGGCAAAGAATTCGGGGTTTTAAATTTTCTGAGATCTTGAGATTTTTTGTGGACTACCCCCTTTGGAAAAAGTCGAGGATCCAAGTTGGTGGAAAAATGATTTTTTTTGGACATCTTCGAGGAGGATTTCTCAGGAGACGTCCTTTTTAAAGTCGTAGACCTTGAAGTTAGCTTTCCAACGAGCTCTCAAATTGCCCAATCAGACCAACGGAGCTCTTGTTATGACCAAAATACCAAGCTCATGTCCGTAACACCTATAGAAAGGCAAATTGCCTTCATTCCGGGGCCATTTGGGCATCTCAGGTGGGCCTTTCATGGACCTATCGCCTAACTAGCATCACACCATGCCTAGGGCAAAGAATTCGGGGTTTTAAATTTTCTGAGATTTTGAGATTTTTTGTGGACTACCCCCTTTGGAAAAAGTCGAGGATCCAAGTTGGTGGAAAAATGATTTTTTTTGGACATCTTCGAGGAGGATTTCTCAAGAGACGTCCTTTTTAAAGTCGTAGACCTTGAAGTTAGCTTTCCAACGAGCTCTCAAATTGCCCAATCAGACCAACGGAGCTCTTGTTATGACCAAAATACCAAGCTCATGTCCGTAACACCTATAGAAAGGCAAACTGCCTTCATTCCGGGGCCATTTGGGCATCTCAGGTGGGCCTTTCATGGACCTATCGCCTAACTAGCATCACACCATGCCTAGGGCAAAGAATTCGGGGTTTTAAATTTTCTGAGATTTTGAGATTTTTTGTGGACTACCCCCTTTGGAAAAAGTCGAGGATCCAAGTTGGTGGAAAAATGATTTTTTTTGGACATCTTCGAGGAGGATTTCTCAAGAGACGTCCTTTTTAAAGTCGTAGACCTTGAAGTTAGCTTTCCAACGAGCTCTCAAATGGCCCAATCAGACCAACGGAGCTCTTGTTATGACCAAAATACCAAGCTCGTGTCCGTAACACCTATAGAAAGGCAAACTGCCTTCATTCCGAGGGCCATTTGGGCATCTCAGGTGGGCCTTTCATGGACCTATCGCCTAACTAGCATCACACCATGCCTAGGGCAAAGAATTCGGGGTTTTAAATTTTCTGAGATTTTGAGATTTTTTGTGGACTACCCCCTTTGAAAAAGTCGAGGATCCAAGTTGGTGGAAAAATGATTTTTTTTGGACATCTTCGAGGAGGATTTCTCAGGAGACGTCCTTTTTAAAGTCGTAGAACTTGAAGTTAGCTTTCCAACGAGCTCTGAAATGGCCCAATCAGACCAACGGAGCTCTTGTTATGACCAAAATACCAAGCTCGTGTCCGTAACACCTATAGAAAGGCAAACTGCCTTCATTCCGGGGCCATTTGGGCATCTCAGGTGGGCCTTTCATGGACCTATCGCCTAACTAGCATCACACCATGCCTAGGGCAAAGAATTCGGGGTTTTAAATTTTCTGAGATCTTGAGATTTTTTGTGGACTACCCCCTTTGGAAAAAGTCGAGGATCCAAGTTGGTGGAAAAATGATTTTTTTTGGACATCTTCGAGGAGGATTTCTCAGGAGACGTCCCTTTTAAAGTCGTAGACCTTGAAGTTAGCTTTCCAACGAGCTCTCAAATTGCCCAATCAGACCAACGGAGCTCTTGTTATGACCAAAATACCAAGCTCATGTCCGTAACACCTATAGAAAGGCAAACTGCCTTCATTCCGGGGCCATTTGGGCATCTCAGGTGGGCCTTTCATGGACCTATCGCCTAACTAGCATCACACCATGCCTAGGGCAAAGAATTCGGGGTTTTAAATTTTCTGAGATTTTGAGATTTTTTGTGGACTACCCCCTTTGGAAAAAGTCGAGGATCCAAGTTGGTGGAAAAATGATTTTTTTTGGACATCTTCGAGGAGGATTTCTCAGGAGACGTCCCTTTTAAAGTCGTAGACCTTGAAGTTAGCTTTCCAACGAGCTCTCAAATTGCCCAATCAGACCAACGGAGCTCTTGTTATGACCAAAATACCAAGCTCGTGTCCGTAACACCTATAGAAAGGCAAACTGCCTTCATTCCGGGGCCATTTGGGCATCTCAGGTGGGCCTTTCATGGACCTATCGCCTAACTAGCATCACACCATGCCTAGGGCAAAGAATTCGGGGTTTTAAATTTTCTGAGATCTTGAGATTTTTTGTGGACTACCCCCTTTGGAAAAAGTCGAGGATCCAAGTTGGTGGAAAAATGATTTTTTTTGGACATCTTCGAGGAGGATTTCTCAGGAGACGTCCTTTTTAAAGTCGTAGACCTTGAAGTTAGCTTTCCAACGAGCTCTCAAATTGCCCAATCAGACCAACGGAGCTCTTGTTATGACCAAAATACCAAGCTCATGTCCGTAACACCTATAGAAAGGCAAACTGCCTTCATTCCGGGGCCATTTGGGCATCTCAGGTGGGCCTTTCATGGACCTATCGCCTAACTAGCATCACACCATGCCTAGGGCAAAGAATTCGGGGTTTTAAATTTTCTGAGATTTTGAGATTTTTTGTGGACTACCCCCTTTGGAAAAAGTCGAGGATCCAAGTTGGTGGAAAAATGATTTTTTTTGGACATCTTCGAGGAGGATTTCTCAAGAGACGTCCTTTTTAAAGTCGTAGACCTTGAAGTTAGCTTTCCAACGAGCTCTCAAATTGCCCAATCAGACCAACGGAGCTCTTGTTATGACCAAAATACCAAGCTCATGTCCGTAACACCTATAGAAAGGCAAACTGCCTTCATTCCGGGGCCATTTGGGCATCTCAGGTGGGCCTTTCATGGACCTATCGCCTAACTAGCATCACACCATGCCTAGGGCAAAGAATTCGGGGTTTTAAATTTTCTGAGATTTTGAGATTTTTTGTGGACTACCCCCTTTGGAAAAAGTCGAGGATCCAAGTTGGTGGAAAAATGATTTTTTTTGGACATCTTCGAGGAGGATTTCTCAAGAGACGTCCTTTTTAAAGTCGTAGACCTTGAAGTTAGCTTTCCAACGAGCTCTCAAATGGCCCAATCAGACCAACGGAGCTCTTGTTATGACCAAAATACCAAGCTCGTGTCCGTAACACCTATAGAAAGGCAAACTGCCTTCATTCCGAGGGCCATTTGGGCATCTCAGGTGGGCCTTTCATGGACCTATCGCCTAACTAGCATCACACCATGCCTAGGGCAAAGAATTCGGGGTTTTAAATTTTCTGAGATTTTGAGATTTTTTGTGGACTACCCCCTTTGAAAAAGTCGAGGATCCAAGTTGGTGGAAAAATGATTTTTTTTGGACATCTTCGAGGAGGATTTCTCAGGAGACGTCCTTTTTAAAGTCGTAGAACTTGAAGTTAGCTTTCCAACGAGCTCTGAAATGGCCCAATCAGACCAACGGAGCTCTTGTTATGACCAAAATACCAAGCTCGTGTCCGTAACACCTATAGAAAGGCAAACTGCCTTCATTCCGGGGCCATTTGGGCATCTCAGGTGGGCCTTTCATGGACCTATCGCCTAACTAGCATCACACCATGCCTAGGGCAAAGAATTCGGGGTTTTAAATTTTCTGAGATCTTGAGATTTTTTGTGGACTACCCCCTTTGGAAAAAGTCGAGGATCCAAGTTGGTGGAAAAATGATTTTTTTTGGACATCTTCGAGGAGGATTTCTCAGGAGACGTCCCTTTTAAAGTCGTAGGCCTTGAAGTTAGCTTTCCAACGAGCTCTCAAATTGCCCAATCAGACCAACGGAGCTCTTGTTATGACCAAAATACCAAGCTCATGTCCGTAACACCTATAGAAAGGCAAACTGCCTTCATTCCGGGGCCATTTGGGCATCTCAGGTGGGCCTTTCATGGACCTATCGCCTAACTAGCATCACACCATGCCTAGGGCAAAGAATTCGGGGTTTTAAATTTTCTGAGATTTTGAGATTTTTTGTGGACTACCCCCTTTGGAAAAAGTCGAGGATCCAAGTTGGTGGAAAAATGATTTTTTTTGGACATCTTCGAGGAGGATTTCTCAAGAGACGTCCTTTTTAAAGTCGTAGACCTTGAAGTTAGCTTTCCAACGAGCTCTCAAATGGCCCAATCAGACCAACGGACCTCTTGTTATGACCAAAATACCAAGCTCGTGTCCGTAACACCTATAGAAAGGCAAACTGCCTTCATTCCGAGGGCCATTTGGGCATCTCAGGTGGGCCTTTCATGGACCTATCGCCTAACTAGCATCACACCATGCCTAGGGCAAAGAATTCGGGGTTTTAAATTTTCTGAGATCTTGAGATTTTTTGTGGACTACCCCCTTTGGAAAAAGTCGAGGATCCAAGTTGGTGGAAAAATGATTTTTTTTGGACATCTTCGAGGAGGATTTCTCAGGAGACGTCCTTTTTAAAGTCGTAGACCTTGAAGTTAGCTTTCCAACGAGCTCTCAAATTGCCCAATCAGACCAACGGAGCTCTTGTTATGACCAAAATACCAAGCTCATGTCCGTAACACCTATAGAAAGGCAAACTGCCTTCATTCCGGGGCCATTTGGGCATCTCAGGTGGGCCTTTCATGGACCTATCGCCTAACTAGCATCACACCATGCCTAGGGCAAAGAATTCGGGGTTTTAAATTTTCTGAGATTTTGAGATTTTTTGTGGACTACCCCCTTTGGAAAAAGTCGAGGATCCAAGTTGGTGGAAAAATGATTTTTTTTGGACATCTTCGAGGAGGATTTCTCAAGAGACGTCCTTTTTAAAGTCGTAGACCTTGAAGTTAGCTTTCCAACGAGCTCTCAAATGGCCCAATCAGACCAACGGACCTCTTGTTATGACCAAAATACCAAGCTCGTGTCCGTAACACCTATAGAAAGGCAAACTGCCTTCATTCCGAGGGCCATTTGGGCATCTCAGGTGGGCCTTTCATGGACCTATCGCCTAACTAGCATCACACCATGCCTAGGGCAAAGAATTCGGGGTTTTAAATTTTCTGAGATTTTGAGATTTTTTGTGGACTACCCCCTTTGAAAAAGTCGAGGATCCAAGTTGGTGGAAAAATGATTTTTTTTGGACATCTTCGAGGAGGATTTCTCAGGAGACGTCCTTTTTAAAGTCGTAGAACTTGAAGTTAGCTTTCCAACGAGCTCTGAAATGGCCCAATCAGACCAACGGAGCTCTTGTTATGACCAAAATACCAAGCTCGTGTCCGTAACACCTATAGAAAGGCAAACTGCCTTCATTCCGGGGGCCATTTGGGCATCTCAGGTGGGCCTTTCATGGACCTATCGCCTAACTAGCATCACACCATGCCTAGGGCAAAGAATTCGGGGTTTTAAATTTTCTGAGATTTTGAGATTTTTTGTGGACTACCCACTTTGAAAAAGTCGAGGATCCAAGTTGGTGGAAAAATGATTTTTTTTGGACATCTTCGAGGAGGATTTCTCAGGAGACGTCCTTTTTAAAGTCGTAGACCTTGAAGTTAGCTTTCCAACGAGCTCTCAAATGGCCCAATCAGACCAACGGAGCTCTTGTTATGACCAAAATACCAAGCTCGTGTCCGTAACACCTATAGAAAGGCAAACTGCCTTCATTCCGGGGCCATTTGGGCATCTCAGGTGGGCCTTTCATGGACCTATCGCCTAACTAGCATCACACCATGCCTAGGGCAAAGAATTCGGGGTTTTAAATTTTCTGAGATCTTGAGATTTTTTGTGGACTACCCCCTTTGGAAAAAGTCGAGGATCCAAGTTAGTGGAAAAATGATTTTTTTGGACATCTTCGAGGAGGATTTCTCAGGAGACGTCCTTTTTAAAGTCGTAGACCTTGAAGTTAGCTTTCCAACGAGCTCTCAAATGGCCCAATCAGACCAACGGAGCTCTTGTTATGACCAAAATACCAAGCTCGTGTCCGTAACACCTAAAGAAAGGCAAACTGCCTTCATTCCGGGGCCATTTGGGCATCTCAGGTGGGCCTTTCATGGACCTATCTCCTAACTAACATCACACCATGCCTAGGGCAAAGAATTCGGGGTTTTAAATTTTCTGAGATTTTGAGATTTTTTGTGGACTACCCCCTTTGGAAAAAGTCGAGGATCCAAGTTGGTAGAAAAATGATTTTTTTTGGACATCTTCGAGGAGGATTTCTCAGGAGACGTCCGTTTCAAAGTCGTAGACCTTGAAGTTAGCTTTCCAACGAGCTCTCAAATGGCCCAATCAGACCAACGGAGCTCTTGTTATGACCAAAATACCAAGCTCGTGTCCGTAACACCTATAGAAAGGCAAACTGCCTTCATTCCGGGGCCATTTGGGCATCTCAGGTGGGCCTTTCATGGACCTGTCTCCTAATTAGCATCACACCATGCCTAGGGCAAAGAATTCGGGGTTTTAAATTTTCTGAGATTTTGAGATTTTTTGTGGACTACCCCCTTTGGAAAAAGTCGAGGATCCAAGTTTGTGGAAAAATGATTTTTTTTGGACATCTTCGAGGAGGATTTCTCAGGAGACGTCCGTTTTAAAGTCGCAGACCTTGAAGTTAGCTTTCCAACGAGCTCTCAAATGGCCCAATCAGACCAACGGAGCTCTTGTTATGACCAAAATACCAAGCTCGTGTCCGTAACACCTATAGAAAGGCAAACTGCCTTCATTCCGGGGCCATTTGGGCATCTCAGGTGGGCCTTTCATGGACCTATCGCCTAACTAGCTTCACACCATGCCTAGGGCAAAGAATTCGGGGTTTTAAATTTTCTGAGATTTTGAGATTTTTTGTGGACTACCCCCTTTGGAAAAAGTCGAGGATCCAAGTTGGTGGAAAAATGATTTTTTTGGACATCTTCGAGGAGGATTTCTCAGGAGACGTCCTTTTTAAAGTCGTAGACCTTGAAGTTAGCATTCCAACGAGCTCTCAAATGGCCCAATCAGACCAACGGAGCTCTTGTTATGACCAAAATACCAAGCTCGTGTCCGTAACACCTATAGAAAGGCAAACTGCCTTCATTCCGGGGCCATTTGGGCATCTCAGGTGGGCCTTTCATGGACCTATCGCCTAACTAGCATCACACCATGCCTAGGGCAAAGAATTTGGGGTTTTAAATTTTCTGAGATCTTGAGATTTTTTGTGGACTACCCCCTTTGGAAAAAGTCGAGGATCCAAGTTGGTGGAAAAATGATTTTTTTTGGACATCTTCGAGGAGGATTTCTCAGGAGACGTCCTTTTTAAAGTCGTAGACCTTGAAGTTAGCTTTCCAACGAGCTCTCAAATTGCCCAATCAGACCAACGGAGCTCTTGTTATGACCAAAATACCAAGCTCATGTCCGTAACACCTATAGAAAGGCAAACTGCCTTCATTCCGGGGCCATTTGGGCATCTCAGGTGGGCCTTTCATGGACCTATCGCCTAACTAGCATCACACCATGCCTAGGGCAAAGAATTCGGGGTTTTAAATTTTCTGAGATCTTGAGATTTTTTGTGGACTACCCCCTTTGGAAAAAGTCGAGGATCCAAGTTGGTGGAAAAATGATTTTTTTGGACATCTTCGAGGAGGATTTCTCAGGAGACGTCCTTTTTAAAGTCGTAGACCTTGAAGTTCGCTTTCCAACGAGCTCTCAAATGGCCCAATCAGACCAACGGAGCTCTTGTTATGACCAAAATACCAAGCTCGTGTCCGTAACACCTAAAGAAAGGCAAACTGCCTTCATTCCGGGGCCATTTGGGCATCTCAGGTGGGCCTTTCATGGACCTATCTCCTAACTAGCATCACACCATGCCTAGGGCAAAGAATTCGGGGTTTTAAATTTTCTGAGATTTTGAGATTTTTTGTGGACTACCCCTTTTGGAAAAAGTCGAGGATCCAAGTTTGTAGAAAAATGATTTTATTGGGCATCTTCGAGGAGGATTTCTCAGGAGACGTCCGTTTCAAAGTCGTAGACCTTGAAGTTAGCTTTCCAACGAGCTCTCAAATGGCCCAATCAGACCAACGGAGCTCTTGTTATGACCAAAATACCAAGCTCGTGTCCGTAACACCTATAGAAAGGCAAACTGCCTTCATTCCGGGGCCATTTGGGCATCTCAGGTGGGCCTTTCATGGACCTATCTCCTAACTAGCATCACACCATGCCTAGGGCAAAGAATTCGGGGTTTTAAATTTTCTGAGATCTTGAGATTTTTTGTGGACTACCCCCTTTGGAAAAAGTCGAGGATCCAAGTTAGTGGAAAAATGATTTTATTGGACATCTTCGAGGAGGATTTCTCAGGAGACGTCCTTTTTAAAGTCGTAGACCTTGAAGTTAGCTTTCCAACGAGCTCTCAAATGGCCCAATCAGACCAACGGAGCTCTTGTTATGACCAAAATACCAAGCTCGTGTCCGTAACACCTAAAGAAAGGCAAACTGCCTTCATTCCGGGGCCATTTGGGCATCTCAGGTGGGCCTTTCATGGACCTATCTCCTAACTAGCATCACACCATGCCTAGGGCAAAGAATTCGGGGTTTTAAATTTTCTGAGATTTTGAGATTTTTTGTGGACTACCCCTTTTGGAAAAAGTCGAGGATCCAAGTTGGTAGAAAAATGATTTTTTTGGACATCTTCGAGGAGGATTTCTCAGGAGACGTCCGTTTCAAAGTCGTAGACCTTGAAGTTAGCTTTCCAACGAGCTCTCAAATGGCCCAATCAGACCAACGGAGCTCTTGTTATGACCAAAATACCAAGCTCGTGTCCGTAACACCTAAAGAAAGGCAAACTGCCTTCATTCCGGGGCCATTTGGGCATCTCAGGTGGGCCTTTCATGGACCTATCTCCTAACTAACATCACACCATGCCTAGGGCAATGAATTCGGGGTTTTAAATTTTCTGAGATTTTGAGATTTTTTGTGGACTACCCCCTTTGGAAAAAGTCGAGGATCCAAGTTGGTAGAAAAATGATTTTTTTTGGACATCTTCGAGGAGGATTTCTCAGGAGACGTCCGTTTCAAAGTCGTAGACCTTGAAGTTAGCTTTCCAACGAGCTCTCAAATGGCCCAATCAGACCAACGGAGCTCTTGTTATGACCAAAATACCAAGCTCGTGTCCGTAACACCTATAGAAAGGCAAACTGCCTTCATTCCGGGGCCATTTGGGCATCTCAGGTGGGCCTTTCATGGACCTATCTCCTAATTAGCATCACACCATGCCTAGGGCAAAGAATTCGGGGTTTTAAATTTTCTGAGATTTTGAGATTTTTTGTGGACTACCCCCTTTGGAAAAAGTCGAGGATCCAAGTTGGTGGAAAAATGATTTTTTTTGGACATCTTCGAGGAGGATTTCTCAGGAGACGTCCGTTTTAAAGTCGTAGACCTTGAAGTTAGCTTTCCAACGAGCTCTCAAATGGCCCAATCAGACCAACGGAGCTCTTGTTATGACCAAAATACCAAGCTCGTGTCCGTAACACCTATAGAAAGGCAAACTGCCTTCATTCCGGGGCCATTTGGGCATCTCAGGTGGGCCTTTCATGGACCTATCTCCTAATTAGCATCACACCATGCCTAGGGCAAAGAATTCGGGGTTTTAAATTTTCTGAGATTTTGAGATTTTTTGTGGACTACCCCCTTTGGAAAAAGTCGAGGATCCAAGTTGGTGGAAAAATGATTTTTTTTGGACATCTTCGAGGAGGATTTCTCAGGAGACGTCCATTTTAAAGTCGTAGACCTTGAAGTTAGCTTTCCAACGAGCTCTCAAATGGCCCAATCAGACCAACGGAGCTCTTGTTATGACCAAAATACCAAGCTCGTGTTCGTAACACCTATAGAAAGGCAAACTGCCTTCATTCCGGGGCCATTTGGGCATCTCAGGTGGGCCTTTCATGGACCTATCGCCTAACTAGCATCACACCATGCCTAGGGCAAAGAATTCGGGGTTTTAAATTTTCTGAGATCTTGAGATTTTTTGTGGACTACCCCCTTTGGAAAAAGTCGAGGATCCAAGTTGGTGGAAAAATGATTTTTTTTGGACATCTTCGAGGAGGATTTCTCAGGAGACGTCCTTTTTAAAGTCGTAGACCTTGAAGTTAGCTTTCCAACGAGCTCTCAAATTGCCCAATCAGACCAACGGAGCTCTTGTTATGACCAAAATACCAAGCTCATGTCCGTAACACCTATAGAAAGGCAAACTGCCTTCATTCCGGGGCCATTTGGGCATCTCAGGTGGGCCTTTCATGGACCTATCGCCTAACTAGCATCACACCATGCCTAGGGCAAAGAATTCGGGGTTTTAAATTTTCTGAGATCTTGAGATTTTTTGTGGACTACCCCCTTTGGAAAAAGTCGAGGATCCAAGTTGGTGGAAAAATGATTTTTTTGGACATCTTCGAGGAGGATTTCTCAGGAGACGTCCTTTTTAAAGTCGTAGACCTTGAAGTTCGCTTTCCAACGAGCTCTCAAATGGCCCAATCAGACCAACGGAGCTCTTGTTATGACCAAAATACCAAGCTCGTGTCCGTAACACCTAAAGAAAGGCAAACTGCCTTCATTCCGGGGCCATTTGGGCATCTCAGGTGGGCCTTTCATGGACCTATCTCCTAACTAGCATCACACCATGCCTAGTGCAAAGAATTCGGGGTTTTAAATTTTCTGAGATTTTGAGATTTTTTGTGGACTACCCCCTTTGGAAAAAGTCGAGGATCCAAGTTGGTAGAAAAATGATTTTTTTTGGACATCTTCGAGCAGGATTTCTCAGGAGACGTCCGTTTCAAAGTCGTAGACCTTGAAGTTAGCTTTCCAACGAGCTCTCAAATGGCCCAATCAGACCAACGGAGCTCTTGTTATGACCAAAATACCAAGCTCGTGTCCGTAACACCTATAGAAAGGCAAACTGCCTTCATTCCGGGGCCATTTGGGCATCTCAGGTGGGCCTTTCATGGACCTATCTCCTAACTAGCATCACACCATGCCTAGGGCAAAGAATTCGGGGTTTTAAATTTTCTGAGATTTTGAGATTTTTTGTGGACTACCCCCTTTGGAAAAAGTCGAGGATCCAAGTTGGTGGAAAAATGATTTTTTTTGGACATCTTCGAGGAGGATTTCTCAGGAGACGTCCTTTTTAAAGTCGTAGACCTTGAAGTTAGCTTTCCAACGAGCTCTCAAATTGCCCAATCAGACCAACGGAGCTCTTGTTATGACCAAAATACCAAGCTCATGTCCGTAACACCTATAGAAAGGCGAACTGCCTTCATTCCGGGGCCATTTGGGCATCTCAGGTGGGCCTTTCATGGACCTATCGCCTAACTAGCATCACACCATGCCTAGGGCAAAGAATTCGGGGTTTTAAATTTTCTGAGATCTTGAGATTTTTTGTGGACTACCCCCTTTGGAAAAAGTCGAGGATCCAAGTTGGTGGAAAAATGATTTTTTTGGACATCTTCGAGGAGGATTTCTCAGGAGACGTCCTTTTTAAAGTCGTAGACCTTGAAGTTCGCTTTCCAACGAGCTCTCAAATGGCCCAATCAGACCAACGGAGCTCTTGTTATGACTAAAATACCAAGCTCGTGTCCGTAACACCTAAAGAAAGGCAAACTGCCTTCATTCCGGGGCCATTTGGGCATCTCAGGTGGGCCTTTCATGGACCTATCTCCTAACTAGCATCACACCATGCCTAGTGCAAAGAATTCGGGGTTTTAAATTTTCTGAGATTTTGAGATTTTTTGTGGACTACCCCCTTTGGAAAAAGTCGAGGATCCAAGTTGGTAGAAAAATGATTTTTTTTGGACATCTTCGAGGAGGATTTCTCAGGAGACGTCCGTTTCAAAGTCGTAGACCTTGAAGTTAGCTTTCCAACGAGCTCTCAAATGGCCCAATCAGACCAACGGAGCTCTTGTTATGACCAAAATACCAAGCTCGTGTCCGTAACACCTATAGAAAGGCAAACTGCCTTCATTCCGGGGCCATTTGGGCATCTCAGGTGGGCCTTTCATGGACCTATCTCCTAACTAGCATCACACCATGCCTAGGGCAAAGAATTCGGGGTTTTAAATTTTCTGAGATTTTGAGATTTTTTGTGGACTACCCCCTTTGGAAAAAGTCGAGGATCCAAGTTGGTGGAAAAATGATTTTTTTTGGACATCTTCGAGGAGGATTTCTCAGGAGACGTCCTTTTTAAAGTCGTAGACCTTGAAGTTAGCTTTCCAACGAGCTCTCAAATTGCCCAATCAGACCAACGGAGCTCTTGTTATGACCAAAATACCAAGCTCATGTCCGTAACACCTATAGAAAGGCAAACTGCCTTCATTCCGGGGCCATTTGGGCATCTCAGGTGGGCCTTTCATGGACCTATCGCCTAACTAGCATCACACCATGCCTAGGGCAAAGAATTCGGGGTTTTAAATTTTCTGAGATCTTGAGATTTTTTGTGGACTACCCCCTTTGGAAAAAGTCGAGGATCCAAGTTGGTGGAAAAATGATTTTTTTGGACATCTTCGAGGAGGATTTCTCAGGAGACGTCCTTTTTAAAGTCGTAGACCTTGAAGTTAGCTTTCCAACGAGCTCTCAAATTGCCCAATCAGACCAACGGAGCTCTTGTTATGACCAAAATACCAAGCTCATGTCCGTAACACCTATAGAAAGGCAAACTGCCTTCATTCCGGGGCCATTTGGGCATCTCAGGTGGGCCTTTCATGGACCTATCGCCTAACTAGCATCACACCATGCCTAGGGCAAAGAATTCGGGGTTTTAAATTTTCTGAGATCTTGAGATTTTTTGTGGACTACCCCCTTTGGAAAAAGTCGAGGATCCAAGTTGGTGGAAAAATGATTTTTTTGGACATCTTCGAGGAGGATTTCTCAGGAGACGTCCTTTTTAAAGTCGTAGACCTTGAAGTTCGCTTTCCAACGAGCTCTCAAATGGCCCAATCAGACCAACGGAGCTCTTGTTATGACCAAAATACCAAGCTCGTGTCCGTAACACCTAAAGAAAGGCAAACTGCCTTCATTCCGGGGCCATTTGGGCATCTCAGGTGGGCCTTTCATGGACCTATCTCCTAACTAGCATCACACCATGCCTAGGGCAAAGAATTCGGGGTTTTAAATTTTCTGAGATTTTGAGATTTTTTGTGGACTACCCCCTTTGGAAAAAGTCGAGGATCCAAGTTGGTGGAAAAATGATTTTTTTGGACATCTTCGAGGAGGATTTCTCAGGAGACGTCCTTTTTAAAGTCGTAGACCTTGAAGTTCGCTTTCCAACGAGCTCTCAAATGGCCCAATCAGACCAACGGAGCTCTTGTTATGACCAAAATACCAAGCTCGTGTCCGTAACACCTAAAGAAAGGCAAACTGCCTTCATTCCGGGGCCATTTGGGCATCTCAGGTGGGCCTTTCATGGACCTATCGCCTAACTAGCATCACACCATGCCTAGGGCAAAGAATTCGGGGTTTTAAATTTTCTGAGATCTTGAGATTTTTTGTGGACTACCCCCTTTGGAAAAAGTCGAGGATCCAAATTGGTGGAAAAATGATTTTTTTTGGACATCTTCGAGGAGGATTTCTCAGGAGACGTCCTTTTTAAAGTCGTAGACCTTGAAGTTAGCTTTCCAACGAGCTCTCAAATTGCCCAATCAGACCAACGGAGCTCTTGTTATGACCAAAATACCAAGCTCATGTCCGTAACACCTATAGAAAGGCAAACTGCCTTCATTCCGGGGCCATTTGGGCATCTCAGGTGGGCCTTTCATGGACCTATCTCCTAACTAGCATCACACCATGCCTAGGGCAAAGAATTCGGGGTTTTAAATTTTCTGAGATTTTGAGATTTTTTGTGGACTACCCCCTTTGGAAAAAGTCGAGGATCCAAGTTGGTGGAAAAATGATTTTTTTTGGACATCTTCGAGGAGGATTTCTCAGGAGACGTCCGTTTTAAAGTCGTAGACCTTGAAGTTAGCTTTCCAACGAGCTCTCAAATGGCCCAATCAGACCAACGGAGCTCTTGTTATGACCAAAATACCAAGCTCGTGTCCGTAACACCTATAGAAAGGCAAACTGCCTTCATTCCGTGGCCATTTGGGCATCTCAGGTGGGCCTTTCATGGACCTATCTCCTAACTAGCATCACACCATGCCTAGGGCAAAGAATTCGGGGTTTTAAATTTTCTGAGATTTTGAGATTTTTTGTGGACTACCCCCTTTGGAAAAAGTCGAGGATCCAAGTTGGTGGAAAAATGATTTTTTTGGACATCTTCGAGGAGGATTTCTCAGGAGACGTCCTTTTTTAAGTCGTAGACCTTGAAGTTCGCTTTCCAACGAGCTCTCAAATGGCCCAATCAGACCAACGGAGCTCTTGTTATGACAAAAATACCAAGCTCGTGTCCGTAACACCTATAGAAAGGCAAACTGCCTTCATTCCGGGGCCATTTGGGCATCTCAGGTGGGCCTTTCATGGACCTATCTCCTAACTAGCATCACACCATGCCTAGGGCAAAGAATTCGGGGTTTTAAATTTTTTGAGATTTTGAGATTTTTTGTGGACTACCCCCTTTGGAAAAAGTCGAGGATCCAAGTTGGTGGAAAAATGATTTTTTTGGACATCTTCGAGGAGGATTTCTCAGGAGACGTCCTTTTTAAAGTCGTAGACCTTGACGTTCGCTTTCCAACGAGCTCTCAAATGGCCCAATCAGACCAACGGAGCTCTTGTTATGACCAAAATACCAAGCTCGTGTCCGTAACACCTAAAGAAAGGCAAACTGCCTTCATTCCGGGGCCATTTGGGCATCTCAGGTGGGCCTTTCATGGACCTATCTCCTAACTAGCATCACACCATGCCTAGGGCAAAGAATTCGGGGTTTTAAATTTTCTGAGATTTTGAGATTTTTTGTGGACTACCCCCTTTGGAAAAAGTCGAGGATCCAAGTTGGTGGAAAAATGATTTTTTTGGACATCTTCGAGGAGGATTTCTCAGGAGACGTCCTTTTTAAAGTCGTAGACCTTGAAGTTCGCTTTCCAACGAGCTCTCAAATGGCCCAATCAGACCAACGGAGCTCTTGTTATGACCAAAATACCAAGCTCGTGTCCGTAACACCTAAAGAAAGGCAAACTGCCTTCATTCCGGGGCCATTTGGGCATCTCAGGTGGGCCTTTCATGGACCTATCTCCTAACTAGCATCACACCATGCCTAGGGCAAAGAATTCGGGGTTTTAAATTTTCTGAGATTTTGAGATTTTTTGTGGACTACCCCCTTTGGAAAAAGTCGAGGATCCAAGTTGGTGGAAAAATGATTTTTTTGGACATCTTCGAGGAGGATTTCTCAGGAGACGTCCTTTTTAAAGTCGTAGACCTTGAAGTTCGCTTTCCAACGAGCTCTCAAATGGCCCAATCAGACCAACGGAGCTCTTGTTATGACAAAAATACCAAGCTCGTGTCTGTAACACCTATAGAAAGGCAAACTGCCTTCATTCCGGGGCCATTTGGGCATCTCAGGTGGGCCTTTCATGGACCTATCTCCTAACTAGCATCACACCATGCCTAGGGCAAAGAATTCGGGGTTTTAAATTTTCTGAGATTTTGAGATTTTTTGTGGACTACCCCCTTTGGAAAAAGTCGAGGATCCAAGTTGGTGGAAAAATGATTTTTTTGGACATCTTCGAGGAGGATTTCTCAGGAGACGTCCTTTTTAAAGTCGTAGACCTTGAAGTTCGCTTTCCAACGAGCTCTCAAATGGCCCAATCAGACCAACGGAGCTCTTGTTATGACCAAAATACCAAGCTCGTGTCCGTAACACCTAAAGAAAGGCAAACTGCCTTCATTCCGGGGCCATTTGGGCATCTCAGGTGGGCCTTTCATGGACCTATCTCCTAACTAGCATCACACCATGCCTAGGGCAAAGAATTCGGGGTTTTAAATTTTCTGAGATTTTGAGATTTTTTGTGGACTACCCCCTTTGGAAAAAGTCGAGGATCCAAGTTGGTGGAAAAATGATTTTTTTGGACATCTTCGAGGAGGATTTCTCAGGAGACGTCTTTTTTAAAGTCGTAGACCTTGAAGTTCGCTTTCCAACGAGCTCTCAAATGGCCCAATCAGACCAACGGAGCTCTTGTTATGACCAAAATACCAAGCTCGTGTCCGTAACACCTAAAGAAAGGCAAACTGCCTTCATTCCGGGGCCATTTGGGCATCTCAGGTGGGCCTTTCATGGACCTATCTCCTAACTAGCATCACACCATGCCTTGGGCAAAGAATTCGGGGTTTTAAATTTTCTGAGATTTTGAGATTTTTTGTGGACTACCCCCTTTGGAAAAAGTCGAGGATCCAAGTTGGTAGAAAAATGATTTTTTTTGGACATCTTCGAGGAGGATTTCTCAGGAGACGTCCGTTTCAAAGTCGTAGACCTTGAAGTTAGCTTTCCAACGAGCTCTCAAATGGCCCAATCAGACCAACGGAGCTCTTGTTATGACCAAAATACCAAGCTCGTGTCCGTAACACCTATAGAAAGGCAAACTGCCTTCATTCCGTGGCCATTTGGGCATCTCAGGTGGGCCTTTCATGGACCTATCTCCTAACTAGCATCACACCATGCCTAGGGCAAAGAATTCGGGGTTTTAAATTTTCTGAGATTTTGAGATTTTTTGTGGACTACCCCCTTTGGAAAAAGTCGAGGATCCAAGTTGGTGGAAAAATGATTTTTTTGGACATCTTCGAGGAGGATTTCTCAGGAGACGTCCTTTTTTAAGTCGTAGACCTTGAAGTTCGCTTTCCAACGAGCTCTCAAATGGCCCAATCAGACCAACGGAGCTCTTGTTATGACAAAAATACCAAGCTCGTGTCCGTAACACCTATAGAAAGGCAAACTGCCTTCATTCCGGGGCCATTTGGGCATCTCAGGTGGGCCTTTCATGGACCTATCTCCTAACTAGCATCACACCATGCCTAGGGCAAAGAATTCGGGGTTTTAAATTTTTTGAGATTTTGAGATTTTTTGTGGACTACCCCCTTTGGAAAAAGTCGAGGATCCAAGTTGGTGGAAAAATGATTTTTTTGGACATCTTCGAGGAGGATTTCTCAGGAGACGTCCTTTTTAAAGTCGTAGACCTTGACGTTCGCTTTCCAACGAGCTCTCAAATGGCCCAATCAGACCAACGGAGCTCTTGTTATGACCAAAATACCAAGCTCGTGTCCGTAACACCTAAAGAAAGGCAAACTGCCTTCATTCCGGGGCCATTTGGGCATCTCAGGTGGGCCTTTCATGGACCTATCTCCTAACTAGCATCACACCATGCCTAGGGCAAAGAATTCGGGGTTTTAAATTTTCTGAGATTTTGAGATTTTTTGTGGACTACCCCCTTTGGAAAAAGTCGAGGATCCAAGTTGGTGGAAAAATGATTTTTTTGGACATCTTCGAGGAGGATTTCTCAGGAGACGTCCTTTTTAAAGTCGTAGACCTTGAAGTTCGCTTTCCAACGAGCTCTCAAATGGCCCAATCAGACCAACGGAGCTCTTGTTATGACCAAAATACCAAGCTCGTGTCCGTAACACCTAAAGAAAGGCAAACTGCCTTCATTCCGGGGCCATTTGGGCATCTCAGGTGGGCCTTTCATGGACCTATCTCCTAACTAGCATCACACCATGCCTAGGGCAAAGAATTCGGGGTTTTAAATTTTCTGAGATTTTGAGATTTTTTGTGGACTACCCCCTTTGGAAAAAGTCGAGGATCCAAGTTGGTGGAAAAATGATTTTTTTGGACATCTTCGAGGAGGATTTCTCAGGAGACGTCCTTTTTAAAGTCGTAGACCTTGAAGTTCGCTTTCCAACGAGCTCTCAAATGGCCCAATCAGACCAACGGAGCTCTTGTTATGACCAAAATACCAAGCTCGTGTCCGTAACACCTAAAGAAAGGCAAACTGCCTTCATTCCGGGGCCATTTGGGCATCTCAGGTGGGCCTTTCATGGACCTATCTCCTAACTAGCATCACACCATGCCTAGGGCAAAGAATTCGGGGTTTTAAATTTTCTGAGATTTTGAGATTTTTTGTGGACTACCCCCTTTGGAAAAAGTCGAGGATCCAAGTTGGTGGAAAAATGATTTTTTTGGACATCTTCGAGGAGGATTTCTCAGGAGACGTCTTTTTTAAACTCGTAGACCTTGAAGTTCGCTTTCCAACGAGCTCTCAAATGGCCCAATCAGACCAACGGAGCTCTTGTTATGACCAAAATACCAAGCTCGTGTCCGTAACACCTAAAGAAAGGCAAACTGCCTTCATTCCGGGGCCATTTGGGCATCTCAGGTGGGCCTTTCATGGACCTATCTCCTAACTAGCATCACACCATGCCTTGGGCAAAGAATTCGGGGTTTTAAATTTTCTGAGATTTTGAGATTTTTTGTGGACTACCCCCTTTGGAAAAAGTCGAGGATCCAAGTTGGTAGAAAAATGATTTGTTTTGGACATCTTCGAGGAGGATTTCTCAGGAGACGTCCGTTTCAAAGTCGTAGACCTTGAAGTTAGCTTTCCAACGAGCTCTCAAATGGCCCAATCAGACCAACGGAGCTCTTGTTATGACCAAAATACCAAGCTCGTGTCCGTAACACCTATAGAAAGGCAAACTGCCTTCATTCCGTGGCCATTTGGGCATCTCAGGTGGGCCTTTCATGGACCTATCTCCTAACTAGCATCACACCATGCCTAGGGCAAAGAATTCGGGGTTTTAAATTTTCTGAGATTTTGAGATTTTTTGTGGACTACCCCCTTTGGAAAAAGTCGAGGATCCAAGTTGGTGGAAAAATGATTTTTTTGGACATCTTCGAGGAGGATTTCTCAGGAGACGTCCTTTTTTAAGTCGTAGACCTTGAAGTTCGCTTTCCAACGAGCTCTCAAATGGCCCAATCAGACCAACGGAGCTCTTGTTATGACAAAAATACCAAGCTCGTGTCCGTAACACCTATAGAAAGGCAAACTGCCTTCATTCCGGGGCCATTTGGGCATCTCAGGTGGGCCTTTCATGGACCTATCTCCTAACTAGCATTACACCATGCCTAGGGCAAAGAATTCGGGGTTTTAAATTTTCTGAGATTTTGAGATTTTTTGTGGACTACCCCCTTTGGAAAAAGTCGAGGATCCAAGTTGGTGGAAAAATGATTTTTTTGGACATCTTCGAGGAGGATTTCTCAGGAGACGTCCTTTTTAAAGTCGTAGACCTTGAAGTTAGCTTTCCAACGAGCTCTCAAATGGCCCAATCAGACCAACGGAGCTCTTGTTATGATAAAAATACCAAGCTCGTGTCCGTAACACCTATAGAAAGGCAAACTGCCTTCATTCCGGGGCCATTTGGGCATCTCAGGTGGGCCTTTCATGGACCTATCGCCTAACTAGCATCACACCATGCCTAGGGCAAAGAATTCGGGGTTTTAAATTTTCTGAGATTTTGAGATTTTTTGTGGACTACCCCCTTTGGAAAAAGTCGAGGATCCAAGTTGGTGGAAAAATGATTTTTTTGGACATCTTCGAGGAGGATTTCTCAGGAGACGTCCTTTTTTAAGTCGTAGACCTTGAAGTTCGCTTTCCAACGAGCTCTCAAATGGCCCAATCAGACCAACGGAGCTCTTGTTATGAAAAAAATACCAAGCTCGTGTCCGTAACACCTATAGAAAGGCAAACTGCCTTCATTCCGGGGCCATTTGGGCATCTCAGGTGGGCCTTTCATGGACCTATCGCCTAACTAGCATCACACCATGCCTAGGGCAAAGAATTCGGGGTTTTAAATTTTCTGAGATTTTGAGATTTTTTGTGGACTACCCCCTTTGGAAAAAGTCGAGGATCCAAGTTGGTGGAAAAATGATTTTTTTGGACATCTTCGAGGAGGATTTCTCAGGAGACGTCCTTTTTAAAGTCGTAGACCTTGAAGTTCGCTTTCCAACGAGCTCTCAAATGGCCCAATCAGACCAACGGGGCTCTTGTTATGACCAAAATACCAAGCTCGTGTCCGTAACACCTAAAGAAAGGCAAACTGCCTTCATTCCGGGGCCATTTGGGCATCTCAGGTTGGCCTTTCATGGATCTATCGCCTAACTAGCATCACACCATGCCTAGGGCAAAGAATTCGGGGTTTTAAATTTTCTGAGATTTTGAGATTTTTTGTGGACTACCCCCTTTGGAAAAAGTCGAGGATCCAAGTTGGTGGAAAAATGATTTTTTTTGGACATCTTCGAGGAGGATTTCTCAGGAGACGTCCCTTTTAAAGTCGTAGAACTTGAAGTTAGCTTTCCAACGAGCTCTCAAATGGCCCAATCAGACCAACGGAGCTCTTGTTATGACCAAAATACCAAGCTCGTGTGCGTAACACCTATAGAAAGGCAAACTGCCTTCATTCCGGGGCCATTTGGGCATCTCAGGTGGGCCTTTCATGGACCTATCGCCTAACTAGCATCACACCATGCCTAGGGCAAAGAATTCGGGGTTTTAAATCTTCTGAGATTTTGAGATTTTTTGTGGACTACCCCATTTGGAAAAAGTCGAGGATCCAAGTTGGTGGAAAAATGATTTTTTTGGACATCTTCGAGGAGGATTTCTTAGAAGAAGTCCCTTTTAAAGTCGTAGAACTTGAAGTTAGCTTTCCAACGAGCTCTGAAATGGCCCAATCAGACCAACGGAGCTCTTGTTATGACCAAAATACCAAGCTCGTGTCCATAACACCTATAGAAAGGCAAACTGCCTTCATTCCGGGGGCCATTTGGGCATCTCAGGTGGGCCTTTCATGGACCTATCGCCTAACTAGCATCACACCATGCCTAGGGCAAAGAATTCGGGGTTTTAAATTTTCTGAGATTTTGAGATTTTTTGTGGACTACCCCCTTTGGAAAAAGTCGAGGATCCAAGTTGGTGGAAAAATGATTTTTTTGGACATCTTCGAGGAGGATTTCTCAGGAGACGTCCGTTTTAAAGTCGTAGACCTTGAAGTTAGCTTTCCAACGAGCTCTCAAATGGCCCAATCAGACCAACGGAGCTCTTGTTATGACCAAAATACCAAGCTCGTGTCCGTAACACCTAAAGAAAGGCAAACTGCCTTCATTCCGGGGCCATTTGGGCATCTCAGGTGGGCCTTTCATGGACCTATCGCCTAACTAGCATCACACCATGCCTAGGGCAAAGAATTCGGGGTTTTAAATTTTCTGAGATTTTGAGATTTTTTGTGGACTACCCCCTTTGGAAAAAGTCGAGGATCCAAGTTGGTGGAAAAATGATTTTTTTTGGACATCTTCGAGAGGATTTCTCAGGAGACGTCCTTTTTAAAGTCGTAGACCTTGAAGTTAGCTTTCCAACGAGCTCTCAAATGGCCCAATCAGACCAACGGAGCTCTTGTTATGATAAAAATACCAAGCTCGTGTCCGTAACACCTATAGAAAGGCAAACTGCCTTCATTCCGGGGCCATTTGGGCATCTCAGGTGGGCCTTTCATGGACCTATCGCCTAACTAGCATCACACCATGCCTAGGGCAAAGAATTCGGGGTTTTAAATTTTCTGAGATTTTGAGATTTTTTGTGGACTACCCCCTTTGGAAAAAGTCGAGGATCCAAGTTGGTGGAAAAATGATTTTTTTGGACATCTTCGAGGAGGATTTCTCAGGAGACGTCCTTTTTTAAGTCGTAGACCTTGAAGTTCGCTTTCCAACGAGCTCTCAAATGGCCCAATCAGACCAACGGAGCTCTTGTTATGACAAAAATACCAAGCTCGTGTCCGTAACACCTATAGAAAGGCAAACTGCCTTCATTCCGGGGCCATTTGGGCATCTCAGGTGGGCCTTTCATGGACCTATCGCCTAACTAGCATCACACCATGCCTAGGGCAAAGAATTCGGGGTTTTAAATTTTCTAAGATTTTGAGATTTTTTGTGGACTACCCCCTTTGGAAAAAGTCGAGGATCCAAGTTGGTGGAAAAATGATTTTTTTGGACATCTTCGAGGAGGATTTCTCAGGAGACGTCCTTTTTTAAGTCGTAGACCTTGAAGTTCGCTTTCCAACGAGCTCTCAAATGGCCCAATCAGACCAACGGAGCTCTTGTTATGACAAAAATACCAAGCTCGTGTCCGTAACACCTATAGAAAGGCAAACTGCCTTCATTCCGGGGCCATTTGGGCATCTCAGGTGGGCCTTTCATGGACCTATCGCCTAACTAGCATCACACCATGCCTAGGGCAAAGAATTCGGGGTTTTAAATCTTCTGAGATTTTGAGATTTTTTGTGGACTACCCCATCTGGAAAAAGTCGAGGATCCAAGTTGGTGGAAAAATGATTTTTTTGGACATCTTCGAGGAGGATTTCTCAGAAGACGTCCTTTTTAAAGTCGTAGAACTTGAAGTTCGCTTTCCAACGAGCTCTCAAATGGCCCAATCAGACCAACGGAGCTCTTGTTATGACCAAAATACCAAGCTCGTGTCCGTAACACCTAAAGAAAGGCAAACTGCCTTCATTCCGGGGGCCATTTGGGCATCTCAGGTGGGCCTTTCATGGATCTATCGCCTAACTAGCATCACACCATGCCTAGGGCAAAGAATTCGGGGTTTTAAATTTTCTGAGATTTTGAGATTTTTTGTGGACTACCCCCTTTGGAAAAAGTCGAGGATCCAAGTTGGTGGAAAAATGATTTTTTTGGACATCTTCGAGGAGGATTTCTCAGGAGACGTCCGTTTTAAAGTCGTAGACCTTGAAGTTAGCTTTCCAACGAGCTCTCAAATGGCCCAATCAGACCAACGGAGCTATTGTTATGACCAAAATACCAAGCTCGTGTCCGTAACACCTATAGAAAGGCAAACTGCCTTCATTCCGGGGCCATTTGGGCATCTCAGGTGGGCCTTTCATGGACCTATCGCCTAACTAGCATCACACCATGCCTAGGGCAAAGAATTCGGGGTTTTAAATCTTCTGAGATTTTGAGATTTTTTGTGGACTACCCCATTTGGAAAAAGTCGAGGATCCAAGTTGGTGGAAAAATGATTTTTTTGGACATCTTCGTGGAGGATTTCTCAGGAGACGTCCCTTTTAAAGTCGTAGAACTTGAAGTTAGCTTTCCAACGAGCTCTGAAATGGCCCAATCAGACCAACGGAGCTCTTGTTATGACCAAAATACCAAGCTCGTGTCCGTAACACCTATAGAAAGGCAAACTGCCTTCATTCCGGGGGCCATTTGGGCATCTCAGGTGGGCCTTTCATGGACCTATCGCCTAACTAGCATCACACCATGCCTAGGGCAAAGAATTCGGGGTTTTAAATTTTCTGAGATTTTGAGATTTTTTGTGGACTACCCCCTTTGGAAAAAGTCGAGGATCCAAGTTGGTGGAAAAATGATTTTTTTGGACATCTTCGAGGAGGATTTCTCAGGAGACGTCCGTTTTAAAGTCGTAGACCTTGAAGTTCGCTTTCCAACGAGCTCTTAAATGGCCCAATCAGACCAACGGAGCTATTGTTATGACCAAAATACCAAGCTCGTGTCCGTAACACCTAAAGAAAGGCAAACTGCCTTCATTCCGGGGCCATTTGGGCATCTCAGGTGGGCCTTTCATGGACCTATCTCCTAACTAGCATCACACCATGCCTAGGGCAAAGAATTCGGGGTTTTAAATTTTCTGAGATTTTGAGATTTTTTGTGGACTACCCCCTTTGGAAAAAGTCGAGGATCCAAGTTGGTGGAAAAATGATTTTTTTGGACATCTTCGAGGAGGATTTCTCAGGAGACGTCGTTTTTAAAGTCGTAGACCTTGAAGTTCGCTTTCCAATGAGCTCTCAAATGGCCCAATCAGACCAACGGAGCTCTTGTTATGACAAAAATACCAAGCTCGTGTCCGTAACACCTAAAGAAAGGCAAACTGCCTTCATTCCGGGGCCATTTGGGCATCTCAGGTGGGCCTTTCATGGACCTATCGCCTAACTAGCATCACACCATGCCTAGGGCAAAGAATTCGGGGTTTTAAATTTTCTGAGATTTTGAGATTTTTTGTGGACTACCCCCTTTGGAAAAAGTCGAGGATCCAAGTTGGTGGAAAAATGATTTTTTTTGGACATCTTCGAGAGGATTTCTCAGGAGACGTCCTTCTTAAAGTCGTAGACCTTGAAGTTAGCTTTCCAACGAGCTCTCAAATGGCCCAATCAGACCAACGGAGCTCTTGTTATGATAAAAATACCAAGCTCGTGTCCGTAACACCTATAGAAAGGCAAACTGCCTTCATTCCGGGGCCATTTGGGCATCTCAGGTGGGCCTTTCATGGACCTATCGCCTAACTAGCATCACACCATGCCTAGGGCAAAGAATTCGGGGTTTTAAATTTTCTGAGATTTTGAGATTTTTTGTGGACTACCCCCTTTGGAAAAAGTCAAGGATCCAAGTTGGTGGAAAAATGATTTTTTTGGACATCTTCGAGGAGGATTTCTCAGGAGACGTCCTTTTTAAAGTCGTAGAACTTGAAGTTAGCTTTCCAACGAGCTCTCAAATGGCCCAATCAGACCAACGGAGCACTTGTTATGACCAAAATACCAAGCTCGTGTCCGTAACACCTATAGAAAGGCAAACTGCCTTCATTCCGGGGCCATTTGGGCATCTCAGGTGGGCCTTTCATGGACCTATCGCCTAACTAGCATCACACCATGCCTAGGGCAAAGAATTCGGGGTTTTAAATCTTCTGAGATTTTGAGATTTTTTGTGGACTACCCCATTTGTAAAAAGTCGAGGATCCAAGTTGGTGGAAAAATGATTTTTTTGGACATCTTCGAGGAGGATTTCTCAGAAGACGTCCCTTTTAAAGTCGTAGAACTTGAAGTTCGCTTTCCAACGAGCTCTGAAATGGCCCAATCAGACCAACGGAGCTCTTGTTATGACCAAAATACCAAGCTCGTGTCCGTAACACCTATAGAAAGGCAAACTGCCTTCATTCCGGGGGCCATTTGGGCATCTCAGGTGGGCCTTTCATGGACCTATCGCCTAACTAGCATCACACCATGCCTAGGGCAAAGAATTCGGGGTTTTAAATTTTCTGAGATTTTGAGATTTTTTGTGGACTACCCACTTTGAAAAAGTCGAGGATCCAAGTTGGTGGAAAAATGATTTTTTTGGACATCTTCGAGGAGGATTTCTCAGAAGACGTCCCTTTTAAAGTCGTAGAACTTGAAGTTAGCTTTCCAACGAGCTCTCAAATGGCCCAATCAGACCAACGGAGCTCTTGTTATGACCAAAATACCAAGCTCGTGTGCGTAACACCTAAAGAAAGGCAAACTGCCTTCATTCCGGGGCCATTTGGGCATCTCAGGTGGGCCTTTCATGGACCTATCGCCTAACTAGCATCACACCATGCCTAGGGCAAAGAATTCGGGGTTTTAAATCTTCTGAGATTTTGAGATTTTTTGTGGACTACCCCATTTGTAAAAAGTCGAGGATCCAAGTTGGTGGAAAAATGATTTTTTTGGACATCTTCGAGGAGGATTTCTCAGAAGACGTCCCTTTTAAAGTCGTAGAACTTGAAGTTAGCTTTCCAACGAGCTCTGAAATGGCCCAATCAGACCAACGGAGCTCTTGTTATGACCAAAATACCAAGCTCGTGTCCGTAACACCTATAGAAAGGCAAACTGCCTTCATTCCGGGGCCATTTGGGCATCTCAGGTGGGCCTTTCATGGACCTATCGCCTAACTAGCATCACACCATGCCTAGGGCAAAGAATTCGGGGTTTTAAATTTTCTGAGATTTTGAGATTTTTTGTTGACTACCCCCTTTGGAAAAAGTCTAGGATCCAAGTTGGTGGAAAAATGATTTTTTTGGACATCTTCGAGGAGGATTTCTCAGCAGACGTCCATTTTAAAGTCGTAGAACTTGAAGTTAGCTTTCCAACGAGCTCTCAAATGGCCCAATCAGACCAACGGAGCTCTTGTTATGACCAAAATACCAAGCTCGTGTGCGTAACACCTATAGAAAGGCAAACTGCCTTCATTCCGGGGCCATTTGGGCATCTCAGGTTGGCCTTTCATGGACCTATCGCCTAACTAGCATCACACCATGCCTAGGGCAAAGAATTCGGTGTTTTAAATCTTCTGAGATTTTGAGATTTTTTGTGGACTACCCCATTTGGAAAAAGTCGAGGATCCAAGTTGGTGAAAAAATGATTTTTTTGGACATCTTCGAGGAGGATTTCTCAGATGACGTCCTTTTTAAAGTCGTAGAACTTGAAGTTAGCTTTCCAACGAGCTCTGAAATGGCCCAATCAGACCAACGGAGCTCTTGTTATGACCAAAATACCAAGCTCGTGTCCGTAACACCTATAGAAAGGCAAACTGCCTTCATTCCGGGGGCCATTTGGGCATCTCAGGTGGGCCTTTCATGGACCTATCGCCTAACTAGCATCACACCATGCCTAGGGCAAAGAATTCGGGGTTTTAAATTTTCTGAGATTTTGAGATTTTTTGTGGACTACCCCCTTTGGAAAAAGTCGAGGATCCAAGTTGGTGGAAAAATGATATTTTTGGACATCTTCGAGGAGGATTTCTCAGGAGACGTCCTTTTTAAAGTCGTAGACCTTGAAGTTAGCTTTCCAACGAGCTCTCAAATGGCCCAATCAGACAACCGGAGCTCTTGTTATGACCAAAATACCAAGCTCGTGTCCGTAACACCTATAGAAAGGCAAACTGCCTTCATTCCGGGGCCATTTGGGCATCTCAGGTGGGCCTTTCATGGACCTATCGCCTAACTAGCATCACACCATGCCTAGAGCAAAGAATTCGGGTTTTAAATTTTCTGAGATCTTGAGATTTTTTGTGGACTACCCCCTTTCGAAAAAGTCGAGGATCCAAGTTGGTGGAAAAATGATATTTTTGGACATCTTCGAGGAGGATTTCTCAGGAGACGTCCTTTTTAAAGTCGTAGACCTTGAAGTTAGCTTTCCAACGAGCTCTCAAATGGCCCAATCAGACCAACGGAGCTCTTGTTATGACCAAAATACCAAGCTCGTGTCCGTAACACCTAAAGAAAGGCAAACTGCCTTCATTCCGGGGCCATTTGGGCATCTCAGGTGGGCCTTTCATGGACCTATCTCCTAACTAGCATCACACCATGCCTAGGGCAAAGAATTCGGGGTTTTAAATTTTCTGAGATTTTGAGATTTTTTGTGGACTACCCCCTTTGGAAAAAGTCGAGGATCCAAGTTGGTAGAAAAATGATTTTTTTGAACATCTTCGAGGAGGATTTCTCAGGAGACGTCCGTTTCAAAGTCGTAGACCTTGAAGTTAGCTTTCCAACGAGCTCCCAAATGGCCCAATCAGACCAACGGAGCTCTTGTTATGACAAAAATACCAAGCTCGTGTACGTAACACCTATAGAAAGGCAAACTGCCTTCATTCCGGGGCCATTTGGGCATCTCAGGTGGGCCTTTCATGGACCTATCGCCTAACTAGCATCACACCATGCCTAGGGCAAAGAATTCGGGGTTTTAAATTTTCTGAGATTTTGAGATTTTTTGTGGACTACCCCCTTTGGAAAAAGTCGAGGATCCAAGTTGGTGGAAAAATGATTTTTTTTGGACATCTTCGAGGAGGATTTCTCAGGAGACGTCCTTTTTAAAGTCGTAGACCTTGAAGTTAGCTTTCCAACGAGCTCTCAAATGGCCCAATCAGACCAACGGAGCTCTTGTTATGACAAAAATACCAAGCTCGTGTACGTAACACCTATAGAAAGGCAAATTGCCTTCATTCCGGGGCCATTTGGGCATCTCAGGTGGGCCTTTCATGGACCTATCGCCTAACTAGCATCACACCATGCCTAGGGCAAAGAATTCGGGGTTTTAAATTTTCTGAGATTTTGAGATTTTTTGTGGACTACCCCCTTTGGAAAAAGTCGAGGATCTAAGTTGGTGGAAAAATGATTTTTTTGGACATCTTCGAGGAGGATTTCTCAGGAGACGTCCTTTTTAAAGTCGTAGACCTTGAAGTTAGCTTTCCAACGAGCTCCCAAATGGCCCAATCAGACCAACGGAGCTCTTGTTATGACCAAAATACCAAGCTCGTGTCCGTAACACCTAAAGAAAGGCAAACTGCCTTCATTCCGGGGCCATTTGGGCATCTCAGGTTGGCCTTTCATGGACCTATCGCCTAACTAGCATCACACCATGCCTAGGGCAAAGAATTCGGGGTTTTAAATGTTCTGAGATTTTGAGATTTTTTGTGGACTACCCCCTTTGGAAAAAGTCAAGGATCCAAGTTGGTGGAAAAATGATTTTTTTGGACATCTTCGAGGAGGATTTCTCAGAAGACGTCCGTTTTAAAGTCGTAGAACTTGAAGTTAGCTTTCCAACGAGCTCTCAAATGGCCCAATCAGACCAACGGAGCTCTTGTTATGACCAAAATACCAAGCTCGTGTGCGTAACACCTATAGAAAGGCAAACTGCCTTCATTCCGGGGCCATTTGGGCATCTCAGGTGGGCCTTTCATGGACCTATCGCCTAACTAGCATCACACCATGCCTAGGGCAAAGAATTCGGGGTTTTAAATTTTCTGAGATTTTGAGATTTTTTGTTGACTACCCCCTTTGGAAAAAGTCGAGGATCCAAGTTGGTGGAAAAATGATTTTTTTTGGACATCTTTGAGGAGGATTTCTCAGGAGACGTCCTTTTTAAAGTCGTAGACCTTGAAGTTAGCTTTCCAACGAGCTCTCAAATGGCCCAATCAGACAACCGGAGCTCTTGTTATGACCAAAATACCAAGCTCGTGTCCGTAACACCTATAGAAAGGCAAACTGCCTTCATTCCGGGGCCATTTGGGCATCTCAGGTGGGCCTTTCATGGACCTATCGCCTAACTAGCATCACACCATGCCTAGAGCAAAGAATTCGGGTTTTAAATTTTCTGAGATCTTGAGATTTTTTGTGGACTACCCCCTTTCGAAAAAGTCGAGGATCCAAGTTGGTGGAAAAATGATTTTTTTTGGACATCTTCGAGGAGGATTTCTCAGGAGACGTCCTTTTTAAAGTCGTAGACCTTGAAGTTAGCTTTCCAACGAGCTCTCAAATGGCCCAATCAGACCAACGGAGCTCTTGTTATGACCAAAATACCAAGCTCGTGTCCGTAACACCTAAAGAAAGGCAAACTGCCTTCATTCCGGGGCCATTTGGGCATCTCAGGTGGGCCTTTCATGGACCTATCTCCTAACTAGCATCACACCATGCCTAGGGCAAAGAATTCGGGGTTTTAAATTTTCTGAGATTTTGAGATTTTTTGTGGACTACCCCCTTTGGAAAAAGTCGAGGATCCAAGTTGGTGGAAAAATGATTTTTTTTGGACATCTTCGAGGAGGATTTCTCAGGAGACGTCCGTTTTAAAGTCGTAGACCTTGAAGTTAGCTTTCCAACGAGCTCTCAAATGGCCCAATCAGACCAACGCAGCTCTTGTTATGACCAAAATACCAAGCTCGTGTCCGTAACACCTATAGAAAGGCAAACTGCCTTCATTCCGGGGCCATTTGGGCATCTCAGGTGGGCCTTTTATGGACCTATCGCCTAACTAGCTTCACACCATGCCTAGGGCAAAGAATTCGGGGTTTTAAATTTTCTGAGATTTTGAGATTTTTTGTGGACTACCCCCTTTGGAAAAAGTCGAGGATCCAAGTTGGTGGAAAAATGATTTTTTTGGACATCTTCGAGGAGGATTTCTCAGGAGACGTCCTTTTTAAAGTCGTAGACCTTGAAGTTAGCATTCCAACGAGCTCTCAAATGGCCCAATCAGACCAACGGAGCTCTTGTTATGACCAAAATACCAAGCTCGTGTCCGTAACACCTATAGAAAGGCAAACTGCCTTCATTCCGGGGCCATTTGGGCATCTCAGGTGGGCCTTTCATGGACCTATCGCCTAACTAGCATCACACCATGCCTAGGGCAAAGAATTCGGGGTTTTAAATTTTCTGAGATTTTGAGATTTTTTGTTGACTACCCCCTTTGGAAAAAGTCGAGGATCCAAGTTGGTGGAAAAATGATTTTTTTTGGACATCTTCGAGGAGGATTTCTCAGGAGACGTCCTTTTTAAAGTCGTAGACCTTGAAGTTAGCTTTCCAACGAGCTCTCAAATGGCCCAATCAGACCAACGGAGCTCTTGTTATGACCAAAATACCAAGCTCGTGTCCGTAACACCTAAAGAAAGGCAAACTGCCTTCATTCCGGGGCCATTTGGGCATCTCAGGTGGGCCTTTCTTGGACCTATCGCCTAACTAGCATCACACCATGCCTAGGGCAAAGAATTCGGGGTTTTAAATTTTCTGAGATTTTGAGATTTTTTGTGGACTACCCCCTTTGGAAAAAGTCGAGGATCCAAGTTGGTGGAAAAATGATTTTTTTTGGACATCTTCGAGGAGGATTTCTCAGGAGACGTCCCTTTTAAAGTCGTAGACCTTGAAGTTAGCTTTCCAACGAGCTCTCAAATGGCCCAATCAGACCAACGGAGCTCTTGTTATGACAAAAATACCAAGCTCGTGTACGTAACACCTATAGAAAGGCAAACTGCCTTCATTCCGGGGCCATTTGGGCATCTCAGGTGGGCCTTTCATGGACCTATCGCCTAACTAGCATCACACCATGCCTAGGGCAAAGAATTCGGGGTTTTAAATTTTCTGAGATTTTGAGATTTTTTGTGGACTACCCCCTTTGGAAAAAGTCGAGGATCCAAGTTGGTGGAAAAATGATTTTTTTTGGACATCTTCGAGGAGGATTTCTCAGGAGACGTCCGTTTTAAAGTCGTAGACCTTGAAGTTAGCTTTCCAACGAGCTCTCAAATGGCCCAATCAGACCAACGCAGCTCTTGTTATGACCAAAATACCAAGCTCGTGTCCGTAACACCTATAGAAAGGCAAACTGCCTTCATTCCGGGGCCATTTGGGCATCTCAGGTGGGCCTTTTATGGACCTATCGCCTAACTAGCTTCACACCATGCCTAGGGCAAAGAATTCGGGGTTTTAAATTTTCTGAGATTTTGAGATTTTTTGTGGACTACCCCCTTTGGAAAAAGTCGAGGATCCAAGTTGGTGGAAAAATGATTTTTTTGGACATCTTCGAGGAGGATTTCTCAGGAGACGTCCTTTTTAAAGTCGTAGACCTTGAAGTTAGCTTTCCAACGAGCTCTCAAATGGCCCAATCAGACCAACGGAGCTCTTGTTATGACCAAAATACCAAGCTCGTGTCCGTAACACCTAAAGAAAGGCAAACTGCCTTCATTCCGGGGCCATTTGGGCATCTCAGGTGGGCCTTTCATGGACCTATCTCCTAACTAGCATCACACCATGCCTAGGGCAAAGAATTCGGGGTTTTAAATTTTCTGAGATTTTGAGATTTTTTGTGGACTACCCCCTTTGGAAAAAGTCGAGGATCCAAGTTGGTGGAAAAATGATTTTTTTTGGACATCTTCGAGGAGGATTTCTCAGGAGACGTCCGTTTTAAAGTCGTAGACCTTGAAGTTAGCTTTCCAACGAGCTCTCAAATGGCCCAATCAGACCAACGCAGCTCTTGTTATGACCAAAATACCAAGCTCGTGTCCGTAACACCTATAGAAAGGCAAACTGCCTTCATTCCGGGGCCATTTGGGCATCTCAGGTGGGCCTTTTATGGACCTATCGCCTAACTAGCTTCACACCATGCCTAGGGCAAAGAATTCGGGGTTTTAAATTTTCTGAGATTTTGAGATTTTTTGTGGACTACCCCCTTTGGAAAAAGTCGAGGATCCAAGTTGGTGGAAAAATGATTTTTTTGGACATCTTCGAGGAGGATTTCTCAGGAGACGTCCTTTTTAAAGTCGTAGACCTTGAAGTTAGCATTCCAACGAGCTCTCAAATGGCCCAATCAGACCAACGGAGCTCTTGTTATGACCAAAATACCAAGCTCGTGTCCGTAACACCTATAGAAAGGCAAACTGCCTTCATTCCGGGGCCATTTGGGCATCTCAGGTGGGCCTTTCATGGACCTATCGCCTAACTAGCATCACACCATGCCTAGGGCAAAGAATTCGGGGTTTTAAATTTTCTGAGATTTTGAGATTTTTTGTTGACTACCCCCTTTGGAAAAAGTCGAGGATCCAAGTTGGTGGAAAAATGATTTTTTTTGGACATCTTCGAGGAGGATTTCTCAGGAGACGTCCTTTTTAAAGTCGTAGACCTTGAAGTTAGCTTTCCAACGAGCTCTCAAATGGCCCAATCAGACCAACGGAGCTCTTGTTATGACCAAAATACCAAGCTCGTGTCCGTAACACCTAAAGAAAGGCAAACTGCCTTCATTCCGGGGCCATTTGGGCATCTCAGGTGGGCCTTTCTTGGACCTATCGCCTAACTAGCATCACACCATGCCTAGGGCAAAGAATTCGGGGTTTTAAATTTTCTGAGATTTTGAGATTTTTTGTGGACTACCCCCTTTGGAAAAAGTCGAGGATCCAAGTTGGTGGAAAAATGATTTTTTTTGGACATCTTCGAGGAGGATTTCTCAGGAGACGTCCCTTTTAAAGTCGTAGACCTTGAAGTTAGCTTTCCAACGAGCTCTCAAATGGCCCAATCAGACCAACGGAGCTCTTGTTATGACAAAAATACCAAGCTCGTGTACGTAACACCTATAGAAAGGCAAACTGCCTTCATTCCGGGGCCATTTGGGCATCTCAGGTGGGCCTTTCATGGACCTATCGCCTAACTAGCATCACACCATGCCTAGGGCAAAGAATTCGGGGTTTTAAATTTTCTGAGATTTTGAGATTTTTTGTGGACTACCCCCTTTGGAAAAAGTCGAGGATCCAAGTTGGTGGAAAAATGATTTTTTTTGGACATCTTCGAGGAGGATTTCTCAGGAGACGTCCGTTTTAAAGTCGTAGACCTTGAAGTTAGCTTTCCAACGAGCTCTCAAATGGCCCAATCAGACCAACGCAGCTCTTGTTATGACCAAAATACCAAGCTCGTGTCCGTAACACCTATAGAAAGGCAAACTGCCTTCATTCCGGGGCCATTTGGGCATCTCAGGTGGGCCTTTTATGGACCTATCGCCTAACTAGCTTCACACCATGCCTAGGGCAAAGAATTCGGGGTTTTAAATTTTCTGAGATTTTGAGATTTTTTGTGGACTACCCCCTTTGGAAAAAGTCGAGGATCCAAGTTGGTGGAAAAATGATTTTTTTGGACATCTTCGAGGAGGATTTCTCAGGAGACGTCCTTTTTAAAGTCGTAGACCTTGAAGTTAGCTTTCCAACGAGCTCTCAAATGGCCCAATCAGACCAACGGAGCTCTTGTTATGACCAAAATACCAAGCTCGTGTCCGTAACACCTAAAGAAAGGCAAACTGCCTTCATTCCGGGGCCATTTGGGCATCTCAGGTGGGCCTTTCATGGACCTATCTCCTAACTAGCATCACACCATGCCTAGGGCAAAGAATTCGGGGTTTTAAATTTTCTGAGATTTTGAGATTTTTTGTGGACTACCCCCTTTGGAAAAAGTCGAGGATCCAAGTTGGTGGAAAAATGATTTTTTTTGGACATCTTCGAGGAGGATTTCTCAGGAGACGTCCGTTTTAAAGTCGTAGACCTTGAAGTTAGCTTTCCAACGAGCTCTCAAATGGCCCAATCAGACCAACGCAGCTCTTGTTATGACCAAAATACCAAGCTCGTGTCCGTAACACCTATAGAAAGGCAAACTGCCTTCATTCCGGGGCCATTTGGGCATCTCAGGTGGGCCTTTTATGGACCTATCGCCTAACTAGCTTCACACCATGCCTAGGGCAAAGAATTCGGGGTTTTAAATTTTCTGAGATTTTGAGATTTTTTGTGGACTACCCCCTTTGGAAAAAGTCGAGGATCCAAGTTGGTGGAAAAATGATTTTTTTGGACATCTTCGAGGAGGATTTCTCAGGAGACGTCCTTTTTAAAGTCGTAGACCTTGAAGTTAGCATTCCAACGAGCTCTCAAATGGCCCAATCAGACCAACGGAGCTCTTGTTATGACCAAAATACCAAGCTCGTGTCCGTAACACCTATAGAAAGGCAAACTGCCTTCATTCCGGGGCCATTTGGGCATCTCAGGTGGGCCTTTCATGGACCTATCGCCTAACTAGCATCACACCATGCCTAGGGCAAAGAATTCGGGGTTTTAAATTTTCTGAGATTTTGAGATTTTTTGTTGACTACCCCCTTTGGAAAAAGTCGAGGATCCAAGTTGGTGGAAAAATGATTTTTTTTGGACATCTTCGAGGAGGATTTCTCAGGAGACGTCCTTTTTAAAGTCGTAGACCTTGAAGTTAGCTTTCCAACGAGCTCTCAAATGGCCCAATCAGACCAACGGAGCTCTTGTTATGACCAAAATACCAAGCTCGTGTCCGTAACACCTAAAGAAAGGCAAACTGCCTTCATTCCGGGGCCATTTGGGCATCTCAGGTGGGCCTTTCTTGGACCTATCGCCTAACTAGCATCACACCATGCCTAGGGCAAAGAATTCGGGGTTTTAAATTTTCTGAGATTTTGAGATTTTTTGTGGACTACCCCCTTTGGAAAAAGTCGAGGATCCAAGTTGGTGGAAAAATGATTTTTTTTGGACATCTTCGAGGAGGATTTCTCAGGAGACGTCCCTTTTAAAGTCGTAGACCTTGAAGTTAGCTTTCCAACGAGCTCTCAAATGGCCCAATCAGACCAACGGAGCTCTTGTTATGACAAAAATACCAAGCTCGTGTACGTAACACCTATAGAAAGGCAAACTGCCTTCATTCCGGGGCCATTTGGGCATCTCAGGTGGGCCTTTCATGGACCTATCGCCTAACTAGCATCACACCATGCCTAGGGCAAAGAATTCGGGGTTTTAAATTTTCTGAGATTTTGAGATTTTTTGTGGACTACCCCCTTTGGAAAAAGTCGAGGATCCAAGTTGGTGGAAAAATGATTTTTTTTGGACATCTTCGAGGAGGATTTCTCAGGAGACGTCCGTTTTAAAGTCGTAGACCTTGAAGTTAGCTTTCCAACGAGCTCTCAAATGGCCCAATCAGACCAACGCAGCTCTTGTTATGACCAAAATACCAAGCTCGTGTCCGTAACACCTATAGAAAGGCAAACTGCCTTCATTCCGGGGCCATTTGGGCATCTCAGGTGGGCCTTTTATGGACCTATCGCCTAACTAGCTTCACACCATGCCTAGGGCAAAGAATTCGGGGTTTTAAATTTTCTGAGATTTTGAGATTTTTTGTGGACTACCCCCTTTGGAAAAAGTCGAGGATCCAAGTTGGTGGAAAAATGATTTTTTTGGACATCTTCGAGGAGGATTTCTCAGGAGACGTCCTTTTTAAAGTCGTAGACCTTGAAGTTAGCATTCCAACGAGCTCTCAAATGGCCCAATCAGACCAACGGAGCTCTTGTTATGACCAAAATACCAAGCTCGTGTCCGTAACACCTATAGAAAGGCAAACTGCCTTCATTCCGGGGCCATTTGGGCATCTCAGGTGGGCCTTTCATGGACCTATCGCCTAACTAGCATCACACCATGCCTAGGGCAAAGAATTCGGGGTTTTAAATTTTCTGAGATTTTGAGATTTTTTGTTGACTACCCCCTTTGGAAAAAGTCGAGGATCCAAGTTGGTGGAAAAATGATTTTTTTTGGACATCTTCGAGGAGGATTTCTCAGGAGACGTCCTTTTTAAAGTCGTAGACCTTGAAGTTAGCTTTCCAACGAGCTCTCAAATGGCCCAATCAGACCAACGGAGCTCTTGTTATGACCAAAATACCAAGCTCGTGTCCGTAACACCTAAAGAAAGGCAAACTGCCTTCATTCCGGGGCCATTTGGGCATCTCAGGTGGGCCTTTCTTGGACCTATCGCCTAACTAGCATCACACCATGCCTAGGGCAAAGAATTCGGGGTTTTAAATTTTCTGAGATTTTGAGATTTTTTGTGGACTACCCCCTTTGGAAAAAGTCGAGGATCCAAGTTGGTGGAAAAATGATTTTTTTTGGACATCTTCGAGGAGGATTTCTCAGGAGACGTCCCTTTTAAAGTCGTAGACCTTGAAGTTAGCTTTCCAACGAGCTCTCAAATGGCCCAATCAGACCAACGGAGCTCTTGTTATGACAAAAATACCAAGCTCGTGTACGTAACACCTATAGAAAGGCAAACTGCCTTCATTCCGGGGCCATTTGGGCATCTCAGGTGGGCCTTTCATGGACCTATCGCCTAACTAGCATCACACCATGCCTAGGGCAAAGAATTCGGGGTTTTAAATTTTCTGAGATTTTGAGATTTTTTGTGGACTACCCCCTTTGGAAAAAGTCGAGGATCTAAGTTGGTGGAAAAATGATTTTTTTGGACATCTTCGAGGAGGATTTCTCAGGAGACGTCCTTTTTAAAGTCGTAGACCTTGAAGTTAGCTTTCCAACGAGCTCCCAAATGGCCCAATCAGACCAACGGAGCTCTTGTTATGACAAAAATACCAAGCTCGTGTCCGTAACACCTAAAGAAAGGCAAACTGCCTTCATTCCGGGGCCATTTGGGCATCTCAGGTTGGCCTTTCATGGACCTATCGCCTAACTAGCATCACACCATGCCTAGGGCAAAGAATTCGGGGTTTTAAATTTTCTGAGATTTTGAGATTTTTTGTGGACTACCCCCTTTGGAAAAAGTCAAGGATCCAAGTTGGTGGAAAAATGATTTTTTTGGACATCTTCGAGGAGGATTTCTCAGGAGACGTCCCTTTTAAAGTCGTAGACCTTGAAGTTAGCTTTCCAACGAGCTCTCAAATGGCCCAATCAGACCAACGGAGCTCTTGTTATGACAAAAATACCAAGCTCGTGTACGTAACACCTATAGAAAGGCAAACTGCCTTCATTCCGGGGCCATTTGGGCATCTCAGGTGGGCCTTTCATGGACCTATCGCCTAACTAGCATCACACCATGCCTAGGGCAAAGAATTCGGGGTTTTAAATTTTCTGAGATTTTGAGATTTTTTGTGGACTACCCCCTTTGGAAAAAGTCGAGGATCTAAGTTGGTGGAAAAATGATTTTTTTGGACATCTTCGAGGAGGATTTCTCAGGAGACGTCCTTTTTAAAGTCGTAGACCTTGAAGTTAGCTTTCCAACGAGCTCCCAAATGGCCCAATCAGACCAACGGAGCTCTTGTTATGACAAAAATACCAAGCTCGTGTCCGTAACACCTAAAGAAAGGCAAACTGCCTTCATTCCGGGGCCATTTGGGCATCTCAGGTTGGCCTTTCATGGACCTATCGCCTAACTAGCATCACACCATGCCTAGGGCAAAGAATTCGGGGTTTTAAATTTTCTGAGATTTTGAGATTTTTTGTGGACTACCCCCTTTGGAAAAAGTCAAGGATCCAAGTTGGTGGAAAAATGATTTTTTTGGACATCTTCGAGGAGGATTTCTCAGGAGACGTCCTTTTTAAAGTCGTAGACCTTGAAGTTAGCTTTCCAACGAGCTCCCAAATGGCCCAATCAGACCAACGGAGCTCTTGTTATGACCAAAATACCAAGCTCGTGTGCGTAACACCTAAAGAAAGGCAAACTGCCTTCATTCCGGGGCCATTTGGGCATCTCAGGTTGGCCTTTCATGGACCTATCGCCTAACTAGCATCACACCATGCCTAGGGCAAAGAATTCGGGGTTTTAAATTTTCTGAGATTTTGAGATTTTTTGTGGACTACCCCCTTTGGAAAAAGTCAAGGATCCAAGTTGGTGGAAAAATGATTTTTTTGGACATCTTCGAGGAGGATTTCTCAGGAGACGTCCTTTTTAAAGTCGTAGACCTTGAAGTTAGCTTTCCAACGAGCTCTCAAATGGCCCAATCAGACCAACGGAGCTCTTGTTATGACCAAAATACCAAGCTCGTGTCCGTAACACCTATAGAAAGGCAAACTGCCTTCATTCCGGGGCCATTTGGGCATCTCAGGTGGGCCTTTCATGGACCTATCTCCTAATTAGCATCACACCATGCCTAGGGCAAAGAATTCGGGGTTTTAAATTTTCTGAGATTTTGAGATTTTTTGTGGACTACCCCCTTTGGAAAAAGTCGAGGATCCAAGTTGGTGGAAAAATGATTTTTTTTGGACATCTTCGAGGAGGATTTCTCAGGAGACGTCCGTTTGAAAGTCGTAGACCTTGAAGTTAGCTTTCCAACGAGCTCTCAAATGGCCCAATCAGACCAACGGAGCTCTTGTTATGACCAAAATACCAAGCTCGTGTCCGTAACACCTATAGAAAGGCAAACTGCCTTCATTCCGGGGCCATTTGGGCATCTCAGGTGGGCCTTTCATGGACCTATCGCCTAACTAGCATCACACCATGCCTAGGGCAAAGAATTCGGGGTTTTAAATTTTCTGAGATCTTGAGGTTTTTTGTGGACTACCCCCTTTGGAAAAAGTCGAGGATCCAAGTTGGTGGAAAAATGATTTTTTTTGGACATCTTCGAGGAGGATTTCTCAGGAGACGTCCCTTTAAAGTCGTAGACCTTGAAGTTAGCTTTCCAACGAGCTCTCAAATGGCCCAATCAGACCAACGGAGCTCTTGTTATGACCAAAATACCAAGCTCGTGTCCGTAACACCTAAAGAAAGGCAAACTGCCTTCATTCCGGGGCCATTTGGGCATCTCAGGTGGGCCTTTCTTGGACCTATCGCCTAACTAGCATCACACCATGCCTAGGGCAAAGAATTCGGGGTTTTAAATTTTCTGAGATTTTGAGATTTTTTGTGGACTACCCCCTTTGGAAAAAGTCGAGGATCCAAGTTGGTGGAAAAATGATTTTTTTTGGACATCTTCGAGGAGGATTTCTCAGGAGACGTCCCTTTTAAAGTCGTAGACCTTGAAGTTAGCTTTCCAACGAGCTCTCAAATGGCCCAATCAGACCAACGGAGCTCTTGTTATGACAAAAATACCAAGCTCGTGTACGTAACACCTATAGAAAGGCAAACTGCCTTCATTCCGGGGCCATTTGGGCATCTCAGGTGGGCCTTTCATGGACCTATCGCCTAACTAGCATCACACCATGCCTAGGGCAAAGAATTCGGGGTTTTAAATTTTCTGAGATTTTGAGATTTTTTGTGGACTACCCCCTTTGGAAAAAGTCGAGGATCCAAGTTGGTGGAAAAATGATTTTTTTTGGACATCTTCGAGGAGGATTTCTCAGGAGACGTCCCTTTTAAAGTCGTAGACCTTGAAGTTAGCTTTCCAACGAGCTCTCAAATGGCCCAATCAGACCAACGGAGCTCTTGTTATGACAAAAATACCAAGCTCGTGTACGTAACACCTATAGAAAGGCAAACTGCCTTCATTCCGGGGCCATTTGGGCATCTCAGGTGGGCCTTTCATGGACCTATCGCCTAACTAGCATCACACCATGCCTAGGGCAAAGAATTCGGGGTTTTAAATTTTCTGAGATTTTGAGATTTTTTGTGGACTACCCCCTTTGGAAAAAGTCGAGGATCTAAGTTGGTGGAAAAATGATTTTTTTGGACATCTTCGAGGAGGATTTCTCAGGAGACGTCCGTTTTAAAGTCGTAGACCTTGAAGTTAGCTTTCCAACGAGCTCCCAAATGGCCCAATCAGACCAACGGAGCTCTTGTTATGACAAAAATACCAAGCTCGTGTCCGTAACACCTAAAGAAAGGCAAACTGCCTTCATTCCGGGGCCATTTGGGCATCTCAGGTTGGCCTTTCATGGACCTATCGCCTAACTAGCATCGCACCATGCCTAGGGCAAAGAATTCGGGGTTTTAAATTTTCTGAGATTTTGAGATTTTTTGTGGACTACCCCCTTTGGAAAAAGTCAAGGATCCAAGTTGGTGGAAAAATGATTTTTTTGGACATCTTCGAGGAGGATTTCTCAGGAGACGTCCCTTTTAAAGTCGTAGACCTTGAAGTTAGCTTTCCAACGAGCTCTCAAATGGCCCAATCAGACCAACGGAGCTCTTGTTATGACAAAAATACCAAGCTCGTGTACGTAACACCTATAGAAAGGCAAACTGCCTTCATTCCGGGGCCATTTGGGCATCTCAGGTGGGCCTTTCATGGACCTATCGCCTAACTAGCATCACACCATGCCTAGGGCAAAGAATTCGGGGTTTTAAATTTTCTGAGATTTTGAGATTTTTTGTGGACTACCCCCTTTGGAAAAAGTCGAGGATCTAAGTTGGTGGAAAAATGATTTTTTTGGACATCTTCGAGGAGGATTTCTCAGGAGACGTCCTTTTTAAAGTCGTAGACCTTGAAGTTAGCTTTCCAACGAGCTCCCAAATGGCCCAATCAGACCAACGGAGCTCTTGTTATGACAAAAATACCAAGCTCGTGTCCGTAACACCTAAAGAAAGGCAAACTGCCTTCATTCCGGGGCCATTTGGGCATCTCAGGTTGGCCTTTCATGGACCTATCGCCTAACTAGCATCACACCATGCCTAGGGCAAAGAATTCGGGGTTTTAAATTTTCTGAGATTTTGAGATTTTTTGTGGACTACCCCCTTTGGAAAAAGTCAAGGATCCAAGTTGGTGGAAAAATGATTTTTTTGGACATCTTCGAGGAGGATTTCTCAGGAGACGTCCTTTTTAAAGTCGTAGACCTTGAAGTTAGCTTTCCAACGAGCTCCCAAATGGCCCAATCAGACCAACGGAGCTCTTGTTATGACCAAAATACCAAGCTCGTGTGCGTAACACCTAAAGAAAGGCAAACTGCCTTCATTCCGGGGCCATTTGGGCATCTCAGGTTGGCCTTTCATGGACCTATCGCCTAACTAGCATCACACCATGCCTAGGGCAAAGAATTCGGGGTTTTAAATTTTCTGAGATTTTGAGATTTTTTGTTGACTACCCCCTTTGGAAAAAGTCGAGGATCCAAGTTGGTGGAAAAATGATTTTTTTTGGACATCTTCGAGGAGGATTTCTCAGGAGACGTCCCTTTTAAAGTCGTAGACCTTGAAGTTAGCTTTCCAACGAGCTCTCAAATGGCCCAATCAGACCAACGGAGCTCTTGTTATGACAAAAATACCAAGCTCGTGTACGTAACACCTATAGAAAGGCAAACTGCCTTCATTCCGGGGCCATTTGGGCATCTCAGGTGGGCCTTTCATGGACCTATCGCCTAACTAGCATCACACCATGCCTAGGGCAAAGAATTCGGGGTTTTAAATTTTCTGAGATTTTGAGATTTTTTGTGGACTACCCCCTTTGGAAAAAGTCGAGGATCCAAGTTGGTGGAAAAATGATTTTTTTTGGACATCTTCGAGGAGGATTTCTCAGGAGACGTCCCTTTTAAAGTCGTAGACCTTGAAGTTAGCTTTCCAACGAGCTCTCAAATGGCCCAATCAGACCAACGGAGCTCTTGTTATGACAAAAATACCAAGCTCGTGTACGTAACACCTATAGAAAGGCAAACTGCCTTCATTCCGGGGCCATTTGGGCATCTCAGGTGGGCCTTTCATGGACCTATCGCCTAACTAGCATCACACCATGCCTAGGGCAAAGAATTCGGGGTTTTAAATTTTCTGAGATTTTGAGATTTTTTGTGGACTACCCCCTTTGGAAAAAGTCGAGGATCTAAGTTGGTGGAAAAATGATTTTTTTGGACATCTTCGAGGAGGATTTCTCAGGAGACGTCCGTTTTAAAGTCGTAGACCTTGAAGTTAGCTTTCCAACGAGCTCCCAAATGGCCCAATCAGACCAACGGAGCTCTTGTTATGACAAAAATACCAAGCTCGTGTCCGTAACACCTAAAGAAAGGCAAACTGCCTTCATTCCGGGGCCATTTGGGCATCTCAGGTTGGCCTTTCATGGACCTATCGCCTAACTAGCATCGCACCATGCCTAGGGCAAAGAATTCGGGGTTTTAAATTTTCTGAGATTTTGAGATTTTTTGTGGACTACCCCCTTTGGAAAAAGTCAAGGATCCAAGTTGGTGGAAAAATGATTTTTTTGGACATCTTCGAGGAGGATTTCTCAGGAGACGTCCCTTTTAAAGTCGTAGACCTTGAAGTTAGCTTTCCAACGAGCTCTCAAATGGCCCAATCAGACCAACGGAGCTCTTGTTATGACAAAAATACCAAGCTCGTGTACGTAACACCTATAGAAAGGCAAACTGCCTTCATTCCGGGGCCATTTGGGCATCTCAGGTGGGCCTTTCATGGACCTATCGCCTAACTAGCATCACACCATGCCTAGGGCAAAGAATTCGGGGTTTTAAATTTTCTGAGATTTTGAGATTTTTTGTGGACTACCCCCTTTGGAAAAAGTCGAGGATCTAAGTTGGTGGAAAAATGATTTTTTTGGACATCTTCGAGGAGGATTTCTCAGGAGACGTCCTTTTTAAAGTCGTAGACCTTGAAGTTAGCTTTCCAACGAGCTCCCAAATGGCCCAATCAGACCAACGGAGCTCTTGTTATGACAAAAATACCAAGCTCGTGTCCGTAACACCTAAAGAAAGGCAAACTGCCTTCATTCCGGGGCCATTTGGGCATCTCAGGTTGGCCTTTCATGGACCTATCGCCTAACTAGCATCACACCATGCCTAGGGCAAAGAATTCGGGGTTTTAAATTTTCTGAGATTTTGAGATTTTTTGTGGACTACCCCCTTTGGAAAAAGTCAAGGATCCAAGTTGGTGGAAAAATGATTTTTTTGGACATCTTCGAGGAGGATTTCTCAGGAGACGTCCTTTTTAAAGTCGTAGACCTTGAAGTTAGCTTTCCAACGAGCTCCCAAATGGCCCAATCAGACCAACGGAGCTCTTGTTATGACCAAAATACCAAGCTCGTGTGCGTAACACCTAAAGAAAGGCAAACTGCCTTCATTCCGGGGCCATTTGGGCATCTCAGGTTGGCCTTTCATGGACCTATCGCCTAACTAGCATCACACCATGCCTAGGGCAAAGAATTCGGGGTTTTAAATTTTCTGAGATTTTGAGATTTTTTGTTGACTACCCCCTTTGGAAAAAGTCGAGGATCCAAGTTGGTGGAAAAATGATTTTTTTTGGACATCTTCGAGGAGGATTTCTCAGGAGACGTCCTTTTTAAAGTCGTAGACCTTGAAGTTAGCTTTCCAACGAGCTCTCAAATGGCCCAATCAGACCAACGGAGCTCTTGTTATGACCAAAATACCAAGCTCGTGTCCGTAACACCTAAAGAAAGGCAAACTGCCTTCATTCCGGGGCCATTTGGGCATCTCAGGTGGGCCTTTCTTGGACCTATCGCCTAACTAGCATCACACCATGCCTAGGGCAAAGAATTCGGGGTTTTAAATTTTCTGAGATTTTGAGATTTTTTGTGGACTACCCCCTTTGGAAAAAGTCGAGGATCCAAGTTGGTGGAAAAATGATTTTTTTTGGACATCTTCGAGGAGGATTTCTCAGGAGACGTCCCTTTTAAAGTCGTAGACCTTGAAGTTAGCTTTCCAACGAGCTCTCAAATGGCCCAATCAGACCAACGGAGCTCTTGTTATGACAAAAATACCAAGCTCGTGTACGTAACACCTATAGAAAGGCAAACTGCCTTCATTCCGGGGCCATTTGGGCATCTCAGGTGGGCCTTTCATGGACCTATCGCCTAACTAGCATCACACCATGCCTAGGGCAAAGAATTCGGGGTTTTAAATTTTCTGAGATTTTGAGATTTTTTGTGGACTACCCCCTTTGGAAAAAGTCGAGGATCTAAGTTGGTGGAAAAATGATTTTTTTGGACATCTTCGAGGAGGATTTCTCAGGAGACGTCCTTTTTAAAGTCGTAGACCTTGAAGTTAGCTTTCCAACGAGCTCCCAAATGGCCCAATCAGACCAACGGAGCTCTTGTTATGACAAAAATACCAAGCTCGTGTCCGTAACACCTAAAGAAAGGCAAACTGCCTTCATTCCGGGGCCATTTGGGCATCTCAGGTTGGCCTTTCATGGACCTATCGCCTAACTAGCATCACACCATGCCTAGGGCAAAGAATTCGGGGTTTTAAATTTTCTGAGATTTTGAGATTTTTTGTGGACTACCCCCTTTGGAAAAAGTCGAGGATCTAAGTTGGTGGAAAAATGATTTTTTTGGACATCTTCGAGGAGGATTTCTCAGGAGACGTCCTTTTTAAAGTCGTAGACCTTGAAGTTAGCTTTCCAACGAGCTCCCAAATGGCCCAATCAGACCAACGGAGCTCTTGTTATGACAAAAATACCAAGCTCGTGTCCGTAACACCTAAAGAAAGGCAAACTGCCTTCATTCCGGGGCCATTTGGGCATCTCAGGTTGGCCTTTCATGGACCTATCGCCTAACTAGCATCACACCATGCCTAGGGCAAAGAATTCGGGGTTTTAAATTTTCTGAGATTTTGAGATTTTTTGTGGACTACCCCCTTTGGAAAAAGTCAAGGATCCAAGTTGGTGGAAAAATGATTTTTTTGGACATCTTCGAGGAGGATTTCTCAGGAGACGTCCCTTTTAAAGTCGTAGACCTTGAAGTTAGCTTTCCAACGAGCTCCCAAATGGCCCAATCAGACCAACGGAGCTCTTGTTATGACCAAAATACCAAGCTCGTGTGCGTAACACCTAAAGAAAGGCAAACTGCCTTCATTCCGGGGCCATTTGGGCATCTCAGGTGGGCCTTTCATGGACCTATCGCCTAACTAGCATCACACCATGCCTAGGGCAAAGAATTCGGGGTTTTAAATTTTCTGAGATTTTGAGATTTTTTGTGGACTACCCCCTTTGGAAAAAGTCGAGGATCTAAGTTGGTGGAAAAATGATTTTTTTGGACATCTTCGAGGAGGATTTCTCAGGAGACGTCCCTTTTAAAGTCGTAGACCTTGAAGTTAGCTTTCCAACGAGCTCCCAAATGGCCCAATCAGACCAACGGAGCTCTTGTTATGACCAAAATACCAAGCTCGTGTGCGTAACACCTAAAGAAAGGCAAACTGCCTTCATTCCGGGGCCATTTGGGCATCTCAGGTGGGCCTTTCATGGACCTATCGCCTAACTAGCATCACACCATGCCTAGGGCAAAGAATTCGGGGTTTTAAATTTTCTGAGATTTTGAGATTTTTTGTGGACTACCCCCTTTGGAAAAAGTCGAGGATCTAAGTTGGTGGAAAAATGATTTTTTTGGACATCTTCGAGGAGGATTTCTCAGGAGACGTCCTTTTTAAAGTCGTAGACCTTGAAGTTAGCTTTCCAACGAGCTCCCAAATGGCCCAATCAGACCAACGGAGCTCTTGTTATGACAAAAATACCAAGCTCGTGTCCGTAACACCTAAAGAAAGGCAAACTGCCTTCATTCCGGGGCCATTTGGGCATCTCAGGTTGGCCTTTCATGGACCTATCGCCTAACTAGCATCACACCATGCCTAGGGCAAAGAATTCGGGGTTTTAAATTTTCTGAGATTTTGAGATTTTTTGTGGACTACCCCCTTTGGAAAAAGTCAAGGATCCAAGTTGGTGGAAAAATGATTTTTTTGGACATCTTCGAGGAGGATTTCTCAGGAGACGTCCCTTTTAAAGTCGTAGACCTTGAAGTTAGCTTTCCAACGAGCTCCCAAATGGCCCAATCAGACCAACGGAGCTCTTGTTATGACCAAAATACCAAGCTCGTGTGCGTAACACCTATAGAAAGGCAAACTGCCTTCATTCCGGGGCCATTTGGGCATCTCAGGTTGGCCTTTCATGGACCTATCGCCTAACTAGCATCACACCATGCCTAGGGCAAAGAATTCGGGGTTTTAAATTTTCAGAGATTTTGAGATTTTTTGTGGACTACCCCCTTTGGAAAAAGTCAAGGATCCAAGTTGGTGGAAAAATGATTTTTTTGGACATCTTCGAGGAGGATTTCTCAGGAGACGTCCCTTTTAAAGTCGTAGACCTTGAAGTTAGCTTTCCAACGAGCTCCCAAATGGCCCAATCAGACCAACGGAGCTCTTGTTATGACCAAAATACCAAGCTCGTGTGCGTAACACCTAAAGAAAGGCAAACTGCCTTCATTCCGGGGCCATTTGGGCATCTCAGGTGGGCCTTTCATGGACCTATCGCCTAACTAGCATCACACCATGCCTAGGGCAAAGAATTCGGGGTTTTAAATTTTCTGAGATTTTGAGATTTTTTGTGGACTACCCCCTTTGGAAAAAGTCGAGGATCTAAGTTGGTGGAAAAATGATTTTTTTGGACATCTTCGAGGAGGATTTCTCAGGAGACGTCCTTTTTAAAGTCGTAGACCTTGAAGTTAGCTTTCCAACGAGCTCCCAAATGGCCCAATCAGACCAACGGAGCTCTTGTTATGACAAAAATACCAAGCTCGTGTCCGTAACACCTAAAGAAAGGCAAACTGCCTTCATTCCGGGGCCATTTGGGCATCTCAGGTTGGCCTTTCATGGACCTATCGCCTAACTAGCATCACACCATGCCTAGGGCAAAGAATTCGGGGTTTTAAATTTTCTGAGATTTTGAGATTTTTTGTGGACTACCCCCTTTGGAAAAAGTCAAGGATCCAAGTTGGTGGAAAAATGATTTTTTTGGACATCTTCGAGGAGGATTTCTCAGGAGACGTCCCTTTTAAAGTCGTAGACCTTGAAGTTAGCTTTCCAACGAGCTCCCAAATGGCCCAATCAGACCAACGGAGCTCTTGTTATGACCAAAATACCAAGCTCGTGTGCGTAACACCTATAGAAAGGCAAACTGCCTTCATTCCGGGGCCATTTGGGCATCTCAGGTTGGCCTTTCATGGACCTATCGCCTAACTAGCATCACACCATGCCTAGGGCAAAGAATTCGGGGTTTTAAATTTTCAGAGATTTTGAGATTTTTTGTGGACTACCCCCTTTGGAAAAAGTCAAGGATCCAAGTTGGTGGAAAAATGATTTTTTTGGACATCTTCGAGGAGGATTTCTCAGGAGACGTCCCTTTTAAAGTCGTAGACCTTGAAGTTAGCTTTCCAACGAGCTCCCAAATGGCCCAATCAGACCAACGGAGCTCTTGTTATGACCAAAATACCAAGCTCGTGTGCGTAACACCTAAAGAAAGGCAAACTGCCTTCATTCCGGGGCCATTTGGGCATCTCAGGTGGGCCTTTCATGGACCTATCGCCTAACTAGCATCACACCATGCCTAGGGCAAAGAATTCGGGGTTTTAAATTTTCTGAGATTTTGAGATTTTTTGTGGACTACCCCCTTTGGAAAAAGTCGAGGATCTAAGTTGGTGGAAAAATGATTTTTTTGGACATCTTCGAGGAGGATTTCTCAGGAGACGTCCTTTTTAAAGTCGTAGACCTTGAAGTTAGCTTTCCAACGAGCTCCCAAATGGCCCAATCAGACCAACGGAGCTCTTGTTATGACAAAAATACCAAGCTCGTGTCCGTAACACCTAAAGAAAGGCAAACTGCCTTCATTCCGGGGCCATTTGGGCATCTCAGGTTGGCCTTTCATGGACCTATCGCCTAACTAGCATCACACCATGCCTAGGGCAAAGAATTCGGGGTTTTAAATTTTCTGAGATTTTGAGATTTTTTGTGGACTACCCCCTTTGGAAAAAGTCAAGGATCCAAGTTGGTGGAAAAATGATTTTTTTGGACATCTTCGAGGAGGATTTCTCAGGAGACGTCCCTTTTAAAGTCGTAGACCTTGAAGTTAGCTTTCCAACGAGCTCCCAAATGGCCCAATCAGACCAACGGAGCTCTTGTTATGACCAAAATACCAAGCTCGTGTGCGTAACACCTAAAGAAAGGCAAACTGCCTTCATTCCGGGGCCATTTGGGCATCTCAGGTGGGCCTTTCATGGACCTATCGCCTAACTAGCATCACACCATGCCTAGGGCAAAGAATTCGGGGTTTTAAATTTTCTGAGATTTTGAGATTTTTTGTGGACTACCCCCTTTGGAAAAAGTCGAGGATCTAAGTTGGTGGAAAAATGATTTTTTTGGACATCTTCGAGGAGGATTTCTCAGGAGACGTCCTTTTTAAAGTCGTAGACCTTGAAGTTAGCTTTCCAACGAGCTCCCAAATGGCCCAATCAGACCAACGGAGCTCTTGTTATGACAAAAATACCAAGCTCGTGTCCGTAACACCTAAAGAAAGGCAAACTGCCTTCATTCCGGGGCCATTTGGGCATCTCAGGTTGGCCTTTCATGGACCTATCGCCTAACTAGCATCACACCATGCCTAGGGCAAAGAATTCGGGGTTTTAAATTTTCTGAGATTTTGAGATTTTTTGTGGACTACCCCCTTTGGAAAAAGTCAAGGATCCAAGTTGGTGGAAAAATGATTTTTTTGGACATCTTCGAGGAGGATTTCTCAGGAGACGTCCCTTTTAAAGTCGTAGACCTTGAAGTTAGCTTTCCAACGAGCTCCCAAATGGCCCAATCAGACCAACGGAGCTCTTGTTATGACCAAAATACCAAGCTCGTGTGCGTAACACCTATAGAAAGGCAAACTGCCTTCATTCCGGGGCCATTTGGGCATCTCAGGTTGGCCTTTCATGGACCTATCGCCTAACTAGCATCACACCATGCCTAGGGCAAAGAATTCGGGGTTTTAAATTTTCTGAGATTTTGAGATTTTTTGTGGACTACCCCCTTTGGAAAAAGTCAAGGATCCAAGTTGGTGGAAAAATGATTTTTTTGGACATCTTCGAGGAGGATTTCTCAGGAGACGTCCCTTTTAAAGTCGTAGACCTTGAAGTTAGCTTTCCAACGAGCTCCCAAATGGCCCAATCAGACCAACGGAGCTCTTGTTATGACCAAAATACCAAGCTCGTGTGCGTAACACCTAAAGAAAGGCAAACTGCCTTCATTCCGGGGCCATTTGGGCATCTCAGGTGGGCCTTTCATGGACCTATCGCCTAACTAGCATCACACCATGCCTAGGGCAAAGAATTCGGGGTTTTAAATTTTCTGAGATTTTGAGATTTTTTGTGGACTACCCCCTTTGGAAAAAGTCGAGGATCTAAGTTGGTGGAAAAATGATTTTTTTGGACATCTTCGAGGAGGATTTCTCAGGAGACGTCCTTTTTAAAGTCGTAGACCTTGAAGTTAGCTTTCCAACGAGCTCCCAAATGGCCCAATCAGACCAACGGAGCTCTTGTTATGACAAAAATACCAAGCTCGTGTCCGTAACACCTAAAGAAAGGCAAACTGCCTTCATTCCGGGGCCATTTGGGCATCTCAGGTTGGCCTTTCATGGACCTATCGCCTAACTAGCATCACACCATGCCTAGGGCAAAGAATTCGGGGTTTTAAATTTTCTGAGATTTTGAGATTTTTTGTGGACTACCCCCTTTGGAAAAAGTCAAGGATCCAAGTTGGTGGAAAAATGATTTTTTTGGACATCTTCGAGGAGGATTTCTCAGGAGACGTCCCTTTTAAAGTCGTAGACCTTGAAGTTAGCTTTCCAACGAGCTCCCAAATGGCCCAATCAGACCAACGGAGCTCTTGTTATGACCAAAATACCAAGCTCGTGTGCGTAACACCTAAAGAAAGGCAAACTGCCTTCATTCCGGGGCCATTTGGGCATCTCAGGTGGGCCTTTCATGGACCTATCGCCTAACTAGCATCACACCATGCCTAGGGCAAAGAATTCGGGGTTTTAAATTTTCTGAGATTTTGAGATTTTTTGTGGACTACCCCCTTTGGAAAAAGTCGAGGATCTAAGTTGGTGGAAAAATGATTTTTTTGGACATCTTCGAGGAGGATTTCTCAGGAGACGTCCTTTTTAAAGTCGTAGACCTTGAAGTTAGCTTTCCAACGAGCTCCCAAATGGCCCAATCAGACCAACGGAGCTCTTGTTATGACAAAAATACCAAGCTCGTGTCCGTAACACCTAAAGAAAGGCAAACTGCCTTCATTCCGGGGCCATTTGGGCATCTCAGGTTGGCCTTTCATGGACCTATCGCCTAACTAGCATCACACCATGCCTAGGGCAAAGAATTCGGGGTTTTAAATTTTCTGAGATTTTGAGATTTTTTGTGGACTACCCCCTTTGGAAAAAGTCAAGGATCCAAGTTGGTGGAAAAATGATTTTTTTGGACATCTTCGAGGAGGATTTCTCAGGAGACGTCCCTTTTAAAGTCGTAGACCTTGAAGTTAGCTTTCCAACGAGCTCCCAAATGGCCCAATCAGACCAACGGAGCTCTTGTTATGACCAAAATACCAAGCTCGTGTGCGTAACACCTAAAGAAAGGCAAACTGCCTTCATTCCGGGGCCATTTGGGCATCTCAGGTGGGCCTTTCATGGACCTATCGCCTAACTAGCATCACACCATGCCTAGGGCAAAGAATTCGGGGTTTTAAATTTTCTGAGATTTTGAGATTTTTTGTGGACTACCCCCTTTGGAAAAAGTCGAGGATCTAAGTTGGTGGAAAAATGATTTTTTTGGACATCTTCGAGGAGGATTTCTCAGGAGACGTCCTTTTTAAAGTCGTAGACCTTGAAGTTAGCTTTCCAACGAGCTCCCAAATGGCCCAATCAGACCAACGGAGCTCTTGTTATGACAAAAATACCAAGCTCGTGTCCGTAACACCTAAAGAAAGGCAAACTGCCTTCATTCCGGGGCCATTTGGGCATCTCAGGTTGGCCTTTCATGGACCTATCGCCTAACTAGCATCACACCATGCCTAGGGCAAAGAATTCGGGGTTTTAAATTTTCTGAGATTTTGAGATTTTTTGTGGACTACCCCCTTTGGAAAAAGTCAAGGATCCAAGTTGGTGGAAAAATGATTTTTTTGGACATCTTCGAGGAGGATTTCTCAGGAGACGTCCTTTTTAAAGTCGTAGACCTTGAAGTTAGCTTTCCAACGAGCTCCCAAATGGCCCAATCAGACCAACGGAGCTCTTGTTATGACCAAAATACCAAGCTCGTGTGCGTAACACCTAAAGAAAGGCAAACTGCCTTCATTCCGGGGCCATTTGGGCATCTCAGGTTGGCCTTTCATGGACCTATCGCCTAACTAGCATCACACCATGCCTAGGGCAAAGAATTCGGGGTTTTAAATTTTCTGAGATTTTGAGATTTTTTGTGGACTACCCCCTTTGGAAAAAGTCAAGGATCCAAGTTGGTGGAAAAATGATTTTTTTGGACATCTTCGAGGAGGATTTCTCAGAAGACGTCCTTTTTAAAGTCGTAGAACTTGAAGTTAGCTTTCCAACGAGCTCTCAAATGGCCCAATCAGACCAACGGAGCTCTTGTTATGACCAAAATACCAAGCTCGTGTGCGTAACACCTATAGAAAGGCAAACTGCCTTCATTCCGGGGCCATTTGGGCATCTCAGGTGGGCCTTTCATGGACCTATCGCCTAACTAGCATCACACCATGCCTAGGGCAAAGAATTCGGGGTTTTAAATTTTCTGAGATTTTGAGATTTTTTGTGGACTACCCCCTTTGGAAAAAGTCGAGGATCCAAGTTGGTGGAAAAATGATTTTTTTTGGACATCTTCGAGGAGGATTTCTCAGGAGACGTCCATTTTAAAGTCGTAGACCTTGAAGTTAGCTTTCCAACGAGCTCTCAAATGGCCCAATCAGACCAACGGAGCTCTTGTTATGACAAAAATACCAAGCTCGTGTACGTAACACCTATAGAAAGGCAAACTGCCTTCATTCCGGGGCCATTTGGGCATCTCAGGTGGGCCTTTCATGGACCTATCGCCTAACTAGCATCACACCATGCCTAGGGCAAAGAATTCGGGGTTTTAAATTTTCTGAGATTTTGAGATTTTTTGTGGACTACCCCCTTTGGAAAAAGTCGAGGATCTAAGTTGGTGGAAAAATGATTTTTTTGGACATCTTTGAGGAGGATTTCTCAGGAGACGTCCTTTTTAAAGTCGTAGACCTTGAAGTTAGCTTTCCAACGAGCTCCCAAATGGCCCAATCAGACCAACGGAGCTCTTGTTATGACAAAAATACCAAGCTCGTGTCCGTAACACCTAAAGAAAGGCAAACTGCCTTCATTCCGGGGCCATTTGGGCATCTCAGGTTGGCCTTTCATGGACCTATCGCCTAACTAGCATCACACCATGCCTAGGGCAAAGAATTCGGGGTTTTAAATTTTCTGAGATTTTGAGATTTTTTGTGGACTACCCCCTTTGGAAAAAGTCAAGGATCCAAGTTGGTGGAAAAATGATTTTTTTGGACATCTTCGAGGAGGATTTCTCAGAAGACGTCCTTTTTAAAGTCGTAGAACTTGAAGTTAGCTTTCCAACGAGCTCTCAAATGGCCCAATCAGACCAACGGAGCTCTTGTTATGACCAAAATACCAAGCTCGTGTGCGTAACACCTATAGAAAGGCAAACTGCCTTCATTCCGGGGCCATTTGGGCATCTCAGGTGGGCCTTTCATGGACCTATCGCCTAACTAGCATCACACCATGCCTAGGGCAAAGAATTCGGGGTTTTAAATTTTCTGAGATTTTGAGATTTTTTGTGGACTACCCCCTTTGGAAAAAGTCGAGGATCCAAGTTGGTGGAAAAATGATTTTTTTTGGACATCTTCGAGGAGGATTTCTCAGGAGACGTCCTTTTTAAAGTCGTAGACCTTGAAGTTAGCTTTCCAACGAGCTCTCAAATGGCCCAATCAGACCAACGGAGCTCTTGTTATGACAAAAATACCAAGCTCGTGTACGTAACACCTATAGAAAGGCAAACTGCCTTCATTCCGGGGCCATTTGGGCATCTCAGGTGGGCCTTTCATGGACCTATCGCCTAACTAGCATCACACCATGCCTAGGGCAAAGAATTCGGGGTTTTAAATTTTCTGAGATTTTGAGATTTTTTGTGGACTACCCCCTTTGGAAAAAGTCGAGGATCTAAGTTGGTGGAAAAATGATTTTTTTGGACATCTTTGAGGAGGATTTCTCAGGAGACGTCCTTTTTAAAGTCGTAGACCTTGAAGTTAGCTTTCCAACGAGCTCCCAAATGGCCCAATCAGACCAACGGAGCTCTTGTTATGACAAAAATACCAAGCTCGTGTCCGTAACACCTAAAGAAAGGCAAACTGCCTTCATTCCGGGGCCATTTGGGCATCTCAGGTTGGCCTTTCATGGACCTATCGCCTAACTAGCATCACACCATGCCTAGGGCAAAGAATTCGGGGTTTTAAATTTTCTGAGATTTTGAGATTTTTTGTGGCCTACCCCCTTTGGAAAAAGTCAAGGATCCAAGTTGGTGGAAAAATGATTTTTTTGGACATCTTCGAGGAGGATTTCTCAGGAGACGTCCCTTTTAAAGTCGTAGACCTTGAAGTTAGCTTTCCAACGAGCTCTCAAATGGCCCAATCAGACCAACGGAGCTCTTGTTATGACAAAAATACCAAGCTCGTGTACGTAACACCTATAGAAAGGCAAACTGCCTTCATTCCGGGGCCATTTGGGCATCTCAGGTGGGCCTTTCATGGACCTATCGCCTAACTAGCATCACACCATGCCTAGGGCAAAGAATTCGGGGTTTTAAATTTTCTAAGATTTTGAGATTTTTTGTGGACTACCCCCTTTGGAAAAAGTCGAGGATCTAAGTTGGTGGAAAAATGATTTTTTTGGACATCTTCGAGGAGGATTTCTCAGGAGACGTCCTTTTTAAAGTCGTAGACCTTGAAGTTAGCTTTCCAACGAGCTCCCAAATGGCCCAATCAGACCAACGGAGCTCTTGTTATGACAAAAATACCAAGCTCGTGTCCGTAACACCTAAAGAAAGGCAAACTGCCTTCATTCCGGGGCCATTTGGGCATCTCAGGTTGGCCTTTCATGGACCTATCGCCTAACTAGCATCACACCATGCCTAGGGCAAAGAATTCGGGGTTTTAAATTTTCTGAGATTTTGAGATTTTTTGTGGACTACCCCCTTTGGAAAAAGTCAAGGATCCAAGTTGGTGGAAAAATGATTTTTTTGGACATCTTCGAGGAGGATTTCTCAGGAGACGTCCTTTTTAAAGTCGTAGACCTTGAAGTTAGCTTTCCAACGAGCTCCCAAATGGCCCAATCAGACCAACGGAGCTCTTGTTATGACCAAAATACCAAGCTCGTGTGCGTAACACCTAAAGAAAGGCAAACTGCCTTCATTCCGGGGCCATTTGGGCATCTCAGGTTGGCCTTTCATGGACCTATCGCCTAACTAGCATCACACCATGCCTAGGGCAAAGAATTCGGGGTTTTAAATTTTCTGAGATTTTGAGATTTTTTGTGGACTACCCCCTTTGGAAAAAGTCAAGGATCCAAGTTGGTGGAAAAATGATTTTTTTGGACATCTTCGAGGAGGATTTCTCAGAAGACGTCCTTTTTAAAGTCGTAGAACTTGAAGTTAGCTTTCCAACGAGCTCTCAAATGGCCCAATCAGACCAACGGAGCTCTTGTTATGACCAAAATACCAAGCTCGTGTGCGTAACACCTATAGAAAGGCAAACTGCCTTCATTCCGGGGCCATTTGGGCATCTCAGGTGGGCCTTTCATGGACCTATCGCCTAACTAGCATCACACCATGCCTAGGGCAAAGAATTCGGGGTTTTAAATTTTCTGAGATTTTGAGATTTTTTGTGGACTACCCCCTTTGGAAAAAGTCGAGGATCCAAGTTGGTGGAAAAATGATTTTTTTTGGACATCTTCGAGGAGGATTTCTCAGGAGACGTCCTTTTTAAAGTCGTAGACCTTGAAGTTAGCTTTCCAACGAGCTCTCAAATGGCCCAATCAGACCAACGGAGCTCTTGTTATGACAAAAATACCAAGCTCGTGTACGTAACACCTATAGAAAGGCAAACTGCCTTCATTCCGGGGCCATTTGGGCATCTCAGGTGGGCCTTTCATGGACCTATCGCCTAACTAGCATCACACCATGCCTAGGGCAAAGAATTCGGGGTTTTAAATTTTCTGAGATTTTGAGATTTTTTGTGGACTACCCCCTTTGGAAAAAGTCGAGGATCTAAGTTGGTGGAAAAATGATTTTTTTGGACATCTTCGAGGAGGATTTCTCAGGAGACGTCCTTTTTAAAGTCGTAGACCTTGAAGTTAGCTTTCCAACGAGCTCCCAAATGGCCCAATCAGACCAACGGAGCTCTTGTTATGACAAAAATACCAAGCTCGTGTCCGTAACACCTAAAGAAAGGCAAACTGCCTTCATTCCGGGGCCATTTGGGCATCTCAGGTTGGCCTTTCATGGACCTATCGCCTAACTAGCATCACACCATGCCTAGGGCAAAGAATTCGGGGTTTTAAATTTTCTGAGATTTTGAGATTTTTTGTGGACTATCCCCTTTGGAAAAAGTCAAGGATCCAAGTTGGTGGAAAAATGATTTTTTTGGACATCTTCGAGGAGGATTTCTCAGGAGACGTCCCTTTTAAAGTCGTAGACCTTGAAGTTAGCTTTCCAACGAGCTCTCAAATGGCCCAATCAGACCAACGGAGCTCTTGTTATGACAAAAATACCAAGCTCGTGTACGTAACACCTATAGAAAGGCAAACTGCCTTCATTCCGGGGCCATTTGGGCATCTCAGGTGGGCCTTTCATGGACCTATCGCCTAACTAGCATCACACCATGCCTAGGGCAAAGAATTCGGGGTTTTAAATTTTCTGAGATTTTGAGATTTTTTGTGGACTACCCCCTTTGGAAAAAGTCGAGGATCTAAGTTGGTGGAAAAATGATTTTTTTGGACATCTTCGAGGAGGATTTCTCAGGAGACGTCCTTTTTAAAGTCGTAGACCTTGAAGTTAGCTTTCCAACGAGCTCCCAAATGGCCCAATCAGACCAACGGAGCTCTTGTTATGACAAAAATACCAAGCTCGTGTCCGTAACACCTAAAGAAAGGCAAACTGCCTTCATTCCGGGGCCATTTGGGCATCTCAGGTGGGCCTTTCATGGACCTATCGCCTAACTAGCATCACACCATGCCTAGGGCAAAGAATTCGGGGTTTTAAATTTTCTGAGATTTTGAGATTTTTTGTGGACTACCCCCTTTGGAAAAAGTCGAGGATCTAAGTTGGTGGAAAAATGATTTTTTTGGACATCTTCGAGGAGGATTTCTCAGGAGACGTCCTTTTTAAAGTCGTAGACCTTGAAGTTAGCTTTCCAACGAGCTCCCAAATGGCCCAATCAGACCAACGGAGCTCTTGTTATGACAAAAATACCAAGCTCGTGTCCGTAACACCTAAAGAAAGGCAAACTGCCTTCATTCCGGGGCCATTTGGGCATCTCAGGTTGGCCTTTCATGGACCTATCGCCTAACTAGCATCACACCATGCCTAGGGCAAAGAATTCGGGGTTTTAAATTTTCTGAGATTTTGAGATTTTTTGTGGACTACCCCCTTTGGAAAAAGTCAAGGATCCAAGTTGGTGGAAAAATGATTTTTTTGGACATCTTCGAGGAGGATTTCTCAGGAGACGTCCTTTTTAAAGTCGTAGACCTTGAAGTTAGCTTTCCAACGAGCTCCCAAATGGCCCAATCAGACCAACGGAGCTCTTGTTATGACCAAAATACCAAGCTCGTGTCCGTAACACCTAAAGAAAGGCAAACTGCCTTCATTCCGGGGCCATTTGGGCATCTCAGGTTGGCCTTTCATGGACCTATCGCCTAACTAGCATCACACCATGCCTAGGGCAAAGAATTCGGGGTTTTAAATTTTCTGAGATTTTGAGATTTTTTGTGGACTACCCCCTTTGGAAAAAGTCAAGGATCCAAGTTGGTGGAAAAATGATTTTTTTGGACATCTTCGAGGAGGATTTCTCAGAAGACGTCCTTTTTAAAGTCGTAGAACTTGAAGTTAGCTTTCCAACGAGCTCTCAAATGGCCCAATCAGACCAACGGAGCTCTTGTTATGACAAAAATACCAAGCTCGTGTCCGTAACACCTATAGAAAGGCAAACTGCCTTCATTCCGGGGCCATTTGGGCATCTCAGGTGGGCCTTTCATGGACCTATCGCCTAACTAGCATCACACCATGCCTAGGGCAAAGAATTCGGGGTTTTAAATTTTCTGAGATTTTGAGATTTTTTGTGGACTACCCCCTTTGGAAAAAGTCGAGGATCCAAGTTGGTGGAAAAATGATTTTTTTGGACATCTTCGAGGAGGATTTCTCAGGAGACGTCCGTTTTAAAGTCGTAGACCTTGAAGTTAGCTTTCCAACGAGCTCTCAAATGGCCCAATCAGACCAACGGAGCTCTTGTTATGACCAAAATACCAAGCTCGTGTCCGTAACACCTAAAGAAAGGCAAACTGCCTTCATTCCGGGGCCATTTGGGCATCTCAGGTTGGCCTTTCATGGACCTATCGCCTAACTAGCATCACACCATGCCTAGGGCAAAGAATTCAGGGTTTTAAATTTTCTGAGATTTTGAGATTTTTTGTGGACTACCCCCTTTGGAAAAAGTCGAGGATCCAAGTTGGTGGAAAAATGATTTTTTTTGGACATCTTCGAGGAGGATTTCTCAGGAGACGTCCTTTTTAAAGTCGTAGACCTTGAAGTTAGCTTTCCAACGAGCTCTCAAATGGCCCAATCAGACCAACGGAGCTCTTGTTATGACAAAAATACCAAGCTCGTGTCCGTAACACCTATAGAAAGGCAAACTGCCTTCATTCCGGGGCCATTTGGGCATCTCAGGTGGGCCTTTCATGGACCTATCGCCTAACTAGCATCACACCATGCCTAGGGCAAAGAATTCGGGGTTTTAAATTTTCTGAGATTTTGAGATTTTTTGTGGACTACCCCCTTTGGAAAAAGTCGAGGATCCAAGTTGGTGGAAAAATGATTTTTTTGGACATCTTCGAGGAGGATTTCTCAGGAGACGTCCTTTTTAAAGTCGTAGACCTTGAAGTTAGCTTTCCAACGAGCTCTCAAATGGCCCAATCAGACCAACGGAGCTCTTGTTATGACCAAAATACCAAGCTCGTGTCCGTAACACCTAAAGAAAGGCAAACTGCCTTCATTCCGGGGCCATTTGGGCATCTCAGGTTGGCCTTTCATGGACCTATCGCCTAACTAGCATCACACCATGCCTAGGGCAAAGAATTCAGGGTTTTAAATTTTCTGAGATTTTGAGATTTTTTGTGGACTACCCCCTTTGGAAAAAGTCGAGGATCCAAGTTGGTGGAAAAATGATTTTTTTTGGACATCTTCGAGGAGGATTTCTCAGGAGACGTCCTTTTTAAAGTCGTAGACCTTGAAGTTAGCTTTCCAACGAGCTCTCAAATGGCCCAATCAGACCAACGGAGCTCTTGTTATGACAAAAATACTAAGCTCGTGTCCGTAACACCTATAGAAAGGCAAACTGCCTTCATTCCGGGGCCATTTGGGCATCTCAGGTGGGCCTTTCATGGACCTATCGCCTAACTAGCATCACACCATGCCTAGGGCAAAGAATTCGGGGTTTTAAATTTTCTGAGATTTTGAGATTTTTTGTGGACTACCCCCTTTGGAAAAAGTCGAGGATCCAAGTTGGTGGAAAAATGATTTTTTTGGACATCTTCGAGGAGGATTTCTCAGGAGACGTGCTTTTTAAAGTCGTAGACCTTGAAGTTAGCTTTCCAACGAGCTCTCAAATGGCCCAATCAGACCAACGGAGCTCTTGTTATGACCAAAATACCAAGCTCGTGTCCGTAACACCTAAAGAAAGGCAAACTGCCTTCATTCCGGGGCCATTTGGGCATCTCAGGTGGGCCTTTCATGGACCTATCGCCTAACTAGCATCACACCATGCCTAGGGCAAAGAATTCGGGGTTTTAAATTTTCTGAGATTTTGAGATTTTTTGTGGACTACCCCCTTTGGAAAAAGTCGAGGATCCAAGTTGGTGGAAAAATGATTTTTTTGGACATCTTCGAGGAGGATTTCTCAGGAGACGTCCTTTTTAAAGTCGTAGACCTTGAAGTTAGCTTTCCAACGAGCTCCCAAATGGCCCAATCAGACCAACGGAGCTCTTGTTATGACCAAAATACCAAGCTCGTGTCCGTAACACCTAAAGAAAGGCAAACTGCCTTCATTCCGGGGCCATTTGGGCATCTCAGGTTGGCCTTTCATGGACCTATCGCCTAACTAGCATCACACCATGCCTAGGGCAAAGAATTCGGGGTTTTAAATTTTCTGAGATTTTGAGATTTTTTGTGGACTACCCCCTTTGGAAAAAGTCAAGGATCCAAGTTGGTGGAAAAATGATTTTTTTGGACATCTTCGAGGAGGATTTCTCAGAAGACGTCCTTTTTAAAGTCGTAGAACTTGAAGTTAGCTTTCCAACGAGCTCTCAAATGGCCCAATCAGACCAACGGAGCTCTTGTTATTACCAAAATACCAAGCTCGTGTGCGTAACACCTATAGAAAGGCAAACTGCCTTCATTCCGGGGCCATTTGGGCATCTCAGGTGGGCCTTTCATGGACCTATCGCCTAACTAGCATCACACCATGCCTAGGGCAAAGAATTCGGGGTTTTAAATTTTCTGAGATTTTGAGATTTTTTGTGGACTACCCCCTTTGGAAAAAGTCGAGGATCCAAGTTGGTGGAAAAATGATTTTTTTTGGACATCTTCGAGGAGGATTTCTCAGGAGACGTCCTTTTTAAAGTCGTAGACCTTGAAGTTAGCTTTCCAACGAGCTCTCAAATGGCCCAATCAGACCAACGGAGCTCTTGTTATGACCAAAATACCAAGCTCGTGTCCGTAACACCTAAAGAAAGGCAAACTGCCTTCATTCCGGGGCCATTTGGGCATCTCAGGTGGGCCTTTCATGGACCTATCACCTAACTAGCATCACACCATGCCTAGGGCAAAGAATTCGGGGTTTTAAATTTTCTGAGATTTTGAGATTTTTTGTGGACTACCCCCTTTGGAAAAAGTCGAGGATCCAAGTTGGTGGAAAAATGATTTTTTTGGACATCTTCGAGGACGATTTCTCAGGAGACGTCCTTTTTAAAGTCGTAGACCTTGAAGTTAGCTTTCCAACGAGCTCCCAAATGGCCCAATCAGACCAACGGAGCTCTTGTTATGACCAAAATACCAAGCTCGTGTCCGTAACACCTAAAGAAAGGCAAACTGCCTTCATTCCGGGGCCATTTGGGCATCTCAGGTTGGCCTTTCATGGACCTATCGCCTAACTAGCATCACACCATGCCTAGGGCAAAGAATTCGGGGTTTTAAATTTTCTGAGATTTTGAGATTTTTTGTGGACTACCCCCTTTGGAAAAAGTCAAGGATCCAAGTTGGTGGAAAAATGATTTTTTTGGACATCTTCGAGGAGGATTTCTCAGAAGACGTCCTTTTTAAAGTCGTAGAACTTGAAGTTAGCTTTCCAACGAGCTCTCAAATGGCCCAATCAGACCAACGGAGCTCTTGTTATGACCAAAATACCAAGCTCGTGTGCGTAACACCTATAGAAAGGCAAACTGCCTTCATTCCGGGGCCATTTGGGCATCTCAGGTGGGCCTTTCATGGACCTATCGCCTAACTAGCATCACACCATGCCTAGGGCAAAGAATTCGGGGTTTTAAATTTTCTGAGATTTTGAGATTTTTTGTGGACTACCCCCTTTGGAAAAAGTCGAGGATCCAAGTTGGTGGAAAAATGATTTTTTTTGGACATCTTCGAGGAGGATTTCTCAGGAGACGTCCTTTTTAAAGTCGTAGACCTTGAAGTTAGCTTTCCAACGAGCTCTCAAATGGCCCAATCAGACCAACGGAGCTCTTGTTATGACAAAAATACTAAGCTCGTGTCCGTAACACCTATAGAAAGGCAAACTGCCTTCATTCCGGGGCCATTTGGGCATCTCAGGTGGGCCTTTCATGGACCTATCGCCTAACTAGCATCACACCATGCCTAGGGCAAAGAATTCGGGGTTTTAAATTTTCTGAGATTTTGAGATTTTTTGTGGACTACCCCCTTTGGAAAAAGTCGAGGATCCAAGTTGGTGGAAAAATGATTTTTTTGGACATCTTCGAGGAGGATTTCTCAGGAGACGTGCTTTTTAAAGTCGTAGACCTTGAAGTTAGCTTTCCAACGAGCTCTCAAATGGCCCAATCAGACCAACGGAGCTCTTGTTATGACCAAAATACCAAGCTCGTGTCCGTAACACCTAAAGAAAGGCAAACTGCCTTCATTCCGGGGCCATTTGGGCATCTCAGGTGGGCCTTTCATGGACCTATCGCCTAACTAGCATCACACCATGCCTAGGGCAAAGAATTCGGGGTTTTAAATTTTCTGAGATTTTGAGATTTTTTGTGGACTACCCCCTTTGGAAAAAGTCGAGGATCCAAGTTGGTGGAAAAATGATTTTTTTGGACATCTTCGAGGAGGATTTCTCAGGAGACGTCCTTTTTAAAGTCGTAGACCTTGAAGTTAGCTTTCCAACGAGCTCCCAAATGGCCCAATCAGACCAACGGAGCTCTTGTTATGACCAAAATACCAAGCTCGTGTCCGTAACACCTAAAGAAAGGCAAACTGCCTTCATTCCGGGGCCATTTGGGCATCTCAGGTTGGCCTTTCATGGACCTATCGCCTAACTAGCATCACACCATGCCTAGGGCAAAGAATTCGGGGTTTTAAATTTTCTGAGATTTTGAGATTTTTTGTGGACTACCCCCTTTGGAAAAAGTCAAGGATCCAAGTTGGTGGAAAAATGATTTTTTTGGACATCTTCGAGGAGGATTTCTCAGAAGACGTCCTTTTTAAAGTCGTAGAACTTGAAGTTAGCTTTCCAACGAGCTCTCAAATGGCCCAATCAGACCAACGGAGCTCTTGTTATTACCAAAATACCAAGCTCGTGTGCGTAACACCTATAGAAAGGCAAACTGCCTTCATTCCGGGGCCATTTGGGCATCTCAGGTGGGCCTTTCATGGACCTATCGCCTAACTAGCATCACACCATGCCTAGGGCAAAGAATTCGGGGTTTTAAATTTTCTGAGATTTTGAGATTTTTTGTGGACTACCCCCTTTGGAAAAAGTCGAGGATCCAAGTTGGTGGAAAAATGATTTTTTTTGGACATCTTCGAGGAGGATTTCTCAGGAGACGTCCTTTTTAAAGTCGTAGACCTTGAAGTTCGCTTTCCAATGAGCTCTCAAATGGCCCAATCAGACCAACGGAGCTCTTGTTATGACCAAAATACCAAGCTCGTGTCCGTAACACCTAAAGAAAGGCAAACTGCCTTCATTCCGGGGCCATTTGGGCATCTCAGGTGGGCCTTTCATGGACCTATCGCCTAACTAGCATCACACCATGCCTAGGGCAAAGAATTCGGGGTTTTAAATTTTCTGAGATTTTGAGATTTTTTGTGGACTACCCCCTTTGGAAAAAGTCGAGGATCCAAGTTGGTGGAAAAATGATTTTTTTTGGACATCTTCGAGGAGGATTTCTCAGGAGACGTCCGTTTTAAAGTCGTAGACCTTGAAGTTAGCTTTCCAACGAGCTCTCAAATGGCCCAATCAGACCAACGGAGCTCTTGTTATGACCAAAATACCAAGCTCGTGTCCGTAACACCTAAAGAAAGGCAAACTGCCTTCATTCCGGGGCCATTTGGGCATCTCAGGTGGGCCTTTCATGGACCTATCGCCTAACTAGCATCACACCATGCCTAGGGCAAAGAATTCGGGGTTTTAAATTTTCTGAGATTTTGAGATTTTTTGTGGACTACCCCCTTTGGAAAAAGTCGAGGATCCAAGTTGGTGGAAAAATGATTTTTTTTGGACATCTTCGAGGAGGATTTCTCAGGAGACGTCCCTTTTAAAGTCGTAGACCTTGAAGTTAGCTTTCCAACGAGCTCTCAAATGGCCCAATCAGACCAACGGAGCTCTTGTTATGACAAAAATACCAAGCTCGTGTCCGTAACACCTATAGAAAGGCAAACTGCCTTCATTCCGGGGCCATTTGGGCATCTCAGGTGGGCCTTTCATGGACCTATCGCCTAACTAGCATCACACCATGCCTAGGGCAAAGAATTCGGGGTTTTAAATTTTCTGAGATTTTGAGATTTTTTGTGGACTACCCCCTTTGGAAAAAGTCGAGGATCCAAGTTGGTGGAAAAATGATTTTTTTGGACATCTTCGAGGAGGATTTCTCAGGAGACGTCCTTTTTAAAGTCGTAGACCTTGAAGTTAGCTTTCCAACGAGCTCTCAAATGGCCCAATCAGACCAACGGAGCTCTTGTTATGACCAAAATACCAAGCTCGTGTCCGTAACACCTAAAGAAAGGCAAACTGCCTTCATTCCGGGGCCATTTGGGCATCTCAGGTTGGCCTTTCATGGACCTATCGCCTAACTAGCATCACACCATGCCTAGGGCAAAGAATTCGGGGTTTTAAATTTTCTGAGATTTTGAGATTTTTTGTGGACTACCCCCTTTGGAAAAAGTCAAGGATCCAAGTTGGTGGAAAAATGATTTTTTTGGACATCTTCGAGGAGGATTTCTCAGAAGACGTCCTTTTTAAAGTCGTAGAACTTGAAGTTAGCTTTCCAACGAGCTCTCAAATGGCCCAATCAGACCAACGGAGCTCTTGTTATGACCAAAATACCAAGCTCGTGTGCGTAACACCTATAGAAAGGCAAACTGCCTTCATTCCGGGGCCATTTGGGCATCTCAGGTGGGCCTTTCATGGACCTATCGCCTAACTAGCATCACACCATGCCTAGGGCAAAGAATTCGGGGTTTTAAATTTTTTGAGATTTTGAGATTTTTTGTGGACTACCCCCTTTGGAAAAAGTCGAGGATCCAAGTTGGTGGAAAAATGATTTTTTTTGGACATCTTCGAGGAGGATTTCTCAGGAGACGTCCTTTTTAAAGTCGTAGACCTTGAAGTTAGCTTTCCAACGAGCTCTCAAATGGCCCAATCAGACCAACGGAGCTCTTGTTATGACAAAAATACCAAGCTCGTGTCCGTAACACCTATAGAAAGGCAAACTGCCTTCATTCCGGGGCCATTTGGGCATCTCAGGTGGGCCTTTCATGGACCTATCGCCTAACTAGCATCACACCATGCCTAGGGCAAAGAATTCGGGGTTTTAAATTTTCTGAGATTTTGAGATTTTTTGTGGACTACCCCCTTTGGAAAAAGTCGAGGATCCAAGTTGGTGGAAAAATGATTTTTTTGGACATCTTCGAGGAGGATTTCTCAGGAGACGTGCTTTTTAAAGTGGTAGACCTTGAAGTTAGCTTTCCAACGAGCTCTCAAATGGCCCAATCAGACCAACGGAGCTCTTGTTATGACCAAAATACCAAGCTCGTGTCCGTAACACCTAAAGAAAGGCAAACTGCCTTCATTCCGGGGCCATTTGGGCATCTCAGGTGGGCCTTTCATGGACCTATCGCCTAACTAGCATCACACCATGCCTAGGGCAAAGAATTCGGGGTTTTAAATTTTCTGAGATTTTGAGATTTTTTGTGGACTACCCCCTTTGGAAAAAGTCGAGGATCCAAGTTGGTGGAAAAATGATTTTTTTTGGACATCTTCGAGGAGGATTTCTGAGGAGACGTCCCTTTTAAAGTCGTAGACCTTGAAGTTAGCTTTCCAACGAGCTCTCAAATGGCCCAATCAGACCAACGGAGCTCTTGTTATGACAAAAATACCAAGCTCGTGTCCGTAACACCTATAGAAAGGCAAACTGCCTTCATTCCGGGGCCATTTGGGCATCTCAGGTGGGCCTTTCATGGACCTATCGCCTAACTAGCATCACACCATGCCTAGGGCAAAGAATTCGGGGTTTTAAATTTTCTGAGATTTTGAGATTTTTTGTGGACTACCCCCTTTGGAAAAAGTCGAGGATCCAAGTTGGTGGAAAAATGATTTTTTTGGACATCTTCGAGGAGGATTTCTCAGGAGACGTCCTTTTTAAAGTCGTAGACCTTGAAGTTAGCTTTCCAACGAGCTCTCAAATGGCCCAATCAGACCAACGGAGCTCTTGTTATGACCAAAATACCAAGCTCGTGTCCGTAACACCTAAAGAAAGGCAAACTGCCTTCATTCCGGGGCCATTTGGGCATCTCAGGTTGGCCTTTCATGGACCTATCGCCTAACTAGCATCACACCATGCCTAGGGCAAAGAATTCGGGGTTTTAAATTTTCTGAGATTTTGAGATTTTTTGTGGACTACCCCCTTTGGAAAAAGTCAAGGATCCAAGTTGGTGGAAAAATGATTTTTTTGGACATCTTCGAGGAGGATTTCTCAGAAGACGTCCTTTTTAAAGTCGTAGAACTTGAAGTTAGCTTTCCAACGAGCTCTCAAATGGCCCAATCAGACCAACGGAGCTCTTGTTATGACCAAAATACCAAGCTCGTGTGCGTAACACCTATAGAAAGGCAAACTGCCTTCATTCCGGGGCCATTTGGGCATCTCAGGTGGGCCTTTCATGGACCTATCGCCTAACTAGCATCACACCATGCCTAGGGCAAAGAATTCGGGGTTTTAAATTTTTTGAGATTTTGAGATTTTTTGTGGACTACCCCCTTTGGAAAAAGTCGAGGATCCAAGTTGGTGGAAAAATGATTTTTTTTGGACATCTTCGAGGAGGATTTCTCAGGAGACGTCCTTTTTAAAGTCGTAGACCTTGAAGTTAGCTTTCCAACGAGCTCTCAAATGGCCCAATCAGACCAACGGAGCTCTTGTTATGACAAAAATACCAAGCTCGTGTCCGTAACACCTATAGAAAGGCAAACTGCCTTCATTCCGGGGCCATTTGGGCATCTCAGGTGGGCCTTTCATGGACCTATCGCCTAACTAGCATCACACCATGCCTAGGGCAAAGAATTCGGGGTTTTAAATTTTCTGAGATTTTGAGATTTTTTGTGGACTACCCCCTTTGGAAAAAGTCGAGGATCCAAGTTGGTGGAAAAATGATTTTTTTGGACATCTTCGAGGAGGATTTCTCAGGAGACGTGCTTTTTAAAGTGGTAGACCTTGAAGTTAGCTTTCCAACGAGCTCTCAAATGGCCCAATCAGACCAACGGAGCTCTTGTTATGACCAAAATACCAAGCTCGTGTCCGTAACACCTAAAGAAAGGCAAACTGCCTTCATTCCGGGGCCATTTGGGCATCTCAGGTGGGCCTTTCATGGACCTATCGCCTAACTAGCATCACACCATGCCTAGGGCAAAGAATTCGGGGTTTTAAATTTTCTGAGATTTTGAGATTTTTTGTGGACTACCCCCTTTGGAAAAAGTCGAGGATCCAAGTTGGTGGAAAAATGATTTTTTTGGACATCTTCGAGGAGGATTTCTCAGGAGACGTCCTTTTTAAAGTCGTAGACCTTGAAGTTAGCTTTCCAACGAGCTCCCAAATGGCCCAATCAGACCAACGGAGCTCTTGTTATGACCAAAATACCAAGCTCCTGTCCGTAACACCTAAAGAAAGGCAAACTGCCTTCATTCCGGGGCCATTTGGGCATCTCAGGTTGGCCTTTCATGGACCTATCGCCTAACTAGCATCACACCATGCCTAGGGCAAAGAATTCGGGGTTTTAAATTTTCTGAGATTTTGAGATTTTTTGTGGACTACCCCCTTTGGAAAAAGTCAAGGATCCAAGTTGGTGGAAAAATGATTTTTTTGGACATCTTCGAGGAGGATTTCTCAGAAGACGTCCTTTTTAAAGTCGTAGAACTTGAAGTTAGCTTTCCAACGAGCTCTCAAATGGCCCAATCAGACCAACGGAGCTCTTGTTATGACCAAAATACCAAGCTCGTGTGCGTAACACCTATAGAAAGGCAAACTGCCTTCATTCCGGGGCCATTTGGGCATCTCAGGTGGGCCTTTCATGGACCTATCGCCTAACTAGCATCACACCATGCCTAGGGCAAAGAATTCGGGGTTTTAAATTTTCTGAGATTTTGAGATTTTTTGTGGACTACCCCCTTTGGAAAAAGTCGAGGATCCAAGTTGGTGGAAAAATGATTTTTTTTGGACATCTTCGAGGAGGATTTCTCAGGAGACGTCCTTTTTAAAGTCGTAGACCTTGAAGTTAGCTATCCAACGAGCTCTCAAATGGCCCAATCAGACCAACGGAGCTCTTGTTATGACCAAAATACCAAGCTCGTGTCCGTAACACCTAAAGAAAGGCAAACTGCCTTCATTCCGGGGCCATTTGGGCATCTCAGGTGGGCCTTTCATGGACCTATCGCCTAACTAGCATCACACCATGCCTAGGGCAAAGAATTCGGGGTTTTAAATTTTCTGAGATTTTGAGATTTTTTGTGGACTACCCCCTTTGGAAAAAGTCGAGGATCCAAGTTGGTGGAAAAATGATTTTTTTGGACATCTTCGAGGAGGATTTCTCAGGAGACGTCCTTTTTAAAGTCGTAGACCTTGAAGTTAGCTATCCAACGAGCTCTCAAATGGCCCAATCAGACCAACGGAGCTCTTGTTATGACCAAAATACCAAGCTCGTGTCCGTAACACCTAAAGAAAGGCAAACTGCCTTCATTCCGGGGCCATTTGGGCATCTCAGGTGGGCCTTTCATGGACCTATCGCCTAACTAGCATCACACCATGCCTAGGGCAAAGAATTCGGGGTTTTAAATTTTCTGAGATTTTGAGATTTTTTGTGGACTACCCCCTTTGGAAAAAGTCGAGGATCCAAGTTGGTGGAAAAATGATTTTTTTGGACATCTTCGAGGAGGATTTCTCAGGAGACGTCCTTTTTAAAGTCGTAGACCTTGAAGTTAGCTTTCCAACGAGCTCCCAAATGGCCCAATCAGACCAACGGAGCTCTTGTTATGACCAAAATACCAAGCTCGTGTCCGTAACACCTAAAGAAAGGCAAACTGCCTTCATTCCGGGGCCATTTGGGCATCTCAGGTTGGCCTTTCATGGACCTATCGCCTAACTAGCATCACACCATGCCTAGGGCAAAGAATTCGGGGTTTTAAATTTTCTGAGATTTTGAGATTTTTTGTGGACTACCCCCTTTGGAAAAAGTCGAGGATCCAAGTTGGTGGAAAAATGATTTTTTTTGGACATCTTCGAGGAGGATTTCTCAGGAGACGTCCTTTTTAAAGTCGTAGACCTTGAAGTTAGCTTTCCAACGAGCTCTCAAATGGCCCAATCAGACCAACGGAGCTCTTGTTATGACCAAAATACCAAGCTCGTGTGCGTAACACCTATAGAAAGGCAAACTGCCTTCATTCCGGGGCCATTTGGGCATCTCAGGTGGGCCTTTCATGGACCTATCGCCTAACTAGCATCACACCATGCCTAGGGCAAAGAATTCGGGGTTTTAAATTTTCTGAGATTTTGAGATTTTTTGTGGACTACCCCCTTTGGAAAAAGTCAAGGATCCAAGTTGGTGGAAAAATGATTTTTTTGGACATCTTCGAGGAGGATTTCTCAGAAGACGTCCTTTTTAAAGTCGTAGAACTTGAAGTTAGCTTTCCAACGAGCTCTCAAATGGCCCAATCAGACCAACGGAGCTCTTGTTATGACCAAAATACCAAGCTCGTGTGCGTAACACCTATAGAAAGGCAAACTTCCTTCATTCCGGGGCCATTTGGGCATCTCAGGTGGGCCTTTCATGGACCTATCGCCTAACTAGCATCACACCATGCCTAGGGCAAAGAATTCGGGGTTTTAAATTTTCTGAGATTTTGAGATTTTTTGTGGACTACCCCCTTTGGAAAAAGTCGAGGATCCAAGTTGGTGGAAAAATGATTTTTTTTGGACATCTTCGAGGAGGATTTCTCAGGAGACGTCCTTTTTAAAGTCGTAGACCTTGAAGTTAGCTTTCCAACGAGCTCTCAAATGGCCCAATCAGACCAACGGAGCTCTTGTTATGACCAAAATACCAAGCTCGTGTCCGTAACACCTAAAGAAAGGCAAACTGCCTTCATTCCGGGGCCATTTGGGCATCTCAGGTGGGCCTTTCATGGACCTATCGCCTAACTAGCATCACACCATGCCTAGGGCAAAGAATTCGGGGTTTTAAATTTTCTGAGATTTTGAGATTTTTTGTGGACTACCCCCTTTGGAAAAAGTCGAGGATCCAAGTTGGTGGAAAAATGATTTTTTTGGACATCTTCGAGGAGGATTTCTCAGGAGACGTCCTTTTTAAAGTCGTAGACCTTGAAGTTAGCTTTCCAACGAGCTCCCAAATGGCCCAATCAGACCAACGGAGCTCTTGTTATGACCAAAATACCAAGCTCGTGTCCGTAACACCTAAAGAAAGGCAAACTGCCTTCATTCCGGGGCCATTTGGGCATCTCAGGTTGGCCTTTCATGGACCTATCGCCTAACTAGCATCACACCATGCCTAGGGCAAAGAATTCGGGGTTTTAAATTTTCTGAGATTTTGAGATTTTTTGTGGACTACCCCCTTTGGAAAAAGTCAAGGATCCAAGTTGGTGGAAAAATGATTTTTTTGGACATCTTCGAGGAGGATTTCTCAGAAGACGTCCTTTTTAAAGTCGTAGAACTTGAAGTTAGCTTTCCAACGAGCTCTCAAATGGCCCAATCAGACCAACGGAGCTCTTGTTATGACCAAAATACCAAGCTCGTGTGCGTAACACCTATAGAAAGGCAAACTGCCTTCATTCCGGGGCCATTTGGGCATCTCAGGTGGGCCTTTCATGGACCTATCGCCTAACTAGCATCACACCATGCCTAGGGCAAAGAATTCGGGGTTTTAAATTTTTTGAGATTTTGAGATTTTTTGTGGACTACCCCCTTTGGAAAAAGTCGAGGATCCAAGTTGGTGGAAAAATGATTTTTTTTGGACATCTTCGAGGAGGATTTCTCAGGAGACGTCCTTTTTAAAGTCGTAGACCTTGAAGTTAGCTTTCCAACGAGCTCTCAAATGGCCCAATCAGACCAACGGAGCTCTTGTTATGACCAAAATACCAAGCTCGTGTGCGTAACACCTATAGAAAGGCAAACTGCCTTCATTCCGGGGCCATTTGGGCATCTCAGGTGGGCCTTTCATGGACCTATCGCCTAACTAGCATCACACCATGCCTAGGGCAAAGAATTCGGGGTTTTAAATTTTCTGAGATTTTGAGATTTTTTGTGGACTACCCCCTTTGGAAAAAGTCGAGGATCCAAGTTGGTGGAAAAATGATTTTTTTGGACATCTTCGAGGAGGATTTCTCAGGAGACGTGCTTTTTAAAGTCGTAGACCTTGAAGTTAGCTTTCCAACGAGCTCTCAAATGGCCCAATCAGACCAACGGAGCTCTTGTTATGACCAAAATACCAAGCTCGTGTCCGTAACACCTAAAGAAAGGCAAACTGCCTTCATTCCGGGGCCATTTGGGCATCTCAGGTGGGCCTTTCATGGACCTATCGCCTAACTAGCATCACACCATGCCTAGGGCAAAGAATTCGGGGTTTTAAATTTTCTGAGATTTTGAGATTTTTTGTGGACTACCCCCTTTGGAAAAAGTCGAGGATCCAAGTTGGTGGAAAAATGATTTTTTTGGACATCTTCGAGGAGGATTTCTCAGGAGACGTCCTTTTTAAAGTCGTAGACCTTGAAGTTAGCTTTCCAACGAGCTCCCAAATGGCCCAATCAGACCAACGGAGCTCTTGTTATGACCAAAATACCAAGCTCCTGTCCGTAACACCTAAAGAAAGGCAAACTGCCTTCATTCCGGGGCCATTTGGGCATCTCAGGTTGGCCTTTCATGGACCTATCGCCTAACTAGCATCACACCATGCCTAGGGCAAAGAATTCGGGGTTTTAAATTTTCTGAGATTTTGAGATTTTTTGTGGACTACCCCCTTTGGAAAAAGTCAAGGATCCAAGTTGGTGGAAAAATGATTTTTTTGGACATCTTCGAGGAGGATTTCTCAGAAGACGTCCTTTTTAAAGTCGTAGAACTTGAAGTTAGCTTTCCAACGAGCTCTCAAATGGCCCAATCAGACCAACGGAGCTCTTGTTATGACCAAAATACCAAGCTCGTGTGCGTAACACCTATAGAAAGGCAAACTGCCTTCATTCCGGGGCCATTTGGGCATCTCAGGTGGGCCTTTCATGGACCTATCGCCTAACTAGCATCACACCATGCCTAGGGCAAAGAATTCGGGGTTTTAAATTTTCTGAGATTTTGAGATTTTTTGTGGACTACCCCCTTTGGAAAAAGTCGAGGATCCAAGTTGGTGGAAAAATGATTTTTTTTGGACATCTTCGAGGAGGATTTCTCAGGAGACGTCCTTTTTAAAGTCGTAGACCTTGAAGTTAGCTTTCCAACGAGCTCTCAAATGGCCCAATCAGACCAACGGAGCTCTTGTTATGACCAAAATACCAAGCTCGTGTCCGTAACACCTAAAGAAAGGCAAACTGCCTTCATTCCGGGGCCATTTGGGCATCTCAGGTGGGCCTTTCATGGACCTATCGCCTAACTAGCATCACACCATGCCTAGGGCAAAGAATTCGGGGTTTTAAATTTTCTGAGATTTTGAGATTTTTTGTGGACTACCCCCTTTGGAAAAAGTCGAGGATCCAAGTTGGTGGAAAAATGATTTTTTTGGACATCTTCGAGGAGGATTTCTCAGGAGACGTCCTTTTTAAAGTCGTAGACCTTGAAGTTAGCTTTCCAACGAGCTCCCAAATGGCCCAATCAGACCAACGGAGCTCTTGTTATGACCAAAATACCAAGCTCGTGTCCGTAACACCTAAAGAAAGGCAAACTGCCTTCATTCCGGGGCCATTTGGGCATCTCAGGTGGGCCTTTCATGGACCTATCGCCTAACTAGCATCACACCATGCCTAGGGCAAAGAATTCGGGGTTTTAAATTTTCTGAGATTTTGAGATTTTTTGTGGACTACCCCCTTTGGAAAAAGTCGAGGATCCAAGTTGGTGGAAAAATGATTTTTTTGGACATCTTCGAGGAGGATTTCTCAGGAGACGTCCTTTTTAAAGTCGTAGACCTTGAAGTTAGCTTTCCAACGAGCTCCCAAATGGCCCAATCAGACCAACGGAGCTCTTGTTATGACCAAAATACCAAGCTCCTGTCCGTAACACCTAAAGAAAGGCAAACTGCCTTCATTCCGGGGCCATTTGGGCATCTCAGGTTGGCCTTTCATGGACCTATCGCCTAACTAGCATCACACCATGCCTAGGGCAAAGAATTCGGGGTTTTAAATTTTCTGAGATTTTGAGATTTTTTGTGGACTACCCCCTTTGGAAAAAGTCAAGGATCCAAGTTGGTGGAAAAATGATTTTTTTTGGACATCTTCGAGGAGGATTTCTCAGGAGACGTCCTTTTTAAAGTCGTAGAACTTGAAGTTAGCTTTCCAACGAGCTCTCAAATGGCCCAATCAGACCAACGGAGCTCTTGTTATGACCAAAATACCAAGCTCGTGTGCGTAACACCTATAGAAAGGCAAACTGCCTTCATTCCGGGGCCATTTGGGCATCTCAGGTGGGCCTTTCATGGACCTATCGCCTAACTAGCATCACACCATGCCTAGGGCAAAGAATTCGGGGTTTTAAATTTTCTGAGATTTTGAGATTTTTTGTGGACTACCCCCTTTGGAAAAAGTCGAGGATCCAAGTTGGTGGAAAAATGATTTTTTTGGACATCTTCGAGGAGGATTTCTCAGGAGACGTCCTTTTTAAAGTCGTAGACCTTGAAGTTAGCTTTCCAACGAGCTCTCAAATGGCCCAATCAGACCAACGGAGCTCTTGTTATGACCAAAATACCAAGCTCGTGTCCGTAACACCTAAAGAAAGGCAAACTGCCTTCATTCCGGGGCCATTTGGGCATCTCAGGTGGGCCTTTCATGGACCTATCGCCTAACTAGCATCACACCATGCCTAGGGCAAAGAATTCGGGGTTTTAAATTTTCTGAGATTTTGAGATTTTTTGTGGACTACCCCCTTTGGAAAAAGTCAAGGATCCAAGTTGGTGGAAAAATGATTTTTTTGGACATCTTCGAGGAGGATTTCTCAGAAGACGTCCTTTTTAAAGTCGTAGAACTTGAAGTTAGCTTTCCAACGAGCTCTCAAATGGCCCAATCAGACCAACGGAGCTCTTGTTATGACCAAAATACCAAGCTCGTGTGCGTAACACCTATAGAAAGGCAAACTTCCTTCATTCCGGGGCCATTTGGGCATCTCAGGTGGGCCTTTCATGGACCTATCGCCTAACTAGCATCACACCATGCCTAGGGCAAAGAATTCGGGGTTTTAAATTTTCTGAGATTTTGAGATTTTTTGTGGACTACCCCCTTTGGAAAAAGTCGAGGATCCAAGTTGGTGGAAATATGATTTTTTTTGGACATCTTCGAGGAGGATTTCTCAGGAGACGTCCTTTTTAAAGTCGTAGACCTTGAAGTTAGCTTTCCAACGAGCTCTCAAATGGCCCAATCAGACCAACGGAGCTCTTGTTATGACCAAAATACCAAGCTCGTGTCCGTAACACCTAAAGAAAGGCAAACTGCCTTCATTCCGGGGCCATTTGGGCATCTCAGGTGGGCCTTTCATGGACCTATCGCCTAACTAGCATCACACCATGCCTAGGGCAAAGAATTCGGGGTTTTAAATTTTCTGAGATTTTGAGATTTTTTGTGGACTACCCCCTTTGGAAAAAGTCGAGGATCCAAGTTGGTGGAAAAATGATTTTTTTGGACATCTTCGAGGAGGATTTCTCAGGAGACGTCCTTTTTAAAGTCGTAGACCTTGAAGTTAGCTTTCCAACGAGCTCCCAAATGGCCCAATCAGACCAACGGAGCTCTTGTTATGACCAAAATACCAAGCTCGTGTCCGTAACACCTAAAGAAAGGCAAACTGCCTTCATTCCGGGGCCATTTGGGCATCTCAGGTTGGCCTTTCATGGACCTATCGCCTAACTAGCATCACACCATGCCTAGGGCAAAGAATTCGGGGTTTTAAATTTTCTGAGATTTTGAGATTTTTTGTGGACTACCCCCTTTGGAAAAAGTCAAGGATCCAAGTTGGTGGGAAAATGATTTTTTTGGACATCTTCGAGGAGGATTTCTCAGAAGACGTCCTTTTTAAAGTCGTAGAACTTGAAGTTAGCTTTCCAACGAGCTCTCAAATGGCCCAATCAGACCAACGGAGCTCTTGTTATGACCAAAATACCAAGCTCGTGTGCGTAACACCTATAGAAAGGCAAACTGCCTTCATTCCGGGGCCATTTGGGCATCTCAGGTGGGCCTTTCATGGACCTATCGCCTAACTAGCATCACACCATGCCTAGGGCAAAGAATTCGGGGTTTTAAATTTTCTGAGATTTTGAGATTTTTTGTGGACTACCCCCTTTGGAAAAAGTCGAGGATCCAAGTTGGTGGAAAAATGATTTTTTTTGGACATCTTCGAGGAGGATTTCTCAGGAGACGTCCTTTTTAAAGTCGTAGACCTTGAAGTTAGCTTTCCAACGAGCTCTCAAATGGCCCAATCAGACCAACGGAGCTCTTGTTATGACCAAAATACCAAGCTCGTGTCCGTAACACCTAAAGAAAGGCAAACTGCCTTCATTCCGGGGCCATTTGGGCATCTCAGGTGGGCCTTTCATGGACCTATCGCCTAACTAGCATCACACCATGCCTAGGGCAAAGAATTCGGGGTTTTAAATTTTCTGAGATTTTGAGATTTTTTGTGGACTACCCCCTTTGGAAAAAGTCGAGGATCCAAGTTGGTGGAAAAATGATTTTTTTTGGACATCTTCGAGGAGGATTTCTCAGGAGACGTCCCTTTTAAAGTCGTAGACCTTGAAGTTAGCTTTCCAACGAGCTCTCAAATGGCCCAATCAGACCAACGGAGCTCTTGTTATGACAAAAATACCAAGCTCGTGTCCGTAACACCTATAGAAAGGCAAACTGCCTTCATTCCGGGGCCATTTGGGCATCTCAGGTGGGCCTTTCATGGACCTATCGCCTAACTAGCATCACACCATGCCTAGGGCAAAGAATTCGGGGTTTTAAATTTTCTGAGATTTTGAGATTTTTTGTGGACTACCCCCTTTGGAAAAAGTCGAGGATCCAAGTTGGTGGAAAAATGATTTTTTTGGACATCTTCGAGGAGGATTTCTCAGGAGACGTCCTTTTTAAAGTCGTAGACCTTGAAGTTAGCTTTCCAACGAGCTCTCAAATGGCCCAATCAGACCAACGGAGCTCTTGTTATGACCAAAATACCAAGCTCGTGTCCGTAACACCTAAAGAAAGGCAAACTGCCTTCATTCCGGGGCCATTTGGGCATCTCAGGTGGGCCTTTCATGGACCTATCGCCTAACTAGCATCACACCATGCCTAGGGCAAAGAATTCGGGGTTTTAAATTTTCTGAGATTTTGAGATTTTTTGTGGACTACCCCCTTTGGAAAAAGTCGAGGATCCAAGTTGGTGGAAAAATGATTTTTTTGGACATCTTCGAGGAGGATTTCTCAGGAGACGTCCTTTTTAAAGTCGTAGACCTTGAAGTTAGCTTTCCAACGAGCTCCCAAATGGCCCAATCAGACCAACGGAGCTCTTGTTATGACCAAAATACCAAGCTCCTGTCCGTAACACCTAAAGAAAGGCAAACTGCCTTCATTCCGGGGCCATTTGGGCATCTCAGGTTGGCCTTTCATGGACCTATCGCCTAACTAGCATCACACCATGCCTAGGGCAAAGAATTCGGGGTTTTAAATTTTCTGAGATTTTGAGATTTTTTGTGGACTACCCCCTTTGGAAAAAGTCAAGGATCCAAGTTGGTGGAAAAATGATTTTTTTGGACATCTTCGAGGAGGATTTCTCAGAAGACGTCCTTTTTAAAGTCGTAGAACTTGAAGTTAGTTTTCCAACGAGCTCTCAAATGGCCCAATCAGACCAACGGAGCTCTTGTTATGACCAAAATACCAAGCTCGTGTGCGTAACACCTAAAGAAAGGCAAACTGCCTTCATTCCGGGGCCATTTGGGCATCTCAGGTGGGCCTTTCATGGACCTATCGCCTAACTAGCATCACACCATGCCTAGGGCAAAGAATTCGGGGTTTTAAATTTTCTGAGATTTTGAGATTTTTTGTGGACTACCCCCTTTGGAAAAAGTCGAGGATCCAAGTTGGTGGAAAAATGATTTTTTTGGACATCTTCGAGGAGGATTTCTCAGGAGACGTCCCTTTTAAAGTCGTAGACCTTGAAGTTAGCTTTCCAACGAGCTCCCAAATGGCCCAATCAGACCAACGGAGCTCTTGTTATGACCAAAATACCAAGCTCCTGTCCGTAACACCTAAAGAAAGGCAAACTGCCTTCATTCCGGGGCCATTTGGGCATCTCAGGTTGGCCTTTCATGGACCTATCGCCTAACTAGCATCACACCATGCCTAGGGCAAAGAATTCGGGGTTTTAAATTTTCTGAGATTTTGAGATTTTTTGTGGACTACCCCCTTTGGAAAAAGTCAAGGATCCAAGTTGGTGGAAAAATGATTTTTTTGGACATCTTCGAGGAGGATTTCTCAGAAGACGTCCTTTTTAAAGTCGTAGAACTTGAAGTTAGCTTTCCAACGAGCTCTCAAATGGCCCAATCAGACCAACGGAGCTCTTGTTATGACCAAAATACCAAGCTCGTGTGCGTAACACCTATAGAAAGGCAAACTGCCTTCATTCCGGGGCCATTTGGGCATCTCAGGTGGGCCTTTCATGGACCTATCGCCTAACTAGCATCACACCATGCCTAGGGCAAAGAATTCGGGGTTTTAAATTTTCTGAGATTTTGAGATTTTTTGTGGACTACCCCCTTTGGAAAAAGTCGAGGATCCAAGTTGGTGGAAAAATGATTTTTTTTGGACATCTTCGAGGAGGATTTCTCAGGAGACGTCCTTTTTAAAGTCGTAGACCTTGAAGTTAGCTTTCCAACGAGCTCTCAAATGGCCCAATCAGACCAACGGAGCTCTTGTTATGACCAAAATACCAAGCTCGTGTCCGTAACACCTAAAGAAAGGCAAACTGCCTTCATTCCGGGGCCATTTGGGCATCTCAGGTGGGCCTTTCATGGACCTATCGCCTAACTAGCATCACACCATGCCTAGGGCAAAGAATTCGGGGTTTTAAATTTTCTGAGATTTTGAGATTTTTTGTGGACTACCCCCTTTGGAAAAAGTCGAGGATCCAAGTTGGTGGAAAAATGATTTTTTTGGACATCTTCGAGGAGGATTTCTCAGGAGACGTCCTTTTTAAAGTCGTAGACCTTGAAGTTAGCTTTCCAACGAGCTCCGAAATGGCCCAATCAGACCAACGGAGCTCTTGTTATGACCAAAATACCAAGCTCGTGTCCGTAACACCTAAAGAAAGGCAAACTGCCTTCATTCCGGGGCCATTTGGGCATCTCAGGTTGGCCTTTCATGGACCTATCGCCTAACTAGCATCACACCATGCCTAGGGCAAAGAATTCGGGGTTTTAAATTTTCTGAGATTTTGAGATTTTTTGTGGACTACCCCCTTTGGAAAAAGTCAAGGATCCAAGTTGGTGGAAAAATGATTTTTTTGGACATCTTCGAGGAGGATTTCTCAGAAGACGTCCTTTTTAAAGTCGTAGAACTTGAAGTTAGCTTTCCAACGAGCTCTCAAATGGCCCAATCAGACCAACGGAGCTCTTGTTATGACCAAAATACCAAGCTCGTGTGCGTAACACCTATAGAAAGGCAAACTGCCTTCATTCCGGGGCCATTTGGGCATCTCAGGTGGGCCTTTCATGGACCTATCGCCTAACTAGCATCACACCATGCCTAGGGCAAAGAATTCGGGGTTTTAAATTTTCTGAGATTTTGAGATTTTTTGTGGACTACCCCCTTTGGAAAAAGTCGAGGATCCAAGTTGGTGGAAAAATGATTTTTTTTGGACATCTTCGAGGAGGATTTCTCAGGAGACGTCCTTTTTAAAGTCGTAGACCTTGAAGTTAGCTTTCCAACGAGCTCTCAAATGGCCCAATCAGACCAACGGAGCTCTTGTTATGACCAAAATACCAAGCTCGTGTCCGTAACACCTAAAGAAAGGCAAACTGCCTTCATTCCGGGGCCATTTGGGCATCTCAGGTGGGCCTTTCATGGACCTATCGCCTAACTAGCATCACACCATGCCTAGGGCAAAGAATTCGGGGTTTTAAATTTTCTGAGATTTTGAGATTTTTTGTGGACTACCCCCTTTGGAAAAAGTCGAGGATCCAAGTTGGTGGAAAAATGATTTTTTTTGGACATCTTCGAGGAGGATTTCTCAGGAGACGTCCCTTTTAAAGTCGTAGACCTTGAAGTTAGCTTTCCAACGAGCTCTCAAATGGCCCAATCAGACCAACGGAGCTCTTGTTATGACAAAAATACCAAGCTCGTGTCCGTAACACCTATAGAAAGGCAAACTGCCTTCATTCCGGGGCCATTTGGGCATCTCAGGTGGGCCTTTCATGGACCTATCGCCTAACTAGCATCACACCATGCCTAGGGCAAAGAATTCGGGGTTTTAAATTTTCTGAGATTTTGAGATTTTTTGTGGACTACCCCCTTTGGAAAAAGTCGAGGATCCAAGTTGGTGGAAAAATGATTTTTTTGGACATCTTCGAGGAGGATTTCTCAGGAGACGTCCTTTTTAAAGTCGTAGACCTTGAAGTTAGCTTTCCAACGAGCTCTCAAATGGCCCAATCAGACCAACGGAGCTCTTGTTATGACCAAAATACCAAGCTCGTGTCCGTAACACCTAAAGAAAGGCAAACTGCCTTCATTCCGGGGCCATTTGGGCATCTCAGGTTGGCCTTTCATGGACCTATCGCCTAACTAGCATCACACCATGCCTAGGGCAAAGAATTCGGGGTTTTAAATTTTCTGAGATTTTGAGATTTTTTGTGGACTACACCCTTTGGAAAAAGTCGAGGATCCAAGTTGGTGGAAAAATGATTTTTTTTGGACATCTTCGAGGAGGATTTCTCAGGAGACGTCCTTTTTAAAGTCGTAGACCTTGAAGTTAGCTTTCCAACGAGCTCTCAAATGGCCCAATCAGACCAACGGAGCTCTTGTTATGACCAAAATACCAAGCTCGTGTCCGTAACACCTATAGAAAGGCAAACTGCCTTCATTCCGGGGCCATTTGGGCATCTCAGGTGGGCCTTTCATGGACCTATCGCCTAACTAGCATCACACCATGCCTAGGGCAAAGAATTCGGAGTTTTAAATTTTCTGAGATTTTGAGATTTTTTGTGGACTACCCCCTTTGGAAAAAGTCGAGGATCCAAGTTGGTGGAAAAATGATTTTTTTGGACATCTTCGAGGAGGATTTCTCAGGAGACGTGCTTTTTAAAGTCGTAGACCTTGAAGTTAGCTTTCCAACGAGCTCTCAAATGGCCCAATCAGACCAACGGAGCTCTTGTTATGACCAAAATACCAAGCTCGTGTCCGTAACACCTAAAGAAAGGCAAACTGCCTTCATTCCGGGGCCATTTGGGCATCTCAGGTGGGCCTTTCATGGACCTATCGCCTAACTAGCATCACACCATGCCTAGGGCAAAGAATTCGGGGTTTTAAATTTTTTGAGATTTTGAGATTTTTTGTGGACTACCCCCTTTGGAAAAAGTCGAGGATCCAAGTTGGTGGAAAAATGATTTTTTTGGACATCTTCGAGGAGGATTTCTCAGGAGACGTGCTTTTTAAAGTCGTAGACCTTGAAGTTAGCTTTCCAACGAGCTCTCAAATGGCCCAATCAGACCAACGGAGCTCTTGTTATGACCAAAATACCAAGCTCGTGTCCGTAACACCTAAAGAAAGGCAAACTGCCTTCATTCCGGGGCCATTTGGGCATCTCAGGTGGGCCTTTCATGGACCTATCGCCTAACTAGCATCACACCATGCCTAGGGCAAAGAATTCGGGGTTTTAAATTTTCTGAGATTTTGAGATTTTTTGTGGACTACCCCCTTTGGAAAAAGTCGAGGATCCAAGTTGGTGGAAAAATGATTTTTTTGGACATCTTCGAGGAGGATTTCTCAGGAGACGTGCTTTTTAAAGTCGTAGACCTTGAAGTTAGCTTTCCAACGAGCTCTCAAATGGCCCAATCAGACCAACGGAGCTCTTGTTATGACCAAAATACCAAGCTCGTGTCCGTAACACCTATAGAAAGGCAAACTGCCTTCATTCCGGGGCCATTTGGGCATCTCAGGTTGGCCTTTCATGGACCTATCGCCTAACTAGCATCACACCATGCCTAGGGCAAAGAATTCGGGGTTTTAAATTTTCTGAGATTTTGAGATTTTTTGTGGACTACACCCTTTGGAAAAAGTCGAGGATCCAAGTTGGTGGAAAAATGATTTTTTTTGGACATCTTCGAGGAGGATTTCTCAGGAGACGTCCTTTTTAAAGTCGTAGACCTTGAAGTTAGCTTTCCAACGAGCTCTCAAATGGCCCAATCAGACCAACGGAGCTCTTGTTATGACCAAAATACCAAGCTCGTGTCCGTAACACCTATAGAAAGGCAAACTGCCTTCATTCCGGGGCCATTTGGGCATCTCAGGTGGGCCTTTCATGGACCTATCGCCTAACTAGCATCACACCATGCCTAGGGCAAAGAATTCGGGGTTTTAAATTTTCTGAGATTTTGAGATTTTTTGTGGACTACCCCCTTTGGAAAAAGTCGAGGATCCAAGTTGGTGGAAAAATGATTTTTTTGGACATCTTCGAGGAGGATTTCTCAGGAGACGTGCTTTTTAAAGTCGTAGACCTTGAAGTTAGCTTTCCAACGAGCTCTCAAATGGCCCAATCAGACCAACGGAGCTCTTGTTATGACCAAAATACCAAGCTCGTGTCCGTAACACCTAAAGAAAGGCAAACTGCCTTCATTCCGGGGCCATTTGGGCATCTCAGGTGGGCCTTTCATGGACCTATCGCCTAACTAGCATCACACCATGCCTAGGGCAAAGAATTCGGGGTTTTAAATTTTTTGAGATTTTGAGATTTTTTGTGGACTACCCCCTTTGGAAAAAGTCGAGGATCCAAGTTGGTGGAAAAATGATTTTTTTGGACATCTTCGAGGAGGATTTCTCAGGAGACGTGCTTTTTAAAGTCGTAGACCTTGAAGTTAGCTTTCCAACGAGCTCTCAAATGGCCCAATCAGACCAACGGAGCTCTTGTTATGACCAAAATACCAAGCTCGTGTCCGTAACACCTAAAGAAAGGCAAACTGCCTTCATTCCGGGGCCATTTGGGCATCTCAGGTGGGCCTTTCATGGACCTATCGCCTAACTAGCATCACACCATGCCTAGGGCAAAGAATTCGGGGTTTTAAATTTTCTGAGATTTTGAGATTTTTTGTGGACTACCCCCTTTGGAAAAAGTCGAGGATCCAAGTTGGTGGAAAAATGATTTTTTTGGACATCTTCGAGGAGGATTTCTTAGGAGACGTGCTTTTTAAAGTCGTAGACCTTGAAGTTAGCTTTCCAACGAGCTCTCAAATGGCCCAATCAGACCAACGGAGCTCTTGTTATGACCAAAATACCAAGCTCGTGTCCGTAACACCTAAAGAAAGGCAAACTGCCTTCATTCCGGGGCCATTTGGGCATCTCAGGTGGGCCTTTCATGGACCTATCGCCTAACTAGCATCACACCATGCCTAGGGCAAAGAATTCGGGGTTTTAAATTTTCTGAGATTTTGAGATTTTTTGTGGACTACCCCCTTTGGAAAAAGTCGAGGATCCAAGTTGGTGGAAAAATGATTTTTTTTGGACATCTTCGAGGAGGATTTCTCAGGAGACGTCCTTTTTAAAGTCGTAGACCTTGAAGTTAGCTTTCCAACGAGCTCTCAAATGGCCCAATCAGACCAACGGAGCTCTTGTTATGACAAAAATACCAAGCTCGTGTCCGTAACACCTATAGAAAGGCAAACTGCCTTCATTCCGGGGCCATTTGGGCATCTCAGGTGGGCCTTTCATGGACCTATCGCCTAACTAGCATCACACCATGCCTATGGCAAAGAATTCGGGGTTTTAAATTTTCTGAGATTTTGAGATTTTTTGTGGACTACCCCCTTTGGAAAAAGTCGAGGATCCAAGTTGGTGGAAAAATGATTTTTTTGGACATCTTCGAGGAGGATTTCTCAGGAGACGTGCTTTTTAAAGTCGTAGACCTTGAAGTTAGCTTTCCAACGAGCTCTCAAATGGCCCAATCAGACCAACGGAGCTCTTGTTATGACCAAAATACCAAGCTCGTGTCCGTAACACCTAAAGAAAGGCAAACTGCCTTCATTCCGGGGCCATTTGGGCATCTCAGGTGGGCCTTTCATGGACCTATCGCCTAACTAGCATCACACCATGCCTAGGGCAAAGAATTCGGGGTTTTAAATTTTTTGAGATTTTGAGATTTTTTGTGGACTACCCCCTTTGGAAAAAGTCGAGGATCCAAGTTGGTGGAAAAATGATTTTTTTGGACATCTTCGAGGAGGATTTCTCAGGAGACGTGCTTTTTAAAGTCGTAGACCTTGAAGTTAGCTTTCCAACGAGCTCTCAAATGGCCCAATCAGACCAACGGAGCTCTTGTTATGACCAAAATACCAAGCTCGTGTCCGTAACACCTAAAGAAAGGCAAACTGCCTTCATTCCGGGGCCATTTGGGCATCTCAGGTGGGCCTTTCATGGACCTATCGCCTAACTAGCATCACACCATGCCTAGGGCAAAGAATTCGGGGTTTTAAATTTTCTGAGATTTTGAGATTTTTTGTGGACTACCCCCTTTGGAAAAAGTCGAGGATCCAAGTTGGTGGAAAAATGATTTTTTTTGGACATCTTCGAGGAGGATTTCTCAGGAGACGTCCTTTTTAAAGTCGTAGACCTTGAAGTTAGCTTTCCAACGAGCTCTCAAATGGCCCAATCAGACCAACGGAGCTCTTGTTATGACAAAAATACCAAGCTCGTGTCCGTAACACCTATAGAAAGGCAAACTGCCTTCATTCCGGGGCCATTTGGGCGTCTCAGGTGGGCCTTTCATGGACCTATCGCCTAACTAGCATCACACCATGCCTAGGGCAAAGAATTCGGGGTTTTAAATTTTTTGAGATTTTGAGATTTTTTGTGGACTACCCCCTTTGGAAAAAGTCGAGGATCCAAGTTGGTGGAAAAATGATTTTTTTGGACATCTTCGAGGAGGATTTCTCAGGAGACGTGCTTTTTAAAGTCGTAGACCTTGAAGTTAGCTTTCCAACGAGCTCTCAAATGGCCCAATCAGACCAACGGAGCTCTTGTTATGACCAAAATACCAAGCTCGTGTCCGTAACACCTAAAGAAAGGCAAACTGCCTTCATTCCGGGGCCATTTGGGCATCTCAGGTGGGCCTTTCATGGACCTATCGCCTAACTAGCATCACACCATGCCTAGGGCAAAGAATTCGGGGTTTTAAATTTTCTGAGATTTTGAGATTTTTTGTGGACTACCCCCTTTGGAAAAAGTCGAGGATCCAAGTTGGTGGAAAAATGATTTTTTTGGACATCTTCGAGGAGGATTTCTCAGGAGACGTGCTTTTTAAAGTCGTAGACCTTGAAGTTAGCTTTCCAACGAGCTCTCAAATGGCCCAATCAGACCAACGGAGCTCTTGTTATGACCAAAATACCAAGCTCGTGTCCGTAACACCTAAAGAAAGGCAAACTGCCTTCATTCCGGGGCCATTTGGGCATCTCAGGTGGGCCTTTCATGGACCTATCGCCTAACTAGCATCACACCATGCCTAGGGCAAAGAATTCGGGGTTTTAAATTTTCTGAGATTTTGAGATTTTTTGTGGACTACCCCCTTTGGAAAAAGTCGAGGATCCAAGTTGGTGGAAAAATGATTTTTTTTGGACATCTTCGAGGAGGATTTCTCAGGAGACGTCCTTTTTAAAGTCGTAGACCTTGAAGTTAGCTTTCCAACGAGCTCTCAAATGGCCCAATCAGACCAACGGAGCTCTTGTTATGACAAAAATACCAAGCTCGTGTCCGTAACACCTATAGAAAGGCAAACTGCCTTCATTCCGGGGCCATTTGGGCATCTCAGGTGGGCCTTTCATGGACCTATCGCCTAACTAGCATCACACCATGCCTAGGGCAAAGAATTCGGGGTTTTAAATTTTCTGAGATTTTGAGATTTTTTGTGGACTACCCCCTTTGGAAAAAGTCGAGGATCCAAGTTGGTGGAAAAATGATTTTTTTGGACATCTTCGAGGAGGATTTCTCAGGAGACGTGCTTTTTAAAGTCGTAGACCTTGAAGTTAGCTTTCCAACGAGCTCTCAAATGGCCCAATCAGACCAACGGAGCTCTTGTTATGACCAAAATACCAAGCTCGTGTCCGTAACACCTAAAGAAAGGCAAACTGCCTTCATTCCGGGGCCATTTGGGCATCTCAGGTGGGCCTTTCATGGACCTATCGCCTAACTAGCATCACACCATGCCTAGGGCAAAGAATTCGGGGTTTTAAATTTTCTGAGATTTTGAGATTTTTTGTGGACTACCCCCTTTGGAAAAAGTCGAGGATCCAAGTTGGTGGAAAAATGATTTTTTTGGACATCTTCGAGGAGGATTTCTCAGGAGACGTGCTTTTTAAAGTCGTAGACCTTGAAGTTAGCTTTCCAACGAGCTCTCAAATGGCCCAATCAGACCAACGGAGCTCTTGTTATGACCAAAATACCAAGCTCGTGTCCGTAACACCTAAAGAAAGGCAAACTGCCTTCATTCCGGGGCCATTTGGGCATCTCAGGTGGGCCTTTCATGGACCTATCGCCTAACTAGCATCACACCATGCCTAGGGCAAAGAATTCGGGGTTTTAAATTTTCTGAGATTTTGAGATTTTTTGTGGACTACCCCCTTTGGAAAAAGTCGAGGATCCAAGTTGGTGGAAAAATGATTTTTTTTGGACATCTTCGAGGAGGATTTCTCAGGAGACGTCCTTTTTAAAGTCGTAGACCTTGAAGTTAGCTTTCCAACGAGCTCTCAAATGGCCCAATCAGACCAACGGAGCTCTTGTTATGACAAAAATACCAAGCTCGTGTCCGTAACACCTATAGAAAGGCAAACTGCCTTCATTCCGGGGCCATTTGGGCATCTCAGGTGGGCCTTTCATGGACCTATCGCCTAACTAGCATCACACCATGCCTAGGGCAAAGAATTCAGGGTTTTAAATTTTCTGAGATTTTGAGATTTTTTGTGGACTACCCCCTTTGGAAAAAGTCGAGGATCCAAGTTGGTGGAAAAATGATTTTTTTGGACATCTTCGAGGAGGATTTCTCAGGAGACGTGCTTTTTAAAGTCGTAGACCTTGAAGTTAGCTTTCCAACGAGCTCTCAAATGGCCCAATCAGACCAACGGAGCTCTTGTTATGACCAAAATACCAAGCTCGTGTCCGTAACACCTAAAGAAAGGCAAACTGCCTTCATTCCGGGGCCATTTGGGCATCTCAGGTGGGCCTTTCATGGACCTATCGCCTAACTAGCATCACACCATGCCTAGGGCAAAGAATTCGGGGTTTTAAATTTTTTGAGATTTTGAGATTTTTTGTGGACTACCCCCTTTGGAAAAAGTCGAGGATCCAAGTTGGTGGAAAAATGATTTTTTTGGACATCTTCGAGGAGGATTTCTCAGGAGACGTGCTTTTTAAAGTCGTAGACCTTGAAGTTAGCTTTCCAACGAGCTCTCAAATGGCCCAATCAGACCAACGGAGCTCTTGTTCTGACCAAAATACCAAGCTCGTGTCCGTAACACCTAAAGAAAGGCAAACTGCCTTCATTCCGGGGCCATTTGGGCATCTCAGGTGGGCCTTTCATGGACCTATCGCCTAACTAGCATCACACCATGCCTAGGGCAAAGAATTCGGGGTTTTAAATTTTCTGAGATTTTGAGATTTTTTGTGGACTACCCCCTTTGGAAAAAGTCGAGGATCCAAGTTGGTGGAAAAATGATTTTTTTTGGACATCTTCGAGGAGGATTTCTCAGGAGACGTCCTTTTTAAAGTCGTAGACCTTGAAGTTAGCTTTCCAACGAGCTCTCAAATGGCCCAATCAGACCAACGGAGCTCTTGTTATGACAAAAATACCAAGCTCGTGTCCGTAACACCTATAGAAAGGCAAACTGCCTTCATTCCGGGGCCATTTGGGCATCTCAGGTGGGCCTTTCATGGACCTATCGCCTAACTAGCATCACACCATGCCTAGGGCAAAGAATTCGGGGTTTTAAATTTTCTGAGATTTTGAGATTTTTTGTGGACTACCCCCTTTGGAAAAAGTCGAGGATCCAAGTTGGTGGAAAAATGATTTTTTTGGACATCTTCGAGGAGGATTTCTCAGGAGACGTGCTTTTTAAAGTCGTAGACCTTGAAGTTAGCTTTCCAACGAGCTCTCAAATGGCCCAATCAGACCAACGGAGCTCTTGTTATGACCAAAATACCAAGCTCGTGTCCGTAACACCTAAAGAAAGGCAAACTGCCTTCATTCCGGGGCCATTTGGGCATCTCAGGTGGGCCTTTCATGGACCTATCGCCTAACTAGCATCACACCATGCCTAGGGCAAAGAATTCGGGGTTTTAAATTTTCTGAGATTTTGAGATTTTTTGTGGACTACCCCCTTTGGAAAAAGTCGAGGATCCAAGTTGGTGGAAAAATGATTTTTTTTGGACATCTTCGAGGAGGATTTCTCAGGAGACGTCCTTTTTAAAGTCGTAGACCTTGAAGTTAGCTTTCCAACGAGCTCTCAAATGGCCCAATCAGACCAACGGAGCTCTTGTTATGACAAAAATACCAAGCTCGTGTCCGTAACACCTATAGAAAGGCAAACTGCCTTCATTCCGGGGCCATTTGGGCATCTCAGGTGGGCCTTTCATGGACCTATCGCCTAACTAGCATCACACCATGCCTAGGGCAAAGAATTCGGGGTTTTAAATTTTCTGAGATTTTGAGATTTTTTGTGGACTACCCCCTTTGGAAAAAGTCGAGGATCCAAGTTGGTGGAAAAATGATTTTTTTGGACATCTTCGAGGAGGATTTCTCAGGAGACGTGCTTTTTAAAGTCGTAGACCTTGAAGTTAGCTTTCCAACGAGCTCTCGAATGGCCCAATCAGACCAACGGAGCTCTTGTTATGACCAAAATACCAAGCTCGTGTCCGTAACACCTAAAGAAAGGCAAACTGCCTTCATTCCGGGGCCATTTGGGCATCTCAGGTGGGCCTTTCATGGACCTATCGCCTAACTAGCATCACACCATGCCTAGGGCAAAGAATTCGGGGTTTTAAATTTTTTGAGATTTTGAGATTTTTTGTGGACTACCCCCTTTGGAAAAAGTCGAGGATCCAAGTTGGTGGAAAAATGATTTTTTTGGACATCTTCGAGGAGGATTTCTCAGGAGACGTGCTTTTTAAAGTCGTAGACCTTGAAGTTAGCTTTCCAACGAGCTCTCAAATGGCCCAATCAGACCAACGGAGCTCTTGTTATGACCAAAATACCAAGCTCGTGTCCGTAACACCTAAAGAAAGGCAAACTGCCTTCATTCCGGGGCCATTTGGGCATCTCAGGTGGGCCTTTCATGGACCTATCGCCTAACTAGCATCACACCATGCCTAGGGCAAAGAATTCGGGGTTTTAAATTTTCTGAGATTTTGAGATTTTTTGTGGACTACCCCCTTTGGAAAAAGTCGAGGATCCAAGTTGGTGGAAAAATGATTTTTTTGGACATCTTCGAGGAGGATTTCTCAGGAGACGTCCTTTTTAAAGTCGTAGACCTTGAAGTTAGCTTTCCAACGAGCTCTCAAATGGCCCAATCAGACCAACGGAGCTCTTGTTATGACCAAAATACCAAGCTCGTGTCCGTAACACCTAAAGAAAGGCAAACTGCCTTCATTCCGGGGCCATTTGGGCATCTCAGGTGGGCCTTTCATGGACCTATCGCCTAACTAGCATCACACCATGCCTAGGGCAAAGAATTCGGGGTTTTAAATTTTCTGAGATTTTGAGATTTTTTGTGGACTACCCCCTTTGGAAAAAGTCGAGGATCCAAGTTGGTGGAAAAATGATTTTTTTTGGACATCTTCGAGGAGGATTTCTCAGGAGACGTCCTTTTTAAAGTCGTAGACCTTGAAGTTAGCTTTCCAACGAGCTCTCAAATGGCCCAATCAGACCAACGGAGCTCTTGTTATGACCAAAATACCAAGCTCGTGTGCGTAACACCTATAGAAAGGCAAACTGCCTTCATTCCGGGGCCATTTGGGCATCTCAGGTGGGCCTTTCATGGACCTATCGCCTAACTAGCATCACACCATGCCTAGGGCAAAGAATTCGGGGTTTTAAATTTTTTGAGATTTTGAGATTTTTTGTGGACTACCCCCTTTGGAAAAAGTCGAGGATCCAAGTTGGTGGAAAAATGATTTTTTTTGGACATCTTCGAGGAGGATTTCTCAGGAGACGTCCTTTTTAAAGTCGTAGACCTTGAAGTTAGCTTTCCAACGAGCTCTCAAATGGCCCAATCAGACCAACGGAGCTCTTGTTATGACAAAAATACCAAGCTCGTGTCCGTAACACCTATAGAAAGGCAAACTGCCTTCATTCCGGGGCCATTTGGGAATCTCAGGTGGGCCTTTCATGGACCTATCGCCTAACTAGCATCACACCATGCCTAGGGCAAAGAATTCGGGGTTTTAAATTTTCTGAGATTTTGAGATTTTTTGTGGACTACCCCCTTTGGAAAAAGTCGAGGATCCAAGTTGGTGGAAAAATGATTTTTTTTGGACATCTTCGAGGAGGATTTCTCAGGAGACGTCCCTTTTAAAGTCGTAGACCTTGAAGTTAGCTTTCCAACGAGCTCTCAAATGGCCCAATCAGACCAACGGAGCTCTTGTTATGACAAAAATACCAAGCTCGTGTCCGTAACACCTATAGAAAGGCAAACTGCCTTCATTCCGGGGCCATTTGGGCATCTCAGGTGGGCCTTTCATGGACCTATCGCCTAACTAGCATCACACCATGCCTAGGGCAAAGAATTCGGGGTTTTAAATTTTCTGAGATTTTGAGATTTTTTGTGGACTACCCCCTTTGGAAAAAGTCGAGGATCCAAGTTGGTGGAAAAATGATTTTTTTGGACATCTTCGAGGAGGATTTCTCAGGAGACGTCCTTTTTAAAGTCGTAGACCTTGAAGTTAGCTTTCCAACGAGCTCTCAAATGGCCCAATCAGACCAACGGAGCTCTTGTTATGACCAAAATACCAAGCTCGTGTCCGTAACACCTAAAGAAAGGCAAACTGCCTTCATTCCGGGGCCATTTGGGCATCTCAGGTTGGCCTTTCATGGACCTATCGCCTAACTAGCATCACACCATGCCTAGGGCAAAGAATTCGGGGTTTTAAATTTTCTGAGATTTTGAGATTTTTTGTGGACTACACCCTTTGGAAAAAGTCGAGGATCCAAGTTGGTGGAAAAATGATTTTTTTTGGACATCTTCGAGGAGGATTTCTCAGGAGACGTCCTTTTTAAAGTCGTAGACCTTGAAGTTAGCTTTCCAACGAGCTCTCAAATGGCCCAATCAGACCAACGGAGCTCTTGTTATGACAAAAATACCAAGCTCGTGTCCGTAACACCTATAGAAAGGCAAACTGCCTTCATTCCGGGGCCATTTGGGCATCTCAGGTGGGCCTTTCATGGACCTATCGCCTAACTAGCATCACACCATGCCTAGGGCAAAGAATTCGGGGTTTTAAATTTTCTGAGATTTTGAGATTTTTTGTGGACTACCCCCTTTGGAAAAAGTCGAGGATCCAAGTTGGTGGAAAAATGATTTTTTTGGACATCTTCGAGGAGGATTTCTCAGGAGACGTGCTTTTTAAAGTCGTAGACCTTGAAGTTAGCTTTCCAACGAGCTCTCAAATGGCCCAATCAGACCAACGGAGCTCTTGTTATGACCAAAATACCAAGCTCGTGTCCGTAACACCTAAAGAAAGGCAAACTGCCTTCATTCCGGGGCCATTTGGGCATCTCAGGTGGGCCTTTCATGGACCTATCGCCTAACTAGCATCACACCATGCCTAGGGCAAAGAATTCGGGGTTTTAAATTTTTTGAGATTTTGAGATTTTTTGTGGACTACCCCCTTTGGAAAAAGTCGAGGATCCAAGTTGGTGGAAAAATGATTTTTTTGGACATCTTCGAGGAGGATTTCTCAGGAGACGTGCTTTTTAAAGTCGTAGACCTTGAAGTTAGCTTTCCAACGAGCTCTCAAATGGCCCAATCAGACCAACGGAGCTCTTGTTATGACCAAAATACCAAGCTCGTGTCCGTAACACCTAAAGAAAGGCAAACTGCCTTCATTCCGGGGCCATTTGGGCATCTCAGGTGGGCCTTTCATGGACCTATCGCCTAACTAGCATCACACCATGCCTAGGGCAAAGAATTCGGGGTTTTAAATTTTCTGAGATTTTGAGATTTTTTGTGGACTACCCCCTTTGGAAAAAGTCGAGGATCCAAGTTGGTGGAAAAATGATTTTTTTGGACATCTTCGAGGAGGATTTCTCAGGAGACGTGCTTTTTAAAGTCGTAGACCTTGAAGTTAGCTTTCCAACGAGCTCTCAAATGGCCCAATCAGACCAACGGAGCTCTTGTTATGACCAAAATACCAAGCTCGTGTCCGTAACACCTAAAGAAAGGCAAACTGCCTTCATTCCGGGGCCATTTGGGCATCTCAGGTGGGCCTTTCATGGACCTATCGCCTAACTAGCATCACACCATGCCTAGGGCAAAGAATTCGGGGTTTTAAATTTTCTGAGATTTTGAGATTTTTTGTGGACTACCCCCTTTGGAAAAAGTCGAGGATCCAAGTTGGTGGAAAAATGATTTTTTTTGGACATCTTCGAGGAGGATTTCTCAGGAGACGTCCTTTTTAAAGTCGTAGACCTTGAAGTTAGCTTTCCAACGAGCTCTCAAATGGCCCAATCAGACCAACGGAGCTCTTGTTATGACAAAAATACCAAGCTCGTGTCCGTAACACCTATAGAAAGGCAAACTGCCTTCATTCCGGGGCCATTTGGGCATCTCAGGTGGGCCTTTCATGGACCTATCGCCTAACTAGCATCACACCATGCCTAGGGCAAAGAATTCGGGGTTTTAAATTTTCTGAGATTTTGAGATTTTTTGTGGACTACCCCCTTTGGAAAAAGTCGAGGATCCAAGTTGGTGGAAAAATGATTTTTTTGGACATCTTCGAGGAGGATTTCTCAGGAGACGTGCTTTTTAAAGTCGTAGACCTTGAAGTTAGCTTTCCAACGAGCTCTCAAATGGCCCAATCAGACCAACGGAGCTCTTGTTATGACCAAAATACCAAGCTCGTGTCCGTAACACCTAAAGAAAGGCAAACTGCCTTCATTCCGGGGCCATTTGGGCATCTCAGGTGGGCCTTTCATGGACCTATCGCCTAACTAGCATCACACCATGCCTAGGGCAAGGAATTCGGGGTTTTAAATTTTTTGAGATTTTGAGATTTTTTGTGGACTACCCCCTTTGGAAAAAGTCGAGGATCCATGTTGGTGGAAAAATGATTTTTTTGGACATCTTCGAGGAGGATTTCTCAGGAGACGTGCTTTTTAAAGTCGTAGACCTTGAAGTTAGCTTTCCAACGAGCTCTCAAATGGCCCAATCAGACCAACGGAGCTCTTGTTATGACCAAAATACCAAGCTCGTGTCCGTAACACCTAAAGAAAGGCAAACTGCCTTCATTCCGGGGCCATTTGGGCATCTCAGGTGGGCCTTTCATGGACCTATCGCCTAACTAGCATCACACCATGCCTAGGGCAAAGAATTCGGGGTTTTAAATTTTCTGAGATTTTGAGATTTTTTGTGGACTACCCCCTTTGGAAAAAGTCGAGGATCCAAGTTGGTGGAAAAATGATTTTTTTTGGACATCTTCGAGGAGGATTTCTCAGGAGACGTCCTTTTTAAAGTCGTAGACCTTGAAGTTAGCTTTCCAACGAGCTCTCAAATGGCCCAATCAGACCAACGGAGCTCTTGTTATGACCAAAATACCAAGCTCGTGTGCGTAACACCTATAGAAAGGCAAACTGCCTTCATTCCGGGGCCATTTGGGCATCTCAGGTGGGCCTTTCATGGACCTATCGCCTAACTAGCATCACACCATGCCTAGGGCAAAGAATTCGGGGTTTTAAATTTTTTGAGATTTTGAGATTTTTTGTGGACTACCCCCTTTGGAAAAAGTCGAGGATCCAAGTTGGTGGAAAAATGATTTTTTTTGGACATCTTCGAGGAGGATTTCTCAGGAGACGTCCTTTTTAAAGTCGTAGACCTTGAAGTTAGCTTTCCAACGAGCTCTCAAATGGCCCAATCAGACCAACGGAGCTCTTGTTATGACAAAAATACCAAGCTCGTGTCCGTAACACCTATAGAAAGGCAAACTGCCTTCATTCCGGGGCCATTTGGGAATCTCAGGTGGGCCTTTCATGGACCTATCGCCTAACTAGCATCACACCATGCCTAGGGCAAAGAATTCGGGGTTTTAAATTTTCTGAGATTTTGAGATTTTTTGTGGACTACCCCCTTTGGAAAAAGTCGAGGATCCAAGTTGGTGGAAAAATGATTTTTTTGGACATCTTCGAGGAGGATTTCTCAGGAGACGTGCTTTTTAAAGTCGTAGACCTTGAAGTTAGCTTTCCAACGAGCTCTCAAATGGCCCAATCAGACCAACGGAGCTCTTGTTATGACCAAAATACCAAGCTCGTGTCCGTAACACCTAAAGAAAGGCAAACTGCCTTCATTCCGGGGCCATTTGGGCATCTCAGGTGGGCCTTTCATGGACCTATCGCCTAACTAGCATCACACCATGCCTAGGGCAAAGAATTCGGGGTTTTAAATTTTCTGAGATTTTGAGATTTTTTGTGGACTACCCCCTTTGGAAAAAGTCGAGGATCCAAGTTGGTGGAAAAATGATTTTTTTGGACATCTTCGAGGAGGATTTCTCAGAAGACGTCCTTTTTAAAGTCGTAGAACTTGAAGTTAGCTTTCCAACGAGCTCTCAAATGGCCCAATCAGACCAACGGAGCTCTTGTTATGACCAAAATACCAAGCTCGTGTGCGTAACACCTATAGAAAGGCAAACTGCCTTCATTCCGGGGCCATTTGGGCATCTCAGGTGGGCCTTTCATGGACCTATCGCCTAACTAGCATCACACCATGCCTAGGGCAAAGAATTCGGGGTTTTAAATTTTTTGAGATTTTGAGATTTTTTGTGGACTACCCCCTTTGGAAAAAGTCGAGGATCCAAGTTGGTGGAAAAATGATTTTTTTTGGACATCTTCGAGGAGGATTTCTCAGGAGACGTCCTTTTTAAAGTCGTAGACCTTGAAGTTAGCTTTCCAACGAGCTCTCAAATGGCCCAATCAGACCAACGGAGCTCTTGTTATGACCAAAATACCAAGCTCGTGTCCGTAACACCTGAAGAAAGGCAAACTGCCTTCATTCCGGGGCCATTTGGGCATCTCAGGTTGGCCTTTCATGGACCTATCGCCTAACTAGCATCACACCATGCCTAGGGCAAAGAATTCGGGGTTTTAAATTTTCTGAGATTTTGAGATTTTTTGTTGACTACCCCCTTTGGAAAAAGTCAAGGATCCAAGTTGGTGGAAAAATGATTTTTTTGGACATCTTCGAGGAGGATTTCTCAGAAGACGTCCTTTTTAAAGTCGTAGAACTTGAAGTTAGCTTTCCAACGAGCTCTCAAATGGCCCAATCAGACCAACGGAGCTCTTGTTATGACAAAAATACCAAGCTCGTGTCCGTAACACCTATAGAAAGGCAAACTGCCTTCATTCCGGGGCCATTTGGGCATCTCAGGTTGGCCTTTCATGGACCTATCGCCTAACTAGCATCACACCATGCCTAGGGCAAAGAATTCGGGGTTTTAAATTTTCTGAGATTTTGAGATTTTTTGTTGACTACCCCCTTTGGAAAAAGTCAAGGATCCAAGTTGGTGGAAAAATGATTTTTTTGGACATCTTCGAGGAGGATTTCTCAGAAGACGTCCTTTTTAAAGTCGTAGAACTTGAAGTTAGCTTTCCAACGAGCTCTCAAATGGCCCAATCAGACCAACGGAGCTCTTGTTATGACCAAAATACCAAGCTCGTGTGCGTAACACCTATAGAAAGGCAAACTGCCTTCATTCCGGGGCCATTTGGGCATCTCAGGTGGGCCTTTCATGGACCTATCGCCTAACTAGCATCACACCATGCCTAGGGCAAAGAATTCGGGGTTTTAAATTTTCTGAGATTTTGAGATTTTTTGTGGACTACCCCCTTTGGAAAAAGTCGAGGATCCAAGTTGGTGGAAAAATGATTTTTTTGGACATCTTCGAGGAGGATTTCTCAGGAGACGTGCTTTTTAAAGTCGTAGACCTTGAAGTTAGCTTTCCAACGAGCTCTCAAATGGCCCAATCAGACCAACGGAGCTCTTGTTATGACCAAAATACCAAGCTCGTGTCCGTAACACCTAAAGAAAGGCAAACTGCCTTCATTCCGGGGCCATTTGGGCATCTCAGGTGGGCCTTTCATGGACCTATCGCCTAACTAGCATCACACCATGCCTAGGGCAAAGAATTCGGGGTTTTAAATTTTCTGAGATTTTGAGATTTTTTGTGGACTACCCCCTTTGGAAAAAGTCGAGGATCCAAGTTGGTGGAAAAATGATTTTTTTGGACATCTTCGAGGAGGATTTCTCAGAAGACGTCCTTTTTAAAGTCGTAGAACTTGAAGTTAGCTTTCCAACGAGCTCTCAAATGGCCCAATCAGACCAACGGAGCTCTTGTTATGACCAAAATACCAAGCTCGTGTGCGTAACACCTATAGAAAGGCAAACTGCCTTCATTCCGGGGCCATTTGGGCATCTCAGGTGGGCCTTTCATGGACCTATCGCCTAACTAGCATCACACCATGCCTAGGGCAAAGAATTCGGGGTTTTAAATTTTTTGAGATTTTGAGATTTTTTGTGGACTACCCCCTTTGGAAAAAGTCGAGGATCCAAGTTGGTGGAAAAATGATTTTTTTTGGACATCTTCGAGGAGGATTTCTCAGGAGACGTCCTTTTTAAAGTCGTAGACCTTGAAGTTAGCTTTCCAACGAGCTCTCAAATGGCCCAATCAGACCAACGGAGCTCTTGTTATGACCAAAATACCAAGCTCGTGTCCGTAACACCTGAAGAAAGGCAAACTGCCTTCATTCCGGGGCCATTTGGGCATCTCAGGTTGGCCTTTCATGGACCTATCGCCTAACTAGCATCACACCATGCCTAGGGCAAAGAATTCGGGGTTTTAAATTTTCTGAGATTTTGAGATTTTTTGTTGACTACCCCCTTTGGAAAAAGTCAAGGATCCAAGTTGGTGGAAAAATGATTTTTTTGGACATCTTCGAGGAGGATTTCTCAGAAGACGTCCTTTTTAAAGTCGTAGAACTTGAAGTTAGCTTTCCAACGAGCTCTCAAATGGCCCAATCAGACCAACGGAGCTCTTGTTATGACCAAAATACCAAGCTCGTGTGCGTAACACCTATAGAAAGGCAAACTGCCTTCATTCCGGGGCCATTTGGGCATCTCAGGTGGGCCTTTCATGGACCTATCGCCTAACTAGCATCACACCATGCCTAGGGCAAAGAATTCGGGGTTTTAAATTTTTTGAGATTTTGAGATTTTTTGTGGACTACCCCCTTTGGAAAAAGTCGAGGATCCAAGTTGGTGGAAAAATGATTTTTTTTGGACATCTTCGAGGAGGATTTCTCAGGAGACGTCCTTTTTAAAGTCGTAGACCTTGAAGTTAGCTTTCCAACGAGCTCTCAAATGGCCCAATCAGACCAACGGAGCTCTTGTTATGACAAAAATACCAAGCTCGTGTCCGTAACACCTATAGAAAGGCAAACTGCCTTCATTCCGGGGCCATTTGGGCATCTCAGGTGGGCCTTTCATGGACCTATCGCCTAACTAGCATCACACCATGCCTAGGGCAAAGAATTCGGGGTTTTAAATTTTCTGAGATTTTGAGATTTTTTGTGGACTACCCCCTTTGGAAAAAGTCAAGGATCCAAGTTGGTGGAAAAATGATTTTTTTGGACATCTTCGAGGAGGATTTCTCAGAAGACGTCCTTTTTAAAGTCGTAGAACTTGAAGTTAGCTTTCCAACGAGCTCTCAAATGGCCCAATCAGACCAACGGAGCTCTTGTTATGACCAAAATACCAAGCTCGTGTGCGTAACACCTATAGAAAGGCAAACTGCCTTCATTCCGGGGCCATTTGGGCATCTCAGGTGGGCCTTTCATGGACCTATCGCCTAACTAGCATCACACCATGCCTAGGGCAAAGAATTCGGGGTTTTAAATTTTCTGAGATTTTGAGATTTTTTGTGGACTACCCCCTTTGGAAAAAGTCAAGGATCCAAGTTGGTGGAAAAATGATTTTTTTGGACATCTTCGAGGAGGATTTCTCAGAAGACGTCCTTTTTAAAGTCGTAGAACTTGAAGTTAGCTTTCCAACGAGCTCTCAAATGGCCCAATCAGACCAACGGAGCTCTTGTTATGACCAAAATACCAAGCTCGTGTGCGTAACACCTATAGAAAGGCAAACTGCCTTCATTCCGGGGCCATTTGGGCATCTCAGGTGGGCCTTTCATGGACCTATCGCCTAACTAGCATCACACCATGCCTAGGGCAAAGAATTCGGGGTTTTAAATTTTCTGAGATTTTGAGATTTTTTGTGGACTACACCCTTTGGAAAAAGTCGAGGATCCAAGTTGGTGGAAAAATGATTTTTTTTGGACATCTTCGAGGAGGATTTCTCAGGAGACGTCCTTTTTAAAGTCGTAGACCTTGAAGTTAGCTTTCCAACGAGCTCTCAAATGGCCCAATCAGACCAACGGAGCTCTTGTTATGACAAAAATACCAAGCTCGTGTCCGTAACACCTATAGAAAGGCAAACTGCCTTCATTCCGGGGCCATTTGGGCATCTCAGGTGGGCCTTTCATGGACCTATCGCCTAACTAGCATCACACCATGCCTAGGGCAAAGAATTCGGGGTTTTATATTTTCTGAGATTTTGAGATTTTTTGTGGACTACCCCCTTTGGAAAAAGTCGAGGATCCAAGTTGGTGGAAAAATGATTTTTTTGGACATCTTCGAGGAGGATTTCTCAGGAGACGTCCTTTTTAAAGTCGTAGACCTTGAAGTTAGCTTTCCAACGAGCTCTCAAATGGCCCAATCAGACCAACGGAGCTCTTGTTATGACCAAAATACCAAGCTCGTGTCCGTAACACCTAAAGAAAGGCAAACTGCCTTCATTCCGGGGCCATTTGGGCATCTCAGGTTGGCCTTTCATGGACCTATCGCCTAACTAGCATCACACCATGCCTAGGGCAAAGAATTCGGGGTTTTAAATTTTCTGAGATTTTGAGATTTTTTGTGGACTACCCCATTTGGAAAAAGTCAAGGATCCAAGTTGGTGGAAAAATGATTTTTTTGGACATCTTCGAGGAGGATTTCTCAGAAGACGTCCGTTTTAAAGTCGTAGAACTTGAAGTTAGCTTTCCAACGAGCTCTCAAATGGCCCAATCAGACCAACGGAGCTCTTGTTATGACCAAAATACCAAGCTCGTGTGCATAACACCTATAGAAAGGCAAACTGCCTTCATTCCGGGGCCATTTGGGCATCTCAGGTGGGCCTTTCATGGACCTATCGCCTAACTAGCATCACACCATGCCTAGGGCAAAGAATTCGGGGTTTTAAATTTTTTGAGATTTTGAGATTTTTTGTGGACTACACCCTTTGGAAAAAGTCGAGGATCCAAGTTGGTGGAAAAATGATTTTTTTTGGACATCTTCGAGGAGGATTTCTCAGGAGACGTCCTTTTTAAAGTCGTAGACCTTGAAGTTAGCTTTCCAACGAGCTCTCAAATGGCCCAATCAGACCAACGGAGCTCTTGTTATGACCAAAATACCAAGCTCGTGTCCGTAACACCTAAAGAAAGGCAAACTGCCTTCATTCCGGGGCCATTTGGGCATCTCAGGTGGGCCTTTCATGGACCTATCGCCTAACTAGCATCACACCATGCCTAGGGCAAAGAATTCGGGGTTTTAAATTTTCTGAGATTTTGAGATTTTTTGTGGACTACCCCCTTTGGAAAAAGTCGAGGATCCAAGTTGGTGGAAAAATGATTTTTTTTGGACATCTTCGAGGAGGATTTCTCAGGAGACGTCCTTTTTAAAGTCGTAGACCTTGAAGTTAGCTTTCCAACGAGCTCTCAAATGGCCCAATCAGACCAACGGAGCTCTTGTTATGACCAAAATACCAAGCTCGTGTCCGTAACACCTAAAGAAAGGCAAACTGCCTTCATTCCGGGGCCATTTGGGCATCTCAGGTTGGCCTTTCATGGACCTATCGCCTAACTAGCATCACACCATGCCTAGGGCAAAGAATTCGGGGTTTTAAATTTTCTGAGATTTTGAGATTTTTTGTGGACTACCCCCTTTGGAAAAAGTCAAGGATCCAAGTTGGTGGAAAAATGATTTTTTTGGACATCTTCGAGGAGGATTTCTCAGAAGACGTCCTTTTTAAAGTCGTAGAACTTGAAGTTAGCTTTCCAACGAGCTCTCAAATGGCCCAATCAGACCAACGGAGCTCTTGTTATGACCAAAATACCAAGCTCGTGTGCGTAACACCTATAGAAAGGCAAACTGCCTTCATTCCGGGGCCATTTGGGCATCTCAGGTGGGCCTTTCATGGACCTATCGCCTAACGAGCATCACACCATGCCTAGGGCAAAGAATTCGGGGTTTTAAATTTTCTGAGATTTTGAGATTTTTTGTGGACTACCCCCTTTCGAAAAAGTCGAGGATCCAAGTTGGTGGAAAAATGATTTTTTTTGGACATCTTCGAGGAGGATTTCTCAGGAGACGTCCTTTTTAAAGTCGTAGACCTTGAAGTTAGCTTTCCAACGAGCTCTCAAATGGCCCAATCAGACCAACGGAGCTCTTGTTATGACAAAAATACCAAGCTCGTGTCCGTACCACCTATAGAAAGGCAAACTGCCTTCATTCCGGGGCCATTTGGGCATCTCAGGTGGGCCTTTCATGGACCTATCGCCTAACTAGCATCACACCATGCCTAGGGCAAAGAATTCGGGGTTTTAAATTTTCTGAGATTTTGAGATTTTTTGTGGACTACCCCCTTTGGAAAAAGTCAAGGATCCAAGTTGGTGGAAAAATGATTTTTTTGGACATCTTCGAGGAGGATTTCTCAGAAGACGTCCTTTTTAAAGTCGTAGAACATGAAGTTAGCTTTCCAACGAGCTCTCAAATGGCCCAATCAGACCAACGGAGCTCTTGTTATGACCAAAATACCAAGCTCGTGTGCGTAACACCTATAGAAAGGCAAACTGCCTTCATTCCGGGGCCATTTGGGCATCTCAGGTTGGCCTTTCATGGACCTATCGCCTAACTAGCATCACACCATGCCTAGGGCAAAGAATTCGGGGTTTTAAATTTTCTGAGATTTTGAGATTTTTTGTGGACTACCCCCTTTGGAAAAAGTCAAGGATCCAAGTTAGTGGAAAAATGATTTTTTTGGACATCTTCGAGGAGGATTTCTCAGAAGACGTCCTTTTTAAAGTCGTAGAACTTGAAGTTAGCTTTCCAACGAGCTCTCAAATGGCCCAATCAGACCAACGGAGCTCTTGTTATGACCAAAATACCAAGCTCGTGTCCGTAACACCTAAAGAAAGGCAAACTGCCTTCATTCCGGGGCCATTTGGGCATCTCAGGTTGGCCTTTCATGGACCTATCGCCTAACTAGCATCACACCATGCCTAGGGCAAAGAATTCGGGGTTTTAAATTTTCTGAGATTTTGAGATTTTTTGTGGACTACCCCCTTTGGAAAAAGTCAAGGATCCAAGTTGGTGGAAAAATGATTTTTTTGGACATCTTCGAGGAGGATTTCTCAGAAGACGTCCTTTTTAAAGTCGTAGAACTTGAAGTTAGCTTTCCAACGAGCTCTCAAATGGCCCAATCAGACCAACGGAGCTCTTGTTATGACCAAAATACCAAGCTCGTGTGCGTAACACCTATAGAAAGGCAAACTGCCTTCATTCCGGGGCCATTTGGGCATCTCAGGTGGGCCTTTCATGGACCTATCGCCTAACTAGCATCACACCATGCCTAGGGCAAAGAATTCGGGGTTTTAAATTTTCTGAGATTTTGAGATTTTTTGTGGACTACCCCCTTTGGAAAAAGTCGAGGATCCAAGTTGGTGGAAAAATGATTTTTTTTGGACATCTTCGAGGAGGATTTCTCAGGAGACGTCCTTTTTAAAGTCGTAGACCTTGAAGTTAGCTTTCCAACGAGCTCTCAAATGGCCCAATCAGACCAACGGAGCTCTTGTTATGACAAAAATACCAAGCTCGTGTCCGTACCACCTATAGAAAGGCAAACTGCCTTCATTCCGGGGCCATTTGGGCATCTCAGGTGGGCCTTTCATGGACCTATCGCCTAACTAGCATCACACCATGCCTAGGGCAAAGAATTCGGGGTTTTAAATTTTCTGAGATTTTGAGATTTTTTGTGGACTACCCCCTTTGGAAAAAGTCAAGGATCCAAGTTGGTGGAAAAATGATTTTTTTGGACATCTTCGAGGAGGATTTCTCAGAAGACGTCCTTTTTAAAGTCGTAGAACATGAAGTTAGCTTTCCAACGAGCTCTCAAATGGCCCAATCAGACCAACGGAGCTCTTGTTATGACCAAAATACCAAGCTCGTGTGCGTAACACCTATAGAAAGGCAAACTGCCTTCATTCCGGGGCCATTTGGGCATCTCAGGTTGGCCTTTCATGGACCTATCGCCTAACTAGCATCACACCATGCCTAGGGCAAAGAATTCGGGGTTTTAAATTTTCTGAGATTTTGAGATTTTTTGTGGACTACCCCCTTTGGAAAAAGTCAAGGATCCAAGTTAGTGGAAAAATGATTTTTTTGGACATCTTCGAGGAGGATTTCTCAGAAGACGTCCTTTTTAAAGTCGTAGAACATGAAGTTAGCTTTCCAACGAGCTCTCAAATGGCCCAATCAGACCAACGGAGCTCTTGTTATGACCAAAATACCAAGCTCGTGTCCGTAACACCTAAAGAAAGGCAAACTGCCTTCATTCCGGGGCCATTTGGGCATCTCAGGTTGGCCTTTCATGGACCTATCGCCTAACTAGCATCACACCATGCCTAGGGCAAAGAATTCGGGGTTTTAAATTTTCTGAGATTTTGAGATTTTTTGTGGACTACCCCCTTTGGAAAAAGTCAAGGATCCAAGTTGGTGGAAAAATGATTTTTTTGGACATCTTCGAGGAGGATTTCTCAGAAGACGTCCTTTTTAAAGTCGTAGAACTTGAAGTTAGCTTTCCAACGAGCTCTCAAATGGCCCAATCAGACCAACGGAGCTCTTGTTATGACCAAAATACCAAGCTCGTGTGCGTAACACCTATAGAAAGGCAAACTGCCTTCATTCCGGGGCCATTTGGGCATCTCAGGTGGGCCTTTCATGGACCTATCGCCTAACTAGCATCACACCATGCCTAGGGCAAAGAATTCGGGGTTTTAAATTTTCTGAGATTTTGAGATTTTTTGTGGACTACCCCCTTTGGAAAAAGTCGAGGATCCAAGTTGGTGGAAAAATGATTTTTTTTGGACATCTTCGAGGAGGATTTCTCAGGAGACGTCCTTTTTAAAGTCGTAGACCTTGAAGTTAGCTTTCCAACGAGCTCTCAAATGGCCCAATCAGACCAACGGAGCTCTTGTTATGACCAAAATAACAAGCTCGTGTCCGTAACACCTAAAGAAAGGCAAACTGCCTTCATTCCGGGGCCATTTGGGCATCTCAGGTGGGCCTTTCATGGACCTATCGCCTAACTAGCATCACACCATGCCTAGGGCAAAGAATTCGGGGTTTTAAATTTTCTGAGATTTTGAGATTTTTTGTGGACTACCCCCTTTGGAAAAAGTCGAGGATCCAAGTTGGTGGAAAAATGATTTTTTTTGGACATCTTCGAGGAGGATTTCTCAGGAGACGTCCTTTTTAAAGTCGTAGACCTTGAAGTTAGCTTTCCAACGAGCTCTCAAATGGCCCAATCAGACCAACGGAGCTCTTGTTATGACCAAAATACCAAGCTCGTGTCCGTAACACCTAAAGAAAGGCAAACTGCCTTCATTCCGGGGCCATTTGGGCATCTCAGGTGGGCCTTTCATGGACCTATCGCCTAACTAGCATCACACCATGCCTAGGGCAAAGAATTCGGGGTTTTAAATTTTCTGAGATTTTGAGATTTTTTGTGGACTACCCCCTTTGGAAAAAGTCGAGGATCCAAGTTGGTGGAAAAATGATTTTTTTTGGACATCTTCGAGGAGGATTTCTCAGGAGACGTCCTTTTTAAAGTCGTAGAACTTGAAGTTAGCTTTCCAACGAGCTCTCAAATGGCCCAATCAGACCAACGGAGCTCTTGTTATGACCAAAATACCAAGCTCGTGTGCGTAACACCTATAGAAAGGCAAACTGCCTTCATTCCGGGGCCATTTGGGCATCTCAGGTGGGCCTTTCATGGACCTATCGCCTAACTAGCATCACACCATGCCTAGGGCAAAGAATTCGGGGTTTTAAATTTTCTGAGATTTTGAGATTTTTTGTGGACTACCCCCTTTGGAAAAAGTCGAGGATCCAAGTTGGTGGAAAAATGATTTTTTTTGGACATCTTCGAGGAGGATTTCTCAGGAGACGTCCTTTTTAAAGTCGTAGAACTTGAAGTTAGCTTTCCAACGAGCTCTCAAATGGCCCAATCAGACCAACGGAGCTCTTGTTATGACCAAAATACCAAGCTCGTGTGCGTAACACCTATAGAAAGGCAAACTGCCTTCATTCCGGGGCCATTTGGGCATCTCAGGTGGGCCTTTCATGGACCTATCGCCTAACTAGCATCACACCATGCCTAGGGCAAAGAATTCGGGGTTTTAAATTTTCTGAGATTTTGAGATTTTTTGTGGACTACCCCCTTTGGAAAAAGTCGAGGATCCAAGTTGGTGGAAAAATGATTTTTTTTGGACATCTTCGAGGAGGATTTCTCAGGAGACGTCCTTTTTAAAGTCGTAGACCTTGAAGTTAGCTTTCCAACGAGCTCTCAAATGGCCCAATCAGACCAACGGAGCTCTTGTTATGACCAAAATACCAAGCTCGTGTCCGTAACACCTAAAGAAAGGCAAACTGCCTTCATTCCGGGGCCATTTGGGCATCTCAGGTGGGCCTTTCATGGACCTATCGCCTAACTAGCATCACACCATGCCTAGGGCAAAGAATTCGGGGTTTTAAATTTTCTGAGATTTTGAGATTTTTTGTGGACTACCCCCTTTGGAAAAAGTCGAGGATCCAAGTTGGTGGAAAAATGATTTTTTTTGGACATCTTCGAGGAGGATTTCTCAGGAGACGTCCTTTTTAAAGTCGTAGACCTTGAAGTTAGCTTTCCAACGAGCTCTCAAATGGCCCAATCAGACCAACGGAGCTCTTGTTATGACCAAAATAACAAGCTCGTGTCCGTAACACCTAAAGAAAGGCAAACTGCCTTCATTCCGGGGCCATTTGGGCATCTCAGGTGGGCCTTTCATGGACCTATCGCCTAACTAGCATCACACCATGCCTAGGGCAAAGAATTCGGGGTTTTAAATTTTCTGAGATTTTGAGATTTTTTGTGGACTACCCCCTTTGGAAAAAGTCGAGGATCCAAGTTGGTGGAAAAATGATTTTTTTTGGACATCTTCGAGGAGGATTTCTCAGGAGACGTCCTTTTTAAAGTCGTAGACCTTGAAGTTAGCTTTCCAACGAGCTCTCAAATGGCCCAATCAGACCAACGGAGCTCTTGTTATGACCAAAATACCAAGCTCGTGTCCGTAACACCTAAAGAAAGGCAAACTGCCTTCATTCCGGGGCCATTTGGGCATCTCAGGTGGGCCTTTCATGGACCTATCGCCTAACTAGCATCACACCATGCCTAGGGCAAAGAATTCGGGGTTTTAAATTTTCTGAGATTTTGAGATTTTTTGTGGACTACCCCCTTTGGAAAAAGTCGAGGATCCAAGTTGGTGGAAAAATGATTTTTTTTGGACATCTTCGAGGAGGATTTCTCAGGAGACGTCCTTTTTAAAGTCGTAGAACTTGAAGTTAGCTTTCCAACGAGCTCTCAAATGGCCCAATCAGACCAACGGAGCTCTTGTTATGACCAAAATACCAAGCTCGTGTGCGTAACACCTATAGAAAGGCAAACTGCCTTCATTCCGGGGCCATTTGGGCATCTCAGGTGGGCCTTTCATGGACCTATCGCCTAACTAGCATCACACCATGCCTAGGGCAAAGAATTCGGGGTTTTAAATTTTCTGAGATTTTGAGATTTTTTGTGGACTACCCCCTTTGGAAAAAGTCGAGGATCCAAGTTGGTGGAAAAATGATTTTTTTTGGACATCTTCGAGGAGGATTTCTCAGGAGACGTCCTTTTTAAAGTCGTAGAACTTGAAGTTAGCTTTCCAACGAGCTCTCAAATGGCCCAATCAGACCAACGGAGCTCTTGTTATGACCAAAATACCAAGCTCGTGTGCGTAACACCTATAGAAAGGCAAACTGCCTTCATTCCGGGGCCATTTGGGCATCTCAGGTGGGCCTTTCATGGACCTATCGCCTAACTAGCATCACACCATGCCTAGGGCAAAGAATTCGGGGTTTTAAATTTTCTGAGATTTTGAGATTTTTTGTGGACTACCCCCTTTGGAAAAAGTCGAGGATCCAAGTTGGTGGAAAAATGATTTTTTTTGGACATCTTCGAGGAGGATTTCTCAGGAGACGTCCTTTTTAAAGTCGTAGACCTTGAAGTTAGCTTTCCAACGAGCTCTCAAATGGCCCAATCAGACCAACGGAGCTCTTGTTATGACCAAAATACCAAGCTCGTGTCCGTAACACCTAAAGAAAGGCAAACTGCCTTCATTCCGGGGCCATTTGGGCATCTCAGGTGGGCCTTTCATGGACCTATCGCCTAACTAGCATCACACCATGCCTAGGGCAAAGAATTCGGGGTTTTAAATTTTCTGAGATTTTGAGATTTTTTGTGGACTACCCCCTTTGGAAAAAGTCGAGGATCCAAGTTGGTGGAAAAATGATTTTTTTTGGACATCTTCGAGGAGGATTTCTCAGGAGACGTCCTTTTTAAAGTCGTAGAACTTGAAGTTAGCTTTCCAACGAGCTCTCAAATGGCCCAATCAGACCAACGGAGCTCTTGTTATGACCAAAATACCAAGCTCGTGTGCGTAACACCTATAGAAAGGCAAACTGCCTTCATTCCGGGGCCATTTGGGCATCTCAGGTGGGCCTTTCATGGACCTATCGCCTAACTAGCATCACACCATGCCTAGGGCAAAGAATTCGGGGTTTTAAATTTTCTGAGATTTTGAGATTTTTTGTGGACTACCCCCTTTGGAAAAAGTCGAGGATCCAAGTTGGTGGAAAAATGATTTTTTTTGGACATCTTCGAGGAGGATTTCTCAGGAGACGTCCTTTTTAAAGTCGTAGACCTTGAAGTTAGCTTTCCAACGAGCTCTCAAATGGCCCAATCAGACCAACGGAGCTCTTGTTATGACCAAAATACCAAGCTCGTGTCCGTAACACCTAAAGAAAGGCAAACTGCCTTCATTCCGGGGCCATTTGGGCATCTCAGGTTGGCCTTTCATGGACCTATCGCCTAACTAGCATCACACCATGCCTAGGGCAAAGAATTCGGGGTTTTAAATTTTCTGAGATTTTGAGATTTTTTGTGGACTACCCCCTTTGGAAAAAGTCGAGGATCCAAGTTGGTGGAAAAATGATTTTTTTTGGACATCTTCGAGGAGGATTTCTCAGGAGACGTCCTTTTTAAAGTCGTAGACCTTGAAGTTAGCTTTCCAACGAGCTCTCAAATGGCCCAATCAGACCAACGGAGCTCTTGTTATGACCAAAATACCAAGCTCGTGTCCGTAACACCTAAAGAAAGGCAAACTGCCTTCATTCCGGGGCCATTTGGGCATCTCAGGTGGGCCTTTCATGGACCTATCGCCTAACTAGCATCACACCATGCCTAGGGCAAAGAATTCGGGGTTTTAAATTTTCTGAGATTTTGAGATTTTTGTGGACTACCCCCTTTGGAAAAAGTCAAGGATCCAAGTTGGTGGAAAAATGATTTTTCTGGACATCTTCGAGGAGGATTTCTCAGAAGACGTCCTTTTTAAAGTCGTAGAACTTGAAGTTAGCTTTCCAACGAGCTCTCAAATGGCCCAATCAGACCAACGGAGCTCTTGTTATGACCAAAATACCAAGCTCGTGTGCGTAACACCTATAGAAAGGCAAACTGCCTTCATTCCGGGGCCATTTGGGCATCTCAGGTGGGCCTTTCATGGACCTATCGCCTAACTAGCATCACACCATGCCTAGGGCAAAGAATTCGGGGTTTTAAATTTTCTGAGATTTTGAGATTTTTTGTGGACTACCCCCTTTGGAAAAAGTCGAGGATCCAAGTTGGTGGAAAAATGATTTTTTTTGGACATCTTCGAGGAGGATTTCTCAGGAGACGTCCTTTTTAAAGTCGTAGACCTTGAAGTTAGCTTTCCAACGAGCTCTCAAATGGCCCAATCAGACCAACGGAGCTCTTGTTATGACAAAAATACCAAGCTCGTGTCCGTAACACCTATAGAAAGGCAAACTGCCTTCATTCCGGGGCCATTTGGGCATCTCAGGTGGGCCTTTCATGGACCTATCGCCTAACTAGCATCACACCATGCCTAGGGCAAAGAATTCGGGGTTTTAAATTTTCTGAGATTTTGAGATTTTTTGTGGACTACCCCCTTTGGAAAAAGTCGAGGATCCAAGTTGGTGGAAAAATGATTTTTTTGGACATCTTCGAGGAGGATTTCTCAGGAGACGTCCTTTTTAAAGTCGTAGACCTTGAAGTTAGCTTTCCAACGAGCTCTCGAATGGCCCAATCAGACCAACGGAGCTCTTGTTATGACCAAAATACCAAGCTCGTGTCCGTAACACCTAAAGAAAGGCAAACTGCCTTCATTCCGGGGCCATTTGGGCATCTCAGGTTGGCCTTTCATGGACCTATCGCCTAACTAGCATCACACCATGCCTAGGGCAAAGAATTCGGGGTTTTAAATTTTCTGAGATTTTGAGATTTTTTGTGGACTACCCCCTTTGGAAAAAGTCAAGGATCCAAGTTGGTGGAAAAATGATTTTTTTGGACATCTTCGAGGAGGATTTCTCAGAAGACGTCCTTTTTAAAGTCGTAGAACTTGAAGTTAGCTTTCCAACGAGCTCTCAAATGGCCCAATCAGACCAACGGAGCTCTTGTTATGACCAAAATACCAAGCTCGTGTGCGTAACACCTATAGAAAGGCAAACTGCCTTCATTCCGGGGCCATTTGGGCATCTAAGGTGGGCCTTTCATGGACCTATCGCCTAACTAGCATCACACCATGCCTAGGGCAAAGAATTCGGGGTTTTAAATTTTCTGAGATTTTGAGATTTTTTGTGGACTACCCCCTTTGGAAAAAGTCGAGGATCCAAGTTGGTGGAAAAATGATTTTTTTTGGACATCTTCGAGGAGGATTTCTCAGGAGACGTCCTTTTTAAAGTCGTAGACCTTGAAGTTAGCTTTCCAACGAGCTCTCAAATGGCCCAATCAGACCAACGGAGCTCTTGTTATGACCAAAATACCAAGCTCGTGTCCGTAACACCTAAAGAAAGGCAAACTGCCTTCATTCCGGGGCCATTTGGGCATCTCAGGTGGGCCTTTCATGGACCTATCGCCTAACTAGCATCACACCATGCCTAGGGCAAAGAATTCGGGGTTTTAAATTTTCTGAGATTTTGAGATTTTTTGTGGACTACCCCCTTTGGAAAAAGTCGAGGATCCAAGTTGGTGGAAAAATGATTTTTTTTGGACATCTTCGAGGAGGATTTCTCAGGAGACGTCCTTTTTAAAGTCGTAGACCTTGAAGTTAGCTTTCCAACGAGCTCTCAAATGGCCCAATCAGACCAACGGAGCTCTTGTTATGACAAAAATACCAAGCTCGTGTCCGTAACACCTATAGAAAGGCAAACTGCCTTCATTCCGGGGCCATTTGGGCATCTCAGGATGGCCTTTCATGGACCTATCGCCTAACTAGCATCACACCATGCCTAGGGCAAAGAATTCGGGGTTTTAAATTTTCTGAGATTTTGAGATTTTTTGTGGACTACCCCCTTTGGAAAAAGTCGAGGATCCAAGTTGGTGGAAAAATGATTTTTTTGGACATCTTCGAGGAGGATTTCTCAGGAGACGTCCTTTTTAAAGTCGTAGAACATGAAGTTAGCTTTCCAACGAGCTCTCAAATGGCCCAATCAGACCAACGGAGCTCTTGTTATGACCAAAATACCAAGCTCGTGTCCGTAACACCTATAGAAAGGCAAACTGCCTTCATTCCGGGGCCATTTGGGCATCTCAGGTGGGCCTTTCATGGACCTATCGCCTAACTAGCATCACACCATGCCTAGGGCAAAGAATTCGGGGTTTTAAATTTTCTGAGATTTTGAGATTTTTTGTGGACTACCCCCTTTGGAAAAAGTCGAGGATCCAAGTTGGTGGAAAAATGATTTTTTTTGGACATCTTCGAGGAGGATTTCTCAGGAGACGTCCTTTTTAAAGTCGTAGAACTTGAAGTTAGCTTTCCAACGAGCTCTCAAATGGCCCAATCAGACCAACGGAGCTCTTGTTATGACCAAAATACCAAGCTCGTGTGCGTAACACCTAAAGAAAGGCAAACTGCCTTCATTCCGGGGCCATTTGGGCATCTAAGGTGGGCCTTTCATGGACCTATCGCCTAACTAGCATCACACCATGCCTAGGGCAAAGAATTCGGGGTTTTAAATTTTCTGAGATTTTGAGATTTTTTGTGGACTACCCCCTTTGGAAAAAGTCGAGGATCCAAGTTGGTGGAAAAATGATTTTTTTTGGACATCTTCGAGGAGGATTTCTCAGGAGACGTCCTTTTTAAAGTCGTAGACCTTGAAGTTAGCTTTCCAACGAGCTCTCAAATGGCCCAATCAGACCAACGGAGCTCTTGTTATGACCAAAATACCAAGCTCGTGTCCGTAACACCTAAAGAAAGGCAAACTGCCTTCATTCCGGGGCCATTTGGGCATCTCAGGTGGGCCTTTCATGGACCTATCGCCTAACTAGCATCACACCATGCCTAGGGCAAAGAATTCGGGGTTTTAAATTTTCTGAGATTTTGAGATTTTTTGTGGACTACCCCCTTTGGAAAAAGTCGAGGATCCAAGTTGGTGGAAAAATGATTTTTTTTGGACATCTTCGAGGAGGATTTCTCAGGAGACGTCCTTTTTAAAGTCGAAGACCTTGAAGTTAGCTTTCCAACGAGCTCTCAAATGGCCCAATCATGCCAACGGAGCTCTTGTTATGACAAAAATACAAAGCTCGTGTCCGTAACACCTATAGAAAGGCAAACTGCCTTCATTCCGGGGCCATTTGGGCATCTCAGGTTGGCCTTTCATGGACCTATCGCCTAACTAGCATCACACCATGCCTAGGGCAAAGAATTCGGGGTTTTAAATTTTCTGAGATTTTGAGATTTTTTGTGGACTACCCCCTTTGGAAAAAGTCAAGGATCCAAGTTGGTGGAAAAATGATTTTTTTGGACATCTTCGAGGAGGATTTCTCAGAAGACGTCCTTTTTAAAGTCGTAGAACTTGAAGTTAGCTTTCCAACGAGCTCTCAAATGGCCCAATCAGACCAACGGAGCTCTTGTTATGACCAAAATACCAAGCTCGTGTCCGTAACACCTAAAGAAAGGCAAACTGCCTTCATTCCGGGGCCATTTGGGCATCTCAGGTTGGCCTTTCATGGACGTATCGCCTTACTAGCATCACACCATGCCTAGGGCAAAGAATTCGGGGTTTTAAATTTTCTGAGATTTTGAGATTTTTTGTGGACTACCCCCTTTGGAAAAAGTCAAGGATCCAAGTTGGTGGAAAAATGATTTTTTTGGACATCTTCGAGGAGGATTTCTCAGAAGACGTCCTTTTTAAAGTCGTAAAACTTGAAGTTAGCTTTCCAACGAGCTCTCAAATGGCCCAATCAGACCAACGGAGCTCTTGTTATGACCAAAATACCAAGCTCGTGTGCGTAACACCTATACAAAGGTAAACTGCCTTCATTCCGGGGCCATTTGGGCATCTCAGGTGGGCCTTTCATGGACCTATCGCCTAACTAGCATCACACCATGCCTAGGGCAAAGAATTCGGGGTTTTAAATTTTCTGAGATTTTGAGATTTTTTGTGGACTACCCCCTTTGGAAAAAGTCGAGGATCCAAGTTGGTGGAAAAATGATTTTTTTTGGACATCTTCGAGGAGGATTTCTCAGGAGACGTCCTTTTTAAAGTCGAAGACCTTGAAGTTAGCTTTCCAACGAGCTCTCAAATGGCCCAATCATGCCAACGGAGCTCTTGTTATGACAAAAATACAAAGCTCGTGTCCGTAACACCTATAGAGAGGCAAACTGCCTTCATTCCGGGGCCATTTGGGCATCTCAGGTTGGCCTTTCATGGACCTATCGCCTAACTAGCATCACACCATGCCTAGGGCAAAGAATTCGGGGTTTTAAATTTTCTGAGATTTTGAGATTTTTTGTGGACTACCCCCTTTGGAAAAAGTCAAGGATCCAAGTTGGTGGAAAAATGATTTTTTTGGACATCTTCGAGGAGGATTTCTCAGAAGACGTCCTTTTTAAAGTCGTAGAACTTGAAGTTAGCTTTCCAACGAGCTCTCAAATGGCCCAATCAGACCAACGGAGCTCTTGTTATGACCAAAATACCAAGCTCGTGTCCGTAACACCTAAAGAAAGGCAAACTGCCTTCATTCCGGGGCCATTTGGGCATCTCAGGTTGGCCTTTCATGGACGTATCGCCTTACTAGCATCACACCATGCCTAGGGCAAAGAATTCGGGGTTTTAAATTTTCTGAGATTTTGAGATTTTTTGTGGACTACCCCCTTTGGAAAAAGTCAAGGATCCAAGTTGGTGGAAAAATGATTTTTTTGGACATCTTCGAGGAGGATTTCTCAGAAGACGTCCTTTTTAAAGTCGTAAAACTTGAAGTTAGCTTTCCAACGAGCTCTCAAATGGCCCAATCAGACCAACGGAGCTCTTGTTATGACCAAAATACCAAGCTCGTGTGCGTAACACCTATACAAAGGTAAACTGCCTTCATTCCGGGGCCATTTGGGCATCTCAGGTGGGCCTTTCATGGACCTATCGCCTAACTAGCATCACACCATGCCTAGGGCAAAGAATTCGGGGTTTTAAATTTTCTGAGATTTTGAGATTTTTTGTGGACTACCCCCTTTGGAAAAAGTCGAGGATCCAAGTTGGTGGAAAAATGATTTTTTTTGGACATCTTCGAGGAGGATTTCTCAGGAGACGTCCTTTTTAAAGTCGAAGACCTTGAAGTTAGCTTTCCAACGAGCTCTCAAATGGCCCAATCATGCCAACGGAGCTCTTGTTATGACAAAAATACAAAGCTCGTGTCCGTAACACCTATAGAGAGGCAAACTGCCTTCATTCCGGGGCCATTTGGGCATCTCAGGTTGGCCTTTCATGGACCTATCGCCTAACTAGCATCACACCATGCCTAGGGCAAAGAATTCGGGGTTTTAAATTTTCTGAGATTTTGAGATTTTTTGTGGACTACCCCCTTTGGAAAAAGTCAAGGATCCAAGTTGGTGGAAAAATGATTTTTTTGGACATCTTCGAGGAGGATTTCTCAGAAGACGTCCTTTTTAAAGTCGTAGAACTTGAAGTTAGCTTTCCAACGAGCTCTCAAATGGCCCAATCAGACCAACGGAGCTCTTGTTATGACCAAAATACCAAGCTCGTGTCCGTAACACCTAAAGAAAGGCAAACTGCCTTCATTCCGGGGCCATTTGGGCATCTCAGGTTGGCCTTTCATGGACGTATCGCCTTACTAGCATCACACCATGCCTAGGGCAAAGAATTCGGGGTTTTAAATTTTCTGAGATTTTGAGATTTTTTGTGGACTACCCCCTTTGGAAAAAGTCAAGGATCCAAGTTGGTGGAAAAATGATTTTTTTGGACATCTTCGAGGAGGATTTCTCAGAAGACGTCCTTTTTAAAGTCGTAGAACTTGAAGTTAGCTTTCCAACGAGCTCTCAAATGGCCCAATCAGACCAACGGAGCTCTTGTTATGACCAAAATACCAAGCTCGTGTCCGAAACACCTATAGAAAGGCAAACTGCCTTCATTCCGGGGCCATTTGGGCATCTCAGGTGGGCCTTTCATGGACCTATCGCCTAACTAGCATCACACCATGCCTAAGGCAAAGAATTCGGGGTTTTAAATTTTTTGAGATTTTGAGATTTTTTGTGGACTACCCCCTTTGGAAAAAGTCGAGGATCCAAGTTGGTGGAAAAATGATTTTTTTTGGACATCTTCGAGGAGGATTTCTCAGGAGACGTCCTTTTTAAAGTCGTAGACCTTGAAGTTAGCTTTCCAACGAGCTCTCAAATGGCCCAATCAGACCAACGGAGCTCTTGTTATGACAAAAATACCAAGCTCGTGTCCGTAACACCTATAGAAAGGCAAACTGCCTTCATTCCGGGGCCATTTGGGCATCTCAGGTGGGCCTTTCATGGACCTATCGCCTAACTAGCATCACACCATGCCTAGGGCAAAGAATTCGGGGTTTTAAATTTTCTGAGATTTTGAGATTTTTTGTGGACTACCCCCTTTGGAAAAAGTCGAGGATCCAAGTTGGTGGAAAAATGATTTTTTTTGGACATCTTCGAGGAGGATTTCTCAGGAGACGTCCTTTTTAAAGTCGTAGACCTTGAAGTTAGCTTTCCAACGAGCTCTCAAATGGCCCAATCAGACCAACGGAGCTCTTGTTATGACAAAAATACCAAGCTCGTGTCCGTAACACCTATAGAAAGGCAAACTGCCTTCATTCCGGGGCCATTTGGGCATCTCAGGTGGGCCTTTCATGGACCTATCGCCTAACTAGCATCACACCATGCCTAGGGCAAAGAATTCGGGGTTTTAAATTTTCTGAGATTTTGAGATTTTTTGTGGACTACCCCCTTTGGAAAAAGTCGAGGATCCAAGTTGGTGGAAAAATGATTTTTTTTGGACATCTTCGAGGAGGATTTCTCAGGAGACGTCCGTTTTAAAGTCGTAGACCTTGAAGTTAGCTTTCCAACGAGCTCTCAAATGGCCCAATCAGACCAACGGAGCTCTTGTTATGACCAAAATACCAAGCTCGTGTCCGTAACACCTAAAGAAAGGCAAACTGCCTTCATTCCGGGGCCATTTGGGCATCTCAGGTTGGCCTTTCATGGACGTATCGCCTTACTAGCATCACACCATGCCTAGGGCAAAGAATTCGGGGTTTTAAATTTTCTGAGATTTTGAGATTTTTTGTGGACTACCCCCTTTGGAAAAAGTCAAGGATCCAAGTTGGTGGAAAAATGATTTTTTTGGACATCTTCGAGGAGGATTTCTCAGAAGACGTCCTTTTTAAAGTCGTAGAACTTGAAGTTAGCTTTCCAACGAGCTCTCAAATGGCCCAATCAGACCAACGGAGCTCTTGTTATGACCAAAATACCAAGCTCGTGTCCGAAACACCTATAGAAAGGCAAACTGCCTTCATTCCGGGGCCATTTGGGCATCTCAGGTGGGCCTTTCATGGACCTATCGCCTAACTAGCATCACACCATGCCTAAGGCAAAGAATTCGGGGTTTTAAATTTTTTGAGATTTTGAGATTTTTTGTGGACTACCCCCTTTGGAAAAAGTCGAGGATCCAAGTTGGTGGAAAAATGATTTTTTTTGGACATCTTCGAGGAGGATTTCTCAGGAGACGTCCTTTTTAAAGTCGTAGACCTTGAAGTTAGCTTTCCAACGAGCTCTCAAATGGCCCAATCAGACCAACGGAGCTCTTGTTATGACCAAAATACCAAGCTCGTGTCCGAAACACCTATAGAAAGGCAAACTGCCTTCATTCCGGGGCCATTTGGGCATCTCAGGTGGGCCTTTCATGGACCTATCGCCTAACTAGCATCACACCATGCCTAAGGCAAAGAATTCGGGGTTTTAAATTTTTTGAGATTTTGAGATTTTTTGTGGACTACCCCCTTTGGAAAAAGTCGAGGATCCAAGTTGGTGGAAAAATGATTTTTTTTGGACATCTTCGAGGAGGATTTCTCAGGAGACGTCCTTTTTAAAGTCGTAGACCTTGAAGTTAGCTTTCCAACGAGCTCTCAAATGGCCCAATCAGACCAACGGAGCTCTTGTTATGACAAAAATACCAAGCTCGTGTCCGTAACACCTATAGAGAGGCAAACTGCCTTCATTCCGGGGCCATTTGGGCATCTCAGGTGGGCCTTTCATGGACCTATCGCCTAACTAGCATCACACCATGCCTAGGGCAAAGAATTCGGGGTTTTAAATTTTCTGAGATTTTGAGATTTTTTGTGGACTACCCCCTTTGGAAAAAGTCGAGGATCCAAGTTGGTGGAAAAATGATTTTTTTGGACATCTTCGAGGAGGATTTCTCAGGAGACGTCCGTTTTAAAGTCGTAGACCTTGAAGTTAGCTTTCCAACGAGCTCTCAAATGGCCCAATCAGACCAACGGAGCTCTTGTTATGACCAAAATACCAAGCTCGTGTCCGTAACACCTAAAGAAAGGCAAACTGCCTTCATTCCGGGGCCATTTGGGCATCTCAGGTTGGCCTTTCATGGACGTATCGCCTTACTAGCATCACACCATGCCTAGGGCAAAGAATTCGGGGTTTTAAATTTTCTGAGATTTTGAGATTTTTTGTGGACTACCCCCTTTGGAAAAAGTCAAGGATCCAAGTTGGTGGAAAAATGATTTTTTTGGACATCTTCGAGGAGGATTTCTCAGAAGACGTCCTTTTTAAAGTCGTAGAACTTGAAGTTAGCTTTCCAACGAGCTCTCAAATGGCCCAATCAGACCAACGGAGCTCTTGTTATGACCAAAATACCAAGCTCGTGTCCGAAACACCTATAGAAAGGCAAACTGCCTTCATTCCGGGGCCATTTGGGCATCTCAGGTGGGCCTTTCATGGACCTATCGCCTAACTAGCATCACACCATGCCTAAGGCAAAGAATTCGGGGTTTTAAATTTTTTGAGATTTTGAGATTTTTTGTGGACTACCCCCTTTGGAAAAAGTCGAGGATCCAAGTTGGTGGAAAAATGATTTTTTTTGGACATCTTCGAGGAGGATTTCTCAGGAGACGTCCTTTTTAAAGTCGTAGACCTTGAAGTTAGCTTTCCAACGAGCTCTCAAATGGCCCAATCAGACCAACGGAGCTCTTGTTATGACCAAAATACCAAGCTCGTGTCCGAAACACCTATAGAAAGGCAAACTGCCTTCATTCCGGGGCCATTTGGGCATCTCAGGTGGGCCTTTCATGGACCTATCGCCTAACTAGCATCACACCATGCCTAAGGCAAAGAATTCGGGGTTTTAAATTTTTTGAGATTTTGAGATTTTTTGTGGACTACCCCCTTTGGAAAAAGTCGAGGATCCAAGTTGGTGGAAAAATGATTTTTTTTGGACATCTTCGAGGAGGATTTCTCAGGAGACGTCCTTTTTAAAGTCGTAGACCTTGAAGTTAGCTTTCCAACGAGCTCTCAAATGGCCCAATCAGACCAACGGAGCTCTTGTTATGACAAAAATACCAAGCTCGTGTCCGTAACACCTATAGAGAGGCAAACTGCCTTCATTCCGGGGCCATTTGGGCATCTCAGGTGGGCCTTTCATGGACCTATCGCCTAACTAGCATCACACCATGCCTAGGGCAAAGAATTCGGGGTTTTAAATTTTCTGAGATTTTGAGATTTTTTGTGGACTACCCCCTTTGGAAAAAGTCGAGGATCCAAGTTGGTGGAAAAATGATTTTTTTGGACATCTTCGAGGAGGATTTCTCAGGAGACGTCCTTTTTAAAGTCGTAGACCTTGAAGTTAGCTTTCCAACGAGCTCTCAAATGGCCCAATCAGACCAACGGAGCTCTTGTTATGACCAAAATACCAAGCTCGTGTGCGTAACACCTAAAGAAAGGCAAACTGCCTTCATTCCGGGGCCATTTGGGCATCTCAGGTTGGCCTTTCATGGACCTATCGCCTAACTAGCATCACACCATGCCTAGGGCAAAGAATTCGGGGTTTTAAATTTTCTGAGATTTTGAGATTTTTTGTGGACTACCCCCTTTGGAAAAAGTCAAGGATCCAAGTTGGTGGAAAAATGATTTTTTTGGACATCTTCGAGGAGGATTTCTCAGAAGACGTCCTTTTTAAAGTCGTAAAACTTGAAGTTAGCTTTCCAACGAGCTCTCAAATGGCCCAATCAGACCAACGGAGCTCTTGTTATGACCAAAATACCAAGCTCGTGTGCGTAACACCTATAGAAAGGCAAACTGCCTTCATTCCGGGGCCATTTGGGCATCTCAGGTGGGCCTTTCATGGACCTATCGCCTAACTAGCATCACACCATGCCTAGGGCAAAGAATTCGGGGTTTTAAATTTTCTGAGATTTTGAGATTTTTTGTGGACTACCCCCTTTGGAAAAAGTCGAGGATCCAAGTTGGTGGAAAAATGATTTTTTTTGGACATCTTCGAGGAGGATTTCTCAGGAGACGTCCTTTTTAAAGTCGTAGACCTTGAAGTTAGCTTTCCAACGAGCTCTCAAATGGCCCAATCAGACCAACGGAGCTCTTGTTATGACAAAAATACCAAGCTCGTGTCCGTAACACCTATAGAAAGGCAAACTGCCTTCATTCCGGGGCCATTTGGGCATCTCAGGTGGGCCTTTCATGGACCTATCGCCTAACTAGCATCACACCATGCCTAGGGCAAAGAATTCGGGGTTTTAAATTTTCTGAGATTTTGAGATTTTTTGTGGACTACCCCCTTTGGAAAAAGTCGAGGATCCAAGTTGGTGGAAAAATGATTTTTTTGGACATCTTCGAGGAGGATTTCTCAGGAGACGTCCTTTTTAAAGTCGTAGACCTTGAAGTTAGCTTTCCAACGAGCTCTCAAATGGCCCAATCAGACCAACGGAGCTCTTGTTATGACCAAAATACCAAGCTCGTGTCCGTAACACCTAAAGAAAGGCAAACTGCCTTCATTCCGGGGCTATTTGGGCATCTCAGGTTGGCCTTTCATGGACCTATCGCCTAACTAGCATCACACCATGCCTAGGGCAAAGAATTCGGGGTTTTAAATTTTCTGAGATTTTGAGATTTTTTGTGGACTACCCCCTTTGGAAAAAGTCGAGGATCCAAGTTGGTGGAAAAATGATTTTTTTTGGACATCTTCGAGGAGGATTTCTCAGGAGACGTCCTTTTTAAAGTCGTAGACCTTGAAGTTAGCTTTCCAACGAGCTCTCAAATGGCCCAATCAGACCAACGGAGCTCTTGTTATGACAAAAATACCAAGCTCGTGTCCGTAACACCTATAGAAAGGCAAACTGCCTTCATTCCGGGGCCATTTGGGCATCTCAGGTGGGCCTTTCATGGACCTATCGCCTAACTAGCATCACACCATGCCTAGGGCAAAGAATTCGGGGTTTTAAATTTTCTGAGATTTTGAGATTTTTTGTGGACTACCCCCTTTGGAAAAAGTCGAGGATCCAAGTTGGTGGAAAAATGATTTTTTTGGACATCTTCGAGGAGGATTTCTCAGGAGACGTCCTTTTTAAAGTCGTAGACCTTGAAGTTAGCTTTCCAACGAGCTCTCAAATGGCCCAATCAGACCAACGGAGCTCTTGTTATGACCAAAATACCAAGCTCGTGTCCGTAACACCTAAAGAAAGGCAAACTGCCTTCATTCCGGGGCTATTTGGGCATCTCAGGTTGGCCTTTCATGGACCTATCGCCTAACTAGCATCACACCATGCCTAGGGCAAAGAATTCGGGGTTTTAAATTTTCTGAGATTTTGAGATTTTTTGTGGACTACCCCCTTTGGAAAAAGTCGAGGATCCAAGTTGGTGGAAAAATGATTTTTTTTGGACATCTTCGAGGAGGATTTCTCAGGAGACGTCCTTTTTAAAGTCGTAGACCTTGAAGTTAGCTTTCCAACGAGCTCTCAAATGGCCCAATCAGACCAACGGAGCTCTTGTTATGACAAAAATACCAAGCTCGTGTCCGTAACACCTATAGAAAGGCAAACTGCCTTCATTCCGGGGCCATTTGGGCATCTCAGGTGGGCCTTTCATGGACCTATCGCCTAACTAGCATCACACCATGCCTAGGGCAAAGAATTCGGGGTTTTAAATTTTCTGAGATTTTGAGATTTTTTGTGGACTACCCCCTTTGGAAAAATTCGAGGATCCAAGTTGGTGGAAAAATGATTTTTTTGGACATCTTCGAGGAGGATTTCTCAGGAGACGTCCTTTTTAAAGTCGTAGACCTTGAAGTTAGCTTTCCAACGAGCTCTCAAATGGCCCAATCAGACCAACGGAGCTCTTGTTATGACCAAAATACCAAGCTCGTGTCCGTAACACCTAAAGAAAGGCAAACTGCCTTCATTCCGGGGCAATTTGGGCATCTCAGGTTGGCCTTTCATGGACCTATCGCCTAACTAGCATCACACCATGCCTAGGGCAAAGAATTCGGGGTTTTAAATTTTCTGAGATTTTGAGATTTTTTGTGGACTACCCCCTTTGGAAAAAGTCAAGGATCCAAGTTGGTGGAAAAATGATTTTTTTGGACATCTTCGAGGAGGATTTCTCAGAAGACGTCCTTTTTAAAGTCGTAAAACTTGAAGTTAGCTTTCCAACGAGCTCTCAAATGGCCCAATCAGACCAACGGAGCTCTTGTTATGACCAAAATACCAAGCTCGTGTGCGTAACACCTATAGAAAGGCAAACTGCCTTCATTCCGGGGCCATTTGGGCATCTCAGGTGGGCCTTTCATGGACCTATCGCCTAACTAGCATCACACCATGCCTAGGGCAAAGAATTCGGGGTTTTAAATTTTCTGAGATTTTGAGATTTTTTGTGGACTACCCCCTTTGGAAAAAGTCGATGATCCAAGTTGGTGGAAAAATGATTTTTTTGGACATCTTCGAGGAGGATTTCTCAGGAGACGTCCTTTTTAAAGTCGAAGACCTTGAAGTTAGCTTTCCAACGAGCTCTCAAATGGCCCAATCATGCCAACGGAGCTCTTGTTATGACAAAAATACAAAGCTCGTGTCCGTAACACCTATAGAGAGGCAAACTGCCTTCATTCCGGGGCCATTTGGGCATCTCAGGTTGGCCTTTCATGGACCTATCGCCTAACTAGCATCACACCATGCCTAGGGCAAAGAATTCGGGGTTTTAAATTTTTTGAGATTTTGAGATTTTTTGTGGACTACCCCCTTTGGAAAAAGTCAAGGATCCAAGTTGGTGGAAAAATGATTTTTTTGGACATCTTCGAGGAGGATTTCTCAGAAGACGTCCTTTTTAAAGTCGTAGAACATGAAGTTAGCTTTCCAACGAGCTCTCAAATGGCCCAATCAGACCAACGGAGCTCTTGTTATGACCAAAATACCAAGCTCGTGTCCGTAACACCTATAGAAAGGCAAACTGCCTTCATTCCGGGGCCATTTGGGCATCTCAGGTGGGCCTTCCATGGACCTATCGCCTAACTAGCATCACACCATGCCTAGGGCAAAGAATTCGGGGTTTTAAATTTTTTGAGATTTTGAGATTTTTTGTGGACTACCCCCTTTGGAAAAAGTCGAGGATCCAAGTTGGTGGAAAAATGATTTTTTTGGACATCTTCGAGGAGGATTTCTCAGGAGACGTCCTTTTTAAAGTCGTAGACCTTGAAGTTAGCTTTCCAACGAGCTCTCAAATGGCCCAATCAGACCAACGGAGCTCTTGTTATGACCAAAATACCAAGCTCGTGTCCGTAACACCTAAAGAAAGGCAAACTACCTTCATTCCGGGGCCATTTGGGCATCTCAGGTTGGCCTTTCATGGACCTATCGCCTAACTAGCATCACACCATGCCTAGGGCAAAGAATTCGGGGTTTTAAATTTTCTGAGATTTTGAGATTTTTTGTGGACTACCCCCTTTGGAAAAAGTCAAGGATCCAAGTTGGTGGAAAAATGATTTTTTTGGACATCTTCGAGGAGGATTTCTCAGGAGACGTCCTTTTTAAAGTCGTAGACCTTGAAGTTAGCTTTCCAACGAGCTCTCAAATGGCCCAATCAGACCAACGGAGCTCTTGTTATGACAAAAATACCAAGCTCGTGTCCGTAACACCTATAGAAAGGCAAACTGCCTTCATTCCGGGGCCATTTGGGCATCTCAGGTGGGCCTTTCATGGACCTATCGCCTAACTAGCATCACACCATGCCTAGGGCAAAGAATTCGGGGTTTTAAATTTTCTGAGATTTTGAGATTTTTTGTGGACTACCCCCTTTGGAAAAATTCGAGGATCCAAGTTGGTGGAAAAATGATTTTTTTGGACATCTTCGAGGAGGATTTCTCAGGAGACGTCCTTTTTAAAGTCGTAGACCTTGAAGTTAGCTTTCCAACGAGCTCTCAAATGGCCCAATCAGACCAACGGAGCTCTTGTTATGACCAAAATACCAAGCTCGTGTCCGTAACACCTAAAGAAAGGCAAACTGCCTTCATTCCGGGGCAATTTGGGCATCTCAGGTTGGCCTTTCATGGACCTATCGCCTAACTAGCATCACACCATGCCTAGGGCAAAGAATTCGGGGTTTTAAATTTTCTGAGATTTTGAGATTTTTTGTGGACTACCCCCTTTGGAAAAAGTCAAGGATCCAAGTTGGTGGAAAAATGATTTTTTTGGACATCTTCGAGGAGGATTTCTCAGAAGACGTCCTTTTTAAAGTCGTAAAACTTGAAGTTAGCTTTCCAACGAGCTCTCAAATGGCCCAATCAGACCAACGGAGCTCTTGTTATGACCAAAATACCAAGCTCGTGTGCGTAACACCTATAGAAAGGCAAACTGCCTTCATTCCGGGGCCATTTGGGCATCTCAGGTGGGCCTTTCATGGACCTATCGCCTAACTAGCATCACACCATGCCTAGGGCAAAGAATTCGGGGTTTTAAATTTTCTGAGATTTTGAGATTTTTTGTGGACTACCCCCTTTGGAAAAAGTCGATGATCCAAGTTGGTGGAAAAATGATTTTTTTGGACATCTTCGAGGAGGATTTCTCAGGAGACGTCCTTTTTAAAGTCGAAGACCTTGAAGTTAGCTTTCCAACGAGCTCTCAAATGGCCCAATCATGCCAACGGAGCTCTTGTTATGACAAAAATACAAAGCTCGTGTCCGTAACACCTATAGAGAGGCAAACTGCCTTCATTCCGGGGCCATTTGGGCATCTCAGGTTGGCCTTTCATGGACCTATCGCCTAACTAGCATCACACCATGCCTAGGGCAAAGAATTCGGGGTTTTAAATTTTTTGAGATTTTGAGATTTTTTGTGGACTACCCCCTTTGGAAAAAGTCAAGGATCCAAGTTGGTGGAAAAATGATTTTTTTGGACATCTTCGAGGAGGATTTCTCAGAAGACGTCCTTTTTAAAGTCGTAGAACATGAAGTTAGCTTTCCAACGAGCTCTCAAATGGCCCAATCAGACCAACGGAGCTCTTGTTATGACCAAAATACCAAGCTCGTGTCCGTAACACCTATAGAAAGGCAAACTGCCTTCATTCCGGGGCCATTTGGGCATCTCAGGTGGGCCTTCCATGGACCTATCGCCTAACTAGCATCACACCATGCCTAGGGCAAAGAATTCGGGGTTTTAAATTTTTTGAGATTTTGAGATTTTTTGTGGACTACCCCCTTTGGAAAAAGTCGAGGATCCAAGTTGGTGGAAAAATGATTTTTTTGGACATCTTCGAGGAGGATTTCTCAGGAGACGTCCTTTTTAAAGTCGTAGACCTTGAAGTTAGCTTTCCAACGAGCTCTCAAATGGCCCAATCAGACCAACGGAGCTCTTGTTATGACCAAAATACCAAGCTCGTGTCCGTAACACCTAAAGAAAGGCAAACTACCTTCATTCCGGGGCCATTTGGGCATCTCAGGTTGGCTTTTCATGGACCTATCGCCTAACTAGCATCACACCATGCCTAGGGCAAAGAATTCGGGGTTTTAAATTTTCTGAGATTTTGAGATTTTTTGTGGACTACCCCCTTTGGAAAAAGTCAAGGATCCAAGTTGGTGGAAAAATGATTTTTTTGGACATCTTCGAGGAGGATTTCTCAGAAGACGTCCGTTTTAAAGTCGTAGAACTTGAAGTTAGCTTTCCAACGAGCTCTCAAATGGCCCAATCAGACCAACGGAGCTCTTGTTATGACCAAAATATCAAGCTCGTGTGCGTAACACCTATAGAAAGGCAAACTGCCTTCATTCCGGGGCCATTTGGGCATCTCAGGTGCGCCTTTCATGGACCTATCGCCTAACTAGCATCACACCATGCCTAGGGCAAAGAATTCGGGGTTTTAAATTTTCTGAGATTTTGAGATTTTTTGTGGACTACCCCCTTTGGAAAAAGTCGAGGATCCAAGTTGGTGGAAAAATGATTTTTTTTGGACATCTTCGAGGAGGATTTCTCAGGAGACGTCCTTTTTAAAGTCGTAGACCTTGAAGTTAGCTTTCCAACGAGCTCTCAAATGGCCCAATCAGACCAACGGAGCTCTTGTTATGACCAAAATACCAAGCTCGTGTCCGTAACACCTAAAGAAAGGCAAACTGCCTTCATTCCGGGGCTATTTGGGCATCTCAGGTTGGCCTTTCATGGACCTATCGCCTAACTAGCATCACACCATGCCTAGGGCAAAGAATTCGGGGTTTTAAATTTTCTGAGATTTTGAGATTTTTTGTGGACTACCCCCTTTGGAAAAAGTCGAGGATCCAAGTTGGTGGAAAAATGATTTTTTTTGGACATCTTCGAGGAGGATTTCTCAGGAGACGTCCTTTTTAAAGTCGTAGACCTTGAAGTTAGCTTTCCAACGAGCTCTCAAATGGCCCAATCAGACCAACGGAGCTCTTGTTATGACAAAAATACCAAGCTCGTGTCCGTAACACCTATAGAAAGGCAAACTGCCTTCATTCCGGGGCCATTTGGGCATCTCAGGTGGGCCTTTCATGGACCTATCGCCTAACTAGCATCACACCATGCCTAGGGCAAAGAATTCGGGGTTTTAAATTTTCTGAGATTTTGAGATTTTTTGTGGACTACCCCCTTTGGAAAAAGTCGAGGATCCAAGTTGGTGGAAAAATGATTTTTTTGGACATCTTCGAGGAGGATTTCTCAGGAGACGTCCTTTTTAAAGTCGTAGACCTTGAAGTTAGCTTTCCAACGAGCTCTCAAATGGCCCAATCAGACCAACGGAGCTCTTGTTATGACCAAAATACCAAGCTCGTGTCCGTAACACCTAAAGAAAGGCAAACTGCCTTCATTCCGGGGCAATTTAGGCATCTCAGGTTGGCCTTTCATGGACCTATCGCCTAACTAGCATCACACCATGCCTAGGGCAAAGAATTCGGGGTTTTAAATTTTCTGAGATTTTGAGATTTTTTGTGGACTACCCCCTTTGGAAAAAGTCAAGGATCCAAGTTGGTGGAAAAATGATTTTTTTGGACATCTTCGAGGAGGATTTCTCAGAAGACGTCCTTTTTAAAGTCGTAAAACTTGAAGTTAGCTTTCCAACGAGCTCTCAAATGGCCCAATCAGACCAACGGAGCTCTTGTTATGACCAAAATACCAAGCTCGTGTGCGTAACACCTATAGAAAGGCAAACTGCCTTCATTCCGGGGCCATTTGGGCATCTCAGGTGGGCCTTTCATGGACCTATCGCCTAACTAGCATCACACCATGCCTAGGGCAAAGAATTCGGGGTTTTAAATTTTCTGAGATTTTGAGATTTTTTGTGGACTACCCCCTTTGGAAAAAGTCGATGATCCAAGTTGGTGGAAAAATGATTTTTTTGGACATCTTCGAGGAGGATTTCTCAGGAGACGTCCTTTTTAAAGTCGAAGACCTTGAAGTTAGCTTTCCAACGAGCTCTCAAATGGCCCAATCATGCCAACGGAGCTCTTGTTATGACAAAAATACAAAGCTCGTGTCCGTAACACCTATAGAGAGGCAAACTGCCTTCATTCCGGGGCCATTTGGGCATCTCAGGTTGGCCTTTCATGGACCTATCGCCTAACTAGCATCACACCATGCCTAGGGCAAAGAATTCGGGGTTTTAAATTTTCTGAGATTTTGAGATTTTTTGTGGACTACCCCCTTTGGAAAAAGTCAAGGATCCAAGTTGGTGGAAAAATGATTTTTTTGGACATCTTCGAGGAGGATTTCTCAGAAGACGTCCTTTTTAAAGTCGTAGAACATGAAGTTAGCTTTCCAACGAGCTCTCAAATGGCCCAATCAGACCAACGGAGCTCTTGTTATGACCAAAATACCAAGCTCGTGTCCGTAACACCTATAGAAAGGCAAACTGCCTTCATTCCGGGGCCATTTGGGCATCTCAGGTGGGCCTTCCATGGACCTATCGCCTAACTAGCATCACACCATGCCTAGGGCAAAGAATTCGGGGTTTTAAATTTTTTGAGATTTTGAGATTTTTTGTAGACTACCCCCTTTGGAAAAAGTCGAGGATCCAAGTTGGTGGAAAAATGATTTTTTTGGACATCTTCGAGGAGGATTTCTCAGGAGACGTCCTTTTTAAAGTCGTAGACCTTGAAGTTAGCTTTCCAACGAGCTCTCAAATGGCCCAATCAGACCAACGGAGCTCTTGTTATGACCAAAATACCAAGCTCGTGTCCGTAACACCTAAAGAAAGGCAAACTACCTTCATTCCGGGGCCATTTGGGCATCTCAGGTTGGCCTTTCATGGACCTATCGCCTAACTAGCATCACACCATGCCTAGGGCAAAGAATTCGGGGTTTTAAATTTTCTGAGATTTTGAGATTTTTTGTGGACTACCCCCTTTGGAAAAAGTCAAGGATCCAAGTTGGTGGAAAAATGATTTTTTTGGACATCTTCGAGGAGGATTTCTCAGAAGACGTCCGTTTTAAAGTCGTAGAACTTGAAGTTAGCTTTCCAACGAGCTCTCAAATGGCCCAATCAGACCAACGGAGCTCTTGTTATGACCAAAATATCAAGCTCGTGTGCGTAACACCTATAGAAAGGCAAACTGCCTTCATTCCGGGGCCATTTGGGCATCTCAGGTGCGCCTTTCATGGACCTATCGCCTAACTAGCATCACACCATGCCTAGGGCAAAGAATTCGGGGTTTTAAATTTTCTGAGATTTTGAGATTTTTTGTGGACTACCCCCTTTGGAAAAAGTCGAGGATCCAAGTTGGTGGAAAAATGATTTTTTTTGGACATCTTCGAGGAGGATTTCTCAGGAGACGTCCTTTTTAAAGTCGTAGACCTTGAAGTTAGCTTTCCAACGAGCTCTCAAATGGCCCAATCAGACCAACGGAGCTCTTGTTATGACCAAAATACCAAGCTCGTGTCCGTAACACCTAAAGAAAGGCAAACTGCCTTCATTCCGGGGCCATTTGGGCATCTCAGGTGGGCCTTTCATGGACCTATCGCCTAACTAGCATCACACCATGCCTAGGGCAAAGAATTCGGGGTTTTAAATTTTCTGAGATTTTGAGATTTTTTGTGGACTACCCCCTTTGGAAAAAGTCAAGGATCCAAGTTGGTGGAAAAATGATTTTTTTGGACATCTTCGAGGAGGATTTCTCAGAAGACGTCCTTTTTAATGTCGTAGAACATGAAGTTAGCTTTCCAACGAGCTCTCAAATGGCCCAATCAGACCAACGGAGCTCTTGTTATGACCAAAATACCAAGCTCGTGTCCGTAACACCTATAGAAAGGCAAACTGCCTTCATTCCGGGGCCATTTGGGCATCTCAGGTGGGCCTTCCATGGACCTATCGCCTAACTAGCATCACACCATGCCTAGGGCAAAGAATTCGGGGTTTTAAATTTTTTGAGATTTTGAGATTTTTTGTGGACTACCCCCTTTGGAAAAAGTCGAGGATCCAAGTTGGTGGAAAAATGATTTTTTTGGACATCTTCGAGGAGGATTTCTCAGGAGACGTCCTTTTTAAAGTCGTAGACCTTGAAGTTAGCTTTCCAACGAGCTCTCAAATGGCCCAATCAGACCAACGGAGCTCTTGTTATGACCAAAATACCAAGCTCGTGTCCGTAACACCTAAAGAAAGGCAAACTACCTTCATTCCGGGGCCATTTGGGCATCTCAGGTTGGCCTTTCATGGACCTATCGCCTAACTAGCATCACACCATGCCTAGGGCAAAGAATTCGGGGTTTTAAATTTTCTGAGATTTTGAGATTTTTTGTGGACTACCCCCTTTGGAAAAAGTCAAGGATCCAAGTTGGTGGAAAAATGATTTTTTTGGACATCTTCGAGGAGGATTTCTCAGAAGACGTCCGTTTTAAAGTCGTAGAACTTGAAGTTAGCTTTCCAACGAGCTCTCAAATGGCCCAATCAGACCAACGGAGCTCTTGTTATGACCAAAATATCAAGCTCGTGTGCGTAACACCTATAGAAAGGCAAACTGCCTTCATTCCGGGGCCATTTGGGCATCTCAGGTGCGCCTTTCATGGACCTATCGCCTAACTAGCATCACACCATGCCTAGGGCAAAGAATTCGGGGTTTTAAATTTTCTGAGATTTTGAGATTTTTTGTGGACTACCCCCTTTGGAAAAAGTCGAGGATCCAAGTTGGTGGAAAAATGATTTTTTTTGGACATCTTCGAGGAGGATTTCTCAGGAGACGTCCTTTTTAAAGTCGTAGACCTTGAAGTTAGCTTTCCAACGAGCTCTCAAATGGCCCAATCAGACCAACGGAGCTCTTGTTATGACCAAAATACCAAGCTCGTGTCCGTAACACCTAAAGAAAGGCAAACTGCCTTCATTCCGGGGCCATTTGGGCATCTCAGGTGGGCCTTTCATGGACCTATCGCCTAACTAGCATCACACCATGCCTAGGGCAAAGAATTCGGGGTTTTAAATTTTCTGAGATTTTGAGATTTTTTGTGGACTACCCCCTTTGGAAAAAGTCAAGGATCCAAGTTGGTGGAAAAATGATTTTTTTGGACATCTTCGAGGAGGATTTCTCAGAAGACGTCCTTTTTAAAGTCGTAGAACATGAAGTTAGCTTTCCAACGAGCTCTCAAATGGCCCAATCAGACCAACGGAGCTCTTGTTATGACCAAAATACCAAGCTCGTGTGCGTAACACCTATAGAAAGGCAAACTGCCTTCATTCCGGGGCCATTTGGGCATCTCAGGTGGGCCTTCCATGGACCTATCGCCTAACTAGCATCACACCATGCCTAGGGCAAAGAATTCGGGGTTTTAAATTTTTTGAGATTTTGAGATTTTTTGTGGACTACCCCCTTTGGAAAAAGTCGAGGATCCAAGTTGGTGGAAAAATGATTTTTTTTGTACATCTTCGAGGAGGATTTCTCAGGAGACGTCCTTTTTAAAGTCGTAGACCTTGAAGTTAGCTTTCCAACGAGCTCTCAAATGGCCCAATCAGACCAACGGAGCTCTTGTTATGACCAAAATACCAAGCTCGTGTGCGTAACACCTATAGAAAGGCAAACTGCCTTCATTCCGGGGCCATTTGGGCATCTCAGGTGCGCCTTTCATGGACCTATCGCCTAACTAGCATCACACCATGCCTAGGGCAAAGAATTCGGGGTTTTAAATTTTCTGAGATTTTGAGATTTTTTGTGGACTACCCCCTTTGGAAAAAGTCGAGGATCCAAGTTGGTGGAAAAATGATTTTTTTTGGACATCTTCGAGGAGGATTTCTCAGGAGACGTCCTTTTTAAAGTCGTAGACCTTGAAGTTAGCTTTCCAACGAGCTCTCAAATGGCCCAATCAGACCAACGGAGCTCTTGTTATGACCAAAATACCAAGCTCGTGTCCGTAACACCTAAAGAAAGGCAAACTGCCTTCATTCCGGGGCCATTTGGGCATCTCAGGTGGGCCTTTCATGGACCTATCGCCTAACTAGCATCACACCATGCCTAGGGCAAAGAATTCGGGGTTTTAAATTTTCTGAGATTTTGAGATTTTTTGTGGACTACCCCCTTTGGAAAAAGTCAAGGATCCAAGTTGGTGGAAAAATGATTTTTTTGGACATCTTCGAGGAGGATTTCTCAGAAGACGTCCTTTTTAAAGTCGTAGAACATGAAGTTAGCTTTCCAACGAGCTCTCAAATGGCCCAATCAGACCAACGGAGCTCTTGTTATGACCAAAATACCAAGCTCGTGTGCGTAACACCTATAGAAAGGCAAACTGCCTTCATTCCGGGGCCATTTGGGCATCTCAGGTGGGCCTTCCATGGACCTATCGCCTAACTAGCATCACACCATGCCTAGGGCAAAGAATTCGGGGTTTTAAATTTTTTGAGATTTTGAGATTTTTTGTGGACTACCCCCTTTGGAAAAAGTCGAGGATCCAAGTTGGTGGAAAAATGATTTTTTTTGTACATCTTCGAGGAGGATTTCTCAGGAGACGTCCTTTTTAAAGTCGTAGACCTTGAAGTTAGCTTTCCAACGAGCTCTCAAATGGCCCAATCAGACCAACGGAGCTCTTGTTATGACAAAAATACCAAGCTCGTGTCCGTAACACCTATAGAAAGGCAAACTGCCTTCATTCCGGGGCCATTTGGGCATCTCAGGTGGGCCTTTCATGGACCTATCGCCTAACTAGCATCACACCATGCCTAGGGCAAAGAATTCGGGGTTTTAAATTTTCTGAGATTTTGAGATTTTTTGTGGACTACCCCCTTTGGAAAAAGTCAAGGATCCAAGTTGGTGGAAAAATGATTTTTTTGGACATCTTCGAGGAGGATTTCTCAGAAGACGTCCTTTTTAAAGTCGTAGAACATGAAGTTAGCTTTCCAACGAGCTCTCAAATGGCCCAATCAGACCAACGGAGCTCTTGTTATGACCAAAATACCAAGCTCGTGTCCGTAACACCTATAGAAAGGCAAACTGCCTTCATTCCGGGGCCATTTGGGCATCTCAGGTGGGCCTTCCATGGACCTATCGCCTAACTAGCATCACACCATGCCTAGGGCAAAGAATTCGGGGTTTTAAATTTTCTGAGATTTTGAGATTTTTTGTGGACTACCCCCTTTGGAAAAAGTCAAGGATCCAAGTTGGTGGAAAAATGATTTTTTTGGACATCTTCGAGGAGGATTTCTCAGAAGACGTCCTTTTTAAAGTCGTAGAACATGAAGTTAGCTTTCCAACGAGCTCTCAAATGGCCCAATCAGACCAACGGAGCTCTTGTTATGACCAAAATACCAAGCTCGTGTGCGTAACACCTATAGAAAGGCAAACTGCCTTCATTCCGGGGCCATTTGGGCATCTCAGGTGGGCCTTCCATGGACCTATCGCCTAACTAGCATCACACCATGCCTAGGGCAAAGAATTCGGGGTTTTAAATTTTTTGAGATTTTGAGATTTTTTGTGGACTACCCCCTTTGGAAAAAGTCGAGGATCCAAGTTGGTGGAAAAATGATTTTTTTTGTACATCTTCGAGGAGGATTTCTCAGGAGACGTCCTTTTTAAAGTCGTAGACCTTGAAGTTAGCTTTCCAACGAGCTCTCAAATGGCCCAATCAGACCAACGGAGCTCTTGTTATGACCAAAATACCAAGCTCGTGTGCGTAACACCTATAGAAAGGCAAACTGCCTTCATTCCGGGGCCATTTGGGCATCTCAGGTGCGCCTTTCATGGACCTATCGCCTAACTAGCATCACACCATGCCTAGGGCAAAGAATTCGGGGTTTTAAATTTTCTGAGATTTTGAGATTTTTTTTGGACTACCCCCTTTGGAAAAAGTCGAGGATCCAAGTTGGTGGAAAAATGATTTTTTTTGGACATCTTCGAGGAGGATTTCTCAGGAGACGTCCTTTTTAAAGTCGTAGACCTTGAAGTTAGCTTTCCAACGAGCTCTCAAATGGCCCAATCAGACCAACGGAGCTCTTGTTATGACCAAAATACCAAGCTCGTGTCCGTAACACCTAAAGAAAGGCAAACTGCCTTCATTCCGGGGCCATTTGGGCATCTCAGGTGGGCCTTTCATGGACCTATCGCCTAACTAGCATCACACCATGCCTAGGGCAAAGAATTCGGGGTTTTAAATTTTCTGAGATTTTGAGATTTTTTGTGGACTACCCCCTTTGGAAAAAGTCAAGGATCCAAGTTGGTGGAAAAATGATTTTTTTGGACATCTTCGAGGAGGATTTCTCAGAAGACGTCCTTTTTAAAGTCGTAGAACATGAAGTTAGCTTTCCAACGAGCTCTCAAATGGCCCAATCAGACCAACGGAGCTCTTGTTATGACCAAAATACCAAGCTCGTGTGCGTAACACCTATAGAAAGGCAAACTGCCTTCATTCCGGGGCCATTTGGGCATCTCAGGTGCGCCTTTCATGGACCTATCGCCTAACTAGCATCACACCATGCCTAGGGCAAAGAATTCGGGGTTTTAAATTTTCTGAGATTTTGAGATTTTTTTTGGACTACCCCCTTTGGAAAAAGTCGAGGATCCAAGTTGGTGGAAAAATGATTTTTTTTGGACATCTTCGAGGAGGATTTCTCAGGAGACGTCCTTTTTAAAGTCGTAGACCTTGAAGTTAGCTTTCCAACGAGCTCTCAAATGGCCCAATCAGACCAACGGAGCTCTTGTTATGACCAAAATACCAAGCTCGTGTCCGTAACACCTAAAGAAAGGCAAACTGCCTTCATTCCGGGGCCATTTGGGCATCTCAGGTGGGCCTTTCATGGACCTATCGCCTAACTAGCATCACACCATGCCTAGGGCAAAGAATTCGGGGTTTTAAATTTTCTGAGATTTTGAGATTTTTTGTGGACTACCCCCTTTGGAAAAAGTCAAGGATCCAAGTTGGTGGAAAAATGATTTTTTTGGACATCTTCGAGGAGGATTTCTCAGAAGACGTCCTTTTTAAAGTCGTAGAACATGAAGTTAGCTTTCCAACGAGCTCTCAAATGGCCCAATCAGACCAACGGAGCTCTTGTTATGACCAAAATACCAAGCTCGTGTGCGTAACACCTATAGAAAGGCAAACTGCCTTCATTCCGGGGCCATTTGGGCATCTCAGGTGGGCCTTCCATGGACCTATCGCCTAACTAGCATCACACCATGCCTAGAGCAAAGAATTCGGGGTTTTAAATTTTTTGAGATTTTGAGATTTTTTGTGGACTACCCCCTTTGGAAAAAGTCGAGGATCCAAGTTGGTGGAAAAATGATTTTTTTTGTACATCTTCGAGGAGGATTTCTCAGGAGACGTCCTTTTTAAAGTCGTAGACCTTGAAGTTAGCTTTCCAACGAGCTCTCAAATGGCCCAATCAGACCAACGGAGCTCTTGTTATGACAAAAATACCAAGCTCGTGTCCGTAACACCTATAGAAAGGCAAACTGCCTTCATTCCGGGGCCATTTGGGCATCTCAGGTGGGCCTTTCATGGACCTATCGCCTAACTAGCATCACACCATGCCTAGGGCAAAGAATTCGGGGTTTTAAATTTTCTGAGATTTTGAGATTTTTTGTGGACTACCCCCTTTGGAAAAAGTCAAGGATCCAAGTTGGTGGAAAAATGATTTTTTTGGACATCTTCGAGGAGGATTTCTCAGAAGACGTCCTTTTTAAAGTCGTAGAACATGAAGTTAGCTTTCCAACGAGCTCTCAAATGGTCCAATCAGACCAACGGAGCTCTTGTTATGACCAAAATACCAAGCTCGTGTCCGTAACACCTATAGAAAGGCAAACTGCCTTCATTCCGGGGCCATTTGGGCATCTCAGGTGGGCCTTCCATGGACCTATCGCCTAACTAGCATCACACCATGCCTAGGGCAAAGAATTCGGGGTTTTAAATTTTCTGAGATTTTGAGATTTTTTGTGGACTACCCCCTTTGGAAAAAGTCAAGGATCCAAGTTGGTGGAAAAATGATTTTTTTGGACATCTTCGAGGAGGATTTCTCAGAAGACGTCCTTTTTAAAGTCGTAAAACTTGAAGTTAGCTTTCCAACGAGCTCTCAAATGGCCCAATCAGACCAACGGAGCTCTTGTTATGACCAAAATACCAAGCTCGTGTGCGTAACACCTATAGAAAGGCAAACTGCCTTCATTCCGGGGCCATTTGGGCATCTCAGGTGGGCCTTTCATGGACCTATCGCCTAACTAGCATCACACCATGCCTAGGGCAAAGAATTCGGGGTTTTAAATTTTCTGAGATTTTGAGATTTTTTGTGGACTACCCCCTTTGGAAAAAGTCGAGGATCCAAGTTGGTGGAAAAATGATTTTTTTTGGACATCTTCGAGGAGGATTTCTCAGGAGACGTCCTTTATAAAGTCGTAGACCTTGAAGTTAGCTTTCCAACGAGCTCTCAAATGGCCCAATCAGACCAACGGAGCTCTTGTTATGACAAAAATACCAAGCTCGTGTCCGTAACACCTATAGAAAGGCAAACTGCCTTCATTCCGGGGCCATTTGGGCATCTCAGGTGGGCCTTTCATGGACCTATCGCCTAACTAGCATCACACCATGCCTATGGCAAAGAATTCGGGGTTTTAAATTTTCTGAGATTTTGAGATTTTTTGTGGACTACCCCCTTTGGAAAAAGTCGAGGATCCATGTTGGTGGAAAAATGATTTTTTTGGACATCTTCGAGGAGGATTTCTCAGGAGACGTCCTTTTTAAAGTCGTAGACCTTGAAGTTAGCTTTCCAACGAGCTCTCAAATGATCCAATCAGACCAACGGAGCTCTTGTTATGACAAAAATACCAAGCTCGTGTCCGTAACACCTATAGAAAGGCAAACTGCCTTCATTCCGGGGCCATTTGGGCATCTCAGGTGGGCCTTTCATGGACCTATCGCCTAACTAGCATCACACCATGCCTATGGCAAAGAATTCGGGGTTTTAAATTTTCTGAGATTTTGAGATTTTTTGTGGACTACCCCCTTTGGAAAAAGTCGAGGATCCAAGTTGGTGGAAAAATGATTTTTTTGGACATCTTCGAGGAGGATTTCTCAGGAGACGTCCTTTTTAAAGTCGTAGACCTTGAAGTTAGCTTTCCAACGAGCTCTCAAATGGCCCAATCAGACCAACGGAGCTCTTGTTATGACCAAAATACCAAGCTCGTGTCCGTAACACCTAAAGAAAGGCAAACTGCCTTCATTCCGGGGCCATTTGGGCATCTCAGGTTGGCCTTTCATGGACCTATCGCCTAACTAGCATCACACCATGCCTAGGGCAAAGAATTCGGGGTTTTAAATTTTCTGAGATTTTGAGATTTTTTGTGGACTACCCCCTTTGGAAAAAGTCGAGGATCCAAGTTGGTGGAAAAATGATTTTTTTTGGACATCTTCGAGGAGGATTTCTCAGGAGACGTCCTTTTTAAAGTCGTAGACCTTGAAGTTAGCTTTCCAACGAGCTCTCAAATGGCCCAATCAGACCAACGGAGCTCTTGTTATGACAAAATACCAAGCTCGTGTCCGTAACACCTAAAGAAAGGCAAACTGCCTTCATTCCGGGGCCATTTGGGCATCTCAGGTGGGCCTTTCATGGACCTATCGCCTAACTAGCATCACACCATGCCTAGGGCAAAGAATTCGGGGTTTTAAATTTTCTGAGATTTTGAGATTTTTTGTGGACTACCCCCTTTGGAAAAAGTCGAGGATCCAAGTTGGTGGAAAAATGATTTTTTTGGACATCTTCGAGGAGGATTTCTCAGGAGACGTCCTTTTTAAAGTCGTAGACCTTGAAGTTAGCTTTCCAACGAGCTCTCAAATGACCCAATCAGACCAACGGAGCTCTTGTTATGACAAAAATACCAAGCTCGTGTCCGTAACACCTATAGAAAGGCAAACTGCCTTCATTCCGGGGCCATTTGGGCATCTCAGGTGGGCCTTTCATGGACCTATCGCCTAACTAGCATCACACCATGCCTATGGCAAAGAATTCGGGGTTTTAAATTTTCTGAGATTTTGAGATTTTTTGTGGACTACCCCCTTTGGAAAAAGTCGAGGATCCAAGTTGGTGGAAAAATGATTTTTTTGGACATCTTCGAGGAGGATTTCTCAGGAGACGTCCTTTTTAAAGTCGTAGACCTTGAAGTTAGCTTTCCAACGAGCTCTCAAATGGCCCAATCAGACCAACGGAGCTCTTGTTATGACCAAAATACCAAGCTCGTGTCCGTAACACCTAAAGAAAGGCAAACTGCCTTCATTCCGGGGCCATTTGGGCATCTCAGGTTGGCCTTTCATGGACCTATCGCCTAACTAGCATCACACCATGCCTAGGGCAAAGAATTCGGGGTTTTAAATTTTCTGAGATTTTGAGATTTTTTGTGGACTACCCCCTTTGGAAAAAGTCAAGGATCCAAGTTGGTGGAAAAATGATTTTTTTGGACATCTTCGAGGAGGATTTCTCAGAAGACGTCCTTTTTAAAGTCGTAAAACTTGAAGTTAGCTTTCCAACGAGCTCTCAAATGGCCCAATCAGACCAACGGAGCTCTTGTTATGACCAAAATACCAAGCTCGTGTGCGTAACACCTATAGAAAGGCAAACTGCCTTCATTCCGGGGCCATTTGGGCATCTCAGGTGGGCCTTTCATGGACCTATCGCCTAACTAGCATCACACCATGCCTAGGGCAAAGAATTCGGGGTTTTAAATTTTCTGAGATTTTGAGATTTTTTGTGGACTACCCCCTTTGGAAAAAGTCGAGGATCCAAGTTGGTGGAAAAATGATTTTTTTTGGACATCTTCGAGGAGGATTTCTCAGGAGACGTCCTTTTTAAAGTCGTAGACCTTGAAGTTAGCTTTCCAACGAGCTCTCAAATGGCCCAATCAGACCAACGGAGCTCTTGTTATGACAAAAATACCAAGCTCGTGTCCGTAACACCTATAGAAAGGCAAACTGCCTTCATTCCGGGGCCATTTGGGCATCTCAGGTGGGCCTTTCATGGACCTATCGCCTAACTAGCATCACACCATGCCTATGGCAAAGAATTCGGGGTTTTAAATTTTCTGAGATTTTGAGATTTTTTGTGGACTACCCCCTTTGGAAAAAGTCGAGGATCCAAGTTGGTGGAAAAATGATTTTTTTGGACATCTTCGAGGAGGATTTCTCAGGAGACGTCCTTTTTAAAGTCGTAGACCTTGAAGTTAGCTTTCCAACGAGCTCTCAAATGGCCCAATCAGACCAACGGAGCTCTTGTTATGACCAAAATACCAAGCTCGTGTCCGTAACACCTAAAGAAAGGCAAACTGCCTTCATTCCGGGGCCATTTGGGCATCTCAGGTGGGCCTTTCATGGACCTATCGCCTAACTAGCATCACACCATGCCTAGGGCAAAGAATTCGGGGTTTTAAATTTTCTGAGATTTTGAGATTTTTTGTGGACTACCCCCTTTGGAAAAAGTCGAGGATCCAAGTTGGTGGAAAAATGATTTTTTTTGGACATCTTCGAGGAGGATTTCTCAGGAGACGTCCTTTTTAAAGTCGTAGACCTTGAAGTTAGCTTTCCAACGAGCTCTCAAATGGCCCAATCAGACCAACGGAGCTCTTGTTATGACAAAATACCAAGCTCGTGTCCGTAACACCTAAAGAAAGGCAAACTGCCTTCATTCCGGGGCCATTTGGGCATCTCAGGTGGGCCTTTCATGGACCTATCGCCTAACTAGCATCACACCATGCCTAGGGCAAAGAATTCGGGGTTTTAAATTTTCTGAGATTTTGAGATTTTTTGTGGACTACCCCCTTTGGAAAAAGTCAAGGATCCAAGTTGGTGGAAAAATGATTTTTTTGGACATCTTCGAGGAGGATTTCTCAGAAGACGTCCTTTTTAAAGTCGTAGAACATGAAGTTAGCTTTCCAACGAGCTCTCAAATGGCCCAATCAGACCAACGGAGCTCTTGTTATGACCAAAATACCAAGCTCGTGTCCGTAACACCTATAGAAAGGCAAACTGCCTTCATTCCGGGGCCATTTGGGCATCTCAGGTGGGCCTTCCATGGACCTATCGCCTAACTAGCATCACACCATGCCTAGGGCAAAGAATTCGGGGTTTTAAATTTTTTGAGATTTTGAGATTTTTTGTGGACTACCCCCTTTGGAAAAAGTCGAGGATCCAAGTTGGTGGAAAAATGATTTTTTTGGACATCTTCGAGGAGGATTTCTCAGGAGACGTCCTTTTTAAAGTCGTAGACCTTGAAGTTAGCTTTCCAACGAGCTCTCAAATGGCCCAATCAGACCAACGGAGCTCTTGTTATGACCAAAATACCAAGCTCGTGTCCGTAACACCTAAAGAAAGGCAAACTACCTTCATTCCGGGGCCATTTGGGCATCTCAGGTTGGCCTTCCATGGACCTATCGCCTAACTAGCATCACACCATGCCTAGGGCAAAGAATTCGGGGTTTTAAATTTTCTGAGATTTTGAGATTTTTTGTGGACTACCCCCTTTGGAAAAAGTCAAGGATCCAAGTTGGTGGAAAAATGATTTTTTTGGACATCTTCGAGGAGGATTTCTCAGAAGACGTCCGTTTTAAAGTCGTAGAACTTGAAGTTAGCTTTCCAACGAGCTCTCAAATGGCCCAATCAGACCAACGGAGCTCTTGTTATGACCAAAATACCAAGCTCGTGTGCGTAACACCTATAGAAAGGCAAACTGCCTTCATTCCGGGGCCATTTGGGCATCTCAGGTGGGCCTTTCATGGACCTATCGCCTAACTAGCATCACACCATGCCTAGGGCAAAGAATTCGGGGTTTTAAATTTTCTGAGATTTTGAGATTTTTTGTGGACTACCCCCTTTGGAAAAAGTCGAGGATCCAAGTTGGTGGAAAAATGATTTTTTTTGGACATCTTCGAGGAGGATTTCTCAGGAGACGTCCTTTTTAAAGTCGTAGAACTTGAAGTTAGCTTTCCAACGAGCTCTCAAATGGCCCAATCAGACCAACGGAGCTCTTGTTATGACCAAAATACCAAGCTCGTGTGCGTAACACCTAAAGAAAGGCAAACTGCCTTCATTCCGGGGCCATTTGGGCATCTCAGGTGGGCCTTTCATGGACCTATCGCCTAACTAGCATCACACCATGCCTAGGGCAAAGAATTCGGGGTTTTAAATTTTTTGAGATTTTGAGATTTTTTGTGGACTACCCCCTTTGGAAAAAGTCGAGGATCCAAGTTGGTGGAAAAATGATTTTTTTTGGACATCTTCGAGGAGGATTTCTCAGGAGACGTCCTTTTTAAAGTCGTAGACCTTGAAGTTAGCTTTCCAACGAGCTCTCAAATGGCCCAATCAGACCAACGGAGCTCTTGTTATGACCAAAATACCAAGCTCGTGTCCGTAACACCTAAAGAAAGGCAAACTGCCTTCATTCCGGGGCCATTTGGGCATCTCAGGTGGGCCTTTCATGGACCTATCGCCTAACTAGCATCACACCATGCCTAGGGCAAAGAATTCGGGGTTTTAAATTTTTTGAGATTTTGAGATTTTTTGTGGACTACCCCCTTTGGAAAAAGTCAAGGATCCAAGTTGGTGGAAAAATGATTTTTTTGGACATCTTCGAGGAGGATTTCTCAGGAGACGTCCGTTTTAAAGTCGTAGAACTTGAAGTTAGCTTTCCAACGAGCTCTCAAATGGCCCAATCAGACCAACGGAGCTCTTGTTATGACCAAAATACCAAGCTCGTGTCCGTAACACCTAAAGAAAGGCAAACTGCCTTCATTCCGGGGCCATTTGGGCATCTCAGGTGGGCCTTTCATGGACCTATCGCCTAACTAGCATCACACCATGCCTAGGGCAAAGAATTCGGGGTTTTAAATTTTTTGAGATTTTGAGATTTTTTGTGGACTACCCCCTTTGGAAAAAGTCGAGGATCCAAGTTGGTGGAAAAATGATTTTTTTTGGACATCTTCGAGGAGGATTTCTCAGGAGACGTCCTTTTTAAAGTCGTAGACCTTGAAGTTAGCTTTCCAACGAGCTCTCAAATGGCCCAATCAGACCAACGGAGCTCTTGTTATGACCAAAATACCAAGCTCGTGTCCGTAACACCTAAAGAAAGGCAAACTGCCTTCATTCCGGGGCCATTTGGGCATCTCAGGTGGGCCTTTCATGGACCTATCGCCTAACTAGCATCACACCATGCCTAGGGCAAAGAATTCGGGGTTTTAAATTTTTTGAGATTTTGAGATTTTTTGTGGACTACCCCCTTTGGAAAAAGTCAAGGATCCAAGTTGGTGGAAAAATGATTTTTTTGGACATCTTCGAGGAGGATTTCTCAGGAGACGTCCGTTTTAAAGTCGTAGAACTTGAAGTTAGCTTTCCAACGAGCTCTCAAATGGCCCAATCAGACCAACGGAGCTCTTGTTATGACCAAAATACCAAGCTCGTGTCCGTAACACCTAAAGAAAGGCAAACTGCCTTCATTCCGGGGCCATTTGGGCATCTCAGGTGGGCCTTTCATGGACCTATCGCCTAACTAGCATCACACCATGCCTAGGGCAAAGAATTCGGGGTTTTAAATTTTCTGAGATTTTGAGATTTTTTGTGGACTACCCCCTTTGGAAAAAGTCGAGGATCCAAGTTGGTGGAAAAATGATTTTTTTTGGACATCTTCGAGGAGGATTTCTCAGGAGACGTCCTTTTTAAAGTCGTAGACCTTGAAGTTAGCTTTCCAACGAGCTCTCAAATGGCCCAATCAGACCAACGGAGCTCTTGTTATGACCAAAATACCAAGCTCGTGTGCGTAACACCTATAGAAAGGCAAACTGCCTTCATTCCGGGGCCATTTGGGCATCTCAGGTGGGCCTTTCATGGACCTATCGCCTAACTAGCATCACACCATGCCTAGGGCAAAGAATTCGGGGTTTTAAATTTTCTGAGATTTTGAGATTTTTTGTGGACTACCCCCTTTGGAAAAAGTCGAGGATCCAAGTTGGTGGAAAAATGATTTTTTTTGGACATCTTCGAGGAGGATTTCTCAGGAGACGTCCTTTTTAAAGTCGTAGACCTTGAAGTTAGCTTTCCAACGAGCTCTCAAATGGCCCAATCAGACCAACGGAGCTCTTGTTATGACCAAAATACCAAGCTCGTGTCCGTAACACCTAAAGAAAGGCAAACTGCCTTCATTCCGGGGCCATTTGGGCATCTCAGGTGGGCCTTTCATGGACCTATCGCCTAACTAGCATCACACCATGCCTAGGGCAAAGAATTCGGGGTTTTAAATTTTCTGAGATTTTGAGATTTTTTGTGGACTACCCCCTTTGGAAAAAGTCAAGGATCCAAGTTGGTGGAAAAATGATTTTTTTTGTACATCTTCGAGGAGGATTTCTCAGGAGACGTCCTTTTTAAAGTCGTAGACCTTGAAGTTAGCTTTCCAACGAGCTCTCAAATGGCCCAATCAGACCAACGGAGCTCTTGTTATGACAAAAATACCAAGCTCGTGTCCGTAACACCTATAGAAAGGCAAACTGCCTTCATTCCGGGGCCATTTGGGCATCTCAGGTGGGCCTTTCATGGACCTATCGCCTAACTAGCATCACACCATGCCTAGGGCAAAGAATTCGGGGTTTTAAATTTTCTGAGATTTTGAGATTTTTTGTGGACTACCCCCTTTGGAAAAAGTCGAGGATCCAAGTTGGTGGAAAAATGATTTTTTTGGACATCTTCGAGGAGGATTTCTCAGAAGACGTCCGTTTTAAAGTCGTAGAACTTGAAGTTAGCTTTCCAACGAGCTCTCAAATGGCCCAATCAGACCAACGGAGCTCTTGTTATGACCAAAATACCAAGCTCGTGTGCGTAACACCTATAGAAAGGCAAACTGCCTTCATTCCGGGGCCATTTGGGCATCTCAGGTGGGCCTTTCATGGACCTATCGCCTAACTAGCATCACACCATGCCTAGGGCAAAGAATTCGGGGTTTTAAATTTTTTGAGATTTTGAGATTTTTTGTGGACTACCCCCTTTGGAAAAAGTCAAGGATCCAAGTTGGTGGAAAAATGATTTTTTTTGTACATCTTCGAGGAGGATTTCTCAGGAGACGTCCTTTTTAAAGTCGTAGACCTTGAAGTTAGCTTTCCAACGAGCTCTCAAATGGCCCAATCAGACCAACGGAGCTCTTGTTATGACCAAAATACCAAGCTCGTGTCCGTAACACCTATAGAAAGGCAAACTGCCTTCATTCCGGGGCCATTTGGGCATCTCAGGTGGGCCTTTCATGGACCTATCGCCTAACTAGCATCACACCATGCCTAGGGCAAAGAATTCGGGGTTTTAAATTTTCTGAGATTTTGAGATTTTTTGTGGACTACCCCCTTTGGAAAAAGTCAAGGATCCAAGTTGGTGGAAAAATGATTTTTTTGGACATCTTCGAGGAGGATTTCTCAGAAGACGTCCGTTTTAAAGTCGTAGAACTTGAAGTTAGCTTTCCAACGAGCTCTCAAATGGCCCAATCAGACCAACGGAGCTCTTGTTATGACCAAAATACCAAGCTCGTGTGCGTAACACCTATAGAAAGGCAAACTGCCTTCATTCCGGGGCCATTTGGGCATCTCAGGTGGGCCTTTCATGGACCTATCGCCTAACTAGCATCACACCATGCCTAGGGCAAAGAATTCGGGGTTTTAAATTTTCTGAGATTTTGAGATTTTTTGTGGACTACCCCCTTTGGAAAAAGTCGAGGATCCAAGTTGGTGGAAAAATGATTTTTTTGGACATCTTCGAGGAGGATTTCTCAGAAGACGTCCTTTTTAAAGTCGTAGACCTTGAAGTTAGCTTTCCAACGAGCTCTCAAATGGCCCAATCAGACCAACGGAGCTCTTGTTATGACCAAAATACCAAGCTCGTGTCCGTAACACCTAAAGAAAGGCAAACTGCCTTCATTCCGGGGCCATTTGGGCATCTCAGGTTGGCCTTTCATGGACCTATCGCCTAACTAGCATCACACCATGCCTAGGGCAAAGAATTCGGGGTTTTAAATTTTTTGAGATTTTGAGATTTTTTGTGGACTACCCCCTTTGGAAAAAGTCAAGGATCCAAGTTGGTGGAAAAATGATTTTTTTGGACATCTTCGAGGAGGATTTCTCAGAAGACGTCCTTTTTAAAGTCGTAGAACTTGAAGTTAGCTTTCCAACGAGCTCTCAAATGGCCCAATCAGACCAACGGAGCTCTTGTTATGACCAAAATACCAAGCTCGTGTGCGTAACACCTATAGAAAGGCAAACTGCCTTCATTCCGGGGCCATTTGGGCATCTCAGGTGGGCCTTTCATGGACCTATCGCCTAACTAGCATCACACCATGCCTAGGGCAAAGAATTCGGGGTTTTAAATTTTCTGAGATTTTGAGATTTTTTGTGGACTACCCCCTTTGGAAAAAGTCGAGGATCCAAGTTGGTGGAAAAATGATTTTTTTGGACATCTTCGAGGAGGATTTCTCAGGAGACGTCCTTTTTAAAGTCGTAGACCTTGAAGTTAGCTTTCCAACGAGCTCTCAAATGGCCCAATCAGACCAACGGAGCTCTTGTTATGACCAAAATACCAAGCTCGTGTCCGTAACACCTAAAGAAAGGCAAACTGCCTTCATTCCGGGGCCATTTGGGCATCTCAGGTTGGCCTTTCATGGACCTATCGCCTAACTAGCATCACACCATGCCTAGGGCAAAGAATTCGGGGTTTTAAATTTTCTGAGATTTTGAGATTTTTTGTGGACTACCCCCTTTGGAAAAAGTCGAGCATCCAAGTTGGTGGAAAAATGATTTTTTTGGACATCTTCGAGGAGGATTTCTCAGGAGACGTCCTTTTTAAAGTCGTAGACCTTGAAGTTAGCTTTCCAACGAGCTCTCAAATGGCCCAATCAGACCAACGGAGCTCTTGTTATGACCAAAATACCAAGCTCGTGTGCGTAACACCTAAAGAAAGGCAAACTGCCTTCATTCCGGGGCCATTTGGGCATCTCAGGTTGGCCTTTCATGGACCTATCGCCTAACTAGCATCACACCATGCCTAGGGCAAAGAATTCGGGGTTTTAAATTTTCTGAGATTTTGAGATTTTTTGTGGACTACCCCCTTTGGAAAAAGTCAAGGATCCAAGTTGGTGGAAAAATGATTTTTTTGGACATCTTCGAGGAGGATTTCTCAGGAGACGTCCGTTTTAAAGTCGTAGACCTTGAAGTTAGCTTTCCAACGAGCTCTCAAATGGCCCAATCAGACCAACGGAGCTCTTGTTATGACCAAAATACCAAGCTCGTGTGCGTAACACCTATAGAAAGGCAAACTGCCTTCATTCCGGGGCCATTTGGGCATCTCAGGTGGGCCTTTCATGGACCTATCGCCTAACTAGCATCACACCATGCCTAGGGCAAAGAATTCGGGGTTTTAAATTTTCTGAGATTTTGAGATTTTTTGTGGACTACCCCCTTTGGAAAAAGTCGAGGATCCAAGTTGGTGGAAAAATGATTTTTTTTGGACATCTTCAAGGAGGATTTCTCAGGAGACGTCCTTTTTAAAGTCGTAGACCTTGAAGTTAGCTTTCCAACGAGCTCTCAAATGGCCCAATCAGACCAACGGAGCTCTTGTTATGACCAAAATACCAAGCTCGTGTCCGTAACACCTAAAGAAAGGCAAACTGCCTTCATTCCGGGGCCATTTGGGCATCTCAGGTGGGCCTTTGATGGACCTATCGCCTAACTAGCATCACACCATGCCTAGGGCAAAGAATTTGGGGTTTTAAATTTTCTGAGATTTTGAGATTTTTTGTGGACTACCCCCTTTGGAAAAAGTCGAGGATCCAAGTTGGTGGAAAAATGATTTTTTTTGGACATCTTCGAGGAGGATTTCTCAGGAGACGTCCTTTTTAAAGTCGTAGACCTTGAAGTTAGCTTTCCAACGAGCTCTCAAATGGCCCAATCAGACCAACGGAGCTCTTGTTATGACAAAAATACCAAGCTCGTGTCCGTAACACCTCTAGAAAGGCAAACTGCCTTCATTCCGGGGCCATTTAGGCATCTCAGGTTGGCCTTTCATGGACCTATCGCCTAACTAGCATCACACCATGCCTAGGGCAAAGAATTCGGGGTTTTAAATTTTCTGAGATTTTGAGATTTTTTGTAGACTACCCCCTTTGGAAAAAGTCAAGGATCCAAGTTGGTGGAAAAATGATTTTTTTGGACATCTTCGAGGAGGATTTCTCAGAAGACGTCCTTTTTAAAGTCGTAGAACTTGAAGTTAGCTTTCCAACGAGCTCTCAAATGGCCCAATCAGACCAACGGAGCTCTTGTTATGACCAAAATACCAAGCTCGTGTCCGTAACACCTAAAGAAAGGCAAACTGCCTTCATTCCGGGGCCATTTGGGCATCTCAGGTTGGCCTTTCATGGACCTATCGCCTAACTAGCATCACACCATGCCTAGGGCAAAGAATTCGGGGTTTTAAATTTTCTGACATTTTGAGATTTTTTGTGGACTACCCCCTTTGGAAAAAGTCAAGGATCCAAGTTGGTGGAAAAATGATTTTTTTGGACATCTTCGAGGAGGATTTCTCAGAAGACGTCCGTTTTAAAGTCGTAGAACTTGAAGTTAGCTTTCCAACGAGCTCTCAAATGGCCCAATCAGACCAACGGAGCTCTTGTTATGACCAAAATACCAAGCTCGTGTGCGTAACACCTATAGAAAGGCAAACTGCCTTCATTCCGGGGCCATTTGGGCATCTCAGGTGGGCCTTTCATGGACCTATCGCCTAACTAGCATCACACCATGCCTAGGGCAAAGAATTCGGGGTTTTAAATTTTCTGAGATTTTGAGATTTTTTGTGGACTACCCCCTTTGGAAAAAGTCAAGGATCCAAGTTGGTGGAAAAATGATTTTTTTGGACATCTTCGAGGAGGATTTCTCAGAAGACGTCCTTTTTAAAGTCGTAGAACATGAAGTTAGCTTTCCAACGAGCTCTCAAATGGCCCAATCAGACCAACGGAGCTCTTGTTATGACCAAAATACCAAGCTCGTGTCCGTAACACCTAAAGAAAGGCAAACTGCCTTCATTCCGGGGCCATTTGGGCATCTCAGGTTGGCCTTTCATGGACCTATCGCCTAACTAGCATCACACCATGCCTAGGGCAAAGAATTCGGGGTTTTAAATTTTCTGACATTTTGAGATTTTTTGTGGACTACCCCCTTTGGAAAAAGTCAAGGATCCAAGTTGGTGGAAAAATGATTTTTTTGGACATCTTCGAGGAGGATTTCTCAGAAGACGTCCTTTTTAAAGTCGTAGAACTTGAAGTTAGCTTTCCAACGAGCTCTCAAATGGCCCAATCAGACCAACGTAGCTCTTGTTATGACCAAAATACCAAGCTCGTGTCCGTAACACCTATAGAAAGGCAAACTGCCTTCATTCCGGGGCCATTTGGGCATCTCAGGTGGGCCTTTCATGGACCTATCGCCTAACTAGCATCACACCATGCCTAGGGCAAAGAATTCGGGGTTTTAAATTTTCTGAGATTTTGAGATTTTTTGTGGACTACCCCCTTTGGAAAAAGTCGAGAATCCAAATTGGTGGAAAAATGATTTTTTTCGACATCTTCGAGGAGGATTTCTCTAGTCTTACATTCTCTCATCATGAACTCTTTGATTATGTCTGAATCTATGTCTGGCTAAGTTTCTTGTTCTGGGGTTGGGGTGATCCCAACGATGTTGAGATAGACATGTGCGTGATGATTGCCTGAATGAACTCTATTATTTGTTTAATTCGATCCATGAGTGCTGAATCCGATTAATTCTATGATTGATCGGAATCCTTTTGATGTTCAACATGCGCCGGCTGCGAATTGAGATTGGATGTATAAGTAGAGTTGTTAATTCTATTGGAAAACATGGATTGAACTTGAGACTTGTTTATGAGCAATCTATTCGATTCTCTTGAGGATAATAAACTATCGTAGATCACCTAGGTTTGAGTTGGATATGCAGATCGCGCCTACGATTGCTTGATCGATTTTCTTGCTAGGGTTCTAAGTGCTTAAAGAGTCCAAATTGATTGATTAATCTGCAACAAGCGCAAGCTGAGTAGTAATTAGTTGAAATGGACATAGTTATTGCAACATGCGCAAGCTGAGTGATAGTGAATTTAGATAGTTTACCTTCAAATATCTCTTTTCAATTCGTTCATGTATGAAAATTATATAGTCTATCGAGGATGCATTGTTGTGGTGAACCCTGACTCTGGAATGTTTCTCATCGTATATTCATAAAACCTTGCCATTTGTTGTTTTCCTTCTACTTATTTTCTTATTCATTCGAAAATCAATTATTCTATTTGGCTTAGTAAACTAGTTGTGGTTCTGCAATTGGTATTCACACGGTACACTTGCGGGGTGTTGGTTTTAGACCGATCAACTTTCAGGATTTATTTTCGGGTATTTTCAATTCACTCATGGGGACCAACATTTTGTCATTTTCTACTAACCCTTTTCCAGCTGGTCTCCCTCCCCTTCTGCCTATTCAATTCCACCCAGAGCTGCAACCTAGCTCTATCATGCTTGTTTCCCTATTGAGCTCAACACCAATCTCTTCTCCTCCTTCCCCTCACCCCTTGCCCCTCCATCTTTGGCAAGATGCCAAGGAAGCCATCCTCGCCAATTTGCTCCTTGACCAAACCAAAATTGCAAGACATGATTCCCTTTTTATATTTCCTTCTGTACTCCCTCTCCAATGTACTCACACATCCCCTTCTTCATTTCGTCTGTCAAGCCCCAAACACACACAAGTATCCACATTTTTCACCCCTCCCACACCTAAGCCTATAACTCACTTCCCCATTTATCTGCCCTCCTTTGTTTTTCCGTTTCACCCCTCAAACTCAGCCTCAAACGCCACCGTTGCTGCCCCTCATCCCCTTTGTTTTTTTAGCAACCCCAGGGCCATACCCTTGACCTCTATTTTGATAGCCACCCTCATCCTCTCCACTCTAATTCACCTCCATCACCACCACCAAGAACTGAGAAACATAACCACACTTCACCCCCTTCAAACACCATTCGCCTCCGGGCGCCGCTGAAGCACCTTGTTCCTCTGTTTTGGAGAGAAGCCGGTCGAGTAGCAGCTCCCCCTCGTTCTCCACCCTTCGAGTAGAAGTAGCAGCAGTCACCATCTTTCCTCCGATGCCCAGAGTCGCCGACGCCAACTCCGCTTCTGCTTCCTCTTCCGGCCCCGACAAATCACTACCGTGCCTCCGACGATGTTTCCGGTGAGCTTCCCTCTCCTTTTCTTTGAGTTAGTTTCGGCCTTTTTCTTCCTTACTGGGGTGTTGGGAAAGCCAGGGTAGGTGAGAGAGAGGGAGCCCTAAGAGCAAGCGTCGAGCTGGGGCGGGAGGAGCTGTTGAAGATGACGATGAACAGTGATCTCTTTCCCCATTTCCCTACTTGGCGGGCCCCACCTTGCCACCTCAGCTGCCACAAGGGATTGGGCCCCTTTTTCTTTCATTCTCCTGGTTTTCGGTCAGCAATAAAATGGAGAAAGATGTGTGGCTTGTCCCTATTCCTTGGGCCTAATTTCTTGGGTTAGAAATCTATTTTCAAAGGGCAAGGGCTCTTGGGCCTATCTTTATATAAGGTGTCCGGTTTTAGAGGCTTTAAAACAGGGGGGACTCGGTTTTGGGTTTTAACAAGAGGGAGGGGTCGATTTGGAATTTTACAAATAAAAAGGGCCGGTTTTGTAATTTAAAAGGGGTTGATTTTATTAATGGAAATGGTTGAGATTTTAAAAGGATTTGGGGAATATTTTATGAAAGTGGTTAATAGAAAATGGTGTTTAAAATATTAATTGAAAGTTAAGATATAAACATTATTTTGAGATTAAAAGATATTATGCTATGATCTTATAAAATATAAGAACTTCAAATATGTTATCGGGTTAAATCGCAAAGGAATTTGACTAATGTTTTCAAGAATAGGAATTTCTAGCGAATTGACTCGAACTTTGAAATGGCTTGGGAACTAACTTGGGAATCCGACTTGTTCGATGACTAACTAGCATGATGATATGATTGTATGACTAATAGCATGATATTGTGATGATGTGTTATGAAAGGCTATACGCTAGTTACTTATGATGATGAAGTGACATATAAGCTAAGTATGATTATAAATTATGATATGCCAATATTGCTATGATACGATGTCAACGTACTTGTTAAATATGAATTATGAAATAAAATGTTGATATATGTCCTTAAAATGATATTAGGGAGTGTTGATATATGATTGAAAAGCATGATATGTTCTTAAATATGAGAGTATGAATATGATATATACATAAATATATGTGTATATATATATATATGAGGATGTGACGTGTTACCATATGTTATTATATGATATGATGATAAGTTAAAGCATGATAAGATGTTGAGATGATGAGTTGAGGTGGTACTTGATGAGTTATAAAGAGACTTTGTGATGAGATATGAGATGTGTTGAATGACGATGATGATATGGAATGTGATGATGAAACTTTCGATATGTGATGAAATCGTGTGTGCTTGTATGTTTGAATAGATAGACTTATACTTCCCTTATGACTACTAGGTAACTTTGAACTGTGTGATTGATACAATGCTGTTCTGCACTTCCAGGTAAATTCCTTTATGGGCTTACTCAGATTCGAAACAGAATCTCTGCTTGTGATTATATGACATACAAGGTGTTGTATAAGCATTAAAAGCATGCCATGTAATATCATGCTAGGATTGCACTTGTGAATGAGCATTCGGTTACTTTGTGTGTTTGAAAATAGAACGGTCGTTATCTATGAGTCATAGAGTCTTTGCTAGGGTCATAGGGTAGCCCAGCTTCATCGGGTGCCCTGAGTCAGTATTGTCGATATATGAGCATGATGATGAGATAGCCCAGCACCATCGGGCATGAGCATGATATATGATTTGATGATGAGATATGATATGATGATTAGATATGATATGATGTGATGAGATATGATATGCTATAGCATTGAACTGGCCAATCCTTGCACTAACGGGAAGGGGTGCAGAGGTAGAAGAGGGATAAGCCACTTGGCATTCTTTGGGCGCCTTTATAGTTCTATCTGCATATCATACCCTAGGAGCATGATAGTGTGATTTAATTTCCGTATTGCATCAAAGCATCTTTATTATAGCGTATGTGTATACTTGCTTGAGGGACAGAGTGCGTTGGGGTCTCGGTCTGATCCCGCTCGCACAACTTGTTTTTAGGTATGATTGCTCTTTGTTTCTATAGCGTGGGAATCCCCCGGGCGATTGCAAAGAACCTGCCTAACTCCACTAATTTGGTTATATAATTTTAGAATATATGTTTTAATGATTTGGTTTTGACCCGGCCTCGCCGTGGCAAGTTGTACTTTACTTCCACTTTCACCAGTTTCGAAAATGAATTTTCGCGATATAATTTTAGGACAGCTTAAGGGTTCCTAGTGGCCTTCGATTGTTTTGGGGTTTGAAATCCCTACTTTAAAATACTGATCCTTTGAGGTTTGAAACCTCGACCCGTACTCGAATTGCAAGGTCCGAACGAAGGTAACCAACCTTCGAAACGTAACCCGGGTATTTATATCCGGGCCGTTAAAAAGTTGGTATCAGAGCCAGGTTTTACAGTTCGGGTACGCACGAGTCGGGTGTATGTTTTAGAAAATTGCCCATGAATTTCAAAGGATTTGAAGATGTTTTAAAGGGGCAAAATGAATTTAATATGCCTAACTCAATTGGACTAAATGTGAACTCGGCTTATTAAATATGATGGATCAAACTAAAGGGATCGAGTGGGTAGGAAAGGCGCTATACCATCCCTATTGGATGTAGTTGGGAACGACTAGGCGAAATATTAGCTTATTCTTTACAGATGGGTTGGAAGACTCCAAGGAATTGTACCGAGGTGGTTGGAGTGGCGAGTTAGGTAGAGATCGTGAGGTTTTGCCCCCCTGGTCAGTCGCTCCTTGAAGAGCGGCATTAGATAGTATGATGTGCTTTATTTATTAATTGGGCCCGAGAACGATTTCCCCTCGAAGGAGATCATTATAATTGGTATTGACTGATTCTATGCTGAGGGATTGTTATGCTTAAGATTTGAATGGTAGGTCCTGACTACGAAATGTGTATTGAATTATCTGTGTAAACGGGATAGCGGGAGTACCCTTCTTCTTCTTATATGGTCAAGCCCAACTTGTGTGGAACAACCCCTTCCACTATGTTAACCCCTTGATGGTCTTATCGCGTATTTCTCTTGAATATCGGTCTCCTCCACGGGAAATCGGGTTGGTAAACATGTTATTTCGGGAATCATGGTTGAATATGAGGGTTGTTTGGGGAGTATTGGAAGTTGGCTCTTGATGTAATTCCGAGTTAGAGAGTAAGGTGTTTCAGGGGTTGTCCTTCCCGATTCTTATCACGATCAACCAGTGTCTTCTTGCCACAAAGAGTCGTACCAGAGTCCCACGGGAAAGCGGGGTGATGAGTCAGTTGGGAAAGGTCAATGGTTGCCCTTAGAGATTTCTGTCTGGTTGTAATGGTGGCTCTCTCTGAATTGCATGACATAATTTTGAAATCTCCGGCATGTACCTTGCGAATGACCTTTAGTAAAAAGTTGTTCATGTTGTTGCATCTATGATTAGTTATGTTGTTCAGGTCTCGTGTTATGCCTTTCTTTCTCTCATGATTATATGTTGTCATAGCATGTCTACTTGGACTATTGATCGTACGATTGATTGGAAGCATGAACCACATGATATGAGTCTATATGATTGTTGCTTCTCCTGAATTAGGTCCATGATAGTGTGATCAGCTCTTCCTTATATGAATCTATAGCATGATAGTCAATGACGCCTCGATGCTTATCATTCCTTTTGCGACAAGAATCTATAGCATGCCCATCTATTTTGTATTCCTCAGGCTAATTATTGTTGATTATGCTGCAATTAATGTTGTTGTGTGTTACTTGCGCTGAGTAGAGAATAGGTTGGTATAGTTAAGTCTTGTTAAATGCATATTTTATCCCAATATGTGCTGACTTGAACTCATGTCCCCATATTCTCGTCATATTGCTCGTTACTTAGACTTGCATTATACATCGTTACATTACCTCTCATGCTGCTATATCATTGGAATGTGATTGGACTGAAGTCTTGCGTATCGTGCATTAATCAATCAAGTGCATGAATGTATCATATATTATGTTGAGCCATTAGTAACATGTAGGACCCTTGGTTGTGACTTATGCGAATCCTACCTTGCCTACACTATTGTTGATTCTCTCTTGAGCTAGGTCCCTGATAATGTGGTTCTTCCCTCTTTCGGTTCTCTTAACATGTTTCACTCATCCTGATTAGATTAATGTTGAATTCAAGGATCGATTTGCTTTCCGTGATGGTTAATTCTAGCATGATTACATGTTCTCGCTCGGTGGTATTCCTCTATCACTCTATGATATCTTCTTGTTCTTCCATGAACGTATGAATTGACACCTCGCATGATCACACACCACATTATATCATGATTTCACATACTCATGGCACATAAATGTTAGAATGAATCTAGTCGAATTACCTTGATTGCATTCATGTTCAATATGCGTTATTAGTATGCTATAAGACTTATGAATTCCAATATGACTCGTGAAATGGTGACCTGTCTTACTTGGCCTATTACGTGAACATGCTTGTACTGTAATGTGATAGTTGTCGTATCGTTTTATGTGCCCTATGACGGTTCATTCCTAGCATGGTTATAATCTATCGCCCGTGATGTTATCTTGTTTACTCTGTGGTGACCCTTTTGCTTTCATGTACATCATATTGAACTCATTTAATCACTCTTGACTATGCCCATGCCTTATCATGTATCGCTAGCATCATATAGGATCTATGCTTCCTAAGCGTATCGCATCGTATGATTACTTGCCATTCTTAACCTATTATATGATCATTGCTGTTAGATGTGATAGTTACTATGCCACTCTTATGTATTCTCGTATGACACTTCTGGTTGTTATGATATACCTCGCCATGCTATATTTGACCTCACTTGTTCATGATTGTACATTATTTCATATACATGATGCTCGTTATCTTCATTAAATCCCGCATGACTTTGAATCATACATGATCATTGTTGGTTCCGCAAAGCTTGCTTGAAGTTGCTAGGCATATCTGCTTCCATAGAATAATAGACTACTAGCTTGTCTCACGCGCATCAGTGTAGAACTCGATTGTATCTTTGGAATGAATATGTATGTCGTTGTTCCTTGAGATAGGTACATGTTAGTGTGGATTAATGTGATTGATATGCTCCATGATGAAATCGTGCTTGTTTGTCACAATTGTAACCTAATAGACTTCCTTAAGGGCATCGTTACTATTCCCGGGTCGGAGTCTTGTCGCTAGTCATGTCATCCTTAGCCTTGATCCGTGTTTGTCTCCGAAAGGAAATTGGGTTGTCCGCCCTTGTCACTCCCCTATCTCCTCTAACTTGTACTCCTACGCGATGCATTGGACGAGCGACCGCATGGAAAAGGGAATGGGGAGCTGGATAGCGGTAGAGCAGCGCAGCAGAAGCGTGGGCCCATACCCCATGGGCCTCAGGATCAACGATGTTGACGGAACAAGCTCGCTTCGAGAGTTGCAGTTACTGAGCGTGATATGATTTACAAGCGGGAGTGTCCTCCATTCGGATTGCTAATCCTTTCTGAACTTGTTGATGGTGATATTGCACTAACTTGACGATGGAAATTGCGTGTTGATGTGTTGACTTGGTAATGAATGTTACCTGATTATCTGTTGTCTATAATAATATGATTCGATTCCTTATAGTTCTAATGTGCCATGATGTCTTGAATCGATGATACTCTGAGTTGCTAAGCATGCTCTAAATTCCTTGCCTATATAGTATGAACTGCAAATGCTAAGAATCTGAACAGTTTATTAGATAAGATTATGATGAAACCTGCTAGCTTGATTTGATTATGATCATATATGATATTTGCAATAATTATTTAGCATGACAGTAAATTAAGACTTATTGATACGGTTGCAATGCTTAATGATGAACTAATGATGCTATTGTTATACATGCTAGTCGATATGATGTAGACCTTATGTGTGATGAATTTCATGATTGCTTCTTCTTTGAACATGTGAGTGAGGTCCTTTGGTAGAATGGGCAGAGAGTGGAGAAAGATTTTGAGTGATTTGGATGATCGACGGTGGTAAGGGGAAAGTTGCAGAAGAGGGGTGTTGACTTAGGGTGGGTGGACCGAGTGAGTTCGGGATTTATAAGAGGTAATGCTTGGTGGTTTTCGATGAGCTTCTAGGTGAATCTTGGTTAGGGATAGGCTGGTTAGGTAGTGACCGAGGAATTTTTGTAGAAGATGTGTGGTTAGCAGGGCATGATGTTTGTGATATCTTGGGAAGTGTAGGAAATGTCGTGTAAGAGTATTGAGGATATAGTATGCGAGGGTACTCGAGTGTGAGGTTAGAGATAGGAGTTTGACTTTTAGAGGTGGGTTGCTTGTGGGAGAGCTTGGTGGAAAGCAGTATGAGATTGGAGTGTCAGAATGAATTAGGATTTCTTCTATGGGATATTATCCGAGTTGAGGTTAGTGAGTCTAGATGAAGATTGGTCTTGGCTTGAGAGTTGGAGATGAGCGAGCGGGGATTGCGTTTTAATGTGACTGGTATAATGCACAAAACTTTCTTAATTATGTGATTATGGACTGGCATGATGTTAGATAGCGACCATGATAAACCTAATATGGCATGATATTACATGTTGATATGCAATACTGAAATCTAATTGGTAGTGACAACTGTGATCATGATATATTGATACATTGCTATCCTACTATGTTGTTCTAGAAGCATGTTATGATGTGTTGTATGAATCATGAGATAATGATATGTTGCTATGTGGAAGCATGATGTTATATTATATGGTTAATAAGCATGATTATGAACATGTAAGTGATGAATATGACTTGGAGCATGAAAATGACTTATATTTATAATTTTATATATGAGATGATGGTGCATGACTGCTAATGATCGTTGTATAGTATTGTGATGAGTAAGATGATGTCTATTGAGCATGCTAATGGTTGATGATTGATATACTGCTTGATTTTCCCTTTTGCTAAATCTTAATAACATGACCTTGGTTGTGGGGATGTATTGACAATGGGTTTTGGGTCGTTGACTAGGTGATGAGAAGATACTTTTATGACTTCTGGTGTGATGTCGTGACATTTGTTATGATTTCGATATGTTGTGAGATGCATATTATGGTCTTTATTATGATGTGGGGATGCGTGATGTGACCTTGTGGCACCATGTTGATATGTGTTTTGAGACTTGCCTTATGACGTGTTGGTTGGAGATTGGTTGGTTTGTATGGTTATGCATTTCTTGTGGCTTGAGAACCTTGCTTGAATTTATACTGATAGACTGATTTGATTCTGGAAACTAGGAAGAAAATATGGGATTAGCCCTTAGAGGCGGATGATTCCACCTCCCAGCTTATGAATTTGATCGATTGATATGCAAGAAACTGATTTGGGTTTTGGAAGATTTTGATGAAATCTTGATTTGAATGGATTTGACTTGTTTTTGGTAAAAAAAAAATTTGCTTGGTTAAACGTCGGATTTGAAGATTTTGAGCGGTTTTTGGAAAGGACCAATTTGGATTTTAAAAGAATAAACGATATTGAGAATTTCAGGGATTTCTAGGCCAATCATTCCATTACAAAACTCCTTCGAACCTTACATTATGACGTCTCACGAAATGGATACAAGCATTTTATAGGGGCACTTATAGATTGCTTGCTAAGACCTAGTGGAGACGCTATGATGCTTTTCGAGTTATAATATGGCCGAGAAGTCGGACTAAGGATGTGGTAGGGGCCCATATCATATTCTTGCTACGACCAATTGGGGATATTATGATCACGACAGAAGATATTGTGAGGACCTCAAAGGGGCACTTATGAGGAGCTTATGGGATCAATGGAATGATCCTTGGACTCACCTATTTCAAACTTCATCCCCTATTTTAGAATGATTTTTGTCTCGGGGACGAGACTTGTTTTTAGAGGTGGATGATGTAAAGGCCCGGATTTTAAAATCTTGATTCTTGGAAAAAGAAAATTAAAAATAAATTTAGAATGGATTTAATCGGATTTTTGTTTTAAATTAATAAACTCATCTTTAAATTAATAAAACGAACTCCAGATTCATAAAACAAATTCCGGCCCAATCTTGAACCTTTTAAGATCGATTCCGTCTTTTTCTCGGGATCCGAAAAAAAATTCTTGAAATAACGATATTCTTTCGGGTTTAAAAATCTAACTGACCGGGAGAATGAGTTTCATGATTTATTTTCGGGTATTTTGAATTCACTCATGGGGACCAACATTTTGTCATTTTCTTCCAACCCTTTGCCAGTTGGTCTCCTGATGTACATATTTGTACCTTTGTTTGTTGCATCTTTTGAATTCATATTTCATTCGATTTCCAAAGAAAAGTTTCAAAAGTATATAAACTTGTGTAAGAATGAGCTAAAGTATAAGAAATAGAGTCTGCACGAGTTTTGAGCTAACCATGTAGGAATTCGATGAAATCAGAGTCAAAACGGAGAAGCCAAGTGAAGCTGAGCAGAGGTCGATATCGACCTGAGACATCGACATCGACCCTAGATTTCGACACGACTTCTGAGTGTCAAGATAGGCCACACAGACCAGACAAGAAGGCATCGATATCGACATACTACCTCGATATCGACCATCGTCATAGACATCGACTGGAGCTGGACAAGTCGAGCAGAAACACAAGCATCGATTTCGACCTCTGGTGTCGATATCGACCCTACCTCGATAGAAGATAAATCCGATTTCGAGACTCGGATTGGGAAGTCTATCATCAATGCCATGAGTTATCTCGTTCTTTTAGATATTAGCAGCTGTTTATTATCTTTTCCTTTATGTTTTTATCAAAATAAAAGACCTATCCTAATTTGTTTGGATAGAGTTCATAGTTTAGATAGGAGTTACAATCCTTGGATAGCGAGGATTAGTAGCCTATAAATAAAGCCCTAGGGGCTGATTTGTTAGATCATCCAAGAAGCAAGACAATAATAATAGGCAATAGATAGTTAGAGTTTTTGTGCTTGAAAGTTTCAAGCGCTTATGATAGTTGGCGTTGAGATTGTAAAGATTCGAAATTTTCCATTTATGCAAGTTATTTCAATTCAAGACATGTCTACAATCAACATGAGCGAGTAGTCGCCCTTTCTTCTAGGGTCGGGGTGACTCCGACGATAGCCATGGTGGAAAGGTAAGTACGTCGCTAAAGAATGTATCTTTTATCTCCCTCTACCTTGTGCTTCATCTGTAAATGCGAATTTAAGGAACTCATGTTGTAAAACATGGGTAGTAATTAGGGTTTCTATTCGAAAGATTATAAACTCAATTATGACGAAGGTAGATACAAATTAGGTTAAGTAATTGCAAAATCTCTTTTCCTATTTGTCGGTTTAGGTGAATGCCTTTTCCTTTATGATGAAAGCATGCTTCTTTAGTTGATTCTTACTTCTTCTATCATGGTTGTCGTCGCGGTAATCCTTGGCTTTGGAAGACTTTTTCTTTATTAAGTTTACATTCAAATTTGCCCGCCGTTCGTTGAGTCATCGAAAAACCCAACACCCTTGCTTATTTCTGATCATTGCTTCCTTCCCATTCTTAAATCTTCGGCCCTTTCTTTGCTGACAAAACAACTAACTCACTGCAGAAAGACATCGATATCGACAACAGAGGTCGATATCGACCAAACTGATAGATCGACAGTTTTCTGAGTCGATCTCGAGACTCCTGGGAAACTTCTGCAGGCATCGATATCGACCCCCTTGTGTCGAAATTGACCCCTCTGTATCGACTGGCAGACTTTCGAGCCAGTCGATTTCGTGGACTAACATCGATATCGACCCCCACCAGTCGATATCGACTATAATTTTTGTTTCTGCAGGTTTTCTGTTGCAGAGAGCATTGACAGCCAAGGTCGACATCGAGGTCTGAGCTCGAGATCGAGGCTTCTGGTCGAACATAAAGGACGTGTCTTCAACACTACTAGGATCCCGCTGACTCGCTTCCTCGTGGATCGAACCTGATTCCCTCTTACTATAGCGGGGAGTCTTGAATTTATTTGAAGAGGCTAAGAGTTGTATTGCTTTATATTTTATTATATATTTCGATTCAATTCTCCCCACGTCAAATTTTGGAGCCGTTGAGCAAGTAGAGGATTTCACTACCAAAGAAGCGGCACTAAGGGAGCGTGCTGACAGGGAGGAGGAAGCCAGGAGACGATATGAGACTCAAATCAACGCCCTCCCCCGGAATGCAAAGCAATACATGCACCCATCACTCACAGTGCCTGAATCGGCTATTCTAATCCCTACTTCTAATTTTGAAATAAAACCAAACTTTTTAACTGAAATAAGAAGGCATCAATATGAAGGGAAACATAATGAATGCCCTATGGCACATATATCAACCTTATTAGACCTCTGTGATACAATAGCTGATGGACAAAGTCTTGAGTATGTCCAACTAAAAGCCTTTCGCTGGTCTCTTACAGGAAAAGCATTGCAGTGGTTGGAGAGCTTAGCCGCAAGATCACTCCGCACCTGGAATGAAGTCAAGGAGGCGTTTCTCAACAAGTTCTTTCCTCCTTCTAAGACGGCGTTGATCCGATAGAAAATCACGGCTTTCAAACAAAAGCCTGGTGAGGCTCTGGCGACTGTTTGGGAAAGGTTTAAGGACCTACTACGATCATGCCCGACGCATGGCCAACCACCGTACGTAATTCAGGAGATCATATACAATGCTCTTGATGCTGCCACCAAGGAGAGGATCAACACTTACACTGCCTATGGCTATCTTGAACTCGCTCAACAAGAGGCTTGGGAAACCATAGAAAGGTTGGTGGAATTTGACAATATATATGGGACTCCTGAGGCTTCCGATGCACCATCATCGTCGAGGCCTGCCCCATCTATGCCATTGTACGAACCCTCTAAGGTGATCGATAGGGATCAACTTAGAAAACTCCAAAAACAAGTAAGATTCCATTCGGCAAACCAGGATTGCATCGAATGTGGATTACAGCGACACACTACCATTGAGTGCCCCCATGCTGAGCAAGTGCAACTAACGGAGACTCATGAGGAAGCCAACTTCATGAGGGGTCCCAATCACCAATATTGGGGAGACTAAAGGTTCTAACAACCACGAAGGAACCAGGTTAACCCTAGGGACCCCCCACTCTATAGAGCTCCTGGGCACTCGGAGAGAGACCAAAAGAATGATGATCTTCAACTTGTGTTGGACAAAATAAGGCGGAACCAAGCTAAGAATGATCAATCCAATAATGCTATCCACTCTCAACTCAATCACCTTACCACAAGGATTGGGGAGATGGATATTTGGAAGAAGAACGTAGAGACCCAACTGGGTCAATTGGCGGCACAAATCCCTAGACGTTCCGGAACATTCCCTGGGTAACCAACTACCAATCCTAAGGGGCAATCCGGGTCAGGACACATAGCAGCCATGGAACTAAGGAGTGGCACCAAAGTTCATAAACCACAAAAGGCAACGGAGGAAGAAACAACAGACCCTGTCGACATCGACAAACCAGTCGATGTCGACCCTGAGGTCGATATCGACACCCATGTCGACCCCCTGGTCGACGTCGATGACACTGCAGAGCCTGAGAGATCACAACAGAGGTCGAAATCGACCCTACCAGTCGATATCGACCAACCTCCAGTCGACATCGATGCTCAGCAGGCTCCTCCGACCACCGTTTTGGCTTCTCCGCCAAAGAAGACGTTGCCCTTCCCTTCCAAAGCATTGAAGGACCCCACTCAAGGTAAGTTTAGGCGCTTTGTAAAGATTCTCCAAGGAATTAACATTACTATCCCTCTTATAGAAGCCCTAAGTGAGATGCCCGCCTATGTTCGATTTCTAAAAGACATCCTTAGCAAGAAGCGGTCCATGGCAGAGATCGCAGAGGAGTGCTCAAAGATGGATTTACCTGAGAAGAGGAGTGATCTAGGGAAGTTTGCAATAACCGTGGGACTTAGCCAACATCGCTACAAAGCCCTATGTGACCTAGGGGCAAGTGTAAGTCTCATGCCTCTCTCTATTTGGCAAAAGGTGAACATCGGAGCACTTGAACCCGTGGATATGAAACTTTATATGGCTGATAATTCATTCGTCAGTTCCACAGGTATAATTGATGACGTCCCTCTAAAGGTAGGTAAATTCTTTGTGCCTACTGATTTCATTGTATTGGACATGCCCGAAGATCCTATTGTACCTATCATCCTTGGTAGGCCTTTCTTAGCTACTGCTGATGCCAATATTAATGTATGTAGAGGATTACTAACCTTTACTGTAGGGAATGAAGTAATTGAATTCTCCTTCAACCCCACAATGAAGGAAATTAATGGTATGGAGATCAAGTCGGTCTACACTAGCATCATGGATTGCAAAAAACCGACGGAAATGGCCCTAACTCCTGAGGAGGCCCTAGCCCTAGCTGCAGAGGAGCTTACCGACGAGGACATTGAGGAGTTCCTGGCTACATGCACGAGTGATGAGGAAATATTCGATGATGCTTTATCTATGGAGCTCGAAGAAGAGGTCGATATCGACGAGGAGAGGTCGATATCGACCAAGTCACTCGATATCGAGTGCCCTCAGTCGATATCGACACACTCAGTAAGACAAGTTCTCTCTTCTTCTCTTGCAGGCGAAATCGACCAGCCTATGTCGACTGAAGAGGTCGAAATCGACCAGCCGATATCGACATCAGAGGTCGAAATCGACCAGCCGATATCGACATCAGAGGTCGAAATCGACCCTTACCACTTGTCATCAAACAGCTCTGAGGCCGAGGTATGTGCTAAACTCTCAGTCGATATTGACTATTCCTACTCGCCCTCGATTTCTTTTCTGCATGAATATTTTGAAGAGTCCCAATCAAAGTTGGCATCACTCTATGTTTGGTCCACGCCAACCCCTATAGCTGATTTGGGAACTTCAATCAAGAGAATTGAGACGGATTACCTCGGTGAGATTATGAAGACGGAGGAGGTAGAGCCAATCCTTATCCCACAAGGCCCTTCTCCGGTGCTTAAGCCTTTACCCGACACACTTAGGTATGAGTTTCTTGGTCCAAATTCTACCTTCCCTGTAATTATCAATGCTTCACTAACCACACATGAAGTAGATAAGCTTATGGAAGTACTTCGTGCTCATCGTAAGGCTATTGGATATTCTCTTGAGGACATAAAAGGTATTTCACCCGCTACTTGTATGCATAGAATCCTCCTTGAGGATGATCATAAGGCATCTATAGAACACCAACGGAAGCTCAACCCCAACATGAGAGAGGTAGTGAAGAAGGAGATCATGCGCTTGCTGGATGCAGGAATCATCTATGCCATCTCCGACAGCGAATGGGTGAGCCCAGTCCATGTGGTGCCTAAGAAGGGTGGAATGACCGTTGAGGAGAATGAGAAGGGTGAGCTTGTAACAAAGCGAATCACAACTAGTTGGCGAATGTGTATTGATTACAGGAAACTCAACAATGCCACTAGAAAGGATCACTTTCCCCTTCCATTCATTAACTAGGTACTAGAGAGACTCGCCGAACATGATTATTTTTGTTACCTGGATGGATATTCTGGCTTTTGGCAGGTCCCTATTCATCTTGACGATCAGGAGAAGACCACCTTCACTTGTCCCTATGGGACTTTTGCATATAGGAGAATGCCATTTGGGCTCTGCAATGCCCCTGCTACCTTTCAAAGATGTATGATAGCCATCTTCTCCGACATGATTGAGGACATCGTGGAGGTATTTATGGATGATTTCTCTGTTTATGGCACTACTTTCGATGTTTGTCTTGCTAACCTTCGCAGGGTACTTGCACGATGTGAAGAGACAAACTTAGTTCTCAATTGGGAAAAGTGCCACTTTATGGTAAGGGAAGGGATTGTGCCAGGCCACAAAGTCTCTAAAAGGGGAATTGAGGTGGACAGGGCAAAGATAGAGCTCATTGAAAAATTGCCACCACCTTCATCAATTAAGGACATAAGAAGCTTCCTTGGTCACGCAGGTTTCTATAGGAGGTTTATTCAAGATTTTTCTAAGATTGCCAAACCTTTAACTAACCTACAAATGAAGGATGTTAAGTTTGCATTTTCTAGTGATTGTCTTGAAGCTTTCAATAGGTTGAAGGAGGCCCTTATATCTGCCCCAATCATTCAATTGCCCGATTGGTCACAACACTTTGAGATCATGTGCGACGCAAGCGATTATGCCGTAGTTGCTGTCCTAGGACAAAGGAGAGACAAAAAGCTTCACACCTTCTACTATGCAAGAAAGACTCTTGATGCCGTTCAAACAAAGTACACCACAACGGAAAAGGAGTTCTTGGCAGTAGTCTTCGCTTTTGAGAAGTTCCGCTCATACCTAGTAGGTTCTAAGGTAATTGTTCATACTGACCATGCAGCTCTTAGGTACTTGATGGCGAAGAAGGATGCTAAACCTAGGCTCCTACGATGGGTGCTCTTACTACAAGAGTTCGACGTGGAGCTTAAAGATAAGAAAGGAACGGAGAATTCCGTAGCCGATCATCTTTCACGGCTACCCATAGGGCTTCTGGAAGAGTCACATGACAACATACCAATCAATGACTCCCGCCCTGACGAGCACCTAATGAGGCAAGAGGTAAGACGGGCAGAAAATCTACTCGATATCGACCCCGACAGGTCGATATCGACTGCCCCGAAGGTAATACTTGCATCGATGTCGACCAATTTTGATCACAGGTTTTCCAGTGTAGATGTCCAAATCGACCTCCAGACGTCGACATCGAGGACCCATATCGAGCAGCCTATATCGACTGAACCTGTCGATGCCGTCCAGTCGATATCGACCCCTACAGGTCGATATTGACTACCTTCAAAACCCTCCGAATGTGACGAAGAGGTAAGCTCCGGTGAGGATTTCTTCTTTATACCTCCTTCCAGTCCTATTCATGATTTATTTGCTGTAAGAAGGGCGAAGGTACCTTGGTATGCGGATTTTGCTAACTATATTGTAGGAGGCGAGATTCCATCAGGCTTAACTTCACAACAAAAGAAGAAGTTTTTGCACGATGTCAAACAATACTATTGGGATGAACCCTACTTATTCAAACAAGGGAAAGACCATATCTTTCGACGTTGTATCCCGGAGGACGAGGTAGAGAGCGTGATTCACCATTGTCATTCTCTCCCTACAGGAGGCCAAGCTAGAGGATTCAAGACCGCGGCGAAAATTCTTCAATGTAGTTTTTATTGGCCTAACCTTTTCAAGGATGTGAAAAACTATGTAACCTCTTGTGATGAGTGTCAACGTGCAGGTAATATCACATGGAGGAATGAGACACCACTCACAGCCATTCTAGAGGTAGAACTCTTTGATGTATGGGGCATTGACTTCATGGGACCATTCCCTGTTTCAGGCCCCTACAAATACATTCTAGTAGCGGTGGACTATGTCTCTAAATGGGTGGAGGCCGTGGCAACTAGGACCAATGACGCAAAGGTAGTCTCTAAGTTTATGAAAACTAACATCTTTCCTCGCTTTGGTGTTCCTAGAGTTCTTATTTTAGATGGTGGATCGCATTTCATTGAGAGAGGCTTTGAAGCTCTTTTAGCTAAGTATGGGGTAAACCACAGGGTGGCAATACCCTATCACCCTCAAACCAGCTGCCAAGTAGAAGTCTCCAATCGCCAAATCAAAGCCATCTTTGAGAAGACGGTCTCCCGCTCCCGGAAAGATTGGTCATCCAAACTGGATGATGCACTCTGGGCCTACCGAACGGCCTATAAGACACCACTTCGCACAACTCCCTATAACTTGGTATATGGTAAGTCATGTCATTTGCCCGCCGAACTTGAGCATAAACAATGTGGGCTCTTAAAGAGCTTAACATGGATTTCGACGAAGTGGGAAAAAGAAGGTTCATTGACTTACAAGCCTTGGAGGAGTTGCGCCTAAAGGCATATGAGAATGCCGAAATTTACAAGGAGCGCACTAAGAAATGGCATGATAGGAAGTTGGTGCCAAAAACGTATTAGGTAGGTGACAAAGTCCTTGTTTTTAATTCTAGACTTCGCTTATTTCCAGGAAAACGTATGAGTTACTTTGCGACGTTGGATCCACCTTTAAGGTAAATGGCCACCGAGTAAAGAAATATTATGACAAGGAGGACCCGGAAGAAGAGATTCGCGCCACCTTGGCGTTGAACTAGCGTAAAAAGGGAAATATGTCGAGCTAGCGACTTAAACTCAAGCGCTTCCGAGAGGCAACCCGTCTTTTCCTTTTCTTTCTCTTTTAGTTTTTAGTCTATTTTATATTTTCTAGATCATTCGTGGCTATCCTATCTAAAGTAAACAAGGAAAACAAGTCCAGAAGAGAGGTTGATATCGACCTATATGGTCGATATCGACAGGCCGACAGAAGGGAGCAGCAGCAACAATTACACAGATACAGAAGGGGGGTCGATATCGACCTCTATGGTGGATATCGACTACAACTGGAGGTAGGTGCCAGGTCAGTTTTTAATTTCTTTTTCGGTTTTAATTTTTGGGGTTAATTATCCCCTTATATACCCCGACTTCGACACCCTTCCCCCCTTTTCGATACCCTACACAGCCGCCATAGCTCTCTTCTTCATCTCTCTTCTTCATCTCCCTCCTTCATCTCTCACCACTCTCCTCACTACCGCACCACCACTGTCATCCCCACAACAGCAACCCCGACAGTCCACCAGATCCAACCCCGACAGCCCCGCCCTCTCTTTCTCTTCTCGCCATTGCCCTCTCTCTCCCTCGTTTTCAAGCTCCAACGCCCAGATCTACCCACTTTTGACCAAGAATCGCTAGATCCGGCCGCCCCAAGCCACCGGGGAGCCCACCGTGACACCAGCAGCCCCGACAGCGCCCAGATCCGGTCGATTTCGACACCCCGGCATCGATTTCGACACCTGCTGTTCGACAGTCGTTTCTTTTTCTTGATTTTTGCGGTTGTTGCCTCTTTCTCCCCTAATTCCGACACTCTTCTGGTATGATTTCTTACCCTTTATCTATTTTTTTTTAGATTTGCATGATTAATTAGTTGATTTAGGGAAGAAATTACATATTGGGTGTTTAGGGTTTGAACGATAATTGCGCGGGAAAGAATAATCGTATATATGTTGGGCATGAATCTGATTTTTTTAATTTATGTGGGGAAAGATCTGATTTTTGTATATTTATGGGAATGAATCTGATTTATATATATATATATAGGGGGTGAGATCTAATTTTTATAATTTCGATGGGGCAATAATCGGAATTTTCCATAAGTATGGGCTATGAATCTGATTTTTTATATATATGGGCTGATTCTGAAATTTTTTTTTAGTAGCTGAAATTCTGATTTATTTTGGGGTTTAAATTCTGATTTTTTTACAAGCTGAAATTCTGATTTATTTTGAAGTTTAAATGCTGATTTATTTTAGAGTTTAAATTCTGATTTTTTTTACAAGGGCTGAATTTCTGATTTATTTAGGAGTTTAAATTCTGATTTTTTAAGGGATTAAAAATCTGATTTTTTATATATGTAGGCCAAAATTCTATAAGTCATTAGGTTCCTTAGTGTTCAAAAATTCAAGAAATTATGTTTATCTAAATTTCCATCCTTAGGTACTTTATTTTTAGAACATATTACCACTCTCACTTAGACAATTTACCTTTACATAATTTCTAGCATAATATGGAACTTAAGTATGGGGTTCTCCCTATTTTATACAAAGGGGAATTATCTTTGGCAATGGTCTCTTTTGCAGACGATGGTGAGAGCCAAGAACATCCCTTAGGACACGCTCCGCATTGAGGACGATCAGCAGCGCTCCCTAGTTGAGGATCTGATTGCCCGAGCCAAAAGGGCTCGATGGTACCATCTCCCTGACATGATCCAGTTGGGGTTTCACACAGGCGTTCAGGAGGCATTTGAGAATGTCTCCCTGCACAGGCTGATCGAGCCACTGGAGGCACACTACCCCGTTATGACTGGGGAGTTTATGGCCACATTGGAGGTCCCTGAGCGCACCTCGACCAGCCGCCGAGTGATCTTACAGCTCGACAACAGGCGACACAGACTATCGCTCGAGGAGATGAGCAACATTTTTGGGTTCATCCACACTCCCGCCGCCTTTAGGGTCCAGGACCCCAACGTCATTTGAAGCTACATATCAGGTATACCCTACCCCGCTCCTACTGACTCCTTCACCTCCAGGGTCGTGAGTCCGCTTTTTAGGGTCATCTTGCGGGTCCTGGCGAGTACCCTTTGGGCCAGGCCTGAGCTCCGTCGCCCTACACACTGTGAGACGGAGACTCTGCGGAGGATGCTCTTCGAGGATGACCCTCTACCATACCTCCACGCCTGGCTCGAGCATATCCTAGACCGCAGACGCACGGTCTCTACAGACATTATGGACAGCGGCATGGTGGCCATCCTCGCCGAGGGTCTAGACATCCACACTGAGAGGTACACGGCCTACCAGCTCACGTACCTAGACGCTGCAGTGTTGCGCCAGGGCGTAGTCATCGCACCAGGAGCACAGGGATGGAGACACCCCTAGACAAGGATGCGTCTACGCCACGATTTTATGGATCTTCTATATATCCCAGATTGGTACCAGTCTTGCACTGGGCAGCCATATCATACGGATATAGATCCGTCTGCTGACCCCACCCTACGGAGGAGACCCCCACTCTACAACCATGAGTCGGAGGTGGACGCTATGTCTTGGGACGCTGACCCCCATTCTGACGGAGCAGAGCAGCCCCCAACCTACCAGGGGGCATGGATGGCGACGATGATGATGACGCCAGGGATGATGCAGTTGGAGGAGGAGAGGGCCCGCAAGGGTCCCACCACAGCCACCACAGCCACCACATCCATCACAGCCACCATAGCTATGTGCCTCCACCACCTCCTCCCTTCCAGCCCGCCTATACCACTGATTGGCAGGATGACATGACTGCGCGCTTTACTAGGCTGGAGCTCTCCGTCATTGAGATGCGCGAGGAGCAGCGCCGCTATGGGAGGTTCCTCGAGGGTTTGGGCTCATATATGGGCTTTTCCTTCGATCAGCAGGCTGGACCTTCCACATTCCCGCAGGGCGCCCCGACCTACTACTCAGGGTCAGCTCCTACACAGGACTGGCCCTTGCTGTTGCCACCACCCCCGCCACCTGAGCAGTGATGTGTGTTGAGTAAGTGAGCGTGAGTGATTCCTTCCCTCTACTTTACTTTTCTAACAGTGAGGACACTGTAATCTTTAAGTATGGGGTGGGGATTCAAATTGGACATTATAAACTGCTTTATCTGGTTGTGGTAACATTTAAAACTTAGCGAACTTGGCTTGTATTTTATTTACTTTCTACTCTATTTGTATGCATTGCATCATATTTAAACATTTATGCATTTTAATGTTTAAGTCCTTAGTCTTTAAGTTTGTTAAGTCTATAAAATATCAAAATCTAAAAAAAATAGAAAAATGCCAAAAATACAAAAAAAATGCATGTTTATTTTAATGTTTGTTTTTTAACCCTACTTAGATGTCCTATGATGAAAACTCAATAGCTGACTTGATCATGTAAACCCTATGGCATATTTGGTTGGTTTGGCCTAAGTCCTTAAATTTTTATGTAGATTGTGAACTTGTGATGAAATTGAGCATATATGATCCTAGGCTAAAAAGCAATCCAACAAAAATTGTCCTCGTGAGAATTTTGACCTATAGGGAGAACATAAAAAATCCCTCTGCTTTCTTGAGTGAATTTACTCTTCCTATGCATCTCTAAATGTTGTGATAGTTATTCAAAACCAATGTATATATATATGTTTATGTTTACGAGAATTAAATGATGGAGGCATTTTTTAAGCCCTTTTTATCCTCTCTTTACCTACCCTGCATTATCCCTGCTTGAAGCCAGAATATTAGCCTGAGCCTGAAATTGCAAACTCCACAAAATTATCCCTAGCCGAATTTAGCCCGACCCCCATTTGGGAATTGAGACTTAGATTGGCTGGACTAATGCCTTGTGGAAAGAAAAGAGCATAATGTCCAGTTTTGAGCAAGGAAATTATGGTTGGTGCAAATTTACATTTTGTCATATTTTGTAAAAGGATATTTGGCTCACCATATAAATGCATAAATCTTTAGTATTTATTCATTATTTCCGAAAAAAAAATAAAGATATATATATATAGTGCATGAGCCAAAATCCTTAAGTCTTTTATTCATACAAGTGTTATATTCTTTGAGAGGTATATTAGAGCTTGAAAGAAGGGTTGATAGTATGGTTTACATCTTTTAGTGCATCTTTAGAGCATATTCTATAAAGATGAGTTGGGAAAGAGCATTATAGGAGATTGAGCTTACATTGAAGAGTTATGGTTTGGGTATTGCAAGTATTGAAATTTAGGAGTCTTGATTCCCAAATTAGCAAAGCACCACATAGCCAAATAATTCCATACCCTTTATTTCATACCAGTCCCCATTACAACCCCGCCGAATGGAGTCTTCTTTGAAGTCTTCCATTGAGCGAAAGCCCTCCTGATGATTCTTATTGCATTTTCATAATTGGTTGCGAAGTGGATTTTTATAAATTGCAATGTTTATGAGACTGTATATGGAAATGAGTTGAGAGTTGATCTTCATAGCCTAAACACATGAGAGTTAAGAGCAAACACATTATCCCTGTGAGGTTGGATCAAAATTGCAATATGCCTATAGATCACCAAAATATGTGCTATGATGTTAAATTCACTTGCTTTGCTTTGCTACCGCTTATGATGTTGCTTTTGACAAGGGCGAAGACTTGAAGGATGTGTTGTAGGTATTGGTTATTGCTTGGTTATTGCTTGAGGACAAGCAAGTCTAAGTATGGGGTGTTTTGATGTACATATTTGTACCTTTGTTTGTTGCATCTTTTGACTTCATATTTCATTCGATTTCCAAAGAAAAGTTTCAAAAGTATATAAACTTGTGTAAGAATGAGCTAATGTATAAGAAATAGAGTCTGCACGAGTTTTGAGCTAACCATGCAGGAATTCGATGAAATCGGAGTCAAAACGGAGAAGCCAAGTGAAGCTGAGCAGAGGTCGATATCGACCTGAGACATCGATATCGACCCTAGATTTTGACACGACTTCTGAGTGTCGAGATAGGCCACACAGACCAGACAAGAAGGCATCGATATCGACATACTACCTCGATATCGACCATCGTCATAGACATCGACTGGAGCTGGACAAGTCGAGCAGAAACACAAGCATCGATATCGACCTCTGGTGTCGATATCGACCCTACCTCGACAGAAGATAAATCCAATTTCAAGACTCGGATTGGGATGTCTATCATCAAAGCCATGAGTTATCTCGTTCTTTTAGATATTAGCAGCTGTTTATTATCTTTTCCTTTAAGTTTTTATCAAAATAAAAGACTTATCCTAATTTGTTTGGATAGAGTTCATAGTTTAGATAGGAGTTACAATCCTTGGATAGTGAGGATTAGTAGCCTATAAATAAAGCCCTAGGGGCTTATTTGTTAGATCATCCAAGAAGCAAGACAATAGGAATAGGCAATAGATAGTTAGAGTTTTTGAGCTTTAAAGTTTCAAGCGCTTACGATAGTTGGCGTTGAGATTGTAAAGATTCGAAATTTTCCATTTATACAAGTTATTTCAATTCAAGACATGTCTACAATCAACATGAGCGAGTAGTCGCCCTTTCTTCTAGGGTCGGGGTGAGCCCGACGATAGCCATGGTGGAAAGGTAAGTACGTCGCTAAAGAATGTATCTTTTATATCCCTCTACCTTGTGCTTCATCTTTAAATGCGAATTTAAGGAACTCATGTTGTAAAACTTTGGTAGTAATTAGGGTTTCTATTCGAAAGATTATAACTCAATTATGACAAAGGTAGATACAAATTAGGTTAAGTAATTGCAAAATCTCTTTTCCTGTTTGTCGGTTTAGGTGAAAGCCTTTTCCTTTATGATGAAAGCATGCATCTTTAGTTGATTCTTAATTCTTCTATCATGGTTGTCGTCGCGGTAATCCTTGGCTTTGGAAGACTTTTTCTTTATTAAGTTTACATTCAAATTTGCCCACCGTTCGTTGAGTCATCGAAAAACCCAACACCCTTGCTTATTTCTGATCATTGCTTCCTTCCCATTCTTAAATCTTCGGCCCTTTCTTTGCATACAAAACAACTAACTTACTGCAGAAAGACATCGATATCGACAACAGAGGTCGATATCGACCAAACTGATAGATCGACAGTTTTCTGAGTCGATCTCGAGACTCCTGGGAAACTTCTACAGGCATCGATATCGACCCCCTTGTGTCGAAATCGACCCCTTTGTATCGACTGGCAGACTTCTGAGCCAGTCGATTTCGTGGACTAACATCGATATGGACCCCCACCAGTCGATATCGACTACAGTTTTTGTTTCTGCAGGTCTTCTGTTGCAGAGAGCATCGACAGCCAAGGTCGACATCAAGGTCTGAGCTCGAGATCGAGGCTTCTGGTCGAACATAAAGGACGTGTCTTCAACGCTACTAGGATCCCACTGACTCGCTTCCTCGTGGATCGAACCTGATTCCCTACTACTATAGCGGGGAGTCTTGAATTTATTTGAAGAGGCTAAGAGTTGTATTTCTTTATATTTTATTATATATTTCGATTCAATTCTCCCCACGTCATCTCCCTCCCCTTCTGCCTATTCGATTCCACCCAGAGCTGCAACCTAGCTCTAGCATGCTTGTTTCCCTATTGAGCTCAACACCAATCTCTTCTCCTCCTTCCCCTCACCCCTTTCCCCTCCATATTTGGCAAGATGCCAAGGAAGCCATCCTCGCCAATCTGCTCCTTGACCAAACCAAAATTGCAAGACATGATTCCCCTTTTCTATTTCCTTCTGCACTCCCTCTCCAATGTGCTCACACATCCCCTTCTTCATTTCGTCTGTCAAGCCCCAAACACACACAAGTATCCACATTTTTCACCCCTCCCACACCTAATCCTATAACTCACTTCCCCATTTATCTGACCTCTTTTGTTTCTCTGTTTCACCCCTCAAACTCAGCCTCAAACGCCACCGTTGTCGCCCCTCACCCCCTTTGTTTTTTTAGCAACCCCAGGGCCATCCCCTTAAGCTCTGTTTTGACAGCCACCCTCATCCTCTCCACTCTAATTCAACTCCATCACCACCACCAACAACTGAGAAACATCACCACACTTTACACCTTTCAAACATTGACTGAGTATTAAGATAGTACAAAAATACAGAAGCAAGCAACAACAACTCAATTAAAGTGCAATTAAAGAACTAGATAAATTTAAATTATAATTTAGCTCCTTAGCGGAACCACCGGGAAGATTTAGATCCCTCAATCTCTACTATATCTAAGGAAAAGAGACATGTCTTCAAGGATTTAAGTAAAATAAAGGGACACCATAAAGGATCAATCAATTTAAGTACACTCTAATTAATTTCACAGCAAGCATCCGCATGTTAAAAATTAATAAGCTTTAGGGTTTTGGCGTTTGCGAAAGCCGACGTTGGAGTTGTAAAGTTTTGAAGTTTATTTTAATGCAAGTTAGTTCTTTTAAAGCAAAGGTGTTTACTTCCATGAAGAGCGAGTAGTTCCCCAAGCTCTTAGGGTCAGGGTGAGCTCGATGTTAGCCATACATGCTTGAGGTAAATGTTTGATGTTGATATTGTGGCGTCTTGATAATCTTCTATGATTTTATGTTTAGTCCTTATCGCAAGAAAAGGGATTCATGTTAAAAACATTGGTTATAAACATAAAATTGGTAGAGACAATTAGGTTTATTTGCAAGAGTATTCCTACTTGTTGGTGTACGACGAAAGCTTGTCCCTCGGGTGAGAAAGCACAATTGTCCGTCTTACTGATCTTATGCATGTTTGGTTAACGTTTTGGTAAAACCTAGCCTTGGGAGTTGCTTTTAATCTATATTTACAATCATAAAAACTTGTTTATACTTCAACATCCATCCTACTATCTTTGGCCATTCTTTGCCAACGTTACTGACAACACTACAAGACTACTCGATATCGACACCTATAGTTGATGTCGACTGAATCACATCAAGTCGACGTTTGCTGAGTCGACATCATCTTTTTGCTCCTGTATTTGAGCTCGACATCGAGTGATCAACTCGATATCGAGTGCCCTTATATCGACCGACGATATTCTGAGTTGGTCGATTTAGTTACTGACCGTTCAATATCAACACCCTAGGTCGATATCGACTATTTCTTTTGTCTTTACATGTCTTCTACAATCCAAGATCGACAGTCACCATCAACATCGAGTACCCAATTTGAGATCGAGTGCCTTCTGGTCGACACAGGACATGATTCAGGCTATTCTAAGATCCCGCTGACTCGCTTCCTCAAGGATCAAACCTAATTCCCTACTACTGCAGTGGGGAGTTTTGAAATTATCTGAGTAGCCAGGGTTGAGTATATTATTTATATATTTCAATTCAATTCTCCCTACATTAAAAATTTGATTCCGTTGATGGGGAAGCTATCAATCACGCCCTAGTAGTCTATCTCACGTCGTTCTTTAAGTATTGTTTTACAACTGGAAGACTTTACTGCTAGAGAGGCGGCATAAAGTGACAGGGAGGAGGAAGCAAAGATGCAATATGAAGCCCAAATCGATGCCCTCCCTCAGAACGCAAAGCAATACATGCACCCAACGCTCTTCGTGCCTGAATCGGCTATTCTTTTCCCTCACTTAAAATTTGAAATTAAACCTAGCTTCTTAACTGAAATTAGGAGACCTCAATTTAAAGGAAAACCTAATGACCTCACTCCGCCTAGAATATGTCAAACTAAAGGCTTTTCGTTGGTCTCTTGTAAGGAAAGCACTTCAATGGTTGGAGAGCCTAGCACCAAGATCACTCCGCACGTGGGATGAAGTCAATGATGCATTCCTCAACAAGTTTTTCCCACCATCCAAGACGGCAGTCATTCATCAGAAGATCATGGCTTTCAAGAAAAAGACTCATGACACCCTGGCGCAAGTATGAGAGAGATTCAAGGAGCTTCTGAGGTCTTGCCCTATGCACAGGTAGCCCCCCTACCTCATCTAGGAGATCATCTACAACGCCCTGAACGTAGCTACTAAGGAGAGGATTAACACCTACACCTCCTATGGGTATCTTGAACTAACATAACAACATGATTGGGATACCATAGAGAGATTGGTGGAATTTGACAACACCTATGGGATTCCTGTGGCCTCCGACTGAAGGCCCTCCCCATCCATGCCACTCTATGAGCCCTCCAAGGAGATTGACCCTGACATCAAAGACCAATTCATGAAGGATCAACTTTGGAGGTTGCAAAAGCAAGTCAAGTTCCTCTCCGCCAACCAACCCTGTGCCTAATGCGGCTCTGAGAGACACATCACCACTGCTTGCCCCCACACAAAGCAAGTAGATATAGTGGAGACTCACCAAGGGGGGAGGTTCATGAGGAACCCCAATCGCCAAGGATATCAAAATTGTGGAAATCAACCACCCCAATACAACCCTAGGGATCCTCCACCTTACCGAGCTCCCGGCCATCCAAAGAGAGAGCCAAGAAAAACGATGTCCAACTCATCCTTGAGAAGATGAGGCGGAACCACACTGAGAGCAAGAACGCCAACAATGCCATCCACTCTTAATTCAATCACCTTACCACAAGGATTGGAGAGATGAATATTTGGAGGAAGAACATGGAGTCCCAATTGGGTCAATAAGCAGACACATTGCCGCTGTAAATCTAAAGAGGCAAGCCGGACACATTGCCGCCGTAAATCTAAGGAGTGGATGCCAATTGCAAGAGCCATGGAAAAAAGAAAGAGAAGTCACTAGAGAAGCAGTTGATGTCGACGACCCAGTCGATGTTGAGGGCCCTGTCGACGTCGAACACATACTCGATGTCGACCCACTGCAAAGCCCACAACACCAGAGAAGCACTCAATATCGAGTGACTCACTCTATATCGACTCTCAGGTCGATGTCGACACCTCTACATAGCGACAATGACACCAAATGCCCCCGAAGTCAACGAATCATGTCGATATCGACACACTAGTCAATGTCGACCAATTCAAAAGGCCAAAGTCGACCACTTTAGCTCCAACGCCGATGAAGGCACTCCTTTTTCCCTCCAAGGCGTTGAAGGATCCAGTGGATAAAAAGTTGAGGCGCTTCGTGAAGGTGGCTTCAATGACTCAACATCACCATACCTCTCACGGAAGCCCTTTGTGTAGCCGTGAGAGATGATCGGATGTGGAACTCTCCATTACCTTTTTGTCCTTAAGCTCAGCGTCGAACTCTTGGATTTGGAGCACCCATCATAGGAGCCTAGGTTTGGCATCCTTCTTCACCATCAAGTACTTAAGAGCTGCATGGTCAGTATGAAAAATTACCTTAGAGCCCACTAATTATGAGAGGAACTTCTCAAAAGAAAAGACCACTACCAAGAACTCTTTCTCCGTGGTGGTGTACATTGTTTGAACCACGTCAAGAGTCTTTCTTGCATAGTAGATGGCATGAAGCTTCTTGTCTTTCCGCTATCCTAGGACAGCTCCTACGGCATAATCGCTAGCATCGCACATGATTTCAAATGGTAGCGACCAATTCAACGATTGAATGATAGGGGCGGATATAAGGGCTTTGATGTACTCCGTTTTAGGCATATTTTGCGTTATGTTTTTAGTCTTATTTAAGTCTTTTTATGCATATTTTGTATTAGGAAAGTATGAAAATTGTGTAGTTGTTGATTGATTGCAAGATATGGAGTCTACACAAAGATTGGAGTGCTTTTCAGGGACTTATAGCTGATTTGGAGAAGTTTAGACTTACTTTGGAGCTTAAAGGAAAACCATGAAGGCAATGGAGAAGCTAAGGAAGAGCGCAGGATGGTGTAGCTGGAGAAAACCCAACTTTTCGTCATTCATCATTTTGAATCAAGTTCTGATGCCTTTATGATAGTTGTAGTCCTCGAAAAGAACTTTCCAATGCATATTCATATGCATCAATCGAACAAAGGAGGACTCAGGAAATTTCGTTTCAAGACAGAGCTGAATGCTGAAAATGCTAAAAGAAGATCGAGATCGACTACTTTCCACTCGAGATCAACTTGTTCCCACTCGAGATTGACTACTTGCCACTCGAGTTCGACTTCCACTCAATGTCGATGACCTAGAAATTGATTGGGGCACTAGAAATCGAGTGAAAGCACTCGACGCCAATAGAAACACTCGATGTCGACTGGAAATCTAGAAGCCGCGCACGAGAATGGATTAGGCCGAATCTTTTGAGACTTTCCATATCCAAGATTTTCACATATCTTTTTTATTTAGATATTTATTTCCTTATGGGTATTTTCCAATTACTCAAGGGAATTTAATTAGATAAAGTTTAGATAAAAGATTTACTTTCCTAATTAGATAAATTTTAGATATTCTATTTATCTTAGGATTAGAATTACTTTCCTTGGCTAGCAAGGATTAGTATACTATAAATAAAGGCCCTAGGCCTAGGATTTTATTCATTCAAGCCAATTCATCTTCGGACGCAAGTAGTTAGGAGGAGAGTCGAAGGAGAACATTGAAGGGTTTATAAGTTTTAGTTTTAATTTAAAGTTCTTTATTATGCTTAGTTTTAATTTTCCTCTTCTAGGGTTAGGGTGAGCCCAACGATAGATATGTGTGTTTGATTTATGAATTCATAATTGTGTGTGTCTTTATCATCATCTACCTATATGCTTAATCCTTTGTGAGAGTTGAGGAAATTTCTTATTCGCAATTGTGAAGCGAAAGTGAATTGATTGTGAATTTGGATAGTAAATAGGGTTTATTTCCGAAAGCCGACTAATCTTAATTAAGAGAAGGTAGAAACAATTAGATTTTTATGTGAGAGCCTCTATTACCTAAATTGTTGGAATTTGCGAAACTTGATTATTTGATGTAAAATATGCTCTTTTATGTGATTCATGATTCTTCACATATGTGTATTGTTGTGGTGATCCTTAACCTTGGAAGTTTGCACCTTTATTTATTTTATTCCATTATTTTTATCCTGCATAGTTACCCGACACCGATCACGTACTATTCCCTCTCCATCCCTCAACATCGACTAAGTCTCAGTCGACATCGACAGCAACCCCCACCACGTTTTCCTGCTATTCCCCGAACCTCGAAACATCTAAACTAGAACCACTGACTTCTCTCCTGAGGACGAACCTGACTCCACTATCCTATAGCGGGGTCTTGACTACAAATATATTTGGTCGAGAAACCCTCCCATTAGACTTCCTTCAACCTTTTGAAAGCTTCAAGACACTCGCTAGAAAACTCAAACTTAACATCTTTCATAAGTAGGTTACTTAATGGTTTTGCAATCTTAGAGAAATCTTGAATGAACCTCCTGTAAAAACCTGCATGAACAAGGCGGTGGCGATTTCTCCACTAGCTCTATCTTTGCCCTGTCCACCTCTATTCCCCTTTTTGACACTTTGTGGCCTAGCACGATCCCTTCTCTTACCATAAAGTGGCACTTTTCCCAGTTGAGAACCAAATTTATCTCGTCACATCGCTCGAGTACCCTACAAAGGTTAGAAAGACAAATATCGAATGCAGTGCCTTAAATAGAGAAGTCATCCATATATACCTCCACAATGTCTTCTATCATGTCAGAGAAGATGGCCATCATACACCTTTGAAAGGTGACAAGGGCATTGTAGAGCCCAAATGACATCCTCCTATATGCAAAAGTCCCATAAGGGCATGTGAATGTGGTCTTTTCTTGATCTTTGGGATGAATGGGGACCTGCCAAAAGCCAGAATATCCATCCAGGTAACCAAAATATTCTGTTCAACGAGTCTTTCCAATACCTTGTCAATTAATGGAAGGGGAAAATGATCCTCCCTAGTGAAGTTGTTGAGCCTTCGATAGTAAATGGACATTCGTCAACTAGTAGTGATTCGCTTCATCACAAGCTCTCCCTTCTCATTCTCTTTAACAGTCATTCCAACCTTCTTTGGCACCACATGGATTGGAGTCACCCATTCGTTGTCGGAGTTGGCATAGATGATTCATGCATCCAGTATGCGCAGGATCTCCTTCTTCACCACTTCTTTCATGTTGGGGTTGAGCTTCCGTTGATGCTCGATGGATGCCTTGTGATCATCCTCTAAGAGGATTCTATGCTTACAAGTAGAGGGTGAAATACCTTTCATGTCTTCAAAAAAGTACCTAATAGCTTTTCTATGGGCGCGAAGTACTTCCATAAGCTTGTCTACTTCCTTCGAGGTTAGTGTAGCATTGATAATCACAGGGTAAGTCGAATTATGACCAAGAAACTCATATCTAAGGGTGTTGAGTAAAGGCTTCAGCGCCGGAGAAGGTCCTTGTGGGATTGAGATTGGTTATATCTCCTCCATCTTCATGATCTCACCTAGGTAATCCATTTCAATCCTCTTGATTAAAGCTCCCAAATCAGCTACAGGAGTTGGTGTGGACCAAGCATATAACGACGCCAACTTTGATTGGGACTCTTCGTAATAGTTCTGCAAAAAAGCAGTCGACGTCGAGTATGATAGGTCAATATCGATTGATAGTTCAGTGCATACCTTGGCCTCTAAGATGTACGATGTCGATGGGTCATGGTCGATGTCGACCAACTCTATCGACTGGTCCTGGTGGATCTTGACTTCTTTTGTCGACTGGTTTACCTCGACATCGCCTGGAGTTAAACTTGTACATACCTGGCCTACTGCGGGTGTCGACGTCCACTGGTTGTACTCGGCATCAAATGGAGGTCTCGACATCGACAACTCTTGGTCAATCTCGAACTCGTGTTCAAACTCCGCCGATAAAGCATCGTCGAAGATCTCCTCATCGCTTGTGGCCAGGAACTCTTCAATCCCCTCTTCGGTGAGCTTTGTCGCAGCTTTGGCTAGAGCCTCTTCGGGAGTCAGGGCCCTTTTCATCGGTTCTTTACAATCCATAACGTTGGTATGAGCATAGACCGATGTTCACTCTTTACCAAATAGAGAGGGGCATAAGGCTTATGGTTGCCCCTAGGTCACATAGGGCCTTGTAGCGATGTTGGCCAAGTCCCACGGTGATTGCAAACTTCCCTGGATCGATGTTCTTCTCTGGGAAGTCCATATTTGAGCACTCCTTTGCGATCTCTGCCATGAAGTGCTTCTTACTTAGGATGTCCTTGAGGATTCGGACATAGGCGGGTATCTGGCTTAGGGCCTCCGTTAGTGGGATGGTGATGTTAAGACCTTGGAGTATCTTCATGAAGCACCTAAACTTAAGTTGGTGGGGTCCTTTAATGCTTTGGAGGGGAATGGCAATGTCTTCTTTGGCGTTGAAGCTAAAACGGTCGATGACGTGCCTTCTGTTGGTCCACATCGACTGTAGGGGTGTCGACATCGACTGGAGCACTCGATCTCGGTTGAGTCTGCATCTCAGTGTGCTCTGCAGTGGGATCGACATCGACCAGAGGGTTGACATCGACTGGGCACTCGACATCGATAGGGTGCTCGATGTCTACTGGGTCTCCAGTCTCTCCTTCCGCTTCAGTCCATTGTTCTTGTAGCTTGTGGCCACTCCTTAGTTGCATAGCAGCGATTTTTCCCAATCCGGATTGCCCCTTAGGATTTGTAGTTGGTTTCCCAGGGAACGTTCTGAACGGTCTTGGGATTTGGGCCGCTAGTTGACCCAGTTGGGTTTCCACATTCTTCTTGCAAACATCTATCTCTCCAATCCTAGTTGTAAGATGGTTAGGTTGACAGTGGATGGCATTGTTGGATTGATATTTTTGCTTGGTTGCACCTTATCTCATCTAGCATAAGTTGTAGGTCATCCTTTCGTTGGTCTCTCGGGGTGCCAGGAGCTCTATAGAGTGGGGGATCCCTGGGGTTAACCGGGTTCCGTTGTGGTTGTTGGAACCTTTGGTCTCCCAAATATTGGATATTAGGACCCCTCATGTAGTTGAATTCTTCATGAGTTTCTCCTAGTTGCACTTGTTCCGCATGTGGGCACTCGGTGGTGATGTGCTTTTGTGATCCGCATTCGATGCAATCTTGGTTTACTGCAAGGAACCTTACTTGATTTGAGAGATTTTGAAGTTGATCTTTGTGGACTTTATCCTTCACGTCTAGATCTATCTCTTTGGAGGGTTCATAAAGTGGCATAGATGGGGCAGGCCTCGTCCTGTCGGAAGCCTCAAGAGTCCCATATGTGTTATCAAACTCCACCAAACTCTCTAAGGTGTTCCAAGCTTCTTGTGGAGCAAGGTCAAGGTAGCCATAGGTGGTGTAGGTGTTGATCCTCTCCTTAGTTGCAGCATCAAGAGCATTGTAGATGATCTCTTGAAGCGCATAGGGTGGTTGGCCATGCGTCGGGCATGATCATAGTAGGTCCTTGAACCTCTCGTAAACTTTCTCCACGGTCTCATTAGGCTTTTTTTGAAAGCCATGATATTTTGTCGGATCAATGCCATCTTGGATGAGGGGAAGAACTTGTTGAAAAATACGTCTTTGACTTCATTCTAGGTGTGGAGCGATCTTGGTGTTAAGCTTTCCAACCACTGCAATGCTTTTTCTGCAAGGGACCAACAAAATGCCTTTATTTTTACATATTTAAGGCTTTGTGCATCAGCAATAGTATCGCAGAGATCTAAGAAGGTAGTAATATATGTCAAAGGGCACTCATTAGGTTTTCCTTCAAAGGTGTGTCTCCTAATCTCATTAAGAAAACTAGGTTTTATTTTCAAATTAGAAGTAGGGATAACGATCGCCGATTCAGGCACGGTGAGCGATGGATGCATGTATTGCTTTTCCGTTAGAGGCAGTGAATTGATATGAGCCTCAAATTGCCTTCTAGCTTGCTCCTCCCTGTCGCCACCTCTCTAGCGGTGAATCCCTCTACTTGCTTCCTTAGGCGTTCAATCTACTGAGCTTGTGCCTCTTGATCCGCCATGGCTCTTTTGATTCTAACTTGTACGTGGAGAAATCGCTCGGGGTCTTCTAATCCTTGAAACTCAGGAGTGCGATCATCTCGTCGCATACGCCTATAAAACAACACTTAAAGTAGAATGTGAGGTAGACTACTAAGGGCATGAATGATAGCTTTCCCGAAAACGACACCAAAATTTGATGTATGGGAGAATTGAAATTGAAATATATAAATAATATAAAACCAATTGCAACCCTAGCCTCTCAAATGAATTCAAACTCCCACGTTGTAGTGGTAGGGGAATTAGGTTCGGTCCTCAAGGAAGGTCGTCAGCGGATTTGATAATAGCCTAAAAACACGTTTTGTGTCGACCAAAAGTCACTCGATCTCGATTAGAGTACTCGTTGTCGATAAAGTGGCTGCCGATCTCGATGTAGAAGACTTGTAGAGACAAAAACAAGCAATCGATGTTGACCTAAGGAGTCGATGTGAGTATCGATCAGCAACAGAAGTCGACCGACTTAGAAGACTGTCGGTTGATCTAGGGCACTCGATGTCGAGTAAAGTACTCGATCTCGAGTTAAAAGTAGAAGCAGATGGAACATGTTGACACGGCAGATGTCGAACAAGGTAATGATGTCGATATCGACCTGAGTAGTCAATCTCGAGTGCTCCTACAGAAAGTTAGTAAATGTTGGCAAAGTAGGTTGAAGAAAGAAAGGATGGAAAAGGAAGCAATGATCAGCAATAAATAGGGGGTTGTTGGGTTTTTACATAACTCAACGAACGGTAGAGGATAACGATGTAAACAATAAAGGAAGGATCTTCCAAAGCCACGGATTACCACGAAGACAACCATGAAAGTAAAGGCGAGAAATCATCAAAGAAGCATGCTTTTATCATAAAGGATAAAGCTTTCACCCAAACCTGGCAAATAGGAAAAGATATCTTGCAACAAATTAACCAAATTTTCGTCTACCATTTTCATAATTGAGTTTATAATCTTTCGAATAGAAAGCCTAATTACTACCCAAGTTTCACAACATGAGTTCCTTAAATTTGCATTTAAAGATTAAGCACAAGGTAGAGCAGGATGAAAGATACCTTCTTTAACGACATACCCAACTTACCAACATGGCTATCGTCGGGCTCACCCCGACCCTATAAGAAAGGGCGACTGATGTGCACGCAAATTGCCATATTTTCTATGCACATTTATGTCCATTTTGTCGATATTTGCATGCATATTGGTTGGGAAAACATAAGATTAGTGTAGTTTAAGCTTATTTGTCAAATATAGAGGTCTACACGAGTTTTTATGTGATTTCGCAGAAATCGAAACAAAAATGGATAAATTTCGACAAACGAAAAAAGTGCGGAAAAAAAACTCAAAGTCTACTAAAGAGTCGAAATCGGCCTAAAGACTCGACATCGAGTGGAAACAGAGCAACCAGAAATCGAGCAGAGGAAGAACAGCGCAAGTCAACACAGAGAGCTCGATATCGATGTCCCATGGTCGATATCGAGTGGCCTGAATCGAGTAAAATGATAGAATTCGAGTGCCAATCCGAGTTCGAGTAGGACTAGTCAAGATAGAGAAAAGAAGAGGTCGATATCGAGGCCCCTAATTGATATCGACTGCTGCAGACAGATCCGACGCTGTTTTTGATAGAATTATATCCGAAGGCATCACATTTATCCCAAAGTCGAGATCTTCTATCCAATGCTACCAGACATGTTATCCTTTATGGTGAATTTGTTATTTACCTAAGGAGTTTTAGTTATTTACTTTATTTAAGTTTTATCTTAGGAATAAAGATAGAGTTTCTTATACATGGATAGCGAGGTTAGAAGTCTATAATTAGAGGCCATTAGGGCTAAGTTTAAGAGGGGAAGCATACAGAATTTCAATTTTCAATACAGTAGTAGCGAGTTAAAGAGAGAGAGAGAGTCGAGTGGGGTGTAGGAAGTGAGAGCGGAGTGGCTTTGTTCGGTGTACTTTCTTTCTTTTGAAATTTTATTCAAAGTAGTTTCTTTTCAATTATGATGATTGCAATGATGATGAAGCGCGAGTAGTTCACCCACTTCTAAGGTCGGGGTGAGCCCGACGATAGCAATGTAAGTTTGTGCATCAAAGGTATGATTTTTATGCGATTCCGTCTTCTATCCTATGCATGATCCTTTGCAAGAGTTGAGGAGATTCATTATTTGCATTACTGTAGCGAAATCCAATCATATTGTGAATTTGAATTTGTCAGGAAATTGGATAGTAACTCTAAGGTTTTATGTGAGAGCCTCTAATCACCTAAGTGTTGGTAACGAAAGTTATTTGACGGAAAGGCATCATCTTTCATGAATTTGGCATAATACTCGCATGGTTATCGTTGTTGCATGAACCCCCGACCTTGGAAGCTTTTAGTTTATTGCAGTTCATATAAATAGTTTGTGTTTTTAGTGTGTCCACCCTTCCATCATCATCCTACGTTCTTCGGACATCTTTTCCGATGCAAATTAGTGACTTTTACTGTTTCTGTTGAAGGCGCGATTTCGACTGCAGAGGTTGATATCGAGTGCTGACATCGATATCGAGTGAAAATTTTGACGTCGACTTTGCTTCTGTCTTTGTAGGAAACTACTAGAATTCGACTAGAACTGAGGTCGATATCGACTACACTACTCGATATCGAGTGGTCTTTTGGAGTCGAAACTTGATCGTGATTGCAAGCTTAGGAAGCGCTGACATACCTCCTTGTGGATTCGATCCCGAATTACCCTACCACTACATCAGCAGGGATTCTTGTATTTTATTTGCTTGGACAAGGGAGTTAGTCTAGTTTGATATTGTTTATTGATATTTATTTTAGCGATCCCTCCCCTTACGAACTGCGACTACTCGCTCATGATGATGGAAGACATGGTTGAATAAAAGGAAACTTGCATTGAATAAACAAAGTCTTTAAAATCTTAACGCCAACTATCGCAAGCGCCGAAACCCTAAAGCTCAAAACCCTAAACTCTATTGCAATTGTGTGTAATTTCTTTCTGAAATTGAATGAATAAATCAAGACCCTAGGTCTTTATTTATAGGATCTCAATCCTTGCTAGCCAGAGAAAGGAGTTCTATTCCTAGTAAAACTACTATATCTAAAATCTATCCAATAACAAGTAGGATAAAATATTATTAAGGTAAATAATAAAAATCCTAGGATAAAAAGGAAAGTACCCACAAGAAGTAATCTATCTAAACTCTAAGATAAAACTGTGGGCTTATTATATCTCTTCAACTCGGATTCCTCAAACCGCGTATGAACCGCGAGAATCTTCAGTGAACATCGACATGAGTAGTCGATGTTGAGTGCTTCGTTTATGCTCGACCACTCTGGATTCTACTCGACCTTGGGTGCTATGTCGATGTTGAGTGCTTCACTCGATCTAGGGTTGTGTCGAGTGCCTTTCCTGTAGGTCGTGTTTTCCTGGCTCTTTGTACTTAGTTTCTACACAATTGCTTCAGTCGATCTCGAGCAGCCCGGTCAATCTCGACTTCTCTATAACAGCCTTTGGCTTCTTGCTATGCTACAGAGGAGGCCACTGCCATACAACCACGAGCCGGAGATAGAGGCCATGTCCCGAGAAGTTGATCCCCACTTCGCTGGTGCGCAGCAGCCCCCAGCCTATCAGGGGGATGATGGTAATGATGACGACGACGACGAGGATGACGCTGATGATGATGCTGATGATGACGGTGATGGCCCGCAAGGGTCACACCACAGCTATATTCCAGATGTTCCACCAGTGCAGCCTGTATACCCTATTGAGTGGCAGGAGGACGTGACTGCACGACTATCCAAGCTTGACGTGACAGCTTATAGTGACTCACTAAGTTCTTCGAGGAGTCCAGTTTCGGCTTCGGCTACTACCCCCATGGCCAGCCGCATTATGGTCAGCCAAGACCATCCTACTCAGCACCGGGTCCATCATACTAGCAGGACCCGCATCACTACTATCCTAGCAGCTCTACCTTCCAACAGGGTGACCCTTTATATCACCCTGAGTCTTCATATTGACAGGGCTGGCCCTTGCTTCTTCCACCACCTCTGCCTCCTAAGGAGAGATTTTGAGTGTAAGTTAGAGTGAGTGTTTCCCCTCTCTTTTACTTTATTTATGTTGCTATCTGGTTGTGGTTCTGGTTAAAATTGGTAAACTTGGCTTGTAATAACTTTTATTTTGCTTTATGTTTATTTTTCTACATTGCATTCATGTTTAAAGTTTATGCATTTTAAAGTTTATGTTTTTAGTTCTTACTTTCATAAAAATGCAAAAATGAAAATAAAAATTAGAAAATGAAAAAATAATTATGCATATTTACCTTATTAGTTTGTTTTAAACCCCACTTAGATGTCCTATGATGAAAACTCAATAGCTGACTTGATCACGTAAATCCTATGGCATATTTGGATGGTTTAGCCTAAGTCCTTAAAATTGTTTTTATGTAGATTGTGAACTTGTGATAAAATTGAGCACATATGATCCTAGGCTAAAAAGCAAAATCCAACAAAATTGTCCTTGTGAGAATTTTTGCCTATAGGGAGAACATAAAAAAATCCCTCTTCTTTCTTGAGTGTATTTACTTTTCCTGTGCATCTCTAAATGGTGTGATAGTTATTCAAAGCCAATGCATATATATGTTTATCTTTATGAGAATTAAATGATGGAGGCATCTTTACCTACCCTGCATTATCTCTGCTTGAAGCTAGAACATTAGCCTAAGCCTTATATTGCAAACTCCACAAAATTATCCCTAGCCAAATTGAGCATGACCCCCATTTGGGAATTGAGAGTTAGAATGGTTAGAATAATGCATTGTGGAAAGAAAGTGCATATGTTTAGTTTTCAGCAAAGAAAATTTATAGGTTTGTATATAATTGCATCTTGTCATATATTGTAAAAGGATTTTTGGCTCACCATTATAAATGCACATTTTTATTTATTTATTTACTAATTTTTGTCCAAAAAATCCAAAAAAAAGAAGAGAAAAACAGTTATTATATTTAGTGCATGAGCCAATTATTCCTTAGTTTTTTTATCTTTTGTAAGAGTTATATTTTTGAGAGATTGATTAGGGTTTGAAAGAAGTTGATGAGCATCATGGAAAGTAAGTTTGGTTGAGCATTATTTTGAAATATGGTTTGGATAAGTTGAGTTAAAGTTTAGGAGTCTTGATTCCCAAATTTTATAAACCATCCACATAGCCAAATAATTTCATACCCTTTATTTCTTACCAAGCCCCATTACAACCCCGCCAAATGGAGTCTTCTTTGAAGTCTTTCATTAAGTGAAAATCCTCCTGATGGTTCTTGTTGCATTTACATAATTGGTTGCGAAGTGGATTATTATAAATTGCAATGTTTATGAGATTGTGTATGTAATCGAGTTGAGAGTTGAACTTCATAGCCTAAACACATTGAGAGTTGAGTGAAACACATTATCCCTGTGAGGTTGGATTAAAATTGCATATGCTTATGGATCGCTCATATATGTGTGATGACATTAAATTCACTTGCTTCGCTTTGCTACCACTTATGATGTTGCTTTTGAAAAGGGCGAAGACTTGAAGGGTGTGTTATAGGTGTTGGTTATTGCTTGGTTATTGCTTGAGGACAAGCAAGTCTAAGTATGAGGTATTTTGATGTACATATTTAGTGTCTTTTTATTTGCATGTTTTGACTTCATATTCCATTCGATTCCTAAAGTAAAGGTTAAAAATAATACAAATTTGTGTAGAATGAGCAAACTTGTAAGAAATAGAGTCTGCACAAGTTTTGGTCTAAATATGTAGGAATTGGAGCGGAATCGGAGTGAAAATGAAGAAAGCCAAGTAAAGATGAAGAGAGGTCAATATCGATCAAACAGGTCGAGATCGACTGGACCCGTCGACAAAGACACCCAGAGTCGATCTAGAGAGCAACAAACCTATAAAAGCACTCGACACAACATTATGTCAAGTAGAGGCATCGACATCGAGTAGACCCCAGAGCTCGAGTGAACTGAAGACCGTCGAGTCGAAACAGAGACCTCGATATCGACTCACCTGATTGATATCGAGTGGAAATTTACACGGTTTGCACGCGGATTGAGGACGCGGATTTGAGATTTATCCAATCTTAGCGTCAGTTTTATCTTCTTTTTAGATAGATTATGTCCTAGGAAACTTTCCTTTTTACCCTAGGGTATTTTATATTTACCTTAATAATGTTTCATCCTATTTATGATGGGATAGAATTTTAGATAAAAGTTTTAGTAGGATTAGAACAACTCTCCTTGCCTAGCAAGGATTAGTAGGCTATAAATAAAGCCCTAGGGTGCTGGTTTTTATTCATTCAAGCAAGCAAGATACAAAGAATTAAGCATTCAAAGCAATAGTTTTAGGTTTTGAGCTATAGGGTTTTGGCGCTTACGATAGTTGGCGTTGGGATTGTAAAGATTCAAGTTTTCCATTCAATGCAAAGTTATTTCCTTTCAAGTATGTCTTCATTCAACATGAGCGAGTAGTCACCTTTTCTTCTAGGGTCGGGGTGAGCCCGACGATAGCCATGGTGGTAAGGTTTGTATGTCGCTAAAGAAGGTATGTTTTATCTCGCTCTACCTTGCGCTTCATTTTGAAATGCGAATTTAAGGAACTCATGTTGTGAAACTTGGGTAGTAATTAGGGTTTCTATTCCGAATATTATAAACTTAATTATGATAAAGGTATACGCAAATTAGGTTAATTTATTGCAAGATATCTTTTCCTATTTGCCGGGTTTAGGTGAAAGCCTTCTCCTTTATGATAAAAGCATGCATCTTTATTGATTTCTCACCTTACTTTCATGGTTGTCGTCGTGGTAATCCCTGGATTCGGAAGATTTTTTCCTTTATTTGTTTACATCGTTATTGCCTACCGTTCGTTGAGTTACCGAAAATCCCAACAACCCACTGTTCTTTGTTGTTCATTGCTCCTTCTCCATCCTACATTCTTCAGCCTTTCTTTGCTGACAAAAACTAACCTTTCTGCAGGAACCACTCGATATCGACATCTGAGGTCGATATCGACACATCTGTTCTACGTCGATGTTTGTTGTGTCGATGCACTTTGTTCCTGTTACTAAGCTCGATATCGAGTGTTCTACTCGAGATCGAGTGCCCTATGTCGACTGGCAGTTTTCTGAGCCAGGTCAACGTGTGCTACTGACATCGATATCGACACCCCTAGTCGATATCGACTTCTCGTTTTTGTCTCTGCAGGTCTTCTGTTATAGTAGAAATTGACAGGTCAGGTTGACGTTGAGTACCCTACTCGAGATTGAGGCTTTTGATAGACATCAGAATGTGACTTTCAGGCTCTACTTATAGGATCCCGCTTCAATGCTTATACAACACCTAGTAAGTCATACGACTACATGTAGGAGGGCATATCTGATCAGTCTGAGTAAGTCCATAAAAGAACTTACCTGAAAAGTTGAAGAGAAAAGTGTAGCACAAGCAGAACCCACTCAATCAACAAGCACCTATGATATTAATACGAAAGCGATAAGGCACAAGAGTAGTAGTCACACACACACCAAAACCATGTCCCAAAACCATTTTTAAAACCAATCCGAAGTCCAACCATTTCAAATCATTCTCAAAACAGAAACATGAAAAGCCAAATAATCTGAATAAGCCAAATCCATAATACTCAAGTTCATCTCCTTTTTCAAGTATCCATCATTAAATCTTAGTCAAGTATAAAGAATCCCGACACTTGAAATGAAATTCCAAAATGTTGTCTAATTATTTAACTTGATAAATCGATATTTCCAATTTCCTTCAAAGTCCCTTTTTAATTATTAAAATAATCGTTTAAATAATATTTCCAAAACTCAAATCTCAAAATTGACCTTTGACCCAAAATCCGACACAAAAAGGTCCAACCCAAAAACCAACCAAGATGCCCAAATACAAGGGAGTAGCCTCGGCCATTAGGCTACTAGGGTGGTTTTCGCGGCGGCGAGATGGCCACTCGCCGTGGTGAAAACCCACCCTAACTCCCCATGAGGAAGGGCACTCGTTGGCCGCGAGAGGCCACTTTCTTCTCGGTGAAAGCCGCACTCACGGCCGCGAGATGGCCTTCCTCCTATTGGGTTTTGTTCTAACTCACCGCGGCGACCATGGTTTTGCCGCAGGGAGATTCAAAGATATTGGCTCATTTTTGCCTTGAATCACTTCTGATCCATCCCAAACTTGTTTCAAAACATGGGTAAACATATCCCGACACCAAACACCAAAAGACACAAACAAGGACTAGAGGGGAGAGCGAAAGAGGGATTACCTAGCCTCCTTGAGGCTTCTTCTAAAATCTTGGAAGAGGTAGGTCCTTTGGCTCAGATTCCATGAGTTTTTTCTATGACAAGGCCTAGGAGGGACAGATCTTTGTTAAAAGAGTGCCTTTACGAAGTTTGAGATCAGAAATGAGGGAAAACGAAGAAAAATGAGCTCACCTTCTCAAAATAGGGGAAAGGGGTGAAAATGGGCTCAATGATGCTCCCTCAAAAGTTAGATCTTCTGTTTCTTGGCCTTGGAAGGTAGAGGAGGGAGTAAGGATCAAGCTTGAATAAACGGGGAAGAGAAAGGAGTTAAAACGAGGGAGAATAAAGTGATTTACTAAGGCTATTACGGAACTGGATTCCCACTCGCGACAGCGAACAGGAACTTGCGGCCGCGAAAGGTGTTATCTTGCTTCTGGGTTCTTCCTCGCAGCGGCGAACAAGAACGTCGAGGCCATGAAATGTCCAGGGAATGTTGTCCTTGCTTGAATTAACATTTGGCCTTCGTTTTCTAGGTTCGATCTTCCAATGGGTGGTGATTGAGGAGTGTTTGGAGGGTTTAGAGGCTAAAGAAACATAAAAGATATGATGTAAAGAAGGGTTTCAAGTATTGAAGAAGAGAGAGAGAGAGAGAGAGAGAGTGGGAAGTTGATTGCTTTAGGGTTTGATTTTTGAATTAAAATTTGATAGAGTGAGAGCTGAGGTAGGAGGCTCAGATTTTTATGATGATATTTTAGGTTTTTGGGGATTGAAGCTTCTCTTATATAGTAGGACAAGTTGGCACATTAGGGTTTTAATGGGAAAAAAGACAAAATAGTTAAGGTTTTTTTTAGAAAACCCCCCGGGCACTAAGTCCGGGTCGGGGAGTTTGCATGTAAATTCGAATGAAAGAATGGGGGGTCAAAGACCCTACAACTTTAGTTATCAGCTTCGAAAGCAACGACGCAGCCTAGACTCTCAAAGCTGAAAAACCAAGATAAAATGTCATGGATGTATGTTCCATCCAACATGCAAGTCTTCGGGACACATACAAAAATGTTAAGAAAACAACCAAGGGTGTGCATAAGACACGTAGGTCTCTTAGGCCACACCATGAAAACACCAAAGGGGTTTGTTCCATATGGACATAGCCCTTCAAAGACACAAAACACCCAAACAAAACCAAGAGGGTGTTCCCGGAAGCACGTAGGCTTCAAATGCTTGCAGGCCCTAAAACACATCCCAAAATCATGCAAAGAGATCCAAACAAACACCAAAGGAAACATAGGGCTGATTTATGCAATGTTCTCAACTTCATGGGTCGGGAAAGATGTGTGGAGCAACCGAAACACATGTGTAGCAATGATCCTAGCCACGGCTTCCTCCGGAATGTGGTTGTCGTCATAAATCTTGGCATTACGAGCGTGTCATGTGAAGTATATGGTAGCCAAAAAAGCATAAATCTTAGCCCTCATATCGCACCTCTTCTTTCTTCTTTGTCTCCTCAACCATCTAAGCCCTCTAGCCAAGGTGTTGACCTCCTCTGGAATGCCAAAAATAGCCCGCATTCTTCTCCAAATCTCCTTGGAGAAAGGGCACTCAAAGAACAAGTGCTGATGGGTTTCTATCACCTCATCCTCATCACAACGCCTACAACAATGGTTAGTGTCTATGAAAAACAACCGATCAAGGGTAGGTAGTTTACCCAAATACGCCAACCAAAGGATGAAGCAATGCTTGGGTGTGTTACCCTTCGCCCAAACCTCTTTGTGCCACCGCACCTTGTTCTCCTTTTGTCGAAGATCCTCATAAGCTCTCATGACTTTGAATCTTCCTTCTCTACACCAATCATCAAGTTTCTCATCAAGGTGAGAAGTAGAGAAAATTTTGTTTTTTACCTCAACGAGAGCCTTGATGAGAGGAGAATCCCTCTTATGCGCTTCCCAATTTTCAACGTCCCTCACGGTGAGGTACTTGCGATTTATCCACCTCATCCATATGCAATCCTTCCTCTCATAGATACGCCAAAAGTTGCTTGACCATGAAAGCCAAGTTCCATGTTTGGGTATCTATGAGGCCGAGCCCTCCTTCTTGTTGGGGGAGACACACCTTGGTCTATTTAACTCTTGGGGACCTCTAAAGGAAAGAGCAGCAAAGGCCTGTGAGGGCTCTAATGATAGCCTTCGGAACCGGTAAGACCAACAGCCAGAATCCCTCAATCCCTTGGAGGACCGAAGCAATGAGTTCCCTTTGACCTACATAAGAGAGATGCTTACCCGCCCAAAAATTAAGGTTCTTACAAATTTTGTCCAATAGGGGCGTATAGTTTGCAACACGGAGCCCATGGGGGCTGATGGGCACGCCTAGATATCGGAATGGGAACTCCTTGTCTTCAATGCCTGTGATCTCCTTGAGCGCAGTCGCTTCTTGTTGAGGAACCGAAGCTAAAAACATAGGCGACTTGCTTCTATTTACCTTAGGGCTGGATATCCTTTCAAACTTTTAAAGGCATCCCATCAAGATCTTGACCGAAGCTTCATCCCTACGCAAAAATATGACAATGTCATCGGCAAACACAAGGTGTGTAAGCCTAACATTATCACAATTTTGGTGGAACTTGAAGGCTGATTTGCTAGTTTCTACCTTCACGAGCCTGGAGAAAAATTCCATGGAAATAACAAAAAGGAGGGGGGATAGGGGGTCTCCCTGGCGAAGACCCCTTTTCCCCTTAAATAGACCATGCATCTCATTATTGATTTTAATAGAAAAATAAGTAGATGAGATACAAGTCATAACCCAATTCACAAACATAGGAGGCAAGCCAATATCATGCAAAGCAAATTCAAGAAACTTCCAAGAGAGGGTATTATTGGCTTTAGCAAGATCCACATTAAGAAAGCACCTTAAGTCCCGAATTAATGTGGTAGTGGGAAGGGAGGGAGTAGAAAAGGAGGGAGAGAGAGTGTGTGGGAGAGAGAGAGAGAGACGGGTGAGAGAGAGAGAGATCCACTGTTCCGACCTTAAGTACCGACTACCTATCCCGAAATCCGACTCAAGTTTAAATTTATTTCAACGACCCACAAGACTCTATGTTTTAAAATCCGAATATAATAGCAGACTTTGTCTCGACAATCGACGTTTTAAAACGTGTCGGAATATTTTTCAAACACTTTCCATATTTAGAAATGTGCTCGATGATGTACATATTTCTAGTCACTTTAAATGCATATTTTGACTTCATATTCCATTTGGTTCCTAAATTATAGATTGAGAATAATGAAAATTTTGTAGAATGACCTAACACACAAGAAATAGAGTCTGCACAAGTTTTGGTTTAAATGTATATGAATTGGAGCAGAATCGGAGTCTAAATGAGCAGCCAAGCACTGAAGAGTGGTCGATATCGAGTCACCCACTCGAGATCGACTAGATCGATCGACCTAGAGACCATGTGTCGATAGTTAAGCCAAAACCTATTGGAGAGCATGTAATGGCCCGGGATTATGATTCCCGGGTTACGTTTTGAGGGATGAAACCCATCGATGGGATCTTGCGGCCCGAGTACAGGTAGAAGGTTTGAAACCAACAATTGCCCTTTGAAAGTGGGATTTCATACCCAAAAACCGAGAGAGACCGTTAGAATCCCCTGTACCTGCCCTATGGCATAAGTCGCGAAATTCATTGATCATACAACCAAGAAAGATTTCAAATTCATACATAAGGTTGCCACGGCGGAGCCAGGTCAAAATACGATTAAAACATCCAAAACCAAACTGTTAAATGATTGGTGAAGTTAGAGTCTCGACTCTCTCTTTCCTCCATGTTAGACCCCGCAGTCATGGAGCCAAATCAGCAGCAATAATGATGAGCATAATGGATACCTAAAAACGTTAATTATGGGCGGGATTAGATCGATGCCCAATTGGGTCTGTCCCTTTATTAAAGGTGTTGCCCCCACCATATGTACACACATACGCTATACCTAATAATCATGCTTCTAGATGCAGGGCAGAATATGAACACACTAGCATGCCCCTAAGATCAAGTGCTTATAATAATAATAATAATAAGGCCTTATCACAGAATAGCAAATGGTATATCCCTCTCCTACCTCTACCCCCTTCCGATAGGGCGGAGACTGGCCAGCTCATGAATGCATTCTTTTCCATCATAATCGAATCAGCCCGTAGGCCCGACCCGTAATCATATATAAAGCCCGCATGAAAATCTCGTAATCATCCTCATAATGTAAGTAAAGGAAGTTCCATATGACTCGATTGACTCAGGACGGGACCCGATGGGACTGGGTCGTCCTATGACCCTAGCAAAGACTCTAGTTACTTCACAGATAACGGCCGTTCTGTTTACATACGCATAAAGAAATAGAATGCTCAATTATTAATGCAACTAGCAGGATACTACATGACATGCTGATCATGAATGCAAACACCTAGTATATCATGCACATAAGGCAAGGAATATCTATTCGATCTGAGTAAGCTCCGTAGAGACTTACTTGGACGTGTAGAATAGCATTAATGTAACACTAAGATAGGTTAAGATCACCTAGTAATCAGAATGAGTATATAAGTCTATATTCAATCACACAAGCACAATCATTCTACATAAGTTCACACAATCGAATGTCTCATCATCACATTCCATATCCTCATCATTCAACTTATCTCATTTTTCATCGTAAATTCTCTATATAACTTATCAAGTACCATCTCAACTCATCATCTCAACATCCCATCATGCTTTCATATACATCAACACATCATAATATCATTTTAAGGACATATATCAACATTTCATCTCATAATTCACATTCAAAGAGTACGTCAACATCGTATCATAGCAATATTGGCATATCATAATTTGTCACTTCATCATCATAGGTAACTAGCATATAATCTTTCATAACAAATCATCTCAATATCATGCTATGAGTCATACAATCATATCATCATGCTAGTTAGTCATCGAACAAGTCGGATTCCCAAGTTAGTTCCTAAGCCATTCCAAAATTCGAGTCAGTAAGTTAGAAATTCCGATTCTTAAAAACATTCGCCAAATTCCTTTTTGATTTAACTCGATACATATTTTTAAGTTCCTATATTTTATAAGATCATAATATAATATCTTTTAATCTCAAAATAATATTTATCTCTTTTAAATCTCAAAATAGTATAATATAATATTTCAAATACCAATTTCTTTAAAACACTTCCAAATAATATTTTCAAAACCTTAAAGTAACTAACCATTTTATTTAATAAAAACAGCCCTATGTAATTTATAAAACATATAAACTGACCCCTTTTATTTCGTAATATACCAACCGAGCCTCACCCTTTATATTAGCCCAAAACCGAACCCAAAGTTTCCCAAAACTCCAAATCAGCCCTTTTGATTTAGAACCCAATTCTGAAGCCCAATTTTTTTTTAAAATATCAGCCCTGGCCCAAAGGATTAGGCCCATAAATTAGGCCCAGAAGTCAGCCCATCTCCCATTCCCTTTTCCTTTTCCTGGAACCGAACTCAGGTTTAAAATAAGGGGGCGCCCATGCCTACATGACACGTGAGGTGGCAATGGGAGCGGGACCCACGGTCCCTTCCTTTTTTTTTTCTTTTAAAAAAAGAACTGCCCCCCCTTTTTAAACAGAGAAACCCACCCCACCCCCCCCCCCCCAACACATCACTGTTCATCTCCTCTAGCCCACCCCACCGCAAGAGGAGGTTTGGCCGGCGACGATTCCGACTTCGACCAAGCAGACACACATATACAGCCGAAAAGGAAGGGAAGGGAAGAAGGAGGGCTCAAAGTCGGGCGCGTCGGGCCTCGCCGAAGATCGATTCAATCTCGCCGGAGACTTGATGGGCTCGTCGGAGGCGCGACTTCTCTCCAGGACCTGAAGCAGGGCACAGAGGTGAGCTATGGTCGATTGCTCTGTGATTTCGAGCGGAAAGAAGGGTGAGAAGGCTTATCGAGATTTCCGACCGAAAAAGGCGACGCATTTGTGGGGTGTTCTTGTCTGTGTACTCAGAACAGTAAGTGAGGAAAGGGGCTTTTGAAATCAAAAGTGAGGAAGGAGACAATGTGAGGAGCATAGGATGGTCTGGCTTGAGGGATTAGAAAAGAGGAGTGGGTGTTAGGCTAGTTTAGGGAAGAAACAAAGTGAGGAGCATAGGGTGGTCTGGCTTTTCATTATCGAAAATGGAGAGGAGAATAATACAGATGAGGGAAAGAGACAACTAGCCAAGTGGTCCCCAAGTTATTTTCAAAATTATCCAAAAGATTAAATCTCGAACCCGGCTTTCTCGATCAATATCGTTATACAAATAAATTTTTTTCGGATTCCGAGAAAAAGACGGAATCGATCTTAGAATGTTCAAGATTGGGCCGGAATTCATTTTATAGATCTCGAGTTCGGTTTATTAAATTAAAGACAAGTTTATTATTTTATTATTATTGATATTATTTATTTATTTATTAATTATTATATATATATATATATATTTTTTTTAACAAAAATCCGATTAAAGCTGTTCAAATCCGGACCTTTACATCATCCCCCTCTAAAAACAAGTCTCGTCCCCGGGACAAAAATCATTCTAAAATAGGGGCTGAAGTTTGAAGTTGGTGAGTCCAAGGATCATGGCATTGATCCCGTAAGTACCTCATAAGTGCACCTATGAGATCTCACAGTACCGTCGTCATAATCATAATACTCCCAATCGGTCGTAGCAAGAATGTGGTATGGGCCCCTACCTCGTCTTCACTCTGACTTTTCGGTCATATCATAACTCAAAAGAACATCATGGCGTCTCCACTAGGTATTAGCAAGCGATCCACAGGTGCCCCCATAAACACTTGTATCCACTTCGTAGGGCGTCATAATGAAAAACCTGGGTCACAATAGTTTTCTTAAAATCGGAGCGAGTTCTTTTTAAATCTTCATTCAAAATCTTTAAAATATGAAATTAGTCGCAGGATCCCCAACTTCCCAATCATCCTACCATCCACCTCTATGGGCTAATCCCATATTCTCTTCCTAAGTTCCAATTCGGAAACAGGGTCTATCAATTCAGATCCGATAACAGTCCTAAGTAACATTGCTTCTTGTTTATCATACGTCTCACTCATAGACAATCTCTATAGCCTCATAACCATCTGCAATCTAAGCCTAATCCCCAACCCAATCACTAGGTATTTCAACGCTTAGGTCATCAAGTCGTCTAATGATCAATTTTCCTCAATAGCTCGAGTTCAAGTCCTAACATTCCACCTAACCATCTGGAACTCACATCCCGGAATCTACAACCGTCTAATTACCTATTTCGCCAAGATCAACATCTCAATCATCTACCAAAACTCCCTATCAAGTACATCCTCATCCTAGGTGCTTCCTACCAATTCATCCATTCCCTTTATGTCCTTCAAATTCCGTCCGGCCATTATCCCTTAAAAGAATCCTGAGTCACCTCAATATTTAAACGCGGAAACTATATACACCGTAAATCTCCGCGTTAATTATGACTTGCATGCACGTAGAAAGAGACGTGAACGCACGTCAAAAGAAACGTGCAGGTTGGATGGGGACACAACACAGATACGTGTAGGTACGTCTTGGTTACCGTGCCTGCACGTCATCAAAGACGTGCAAATGTGCACGTAGAAATTGACGTGCAAAAGTGCACGTCCAAAACGACGTGCAAACACGTCTTTAAAAAAACCAAAAAACGTTGCCCTTCGTCTCCCATTCACACTTTCGATGGCGACGACGATGAGAGTAGAGCTCCTTCTGAACAGAGAGATTCCGAGAGAGAGAGAGAGAGAGAGAGAGAGAGAGAGAGAGAGAGAGATGGAGAGAGAGACGGAGATGGAGACAGAGACGGAGGTGGTGGTGCCAACGATGGAGCTTGAGGCCGTGTGGGGCAGCGACGTCGGGGGTTCTCTGGTGGGAGACGGAGGTGGTGGGGCGGCTGTGGAGGTGGTGGTGGAGGGTGGAGGTGGTGGGGCGGTTGTGGACCAGGTGGTGGAGGCTGGGGCTAGTGGTGGTGTGGCGGTGGAGGAGGTGGTTGCTCCGGCGGTGGAGGAGGTGGTGGCGCCGGCGGCGGTGGTGGCGACAGCAGATGAGGTGGTGGAGGAGGAGTACGAGGGGGAGGTGGCGACATGGGCACTATTACCTTCGCGGAAGTGGCGTATGGAGGTGTCGCCCGTCCCGACCTCACCGGTATTTGAGTTATTTGAATATTTTATTTTATGTTTATAGTTTTTAATATTTAGTTTTTATTTTATTTTATGTTCCGCGTTATATAATATATTTTTATAATATAGTTATTATTTTATAATATAGTTTTTATTTTATAATATAGTTTTCATTATATGTATAATCTCCCATTATGTTAGTTTTTTTTATAGTTTTACAATATATTTTTTAAATATATAGTTTTAATAACTTGAAATATTTATTATATGTTTATAGTTTGTAGTATATAGTTGATAGATGTTATAGTTTTTAGTTTATAGTTTTTATGTTATTATATGTTTATAGTTTTATGAGTATATAGTTTAAGTTGTTATGTTATTATGTTATTTTATGCTTATAGTTTTATAATATAGTTTGTAAAAGACAAATATGAGCATAGTAAAAGACATTAAAAGACATTAGAAGACATTAGAAGACATTAAAAGACATTAAAAGACATTAAAAGCATATTAAAAGACATTAAACACATATTAAAAGACATTAAAAGCATTAAAAGACTTTAAAAGACATTAAAAGACATTAAAAGCATATTAAAAGACAAAAGACATTAAAAGCATATTAAAAGACATTAAAATCATATTAAAATACATTAAAAGCATTAAAAAAATATACGAAAACATGGAGGAAGTCTAATATGAGCATATTAAAAAAAACATAATCGACTCATACAGTAGATTAGCATAAGTCATACAAGAAGTAACATAATCTTAAACATTTCCCAATAACAGGCGACGAGACTCTTGAGGTCTGTCGGTACCCTTCGGGTTGTTCGGGTGGGAGACCGGGCAGCGGTCAGTCAGCGTAGGATAGAGAGTGGGCGTGAGGATATGGTTGAGGGAGGCGGTGATGGGGAGACGGTACTTGTTATTAGGGAGGAGACGTCGACCCATACAATAGATGAGATACTGCTATATGCATAGGGCGCCTAGCCGATCTTGGAGAGCCCCCGGTATGACAAGGACGACAGCTTCTGGCAGGGTCTGCTGTATTTCCGTTCATCTGGTGATCCGTTGTCTGGGCAGCAGCTGCGGATGTCATCCCAGGATGTACTCGGGGAGTTCATCACTGATTTCCATGCGGGTAGACAGGCAGAGGAGGTGCCTCCCGCCATCCATGAGGCTTCTACTTCTGTCATCCCTGAGAATTCGACTTTTGGCATCCATCATGCTTCTACTTCCGCCATCCATGAGGCTTCGACCTCTAGCACACCGGTGCCAATATCGATGGGTTCTGCGGATGACATGATCCCCGACGTGGCAGAGGAGAGGCAGGAGGGGCAGCAGGAGCAGAGGCAGGAGGGGCAGTAGGAGGTACGTGGTGCGGGTGATGCACCCATCCCTGCCCAGCCTGTTGGACCGGCTGCGCAAGAGGCAGACGATTTGCCTCCGGGCACTCTGCTAGTGTCTTACATGCACCACCGAGCGTATAGGGTTTGGAGGGATGTCTCTGTGGATCTTTCGCTGCTGAAGATCCACCATCGGGCGAGTCATCTGGAGGCTTTTAACCCGTATGTGTACGAGGGCCCGATGACCTGGTGGCAGGAGCTCCTTCCCATGGGCATCCCGCAGCTGCGGTCCCTGCATTGGGAGGGTATGGATGCGCAGCTGGTCACAAAATTCATGGAGCACTGCCATCTGGAGACCAGCTCCTTCCATTTCCCATTGGGAGAGATGACCATCACGCTACACGACGTAACCTACTTGCTAGGGTTGCGGATTGACGGACTGGCTTGCTTGTCAGCCCTAGCCGATGTGGAGCTGATCCCCACGATCACTGAGTACTACCAGCTGCCTGCAGAGACGCTGACGGCATACAGACGAGCTAGAGGCTACCCCGTTGGGCTGTTGACGGACCAATGGATCGAGCGACACGGTCCGATGGACGGGGGGTTTGTGGGAGGTGGCTTGCCAGGAGCTGAGCCTGACCGGTAGCGAGATTTGGCCCTGGCGTACCTATCCATCACTCTCTCCGCGACTTTGTACGTTGACAAGTCGCAGAGCCGGGTCGGATTCCGGATACTCGGCCTCGTTTGGGACCTCCCCCGAGCGGCCGACATCGCATGGGGAGCAGGTGCCCTTTCCTGTATATATAAGGGCCTAGGAGCGGCTACCCGAGCAGAGGCAAAGGGTTTAGATGGATGCACATCTTTACTACAACTACGAGTCCACGATTTTCGTTTTACAGGTTATTATTATTTTAGTCTCAATCTTACCAAATTGTTTTTTGTGTCAAGGCTTGGATCTGGGCATACTTCCCTCGCTTCCGTGGGGATCTGTCTAGCGATCCGGTTAGGACCGCGGATCGACGATGGTACGCCAAGTTCGAGCCTCCGAAGGCTCCTACTCGCAAGGACGATGAGGGCAAGCTCGAGCGGGTTCGGTATATGCGAGAGGAAGTCGACCGGTTTACCGTCGATGATGTAAGTCACCAATACTATACATATATTTAATATTTTTCGTAGATATGACTTACATCTGAATATTTTGTTTGTAGGTTTGTTGGATGCCATTTGGGCGTGATCTGGACTTCGACGGTGAGTACGGACGTCCACCTACCGCGACACGTTCACATTCTTTGGTAAGGAGGAGCCATATATGCCCGATCGGTGTCTACGGCAGTTTGGTCGAGTCCAAGGGGTCCCTGATGTGCGCGCAATTTGCCATATTTTCTATGCACATATGAATTCATTTTGTTGTCTTTTGCATGCACATTGATGGGAAAACATGGGAATAGTGTAGTTTATACTTAAATATCAAATATATGGGTTTGCACGAGTTTCCATGTGATTTCGCAGAAAACAGGATGAAAATGGATGAATTCAGAAGAGCGGAAAAAGAACTCGAAGTCTTCTGAAGAGGTCGAAATCGACTGAAGACCTCGACATCGAGTACATCGAGACATAGGAATCGAGCAGAAAGGAAACAGAGCATCTCGACACAGAAGAGGTTGATATCGATGTCAGGAGGTCGATATCGATCATGTCAGATCGACCAAGTTGATAGAAGTCGAGTAGGAGAAGGAGAAGCTCGAGATAAGATTTTGGAGGGGTCGATATCAAGTGGAAGGGTCGATATCGACCATGCCAGCAGAGGAATTCGACTCCGATTTTGATAGAATTATATCCAATGCTTGCAATATCTATCCAAAGGTCGAGATTTCCTATCATCAACATCAGATTTATCATGAGGAGGCTGATTTCACCATGAAGTTTTAGCTTTTACTTTTTATTTATTTATTTCATTTATCATAGAGAATAAAGATAAGGTTTCGAGTCCTTGTCGTCATCTACAAATAGAAGCCAATAGGGCTGAGTTTAGGTATTCGTTATTCAATTCTAAAAAGAAGATTTCGAATTCAGTTGCAATCGAGAGAGAGAGAGAGAGAGAGTGGCCGAGTGGAGTTGTAAAGCGAGAGCGGAGTGGCTTGTTCGGTTGTACTTTCTTTCGGAGTTTTAATTCAAGGTAGCTTTCTTTCAATAACAATGATGATGATGTGCATGATGAGGAGCGAGTAGTCAACCCACTTCTAGGGTCGGGGTGAGCCCGACGATAGCAATGTGAGGTAAGTGCATCAAAGGTATGACTTTTATGCGATTCCGTCTTCTACCCCATGCATGATCCTTTGCGAAAGTTAGGGAGATTTGTTATTTGCATTATTGAAGCGAAAGCCACTCATATTGCGAACTTGAATTACTCATGAATTGGATAGTAACTCTTAGGAATTATGCGAAAGCCTCTAATCACCTAAGTGTTGATAACGAAAGTTATTTGACGGAAAGACATTAAAGTTCATATCTTTAGCATGAAACTTGCATTGTTATCGTTGTGGCATAAAACCCCGACTTTGGAAGCCTTTTAATTAATTAAATTCTTCATAAAAGTCTTAGTTTTGCTTCTGTTCATCTTCCCTCTCCATTCTATTTTCTTCGGATCCTTTTCCGACAAATTGGTTACAAAAACAGTTTCTGTGACAAGCATCGAAATCGACTTTAAGGGTCGATATCGAGTACTAACATCGATATCGAGGTCTCTGCTCGACCTCGACTTGCTGTTTTGTCTTCTGCAGGAACTGCACTAGGAAATCGACCAGAACTGAGGTCGATATCGACCAGTATACTCGATATCGAGTGTCTGCTGAGGTCGAAATCATTGATCGTGAGTACAACAAAGGAAGCGCTGACCTACCTCCTCGTGGATTCGATCCTGAATTACCCTACTACTACAAGGGAGGGGATTCTTGTATTATTTGTTTGGGACAGGGAGATAGTCTAGTTGTGCTTTATTTTATCCTCCTATTTTACATACATACACCTTTCCCCTTACCGTCCGAACAAATTGGCGCCGTTGCCGGGGAGGCAATCAATCGCCACCTAAGTTAATCACGATCTTTTTCTAAGCTTATTTTGCAGGTTTATGCGACGTTCTGATCGCGGACCTATCCTGGAACCAATTGACGAGCCTGAACGTTTCTACCATCTTCGCAACAAAGCAATTCGCATCATGGCTGACAACGAGACGCAGGCTGAGATCATAGAGCGGTTGAGAAAGGAGATCGAGGACCACAATGCTACAATCGCTGCTGAAAGGGCCGCTGCTGCTGCTGAGCGAGCCCGTGCTGATAGGGAGGAGGATGCGCGCAGACAAGCCCAAGAGCGGCTAAATCAGTATCCACAGACGGCGATGCAATACATGCATCCGCCCCTTCATGTTCCTGAATCTGCCATTATAATTCCTCACTCCAATTATGAATTGAAAATTAACTTCCTATCTGAGATTAAAAGAAATACTTTTGAAGGAAGACATAATGAATGCCCCCTGTAACACATCTCTACTTTTATGGACTTATGTGAAACAGTTGCTGATGGAGTAAACCTAGAGTATGTGCGACTAAAATCTTTTTGATGGTCTTTGGCAGGAAAGGCATTACAATGGCTTGAAAGTTTGGCTCCACGATCGCTAAGGACATGGGCGGAGGTGAAAGATGCATTCTTGAACAAATTCTTCCCACCTTCTAAAACGGCGATGCTACGACAAAGGATCACGGCTTTCAAACAAAAGCCAGGTGAAACCCTAGCACAGGCGTGGGAGCGCTTCAAAGACTTGCTGAGATCATGCCCGACGCATGGGCAACTTCCATATGTCATCCAAGAGATCTTTTATAACGCCCTTGATGCGCCGAATAAGGAGAGGATCAATTCATATACCTTCTATCGGTACATTGAGCTTACACCAACGGAGGCATGGGAGACCATTGAGAGGCTTGTGAACTTTGACAACACCTATGGGGCTGCTGCGGCCTATGATGCAAGGCCTGCCCCATCTATGCCACTATATGAGCCTCCAAGGGAGATAAATCCTGAAGTACGGCAACAATTCCATAACGATCAAACACGCCGCCTTCAAAAGCAAGTAAGGTTCCTGAGCAACAATCAACCTTGTCAGGAGTGTGGTTCAATAAGGCATAACACCAGTGCCTGTCCACATACTGAGCAAGTATCCATGGCGGAACAACATGAAGAGGTCAATTGGACGAGAGGCCCCTATGGAGGGGGCAATCAACAAAATTGGGGCGATCAAAGGTTCTATCAAAGGGATCCCCCAACCTATAGGGCACCAGGGCACCCTGAGCGGGAGACTAAGAAAGATGACCTGCAAATCATCCTTGATGAGATGCGAAGGAACCACGCTGAGTTCAAACAAGCCAATAACTCCGTCCATACTCAGCGGCAGGGCATCAATTCTAGACTTGGGGAGATCGACGTTTGGAAGCGCAACATGGAGACTCAAATGAGTCAATTGGCGAAAGCAATGCCCAAGGCGTCCGGATCACTCCCTGGATCCACTGTGCCCAACCCAAAAGGCAAAACCACAGGTCATATCGCGGCAGTAAACCTAAGGAGTGGGCGTCAATTACAAACGCCCGAGCGAAAAGTGGAGGAGAAGGAGCCAGAACAGACGTCGATATCGACCCCCCCGGTCGATATCGACCAAGGTGACATCGATGTCGACTCTCCTGTCGATGTCGACCCTAATTCTGCGTCACCACAAAAATCGACTCTTCCAGTCGATATCGACCCCACTGCTGCCGATATCGACCTCACTACAGCCGCAGGAAGGAAGAAGGTGTTGCCATTCCCAACTAGAAAAGTGACTAAGGACCCAACGGAAAAGAAGTTCCAACGGTTCGTGAAGATGCTCCAAGGGCTTAATGTCTCTATACCATTCACAGAGGCACTTCACGAGATGCCATCTTATGTGAGGTTCCTTAAGGATATCTTGGGTAAGAAGCGATCGCTCTCTGAGATCGCAGAGGAATGCAACAGGTTGGAGCTACCACAAAAGCGGGCGGACCCAGGTAAGTTTTCTATCGCTATAGGTCTAGGTCAATTCAAATTTAATGCTTTAGTTGACTTGGGCGCTAGCGTTAGCATGATGCCACTAACCATTTGGCACAAGGTAAAGATAGGTCCTCTGGAGCCCGTGGATGCAAGATTATACATGGCTAACAATACCGTAGTTATTCCAACTAGGATAGTGACAGATGTGCCAGTACAAGTAGGCAAATTCTTTGTCCCCGCTGATTTCCTAGTTGTTGACATAGCGGAGGACCCTGCTTGTCCAATTATTTTAGGTAGGCCATTCTTAGCAACCGTCGATGCCAACATTAGCGTGAAGAAGGGATTGCTCTCACTCACAATTAGTGATGAAGTAATAGAGTATTCCTTCAACAAGACGGTGCAAAGTCAAGGGCCAATGGAGATAAAAGCCATCAAAGAAGCCCAAGTAGAGGAAGTTGAAGAAATCTTGAACGAAGGAGCTCAACAGGACATCGAAATCGACCCAGGTAAGTCGATATCGACCACTATTGTTCAAGATTCTGTGACAGGTCATAAGTATGGGGTCGACGGAGGAAAAGAGGAAGCATCGAAATCGGGGTCAAGGGTCGATATCGACCACACCCTATCGAAATCGACCACCATCAGCGCTGAGAAGAGAGGTGAGGAGACCTCGATATCGACCTCTGAGGGTCGAAATCGACCTGATCATATCGAGTCAAAACTCCCCAAATCGACTGATCCTACAGGTGTACAACAGGGGTCGATATCGACCTCCGAACATCGACATCGACCTGAGCCACAGACGGAGAAGAAGGTAAGTCAAGGTACGGATTCCTCTTGTTCAATTACAATAAAGGACTTATCATTATTTGGAAGAGGTGTGCCTTGGCATGTGCGTTTATGTAGGATATCCGATGATAGTTCAAGCCAATATGAGATAGGAGACAAGGTCTATGTTGCCAAATCTAAAGACCATTGGTTCCCTACAAGATTCAAGGATAAGAGCTTAGGTCCATTCACGGTGAATCAAATCAATCCCGGGGGAATGCAGTTGCGGGACAAGAAAGGAGTGATATTTGAGGCCCAAGCCACATGGGCTCTGCAGATGCCACCTTGAAAAGCGCAAAGGAAGAAGTCGGCCTAGCGACTTAAAAATCTAGAGCATGTAACAAAGACTTAGTTTTGGTTTTAAGACAGCTTAGTTTTGGTTTTAGACATTTTATTGTTTTGCATATTGTGTGTTTAGTTTTCAAATTGCAGGAGAGAGAAAAGCACACAGAAAGGCATTGAAATCGATGTCGGACATCGAAATCGACCTCAAGGTCGACATGGATAGGGTTTGTGATCGAGGCCGAGTGACCCTGAAGCCCGAGCAGAAATCAAGAGAGACATCGATATCGATGTAAAGGGTCGATATCGACCTTCCCTGTTGTCTTCTTCAACTCCTGAAATTTGTGACGGTTTAGTAAGTTTTCTTCTTAACCCTAGTTCTAATACAGTGAGGACACTATAAATTTTAAGTATGGGGTGGGGGAAAGGCTTATTTACTTATTCATACTTAGTTTAGGGTTGCATATTTATTTTAATGCATAAAAAAAATATAATAATAATAATAACGACCCCCATCAAAAAAAAAAATTTTTTGAAAAAAAGGAGAGTCATGGAAGTATAAAAAAGAGCTCTATGAAGCAAAATTAGATTCATTAGAGATATAACATGAGATTGCCTAGTTAAGGGAAGTCCCAATGAAGTGCAAATTTTTTGAGAAAATCATAAAGGAGATGAAAATTTGAAGTTGCTTTTGACATGTGCATGATAAGATGATGGAGGATTTTTTTATAAAAATTCCATACAAGCAAAGTTCATATCCTAGCCTTACATACGCATATTCACAAAGCCATATATGATCATTATTGCTCCACATATACATATTGTCCATTTTTTACCTTATACCCTATCCGGGGACAAAGTTTTTTGAATGGATGACATCTTTGGAGTTATATGGAGTTGTGCATTTATAAAGTTGTTGGCAGGAATGATACAATATGGAAAATTAAATGAGCGAGAAAAAATCCGATCACCTCAGGAGATAAAGGTAGGTCGACCCTGCTCGCTGAGATAATAGTTCGGCGAGATGGGACACAAAGGTGAGGAGTCCGAAGTACTAAGTATCCGGGGCCATTCATGACACCCATGTTTGCGACTCGCGAGAAGGCAGTGCTAAGGTTAGAGAGGTAAAAGCATTAAAGTGAAAAAAGCATTGAACGATGAGTGAAAGGTGAGACATTATGAAGGAGGAATGTGGAATATTTTGGAAAGAAAGAGTACTTCCCCGGATTTAACACCACATGGCCAAATATTAGCCCACCTTTAGCCTTTTACCAATCCACTTCTCACAAGCTTGAAGAAAGTCCTCTTGATTATTAATGCAATGTCGTTAAAATTATTTTTTGCATATTACCTCCTTTATAAGTATGAAATTGCTTTTATGCACAGGCATGGACTTGGTTGACATAAGTACCTTCTCGAGGATGGCAATTGATTGTAGGGACATATGAAAAATGAATCTATGATGTTGAGGGTTTACTTTCTTCCCCTGAATGACCATTAAGAGTATTGCTTGGGGACAAGCAAGCTTAAGTATGGGGTGTTTGATGTGCGCGCAATTTGCCATATTTTCTATGCACATATGAATTCATTTTGTTGTCTTTTGCATGCACATTGATGGGAAAACATGGGAATAGTGTAGTTTATGCTTAAATATCAAATATATGGGTTTGCACGAGTTTCTATGTGATTTCGCAGAAAACAGGATGAAAATGGATGAATTCAGAAGAGCGGAAAAAGAACTCGAAGTGTTCTGAAGAGGTCGAAATCGACTGAAGACCTCGACATCGAGTACATCGAGACATAGGAATCGAGCAGAAAGGAAACAGAGCATCTCGACACAAAAGAGGTCGATATCGACGTCAGGAGGTCGATATCGATCATGTCAGATCGACCAAGTTGATAGAAGTCGAGTAGGAGAAGGAGAAGCTCGAGATAAGATTTTGGAGGGGTCGATATCGAGTGGAAGGGTCGATATCGACCATGCCAGCAGAGGAATTCGACTCCGATTTTGATAGAATTATATCCAATGCTTGCAATATCTATCCAAAGGTCGAGATTTCCTATCATCAACATCAGATTTATCATGAGGAGGCTGATTTCACCATGAAGTTTTAGCTTTTACTTTTTATTTATTTATTTCATTTATCATAGAGAATAAAGATAAGGTTTCGAGTCCTTGTCGTCATCTACAAATAGAAGCCAATAGGGCTGAGTTTAGGTATTCATTATTCAATTCTAAAAAGAAGATTTCGAATTCAGTTGCAATCGAGAGAGAGAGAGAGAGAGAGTGGCCGAGTGGAGTTGTAAAGCGAGAGCGGAGTGGCTTGTTCGGTTGTACTTTCTTTCGGAGTTTTAATTCAAGGTAGCTTTCTTTCAATAACAATGATGATGATGTGCATGATGAGGAGCGAGTAGTCAACCCACTTCTAGGGTCGGGGTGAGCCCGACGATAGCAATGTGAGGTAAGTGCATCAAAGGTATGACTTTTATGCGATTCCGTCTTCTACCCCATGCATGATCCTTTGCGAAAGTTAGGGAGATTTGTTATTTGCATTATTGAAGCGAAAGCCACTCATATTGCGAACTTGAATTACTCATGAATTGGATAGTAACTCTTAGGAATTATGCGAAAGCCTCTAATCACCTAAGTGTTGATAACGAAAGTTATTTGACGGAAAGACATTAAAGTTCATATCTTTAGCATGAAACTTGCATTGTTATCGTTGTGGCATAAAACCCCGACTTTGGAAGCCTTTTAATTAATTAAATTCTTCATAAAAGTCTTAGTTTTGCTTCTATTCATCTTCCCTCTCCATTCTATTTTCTTCGGATCCTTTTCCGACAAATTGGTTACAAAAACAGTTTCTGTGACAAGCATCGAAATCGACTTTAAGGGTCGATATCGAGTACTAACATCGATATCGAGGTCTCTGCTCGACGTCGACTTGCTGTTTTGTCTTCTGCAGGAACTGCACTAGGAAATCGACCAGAACTGAGGTCGATATCGACCAGTATACTCGATATCGAGTGTCTGCTGAGGTCGAAATCATTGATCGTGAGTACAACAAAGGAAGCGCTGACCTACCTCCTCGTGGATTCGATCCTGAATTACCCTACTACTACAAGGGAGGGGATTCTTGTATTATTTGTTTGGGACAGGGAGATAGTCTAGTTGTGCTTTATTTTATTCTCCTATTTTACATACATACACCTTTCTCCTTACCGTCCGAACAGTCCCGCAGCCCGTCATCCCACCGAGGCAGGTAACCCTCAGGCCATAATTACTGCATCGCTTATGCTTTCATGTCGCACGAGAACGAAGACACGTACGCTTGGGTGTTGCGTCAACTTCAAATCTTGCTTGGGACTATTCAGCCTCAAGCTATTATGACTGATTGGGAGCTAGGTCTGTTGGCAGTGCTAAATTTTTTCTTCCCCAATGTGCAGCATCTCCTTTGCTGGTTACATGTCACGAGAAAATGCAAGGAAGCTGCACTAAAAATCACAAAGAATTTAAGCGACGCTGGCATTTTCAAGGGCAACTGTTGGGGGTTGTTCCAATCGAAGACGGAGGAATCATTCCAGCATGTCGTCGGGCACTACACGAGAGATGGCACCCATTCCCAGGTGTGATGGCGTATTTAGAGGCGGTTTGGCTTCCATACATAAGGAACCTCGTCCGATGCTACACGGATAATGTTCTACATTTCGGCATGCGTACAACAAACAGGTACACCATCCTTCTTATCTCTAATTACAATATGATATGTCATCAAACATTTAGTGGTATGAATTTCAATTTTTACGTGAAACTGTGTACAGAGTGGAGGGTCAACACAAGGTTCTAAAGGAGGCACTTCACTCATCGACTGGGGACTTCTGCGTCGTGGTAGATACAATCCATAGGGTCAATGATTGCCAATTGCATGAGCTGCAAACTGCTTTAGAGATCGACCGCTTCAAATGGCGAACGAGGTCGCATAAATTCAACCTTTTTGATGAGGTAAAGACTTTAATCTCCAAAAAGTGCTTCGACTATCTGTACAAGTTGTGGGAGGATGTCGTAAACCAAAACATTCCTCCGGAATATACGGACCGACATTGGAGGGTTTGTTACGGGATTCCTTGTGTCCACGAGATTCAGGCGTACGTCAGTTCTGAGACTCCGATACCCGCTGAGGACATCCACCCATTCTGGATGGATTAGTCATGGACTGACATCGACGACACTCCACTCCCGTATGAACTGTCATCTTCATACACGGCTTCCAACAACATATGCGACGATGACCTCCACCCACCCTCATCTTCAAGTGTCCGATTGAAAGGGAGGCCTCGTGGGTCGAGGAATGCCTGCAGAACCAACCCGTTGCTTTACGAGGAGTTCAGGGCAAATTTTGTGAGAGAAGAAGCACATGCTGCTCGACATGCTGCTCGACACCGTCACCAAGCTACCACAGCTTGACGTGGACGTGATGATGTATTCGGAGGGTTTAACTGGGGTCGAAACAACGTTGATCCCTTCATGCTCGGACATATTCAAGGTGTCAGGGACACTATTGGAGATGGTCATTGTGGCTACCGTGCTTTGGCGTCATTGACATCACCGATCGGCGAGTCTGCTTTCCCAAAACTGAAAGCGTTATTATGCAATCACTTGGAGGATCACGCCGATCTCTACGCCGGTTGTTATATAGGAGGGTACACATTCCAGCAGTTTGTCGACAACCAGAGATGGGCAGGACCTGTGCATAGTGATAGGAGACGTTGGATAGAGCTACCCATCATGGGTTTAGTATTTGCAACGGTATATCAGATTCCTCTCGTCGCCCTAGCTTGGCATCATCCGTTCACATGTCTCCCGATGTCCTCACCGACACCTGGTAACAACCCTCAATCAGCAACCCTTGGTTTAGCCTGCATCGGAAACCAAGACCATTTTGCCGCGGTACGACTTCAAACGTCTTATATATCCTATTATTACTTTTCATTTATATTTTAATACTCTAACTCTAATTTTTCGTTCTCATAGTTCTGGTTGCGTCCTCATGCTCCTATTCCACCACCTGCATCAGAATGGGTTGAACATCATCAACCGAGCGTCGAAGAATGGGATGCTCATTTTCAAGCTCAGTTTGACAGATTCCGAGCCTTACGTGTCGATGTCGGTCGCCCTTTACACTTTGTCGAGAGTTTATTCCACGAGTCTATTACAATTACCGATGTAAACCTTTTTTTTCGTGTCTTGTAATATTATTCGCATATTATTCGAATGAAAACCTTTCCTAAAATTATTGAATTTTATTCTATTAACATCTCCCTAAACCCTAACCATCTCCTTAAACCTTAAACCCTAAAACCTTGACCATAAACATCTGTACCCTAAACCCTAACTCTAAACCCTAACCCTAAACCCTAAATCCTAAACCCAACCCTAAACCCAATCGGACAAATTGCACGTCGATGACTACGTACACATTTGCACGTCGTTGACTACGTGCACATATGCACGTCATTGACTACGTGCAGACTTGCAAGTTAAAAGCAACGTGTAGGCCGACGTGCACTAAGATGCCACCCACCACATTTACACGTTAATAACGAAGTGCATGCACGTTAATAACGACGTGCAATTCCTTAACTACCATTTGCGGTGTATCTAACAACTGCCATATTTAAATCTTACTTTCGATACCACCAAGCCTTCTCAATAATAATCCACCTCTAAAGATCAGAATCCTATTGCTAGCCTCATCAATAACATCATACTATGTCCTCAATATTCGACACAAGGTTCATTTTTCTAAACGGCCTATACACCCCAGGATAACACAAGCACCTCACATCGATAGAAATAATCAACCACATATTCTTGCCAAATTCTAACCCAGGGAACCATCTAGTGCTCACTACAAACCATAATTCATCAAGTTCCCGCATCAATCCCAATCCTCACAATCACATTCTACCTAACTAACTCATCAGGACACCACTCATCCGAACCACATCGCTCCACATCCCGATAAGATCAAGCAATTTACCTTATTCAATTCATTGCACCAAATCACCATTCCGAACCTCACCGTAACCTTAACCCGTTGAAATTCTCAAGTCGTCTTAATCTAGTTCCTTATTCTACATACTCCTAGTTCGCCTTAGATTACAATTCCTCAACAACGACATCTCACCGCTTAAAGCCTCTATTTACTAATCATTGCCTCCGAGAATTCCTATGTTATCCTTATCCAAATTTTACCCAAGACATCACGATCCATTTGAATTCCCACAATTCCACGACCATTGCTATTCCCATAATCGCTATTTAAAACTTCTTCCTCGAAACCCAATCACACAGACCCATGATCAACCCTAACATACTCCTTTACTCCGCTATACTCCCTTCCTCAAAAACTTATTTGTCCTTTCCTAATACCTCCGCCTTCAATCACAACTCCTCATACCATCTACGATGCTTTCCTTATTTAAAATCTTCCATTCACGCTTGTAATGACTCTCCAGTTACACCTCTAGCTATTATCCTCAACCAATACATGAGTCACTATACAAGTACATATCTCTCCATCTTCTACCTATCATAAGAACAATCTAGTTCCCAAGATCTACTAACCATAGACCAACCTAGCCACTCAAACCTTATGATACCCATAGTTTATTCCTTTACCAAATTCACCTATATTCACAGCATGAATAACCTAAGCCTCAAAGTCTACACCTCCTCAAGCAATCCTAATTACCTAATTCTTATTGCCCTCCAAAACTGGTTCCTCAACAATATTGCTACCACTCCTAGTACGACAACCAACATATCATCACGTTCTCCTTATAGGAATTCCTCGATCAACATGCCTAGTCTACTCTCATTTACTCCCCAAGATACCTATCCCTCAACCAAACTGTTCACCTATACTACAACCTCATCTCCGCAATCCTGTCCCTCTCATCCTATGAATCACCTAAGGTCTAGATAGAAGGCTCACCTGAAAGTCCCTAACCAACGTCCTATCAGTCCTAGAACTCACCCAATTCTACCTAACCCCACGACTCCTTTCTTTGACTTTATCTCATACTAGCATCGACCCAAACATAAGACTTCAATTCCTTCTATCACTCTCCGACTATTCTACCAATGATTTTAGCCCACCCGATCAAAAGAAAGCAGTCAAGGAAATCATCACACATATCCTACGTCATACTTACTAACACCCTATATCTACAACATCACCAGTACATCGTCAGTCATATCATACAACTCAAGGTATCCCTATACTCAATAATATTGTGAATCATTGTACATATAGACATAATCTAGTCAAATCATCAAGTTGTATTATGTTAACGACCACAACAAAGATAACATCGTATCAACATCATAATGGTTCATCATCACGCACTAATAGAGTCTATCACCTATCATTTCATATCACCAGATCATGGTTCCAACAATTGAGGTTCACATTTTATAGGCAAAGCATTCAGGCAATAATCGTTAACTTAGAATATCACACGTATCATCATTACATGTCCGGACATTAAGGCATCGAAGCAATATTCGCTACCATCCCAGCCTATCAACCTCAGCACGTCGGAATTCATCATCATGTCAATTCTAGAACTATCACACAGGGTTCCAAGTCAACGGAGATAGGGAAGGACAATGGCGGACCACACAATTCCATACAGATTCAAACATGGACCAAAACTAAAGACGACGAGACTAGAGACAAGGTTCTTACCCGAGGACGACAACGATGCCCTTATGGAACTCTTTGAGGTTATAATTGCGGCTAGCAAAACACATATCAATCATGAAGCATACCGGTCAAGTTATAGAACACTAGCATGTATCTATCTCAAGGAATAACATGACATGCATTCGTTGAGGGAAAACATGCTCAAATTCTATATCAATGCACATGCGAAACGATCTAGCAACCTATCACCTTATGTAAGTCGATATGCCTGACGATTCTATACAAAGTATGCGGAATACAGTAGTAGTCATGCAAGTTATGAAACTATTCAGGATTGAATAAACATCATAAGCATATCATCTATGTTCAGTTAATCATGTTAGTTAGACACATAAGTAGGTCATATCATCCCGGAGTCAAATGCAGACATGCCGAGGTATGTCATAACTATCAGACTAATTTGCAACGAAATGACATGTACGAGGGGTATAATTAATTATCTCATTTTATGACAACGATGCTCACATAATAGGGTAAGTATGGCATGTAGTCATTCAATGAATCACCACTGGAAAGCATAGATCCTACATGACACTAGTAACACAGAGCAAACCGTGAGCATTGTCGATGTAGTCTGAATAAGTTCAACATATTAATTATGTATCATGTGTATAGAGCTTAGGATACAGCGTGGTGTGTGATCATGCGATGTGTCAGGTCACAGGTTCATGAAAGCACGAGAAGACACCACATAGTAGGAGAGAAACATCACGGTTGTCAGATGGGTGAGCATGCTATGAGTTAATGGTCATAGAAGGCATAATATGTAACGAGGGCAATATTAACATGCTAAGGAGACCAATTTACATGGACATACATACAACGAATAGTTGACCACACTACCATGAACCTAATCCAAAGGAGAGCAACAATCATGCAGATTTATAACATGTGACACATGCATCCAAGCAATCATTAGCACGACAATGCAATAAGCCAAGTAAATCATGTTGTGAATACAATCAACACATCAATCATGCAACCATAGAGAGGGCCACCATTATAATCAGAAAAAAATCCCTAAGGGCAATCATTGACTTATCCCAACCGACTTATCACCCCGTTCCCCATGGGACATTAGTATAACTCATTTTAGTAACGTCGAAGGGCACTCGTATTACTTTCCGAATGAGGATGGTAGAGTTTGTGTTTAGAATCCTGTCATCAAAAGATACGGTTCGACCATTTCAAAAATCGAGAAGGATGACTCCCTAAGGCAACTCTTTCTCTAGACTCGGAATCATGACTCATTTCCCATCACACACTCAAGTAACCTTGTACCCGATTAAACTTCCGACGCAATCAGCTTATCATCAGACAGAAGAGCTCGACATGAACATCAAGGTTTGGGACACGAAATATGAATCAGGACAAAAGTGAATGGACACTCTTCAACCCTTATCAACACACCTAAATTTTCGTGGGAAGGACGACGGAATTAGGATCATTAAGGAGGTTTGAAAAACAAAACGATTGTTCCACCAAAAAGTGAAAACCCAACTATATAGGAATAAGGCTTCTCCCACTATCTCAGTTAGGACATACCAATCGGACTCCTAGGCTAAGCATGCAGCACTCAGCACAAAAGCAGTCAAAGAGACTAATATGACCTCTTTTAAATTTTATAAAAGCACAAAGATGATCTATGCCATCCTTCGAGGGACGACTGACCGGAGGGGGAAATTACCTCACAGCTTCCTAACCCATGCCACTCCAACCCTCGGGCTCCTTGGAGTCTTCAAAACCCGTCTGTAAAAGAAAAATTGTATTTTGCCTACCGTTCCCCGAATTCTACATCCATAAGGGATGTCTACCGCTTGGGTCTCTACCCACGAGTTCGATCCTAAAGGCCAGTTAGTCTAGGGTTAAGTCCAATTAAATTCATTTTGCCCTTTCGAAAACTTTTGAAAGCCATTTGAAAACTTTGGGCCATTTTCAAGACCACTTCAACCTATCGTACTCGGTTTGCAAAACCTGGCCCTGATACCAACTTTGTAACGGCCCGGGATTATGATTCCCAGGTTACGTTTTGAGGGATGAAACCCCTCGATGGGATATTGCGCCCCGAGTACAGGTTGAAGGTTTGAAACCAACAATTGCGCTTTGAAAGTGGGATTTCATACGCAAAAACTAAAAGGGACCGTTAGAATCCCCTGTACCTGCCCTATGGCCTAAGTCGCAAAATTCATTGATCACACAACAAAGAAAGATTTCAAATTCATACATAAGGTTTCCACAGCGGAGCCGGGTCAAAACATGATCAAAACATCCAAAACCAAACCGTTAAATGATTGGTGAAGTCAGAGTCTCGACTCTCTCTTTCCACCATGTTAGACCCCGCAGTGATGGAGCCAAATCAGCAACAATAATGATGAGCATAATGGATACCTAAAAACATTAATAGTGGGCGGGATCAGATCGATGCCCACTTGGGTCTGTCCCTTCATTAAGGGTGCTGCCCCCACCATATGTACACACATACGCTATGCCTAATAATCATGCTTCTAGATGCAAGGCGGAATATGAACACACTAGCATGCCCCTAAGATCAAGTGCTTATAATAATAATACGGCCTTAATGTAGGACTAAGACAGTTTAAGATCACCTAGTAATCACAATGAGTATATAAGTCTATATTCAATCACACAAGCACAATCATTCTACATAAGTTCACACAATCGAAAGTCTCAACATCACCTTCCATATCCTCATCATTCAACTTATCTCATCTTCAACATACAGTCTCTATATAACTTATCAAGTACTATCTCAACTCATCATCTCAACATCCCATCATGCTTTCATATACATCAACACATCATAATCTCATTTTAAGGACACATATCAACATTTCATCTCATAATTCACATTCAACAAGTACGTTGACATCGTATCATGGCAATATTGGCATATCATAATTTATACTCATACTTAGCTTATATGTCACTTCATCATCATAGGTAACTAGCATATAACCTTTCATAACAAATCATCTCAATATCATGCTATGAGTCATACAATTATATCATCATGCTAGTTAGTCATCGAACAAGTCGAATTCCCAAGTTAGTTCCCAAGCCATTCCAAAATTCAAGTCAATAAGTTAGAAATTACGATTCTTAAAAACATTCGCCAAATTCCTTTTTGATTTAATGTTGGGTTTAGGGGAGGTGCGATTCAAATATTCAAATATATATCTTAACTATGCTAACTCTTTGTTCACGCAAATAATACAAGAATCCCTCCTGATGCAGTGGTAGGGTAATTTAGGATCGAATCCACGAGGAGGTATGTAAGCGCTTCCTTTGTTGTAATCACGATCAAGCTTTCGACCTCAGGAGACAATCGATATCGATGTGTCTGGTCGATATCGACCTCAATTCTGGTCGATTTTCGGTGATTTCCTGCAAAAGACAAAAGCAAACACAGTCGACGTTGAGACAGTCCTCGATATCGATGTTAGTGCTCGATATCAACCTTGCCCGTCGATTCCGATGTCTGTTACAGAAACTGTGATGCGTAACCTATGTGTCGGAAAAGAAGTCCGAAGATTGTAGAATGGTAAAGGAAAGATGATCAGAAATAAAAACATAACTTTTTATATGAATTCAATTAATTAAAAGCTACCAAAGTCGGGGATTCATGCCACAACGATAACAATGCAAGTATGATGCTAAAGTTATGAAATTTAATGTCTTTCCGTCAAATAACTTTCGTTACCAACACTTAGGTGATTAGAGGCTCTCGCATAATTCCTAAGAGTTACTATCCAATTCATGAGTAATTCAAGTTCACAATATGATTGGCTTTTGCTTCAATAATGCAAATAATGAATCTCCCTAACATTCGCAAAGGATCATGCATAGGATAGAAGACGGAATCGCATAAAAATCATACCTTTGATGCACTTACCCTACATTGCTATCGTCGGGCTCACCCCGACCCTAGAAGTGGGCTGACTACTCGTGTCTCATCATTGAACTCATCATCATCATTGAAAAGAAAACTACTTTGATTAAACTAAAGAGAAAGTTACAACTGAACCAACCCAAATCTTCACTCTCGCTTCACACCCAACTCTCTCGGCCTCTCTCTCTCTCTCTCTCTACAAATTCTATGTGTTCTATGACTAAAAATTGCTGTTCTTGGATGAAAACCTAATGCCTAACTCAGCCCTAATGGCCTCTAGATATAGATCTCAAATCTTGCTAGACAAGGATTCGGAACTTTATCTTTATTCTCTAAGATAAAACTTAATAAAGTAAAAACTAAAAATTCCATGGTAAAACATCTCAAAGGATAACTTGAAGATAGAAGATCTCTACTTTAGGATAGACGTGCATAGCTTCGGATAGAATTCTATCAAAATCTGGGTCGGACTTCTCTGCTGGCAACATCGATATCGACCTTCATCATCGATATCGACCTCTATTGTGTCGACATGCTCTGTTCTTCTCTGCTCGATTCCTGGTTGCTCTATTCACTCGATGTCGAGGTTCATAGTCGATTTCGACCTCTTCAGAAGACTTCGAGTTCTTTTTCCGCTCTTCCAAATCTGTCCATTTTGTCTTGTTTTCTACAAAATCACATAGAAACTCGTGCAGACCCATATATTTGACAATAATGCATAAACTACACTAATCGTATGATTTCCCACTAATATGCATGCAAAAGAATGATAAAATGGACTTAAATGTGCATAGAAAATATGGCAATTTGTGCGCACATCGAACACCCCATACTTAAGCTTGCTTGTCCCCAAGCAATACCTTTAATGGTCATTGAGGGGAAGAAAGTAAACCCTCAACATCATAGATTCATTTTTCATATATCCCTACATTCAATTGCCATCCTCGATAAGGTACTTATGCCAACCAAATCCATGCATGTGCATAAAAGCAATATCATACTTCATAAAAGGAGGTTTATGTGCATAAAACAATTTCAGCGACATAGCATTAATAATCAAGAGGACTTTTGCAAGCTATAGAGAAGTAGATTGGTAAAAGGCTAAAGGTGGGCTAATATTTGGCCATGTGGTGTTAAATCCGGGGAAATAAAACTTTCTTTCCAAAATATTCATTCCACATTCCTTCTTCATAATATCTCACCTTTCACTCATCGCTCAATGCTTTTTTCACTATAATGCTTTTACCTCTCTGACCTTATCACTGTCTTCTCGTGAGTCACAAACATGGGTGTCATGAATGGCCCCGTATACTTAGTACTTCGGACTCTTCACCTTGTGTCCCATCTCGCTGAACTAACATCTCAACGAGCAGGGTCGACCTACCTTTATCTCCTGAGGTGATCGGATTTTTTCTCACTCATTAAATTTTCCATAATTCACAAATTGTTTCATTCCTGCCAACAACTTCAATAATATGCACAAACACCATATAACAACTCCATAGATGACATCAATTCTCAAACTTGTCCCTGGATAGGGTATAAGCTATAAAAAATGGGCGATATGTAATATATGTTGAGCAATAATGATAATGATATAATAAGGCTCATATATGGCTTGTGACTTTTGCAAATATGCATGGGTAAGGCTAGGATATGAACTTTTGTAAGCACTTGTATGGAAATTTCTTAAATTCCTCCATCATCTTATCGTGCACATGTCAAAAGCAACTTCAAATTTTTCCTCCTTCATTTTTTCTTTTTTTTTTGCACTTCATTGGGACTTCCCTTAACTAGGCAATTTCATGTTATATCTCTAATGAATCTAATTTTGCATCGTCAAGCTCTTTTTTATACTTCCATGACTCTTTTATTTATTTTTAATTTTTGATGGGGGTCATTTTTTTTTATGACTCTTTTCTTTATTTTCAATTTTTGATGGGGGTCATTTTTTTTTCGAGAATAAAAACTATATGCAATGCTTAAAGATAAATATGCAATTCTAAATTAACTGTGTATGATTATCCAAAATTATGTAAAAACTATGCAATAACTTATGAAAATTTTCAAAATATGCTAAAAATATGCAAGTAAGCCTTTCCACCACCCCATACTTAAAGATTACAATGTCCTCACTGTATTAGAACTAGGGTTAAGAAATAAACTTACTAAACCGTCACAAATTTCAGGAGTCGAAGAAGACTGCAGTGGTGGTCGATATCGACCTTAAACATCGAAATCGATCACCTTTATCGATTTTCTGGCTCAAGCTTCAGGGTGATCCGGCCTTGACAACAAGCTCCTCTCAGAATCGACCGTAAGGTTGATATTGAGCTTTGCACTCGATTTCGATGTGCCTTTTGCTCTCTTTCTCTTTTCTGCAACTTGTTAAAAAAATAAAACCAAAAACATGCAAAGCAATAATATCTAACGTTATGTCTCAAACCAAAGCCAAAAGATTGTCCAAAACCAAAAACTAAGTGTCTGTCTTTGTTACAAGCTCTAGACTTTAAAGTCGCTAGGCTGACTTCTCCTTTTGCGCTTTCAAGGCGGTATCTGCAGAGCCCATGTGGCTTGGGACTCAAACAACACTCCTTTCTTGTCTCTCAGCTATATCTCGCCTGGATGGATTTGATTCACCGTGAAAGGTCCCATCCTGTTATCTTTGAATCTAGTAGGTAACCATTGATCTTTTGATTTGGCGACATAAACCTTGTCTCCTATTTTATAATGGCTTGAATAATCAACAGATACCCTACAAAAGCACACATGCTAAGGCAAACCTCTTCCAAAAAGTGATAAATCCCTAATTGAGATGGAACAGGAGGAATCCGTACCTTGACTTACCTTCTCTTTTTTCTGTGGCTCAGATCGACATCGATCATCAGTAGTCGATACCGAGCTCTGTTGTGCTCTTGGAGGTTCAGTCGATTTGGAGGCTTTCTGCTCGACATGATCAGGTCGATTTTGACCGTCAGAGATCGATATCGAGCTCTTTGCTTCTCTTTTCTCAGTTTCTATGGCAGTCGATTTCGTCATATGGGCATGGTCGATATCGACCTTTATGCTCGATTTCGAGGTTCCTTCTCCTCCGTCGACCCCATACTTATGACCTGGCACAAAACCTTGAACTTTGTTAGTCGATATCGACTTACCTGGGTCTATTTCGATGTTCTCTTTGGCTCCTTGGTTCAAGATTGCCACAACCTCCTCCACTTGGGCTTCTATGGCCCTCTTTTCAAGCTCTTCCGGTGTCATACTCCTTACTTTGGCTTCTCCACATGCGATGTAGACACCATTGATGTCCTTTATCTCCATTGGCCCTTGATTATTCACCGTCTTGTTGAAGGCATATTCTATCACTTCGTTGCTAATTGTGAATGAGAACAATCCTTTCTTCACGCTTATATTGGCATCGACGGTTGGTAGTAAAGGCCTACCTAAAATAATTGGACAAGCAGGGTCCTCTGCTATATCAACAAATAAGAAATTAGCAGGGACAGAGAATTTACCTACTTGTACTGGCACATCAGTTACCATCCTTGTTGGAATCACTACCGTATTGTTTGCCATGTATAGTTTTGCATCCACGGGCTCCAAGGGACCTATCTTTACGTTGTGCCATATGGTTAGTGGCATCATGCTAATGCTAGCGCCCAAATGAACTAAAGCATTAAAGCGATATCGACCTAAGCCTATAGCGATAGAAAACTTACCTGGGTCCGCCCGCTTTTGTGGTAGCTCCAATCTGTTGCACTCCTCTGCGATCTCAGAAAGCGATCGCTTCTTACCCAATATGTCCTTAAGGAACCTCACATAACATGGCATCTCATGAAGTGCTTCGGTGAATGGTATTGAGACATTGAGTCCTTGAAGCATCTTCGCGAACCGTTGGAACTTCTTTTCCGCTGGGTCCTTAATCATCTTCTTTGGGAATGGCAACACCTTCTTATTCCCTTCGGATGGAGTGAGATCGACATCGACTGGATGGGGGTCGACATCGACTGGAGGAGTCGATTTTTGTGGTGACTCAACAGCAGTGTCGACATAGAGTGGATGGTCGACATCGACGTCACCTTGGTCGATATCGACAGGGGGTTCGATATCGATGTTACATCTGGGGCCTTCTCCTCCGCTTTTTGCTTGGGCATTTGAAATTGACGCCCACTCTTTAGATTCATGGTCGTTATGTGTCCAGTAGTTTTTCCCTATTGATTGGGCACAGTTGATCCAGGGAATGTTCCTGATGCTTTGGGTATTGCTTCCGCCAATTGCCCCATTTGGGTCTTCATGTTGCGCTTCGAAACGTCGATCTCCCCAAGCCTAGAGTTGATTCCCTGCAGTTGAGTATGAACGGAGTTATTGGCTTGTTTAAACTCAACATGGTTCCTATGCTCAGGGTGCCCTGGTCGACATCGACGTCACCTTGGTCGATATCGACAGGGGGTTCGATATCGATGTTACATCTGGGGCCTTCTCCTCCGCTTTTTGCTTGGGCATTTGTAATTGACGCCCACTCTTTAGATTCATGGTCGTTATGTGTCCAGTAGTTTTTCCCTTTTGATTGGGCACAGTTGATCCAGGGAATGTTCCTGATGCTTTGGGTATTGCTTCCGCCAATTGCCCCATTTGGGTCTTCATGTTGCGCTTCCAAACGTTGATCTCCCCAAGCCTAGAGTTGATTCCCTGCAGTTGAGTATGAACGGAGTTATTGGCTTGTTTGAACTCAACATGGTTCCTACGCTCAGGGTGCCCTGGTGCTCTATATGGTGGGGGATCCCTTTGTTGATAGAATCTTTAATCTCCCCAATATTGTTGATTGCCCCCTCCATAGCGGCCTCTCGTTCACTTGGCTTCCTCATGTTGTTCCGCCATAGATACTTGCTCAATATGTGGGCAGGCACTAGTGTTATGCCTTGTTAAACCACATTCCTGACAAGTTTGATTGTTGCTCAGGAACTTGACTTACTTTTGAAGGAGGCATGTCTGATCGTTATGGAATTGTTGCCGCACATCAGTTTCTATCTCCTTTGGAGGCTCATAAAGTGGCATCGATGGGGTAGACCTTGAATCATAGGCCGCAGCAGTCCCCTAGGTGTTGTCGAAGTTGACTAGCCTCTCAATCATCTCCCAGGCCTCTGTTGGTGTGAGCTCAATGTACCGATATGAGGTATATGAATTTATCCTCTCCTTATTCGGTGCATCGAAGGAGTTGTAGAAGATCTCCTGGATGACATATGGTAGTTGCCCATGCGTCGGGCATGATTTCAGCAAGTCCTTAAAGCGCTCCAACGCATGTGCCAATGTTTTACCTGGTTTTTGTTTGAAAGTCGTGATCCTTTGTCGCAGCATCGCCGTTTGAGAGGGAGGAAAGAATTTGTTTAGGAATGCATCGTTCACCTCTGCCCATGTCCTCAGCGAGTGTGGAGCCAAACTTTCTAGCCATTGCAATGCCTTCCCTGCCAAAGACCATCGAAACGATTTCAATCTCACATACTCTAGATTTATACCATCAGCAATAGTTTCACACAAATCCATAAAAGTAGAGATGTGTTGTTGTGGGCATTCATTAGGTCTTCCTTCAAAAGTGTTTCTTTTAATTTCCGAGAGGAAGTTTATTTTTATTTCATAATTGGAAGGAGGAATAAGTATAGCGGATTCAGGAACATGAAGCGGCGGATGCATGTATTGCATCGCCGTCTGTGGATACTGATTTAGCCGCTCTTGGGCTTGTGTGCGCGCATCCTCCTCCCTATCAGCACGGGCTCACTCTGCAGCAGCAGCAGGCCTCTCTGCAGCAATTGTAGCATTGTGGTCCTCAATTTCTTTCCTCAACCGCTCTATGGTCTCAGCATGCGTCGCGTTATCCGCCATGATTTGAATAGCTTTGTTGCGAAGGTGGAAGAAACATTCAGGCTCGTCAATGGTTTCAGGATAGGTCCGCGATCAGAACGTCGTATAAACCTGCAAAATAAGCTCTAGGAAAACGATCGTGAGAAACATAGGTGGCAATTGATTGCCTCCCCGGCAACGGCACCAATTTCATGCGGTTAGGCGAGGTGCGATTCAAATATTCAAATATATATCTCAACTATACTAACTCCCTGTTCAAGCAAATAATATAAGAATCCCTCCCGATGCAGTGGTAGGGTAATTCAGTATCGAATCCACGAGGAGGTATGTCAGCTCTTCCTTTGTTGTAATCACGATCAAGCTTTCGACCTTAGGAGACACTCGATATCAATGTGTCTGGTCGATATCGACCTCAGTTCTGGTCGATTTCTAGTGATTTTCTGCAGAAGACAAAAGCAAACACAATCGACGTCGAGTCAGTCCTCGATATCGATGTTAGTGCTCGATATCGAACTTGCCAGTCGATTTTGATGTCTGTTACAGAAACTGTGATGCGTAACCTATGTGTCGGAAAAGAAGTCCAAAGATTGTAGAATGGTAAAGGAAAGATGATCAGAAATAAAAACATAACTTTTTATATGAATTCAATTAATTAAAAGCTTCCAAAGTCGGGGATTCTGAAGCCTCACCGTTTATAGTTTATATTAGCCCAAAATCGAACCCAAAGTTTCCCAAAACCCCAAATCAACCCCTTTGTTTTAGAACTCGATTCTGAAGCCCAAATTTTGTTTTCAAAACATCAGCTCTGGCCCAAATGATTAGGCCCATAATTTATGGGCCTAACTCAGGTAATGGGGCTAATCCTTTGGGCCAGACCTGATGTTTTTAAAATAAAATGTGGGCTTCAGAATTGGGTTCTAAAACAAAGGGGCTGATTTGGAGTTTTGGGAAACTTTGGGTTCGGTTTTGGGCTAATATAAACTATAAAGGGTGAGGCTCGGCTGGTATATTACAAAATAAAGGGGATCGATTTATAATTTTTTTAAATTATATAGGGCTGATTTTAGTAAATAAAATGGCTAGTTACTTTAAGGTTTTGAAAATATTATTTGGAAGTATTTTAAAGAAAATAGTACTTGAAATATTATATTATACTACTCTCAGATTTAAAAGAGATAAATATTATTTTGAGATTAAAATATATTATATTATGATCTTATAAAATATCGGAACTTAAAAATATGTATCGAGTTAAATGATGTGCGTGCAAATTGTCATATTTTCTATGCACATGTAAGTCCATTTTATCATTCATTTGCATGCATATTAGTGGGAAATCATACGATTAGTGTAGTTAATGCATTATTGTCAAATATATGGTTCTGCACGAGTTTCTATGTGATTTCGTAGAAAATAGAACAAAAATGGCCAAATTTGGAAGAGCGGAAAAAGAACTCGAAGTCTTCTGAAGAGGTCGAAATCGACTATGAACCTCGACATCGAGTGAACAGATCAACCAGGAATCAAGCAGAGAAGAACAGAGCATGTCGACACAACAGACGTCGATATCGATGATGAAGGTCGATATCGATGTTGCCAGCAGAGAAGTCTGACTCAGATTTTGATAGAATTCTATCCGAAGCTATGCACGTCTATCCTAAAGTCCAGATCTTCTATCTACAAGTTATCCTTTGAGATGTTTTACCATGGAATTTTTAGTTTTTACTTTGTTAAGTTTTATCTTAGAGAATAAAGATAAAGTTCCGAATCCTTGTCTAGCAAGATTTGAGATCTATATCTAGAGGCCATTAGGGCTGAGTTAGGCATTAGGTTTTCATCCAAGAACAGCAATTTTTAGTCATAGAACACAGAGAATTTGTAGAGAGAGAGAGAGGCCGAGTGAGTTGGGTGTGAAGCGAGAGTGGAGATTTGGCTTGGTTCGGTTGTTACTTTCTCTTAAGTTTAATCAAAGTAGTTTTCTTTTCAATGATGATGATGAGTTCAATAATGAGACGCGAGTAGTCAACCCACTTCTAGGGTCGGGGTGAGCCCGACGATAGCAATGTAGGGTAAGTGCATCAAAGGTATTATTTTTATGCGATTCCGTCTTCTATCCTATGAATGATCAGTTGCGAAAGTTAGGGAGATTCATTATTTGCATTATTGAAGCGAAAGCCAATCATATTGTGAACTTGAATTACTCATGAATTTGATAATAACTCTTAGGAATCATGTGAGAGCCTCTAATCACCTAAGTGTTGGTAACGAAAGTTATTTCACGGAAAGACATTAAATTTCATAACTTTAGCATCATACTTGCATTGTTATCGTTGTGGCATGAATCCCCGACTTTAGAAGCTTTTAATTAATTGAATTCATATAAAAAGTTATGTTTTTATTTCTGATCATCTTTCCTTTATCATTCTACCATCTTCGGACTTCTTTTCCGAAACATAGGTTACGCATCACAGTTTCTGTAACAGACATCGAAATCGACTGGCAAGTTCGATATCGAGGACTGTCTCAACGTAGACTGTGTTTGCTTTTGTCTTCTGTAGAAAATCACTAGCAATCGACCAGAACTGAGGTCGATATCGACCAGACACATTGATATCGAGTGTTTCCTAAGGTCAAAAGCTTGATCGTGATTACAACAAAGGAAGAGATGACATACCTCCTCGTGGATTCGATCCTGAATTATCGTACCACTGCATCGGGAGGGATTCTTATGTTATTTGCTTGAACAGGGAGTTAGCATAGTTGAGATATATATTTGAATATTTGAATCGCACCTCCCCTAACCGCATGAAATTGGCGCCGTTGCCAGGGAGGCAATCAATTGCCACCTAAGTTTTCTCACGATCGTTTTCTTAGAGCTTATTTTGCAAGTTTATGCGACGTTCTAATCGCGGACCTATCCTGAAACCATTTACGAGCCTGAACGTTTCTTCCACCTTCGCAACAAAGCTATTCAAATCATGGCGGATAATGCGACGCAGGCTGAGACCATAGAGCGGTTGAGGAATGAAATTAAGGACCACAATACTACAATCGCTGCTGAGAGGGCCGCCGCTGCTGCAGAGCGAGCCCGTGGTGATAGGGAGGAGGATGCGTGCAGACAAGCCCAAGAGCGGCTAAATCAGTATCCACAGACGGCGATGTAATACATACATCCGCCTCTTCATGTTCCTGAATCCGCTATACTTATTACTCCTTCCAATTATGAAATAAAAATAAACTTCCTCTCGGAAATTAAAAGAAACACTTTTGAAGGAAGACCTAATGAATGCCCACAACAACACATCTCTACTTTTATGGATTTGTGTGAAACTATTGCTGATGGTGTAAATCTAGAGTATGTGAGACTGAAATCTTTTCGATGGTCTTTGGTAGGGAAGGCATTACAATGGCTAGAAAGTTTGGCTCCATACTCGCTGAGGACATGGGCAGAGGTGAAGGATGCATTCGTAAACAAATTCTTTCCTCCCTTTAAAACGGCGATGCTGCGACAAAGGATCATGGCTTTCAAACAAAAACCAGGTAAAACATTGGCACAGGGGTGGGAGCACTTTAAGGACTTGCTGAGATCATGCCCGACGCATGGGCAACTACCATCTGTCATCCAGGAGATCTTCTACAACTCCCTCGATGCACCGAATAAGGAGAGGATAAATTCATATACCTCCTATCGGTATATTGAGCTTACACCAACGGAGGCCTGGGAGACGATTGAGAGGCTAGTCAACTTCGACAACACCTAGGTGAGTGCTGCGGCCTATGATTCAAGGCCTGCCCCATCGATGCCACTTTATGAGCCTCCAAAGGAGATAGACCCTGATGTGCGGCAACAATTCCACAACGATCAGACACGCCACCTTTAAAAGCAAGTCAAGTTCCTGAGCAACAATCAAACTTGTCAAGAATGTGGTTTAACAAGGCATGATACTAGTGCCTGTCCACATATTGAGCAAGTATCTATGGTCGAACAACATGAGGAAGCCAAGTGGATGAGAGGCTGCTATGGAGGGGGCAATCAACAATATTGGGGAGATTAAAGATTCTATCAACAAAGGGATCTGACGGAGGGAAAACCTGTCGTTGATTCCGCCAAAGAAAACTCAAACCTATAGCAAGTATAGCAATAAGCAAGAGGTCGATCCACAGGGAAAATTATAACTCAAGTGTAATTCAGGTGTCAATCAAAGTAACCAGTTTGGGGGTTTTTTATGTGAAAGTTTCGCCTTTTATCAAAGCGAAGTAAAGAAAGCAAAGTAAAGGAATTTGTTTTAGACAATTTAGGAGAAGCAATTCTACCTACAATTTTCCACTTTATTTGATTGAAGCGATCCTTGTAACTTCTTCTCGTCCTATTAAGGTTTCCTATGAATGCCCTTGTCCCGACCTAATATAGTTACTAGTCCAACCAGTCCTAGCAACCCTTATCAATCGAACAGTCCCTAAAGAAGGATTTAACCCAATTGATAGCTTTAAGTTCAGAGATTAGCCAAGGTATTTGCAGTCCCTAAAGAGGGATTTAACAACACATTCAACTTCCTACTCATTCAATTAGTTCAACCAGCCCTAAAGGAACAAGTTTGCCACTTAGGTTAAGGTTCACAACCAGGAATCTACAAAACCTTAGCGATTGAATTGATCTAACAAGTTGGCCAGACAAGATAGAACAAATCAATAATCAATTAAGCACAAAGAAGTTGAAACATTCAAATATAGGAAACAAGGAACGAGAATTAGAAACTCAGAATCAATCCAAATAAAGCTTCAAATTGCAGGCAGAATAGATGAGTTTAGTTCCTCATGGAAGACATCGCTCAAATCTCTAAAGTGTCTGATGAAAGAATAGAATAGAAGAAGTGTGTAAAAATAACTAAAAGTTGGCCTTTTAAAACTCCCAATTCGGCCCTCAAACAAAATAAAAACATCTAGGGTTTTTAATCAAAACGATGTGTATTGCTGACGACCACTGCTGCGGGCGCAGCATATATGCTGCGGCCGCAGCACACTGTTTCTTCGTACCCCGCTGCAAATTGATTGGCGGCGCCCGCGGCACACATGCTGCGCCCGCGGCACACTTGTTTTGCTGTAGCTCCTTGTCTTCCTTTGCGGGTTTCTCCTCTTGTCTTGCATCTTTCCTTCCTTGTTCCTTCCCATGTTTCTTGTGTTCCTCTTCGAGATATTTCATCTCCCAAATGTGTTCCGATTCAATCTGCGAGATAAACACAAATTTGCGCAGAATCCGAACTCTTTCGAAATAATCACAAGATGCAATTTAGCAACAAAGTATGAAAGAAATGCAACCTAACTAAACTAAAAATGCCTATAATGCCTATCTAAAATATGCATTATCAAATTCCCCCACACTTAACCTTTGCTTGTCCTCAAGCAATGATGGAATGAACATGAATCAACGCATCCCACAGGAAATCCCTTCGAGTTTCAACCTCATCAAAAAGCAACATCATAGCAGGTGAAAACATAAACCAAGCAAACAAACGTCATAGCATGTATTTCAGTGATCAAAGCTTAGAAGTAGACATTATCCAACCTCACCAGAAATATGTGTTTCACTCATGTGTTTAGGCTTTAAGATACAACTCTCAACTCAAACCAATCATGCACTAAGCTCATAGACATTGACCACCATATCACCAATTCTCTACCGAAATGTCATTATTTGCGGAACACAATAAAGAAGATAAAATGCGACACTTTTTTTTTTCTTTTTTTTTTCTTGTCTTGGTGCTTTCCTTACGCGAAGCGCAAACATGGGTGTCATGATTGGCCCCGGTCTATCAACACATCAACCTACTAATATGAAGTCTACTTGAACATCTTTTGACGCAAGTTGCAAACATGGGTGTCATGAATGAACCTGGTTACTCAATGATCAAGCTTTCTTTCCTAGTGGATAGTTTTCAACTCCTTTTTGCGCGAATCATACCCATGGGTGTCATGCATAGATCCGGTTACTAAGTGCATCAACCATTGCCACCTTATTCACTAAATATGCACAAATTCAAACAAAAGACTCAAAATATAAACATAAACTCCGCAAGCAACAAACATGTGAGTCGGTCTTTAAAAATAGATATTGCAGTCAATGCCAAGAGGTAGCAACACAAGGAGAGTAATTCACACAATTGAGCAAAAGAATTCAAATAAGGCCAAACATTATCACATGGTCATGTTTTTAGGATTCAATCATACTTTAGCTCAATCATACATGCTCAATTATATTTGTTAGCTCATGTTCCACAAAAATCAAATAGAGATAATAATCAAAACATCCAGAACTCCATGGGATTTTTATGAATCATGCTTGAAATTTAAAATAGAGGACAAACTAAGCCAGATGGGTATTTGAATAACACATATGTATGCAATGCATGCTCTATTTTTGGATTTTCGAATTTTTTTTTTTAATTCCGAAAATGCCTGAAATAAATAAAATAAAATAAAAATAAAAATTAACAGAAATTAAATAAACTAACTATTACAGACTTAAACATGTTGTGCATAAATTTAAACATGGTCCTAGAATTGACAGAATTGACATAATTGACATAATATACATATAATCTCCTCCCCCACACTTAAAGCTTTCAGTGTCCTCACTGAAACAGTACAGATAACCAAAATAAAACATAAAAATTCAACGTTACGGATGCGGTTGGTACGGCGGGAGATGAGGGTACTGCTGGCGGAAGTAGTAAGCTTGCTCTCTCCGCAACTCCTCCAAGTGGTAGTTTGTCTCACGCATATCGCGGCCGATGTCGTGAAGTGTGGACTCGAAGGAGTCCTGGTGCACAGACATCCTATGGAACTCTGTGAACATGTGGTCACGCCAGGCATCATCGTCAGCAGAAGAGAAACGAGTCCCTGAAGAAGGGCCAGCAGCGTGCTGTGTATCCCCCATATGGTAATCCGTCTGTGCAGGGGCAGCCTCATCCTCATCATCCTCATCATCATCCTCCTCAGCCTGCTCTTGGTCAGCTGTGATATATAGGGTGGCGTTGGTAGGGCCATAAGGTAAGGCCCTAGGGAGGCGCAATCGGTGCTCACCATTCTTCCCCGATTTCCAAATCCAGCTTGCATCACCAGAAGCCTCAATCACAAAAGCTCTCCTGAGCTGCTCCTCTGTATAGGTGTACCCACCAGACATGGGAGCACCGCACTATGTAAGCTCCACAAAATGGCGAGCAATGAGACTGATCGTGCCTCCCAACACAATCCGTCCCTTGGTCTTGCCCTGAATCTTCAAGCAGCTATCAAGAAAGATCTCAACCCAGTCTGGCGTAATATGGGACTGGGGAGCAAAACTGCATAACCAAGAGAGATCACCATACGGTACCTTGTTCACATCGCCTTGGCCGCTCAAGGACATTGCCAAGACTTTGTGCACTAGACGAAGGCATGGGTGGACAAATTTGTAGTTGTATTCGCCGCCATGTCCATCAAAGCTGGAACCAGTAGCTGCATACCAGAAATCATGGCGCAGCTGGTCTGACGCCATGATATACCAGTCCTGGGTCGGTGCCCGAGTGACCCCTAAAATCCGTCTAAGCTCGTCATGTGAGCAAGTGTGAGGTTAATCCAACAGGTTGAACCGGATCCTCGAGTGATCTACCCTCTGAAATGTGGACAGAAACTCCCACGCCAGCTCAGGGTATGTCGGGGCACTATGGTCTATAAACCCTCCCAAACCGCCATGGCTGAGCATCCGTCGTGTAACATCTATCATACCCAATGTCTGCAGGGCTGGGATATGGAAAAATTTCGTCTGAACGAATCGTTTTGGATCAAAGCTGTTAAAGATCTTCCTCTGCTCGTCAGACGCATGTCTCAAGCGGCGCACCATTTTGGATCGAATCGCAGCAGTAATACTAACCCAAAAATATATCTAAAATTTTCACCTCAAGCCTCAAGCTCAACAAACTCAAGCAATCCACCAAAACCAAATCAAATTCCACACACCTCAAATATCTCAACCAAATCAGCCCACTAATCACCAATAGATCTCAACCAAACTCCACAAACCTCAAGATAAGAAACGAAATCCACACAAAATCAGCCGATCAACACAATTATTTCTCAAGTCAACCACCGAATCCCAAATCTTCAATCAACACCTCAAAATCACAATGGTCAAATTCAAAGCACAAACATACTTCTCAACCAACCTCTCACAATAGCACAAATAAAGATGAAGAAAGAAGAATACCAAATAAATTCAATCCAAAGAACACAGTGAAACCTGGCGGCTGCGGTGCGGCGGGCGCAGCAAACGCACAGATCCGGGACTGGTTGCTCGTGGGAGACCGGATTCGGTGAGAAAGGTGGGTTAAGGGCGAAGAGATCCGGCTAGGGAGGTGATGGAAGGAGAGGAGTGGAGGAAGAAGACAACAATGGGGGTTGGGGGGCCTTAGGATGGAAGGAGAGGACTGATGCAGATGAATTGGGGGTAGGGTTAGAAGAGGTCCCGTGAGTTTCAATTTGATTTTTCTTTTTTTTTTTTTTTAATTAGGGAGTCACGGACCTGATGTGCGGCGGGCGCAGCATATGCTGCGGCCGCCGCATCTGCCCCCCGCAGCAATTTGATATGCGGCGGCCGCCGCATTGGAAGCTGCGGCCGCCGCCAGTGAGGTGGTTGCGGTTCATGTTTCAGTTTTTTTTTTTTAAATACTAACTATGCCGAAAGTAAATTAGCTAATGAAGACTACCTAAGGAATAATAAAGATGAAAAAAAAAAGAAGAACTTACCTCGGGTTGCCTCCCGAGAAGCGCCTTTGTTTCAAGTCGTTGGCTCGACGTGATGACCCTTGAGTGGCCTAGTCGGTTGGTTCAGCAAGCACCAACTCCTCTTCTTCGTTATGTGGAATGTTCTGAAAGTATGGCTTCACTCTATGACCATTGACTTTAAATAGCTCATTAGACTTGGGATCATAGAGTTCAATTGCTCCGTGAGGGAAAATCCTTGAGATGGTGTAGGGTCCTTCCCACCTTGATCTAAGCTTTCCAGGGAAGAGTTTCAGGCGTGATTTGTATAGAAGGACCTTGTCTCCTATTGTTAGCTCTTTCCTCAGGATGTGCTTGTCATGCCAAGCCTTTGTCTTCTCCTTATAGATCACTGCATTATCATAAGCATCCAGACGCAATTCCTCCAGCTCTTGCAATTGAAGTTTTCTGAATTCACCCACTTCATCCAACCTCATGTTGCAAATCTTTACAGCCCAATACGCCTTATGCTGAAGCTCTACAGGGAGATGACATGCCTTTCCAAATACAATACGATAAGGGGACATACCAATAGGAGTCTTATAGGCTGTCCGATAAGCCCAAAGAGCGTCATTGAGCCGTAGACTCCAATCCTTTCTGTTGGGTGCCACTGTTTTCTCCAGAATGGTCTTTATCTCTCTATTTGATATCTCCGCTTGACCATTGGTCTGAGGATGATAGGCAGTGGACACTCTCTGTGTGACATGATATTTCTTTAACAAGGCAGTGATCGTCCTGTTGCAGAAATGTGTCCCTCTATCGCTAATTATAGCCTTAGGCACCCCAAATCTTGCGAAAATGGTGTCTTTCAAGAAATCTGCAACCACTTTAGAATCATCAGTTCTGGTGGCTTTTGCCTCCACCCACTTGGAGACATAGTCCACCGCAAGCAAAATATATAAATTCCCAAAAGAACTAGGGAAAGGACCCATGAAATCGATACCCCAAACATCAAAAATTTCACAAAATATGACAGGTGTTTGTGGCATTTCATTCCTAGCAGATATGTTCCCGACCCTTTGACATCTATCGCATGATTTACAGAAGGCATTAGCATCCCTAAACAAGTGAGGCCAAAAGAAACCTGCTTCTAAAACTTTCCTAGCAGTCTTTTGAGAACCAAAGTGGCCTCCACATTCATGAGCATGACAAAATGTAAGGACAGATTGTACCTCATTATCCGGCAGACACCTCCTAATTACCTGATCAGCACAATGTTTCCAAAGGTAGGGGTCATCCCAAACGTAGAAGCGAGAGTCATGTCGAACCTTGTCCTTCTGAGCTTTTGTAAATTTCGGTGGAAATTCTCCCGTGACCAAGAAATTCACCATATTGGCAAACCAAGGTTGAGGAGTATGGACACCCATCAACAATTCAGGAATATCAGGACTTACCTCGTCGGATGGGAGGAAAAAGGACTGAACATGGGGCTGATTGTTATGCGGCGGGCGCAGCATACATGCGGCGGGCGCAGCAAGATTGCATTGCGGCGGGCGCAGCAAGGTTGCGGCGGGCGCAGCATCCTCCGTTTCCGTTTTCTCCTTCAACTTCGAAGAGAGGGTGTGAGTGATATAAAATAGTGTATCGTCAGGGAACACACCGTGAATGGGTCTTTGATCTTCCGGCTTGTCCTCTCCTTGGACAAGTCTGCTGAGGTGGTCCGCTACTGGGTTTTCTGCACCTTTCTTATCTTTTATTTCAATGTCAAATTCACTCAAAAGTAAAATCCAACGAATCAATCTTGGTTTCGCTTCTTTCTTAGTCAATAAATAGCGAAGAGCAGCGTGATCAGTGAAGACAATTACCTTAGCTCCTAGGAGATAGGAGCGAAACTTCTCGAGTGCAAAGACCACAGCTAGGAGCTCTTTCTCAGTGGTTGAGTAGTTTCTTTGCGCTCCACTCAGAGTCATGGAGGCATAGTAGATGACATGAGAGCTCCTTCCTTCCTTTTGTCCCAAAACAGCCCCCACAACATAGTCGCTAGCATCACACATAATCTCAAAAGGTTGAGACCATATGGGTGCTTGAATTATAGGAGCGCTGGTTAGGCGGCCTTTAAGCTCATCAAAGGATGCTCTACACCTGTCATCAAACTCAAAAGCTACTTCCTTTTTCAGTAAATCACAAAGAGGTGCAGAAATCTTAGAAAAGTCCTTAATAAACCTGCGATAGAACCCTGTATGGCCTAAAAAGGAGCGAATTTCGCGCACATTGGTGGGGTAAGGTAGAGACTGAATGACATCAATCTTGGCCTTGTCTACCTCAAGACCCCTGCTAGACACAATATGACCCAAAACAATGCCTTGCTTAACCATAAAATGACACTTTTCAGAGTTAAGGACTAAATTGGTGTCGACACATCGCTTAAGCACAAGTGACAAATGATGCAAGCATGTATCAAAATCATCTCCATGCACAGTGAAGTCATCCATAAATACTTCAATAAATCGCTCTACATACTCAGAAAATATGCTTACCATACACCGTTGGAAAGTCCCAGGTGCGTTACATAGCCCAAAAGGCATTCTGCGATATGCAAAAGTGCCAAAGGGGCAAGTAAATGTCGTTTTTTTCTTGATCCTCTGGTGCTATTGGTACCTGAAAATATCTTGAGTAGCCATCCAAAAAGCAATAAAAGGAGCGGCCGGCAAGGCGCTCAAGCATTTGATCAATAAAGGGAAGGGGGAAATGGTCCTTGCGAGTAACTGCATTCAATTTTCGATAATCAATACAAACTCTCCATCCAGTTTGTACCCTGCTAGGGACCAATTCACCATCCTGATTCTCAAAAACAGTAATACCTCCCTTCTTTGGGACAACCTGAGTAGGACTTACCCATTTGCTATCAGATATAGGAAAGATCATACCTGCCTGAAGGAGCTTCAGCACCTCCTTCTTTACCACTTCCATCATTGGTGGGTTGAGTCTCCGCTGAGGTTGTCTAGATGGCTTGGCATCCTCCTCCAACAGTATCCTATGCATGCAGAGGGTAGGACTGATGCCCTTAATGTCTGCTATCGTCCATCCTAATGCCTCCTTGTTCTCCTTTAGAATAGTCACCAATCGCTCCTCTTGTCCAAATGTCAATTTGTTAGAAATAATGACAGGCAGAGTATCATTTTCACCTAGAAAAGCATATTTAAGGTGATTAGGGAGTTGTTTCAATTCAACATCAGGCGCTTGGATAATAGATGGAATAAGCTTTTCAGTAGGAATGGTCAGCTCGATGCGATCTCCCCTTGGTGGCACATAGGTGGGAGATCGATGGTCTAAAGCTACTATAGCCTCCTGCAAATCAGGTGACAATACATAATCTCTAGCAATTTCATCTATAGGAGCCTGTAAAGCAACTTCCATCTCATCAACACACTCCAAATCAAAGCAATCTTGTGCCATAGTATCAATAACATCCACAAAGTACAGAGAAGGATCATCAGATGGGAATTTCATGGAATCATAAATATTATATTCAACTCTTTGACCATCAAATTCCATAGTAAGAGACCCTGAATAGACATCTATCTTGGTCCTAGCAGTTTTCAGAAAAGGTCTGCCCAACAAAATAGGGCCTTCATTGTTACCAGGACCCATGTCAATCACAAAGAAATCAGCAGGGAATATCAAGTTGTCAACCATTACCAAGACATCTTCAACAATCCCTTTCGGGTAGATAGTAGATCGATCAGCAAGTTGAATCACTACCCGAGTATCATTCAGAGGTCCCAACCCCAAAGCATGATAAACATTAGAAGGTAAAACATTAATAGATGCTCCTAAATCTAACATGGCTTTGTCAAATTTAGTATCACCTATCACACATGGAATAGCAAACATACCAGGATCACTACACTTTTCAGGCATACGCTTTTGAAAGACAGCAGTTACATGTTCGCTTACCTTCACCTTTTGCTTACCTTTTAGCTTCTGGTTCCGCTTGATAGTGCAAAGTTCCTTCAAGAATTTAGCATATCTAGGAATGCTCTTGATTAAATTAAGCAAAGGAATGTTTACCTCACACTTACTGAATGTCTCGAAGATTTCCTTGTCGTTCTCATACCTTCTTGTATCCTTTAAGGCTTCCGGGAAGGGTGGAATTGGCTTTGGAGTCTCCATAGGTAAGGAGGAAGAAGGAGGGAAAGGGGAAGAAAGAGGAAGAGGGGAAGAACTAGTAAGAGGCGTACTTGACAACGAGGAGCCGGCGGGTGCACTGGCGGCGGGCGCCGCAAGGTGCTGCGGGCACTGCAGGATTGCATGGCTGCGGGCGCCGCAAGGTTGCTGCGGGCGCCGCGCAGTGTGTGCTCCGTCACCCTCTTCTATTATTTCGATCTCCTCGTCCATTACTTCCTTATCATCCTTTTGAGGTGTGACAACCAGTTCCTTGCCACTTCTAAGTGTTACAGCACTGACATTCTCCTTCGTTGGATTCTCGATGGTCGGTGATGGAAGCTTTCCTGAAGTATTTGCCTCCTTAGCACTTAAGATTTGAATGAGCTGACTCATTTGATTCTCAAGATTTGTCATCCGATCGGATTGCTGCTTCTCTAGATTTGCCATCCGCTCTGACTGCTGTTTATCATTCTTCATGACCAATCGTGACAGTTTCTGTAATGGATCCTCATTATCCTCATTTGAGTGTTGCTGACCTCCCTGTCGAGGTTCATATTGTTGTTGAGGCCTTGCCTGTTGCCCCCCTTGCTGATTGAAAGAGGCTTGATAGTTCCCATAGCCTTGCTGATAGCCCCTATTGTAATTATTGTTGTTGAAATACCCAGGATTTCCATAATTGCCTTGCCTAGGCCTTTGTTGAGCGAAATTCCCAATGGCATTCAAATCAACATTAGGATCTTGTAGGAGCGGGCACATGTCCATAGGATGAGTGAATTGATTGCAAAGACCACATGCCTTCAGTTGTTGAGGAGTTCTATCAATGACCAATTGTTTCATCATCTCCTTTACCTCTGCCATGTCAGTCTGAAGTGCAGCCACAGGAGCATCAACAGCGAGTACACCCCTAGCACGCGGGCTCTTGTTGAACTGTCTGGAGCCCTCAGATAGCTCCTTAAACACATCCCAAGCTGCGGCAGGCGTCTTGTTCAGCATGTTTCCTCCACAAGCAGAATTCACTGTTTTGCGCTCTATATCAGTCAGCCCATTAAAAAGAAAGAGAACCAGATCCTTTTGAGAGTACCCATGGCATGGGCAGCTGGCGCAGAGTTTCTTGAAACGCTCAAAGTACTCATGTATAGACTCTGTCGCATACTGCTCAATGCTGCTGATTGACCTTTTCAAAGCATTGAGCTTTGTTGCAGGGAAGTACATCTCTATGAAGACTCTCTTCATCTCAGCCCAGGTAGAAATAGAGTCAGGTGGTAGATAGAAGAACCATTCATTTGCCTCGTCCTTCAAAGAGAAGGGAAAAGCTCTCAGCTTGATTTGCTCATCAGTTACGTTCTCTGGTTTCATCCCAACAACCACCCTATGAAATTCAGACAGATGCTTGTGGGGGTCCTCCCCACTCAACCCATGGAATTTGGGTAGAAGATGAACTACCCCTGACTTCAGCTCAAAGTTAACTCCTTGTGCTAGCGCAGGGAATTGGATTGCCAGGGGTTGCTGTGCCAGATCAGGAGCAGAAAGCTCCTTAAGAGTGCGGTTTGCGTTGTTAGCCATCTCTGTTGTAGGTTCTTCTTGATCAAAAGGGAGTTCGCGAAAGCGATCACGAGCTCCTCGCCTTAGAGCGGCAAGGGTCCTTTCAATTTCTGAATCAAACGGTAACAAAGATGAATTAGTAGCACGGGTATGGACCATATAAGACGGTCCACACCAAGATTAACACTAAAAACACACAAGAATTAAATAAAATTTTCCCCGGCAACGGCGCCAAATTTGACGGAGGGAAAACCTGTCGTTGATTCCGCCAAAGAAAACTCAAACCTATAGCAAGTATAGCAATAAGCAAGAGGTCGATCCACAAGGAAAATTATAGCTCAAGTGTAATTCAGGTGTCAATCAAAGTAACCAGTTTGGGGGTTTTTTATGTGAAAGTTTCGCCTTTTATCAAAGCGAAGTAAAGAAAGCAAAGTAAAGGAATTTGTTTTAGACAATTTAGGAGAAGCAATTCTACCTACAATTTTCCACTTTATTTGATTGAAGCGATCCTTGTAACTTCTTCTCGTCCTATTAAGGTTTCCTATGAATGCCCTTGTCCCGACCTAATATAGTTACTAGTCCAACCAGTCCTAGCAACCCTTATCAATCGAACAGTCCCTAAAGAAGGATATAACCCAATTGATAGCTTTAAGTTCAGAGATTAGCCAAGGTATTTGCAGTCCCTAAAGAGGGATTTAACAACACATTCAACTTCCTACTCATTCAATTAGTTCAACCAGCCCTAAAGGAACAAGTTTGCCACTTAGGTTAAGGTTCACAACCAGGAATCTACAAAACCTTAGCGATTGAATTGATCTAACAAGTTGGCCAGACAATATAGAACAAATCAATAATCAATTAAGCACAAAGAAGTTGAAACATTCAAATATAGGAAACAAGGAACGAGAATTAGAAACTCAGAATCAATCCAAATAAAGCTTCAAATTGCAGGCAGAATAGATGAGTTTAGTTCCTCATGGAAGACATCGCTCAAATCTCTAAAGTGTCTGATGAAAGAATAGAATAGAAGAAGTGTGTAAAAATAACTAAAAGTTGGCCTTTTAAAACTCCCAATTCGGCCCTCAAACAAAATAAAAACATCTAGGGTTTTTAATCAAAACGATGTGTATTGCTGACGACCACTGCTGCGGGCGCAGCATATATGCTGCGGCCGCAGCACACTGTTTCTTCGTACCCCGCTGCAAATTGATTGGCGGCGCCCGCGGCACACATGCTGCGCCCGCGGCACGCTTGTTTTGCTGTAGCTCCTTGTCTTCCTTTGCGGGTTTCTCCTCTTGTCTTGCATCTTTCCTTCCTTGTTCCTTCCCATGTTTCTTGTGTTCATCTTCGAGATATTTCATCTCCCAAATGTGTTCCGATTCAATCTGCGAGATAAACACAAATTTGCGCAGAATCCGAACTCTTTCGAAATAATCACAAGATGCAATTTAGCAACAAAGTATGAAAGAAATGCAACCTAACTAAACTAAAAATGCCTATAATGCCTATCTAAAATATGCATTATCAGGATCCCCCACCATATAGAGCACCAGGGAACCCTGAGCGTAGGAACCATGCTGAGTTCAAACAAGCCAATAACTCCATTTATACTCAGCTACAGGGCATCAACTCTAGGCTTGGGGAGATCGACGTTTGGAAGCGCAACATGGGGACCCAAATGGGGTAATTCGCGGAAGAAATACCCAAAGCATCAGGAACATTCCCTGGATCAACAGGGAAAAACTACTGGACACAAAACAGCCATGAATCTAAAGAGTGGGCGTCAATTACAAACGCTCGAGCAAAGAGCGGAGTAGAAGGCCCTAGATGGAACATCGATATCGACCCCCTGTCGATATCGACCAAGGGGACGTCGATGTCGACCATCCACTCGATGTTGACACTACTGCTGAGTCACCACAAAAATCGACTCCTCCCGTCGATGTCAACCCCCATCCAGTTGATGTCGATCTAACTCCAGCCGAAGGGAATAAGAAGGTGTTTCCATTCCCAAAGAAGATGATTAAGGACCCAGCGGAAAAGAAGTTCCAGCGGTTCGTGAAGATGCTTCAAGGACTCAATGTCTCAATACCATTCACCGAAGCACTTCATGAGATGCCATGTTATGTGAGGTTCCTTAAGGACATATTGGGTAAGAATCGATCGCTTTCTGAGATCGCAGAGGAGTGCAACAGATTGGAGCTACCACAAAAGCGGGCGGACCCAGGTAAGTTTTCTATCGCTATAGGCTTAGGTCGAACCATGTCTTTTGATGACAGGATTCTAAACACAAACTCTACCATCCTCCTTCGGAAAGTAATACGAGTGCCCGTCGACGTTACTAAAATGAGTTATACTAATGTCCCATGGGGAACGGGGTGATAAGTCGGTTGGGATAAGTCAATGATTGCCCTTAGGGATTTATGTCTGATTATAATGGTGGCCCTCTCTATGTTTGCATGATTGATGTGTTGATTGTATTCACAACATGATTTACTTGGCTTATTGCATTGTTGTGCTAATGATTGCTTGGATGCATGTGTCACATGTTATAAATCTGCATGATTGTTGCTCTCCTTTGGATTAGGTTCATGGTAGTGTGGTCAACTATTCGTTGTATGTATGTCCATGTAAATTGGTCTCCTTAGCATGTTAGTATTGCCCTTGTTACATATTATGCCTTATATGACCTTTAACTCATAACATGCTCACCCATCTGACATCCGTGATGTTTCTCTCCTACTATGTGGTGTCTTCTTGTGCTTTCATGAACCTGTGACCTCACACATCGCATGATCACACACCACGCTATATCCTGAGCTCTATACAAATGATACATAATTAATATGTTGAACTTATTCAGACTACCTCGACAATGCTCATGGTTTGCTCTGTGTTACTAGTGTCATGTAGGATCTACGCTTTCCAGTGGTCATTCATTGAATGACTACATGCCATACTTATCCTATTATGTGAGCATCGTTGTCATAAAATGAGATAATTAATGATACCCCTCGTACAAGTCATTTGGTTGCAAATTAGTCTAATAGTTATGACATACCTCGGGATGTCTGCATTCGACTCCGGGATGCAATGACCTACTTATGTGTCTAACTAACATGATTACCTGATCATAGATGATATGCTTACGATGTTTATTCAATCCTGAATAGTTTCATAACTTGCATGACTACTACTGTATTCCGCATACTTTGTATAGAATCGTCAAGCATATCGACTTACATGAGGTGATAGGTTGCTAGATCGTCTCGCACGTGCATTGATATAGAATTTGAACATGTTTTCCCTCTACGAATGCATGTCATGTTATTCCTTGAGATAGATACATGCTAGTGTTCTATAACGTGACCGGTATGCTTCATGATTGATATGTGTTTTGCTAGCCGCAATTATAACCTCAAAGAGTTCCATAAGGGCATCATTGTCATCCTCGGGGAGGAACCTTGTCTCTAGTCTCGTCGTCTTTAGTTTTGGTCCATGTCTGAATTTGTATGGAATTGTGTGGTCCGCCATTGTCCTTCCCTATCTCCGTTGACTTGGAAACCTGTGTGATGGTTCTAGAATTGACATGATGATGAATTCCGACGTGCTAACATTAATAGGCTGGGATGGCAGCAAATATTGCTTCAGTGCCTTAATGTCCGGACATGTAATGATGATACGTGTGATATTCTAAGTTAACGATTATTGCCTGAATGCTTTACCTATAAAATGTGAACCTTAATTGTTGGAACCATGATCTGGTGATATGAAATGATAGGTGATAGACTCTATTAGTGTGTGTAAACCATTATGATGTTGATACGATGTTATCCTTGTTGTGGTCGTTAACATAATACAACTTGATGATTTGACTAGATTATGTCTATATGTACAATGATTCACAATATTATTGAGTATAGGGATACCCTGAGTTGTATGATATGACTGATGATGTACTGGTGATGTTGTAGATATAGGGTGTTAGTAAGTATGACGTAGGATATGTGTGATGATTTCCTTGACTGCTTTCTTTTGATCGAATGGGCTGAGATCCTTAGTAGAATAGTCGGAGAGTGATAGAAGGAATTGAAGTCTTATGTTTGGGTCGATGCTGGTATGAGATAAAGTCAAAGGAAGGAGTTGTGGGATTAGGTAGAATTGGGTGAGTTCTAGGACTGATAGGACGTTGGTTAGGGACTTTCAGGTGAGCCTTCTATGTAGACCTTAGGTGAGTCATAGGATGGGAGCGACAGGATTGCGGAGATGAGGTTGTAGTATAGGTGAACAGTTTGGTTGAGGGATAGGTATCTTGGGGAGTAAATGAGAGCGGACTAGGCATGTTGATCGAGGAATTCCTATAAGGGGAACGTGATGATAGATAGGTTATCGTACTAGGAGTGGTAGCAATATTGTTGAGGAACCAGTTTTGGAGGGCAATAAGAATTAGGTAATTAGGATTGCTTGGGGAGGTGTAGACTTTGAGGCTTAGGTTATTCGTGCTGTGAATATAGGAGAATTTGGTACAGGAATAAACTATGGGTATCATAAGGTTTGAGTGGCTAGGTTGGTCTATGGTTAGTAGATCTTGGGAACTAGATTGTTCTTATGATAGGTAAAAGATGGTGAGATATGTACTTGTATAGTGACTCGTGTATTGGTTGTGGATAATAGCTAGAGGTGTAATTGGAGAGTCATTACAAGCGTGACTGGAAGATTTTAAATAAGGAAAGCATCGTAGATGGTATGAGGAGTTGTGATTGAAGGCAGAGGTATTAGGAAAGGACAGATAAGTTTTCGAGGAAGGGACTATAGCGGAGTAAAGGAGTCCGTTAAAGTTGATCATGGGTCTGTGTGATTGGGTTTCGAGGAAGAAGTTTGAAATAGCGATTATGGGAATAGCAATGGTCATGGAATTGTGGGAATTCAAATGGATCGTGATGTCTTGAGTAAATTTGGATAAGGATGACATAGGAATTCTCGGAGGCAATGATTAGTAAATAGAGGCTTTAAGCGGTGAGATGTCGTTGTTGAGGAATTGTAATCTAAGGCGAACTAGGAGTATGTAGAATAAGGAACTAGATTAAGACGACTTGAGAATTGCAACGGGTTAAGGTTACGGTGAGGTTCGGAATGGTGATTTGGTGCAATGAATTGAATAAGGTAAATTGCTTGATCTTATCGGGATGTGGAGCGATGCGGTTCGGATGAGTGGTGTCTTGATGAGTTAGTTAGGTAGAATGTGATTGTGAGGTTTGGGATTGATGCGGGAACTTGATGAATTGTGGTTAGGAGTGAGCACTAGATGGTTCCCTGGGTTAGAATTTAGCAAGAATAGGTGGTTGAGTATTTCTATCGATGTGAGGTGCTTGTGTTATCCTGGGGTGTATAGGCCGTTTAGGAAAATGAACCTTGTGTCGAATATTGAGGACATAGTATGATGTTATTGATGAGGCTAGCAATAGGATTCTGATCTTTAGAGGTGGATTATTATTGAGAAGGCTTGGTGGTATCGAAAGTAAGATTTAAATATGGATGTTGTTAGATACACCGCAAATGGTAGTTAAGGAATTGCACGTCGTTATTAACGTGCATGCACTTCGTTATTAACATGTAAATGTGGTGGGTGGCATCTTAGTGCACGTCGGCCTGCACGTTGCTTTTTACGTGCAAGTCTGCACGTAGTCAACGACGTGCATATGTGCACGTAGTCAACGACGTGCAAATGTGCACGTAGTCAACGACGTGCAACTTGTCCGATTGGGTTTAGGGTTAGGTTTAGGATTTAGGATTTAGGGTTTAGGGTTAGGGTTTAGGGTTTAGGGTATAGATGTTTATGGTAAAGGTTTTAGGGTTTAAGGTTTAGGGAGATGTTTAGGGTTTAGGGAGATGTTAATAGAATAAAATTCAATAATTTTAGGAAAGGTTTTCATTTGAATAATATGCGAATAATATTACAAGACACGAAAAAAAAACGTTTACATCGATAATTGTAATAGACTCGTGGAATAAACTCTAGACAAAGTGTAAAGGACGACCGACATTGACACGTGAGGCTCGGAATCTGTCAAACTGAGCATGAAAATGAGCATCCCATCCTTCGACGCTCAGTTGATGATGTTCAGCCCATTCTGATGCAGGCGGCGGAATAGGAGCGTGAGGACGCAACCAGACCTATGAGAACGAAAAATTAGAGTTAGAGTATTAAAATATAAATGAAAAGTAATAATAGGATATATAAGACGTTTGAAGTCGTACCGCGGAAAAATGGTCTTGGTTTCCGATGCAGGCTAGACCATGGGTTGCTGATTGAGAGTTGTTACCAGGTGTCGGTGAGGACATAGGGAGACATGTGAACGGATGATGCCAAGCTAGGACGACGAGAGGAATTTGATATACCGTTGCAAATACTAAACCCATGATGGGTAGCTCTATCCAACGTCTCCTATCATCATGCACAGGTCATGCCCATCTTTGGTTGTCGACAAACTGTTGGAATGTGTACCCTCTCATATAACAACCAGCGTAGAGATCCGCGTGATCCTCCAAGTGATTGCATAATAACGCTTTCAGTTCTGGGAAAGCAGACTCGCTGATTGGTGATGTCAATGACGCCAAATCACGGTAGCCACAATGACCATCTCCAATAGTGTCCCTGACACCTTGAATATGTCCAAGCATGAAGGGATCAACGTTGTTTCGACCCCAGTTAAACTCTCCGAACACATCATCACGTCCAGATCAAGCTGTGGTAGCTTAGTGATGGTGTCGAGCAGCATGTCGAGCAGCATGTCGAGCAGCATGTGCTTCTTCTATCACAAAATTTACCCTGAACTCCTCGTAACGCAACGGGTTGGTTCTGCAGGCATTCCTCGACCCCCGAGGCCTCCCTTTTCGACCGGACGCTTGAAGATGAGGGTGGGTGGAGGTCATCGTCGCATATGCTGTTGGAAGCCGTGTATGAAGATAACAGTTCATACGGGAGGGGAGTGTCGTCGATGTCAGTCCATGACAAATCCATCCAGAATGGGTGGATGTCCTTAGCGGGTATCGGAGTCTTGGAACTGACGTACGCCTGAATCTCATGGACACAAGGAATCCCGTAACAAACCCTCCAATGTCGGTCCGTGTATTCCGGAGGAATGTTTTGGTTTACGACATCCTCCCACAACTTGTACAGATAGTCGAAGCACTTTTTGGAGATTAAAGTCTTTACCTCATCAAAAAGGTTGACTTTATGCGACCTCGTTCGCCATTTAAAGCGGTCGATCTCTAAAGCAGTTTGCAGCTCATGCAATTGGCAATCATTGACTCTATGGATTGTATCTACCACGACGCAGAAGTCCCCAGTCGATGAGTGAAGTGCCTCCTTTAGAACCTTGTGTTGACCCTCCACTCTGTACACATTTTCATGTAAAAATCGAAATTCATACCACTAAATGTTTGATGATATATCATATTGTAATTGGAGATAGGAAGGATGGTGTACCTATTTGTTGTACGCGTGCCGAAATGTAGAACATTATCCGTGTAGCATCGGACGAGGTTCCTTCTGTATGGAAGCCAAACCGCCTCTAAATACGCCATCACACCTGGGAATGGGTGCCATCTCTCGTATAGCGCCCGACGACATCGCTGGAATGATTCCTCCGTCTTCGATTAGAATAACCCCCAATAGTTTCCCTTGAAAATGCCAGGTCGCTTAAATTCTTTGTGATTTTTAGTGAAGCTTCGTTGCATTTTCTCGTGACATGTAACCAGCAAAGGAGATGCTGCACATTGGGGAAGAAAACATTTAGCGCTGCAAACAGACCTAGCTTCCGATCAGTCATAATAGCTTGAGGCTGAATAGTCCCAAGCAAGATTTGAAGTTGACGCAACACCCAAGCGTACGTGTCTTCGTTCTCGTGCGACATGAAAGCATAGGCGATGCAGTAATTACGGCCTGAGGGTGACCTGCTTGGCGGGATGATGGGTTGCGGGACCCCCTGGACTCGACCAAATTGCCGCAGACACCGATCGGGCATATATGGCTCCTCCTTACCGTAGAATGTGATCGTGCCACGGTAGATGGACATCTGTACTCGCCGTCGAAGTCCAGATCACGCCCAAATAGCATCCAACAAACCTACAAATAAAATATTCAGATGTAAGTCATATCTACCAAAAATATTAAATATATGTATAGTATCGGTGACTTACATCATCGACGGTAAGCCGGTCGACTTCCTCCCGCATATGCCGAACCCGCTCGAGCTTGCCCTCATCGTCCTTGCGAGTAGGAGCCTTCGGAGGCTCGAACTGAGCGTACCATCGTCGATCCGCAGTCCTAACTGGATCTCTAGACAGATCCCCACGGAAGCGAGGGAAGTATGCCAAGATCCAAGGTTTGACACAAAAAACAATTTGGTAAGATTGAGAATAAAATAATAATAACCTCTAAAACGAAAATCGTGGACTCATACCTGCAGTAAGGATGTGCATCCATCTAAACCCTTTGCCTCTGCTCGGGTAGCCTCTCCTAGGCACCTATATAGACAGGAAAAGGCACCTGCTCCCCATGCAATGTCGGCCGCTCGGGGGAGGTCCCAAACGAGGCCGAGTATCCAGAATCCGATCTGGCTCTACGACTTGTCAATGAACAGAGTCGCGGCGAGAGCGATGGATAGGTACGCCAGGGCAAAATCTCGCTGTCGGTCAGGGTCATCTCCTGACAAGCCACCTCCCACAAACCCCCCGTCCATCGGACCGTGTCGCTCGATCCATTGGTCCGTCAACAGCCCAACGGGGTAGCCTCCAGCTCGTCTGTATGCCGTCAGTGTCTCTGCAGGCAGTTGGTAGTACTCGGCGATCGTGGGGATCAGCTTCACATCGGCTAGGGCTGACAAGCAAGCCAGTCTGTCAATCCGCAATCCTAGCAAGCAGGCTACGTCGTGCAGCGTGATGGTCATCTCTCCCCATGGGAAATGGAAGGAGCTGGTCTCCAGATGCCAGTGCTCCACGAATGTTGTGACCAGCTGCGCGTCCATACCCTCCCAATGTAGGGACCGCAGCTGCGGGATGTCCATGGGAATGAGCTCCTGCCACCAGGTCATCGGGCCCTCGTACACATATGGGTTAAAAGCCTCCAGATGACTCGCCCGATGGTGGATCTTCAGCAGCGAAAGATCCACAGAGCCATACCACCAAACCCTATACGCTCGGTGGTGCCTATAAGACACTAGTAGAGTGCCCGGAGGCAAATCGTCTGCCTCTTGCGCAGCCGGTCCAACAAGCTGTGCATGGATGGGTGCATCACCCGCACCACGTACCTCCTCTTGCCCCTCCTGCCTCTGCTCCTGCTGCCCCTCCTGCCTCTCCTCTGTCACATCGGGGATCGTGTCATCTGCAGAACCCAACGATATCGCCACCGGTATGACAGAGGTGGAAGCCTCAGGGATGGCGGAAGTAGAAGCGTGATGTATGGGAAAAGTCGAATCCTCAGGGATAGCAGAAGTAGAAGCCTCATGTATGGCGGGAGGCACCTGCTCTGCCAGTCTACCCGTACGGAAATCAGTGATGAACTCCCCGAGTACATCCTGGGATGACATCTGCAACTGCTGCCCAAACAATGGATCACCATATGAACAGAAATACGGCAGACCCTGCCAGAAGCTATCGTCCTTGTCATACCGGTGGCTCACCAAGATCGGCTGGGTGCCCTCTGTAGATAGCAGCAACTCATCTACTATATGGGTCGACGTCTCCTCCCTAATAACAAGTATCGTCTCCCCATCACCGCCTCCCTCAACCATATCCTCACGCCCACTCTCTATCCTACGCTGACTGGCCGCTGCCCGGTCTCCCACCCGAACAACCAGAAGGGTACCGTCAGTCCTCAAGAGTCTCATCTCCTATTATTGGGAAATGTTTAAGATTATGTTACTTCTTGTATGACTTATACTAATCTACTGTATGAGTCGATTATGTTTTTTAATATGCTCATATTATACTTCCTCCATGTTTTCGTATATTTTTTTAATGCTTTTAATGTATTTTAATATGCTTTTAATGTCTTTTGTCTTTTAATATGCTTTTAATGTCTTTTGTCTTTTAATATGCTTTTAATGTCTTTTAAAGTCTTTTAAAGTCTTTTAATGCTTTTAATGTCTTTTAATGTCTTTTAATATGCTTTTAATGTCTTTTAATGTCTTTTAATATGCTTTTAATGTCTTTTAATGTCTTTTAATGTCTTTTAAAGTCTTTTAAAGTCTTTTAATGTCTTCTAATGTCTTCTAATGTCTTTTAATGTCTTTTTGTATATTTTTTTAATGCTTTTAATGTATTTTAATATGCTTTTAATGTCTTTTAATATGCTTTTAATGTCTTTTGTCTTTTAATATGCTTTTAATGTCTTTTAATGTCTTTTAAAGTCTTTTAAAGTCTTTTAATGTCTTTTAAAGTCTTTTAAAGTCTTTTAATGTCTTCTAATGTCTTCTAATGTCTTTTAATGTCTTTTAATATGCTCATATTTGTCTTTTACAAACTATATTATAAAACTATAAGCATAAAATAACATAATAACATAACAACTTAAACTATATACTCATAAAACTATAAACATATAATAACATAAAAACTTTAAACTAAAAACTATAACATCTATCAACTATATACTACAAACTATAAACATATAATAAATATTTCAAGTTATTAAACTATATATTTAAAAACTATATGGTACTATAAACATAAACTAACATAATGGGAGATTATACATATAATGAAAACTATATTATAAAATAAAAACTATATTATATAACGCGGAACATAAAATAAAATAAAAACTATATATTATAAACTATAAACATAAAATAAAATATTTAAATAACTCAAATACCGGTGAGGTCGGGACGGGCGACACCTCCATACGCCACTTCCGCGGCGGTAATAGTGCCCGTGTCGCCACCTCCGCCTCGTGCTCCTCCTCCACCACCTCATCTGCTGTCGCCACCACCACCGCCGGCGCCACCACCTCCTCCACCGCCGGAGCAACCACCTCCTCCACCGCCGCACCACCACCAGCCCCAGCCTCCACCACCTTGTCCACAACCGCCCCACCACCTCCACCCTCCACCACCACCTCCACAGCCGCCCCACCACCTCCGTCTCCCACCAGAGAACCCTCGACGTCGCTGCCCCACACGGCCTCAAGCTCCACCGTTGGCACCACCACCTCCGTCTCCGTCTCCATCTCTCTCTCTCTCTCTCTCTCTCTCTCTCTCTCTCTCTCTCTCTCTCTCTCTCTCTCTCTCTCTCTCGGAATCTCTCTGTTCAGAAGGAGCTCTACTCTCGTCGTCGTCGCCGTCAAAAGTGTGAATGGGAGACAAAGGGCAACGTTTTTTGGTTTTTTTAAAGACGTGTTTGCACGTCGTTTTGGACGTGCACTTTTGCACGTCAATTTCTACGTGCACATTTGCACGTCTTTGATGACGTGCAGGCACAGTAACCAAGACGTGCCTACACGTATCTGTGTTTTGTCCCCATCCAACCTGCACGTTTCTTTTGACGTGCGTTCACGTCTCTTTCTACGTGCATGCAAGTCATAATTAACGTGGAGATTTGCGGTGTATATAGTTTCCGCATTTAAATATTGAGGTGACTCAGGATTCTTTTAAGGGATAATGGCCGGACGGAATTTGAAGGACATAAAGGGAATGGATGAATTGGTAGGAAGCACCTAGGATGAGGATGTACTTGATAGGGAGTTTTGGTAGATGATTGAGATGTTGATCTTGGCAAAATAGGTAATTGGACGGTTGTAGATTCCGGGATGTGAGTTCTAGATGGTTAGGTGGAATGTTAGGACTTGAACTCGAGCTATTGAGGAAAATTGATCATTAGACGACTTGATGACCTAAGCGTTGAAATACGTAGTAATTGGGTTGGGGATTAGGCTTAGATTGCAGATGGTTATGAGGCTATAGAGATTGTCTATGAGTGGGACGTATGATTAGCAAGAAGCAATGTTACTTAGGACTGTTATCAGATCTGAATTGATAGACCCTGTTTCTAAATTGGAACTTAGAAAGAGAATATGGGATTAGCCCATAAAGGTGGATGTTAGGATGATTGGGAAGTTAGGGATCCTGCGACTAATTCCAGATTTTAAAGATTTTGAACGAAGATTTAAAAAGAACTCGCTCCGATTTTAAGAAAACTATTGCGACCCAGGTTTTTCATTATGACGCCCTACGAAGTGGATACAAGTGTTTATGGGGGCACCTGTGGATCGCTTGCTAAGACCTAGTGGAGACGCCATGATGTTCTTTTGAGTTATGATATGACCGAAAAGTCGGAGTGAAGACGTGGTAGGGGCCCATACCACATTCTTGCTACGACCGATTGGGAGTATTATGATTATGACGACGGTACTGTGAGATCTCATAGGGGCACTTAAGAGGTACTTACGGGATCAATGACATGATCCGGATTTGAACAGCTTTAATCGGATTTTTGTTATATATATATATAATAAATAATAACAATAATAATAAAATAATAAACTTGTCTTTAATTTAATAAACCGAACTCGAGATTTATAAAATGAATTCCGGCCCAATCTTGAACCTTCTAAGATCGATTCCGTCTTTTTCTCGGAATCCGAAAAAAATTTATTCGGATAACGATATTGATCGAGAAAGCGGGGTTCGAGATTTAATCTTTTGGATAATTTTGAAAATAACTTGGGGACCACTTGGCTAGTTGTCTCTTTCCCTCATCTGTATTATTCTCCTCTCCATTTTCGATAATGAAAAGCCAGACCACCCTATGCTCCTCACTTTGTTTCTTCCCTAAACTAGCCTAACACCCACTCCTCTTTTCTAATCCCTCAAGCCAGACCATCCTATGCTCCTCACATTGTCTCCTTCCTCACTTTTGATTTCAAAAGCCCCTTTCCTCACTTACTGTTCTGAGTACACAGACAAGAACACCCCACAAATGCTTCACCTTTCTCTCCCTATCCTCCCTTATATTACCAAAACCCAAATCCAAAACTCAGCCTTTTGATTAAACACATACCCACACACCTTCAACTCTCCACCACCAGCCCCGTCACCACCAACCTCACCACCGACCTCCTCCCTCTGTTTTCCTTCTGGCCGTCCACCTTCGAGCGCACAAGTCTGTGCTCTCAAATGCCTCCTCTGCTCGATGGTAACCACCAAGTGACCTCACCTTCCCCCTCCCCTGTACGAGCAGCAGCAACAACAGCTTCCTACACCCTCCCGGAGCAGCCAGCAGCCACGAGAAGCGGGCGGAGCGCCGCCACCGACCGCCTTCGCCCTTGTTTCCATTTTCTGGAAACCACCCTGAACACACACCCACTACCTTTCATTCGAAGTTTGAGCCACTCCACCCTCCTCCTAGCGTGTCCAGATAGCAGAGGCAGTCCCAAGAGGAGCTTCATTGTCGCCGGCCATACTCGAGCTCCGACGTCGCCTTTTTCGGTCGGAAATCTCGGTAAGCCTTCTCACCCTTCTTTCCGCTCGAAATCACAGAGCAATCGACCATAGCTCACCTCTGTGCCCTGCTTCAGGTCCTGGAGAGAAGCCGGGCCTCCGACGAGCCCATCAAGTCTCCGGCGAGATTGAATGGATCTTCGGCGAGGCCCGACGCTGTTAGTAAAAACCATAAATTGATTCATACAATTCATCAAACACAGTAGAAAACTTATCTCAAAAAACACAAATTGTTGTGGCATGGTATATATCCGAACCCACTGTCTTATAAGCGATTTCGCCCCGACCATGGTGCAAGTCGGCTTCTTGGAATCGCCCCCCAAGGTTACACAGCGCCCTTCAAAAGTGTGCACTCGCAATTGAAGGTTTGGAATCTTTCCAGGAACTCAGAACGTTTCTCAGAGAAGATGATGAAGATGGGAAACGCAAGCTCACTCGTAAAACCCTAAAAGGTTTTGATAGAGCATTATTAGTAGTGCATAATAGATTGCATTTAGTATAGTTTGGGTGTAAATATTGCATATTTTAGTTGCATTTACAAGATTACTTGTTGAGTTGGAAGATGCGGAATCTACACAACATTATGGTTTATTTCAGGAATCGTGATTCAAGGTGGAATGAATTTGAGGGGAGTTAAAGAATTAAAGGAATTGCATTATCAGCTACAGCAAATCACGTGGAGAGAAGCGGAAGAAATCGCTGGCCGCCCCGTCGCCTGACCTGGCCGCCCCGCGGCCCGAAGACATCTCGAAGGATTTCGCTGATCGCCAGGCCGCCCCGTCGCCTAAGCCAGCCGCCCCGCGGCCTGTCCAGAAACGCCGATTCAGTTATTCAATTTAATTAGGGTTTTTAGTATTATTTTTGGCCGATCTTTTGTAGGCCTTTAAAAGACATTTTTAGGTTATTCTATTATTCACCTTATGCACTTTTGAGAATTGTTGAGAGCACGTTGAGCATGAGCAACTAAACTCTCGAAGGTTTCGCCTACAGTTTGGATCTTGATTGTTGAATTGTGAGTTTCTTAATCTAGTTCTTATTCCTATTTGAATGTTTTGACTTCTTTGCGCTTAATTCTTTGAATGTGTTTTATTCTCTCTGGCCTGATCAACTAGTTAGAGTAGATTCATTCAATTGCTATGGTTTTGTAGATTCCTCGTAGCGAACCTTAACCCAAGTGGCAATCATATCCCTTTAGGACACGTAGGACTAATTGGATGTGTAGGAAGTTGAATATATGTTAAATATCGACTCGTAGCTTGATATTGCATATACCTAGGTTAAATCTTAACCGTGTTAGGGTTATTTAGAGATAAGGATTACTAGGACTCGTAGGACTAATAATTTACCTAAGATCTGGACAAGGACATTGATAGGAAAAGAAGAGAACTAGAGGCTGAAACAAGGATCAAATTCATCAATTAAAGTGACAAATTGTAGGTGAACCTATTTCTCTCTATTGCATTCTACAACTTTCATTGCCTTGTTTATTTGTTTCCGCTTTGACAAAAGGCGGATCTTTTTCCTATAGAAACTCTCTTTTTGGTTACTTGCGATTAAATTAGCACTAGAACTTACTAGATTTCCCTGTGGATCGACCTCTTTCTTACCAACTATACTAGTTGTAGGTTTGAGTATTTCTTTGGCAGGAACAACGACAGGTTTTCCTCTTGTCAAATTTGGCGCCGTTGCCGGGGAAATCTTTTTAATTTCTTGTGTTGTTTAATCGCTACCCTTGGTGTGGACCACGTTTATGGTCCGCACCCGTGCTACTAATCCATCTTTACTTCCTTTTGATTCAGAGATTGAGAGGACTCTTTCCAACCTAAGGCGGGAGGTTTGCAACAACTCTAGCGAATTACCTTTTGATCAAGAAGCCGAAGGAACTGCAGAGATGGGTGACAACGCGTTAGATAACGCGAACCAAACCTTAAGGCAACTCACCGCACCGAATCTTCAAACACAACCATTGGCGGTGCAGTTTCCAGCGCTTGCTGATGGGACCAAGTTCGAGTTTAAGGCTCAATGGATCCACTTTCTACCTAAGTTCCATGGGTTGAGTGGCGAGGATCCCAACAAACATTTAGCGGAGTTCCATGCTATCATTGAGAGCATGAGACCCGCAGATGTCACAGAGGACCAAATCAAGCTGCGAGCTTTTCCTTTCACATTAAAAGATTCAGCTAATGATTGGTTTTATTATTTACCTGCAGGGAGCATTACTACCTGGACAGAGATGAAAAGGTTGTTCTTAGAGAAGTACTTCCCTGCGACAAAGCTGAACTTTCTCAAAAAGGCCATCAGCAACATCGAGCAATTAGCAACTGAGACCCTGTATGAGTATGTGGAGCGATTCAAAAAGCTCTGCTCATGTTGCCCCTACCATGGTTACTCACAACAGGACTTGGTACTCTATTTGCATGGAGGTTTGCTTGATGATGAACGTCGAATGGTGAATGCCGCTAGTGGGGGTAACATTCTCAACAAGACCCCAAATGATGCTATGGAGTTGTTCTCAGAGCTTGCTGAAGGGTCTAGACAATATAGCAAAAGGGCAAACCCCCGTGGAGTACTGGCTGTGGATTCTTCAAGCTCCAATTTGCAAGCCGATATGATGGAGATGAAAGAGATGATGAGAAGGATGATGCTCAAAGGGACCCCTCAGGAACTCAAAGCATGTGGGCTATGTGCTGATCCTTTACATCCAAACGATATGTGCCCGCTACTTCAGGATCCTAATGTTGAGCTCAACGCCATGGGAAACTTTGTCCCGCAGAAGCCTAGGCATGGTAACTATGGTAACCCCAATCAATTCAATAACAATTATAATGCAGGTTACCAGGGGTATGGCTATGGTAATAACCAAGCCCCTTACAATCCGCAAGGGGGACACCAACAAAGGCCTCAACAACCATTCGATTCGAGGCAGAGAGCACCCCCCGCAGAGGATCAATCAACTGAGGACCCTATCAAAACCCTCACTAGGATACTCATGAACCATGTTGAGCACTCAAAGAATCTTGAAAAACAGGTAGGCCAATTGGCTCAATCGGTAAGTGAATTGCAGGCTAAGGACTCAGGAAAGCTACCATCTCAAACGGTGGTGAATCCTAAGGAGAACGTCAGCGCAATAACGCTAAGAAGTGGTAAGGAACTGATTACTACTCACCAGGATGACGAAAACTATGGAGAACCTGAGATGCATCAAGACAAAGGAGAAGGAGAGCTGCGTAATCGCGAGCCGCCCCGTCGCCCCCATGAGCCGCCCCGCGGCCAAGGCGATTCTGCAGATGCAGATTTCGGCGAGCCGCCCCGTCGCCCTCATGAGCCGCCCCGCGGCCAAGGCGATTCTGCAGATGCAGAGTTCGGCGAACCGCCCCGTCGCCACCCTGAGCCGCCCCGCGGCCTTGCCCCTGACGAACCTGCCGACTCCTATGTAAGGCCTGAATTCCCTCCTTTAAATTCTTACAAACCTGTTCCTCCTTTTCCTGAAGCTCTTAGAGATACAAGGAGGCCTGAGAATGACAAAGAGATCTTTGAGACATTTAGTAAGTGCGAGGTAAACATTCCCTTACTCAAATTGATTAAATGTATTCCTCGTTATGCTAAATTTCTTAAGGAGCTTTGCACCATAAAGAGGAATCAGAAGTTGAAAGGGAAGCAGAAGATTAAGGTAAGCGAACATGTGTCTGCTGTGTTTCAAAAGCGTATGCCTAAGAAATGTAGCGACCCTGGCATGTTTACAATCCCATGTGTGATAGGTGAGACTAAGTTTGATAAAGCTTTGTTAGACTTAGGTGCATCTATTAATGTCTTGCCTTATTCTTTATATGAATCATTAGGCTTAGGACCTTTGCATGAGACTAGAGTGGTGATCCAACTAGCGGACCGCTCAAATGCTTATCCTAGAGGTATAGTAGAGGATGTTTTGGTCATGGTTGACAACTTGATCTTTCCTGCTGACTTTTTTGTCTTAGACATGGAGCATGGTAAGCAAGAGTCCCCTATTATCTTAGGAAGACCCTTTTTGAAGACTGCTAAGACAAAAATTGATGTGTATTCTGGCTCATTAACTATGGAATTCGATGGTGAGAAGGTTGAATATAATATTTATGATGCAATGAAATTCCCTTCTGATGATCCTTCCTTATGCTTTGTAGATGCCATTGATACTTGTATGCAGGATACTTTTGACATGAGTTGTGTAGATGACCTGCAGGTTGCTTTAGAAGCTCCTATTGAGGAGTTGTCATTGAATTATGCTTTGTCTACTAACCTGCAGGAGACTATAAGAGACTTGTCCACCCTTCCTACTCATTTGCAGGTAGGTACGCCTATGGAACTCACCGGTTCGAGCGAGAAGCTCTTACATTCTATTGTGCAGGCACCCGTTGTTGAGCTCAAGCCACTTCCTGAGCATTTGAAGTATGCATTCGTGGGGGAAGGTGATACCTTGCCTGTCATTATCTCCAACAAGCTTACTAAGGAACAAAAGGATAGGTTGGTGGCGGTGATCAAAGAACATAAGACCGCTCTGGGATGGACCATAGCGGACATTAAGGGAATCAGCCCAGCTACTTGCATGCACAGAATCTTATTAGAAGAGGGAGCCAAACCTTCCAGGCAACCTCAACGGAGACTCAACCCACCTATGATGGATGTAGTAAAGAAGGAGGTGCTGAAACTCCTTCAGGCAGGTATGATCTATCCCATCTCTGATAGTCAATGGGTTAGTCCAACGCAGGTAGTACCAAAGAAGGGAGGCATAACAGTGGTTGAGAACAAAGAAGGTGAGTTGGTCCCTACCAGAGTCCAATCAGGGTGGAGAGTTTGTATCGATTATCGCAAGCTGAATGCGGTAACTCGAAAAGATCACTTTCCCTTACCTTTTATTGATCAGATGCTTGAACGGCTCGCTGGTCGTCCATATTATTGCTTTTTAGATGGATATTCAAGTTACTTTCAGATAGCCATCGCACCGGAGGATCAAGAAAAGACGACATTCACTTGTCCGTTTGGCACTTTTGCATATCGCAGGATGCCTTTTGGCTTGTGCAACGCTCCTGGGACATTCCAACGGTGTATGGTAAGCATTTTTTCTGAATATATAGAGCAATTCATTGAGGTTTTTATGGATGACTTTACTGTACATGGTGATAGTTTTGATGCTTGCTTAAACCATTTGGCACTTGTGCTTAGAAGGTGTGTGGACACTAACTTAGTGCTCAATTCAGAGAAGTGTCACTTTATGGTTGAGGAGGGCATTGTTTTAGGTCACATTGTCTCACATAAAGGGATTGAGGTTGATAAGGCAAAGATAGACATCATTCAATCATTGCCTTATCCTACTAATGTGCGTGAAGTGCGTTCCTTTTTAGGCCATGCAGGATTCTATCGCAGGTTTATTAAGGATTTCTCAAAGATCACCTCACCCTTGTGCGAGCTACTGAAGAAGGAGGTCACTTTTGCTTTTGATGAGAAGTGCAGGATGGCGTTTGATGAGTTGAAGACTTGTCTTACTAGTGCACCAATCATACAAGCGCCAAATTGGTGCCAACCCTTCGAATTGATGTGTGACGCTAGTGACTACGCCGTGGGAGCCGTGCTTGGACAAAAAGAGGGGAAGAGCTCTCATGTGATCTACTATGCATCTCTGACGTTGAATGGCGCCCAAAGGAACTACTCAACTACAGAGAAGGAACTCCTTGCGATTGTTTTTGCCCTTGAGAAATTTAGATCTTATTTGCTTGGTACAAAAGTTATTGTGTATACTGACCATGCAGCGCTTCGTTACCTTTTGACGAAGAAAGAGGCCAAGCCAAGATTGATTAGATGGATCTTGCTTTTAAGCGAGTTTGACATCGAAATCAGGGACAAAAAGGGTGCGGAGAACCTTGTTGCAGATCATCTAAGTCGTATATTGCAGGGAAAGAATGGGCAGGACGAGCAATCACATATCTTGGGGAATTTTCCTGACGAAGAGTTACAGCAGGTTTTTAGCGTCTCCAGCCGCCCCGTCGCCGGACTGGCCGCCCCGCGGCCACCTGTCGCCGGCCGCCCCGCGGCTGACCCTGGCCGCCCCGCGGCCTCTGCAGAATCTGATATTGAACTTCTTTTGAAGGTAAGTTCTATTCCCCGCCCTTGGTTCGCTAATTTGGTAAACTTTTTAGTTTTGCAGGAGTTTCCACCCAACTTTTCCAAGGCTCAAAAGGACAAGATACGCCATGATGCTCGCTTCTACGTTTGGGATGATCCATACCTATGGAAGCATTACGCTGATCAAGTGATACGTCGGTGTCTTCCCGATGATGAGGTACAATCTGTCCTTAATTTCTGTCATTCACATGAATGTGGTGGGCACTTTGGACAACAAAAGACAGCAAGAAAGGTACTTGAGGCAGGGTTCTTTTGGCCGCATATATTTCGTGATTCATATGCTTTTTGTAAATCCTGTGATCGTTGTCAGAGAGTTGGGAATCTCTCTAAGAGGAATGAGATGCCACAAACCCGCATGATATTTTGTGAGATTTTTGATGTTTGGGGCATTGACTTCATGGGACCATTCCCTAGCTCGTTTGGGAACTTGTATATTTTGCTTGCGGTGGACTACGTCTCCAAGTGGGTGGAGGCGAAGGCCACCAGGACTGATGATTCAAAAGTTGTTGCAGGTTTCCTCAAAGAGCTATTCTCTAGATTCAGAGTGCCGAAAGCATTAATCAGTGATAAAGGGACTCATTTCTGCAATAAGACGGTAAGTGCTTTATTAAAGAAATATCATATTACGCAGAGAGTGTCTACTGCATACCACCCCCAGACTAATGGGCAAGCTGAGGTGTCTAATCGCGAGATTAAGACGATCTTGGAGAAGACTGTTGCCCCAAACAAGAAGGATTGGAGTGTAAGACTTGATGATGCTCTGTGGGCTTATCGAACGGCTTACAAGACTCCCATTGGGATGTCTCAGTTTCGATTAGTTTATGGAAAGGCTTGCCATCTTCCTGTTGAGCTCGAACATAAGGCATACTGGGCGGTGAAACAATGCAATATGCAAATGGATGAAGTTGGGGAGTTCAGGAAACTTCAGCTGCAGGAGCTGGAAGAGTTGAGACTGGATGCCTATGACAACTCCGTCACTTATAAGGAGAAGACTAAGGCATGGCACGACAAGCATATTTTGCGAAAGGACCTCAAAGTTGGGGACAAGGTCCTTCTATTTCAATCGCGCCTTCAACTCTTCCCAAGTAAGCTTCGCTCTAGATGGGCAGGGCCATATGTGATTACTAATGTCTTTTCTCATGGTGCAATAGAGCTACTCAATGAGAGGAATGGAGACATCTTCAAAGTAAATGGTCATCGCGTGAAGCCATATTATGAGAACTTTGTCAAAGAGAATGGTGATGAGTTGGTTCTCCGTGAATCAAGCATTGAGGATCACTAGGGAGTAATGATATCGAGCCAACGACGTTAACTAAAGGCGCTGCTTGGGAGGCAACCCAAGGTAAGTAGTTTAGATGTTATTTTCTTATTGCATTTAGTTACTTTCTTTTAGTTTAGTTGTGGTGTTTTCGGCATACTAACCCCGCAGGGTAAAAAGAAGTAGAGATGGTCAAAAAAGGGGCGGGCCGCCCCGTCGCCAGCCAGGCCGCCCCGCAGCCAGCGACAGCGAGCGAAATCTCTTCGCAATCGCTGGCCGCCCCATCGCCAGCCCTGGCCGCCCCGTCGCCCCTGACGGATGACAAAAAAATATTGGGACCCGTGTGGGCCCCATATTCCACCCTCTTTAACCCTATCCACCCCTTTATCACCATCCATTCACACCCTAGCCGCCCCCACGCCCTCTCTCTTTACCCATCTTCAACCTCACACCCACAACCCCAAAACCTCCATTAAAATCCTCCCTCAAGCTTCAATCTTCACAAACCTCACCCCTTTCTTCAATATCTCCCATTGTCTACCTATATCTTTCACAAAACCACCCACATTCTCCTCATTCTTCCTAGATCTAAACCAAAAACACCCGATTTGAAGGATCTTCAAGGTTTTGGGAGAAATCCACCAACGGAGGGAGGAATTTGAGACGTCGGAGCGCAAATCGGAAGTCGGAGTTGCAGATCCGGTGGTTTTTCTGAGGCCGCCCCGTCGCCGTACCAGCCGCCCCGTCGCCCACCATCGCCGGCCGCCCCGTCGCCAGCCTTGCCGCCCAGCGGCCACCTGTCGCCGGCCGCCCCGTCGCCTACCCTCGTCGCCCCGCGACCACTACAGAAACATCCATTTTCGTGAGTTTTTACTTCGAACTTTTTCTTAGGTTAATTTCATAGCTTTAAGCAAACATGTCTAGACCCCATGGAATGAGTAGGAGTCAGAAGGAGAGATGGAATGCGCTGAATACTAGGAATTTCTTTCAAACCAAGTTTTTTCACGAACCTACCCTTCGGATGTTAGAAATGGATGTATGCACTAGACAGTTGTTAGTACATGGAGGCCTAGGAAATTTCTTAGAGAAGAATGCTCCGACCTATTCGGGTTTAGTTAAGGAATTCCTGGCTACGTTGAGTGTGCGGTCTACATCTATCGAGTTTAGGTTATTGGGACAGGAGTTCACGAGGACAAAGGAGAGAGTGGGACAGCTTTTTGGAGTGACAGCCGCACCCATCGCAGGTTGGTTTGATGTGTCAAAGGGAGAGGGACCTGTTGCATTTTGGCTTGCGACGACTAGGGTGCCGTTTGAGGCCAAGAAGGGCCAATACAACTCGAGTCTTCGGCACCCTGCATTACAGCTGATCCATAAGGTTTTAGCCAACACCTTCTTTGCTAAGGCTGAGGTCAACAAGATCTCACTTCGGGATATGTCATATTTGTGGTGTCTTACGCCAGAGAGCCCAGTTATTCCAGGTTGGGTAGATTTGTTCCTTTTCAACTGCAAGGACATCATAGACAAGCGCAAGACAGCGACGATTAGCTTTGGGGGTCTTATCACTCTCATAGCACGGGATTGTATTGATTTGAGCATTGTCCCTGATGCCCTGCATGGTTCATTTCTGTATGATGAGGCCCAGCTGAGGAAAGCTGGCCATTTGGAGGGGAGAGCACCGATGTGGGTCTGGAGGACAGGTCATCTTGGGGTGATTCAGCTTAGATTACCCCGACAGCTTCCCTTTGGTCCTACGGTGGAGGATTTCTTCATGGGCAATGAGGATGAGGATGATGAGGATGAGGATGAGGATGGTGAAGATGATGATGATCAGGGCGATGATGGTGGTGTTCCTGAGATGCAGACGGATGTAGGAGGTGGAGATGCTAGACCTTCTGGCACATTTGGGGTAGGTGCTGGTCCAGATTATTATGAGCTGCAGCAGAGGATGACGGCGATGTCTCTACGACAGGATACTATGTGGGAGCAGCAGCAGCAGATGGCTGTGCTCCAGGACACCATGTGGCAGCATCAGCAGATGATTTCCCGTCGTCAGGATGATTTGTGGGATCATCAGCAGCAGCTCTATGTTGATATAGGAGACATCCGTCGCGATGTGCGTGGGCTGACGACTAGCATAGCGGATATGGTTGAGAGCCAGGCTGAGATGCGACGCTTACAGGAGCAGGTGCTCCAACGACAGCAGGCTGCATGGGAGGCTCAGGAGCTGCAGAGACAGAGACATGAGGAGTTCTTCCGATTTGCATATCCTCAGTTCCCACCTTATCCACCACCACCTCCACAGTGATCATGTTAGTTTTTTGTTTTTCAGTTCTTTTCCCTTTCAGTTTATTTTGATGTTTTTGCCATTGAGGACAATGTCAGAATTAAGTGTGGAGGGAAGACTTGCATGACATGTACTTTATCTTTATGTTGCATTTTGACTTTAGATTGCATGTTGGAATATTTTAGTTGATGTTAGTCTATGTTATTCCTAAAAAAAAAATCCGAAAATTATTTTATTTATGTTATTATATTTATGCATTAGCTAGGATTATATCTTATTTTCCCATATGGATGCCACTTGTCCTCTAATTTATTTATTGAGACTTATGCCCCATGATGTGCTTGGATTGTTGAAAACCTTTGATATCTGATTTCAACACTATTTGGTGAGCATAGTTGGTTAATGATTGAGCACATAAGATATTTGATTTTGGGTGATCTTGAAGTTCTAGACATGACCTGGTGAGCTATTTTGGCCTATATTTGGACAAAATATATTATGTCCTCTTGCTTGTTGAGTGTACTCTCTTTAATTGCTTCCTCTTTGGCTTGCATTTAGATATCTTATTCAAGGCTGCATATTGTGATTTCTGCACATGACTTAAAAATGATTGAGGCACCTTTATTAGCCCTATTTGACTCTATTCCCACCTTGCATATTACCCTCTGCTTGAAGCCAATATTGAGCCTAATTGCCTATTCTTTTGAGCTCCACAAGATTTTTCCATAGCCAATTATAGCCTGACCCATCCGGGAATTAGGAATAGTTGGTGAATATTCATACTGTGGATGATGGTTTGAGTGATGGATTGTATGTTGGGAGTACTTTTATGAGATGTTTTGATTCTTGCTAGTAGTTTACACATTACTTGGGACCTAAGGAGGATAAAATTCACTTAGGGGTAAAAGTCAAGGAAAATCATTTGATATAGCATGAAGAAGAGCATATGAAAAAAAAAAGAAAAAAAAGGAAAAAAAAAATAAGAGAATGAGTTAAGTATGGTTTGTAAAGTTTGATACTTGAGATTGGAGTTGTATACATTGTAGAGTTATGGTATGATCTTGTGAGTGGTATTGTAATTTGGTTGCATCCTTAGTTCCCGGATTATGAGCACCACATGGCCTAAATTGTTCCATACCTTATGTTTTCTACCTTGGCCCCATTACAACCCAATTGAAAGACCTCATGATTTTTGTTGTGTGTAGAGTCACCAGTGGTGGAGAGCTAGAACACTGGTGCAAGACTATTGTAGCTAAGCTTTTAAAGATTGAGTTTGAGCGTAAATATTTAACCCTAAACACTTGAGTGAGAGTGAAACACATATTCCTTGTGAGGTCTAGAATGGATATGGTTGCTTGATTTCATTAATCATGAACATTATGTGCTATGATGTTATTAATCTATTGTGTTTGCTAGTTTTTCCTACACTTAAAGAATATTGAGGTTGACACATGAATGGCTATTCTGTGGGGTTGCAAGTTACTTTTTCTATTGCTTGAGGACAAGCAAAGGTTCAAGTGTGGGGGAATTTGATAGAGCATTATTAGTAGTGCATAATAGATTGCATTTAGTATAGTTTGGGTGTAAATATTGCATATTTTAGTTGCATTTACATGATTACTTGTTGAGTTGGAAGATGCGGAATCTACACAACATTATGGTTTATTTCAGGAATCGTGATTCAAGGTGGAATGAATTTGAGGGGAGTTAAAGAATTAAAGGAATTGCATTATCAGCTATAGCAAATCACGTGGAGAGAAGCGGAAGAAATCGCTGGCCGCCCCGTCGCCTGACCTGGCCGCCCCGCGGCCCGAAGACATCTCGAAGGATTTCGCTGATCGCCAGGCCGCCCCGTCGCCTGAGCCAGCCGCCCCGCGGCCTGTCCAGAAACGCCGATTCAGTTATTCAATTTAATTAGGGTTTTTAGTATTATTTTTGGCCGATCTTTTGTAGGCCTTTAAAAGACATTTTTAGGTTATTCTATTATTCACCTTATGCACTTTTGAGAATTGTTGAGAGCACGTTGAGCATGAGCAACTAAACTCTCGAAGGTTTCGCCTACAGTTTGGATCTTGATTGTTGAATTGTGAGTTTCTTAATCTAGTTCTTATTCCTATTTGAATGTTTTGACTTCTTTGCGCTTAATTCTTTGAATGTGTTTTATTCTCTCTGGCCTGATCAACTAGTTAGAGTAGATTCATTCAATTGCTATGGTTTTGTAGATTCCTCGTAGCGAACCTTAACCCAAGTGGCAATCATATCCCTTTAGGACACGTAGGACTAATTGGATGTGTAGGAAGTTGAATATATGTTAAATATCGACTCGTAGCTTGATATTGCATATACCTTGGTTAATTCATAGTCTTAATGCTATCTCTAGGTTAAATCTTAACCGTGTTAGGGTTATTTAGAGATAAGGATTACTAGGACTCGTAGGACTAGTAATTTACCTAAGATCTGGACAAGGACATTGATAGGAAAAGAAGAGAACTAGAGGCTGAAACAAGGATCAAATTCATCAATTAAAGTGACAAATTGTAGGTGAACCTATGTCTCTCTATTGCATTCTACAACTTTCATTGCCTTGTTTATTTGTTTCCGCTTTGACAAAAGGTGGATCTTTTTCCCATAGAAACTCTCTTTTTGGTTACTTGCGATTAAATTAGCACTAGAACTTACTAGATTTCCCTGTGGATCGACCTCTTTCTTACCAACTATACTAGTTGTAGGTTTGAGTATTTCTTTGGCAGGAACAACGACAGGTTTTCCTCTTGTCAGGTTTGTTATAAGATGAGGCAACGTGTGTTTTCGTTCCACTCTCCCACCCACCTTCTTAATTGAGAGAAACCCTCAAAAACAGTTAAAAACATTTTTCCCTTTTATTTTTAATATGGATAAGATTGTGAAAATTAAAACCTTTTATAAAACCTTTATTTAAGCATTATTCCAACAATCCCCCACATATGCTAGAAAAATGAGTTTTTTTTAAAGCAACTTCAAAAATAACATTCTGAGCTGGTTTTATGGAGGAGATACTTAAATGTTGGTGAACGAGTCTTGAACCAACACATAGTGAAGTTGAGTGCCTCCCTCGTCATAGAAGTGAAACAAGTCTTGAACTACTAGACTCGAGAGGTGATCTCAACAGCACATACCTCAACCATGATCCTGGTGATTCCGCGATAAGATCCTCAATTATGTATGTGGTCAGCTCATACCTTGGGTTCTGAAGAGTGCTCTAGGAAGACCACCCTAGTCTTCCATAGAAGGTGACCAACTCCTTCACGCTCTCGTAGGTAGCTCCATCAAGTCTATCTCACATAGACCACCCTTATTAGGGCTATGGAACCATTAAGAGCTTTACGCGTATCCTCTTCTATATTCGATGAATCCATCAAGTCCTTCTCAATAGGACCACCCAACTCTGGGCTATGGACTCATTAAGAGTACATGACTCAACCTTCCTCAATACACCTGTCATGGGAATGAGAAGTGGTGTATCTCTCCTCATATGGGTTTGAATCTCATTCCCTTAGACAACTCAAGGGCTAGTCTCTCATTAAGCCCTTTTGTCAATAGACCATCAAGTTCCTCTCAGACCTCATATTCTCCAAATAGATGACACCATTCGCAATTAGCTATCTCATAGCTTCATGTCAAATCTGCGTGTGTCTCTTCTTGTCGGTTTATGTATTGCTACTAGCTACACAAAAAGCAAATGTGAGTCACAATGTAGAGAATTAGATAGAGCTTCATGCCCCCACAAAGGTAAGTAAACCAGAAACATTCTCAACCACTCAATATCTTGTCCAGCTAAATCTAGAGCTATTACATCACATTTCATAGTCGATCTAGCAAAACATGACAATTTTGATGATTTTCACGATATAGCACCACCATATAATGTCAAAACAAGACCACTAATGGAGCTATAACATCATCATAATTAGAATGTTTGATCATGCTGGCACAACGATAAAATTATCAAACCTTCTCAACACTTCTCTACATAATGGAATGAAGCAATTTCCTGTTTTTTTTCTAGTTTCTTTAACACTTAGGAACACATCAACTTCACCCATATCTTTCATCTCAAAGCGAGAGGAAATAAACTTTTTAGTTTTATTTATCATATGCATGTTAGTGCCAAATATCAACATCTCATATATATAAAGGCAAGTAACCAGTGTAATAGATCTTGGTATAAAAAGCATGCATGATATACACAAAACCGAAAACTTCAACATAGTTTTGGTAAGATTCTCATAACATTTCAAATATGCTTGGTTAAAGCCATATACTGATTTCTTAAATGAACACAAAATTCTCTTATGATTTTACTTAAAAGTAAAAATTTCTACAAAACTCAGCATCATGATATCCACACGTATTTATATCATCTAAGCACATAAGCAACGAAATTGTTCTCATCATAACCAACAAGTATATATACAATCAACCATATTAGATCCAACATCATCTCACTTAAAGGAAAGTACATCCACTTTAGTCAAACACCCACACATTTCTCATATGCACTAGATAGACTCTAAGTCATTTCCACATCTTATATGGGGTTTTGACTAACTTCTCTTATGACATCTTACTTCCTACCTCTATCGGATCTAAATCATTTTTGGTTTTATGCAAGTTGGTTTTGTATTTCAAATGTATATATCAAGAACAATTCTTCCTACTACATTTTTTTATCTTAGCCAATGCATGTAACTTGGTATATCCAAAGATCATCTAATGTGATGTAACACCTTTACCACGTTTGCCTTTAGAGTTTCTAAAAAAGAAAGATCAATCTTTGTTAACTCAAGCAATCTAGTGGTCCTCTCAATAACAGATTAAAAAGGTATTTAGCAAGTGTATGCACATATCACATATATTTTGATCAGCAAAACCAAGTTAAAGAATAATATGATATATATCAATAAAAATTTAGTTGAGCTTACCTTGTCTGCATTGGCATATAAGTAGACTTACTTATTCATAGCTTGAATTGGTTCAACGTAAGGTCATGTCATCACATGTCGCTTGACCTAGGCACTAGAGCGTCTCTTAGTCAGATCTGACCAGCCATCTTTCCTCAACCAACCCTAGCAACCAGCTTTCGCAATGACATCTCGATACAACTTCATCCACATTTCAGTCGTATATTTTGCACACAACATCATGAAAATGTCACAAGTTATGCTAGGATTATACCCATTAAAAGCAAATAGAACGTAATAACGATTTCATAACATATAGCACATACATATATGATTATGCTTTTCTCACCTTTCATAAATCCAAATGAATTACATGGTTCAATTATGATGGAATTCATAAGACAATCAATGATGGGTATATTTATTCATTCATGTCATTGAAGATGTCATACATATGCACTTAATATAGATAACACAAATGCACATGATATCAACATATAGACATTTTTGTATAGTTAAAACTAATAAGTCAAGCAAGATTGCTAACCAAATTAATTTCAAACTTAAAAGATTATGTCAATCACTTAGCTTAACTCACAAAATAGGCTGGCATGAATGTACCCAGCAAATGTCCTTTGTAAGACCGAAGTGACAGCTCGACTAGTTCATCGACGGCTCGACGCAATGCATTGGGCATCTTGATCTCCTGCCTCTAGCATCCCAGTGCCACTCCGCATACATCGCATCATGAAATCAACCACACAAGTTATACTTGAGTTATACAAAATCATCATGATAGCACATCTTCATCAATTTCTAATCACCCAGTTTATAAATCAAGTGGGTCGAAATTGAGACTGTAATGTATGTATAACTAGCCATTTAGTAGTACTGATCAAGACAATCTACTAAGCTCAATATATATATACACCATCACTTTAGAATCCAAATGACCAGCCACTACATATAAATATATCATTGAGCTCAATATATATTATAAATATACCAACCGAGCAAGACAAAGTCTACTTGGTAATTAAACTCAGTTCGACATATGTGTATATATATTTATATATATATGTGACATCATTTAGGTAAGATGTATATATACTTACCTGGCGTGAATATTCACCGGCTCAAATGCAAGAACACTTTGCTTACCCAATTACTTAATTTGCCGTAATTCAACCCTTGGACTCTCTGGCAACCTACCCTAATAGCTTTGGAACCATGCTTTTGTATGTCCGTCTTTTCCTCCTAGTCATCTGTCATTGTGCTAGGAAAGTAGTTAACATAATACACCAAATCAATATATTAATATAATACACTAATTACTCCCAAGCAATTAGGGTCGCCGATCCGGCTACGGAGGACTCCATGGTGGCATTGGGTCGCCCCTAATTAGGCCCGATTGTTTCGAATTGGCGGTTGATATCACTTTGCTCTGATTGCTGAAGAAGGTGTAGGGCACCACCGCATCTGATCGATCTCTAACAAACTGCGACCGACAACATGAACAGGAGCCACCACCATAGATGGATCCGACTCGATCCGAATTCCTTGATCCGTTGCTGATACGGAGATCAGTTGCAGTCCTTCCTGGGGGGGGTTTACTCAGTAGCTATCATCGCATCCACGTGAATGAACTGAAAGAGCAGTCGCAACGCAGCGCCTACTGCTACTGTTAGTAGTTGCAGTTGACACGGCGCAAGTGATATGACCTGGCGCCTTAGCCTTGGCTTTCATCGCCGCAACCGCAATGTCTTCGGAGATCGCGTGTAGCGAAGGCTTCCAATCGCAAGTCCCCTGCCTCGGATGGGAGCGGCAGAGGCGCAGCGTGCACAGGCCACGGAATCCTCAACAGGCTTGGACGGTGAAACGAGTTGGCGCGTCACCTCCACCGTCGCCACTGAGGACTTGAAAAAGCCCTCCGTCAGATCCAATTGAGCAGCGCCATTGCATTTGACGCGAACAAGAACCTTCAAACTCATCCCAAATCGTAAGGAGAACAAACGATTAATCCACCCGGTTAATACTAACACAAAAATCGCTTCTAAATTGTTAGTAAAAACCACAAATTGATTCATACAATTCATCAAACACAGTAGAAAACTTATCTTAAAAAACACAAATTGCTGTGGCATGGTATATATCCGAACCCACTGTCTTAGAAGCGATTTCGCCCCGACCACGGTGCAAGTCGGCTTCTTGGCATCGCCCCCCAAGGTTACACAACGCCCTTCAAAAGCGTGCACTCGCAATTGAAGGTTTGGAATCTTTCCAGGAACTCAGAACGTTTCTCAGAGAAGATGATGAAGATGGGAAACGCACGCTCACTCTTAAAACCCTAAAAGGTTTGTTATAAGATGAGGCAACGTGTGTGTTCCTTCCACTCTCCCACCCACCTTCTTAATTGAGAGAAACCCTAAAAAACAGTTAAAAACATTTTTCCCTTTTATTTTTAATATGGATAAAATTGTGAAAATTAAAACCCTTTATAAAACCTTTATTTAAGCATTATTCCAATAGACGCGCCCGACTTTGAGCCCTCCTTCTTCCCTTCCCTTCCTTTTCGGCTGTATATGTGCGTCTGCTTGGTCGAAGTCGGAATCGTCGCCGGCCAAACCTCCTCTTGCGATGGGGTGGGCTAGAGGAGATGAACAGTGATGTGTTGGGGGGGGGGGGGTGGGGTGGGTTTCTCTGTTTAAAAAAGGGGGGGCAGTTCTTTTTTTAAAAGAAAAAAAAAATAGGAAGGGACCGTGGGTCCCGCTCCCATTGCCACCTCACGTGTCATGTAGGCATGCGCGCCCCCTTATTTTAAACCTGAGTTCGGTTCCAGGAAAAGGAAAAGGGAATGGGAGATGGGCTGACTTCTGGGCCTAATTTATGGGCCTACTCCTTTGGGCCAGGGCTGATGTTTTTAAAACAAAATTTGGGCTTCAGAATTGGGTTCTAAAACAAAAGGGCTGATTTGGAGTTTTGGGAAACTTTGGGTTCGGTTTTGGGCTAATATAAAGGGTGAGGCTCGGTTGGTATATTACAACATAAAAGGGGTCGGTTTATAAGTTTTATAAATTATATAGGGCTTATTTTATTAAATAAAATGGTTAGTTACTTTAAGGTTTTGAAAATATTATTTGGATGTGTTTAAAAGAAAATGGTATTTGAAATATTATATTATACTATTTTGAGATTTAAAAGAAATAAAGATTATTTTGAGATTAAAAGATATTATATTATGATCTTATAAAATATAGGAACTTAAAAATATGTATCGAGTTAAATCAAAAAGGAATTTGGCGAATGTTTTTAAGAATCGGAATTTCTAACTTATTGACTCGAATTTTGGAATGGCTTAGGAATTAACTTGGGAATCGGACTTGTTCGATGACTAACTAGCATGATGATATGATTGTATGACTCATAGCATGATATTGAGATGATTTTTTATGAAAGATTATATAGTAGTTACCTATGATGATGAAGTGACAAATTATGATATGCCAATATTGCTATGATACGATGTCGACGTACTCTTTGAATGTGAATTATGAGATGAAATGTTGATATATGTCCTTAAAATGATATTATGATGTGTTGATGTATATGAAAGCATGATGGGATGTTGAGATGATGAGTTGAGATGGTACTTGATAAGTTATATAGAGACTTTACGTTGAAAAATGAGATAAGTTGAATGGTGAGGATATGGAAGGTGATGATGAGACTTTCGATTGTGTGAACTTATGTAGAATGATTGTGCTTGTGTGATTGAATATAGACTTATATACTCATTGTGATTACTAGGTGATCTTAAACTGTCTTAGTGTTACATTAATGCTGTTCTACACCTCCAAGTAAGTCTCTACGGAGCTTACTCAGATGAATAGATATTCCTTGCCTTATGTGCATGATATACTAGATGCTTGCATTCATGATCAGCATGTCATGTAGTGTCCTACTAGTTGCATGAATCATTGAGCATTCTATTTCTTTATGCGTATGTAAACAGAACGGCCGTTATCTGTGAAGTAACTAGAGTCTTTGCTAAGGTAATAGGACGGCTCAGTCCCATCGGGTCCCGTCCTGAGTCAATAGAGTCATATGGAACTTCCTTTACTTACATTATGAGGATGATTATGAGATTTTCATGCGGGCTTTTTATATGATTACGGGTCGGGCCTGTGGGCCGATTCGATTATGATGGAAAGGAATGCATTCATGAGCTGGCCAGTCTCCGCCCTATCGGAAGGGGGTGGAGGTAGGAGAGGGATATACAATTTGGTATTCTGTGATAATGCCTTATTATTATTATTATTATAAGCACTTGATCTTAGGGGCATGCTAGTGTGTTCATATTCTGCTATGCATCTAGAAGCATGATTATTAGGTATAGCGTATGTGTGTACATATGGTGGGGGCAGCACCTTTAATAAAGGGACAGACCCAATTGGACATCGATCTGATCCCGCCCACTATAAACGTTTTTAGGTATCCATTATGCTCATCATTATTGCTGCTGATTTGGCTCCATGACTGCGGGGTCTAACATGGCGGAAAGAGAGAGTCGAGACTCTAACTTTCACCAATCATTTAACAGTTTGGTTTTGGATGTTTCGATCATGTTTTGACCTGGCTCCGCCATGGCAACCTTATATATGAATTTGAAATCTTTCTTGGTTGTATGATCAATGAATTTCGCGACTTATGCCATAGGGCAGGTACAGGGGATTCTAACGGTCCCTCTCGGTTTTTGGGTATGATATCCCACTTTCAAAGCACAATTGTTGGTTTCAAACCTTCTACCTGTACTCGGGGCGCAAGATCCCATCGATGGGTTTCATCCCTCAAAACGTAACCCGGGAATCATAATTCCGGGCCGTTACATGCTCTCCAATAGGTTTTGGCTTAACCGTCGACACATGGTCTCTAGGTCGATCGATCTAGTCGATCTCGAGTGGGTGACTCGATATCTACTACTCTTCAGTTCTTGGCTGCTCGTTTAGACTCCAATTCTGCTCCAATTCATATACATTTAAACTAAAACTTGTGCAGACTCTATTTCTTGCGTGTTAGGTCATTCTACAAAATTTTCATTATTCTCAATCTATAATTTAGGAACCGAATGGAATATGAAGTCAAAATATGCATTTAAAGAGACTAGAAATATGTACATCATCGAGCGCATTTCTAAAATTGGAAAGTCTTTGAAAAACATTCCGGCATGTTTTAAAACGTCGATTGTCGAGATAAAGTCTGCTATGATATTCGGATTTTAAAACATAGATTATTGTGGGTCGTTGAAATAAATTTAAACTCGAGTCGGATTTCGGGATAGGTAGTCGGTACTTAAGGTCGGAATAGTGGATCTCTCTCTCTCTCTCACCCGTCTCTCTCTCTCTCCCACACACACTCTCTCTCCCTCCTTTTCCACTCCCTCCCTTCCCACTACCACCTTAATTCGGGACTTAAGGTGCTTTCTTAATGTGGATCTTGCTAAAGCCAATAATACCCTCTCTTGGAAGTTTCTTGAATTTGCTTTGCATGATATTGGCTTGCCTCCTATGTTTGTGAATTGGATTATGACTTGTGTCTCATCTACTTATTTTTCTATTAAAATCAATAATGAGATGCATGGTCTATTTAAGGGAAAAAGGGGTCTTCGCCAGGGAGACCCCCTATCCCCCCTCCTTTTTGTTATGTCCATGGAATTTTTCTCCAGGCTCGTGACTATAGAAACTAGCAAATCAGCCTTCAAGTTCCACCAAAATTGTGATAATGTTAGGCTTACACACCTTGTGTTTGCCGATGACATTGTCATATTTTTGCGTAGGGATGAAGCTTCAGTCAAGATCTTCATGGGACGCCTTTAAAAGTTTGAAAGGATATACAACCTTAAGGTAAATAGAAGCAAGTCGCCTATGTTTTTAGCTTCGGTTCCTCAATAAGAAGCGATTGCGCTCAAGGAGATCACATGCATTGAAGACAAGGAGTTCCCATTCCGATATCTAGGCATGCCCATCAGCCCCCATGGGCTCCGTGTTGCAAACTATACGCCCCTATTGGACAAAATTGGTAAGAACCTTAATTTTTGGGCGGGTAAGCATCTCTCTTATGTAGGTCGAAGGGAACTCATTGCTTCGGTCCTCTAAGGGATTGAGGGATTCTGGTTGTTGGTCTTACCGGTTCCGAAGGCTATCATTAGAGCCCTCACAGGCCTTTGCTACTCTTTCCTTTAGAGGTCCCCAAGAGTTAAATAGACCAAAGTGTGTCTCCCACAACAAGAAGGAGGGCTCGACCTCATAGATACCCAAACATGGAACTTGGCTTTCATGGTCAAGCAACTTTTGGCGTATCTATGAGAGGAAGGATTGCATATGAATGAGGTGGATACAGCGCAAGTACCTCACCGTGAGGGACGTTGAAAATTGGGAAGCGCATAAGAGGGATTCTCCTCTCATCAAGGCTCTCGTTGAAGTAAAAAACAAAATTTTCTCCACTTCTAACCTTGATGAGAAACTTGATGATTGGTGTAGAGAAGGAAGATTCAAAGTCATGAGAGCTTATGAGGATCTTCGATAAAAGGAGAACAAGGTGTGGTGTCACAGAGAGGTTTGGGCGAAGGGTAACACACCCAAGCATTGCTTCATCATTTGGTTGGCGTATTTGGGTAAACTACCTACCCTTGATTGGTTGTTTTTCATAGACCCTAACCATTGTTGTAGGCGTTGTGATGAGGATGAGGTGATAGAAACCCATCAACACTTGTTCTTTGAGTGCCCTTTCTCCTAAGAGATTTGGAGAAGAATGTGGGCTGTTTTTGGCATTCCAGAGGAGGTCAACACCTTGGCTAGAGGGCTTAGATGGTTGAGGAGACAAACAAGAAAGAAGAGGTGCGATATGAGGGCTAAGATTTATGCTTTTTCGGCTACCATATACTTCACATGGCACGCTCGTAATGCCAAGATTTATGACGACAACCACATTCCGGAGGAAGCCGTGGCTAGGATCATTGCTACACATGTGTTTCGGTTTCTCCACACATCTTTCCCGACCCATGAAGTTGAGAACATTGGATAAATCAGACCTATGTTTCCTTTGGTGTTTGTTTGGATCTCTTTGCATGATTTTGGGGTGTGTCCTAGGGCCTGCAAGCCTTTGAAGCCTACGTGGTTCCGGGAACACCCTCTTGGTTTTGTTTGGGTGTTTTGTGTCTTTGAAGGGCTATGTCCCTTTGGAACAAACCCCTTTGGTGTTTTCATGGTGTGGCCTAAGAGACCTACGTGTCTTATGCACACCCTTGGTTGTTTTCTTAGCATTTTTGTATGTGTCCCGAAGACTTGCATGTTGGATGGAACATACATCCATGACATTTTATCTTGGTTTTTCAGCTTTGAGAGTCTAGGTTGCGTTGTTGCTTTCGAAGCTGATAACTAAAATTGTAGGGTCTTTGACCCCCCATTCTTTCATTCGGATTTACATGCAAACTCCCCGACCCGGCTTAGTGCCCGGGGGGTTTTCTAAAAAAAACCTTAATTATTTTGTGTTTTTTCCCATTAAAACCCTAACGTGCCAACTTGTCCTACTATATAAGAGAAGCTCCAATCCCCAAAAACCTAAAATATCATCATAAAAATCTGAGCCTCCTACCTCAGCTCTCTCTCTATCAAATTTCAATTCAAAAATCAAACCCTAAAGCAATCAACTTCCCTCTCTCTCTCTCTTCTTCAATCCTTCAAACCCTTCTTTACATCATATCTTTTATGTTTCTTTAGCCTCTGAACCCTCCAAACACTCCTCAATTACCACCCATTGGAAGATCAAACCCAGAAAACGAAGGCCAAATGTTAATTCAAGCAAGGACAGCAGTTCCTCGACATTTCATGGCCCCGACGTTCTTGTTCGCCGCTGCGTGGAAGAACCCAGAAGCAAGAAAGCACCTTTCGCCGCCGCAAGTTCCTGTTCGCCGTCGCGAGTGGGAACCCAATTCCGTTATAGCCTTAGGAAATCACTTTATTCTCCCTCGTTTTAACTCATTTCTCTTCCCCGTTTATTCACGCATGATCCTTACTCCCTCCTCTACCTTCCAAGGCAAAGAAAAAGAAGATCTAACGTTCGAGGGAGCATCATTGAGCCCATTTTCACCCCTTTCCCCTGTTTTGAGAAGGTGAGCTCATTTTTCTTCGTTTTCCCTCGTTTCTGATCTCAAACTTCATAAAGGCACTCTTTTAACCAAGATCTGTCCCTCCTAGGCCTTGTCATAGCAAAAACTCATGGAATCTGAGCCAAAGGACCTACCTCTTCCATGATTTTAGAAGAAGCCTCAAGGAGGCTAGGTAATCCCTCTTTCGCTCTCCCCTCTAGTCCTTGTTTGTGTCTTTTGGTGTTGGTTGATGTCGGGATATGTTTACCCATGTTTTGAAACAAGTTTTGGATGGAGCAGAAGTGATTCAAGGCAAAAACGAGCCAATAGCTTTGAATCTCCCTGCGGCAAAACCATGGTCGCCGCGGTGAGTTAGAACAGAACCCAATAGGAGGAAGGCCATCTCGCGGCCGCGAGTGCGGCTTTCACCGAGAAGAAAGTGGCCTCTCATGGCCAGCGAGTGCCCTTCCTCATTGCGAGTTAGGGTGGATTTTCACCACGGCGAGTGGCTATCTCGCCGCCGTGTAAACCACCCTAGTAGCCTAATGGCCGAGGCTACTCCCTTGTATATGGGCATCTTGGTTGGTTTTTGGGTTGGACCATTTTGTGTCGGATTTTGGGTCAAAGGTCAATTTTGAGATTTGAGTTTTGGAAATATTATTTAAACGATTATTTTAATAATTAAAAGGGGACTTTGAAGGAAATTGGAAATATCGATTTATCAAGTTAAATAATTAGACAACATTTTGGAATTTCATTTCAAGTGTCGGGATTCTTTATACTTGACTAAGATTTAATGATGGATACTTGAAAAAGGAGATGAACTTGAGTATTATGGATTTGGCTTATTCGGATTATTTGGCTTTTCATATTTCCGTTTTGAGAATGATTTGAAATGGTTGGACATCGGATTGGTTTTAAAAATGGTTTTGGGACATGGTTTTGGTGTGTGACGGACTACTACTCTTGTGCCTTATTGCTTTCGTATTAATATCATAGGTGCTTGTTGATTGAGTGGATTCTGCTTGGGCTACACTTTGCTCTTCAACTTTTTAGGAAAGTTCTTTTATGGACTTACTAAGACTGATCAGATATGCCCTCCTACATGTAGTCGTATGACTTACTAGGTGTTGTATAAGCATTGAAGCGGGATCCTATAAGTAGAGCCTGAAAGTCACCTTCTGATGTCGACCAAAAGCCTTAATCTCGAGTAGGGTACTCAACGTCGACCTGAGCTGTCGATTTCTACTGTAACAAAAGACCTACAGAGATAAAAACGAGAAGTCGATATCGACTAGGGGTGTCGATATCGATGTCAGTATTACACGTTGACCTGGCTCGGAAAACTGCTAGTCGACATAGGGCACTCGATCTCGAGTAGAACACTTGATATCGAGCTCAGTAACAGAAACAAAGTGCATCGACACAGCAAACATCGACGTAGAAAAGATGTGTCGATATCGACCTCAGATGTCGATATCGAGTGGTTTCTGCAGAAAGGTTAGTTTTTGTCAGCAAAGAAAGGCTGAAGAAAGTAGAATGGAGAAGGAGCAATGAATAGCAAAGAACAGTGGGTTGTTGGGTTTTTCGGTAACTCAACGAACGGTAGGCAGTAACGATGTAAACAAATAAAGAAATAATCTTCCAAATCCAGGGATTACCACGACGATAACCATGAAAGTAAGGGGAGAATTCAATAAAGATGCATGCTTTTATCATAAAGGAGAAGGCTTTCACCTAAACCCGACAAATAGGAAAAGATATCTTGCAATAAATTAACCTAATTTGCGTATACGTTTGTCATAATTAAGTTTATAATCTTCGAAATAGAAACTCTAATTACTACCCAAGTTTCACAACATGAGTTCCTTAAATTCGCATTTCAAAATGAAGCGCAAGGTAGAGCGAGATAAAACATACCTTCTTTAGCGACATATAAACCTTACCACCATGGCTATCGTTGGGCTCACGCCGACCCTAGAAGAAAGGGCGACTACTCGCTCATGTTGAATGAAGACATACTTGAAAGGAAATAACTTTGCATTGAATGGAAAACTTGAATCCTTACAATCCCAACGCCAACTATCGTAAGCGCCAAAACCCTATAGCTCAAAACCTAAAACTATTGCTTTGAATGCTTAATTCTTTGTATCTTTCTTGCTTGAATGAATAAAAACCAGCCCCCTAAGGCTTTATTTATAGCCTACTAATCCTTGCTAGGCAAGGAGAGTAGTTCTAATCCTACTAAAACTTTTATCTAAAATTCTATCCCATCATAAATAGGATGAAACATTATTAAGGTAAATATAAAATACCCTAGGGTAAAAAGGAAAGTTTCCTAGGACATAATCTATCTAAAAAGAAGATAAAACTGATGCTAAGATTGGATAAATCTCAAATCCGCGTCCTCAATCCGCGTGCAAACCGTGTAAATTTCCACTCGATATCAATCAGGTGAGTCGATATCGAGGTCTCTGTTTTGGCTCGGCGGTCTTCACTTCACTCGAGCTCTGGGGTCTACTCGATGTCGATGCCTCTACTTGACATAATGTTGTGTCGAGTGCTTCTATAGGTTTGTTGCTCTCTGGATCGACTCTGGGTGTCTATGTCGACGGGTCCAGTCGATCTCGACCTGTTTGATCGATATTGACCTCTCTTCATCTTTATTTGGCTTTCTCCATTTTCACTCCGATTCCGCTCCAATTCCTACATATTTAGACCAAAACTTGTGCAGACTCTATTTCTTGCACGTTTGCTCATTCTACACAAATTTGCATTATTTTTAACCTTTACATTAGGAATCGAATGGAATATGAAGTCAAAACATGCAAATAAAAAGACACTAAATATGTACATCAAAATACCTCATACTTAGACTTGCTTGTCCTCAAGCAATAACCAAGCAATAACCAACACCTACAACACACCCTTCAAGTCTTCGCCCTTTTCAAAAGCAACATCATAAGTGGTAGCAATGCGAAGGAAGTGAATTTAATGTCATCACACATATATGAGCGATCCATAAGCATATGCAATTTTAATCCAACCTCACAGGGATAATGTGTTTCACTCAACTCTCAATGTGTTTAGGCTATGAAGTTCAACTCTCAATTCGATTCCATACACAATCTCATAAACATTGCAATTTATAATAATCCACTTCGCAACCAATTATGTAAATGCAACAAGAACCATCAGGAGGATTTTCACTCAATGGAAGACTTCAAAGAAGACTCCATTCGGCGGGGCTGTAATGGGGCTTGGTAAGAAATAAAGGGTACGAAATTATTTGGCTATGTGGATGGTTTATAAAATTTGGGAATCAAGACTCCTAAACTTTAACTCAACTTATCCAAACCATATTTCAAAATAATGCTCAACCAAACTTACTTTCCATGATGCTCATCAACTTCTTTCAAACCCTAATCAATCTCTCAAAAATATAACTCTTACAAAAGATAAAAGAACTAAGGAATAATTGGCTCATGCACTAACTATAATAACTGTTTTTCTCTTTTTTTTTTGGATTTTTTGGACAAAAATTAGTAAATAAAAAAATAAAAATGTGCATTTATAATGGTGAGCCAAAAATCCTTTTAGAATATATGACAAGATGCAATTATATACAAACCTATAAATTTTCTTTGCTCAAAACTAAACATATGCACTTTCTTTCCACAATGCATTATTCTAACCATTCTAACTCTCAATTCTCAAATGGGGATGAGGCTCAATTTGGCTAGGGATAATTTTGTGGAGTTTGCAATATAAGGCTTAGGCTAATGTTCTAGCTTCAAGTAGAGATAATGCAGGGTAGGTAAAGATGCCTCCATCATTTAATTCTCATAAAGATAAACATATATATGCATTGGCTTTGAATAACTATCACACCATTTAGAGATGCACAGGAAGAGTAAATACACTCAAGAAAGAAGAGGGATTTTTTTTATGTTCTCCCTATAGGCCAAAATTCTCAATAGGACAATTTTGTTGGATTTTGCTTTTTAGCCTAGGATCATATGTGCTCAATTTTATCACAAGTTCACAATCTACATAAAAACAATTTTAAGGACTTAGGCTAAACCATCCAAATATGTCATAGGATTTACGTGATCAAGTCAGCTATTGAGTTTTCATCATAGGACATCTAAGTAGGGTTTAAAACAAACTAATAACGTAAATATGCATAATTATTTTTTCATTTTCTAATTTTTATTTTCATTTTTGCATTTTTATGAAAGTAAGAACTAAAAACATAAACTTTAAAATGCATAAAATTTAAACATGAATGCAATGTAGAAAAATAAACATAAAGCAAAACAAAAGTTATTACAAGCCAAGTTTACCAATTTTAACCAGAACCACAACCAGATAGCAACATTATAAAGTCCAATTTCAATCACACCCCATACTTAAAGATTACAGTGTCCTCACTGTTGAAAAAATAAAGTAAAAGAGAGGGGAAACACTCACTCTAACTTACACTCAAAATCTCTCCTCAGGAGGTAGAGGTGGTGGAAGAAGCAAGGGCCAGCCCTGTCAAGATGAAGACTCAGGGTGATATGAAGGGTCACCCTGCTGGAAGGTAGAGCTGCTAGGATAGTAGTGATGCGGGTCTTGCTAGTATGATGGACCCGGTGCTGAGTCGGATGGTCTTGGCTGACCATAATATGGCTGGCCATGGGGGTAGTAGCCGAAGCCGAAACTGGACTCCTCGAAGAACTTAGTGAGTCACTCTTGAGAGTCAGCGAATCAGTGCTGATCATCTCGAACGTCGTGCATGAACTGGTATATCTCCTTGCACTCTACCTCCAACTTGGATAGTCGTGCAGTCACGTCCTCCTGCCACTCAATAGGGTATACAGGCTGTACTGGTGGAACATCTGGAATATAGGTGTGGTGTGACCCTTGCGGGCCATCACCTTCATCATTAGCATCATCATCAGCGTCATCATTTTGGTCGTCGTCATCATTACCATCATCCCCCTGATGGGCTGGGGGCTGCTATATACCAGCAAAGTGGGGATCAGCTTCTCGGGACATGGCCTCTATCTCCGGCTCGTGGTTGTAGGGCGATGGCCTCCTCTGGAGCGTAGCAAGAAGCCAAAGGCTGTTATAGAGAAGTCGAGATTGACCGGGCTGCTCGAGATCGACTGAATCAATTGTGTAGAAACTAAGTACAAAGAGCCAGGAAAACATGACCTACAGGAAAGGCACTCGACACTACCCTAGATCGAGTGAAGCACTCAACATCGACATACCACCCAAGGTCGAGTAGAATCCAGAGTGGTCGAGCATAAACGAAGCACTCAACATCGACTACTCATGTCGATGTTCACAAAAGATTCTCGCGGTTCATACGCGGTTTGAGGAATCCGAGTTGAAGAGATATAATAAGCCCACAGTTTTATCTTAGAGTTTAGATAGATTACTTCCTGTGGGTACTTTCCTTTTTATCCTAGGATTTTTATTATTTACCTTAATAATGTTTTATCCTACTTGTTATTGGATAGATTTTATATATAGTAGTTTTACTAGGAATAGAACTCCTTTCTCTAGCTAGCAAGGATTGAGAGCCTATAAATAAAGACCTAGGGGCTGGATTTATTCATTCAATTTCATAAAGAAATTACACACAATTGCAATAGAGTTTGGGGTTTTCAGCTTTAGGGTTTCGGCGCTTGCGATAGTTGGCGTTAAGATTTTAAAGACTTTGTTTATTCAAGGCAAGTTTCCTTTTATTCAACCATGTCTTCCATCATCATGAGCGAGTAGTCGTTGTTCGTAAGGGGAGGGATCGCTAAAATAAATATCAATAAACAATATCAAACTAGACCGACTCCCTTGTCCAAGCAAATAAAATACAAGAATCCCTCCTGATGTAGTGGTAGGGTAAATCGGGATCGAATCCACGAGGAGGTATGTCAGCGCTTCCTAAGCTTGCAATCGCGATCAAGTTTCGACTCTAGAAGACCACTCGATATCGAGTAGTGTAGTCGATATCGACCTCAGTTCTAGTCGATTTCTAGTAGTTTCCCGCAAAGACAGAAGCAAAGTCGACGTCGAAATTTTCACTCGATATCGATGTCAGCACTCGATATCGACCTCTGCAGTCGAAATCGAGCCTTCAACAGAAACATTAAAAGTCAATAATTTGCGTCGGAAAAGATGTCCGAAGAAAGTAGGATGATGATGGAAGGGTGGACAGACTAAAAACACAAACTATTTATATGAACTTCAATAAACTAAAAGCTTCCAAGGTCGGGGGTTCATGCCACAACGATAACCATGCAAGTATTATGCCAAATTCATGAAAGATGATGCCTTTCCGTCAAATTACTTTCGTTACCAACACTTAGGTAATTAGAGGCTCTCGCATAAAACCTAAGAGTTACTATCCAATTTCATGACAAATCCAAATTCAAAATATGATTGGCTTTCGCTTCAATAATGCAAATAATGAATCTCCTCAACTCTCGCAAAGGATCATGAATAGGATAGAAGACGAAATCGCATAAAAATCATACCTTTGATGCACAAACATACATTGCTATCGTCGGGCTCACCCCGACCTTAGAAGTGGGTGAACTACTCACGCTTCATCATCATTGCAATCATCATAATTGAAAAGAAACTACTTTGAATAAAATTTCAAAAGAAAGAAAGTACACCAAACAAAGCCATTCCGCTCTCGCTTTCTACACCCCACTCAGCTCTCTCTCTCTCTCTCTAACTCGCTACTACTGTATTTAAATATGAAATTCTGTATGCTTCCCCCCTTAAACTCAGCCCTAATGGCCTCTAATTATAGACTTCTAACCTTGCTATCCAAGGATAAAAAACTCTATCTTTATTCCTAAGATAAAACTTAAATAAAGTAAATAACTAAAAATCCTTAGGTAAATAACAAATTCACCATAAAGGATAACATGTCTTGTAGTATTGGATAAAAGATCTCGACTTTGGGATAAATGTGATGCCTTCGGATATAATTCTATCAAAAACAGCGTCGGATCTATCTACAGCAGTCGATATCGACCAGGGGCCTCGATATCGACCTCTTCTTTTCTCTATCTCGAGTAGTCCTACTCGACCTCGGATTGGCACTCGACTTCTATCATTTTACTCGATTCAGGCCACTCGATATCGACCATGGGACATCGATATCGAGCTCTCTGTGTCGACTTGCGCTGTTCTTCCTCTGCTCGATTTCTGGTTGCCCTATTTCCACTCGATGTCGAGTCTTTAGGTCAATTTCGACTCTTTAATAGACTTCGAGTTCTTTTTCCGCACTTTTTTCGTTTGTCCAAATTTATCCATTTTTGTCTCGATTCCTGTGAAATCACATAAAAACTCGTGTAGACCTCTATATTTGACAAATAAGCTTAAACTACACTATTCTTATGTTTTCCCAACCAATATGCATGCAAATATCGATAAAATGGACATAAATGTGCATAGAAAATATGGCAATTTGCGTGCACATCAGTCGCCCTTTCTTATAGGGTCGGGGTGAGCCCGACGATAGCCATGTTGGTATGTTTGGTACGTCGATAAAGAAGGTATCTTTCATCCTGATCTACCTTGTGCTTAATCTTTAAATGCAAATTTAAGGAACTCATGTTGTGAAACTTGGGTAGTAATTAGGGTTTCTATTCGAAAGATTATAAACTCAATTATGAAAAAGGTAGACGAAAATTTGGTTAATTTGTTGCAAGATATCTTTTCCTATTTGCCAGGTTTGGGTGAAAGCTTTATCCTTTAAGATAAAAGCATGCTTCTTTGATGATTTCTCGCCTTTACTTTCATGGTTGTCTTCGTGGTAATCCATGGCTTTGGAAGATCCTTCCTTTATTGTTTACATCGTTATCCTCTACCGTTCGTTGAGTTATTTAAAAACCCAACAACCCCCTGTTTATTGCTGATCAATGCTTCCTTTTCCATCCTTTCTTTCTTCGACCTACTTTGCCGACATTTACTAACTTTCTAAAGGAGCACTCGAGATTGACCACTCAGGTCGATATTGACATCATCACCTTGTTCGATATCTACTGTGTCAACACGTTCCATGTGCTTCTACTTTTAACTCGAGATCGAGTACTTTACTCGACATCGAGTGCCTTAGATCAACCAACAGTCTTCTGAGTCGGTCGACTTCTATTGCTGATCGATACTCGACATCGACTCCTTAGGTCAACGTGGATTGCTTGTTTTTGTCTATACATGTCTTCTACATCGAGATCGACAGCCACTTTATCGACAACGACTACTCTAATCGAGATAGAGTGACTTTTGGTCGACACAAAATGTGTTTTTAGGCTATTATCCAATCCGCTGACGAGCTTCCTTGAGGACCGAACCTAATTCCCCTACCACTACAACGTGGGAGTTTGAATTCATTTGAGAGGATAGGGTTGCAATTGGTTTTATATTATTTATATATTTCAATTTCAATTCTCCCCTACATCAAATTTTGGTGTCGTTATCGGGAAAGCTATCATTCATGCCCTTAGTAGTCTATCTCACATTCTACTTTGAGTGCTGTTTTATAGGTGTATACGACGAGATGATCGCACACCTGAGTTTCAAGGATTAGAAGACCCCGAGCGATTTCTCCACGTACAAGCTAGAATCAAAAGAGCCATGGCAGATCAAGAGGCACAGGCTCAGTAGATTGAATGCCTAAGGAAGCAAGTAGAGGGATTCACCGCTAGAGAGGTGGGGACAGGCAGGAGCAAGCTAGAAGGCAATTTGAGGATAAAATCAATGCAGTCCCTCAAACGGAAAAGCAATACATGCATCCATCGCTCACCGTGCCTGAATCGGCGATCGTTATCCCTACTTCTAATTTTGAAATAAAACCTAGTTTACTTAATGAGATTAGGAGACACACCATTGAAGGAAAACCTAATGAGTGCCCTTTGACACATATTACTACCATTTTAGATCTCTGCGATACTATTGCTGATGCACAAAGCCTTAAATATGTAAAAATAAAGGCATTTTGTTGGTCCCTTGCAGAAAAAGCATTGCAGTGGTTGGAAAGCTTAACACCAAGATCGCTCCGCACCTAGAATGAAGTCAAGGACGTATTTTTCAACAAGTTCTTCCCCTCATCCAAGATGGCATTGATCCGAAAAAAGATCATGGCTTTCAAACAAAAGCCTAATGAGACCGTGGAGTAAGTTTAGGAAAGGTTCAAGGACCTACTATGATCATGCCCGACGCATGGCCAACCACCCTACGCGGTTCAAGAGATCATCTACAATGCTCTTGATGCTGCAACCAAGGAGAGGATCAACACCTACACCACCTATGGCTACCTTGACCTTGCTCCACAAGAAGCTTGGAACACCTTAGAGAGGTTGGTGGAGTTTGATAACACATATGGCACTCTTGAGGCTTCCGACACGACGAGGCCTGCCCCATCTATGCCACTTTATGAACCCTCCAAAGAGATAGATCTAGACGTGAAGGATAAAGTCCACAAAGATCAACTTCAAAATCTCTCAAATCAAGTAAGGTTCCTTGCAGTAAACCAAAATTGAATCGAATGCGGATCACAAAAGCACATCACCACCGAGTGCCCACATGCGGAACAAGTGCAACTAGGAGAAACTCATGAAGAATTCAACTACATGAGGGGTCCCAATATCCAATATTTGGGAGACCAAAGGTTCCAACAACCACAACGGAACCCGGTTAACCCCAGGGATCCCCCACTCTATAGAGCTCCTGGGCACCCCGAGAGAGACCAACGAAAGGATGACCTACAACTTATGCTAGATGAGATAAGGTGGAACCAAGCAAAGAAAGATCAATCCAACAATGCCATCCACTCTCAACCTAACCATCTTACAACTAGGATTGGAGAGATAGATGTTTGGAAGAAGAATGTGGAGACCCAACTGGGTGAACTGGCGGCACAAATCCCAAGACCGTTCAGAACGTTCCCTGGGAAACCAACTATAAATCCTAAGGGGAAATCCGGATTGGGACACATCGCTGCTATGCAACTAAGGAGTGGCCACAAGCTACAAGAACAATGGACTGAAGCGGAAGGAGAGACTGGAGACCCAGTAGACATCGAGCACCCTATCGATGTCGAGTGCCCAGTCGATTTCAACCCTCTGGTCGATGTCGATCCCACTGCAGAGCACACTGAGATGCAGAATCACCCGAGATCGAGTGCTCCAATTGTTGTCGACACCCCTACAGTCGATGTGGACCAACAGAAGGCACGTCAGTCGACCGTTTTGGCTTCAACGCCAAAGAAGACATTGCCATTCCCCTCCAAAGCATTGAAGGACCCCACCAACATAAGTTTAGGCGCTTCATGAAGATACTCCAAGGTCTTAACATCACCATCCCACTCACGGAGGCCCTAAGCGAGATCCCCGCCTATGTCCGAATCCTCAAGGACATCCTAAATAAGAAGCGGTCCATGGCAGAGATCGCAAAGGAGTGCTCAAAGATGGACTTCCCAGAGAAGAAGAGCGATCTAGGGAAGTTTGCAATCACCGTGGGACGTGGCCAACATCGCTACAAGGCCCTATGTGACCTAGGGGCAACCGTAAGCCTTATGCCCCTCTCAACTGGGAAAAGTGCCACTTTATGGTAAGAGAAGGGATCGTGCTAGGCCATAAAGTGTCAAAAAGGGGAATAGAGGTGGACAGGGCAAAGATAGAGCTAGTGGAGAAATTGCAACCACCTTGTTCATGCAGGTTTTTACAGGAGGTTCATTCAAGATTTCTCTAAGATTGCAAAACCATTAACTAACCTACTTATGAAATATGTTAAGTTTGAGTTTTCTAGCGAGTGTCTTGAAGCTTTCAAAAGGTTGAAGGAAGTCTAATGGGAGGGTTTCTCGACCAAATATATTTGTAGTCAAGACCCCGCTATAGGATAGTGGAGTCAGGTTCGTGCTCAGGAGAGAAGTCAGTGGTTCTAGTTTAGATGTTTCGAGGTTCGGGGAATTGCAGGAAAACGTGGTGGGGGTTGCTGTCGATGTCGACTGAGACTTAGTCGATGTTGAGGGATGGAGAGGGAATAGTGATCGGTGTCGGGTAACTATGCATGATAAAAATAATTGAATAAAGTAAATAAAGGTGCAAACTTCCAAGGTTAAGGATCACCACAACAATACACATATGTGTAGAATAATGAATCACATAAAAGAGCATGATTTACATCAAAGAATCAAGTTTCGCAAATTCCAACAATTTAGGTAATAGAGGTTCTCACATAAAAATCTAATTGTTTCTACCTTCTCTTAATTAAGATTAGTTGGCTTTCGGAAATAAACCCTAATTACTATCCAAATTCACAATCAATTCACTTTCGCTTCACAATTGCGAATAAGAAATTTCCTCAACTCTCCCAAATGATTAAGCATATAGGTAGATGATGATAAAGACACACATAATTATGAATTCATAAATCAAACACACATATCTGTCGTAGGGCTCACCCCAACCCTAGAAGAGGAAAATTCAAACTAAGCATAATAAATAACTTTAAATTAAAACTAAAACTTACAAACCCTTTAATGTTCTCCTTCGACTCTCCTCCTAACTACTTGCGTCCGAAGACGAATTGGCTTGAATGAACAAAATCCTAGGCCTAGGGCCTTTATTTATAGTATAATAATCCTTGCTAGCCAAGGAAAGTAATTCTAATCCTAAGATAAATAGAATATCTAAAATTTATCTAATTAGGAAAGTAAATCTTTTATCTAAACTTTATCTAATTAAATTCCCTTGAGTAATTGGAAAATACCCATAAGGAAATAAATATCTAAATCAAAAAGATATGTGAAAATCTTGGATATGTAAAGTCTCAAAAGATTCAGCCCAATCCATTCTCGTGCGCGACTTCTAGATTTCAAGTCGACATCGAGTGTTTCTATCAGCGTCGAGTGCTTTCACTCGATTTCTAGTGCCCCAATCAATTTCTAGGTCATTGACATTGAGTGGAAGTCGATCTCGAGTGGCAAGTAGTCGATCTCGAGTGGGAACAAGTCAATCTCGAGTGGAAAGTAGTCGAGCTCGACCTTCTTTTAGCATTTTCAGCATTCAGCTCTGTCTTGAAACGAACTTTCCTGAGTCCTCCTTTGTTCGATTGACGCATATGAATATGCATTGGAAAGCTCTTTTTGAGGACTACAACTCTCATAAAGGCATCAGAACTTGATTCAAAATGATGAATGACGAAAAGTTGGGTTTTCTCCAGCTGCACCATCCTGCGCTCTTCCTTAGCTTCTCCATTGCCTTCATGGTTTTCCTTTAAGCTCCAAAGTGAGTCTAAACTTCTCCAAATCAGCTATAAGTCCCTGAAAAGCACACCAATCTTTGTGTAGACTCCATATCTTGCAATTAATCAACAACTACACAATTTCCATACTTTCCTAATACAAAATATGCATAAAAAGACTTAAATAAGACTAAAAACATGACGCAAAATATGCCTAAAACAGAGTACATCAAAGCCCTTATATCCGCCCCTATCATTCAATCGTCGAATTGGTCGCTACCATTTGAAATCATGTGCGATGCTAGCGATTATGTCGTAGGAGCTGTCCTAGGATAGCGGAAAGACAAGAAGCTTCACGCCATCTCCTATGCAAGAAAGAGTTCTTGGTAGTGGTCTTTGCTTTTGAGAAGTTCCTCTCATAATTAGTGGGCTCTAAGGTAATTTTTCATACTGACCATGCAACTCTTAAGTACTTGATGGTGAAGATGGATGCCAAACCTAGGCTCCTACGATGGGTGCTCCTAATCCAAGAGTTCGACGCTGAGCTTAAGGACAACAAGGGAATGGAGAGCTCCACAACCGATCATCTCTCACGGCTACACAAAGGGCTTCCGTGAGAGGTATGGTGATGTTGAGTCATTGAACCACCTTCACGAAGCGCCTCAACTTTTTATCCACCGGATCCTTCAACGCCTTGGAGGGAAAAGGGAGTGCCTTCGTCGGCGTTGGAGCTAAAGTGGTCGACTTTGGCCTTTTGAATTGGTCGACATTGACTAGTATGTCGATATCGACAGGATTCGTTGACTTCGGAGGAATTTGGTGTCATTGTCGCTCTGCAGAGGTGTCGACATCGACCTGAGAGTCGATATAGAGTGAGTCACTCAAGATTGAGTGCTTCTCTGGTGTTGTGGGCTTTGCAGTGGGCTCGACATCGAGTATGTGTTCGACGTCGACAGGGCCCTTAACATCGACTGGGTCGTCGACATCAACTGCTTCTCTAGTGACTTCTCTTTCTTTTTTTTGTGGCTCTTGAAATTGGCGTCCACTCCTTAGATTTACAGCGGCAATGTGTCCGGCTTGCCTCTTTGGATTTACAGCGGCAATGTGTCCGCTAATTGACCCAATTGGGTCTCCATGTTCTTCCTCCAAATATTCATCTCTCCAATCCTTGTGGCAAGGTGATTGAATTAAGAGTGGATGGCATTGTTGGCGTTCTTGCTCTCAGCGTGGTTCCGCCTCATCTTCTCAAGGATGAGTTGGACATCGTTTTTCCTTGGCTCTCTCTTTGGATGTCCTGGAGCTCGGTAAGGTGGAGGATCCTTAGGGTTGTATTAGGGTGGTTGATTTCCACAATTTTGATATCCCTGGTGATTGGTGTTCCTCATGAACCTTCCCCCTTGGTGAGTCTCCACTAGATCTAGTTGCTTTGCGTGGGGGCAAGCAGTGGCGATGTGTCTCTCTGAGCCACATTAGGCACATGGTTGGTTGGCGGAGAGGAACTTGACTTGCTTTTGCAACCTCCAAAGTTGATCCTTCATGAATTGGTCTTTGATGTCAGGGTCAATCTCCTTGGAGGGCTCATAGAGTGGCATGGATGGGGCGGGCCTTGAGTCGGAGGCCACAGGAATCCCATAGGTGTTGTCAAATTCCACCAATATCTCTATGGTATCCCAAGCATGTTGTTATGTTAGTTCAAGATACCCATAGAAGGTGTAGGTGTTAATCCTCTCCTTAGTAGCTACGTTCAGGGCATTGTAGACGATCTCCTAGATGAGGTAGGGGGCTGCCCGTGCATAGGGCAAGACCTCAGAAGCTCCTTGAATCACTCTCACACTTGCGCCAGGGTCTCATGAGGCTTTTGCTTGAAAGCCATGATCTTCTGACGAATGACCGCTGTCTTGGATGGCGGGAAAAACTTGTTGAGGAATGCATCATTGACTTCATCCCACGTGTGGAGCGATCTTGGTTCTAGGCTCTCCAACCATTGATGTGCTTTCCTTACAAGAGACCAACGAAAAGCCTTTAGTTTGACATATTCTAGGCTTTGTCCATTGGCAATTGTATCGCAAAGGTCAAGGAAAGTGGTTATATGTTCTAGAGGGCAATCATTAGGTTTTCCTTCTAAATTGAGGTTTCCTAATTTCAGTAAAGAAGCTAGGTTTAATTTCAAATTTTGAGTGAGGGAAAAGAATAGCCGATTCAGGCACAAAGAGTGTTAGGTGCATGTATTGCTTTGCATTCTGAGGGAGGGCATCGATTTGGGCTTCATATTTCCTCTTTGCTTCCTCCTCCCTGTCTCTTTATGCCGCCTCTCTAGCGGTAAAGTCTTCCAGTTGTAAAAGAATACTTAAAGAACGATGTGAGATAGACTACTAGGGCGTGATTGATAGCTTCCCCATCAACGAAACCAAATTTTTAATGTAGGGAGAATTGAATTGAAATATATAAATAATATACTCAACCCTGGCTACTCAGATAATTTCAAAACTCCCCACTGCAGTAGTAGGGAATTAGGTTTGATCCTTGAGGAAGCGAGTCAGCGGGATCCTAGAATAGCCTGAATCACGTCCAGTGTCGACCAGAAGGCACTCGATCTCAAATTGGGTACTCAATGTTGATGGTGACTGTCGATCTTGGATAGTAGAAGACATGTAAAGACAAAAGCAATAGTCGATATCGACCTAGGGTGTTGATATTGAACGGTCAGTAACTAAATCGACCAACTCAGAATATCGTCGGTCGATATAGGGGCACTCGATATCGAGTTGATCACTCGATGTCGAGCTCAAATACAGGAGCAAAAAGATGATGTCGACTCAACAAACGTCGACTCGATGTGATTCAGTCGACATCAACTATAGGTGTCGATATCGAGTAGTCTTGCAGTGTCGTCAGTAACGTCGGCAAAGAATGGCCGAAGAGAGTAGGATGGATGTTGAAGTATAAACAAGTTTTTATGATTGTAAATATAGATTAAAAGCAACTCCCAATGCTAGGTTTTACCATAACGTTAACCAAACATGCATAAGATAAGAAAGACGGACACTTGTGCTATCTCACCCGAGGGACAAGCTTTCGTCGTACACCAACAAGTAGGAATACTCTTGCAAATAAACCTAATTGTCTCTACCAATTTTATGTTTATAACCAATGTTTTTAACATGAATCCTTTTCTTGCGATAAGGACTAAACATAAAATCGTAGGAGATTATCAAGACGCAACAATATCAACATCAAACATTTACCTCAAGCACGTATGGCTAACATCGAGCTCACCCTCACCCTAAGAGCTTGGGGAACTACTCGCTCTTCATGGAAGTAAACACCTTTACTTTAAAAGAACTAACTTGCATTAAAATAAACTTCAAAAATTTACAACTCCAACGTCGACTTTCGCAAACGCCATAACCCTAAAGCTTATTCTACTCTAAACTACTTCTCTATTGGTGAGATTGTGATCTCTGAACTTTAATGCTTGAATGAATAAAAACCAGCCCCCTAAGTCTTTATTTATAGCCTCGCAATCCTTGCTAGCCAAGGAAAGGAGTTCTAATCCTACTAAAACTAGTTTATCTAAATTCTGTCTCATAACAAATAGGATAAAAGTTTATTAAAGTAAATAATAAAAATCATAGGGTAAAAAGGAAAGTACCCTTAGTACATAATCTAACTAATAAGGAAAAGATAAAGACGTGGCCTTTTTGCTAGATCTTCAAATCAGATTGCCAAACTGCGTGCAAACCTTGGGAATCTTCTACTCGATATCGACATGTACACTCAATATCGAGTGCTTTATTTTTGCTCCACCTATCTTGGCTTCACTTAGGCTCGGATGGTGTAACGATGTCGAGTTACTCGACATAATGTTGTTTCAAGTGCTCTCCAATAGGTTTTGGCTTGGCTGTCAATACATGGTCTCTAGGTCGATCGATCTAGTCGATCTTGAGTGGGTGACTCGATATCGACCACTCTTCGGTGCTTGCCTACTCGTTTAGACTCCGATTCTGCTCCAATTCCTATACATTTAAACCAAAACTTGTGCATACTCTATTTCTTGCGTGTTAGCTCATTCTACACAAATTCTCATTATTCTCAATCTATAATTTAGGAACCGAATGAATATGAAGTCAAAATATGCATTTAAAGTGACTAGAAATATGTACATCATCGAGCGCATTTCTAAATTTGGAAAGTCTTGGAAAAACATTCTGGCACATCTTAAAACGTAGATTGTCGAGCTAAAGTCCGCTATTATATTCAGATTTTAAAACATAGAGTCTTGTGGGTCGTTGAAATGAATTTAAACTCGAGTCGGATTTCGGGATATGTAGTCGGGACTTAAGGTCGGATGAGTGTATCTCTCTCTATCACCTATCTCTCTCTCCCCCACACTCTCTCGCCCTCCCTTCCCACTCCCTCCCTTCCCACTGCCACCTTCATTCAGGACTTAAGGTGCTTTCTTAATATGGATCTTGCTAAAGCCTATGATACCTTCTCTTGGATGTTTCTTGAATTTGCTTTACATGATATTGGCTTGCCTCCTATGTTTGTGAATTGGGTTATGACTTGTGTCTCATCTACTTTTTTTTCTATTAAAATCAATAATGAGATGCATGGTCTATTTAAGGGGAAAAGGGGTCTTCGCCAGAGAAACCCCCTATCCCCCCTCCTTTTTGTTATTTCCATGGAATTTTTCTCCAGGCTCGCACTACAAAAAAAAACAATTTAGCAATGGTTATTTACCGTGGCTGAAAGTCCATTTGTTGTGGCAAAAGGGTAGTAGCAACGGCTATAGCCACGGGAAACAAGTCGTGCGAAACCTTTGTTGGTAAAACAGTCTAGCCACGGTTGCAGCCGTGGCTAAAGGCAAAGCGACGACAAATTGCCGTTGCTACATTATTTCTGGAAAATTAAAAAAACACCTACTTTTTAGCCCAGATTATTCATTCCTGGGCTAAAAAGTCCCATATTTTTTTTAAAAAAAATAATACACAACAAATTCTATTCTAAATAGATTACTCTAATAGCTGAAACAATGTAGTCACTAGTGTCTTCAATTATATTAAAAAACATACCAATCTAAATGTAATATTATACAATTAGACTATATGTGTTGTTTGACCACACATCACAAAATCCATCCTGTTTTAACACAAAATAGAGAACTATTAGTTTCCGGACATCATAACTTCCTAATAGATGTTCCATTGTTCAAATAACTAAACAAGAAAACCAAATCTTTTAAGTTTTGGTTATCAGTTCCTTCTTATAACTGGTAATACTCGGTGCCATTCTACAACATTGACTAAGTATTAAGATAGTACAAAAATACAGAAGCAAGCAACAACAACTCAATTAAAGTGCAATTAAAGAACTAGATAAATTTAAATTATAATTTAGCTCCTTAGAGGAACCACCGAGAAGATTTAGATCCCTCAATCTCTACTATATCTAAGGAAAAGAGACATGTCTTCTAGGATTTAAGTAAAATAAAGGGACACCATAAAGGATCAAACAATTTAAGTACACTCTAATTAATTTCACATCAAGCATCCGCATGTTAAAAATTAATAAGCTACAGAAAACATCAGACTCATTTCATACAGGATCAAACTAAAAAGGCAAGAGACAACCTTGTTTAACTTCTAGCAAAAAAACTCAAAAATGAGAACGCAAGCATGTATTTATTAGCTTCATTGTCACTCTCTCAGAGAGAGGAGAAAGAGGCCTTACCACTGATTTTTTTATGGCTTTACTTTATAGATTCTAAATGATCCAATTGGATGTATTGAATGGTTCTTCAAAGTACTCAATTTAAGTTTACCTTCTTGCAAGTGAGCTCAACAAAACTTCTTGCAAAATAGGCTCTTGTTTCTCCTATATAATCAGGCTCGTGGCATGAAGTGAAACATACATCAAGCTTGATTTTCATGTTGTATTGTGGCATAGAAGCAAAATAGACTCATGTTTCTCTTTATTTTCCTCTTAATCTTCCTGCAAGCATCTCCTATTCTCTGTATCAGTTATGCAATTTAGATAATAAATTGTAGATAAGTTTTTCCCCTTTTTTTGGGTTCTGAACTATTCCTCCTTTTATATTTTTGTGTTAACTAATTTTTTTGGGCAATTTGATGTACTCATGTATGTTAGTGTGCCTCCATTTACCTATCTAACCGGGGTCAAAGAGACATACTGGAAACAATGCTCAGGACCTCCGTCGTCGTAAATAAGAGGCAATCCTAGAGTAGTCTTCCGGAATCAAATAGACATACTTGAAGCTCCAAAAATAAGAAGCAATTCAGAAGAAGAAAAAAAAGCAAGAATCGAGCATACCTAAGCAAAGAAGCCGAAGTTGCGACCGTGAAATGCCTGAGGGCTTAGAAAGGTGCTTGCCGTGCTTCCCTTTCTTCCAATTTCTCAAAGTTGGTACTCTTCTGGCCCCGTCTCAGCTTTCATAAGCCTTGAATTCGTCTTCTCTGTCTGTTTATTGACCCAAACTGAAATCTCCTAAAATTACAAATCGTAAAAAAGCAGCCGAACCTAGAAATTGGGCACTCAATTGGAAGTGGATGTAGTGGAGAATCTGAGATTTGGGGCATAAATCGACTAAATACTAAAGCAAATAACAAATTTGAAGTTGAAAATTTCTGAACAAAAAAAAAACCCTAGAATAGCAGAGTTACCGTAAATTGAGTGCTCTGCTCTACTAAGCAGATGATGTGCCCTACTCAAGTATGCACTACTTGCGACATCATAGAGGCGTGAGGACGAGTTGCTTAGGTGCACATGCGAAGGTTGATGGTGATTTGGAGTCGTTTGATGTGCGAGAGAGAGAGGTCAAAGTTTGATGGCAATTTGGAGTCGTCTGATGTGCGAGAAAGAGAGAGTTCGAAGGTGTTCGTAAGGGAGGGATCGTACAATTCAAATATTCAAATATAATTCACAACTATGCTAACTCCCCTATCAACCAAATAATACAAGAATCCCTCCCGATGCAGTGGTAGGGTAATTTAGGATCGAATCCACGAGGAGGTATGTCAGCGCTTCCCTTGTTGTAATCATGATCAAGCTTTCGACCTCAGAAGACACTCGATATCGATGTGTCTGGTCGATATCGACCTCGGTTTTGGTCGATTTCCAGCAAAGTTCCTGTAGAAGACAAAAGCAACACAGATCGACGTCGAGACAGACCTTGATTTCGACGTTAGTGATCGACATCGACCTTTACAGTCGATTCCGATGTTTTTCACAGAAACTGTTTTGCGTAAGTCGGAAAAGTGTCCGAAGAGTGTAGAATGGTTAAGAAAAGATGAACAGAAACAAAACTTAAACTTTTTATATGAATTCAATTAATTAAAAGCTTCTAAGATTGGGGTTTCATGCCACAACGATAACAATGCAAGTATGGAACTAAACTTATGAAATTTAATGACTTTCCGTCAAATAACTTGCGTTACCAACACTTAGGTGATTAGAGGCTCTCACATAATTCCTAAGAGTAACTATCCAATTCATGAAAGATCCAAGTTCACAATATGAGTGGCTTTCACTTAAATAATGCAAATAATGAATCTCTCTAACTTTCGCAAAGGATCATGCATAGGATAGAAGACGGAATCGCATAAAGGTCATACCTTTGATGCACTTACCCTACATCGCTACCGTCGGGCTCACCCTGTGTAACGGCCCGGATATAAATACCCGGGTTCAGTTTCGAAGGTTGGTTACCTTCGTTCGGACCTTGCAATTCGAATACGGGTCGAGGTTTCAAACCACAAAGGATCAGTATTTTAAAGTAGGGATTTCGAACCCCAAAACAATCGAAGGCCACTTGGAACCCTTAAGCTGTCCTAAGACTATATCGCGAAATTCACTTTCGAAACTGGTGAAAGCGGAAGTAAAGTACAACTTGCCACAGCGAGGCCGGGTCAAAACCAAATCATTAAAACATATATTCTGAAATTATATAACCAAATTAGTGGAGTTAGGCAGGTTCTTTGCAATCGCCCGGGGGATTCCCACGCCATAGAAACATAGAGCAATCATACCTAAAAACAAGTTGTGCGAGCGGGATCAGACCGAGACCCCAACGCACTCTTTCCCGCAAGCAAGTATACACATACGCTATAATAAAGATGCTTTGATGTGTTAAGAGTGGTAAGTCGAGTTCTTAAATAAATAATAAAGATGTAAATGTGTAAACCGACTCCTAACCTAAGCAAATAATTACAAGACTTTCTCCCGTTGTAGTGGAAGGGTAGTCAGGATCGATCCACGAGGAGGCGTGTCAGCGGGATCCTAGTAGCTTTCGAAATCTCAAGTCTACGTCGACCAGAAGCCTCGATTTCGACCTTGGGCCTCGATGTCGACTCGGCTGTCGATGTTCTCTGTAATAGAAGACCTGCAGAGACAAAAACAAGTGGTCGATATCGACTGGAAAGGGTCGATATCGATGTTAGTCATGAAATCGACTGGCTCAGAAGTCTGCCAGTCGATACAGAGGGGTCGATTTTGATGCTAGGGGGTCGATATCGATGTCAAGCAAACTTCGCAAAATGATCGTCGTCGACTCAGAAAAATGTCGTCGGACTCAGTGGTCGATATCGATGTCTGGGGTCGATATCGATGTCTTCCTGCAGTGGGTTAGTTGTTCGTCGACAAAGAAAGGCCGAAGATTTGAGAATGGATGAGAGAAGCAATGAATGGAAATAAAACAGAGGGTTTTGGGTGTATAAAATATGTAAAAAGCAACTCCTAGGATTAGGGTTTACCTCAACGTTAACCAATGCATGCGATAAGATAAATAAGACGGACATGAAATTGCGCTATTTCACCCGAGGGACAAGCTTTCGCCGTACACCAACTCTTAGGATTACTCTTGCAAATAAACCTAATTGTCTCTACCAATTTTATGTTTATAACTCAAGTTGTTAGCATGAATCCCTTTTCTTTCGATTAGGACTAAACATAGAATCGTAGGAGGAGAGATAGACACAACGATATCAACATCAAATACTTACCTCAAGCGCGCATGGCTAACGTCGGGCTCACCCCGACCCTAAGAGCTTTGGGGAACTACTCGCTTCTCATCGTGGAACTCATTGTTGATTGAAAGGAAGAAACTTGCATTAAAATAAACTCTGAAGCTTTACAACTCAACGTCAACTGTCGCAAACGTCAAACCCTAAAACTTCTCTCTAACTCTAACTCTAACTCTATTGATTGTCTTGATTGATTGTTAATTGAATGATTGAATGCCAGCCCCTAGGGCTTTATTTATAGGCTACTAATCCTCGCTATCCAAGGATTATAACTCCTATGTAAACTATGAACTCTATCCGAACAATTAGGATAGGTCTTTTTATTTTGATAAAAACTTAAAGGAAAAGATAACAATCCAACTGCAAATATCTAAAAGAACGAGATAATTCGTGGCCTTTATGATAGAATTCACAATCCGAGTCTCGAAATCGGATTTATCTTCTGTCGAGGAAAGGTCGATATCGACACTAGAGGTCGATATCGATGTCTGTGTTTCTGCTCGACTTGTCCAGCTCCAGTCGATATCTACGACGATGGTCGATATCGAGGTAGTATGTCGATATCGATGCCTTCTTGTCTGGTCTGTCTGGTCTATCTCGACACTCAGAAGTCGTGTTGAAAACTAGGGTCGATATCGATGTCTTCAGGTCGATATCGACCTCTGCTCAGCTTCACTTGGCTTCTTCGTTTTGACTCTGATTTCATCGAATTCCTGCATGGTTAGTTCAAAATTCGTGCAGACTCTATTTCTTGTACTTTAGCCTATTCTTACACAAGTTTATATACTTTTGAAACTTTTCTTTGGAAATTGAATGAAATATGAAGTCAAAAGATGCAATAAACAAAGGTAAAAATATGTACATCATGATGCAATACGGAAATTAAATCACACTATCATGCTCCTAGGTTATGATATGCTGAAAGAACTATAAAGGCGCCCAAAGAATGCCAAGTGGCATATCCCTCTCCTACCTCTGCACCCCTTCCCGTTAGTGTAGAGATTGGCCAGTTCGATGCTATAGCATATCATATCTCATCATAGCATATCATATCTAATCATCATATCATATCTCATCATCATATCATATATCATGCTCATGCCCGATGGTGCTGGGCTATCTCATCATCATATCATATATCATGCTCATGCCCGATGGTGCTGGGCTATCTCATCATCATGCTCATATATCCACAATACTGACTCAGGGCACCCGATGAAGCTGGGCTACCCTATGACCCTAGCAAAGACTCTATGACTCACAGATAACGGTCGTTCTGTTTTCAAACACACAAAGTAACCGAGTGCTCATTCACAAGTGCAATTCTAGCATGATACTACATGTCATGCTTTTAATGCTTATGCAACACCTAGTATGTCATATAACCACAAGCACGGATTCTCTTTCGAATCTGAGTAAGCCCATAAAGGAACTTACCTGGAAGTGCAGAACAGCATTGTAGCAATCACACAGTTCAAAGTCACCTAGTAGTCATAAGGGAAGTATAAGTCTATCTATTCAAACATACAAGCACACACGATTTCATCACATATCCAAAGTCTCATCATCACATTCCATATCATCATCTTCATTCAACTCATTGATGTACATATTTGTACCTTTGTTTATTGCATCTTTTGACTTTATATTTCATTCGATTTCCAAAGAAAAGTTTCAAAAGTATATAAACTTGTGTACGAATGAGCTAAAGTATAAGAAATAAAGTCTGTACGAGTTTTGAGCTAACCATGCAGGAATTCGATGAAATCGGAGTCAAAACAAAGAAGCCAAGTGAAGCTGAGCAGAGGTCGATATCGACCTAGATACATCGATATCGACCCTATATTTCGACACGACTTCTGAGTGTCGAGATAGGCCACACAGACCAGACAAGAAACCCTCGATATCGACATACAAGCATCGATATCGACCATCGTCATAGACATCGACTGGAGCTGGACAAGTCGAGCAAAAACACAAGCATCGATATCGACCACTGGTGTCGATATCGACCCTACCTCGACAGAAGATAAATCCGATTTCGAGACTCGGATTGTGAAGTCTATCATCAAAGCCATGAGTTATCTCGTTCTTTTAGAAATTAGCAGCTGTTTATCATCCTTTTCCTTTAAGTTTTTATCAAAATAAAAGTCTTATCCTAATTGTTCGGATAGAGTTCATAGTTTATATAGAAGTTTCAAACCTCGGATAGCGAGGATTAGTAGCCTATAAATAAAGCCCTAGGGGCTAATTTGTTAGATCATCCAATCCAATCCAAGAAACAATTCAATTAACAAGCAATCAAGACAATATAGTTAGATTTAAAGAGAAGTTTTAGGGTTTGACGTTTGCGAAAGTTGACGTTGAGTTGTAAAGCTTCGAAGTTTATTTTAATGCAAGTTTCTTCCTTTCAATCAACAATGAGTTCCATGACCAGAAGCGAGTAGTTCCCCAAAGCTCTTAGGTTCGGGGTGAGCCCGACGTTAGCGCAATTGTCCGTCTTATTTATCTTATCGCATGCATTGGTTAACGTTGTGGTAAACCCTAATCCTAAGAGTTGCCTTTTACATATTTTATACACACAAAACTACTGTTATTTCTGTTCATTACTTCTCTCCCCATTCTCAAATCTTTGGCCTTTCTTTGCCGACGAAGAACTATTTCACTGTAGGAAGACATCGATATCGACCCCAGACGTTGATATCGACCACTGAGTTCGTCGACAGTTTTCTGAGTCGACGACGAACATTGCTGCGGAGTTTGCTGAACATCGATATCGACACCAGACATCGATATCAACACCTCTGCATCGACTGGCAGTCTTCTGATCCAGTCGATTTCGTGACTGACATCGATATCGACCCTTTCCAGTCGATATCGACCACTTGTTTTTGTCTCTGTAGGTCTTCTGTTGCAGAGAGGATCGACAGCCGAGGTCGACATCGAGCACTAATGTCGAAATCGAGGCTTCTGGTCGACGCAGACTTGAGATTTCCAAAGCTACTAGGATCCCGCTGACACGCCTCCTCGTGGATCGATCCTGACTACCCTTCCACTACAACGGGAGGAAGTCTTGTAATTATTTGCTTAGGCCAGGAGTTGGTTTACGTTTATTACATCTTTATTGTTTGTAATTACTTGACATATCATCCTCCTGCAACAACACTCATCTCATATCTCATCGCAAAGTCTCTATATAACTCATCAAGTACCATCTCAACTCATCATCTCAACATCTTATCATGCTTTAACTTATCATCATATCATATAATAACATATGGTAACACGTCATAGCCTCATATATATATCATATTCATACTTTTATATTTAAGAACATATCATGCTTTTCAATCATATATCAACACTCCCTAATATTATTTTAAGGACATATATCAACATTTTATTTCATAATTCATATTCAACAAGTACGTCGACATCGTATCATAGCAATATTGGCATATCATAATTTATACTCATACTTAGTTATATGTCACTTCATCATCATAAGTAACTCGCGTATAGCCTTTCATAACACATCATGATAATATCATGCTATTAGTCATACAATCATATCATCATGCTAGTTAGTCATCGAACAAGTCGGATTCCCAAGTTAGTTCCCAAGCCATTTCAAAGTTCGAGTCAATTCGCTAGAAATTCCGATTCTTGAAAACATTAGTCAAATTCCTTTGCGATTTAACCCGATAACATATTTTAAGTTCCTATATTGTATAAGATCATATCATAATATCTTTTAATCTCAAAATAATGTTTATATCTTAACTTTCAATTAATATTTTAAAAACCATTTTCTATTAACCACTTTCATAAAATATTCCCCAAATCCTTTTAAAATCTCAGCCATTTCCATTAATAAAATCAGCCCCTTTTTAAATTACAAAACCGGCCCTTTTTATTTGTAAAATTGCAAACCGACCCCTCCCTCTTGTTAAAACCCAAAACTGAGTCCCCCCTTGTTTTAAAGCCTCTAAAACCGGACACCTTATACAAAGATAGGCCCAAGAGCCCTTGCCTTTTGAAAACATATTTCTAACCCAAGAAATTAGGCCCAAGGAATAGGGCCAAGCCACACATCTTTCTCCATTTTATTGCTGACCGAAAACCAGGAGAAAGAAAGAAAAAGGGGCCCACGCCCTTGTGGCAGCTGAGGTGGCAAGGTGGGGCCCGCCAGGTAGGGAAATGGGGAAAGAGATCACTGTTCATCGTCATCTTCAACAGCTTCTCCCGCCCCAGCTCGACACTTGCTCTCAGGGCTCCCTCTCTCTCACGTGCCCTCGCTTTCCCAACACCCCAGTAAGGAAGAAAAAGACCGAAACTAACTCAAAGAAAAGGAGAGGGAAGCTCACCGAGGTTCGTTGAAGCTCACCGAAAACTTCGTCGGAGGCGCGGTTGTGCTTAGTCGAGGCCGGAATCATGGAGGTCTCAGCCTGGGACGAATAAAGAGGTCATAAAGGAGGACTTTTACAGGGTTTTCGAGCTTGAAACGAAAGCAAGACAGTACCGACCTTTCCGAGACGAAAAAAGAAACAGGGGAGAGGAAGTGGAGTTGGCGCCGGCAACTCTGGGCGTCGGAGGAAAGATGGTGACTGCTGCTACTTCTACTCGAAGGGAGGAGAACGAGGGGGAGCTGCTACTCGACCGGCTTCTCTCCAAAACAGAGGAACAAGCTGCTTCGGTGGCGCTCGAAGGCGAATGGTGTTTGAAAGGGGTGAAGCGTGGTGATGTTTCTCAGTTGTTGGTGGTGGTGATGGAGGTGAATCAGAGTGGAGAGGATGAGGGTGGCTGTCGAAACAGAGGTTAAGGGGATGGCCCTGGGGTTGCTAAAAAAACAAAGGGGGTGAAGGGCGACAACGGTGGCGTTTGAGGCTGAGTTTGAGGGGTGAAATAGAGAAACAAAGGAGGGCAGATAAATGGGGAAGTGAGTTATAGGCTTAGGTGTGGGAGGGGTGAAAAATGTGGATACTTGTGTGTGTTTGGGGCTTGACAGACGAAATGAAGAAGGGGATGTGTGAGTACATTGGAGAGGGAGTGCAAAAGGAAATACAAAAAGGGAATCATGTCTTGCAATTTTGGTTTGGTCAAGAAGCAGATTGGCGCGGATGGCTTCCTTGGCATCTTGCCAAAGATGGAGGGGCAAGGGGTGAGGGGAAGGAGGAGAAGAGATTGGTGTTGAGCTCAATAGGGAAACAAGCATGCTAGAGCTAGGTTGCAGCTCTGGGTGGAATCGAATAGGCAGAAGGGGAGGGAGACCAGCTGGCAAAGGGTTGGAAGAAAATGACAAAATGTTGGTCCCCATGAGTGAATTCAAAATACCCGAAAATAAATCTTGAAACTCATTATCTCGGTCAATTATATTTTTAAACCAGAAAGAATATCCTTATTTCAAGAATTGTTTTTTCGGATCCCGAGAAAAAGACGGAATCGATCTTAAAAGGTTCAAGTTTGGGCCAGAATTTGTTTTATGAATCTCGAGTTCATTTTATCAATTTAAAGACGAGTTTATTATTTTAAAACAAAAATTCGATTAAATCCATTCTAAATTTATTTTTAATTTCCTTTTTCCGAGAATCAAGATTTTAAAATCCGGGACTTTACATCATCCACCTCTAAAAACAAGTCTCGTCCCCAAGACAAAAATCATTCTAAAATAGGGGATGAAGTTTGAAATAGGTGAGTCCAAGGATCATTCCATTGATCCCATAAGCTCCTCATAAGTGCCCCTATGAGGTCCTCACAGTATCTTCGTCGTGATCACAACATCCCCAATTTGTCGTAGCAAGAATATGATATGGGCCCCTACCACATCCTTACTCCGACTTATCGGCCATATTATAACTCGAAAAGCATCATAGCGTCTCCACTAGGTGTTAGCAAGAAATCTATAAGTGCCCCTATAAAATGCTTGTATCCATTTCGTGAGACGTCACAATGTAAGGTTCGAAGGAGTTTTGTAATGGAAAGATTGGCCTAGAAATCACTGAAATTCTCAATATCGTTTATTCTTTTAAAATCCAAATTGGTCCTTTCCAAAAACCGCTCAAAATCTTCAAATCCGACGTTTAACCAAGCAAATTTTTTTTTACCAAAAACAAGTCAAATCCATTCAAATCAAGATTTCATCAAAATCTTCCAAAACCCAAATCAGTTTCTTGCATATCAATCGATCAAATTCATAAGCTAGGAGGTGGAATCATCCGCCTCTAAGGGCTAATCCCATATTTTCTTCCTAGTTTCCAGAATCAAATTAATCTATCAGTATAAATTCAAGCAAGGTTCTCAAGCCACAAGAAATGCATAACCATATAAACCAACCAATCTCCAACCAACACGTCATAAGGCAAGTCTCAAAACACATATCAACATGGTGCCACAAGGTCACATCACGCATCCCCACATTATACTAAAGGCCATAATATGCATCTCACAACATACCTAAATCATAACAAATGTCACGACATCGCACCGGAAGTCATAAAAGTATCTCCTCGTCACCTAGTCAACAACCCAAAACCCATTGTCAATACATCCCCACAACCAAGGTCATGTTATTAAGTATATCAATCATCAACCATTAGCATGCTCAATAGACATCATCTTACTCATCACAATACTATACAACGATCATTGGCAGTCATGCACCATCATCTCATATATAAATATAAGTCATATTCATGCTCCAAGTCATATTCATCACTTACATGTTCATAATCATGCTTATCAACCATATAGTATAACATCATGCTTCCACATAGCAACATATCATTATTTCATGATTCATACAACACATCATAACATGCTTCTAGAACAACATAGTAGGATAGCAATGTATCAATATATCATGATCACAGTTGTCACTACCAATTAGATTTCAGTATTGCATATCAACATGTAATATCATGCCATATCAGGTTTATCATAGTCGCTATCTAACATCATGCCAGTCCATAATCACATAATTAAGAAAGTTTTGCGCATTATACCAGTCACAATAAAATGCAATCCCAGCTCGCTCATCTCCAACTCTCAAGCCAATAGCAATCTTCATCTAGACTCACTAACCTCAACTCGGATAATATCCCATAGAAGAAATCCTAATTCATTCTGACACTCCAATCTCATACCGCTTTCCACCAAGTTCTCCCACAAGCAACCCACCTCTAAAAGTCCAACTCCTATCTCTAACCTCACACCCAAGTACCCTCGCATACTATATCCTCAATACTCTTACAAGTGACGTAGGGAGAATTGAATCGAAATATATAAGAAAATATAAACCAATACAACTCTTAGCCTCTTCAAATAAATTCAAGACTCCCCGCTATAGTAGTAGGGAATCAGGTTCGATCCACGAGGAAGCGAGTCAGCGGGATCCTAGTAGCGTTGAAGACACGTCCTTTCTACTCGACCAGAAGCCTCGATCTCGATGTCAGACCTCGATGTCGACCTTGGCTGTCGATGTCGTCTGCAACAGAAAACCTGCAGAAACAAAAAAGGTAGTCGATATCGACTGGTGGGGTCGATATCGAGGTTAGTTCATGAAATCGACTGGCTCAGAAGTCTGCCAGTCGATACAGGGGGTCGATTTCGACACAAAGTGGTCGATATCGATGCTTGCAGAAGTTCCCAGGAGTCTCGAGATCGACTCAGAAAACCGTCGATCTATCAGTTTGGTCGATATCGACCTCTGCTGTCGATATCGATGTCTTTCCTGCAGGGGGTTAGTGGTTTTGTCGGCAAAGAACGGCCGAAGATTTTAGAGTGGAGAGAGAAGCAATGAACATAAATAACAGTGGGTTTTGGTGTGTATAAACTATGTAAAAAGCAACTCCTAGGATTAGGGTTTACCACAACGTTAACCAATGCATGCGATGAGATAAATAAGACGGACAATTGAGCTATTTCTCCCGAGGGACAAGCTTTCGCCGTACACCAACTCTTAGGATTATTCTTGCAAATAAACCTAATTGTCTCTACCAATTTTATGTTTATAACTCAAGTTGTTAGCATGAATCCCTTTTCTTTTGATTAGGACTAAACATAGAATCGTAGGAGGAGAGATAGACACAACGATATCAACATCAAATACTTACCTCAAGCGCGCATGGCTAACGTCGGGCTCACCCCGACCCTAGGAGCTTCGGGGAACTACTCGCTTCTCATCATGGGATTCATCGTCAATTGAAAGGAAGAAACTTGTATTAAAATAAACTCCGAAGTTTTACAACTCAACGTCAACTTTCGCAAACGTCAAATCCTAAAACTTCTCTCTAACTCTATTGTCTATTGTCTTGGGTTGTTCTATGATTGTCTTATTGGATCCTCTAACAAATCAGCCCCTAGGGCTTTATTTATAGGCTACTAATCCTCGCTATCCAAGGATTGTAACTCCTATCTAAACTAATAACTCTATCCGAACAATTAGGATAGGTCTTTTATTTTGATAAAACTTAAAGGAACTTATAGGTAAAAGATAAATAAACTTCAGCTGCCATCTATCTTGAAAGTATGAGATAATTCCGTGCCTCATTGAAGATATAGTTCCAATCCGCATTCGAAATCGAGTCTATCTTCTGTCGAGATAAGGGGTCGATATCGACACCAGAGGTCGATATCGAGGTCTCTGTTCCTGCTCGACTTGTTCAGCTCCGGTCGATTTCTATGTTGAGGTCGATATGGGGGTCGATATCGACACTGGGGGTCGATATCTGGGTCTAAGGTCGATATCTACCTCTTCTCAGCTTCACTCGTTGAGGTCGATATCTATGTTGAAGGTCGATATCTACCTCAGAGGTCGATATCTGGGTCTGGGGTCGATATCTACCTCTGCTCAGCTTCACTTGGCTTCTCCGTTTTGACTCCGTTTTCGCTCGAATTCCTGCATGGTTAGCTTAAAACATGTGTAGACTCTATTTCTTGCATTTTAGCCCATTCTTACACAAGTTTATATTCTTTTGAACCTTTTCTTTGGAGATCGAACGAAATACGAAGTCAAAAGATGCAATAAAAGAAGGTGCAAATGTGTACATCAAAACACCCCATACTTAGACTTGCTTGTCCTCAAGCAATAACCAAGCAATAACCAACACCTACAACACACCCTTCAAGTCTTCGCCTTTGTCAAAAGCAACATCATAAGTGGTAGCAAAGTAAAGCAAGTGAATTTAACGTCATAGCACATATTTTGGCGATCCATAGGCATATGCAATTTTAATCCAACCTCACAGGGATAATGTGTTTGCACTCAACTCTCATGTGTTTAGGCTATGAAGATCACTCTCAACTCAATTCCATATACAATCTCATAAACATTGTAATTTATAGAAATCCACTTCGCAACCAATTATGAAAATGCAATAAGAATCATCAGGAGGACTTTCGCTCAATGGAAGACTTCATAGAAGACTCCATTCGGCGGGGTTGTAATGGGGCTTGGTATGAAATTAAGGGTATGGAATTATTTGGCTATGTGGTGCTTTTCAAATTCGGGAATCAAGACTCCTAAATCTCAACACTTATATTACCCAAACCATAACTCTTCAATATAATGCTCTTAAAGATGCATTCCATCAACCCTTCTTTCAAGTTCTAATACACCTCTCAAAAATATAACATTCGTATGAATAAAACTTAAGGATTTTGGCTCATGCACTATATATATATACATATATTTTTTTCGGAATTTTTTTTTTTTCGAACATAATACTAAACTATGTGCATTTATATGGTGAGCCAAAACATCCTTTCACAAAATATGACAAAATGTAAATATGTACCATCCTATAATTTCCTTGCTTACAACTAGACATTATGCTCTATTCTTTCCACAAGGCATTAGTCCAACCAATCTAAGTCTCAATTCCCAAATGGGGGTCAGGCTCAATTCGGCTAGGGATAATTTTGTGGAGTTTGCAATTCAGGCTCAGGCTAATGTTCTGGCTTCAAGCAGGGATAATGCAGGGTAGGTAAAGAGAGGATAAAATTGGCTTAAAAGATGCCTCCATCATTTAATTCTCGTAAACATAAACATATATATGCATTGGTTTTGAATAACTATCACAACATTTAGAGATGCATAGGAAGAGTAAATTCACTCAAGAAAGCGGAGGGATTTTTGATGTTCTCCCTATAGGCCAAAATTCTCACAAGGACAATTTTTGTTGGATTTGCTTTTTAGCCTAGGATCATATGTGCTCAATTTCATCACAAGTTCACAATCTACATAAAAATTTAAAGACTTAGGCTAAACCATCCAAATATGCCATAGGGTTTACATGATCAAGTCAGCTATTGAGTTTTCATCATAGGACATCTAAGTAGGGATTAAAGAAAAATAAACTTTAAATAAACATGCATTTTTTTTTTGGATTTTTGACATTTTATAAAAGTAAAACTAAGGACTAAAATTAAAACATGAATGCAATACGAAGAAACCAAGTTATGACCCTAAGACATGTCTTTCCCCCACCCCATACTTAAAATATACAGTGTCCTCACTGTATTAAAAAGAAAAACAAGGGTAGAGAGAGACTAACAGCGGATTCAGGTCGATTTCAGGTTTGGTCGATGCCAGAAGTCGATATCTAGGTCAGTGGTCGATGTCGACTGCATCTGTCGAAGTCGAGGAAGAAGATGAAGACAAGGGCTGCCTGATTGGGGTCGATATCGACTATAATGGTCGATATCGACCTCTCTTTTTCGCTCCTGAGTCCTCGATGTCGACTCCAGGAGGTGGCTTGACCCTGGGGGGTCGATTTCGACTGGCCTGGTCGATTTCGACTGCCTCTGCAGAAGCTTCTTTTCCTCTTCGTCGTTCCTTTTGCTTGATAACCTGAAATCTTGTTAGAAATATAGATAAAGCACGAATTATCTCAGTTTTAAAAGTTCAAAACGGCTAAAAATTTAAATCCTAAAAACCATCTATGCGGAATTTAAATGTTTTATGTACATGCTCTAGATTTTTGAGTCGCTAGGCCGACTTCTCCGTCAATGCTTCATGACCCTTTTATGTAGGGACCCTTCGAGCGTGAGCCTTCTCCTAGATCATCTAGGTCCTTTTTGTAGTAGCGAAGTTCGGCGACCAAGGTTCCTTCATCAATAGGTTCTTCTTTGGGCGCTTTTCTTCTCTTTCTTGACCTAACTTTAGCAATATAGGCAAACCATGGAGCTTTGACCCTCTCTTTAGTAGAATTATCAATAATAGGTTTATTTGATTTATCAATAATGGACGGAGGAGGGTTAGGAGTCATACCTGGGCTTACCTGTTTGGGCCCGAAACAGAAATCTTCGGGCTGAGGGGTGGTCGATTTCGACCAAGGAGGGTCGATATTGACCTCTGTGACCCCATACTTAAGCTCTTGGCAGCGATCTGGCATACTCGATTTCGACCAAGGTGGGTCGATTTCGATGTTTTTAGTCGATATCGACTGGTTCCAGTCGATGTCGACCCTGCTTGCTGTTTCCGTCCTTGCCAACAAAAATTTTCTAAGCTTCTCCTTAGCCGGCGAGAGGACTACTTGCTCCAGGTGCTTTGTTTCGCTCATGGTTGGGTTGAAAGAGAATTCTATCACTTCGTTCCCTATAGTAAAGGTTAGTAACCCTCGACGTACATTGATATTGGCATCAGCAGTAGCTAAGAAAGGCCTACCAAGTATAATAGGCACTACAGGATCTTCAGGCATCTCCAATACAATGAAATCAGTAGGCACAAAGAACTTACCTACCTTTACCGGGACGTCATCAACTATACCTGTGGGTCTGACGAATGAGTTGTCAGCCATATAAAGCTTCATGTCCACAGGTTCAAGGGCACCAATGTTCACCTTTTGCCAAATAGAAAGAGGCATGAGACTTACACTTGCCCCTAGGTCACATAGGGCTTTATAGCGATGTTGGCCAAGTCCCACGGTGATTGCAAACTTCCCTGGATCACTCTTCTTCTCAGGGAAGTCCATCTTTGAGCACTCCTCTGCGATCTTTGCCATGGACCTCTTCTTGCTCAGGATGTCTTTGAGGAATCGCACATAGGCGGGCATCTCGCTTAGGGCTTCTGTAAGAGGGATAGTGATGTTGAGTCCTTGAAGTATCTTTATGAAGCGCCTAAACTTGCCTTTGGTGGGATCCTCCAATGCTTTGGAAGGGAATGGCAACGTCTTCTTTGGTGGAGGGGCCAAAACGGTGGTCGGAGGGGCCTGTTGGACATCGACATCGACTGGAATGTGGTCGATATTGACTGGAATGGTCGATTTCGACCTCTGTTGAGGCACTGATGGCTCTGCAGTGTCACCGACATCGACCAGGGTGTCGAAATGGTGGTCGATATCGACCTCTGGGTCGACATCGACTGGTCTGTCGACGTCGACTGGGTCTGCTGCTTTCTCCTCCGTCTCCGTCCGTGGCTTTTGTACTTTGGTGCCACTCCTTAATTGTATGGCTGCGACATGGCCCATCCCGGATTGTCCCTTAGGATTTGTGGTGGGTTGCCCAGGGAGTGTTCCGGACGGCCTAGGGATTTGTGCCGCCAATTGACCCAGTTGGGTCTCTACGTTCTTCTTCCATATATCCATCTCCCCAATCCTTGTGGTAAGGTGATTGAGTTGAGAGTGGATAGCATTGTTGGATTGATCGTTCTTAGCTTGGTTCCGCCTGATTTCATCCAGTACTAGTTGAAGATCATCCTTCTTTTGGTCTCTCTCTAGGTGCCCAGGAGCTCTATAAGGCGGAGGGTCCCTAGGGTTGACCTGGTTCCTTTGTGGTTGATGGAACCTTTGGTCTCCCCAATATTGGTGATTGGGACCCCTCATGTAGCGCGCCTCTTGGTGAGTCTCCGCTAGGTGTACTTGTTCGGCATGTGGGCACTCGATGGTGGTGTGCCGCTGCGATCCGCATTCGATTCAATCTTGGTTCGCTGAAAGGAACCTCACTTGCTTTTGGAGCTTTCTAAGTTGATCTCTGTGGAATTGCTCCTTCACATCTGGATCGATTTCATTGGAGGGTTCATATAAGGGCATAGAGGGGGCAGGCCTCGACGATGATGGTGCGTCGGAAACCTCAAGAGTCCCATATGTATTGTCAAATTCCACCAGCCTTTCAATGGTTTCCCAAGCCTCTTGGGGAGCGAGTTCAAGGTAGCCATAGGCGGTGTATGTGTTGATCCTCTCCTTTGTTGCAGCGTCAAGAGCATTGTATATGATCTCCTGGATGACGTACGGTGGTTGGCCATGCGTCGGGCATGATCGTAGGAGGTCTTTATACCTCTCCCAAACAGTTTCCAGAGCCTCACCAGGCTTTTGTTTGAAAGCCGTGATTTTCTGTCGGATCAGCGCCGTCTTAGAAGGAGGAAAGAACTTGTTGAGAAACGCGTCCTTGACTTCATTCCAGGTGCGGAGCGATCTTGGGGCTAAGCTTTCCAACCACTGCAATGCCTTTCCTGTAAGAGACCAGCGAAATGCTTTCAGTTGAACATACTCAAGACTTTGTCCATCAGCAATTGTATCACAGAGGTCTAAGAAGGTTGATATATGTGCCATAGGGCATTCGTTAGGTTTCCCTTCATATTGATGCCTTCTTATTTCAGTTAAAAAGTTTGGCTTAATTTCAAAATTAGAAGTAGGGATTAGAATAGCCGATTCAGGCACTGTGAGCGATGGGTGCAAGTATTGCTTTGCATTCCGGGGGAGGGCGTTGATTTGAATCTCATATCGTCTCCTGGCTTCCTCCTCCCTGTCAGCACGCTCTCTTAGTGCCGCTTCTCTGGTAACGTAATCCTCTACTTGCTTCCTTAAGCGTTCAATTTGTTGTGCCTGGGTCTCGTTGTCCACCATGATTCTTTGGACTCGAGATCTTAGGTGGAGAAAGCGTTCTGGTTCGTCTAGTCCTTCAAATTCAGGTTGGTCACCAGTACGTCGCATACACCTATAAAACAACACTAAAAAGAACCGTGAAAATAAACTACTAGGGCGCGATTGATAGCTTCCCCGGTAACGACGCCAAAATTTGACGTAGGGAGAATTGAATCGAAATATATAAGAAAATATAAACCAATACAACTCTTAGCCTCTTCAAATAAATTCAAGACTCCCCGCTATAGTAGTAGGGAATCAGGTTCGATCCACGAGGAAGCGAGTCAGCGGGATCCTAGTAGCGTTGAAGACACGTCCTTTCTACTCGACCAGAAGCCTCGATCTCGATGTCAGACCTCGATGTCGACCTTGGCTGTCGATGTCGTCTGCAACAGAAAACCTGCAGAAACAAAAAAGGTAGTCGATATCGACTGGTGGGGTCGATATCGAGGTTAGTTCACGAAATCGACTGGCTCAGAAGTCTGCCAGTCGATACAGGGGGTCGATTTCGACACAAAGTGGTCGATATCGATGCTTGCAGAAGTTCCCAGGAGTCTCGAGATCGACTCAGAAAACCGTCGATCTATCAGTTTGGTCGATATCGACCTCTGGTGTCGATATCGATGTCTTTCCTGCAGGGGGTTAGTGGTTTTGTCGGCAAAGAACGGCCGAAGATTTTAGAGTGGAGAGAGAAGCAATGAACAGAAATAACAGTGGGTTTTGGTGTGTATAAACTATGTAAAAAGCAACTCCTAGGATTAGGGTTTACCACAACGTTAACCAATGCATGCGATGAGATAAATAAGACGGACAATTGAGCTATTTCTCCCGAGGGACAAGCTTTCGCCGTACACCAACTCTTAGGATTATTCTTGCAAATAAACCTAATTGTCTCTACCAATTTTATGTTTATAACTCAAGTTGTTAGCATGAATCCCTTTTCTTTCGATTTGGACTAAACATAGAATCGTAGGAGGAGAGATAGACACAACGATATCAACATCAAATACTTACCTCAAGCGCGCATGGCTAACGTCGGGCTCACCCCGACCCTAGGAGCTTCGGGGAACTACTCGCTTCTCATCATGGGATTCATCGTCAATTGAAAGGAAGAAACTTGTATTAAAATAAACTCCGAAGTTTTACAACTCAACGTCAACTTTCGCAAACGTCAAATCCTAAAACTTCTCTCTAACTCTATTGTCTATTGTCTTGGGTTGTTCTATGATTGTCTTATTGGATCCTCTAACAAATCAGCCCCTAGGGCTTTATTTATAGGCTACTAATCCTCGCTATCCAAGGATTGTAACTCCTATCTAAACTAATAACTCTATCCGAACAATTAGGATAGGTCTTTTATTTTGATAAAACTTAAAGGAACTTATAGGTAAAAGATAAATAAACTTCAGCTGCCATCTATCTTGAAAGTATGAGATAATTCCGTGCCTCATTGAAGATATAGTTCCAATCCGCATTCGAAATCGAGTCTATCTTCTGTCGAGATAAGGGGTCGATATCGACACCAGAGGTCGATATCGAGGTCTCTGTTCCTGCTCGACTTGTTCAGCTCCGGTCGATTTCTATGTTGAGGTCGATATGGGGGTCGATATCGACACTGGGGGTCGATATCTGGGTCTAAGGTCGATATCTACCTCTTCTCAGCTTCACTCGTTGAGGTCGATATCTATGTTGAAGGTCGATATCTACCTCAGAGGTCGATATCTGGGTCTGAGGTCGATATCTACCTCTGCTCAGCTTCACTTGGCTTCTCCGTTTTGATTCCGTTTTCGCTCGAATTCCTGCATGGTTAGCTTAAAACATGTGTAGACTCTATTTCTTGCATTTTAGCCCATTCTTACACAAGTTTATATTCTTTTGAACCTTTTCTTTGGAGATCGAACGAAATACGAAGTCAAAAGATGCAATAAAAGAAGGTGCAAATGTGTACATCAACAAGCCATTTCCTACACTTCCCACACTTCCCAAGGTATCACAAATATCATGCCCTGCTAACCACGCATCTTCTACAAAAATTCCTCTGTCACTACCTAACCAGCCTATCCCTAACCAAGATTCACCTAGAAGCTCATCGAAAACCACCAAGCATTACCTATTATAAATCCCGAACTAACTTTGTCCACCCTAAGTCAGCACCCCTCTTCTCCAACTTTCCCCTTACCACCGTCGATCATCCAAATCGCTCAAAATCTTTCTCCACTCTCTGCCCATTCTACCAAAGGACCTGACTCATATGTTCAAAGAAGAAGCAATCATGAAATTCATCACACATAAGGTCTACATCATATCGACTAGCATGTATAACAATAGCATCATTAGTTCATCATCAAGCATTGCAACCATATCAATAAATCTTAATTTACTGTCATGCTAAATAATTATTGCAAACATCATATATGATCATAATCAAATCAAGCTAGCAGGTTTCATCATAATCTTATCTAATAAACTGTTCAAATTCTTAGCATTTGTAGTTCATACTATATAGGCAAGGAATTTAGAGCATGCTTAGCAACTCAGAGTATCATCGATTCAAGACATCATGGCACATTAGAACTATAAGGCATCGAATCGTATTATTATAGACAACAGATAATCAGGCAATATTCATTACCAAGTCAACACATCAACACGCAATTTCCATCGTCAAGTCAGTGCAATATCACCATCAACAAGTTCAGAAAGGATTAGCAATCCGAATGGAGGACACTCCCGCTTACAAGTCATATCACGCTCAGTAACTGCAACTCTCGAAGCGAGCTTGTTTTGTCAACATCGTTGATCCTGAGGCCCGTGGGGTATGGGCCCACGCTTCCGCTGTGCTGCTCTACCACTATCCAGCTCCCCATTCCTTTTTCCATGTGGTCGCTCATCCAATGCATCGCGTAGGAGTCTAAGTTAGCGGAGATAGGGGAGTGACAAGGGCGGATAACCCAATTTCCTTTCGGAGACAAACACAGATCAAGGCTAAGGATGACATGACTAGAGACAAGACTCCGACCCGGGAATAGTAACAATGCCCTTGAAGAAGTCTATTAGGTTACAATTGTGACAAACAAGCACGATTTCATCATGGAGCATATCAATCACATTAATCCACACTAACATGTACCTATCTCAAGGAACAACGACATACATATTCATACCAAAGATACAATCGAGTTCTACAGAGATGCGCGTGAGACAAGCTAGTAGTCTATTATTTTATGGAAGCAGATATGCCTAGCAACATCAAGCAAGCTATGCAGAACCAACAATGATCATGTATGATTCAAAGTCATGCGGGATTTAATGAAGATAACGAGCATCATGTATATGAAATAATGTACAAGCATGAACAAGTGAGGTCAAATATAGCATGGGGAGGTATATCATAACAACCAGACTAAGTGTCATACGAGAATACATAAGAGCGGCATAGTAACTATCACATCTAACAGCAATGATCACATAATAGGTTAAGAATGGCATGTAATCATACGATGTGATACACTTAGGAAGCATAGATCCTATATGATGCTAGCGATACATGATAAGACATGGGCATAGTCAAGAGTGATTAAATGAGTTCAATATGATGTACATGAAAGCAAAAGGGTCACCACAGAGTAAACAAGATAACATCACGAGCGATAGATTATAATCATGCTAGGAATGAACCGTCATAGGGCACATAAAACGATACGACAACTATCACATTACAATACAAGCATATTCACGTAATAGGCCAAGTAAGACAGGTCACCATTTTGCGAGTCATATTGGAATTCATAAGTTGTATAGGATACTAATAACGCATATTGAACATGAATGCAATCAAGGTAATTCGACTAGATTCATTCTAACATTTATGCGTCATAAGTATGTGAAATCATGATATAATGTGGTGTGTGATCATGCGAGGTGTCAAGTCATACGTTCATGAAAGCACAAGAAGATATCATAGAGTGATAGAGGAATACCACCGAGCGAGAACATGTAATCATGCTAGAATTAACCATCACGGAAAGCAAATCGATCCTTGAATTCAACATTAATCTAATCAGGATGAGTGAAACATGTTAAGAGAACTGAAAGAGGGAAGAACCACATTATCAGGGATCTAGCTCAAGAGAGAATCAACAATAGTGTAGGCAAGGTAGGATTCGCATAAGTCACAACCAAGGGTCCTACATGTTACTAATGGCTCAACATAACATATGATACATACATGCACTTGATTGATTAATACACAATACGCAAGACTTCAGTCCAATCACATTCCAATGATATAGTAGCATGAGAGGTAATGTAACGATGTATAATGCAAGTCTAAGTAACGAGCAATATGACGAGAATATGGGGACATGAGTTCAAGTCAGCACATATTGGGATAAAATATGCATTTAACAAGACTTTACTATACCAACCTATTCTCTACTCAGCACAAGTAACACACAACAACATTAATTGCATCATAATCAACAATAATTAGCCTGAGGAATACAAAATAGATGGGCATGATATAGATTCTTGTCACAAAAGGAATGATAAGCATCGAGGCATCATTGACTATCATGCCAATGAGAACATCTTACAAGGCATTCATATAAGGAAGAGATGATCACACTATTATGGACCTAATTCAGGAGAAGCAACAATCATATAGACTCATATCATGTGGTTCATGCTTCCAATCAATCCTACAATCAATAGGCCAAGTAGACATGCTATGACAACATATAATCATGAGAGAAAGAAAGGCATAACACGAGACCTGAACAACGTAACTAATCATAGATGCAACAACATGAGCAGTTTTTTACTAAAGGTCATTCGCAAGGTACATGCCGGAGATTTCAAAATTATGTCATGCAATTCAGACAGAGCCACCATTACAACCGGACAGAAATCTCTAAGGGCAACCATTGACCTTTCCCAACTAACTCATCACCCTGCTTTCCCGTGGGACTCTTGTACGACTCTTTGTGGCAAGAAGACACTGGTTGATCGTAATAAGAATCGGGAAGGACAGCCCCAGAAACACCTTACTCTCTAACTCGGAATTACATCAAGAGCCAACTTCCAATACTCCCCAAATAACCCTCATATTCAACCATGATTCCCGAACAACATGTTTACCAACCCGATTTCCCGTGGAGGAGACCGATATACATGAGAAATACGCGATAAGACCATCAAGGGGTTAACATAGTGGAAGGGGTTGTTCCACACAAGTTGGGCTTGACCATATAAGAAGAAGAAGGGTACTCCCGCTATCCCGTTTGCACAGATCATTCAATACACATTTCGTAGTCATGACCTACCAATCAAATCTTAAGCATAACAATCACTCAGCATTGAATCAGTCAATACCAATTATAATGATCTCCTTCGAGGGGAAATCGTTCTCGGGCCCAATTAATAAATAAAGCACATCAAGCTATCTAATGTCGCTCTTCGAGAAGCGACTGACCGGGGGGGGCAAAACCTCACGATCTCTACCTAACTCGCCACTCCAACCACCTCGGTGCAATTCCTTGGAGTCTTCCAACCCATCTATAAAGAATAAGCTAATATTTCGCCTAGCCGTTCCCAACTACATCCAATAGGGATGGTCTAGCGCCTTTCCTACCCACTCGATCCCTTTAGTTTGATCCATCATATTTAATAAGTCGAGTTCACATTTAGTCCAATTGAGTTAGGCATAATAAATTCATTTTACCCCTTTAAAACATATTCAAATCCTTTGAAATTCATGGGTAATTTTCTAAAACATACACCCGACCCTTGCGTACCCGAACTACAAAACATGGCTCTGATACCAACTTTATAACAGCTCGGATATAAATACCCGGGTTACGTTTCGAAGGTTTGTTACCTTCGTTCGGACCTTGCAATTCGAGTACGAGTCTAGGTTTCAAACCTCAAAGGATTAGTATTTTAAAGTAGGGATTTTGAACCCCAAAACAATCGAAGGCCGCTAGGAACCCTTAAGTTGTCCTAAAACTATATCGCGGAAATTCATTTTCGAAACTGGTGAAAGCGGAAGTAAAGTACAACTTGCCACGACGAGGCCGGGTCAAAACCAAATCATTCAAACATATATTCTGAAATTATATAACCAAATTAGTGGAGTTAGGCAGGTTCTTTGTAATCGCCCTGGGGATTCCCACGCCATAGAAATAAAGAGCAATCATACCTAAAAACAAGTTGTGCGAGCGGGATCAAACCGAGACCCCAACACACTCTGTCCCGCAAGCAAGTATACACATACACTATAATAAAGATGCTTTGATGCAATACGGAAATTAAATCACACTATCATGCTCCTAGGTTATGATATGCAAAAAGAACTATAAAGGCGCCCAAAGAATGCCAAGTGGCATATCCCTCTCCTACCTCTACACCCCTTCCCGTTAGTGCAGAGATTGGCCAGTTCGATGCTATAGCATATCATATCTAATCATCATATCATATCTCATCATCATATCATATATCATGCTCATGCCCGATGGTGTTGGGCTATCTCATCATCATGCTCATATATAGACAATACTGACTCAGGGCACCCGATGAAGCTGGGCTACCCTATGACCCTAGCAAAGACTCTATGACTCACAGATAACGGCCGTTCTGTTTTCAAACACACAAAGTAACCGAATGCTCATTCACAAGTGCAATCCTAGCATGATACTACATGGCATGCTTTTAATGCTTATACAACACCTAGTATGTCATATAATCACAAGCAGGGATTCTCTTTTGAATCCGAGTAAGCCCATAAAGGAACTTACCTGGAAGTGCAGAACAGCATTGTAGCAATCACACAGTTCAAAGTCACCTAGTAGTCATAAGGGAAGTATAAGTCTATCTATTCAAACATACAAGCACACACGATTTCATCACCTATCGAAAGTTTCATCATCACATTCCATATCATCATCGTCATTCAACTCATCTCATATCTTATCGCAAATTCTCTATATGACTCAGCAAGTACCACCTCAACTCATCATCTCAACATCTTATCATGCTTTAACTTATCATCATATCATATAATAACATATGGTAACACGTCATAGCCTCATATATATATATATATATATATATATATATATATATATATATATCATATTCATACATTCATATTTAAGAACATATCATGCTTTTCAATCATATATCAACACATTCAACAAGTACGTCGACATCGTATCATTGCAATATTGGCATATCATAATTTATAATCATACTTAGCTTATATGTCACTCCATCATCATAAGTAACTAGCGTATAGCCTTTCATAACACATCATCACAATATCATGCTATTAGTCATACAATCATATCATCATGCCAGTTAGTCATCGAACAAGTCGGATTCCCAAGTTAGTTCCCAAGCCATTTCAAAGTTCGAGTCAATTCGCTAGAAATTCCTATTATTGAAAACATTAGTCAAATTCCTTTGCGATTTAACCCGATAACATATTTTAAGTTCCTATATTTTATAAGATCATAGAATAATATCTTTTAATCTCAAAATAATGTTTATATCTTAACTTTCAATTAATATTTTAAACACCATTTTCTATTAACCACTTTCATAAAATATTCCCCAAATCCTTTTAAAATCTCAACCATTTCCATTAATAAAATCAACCCCTTTTTAAATTATAAAATCGGCCCTTTTTATTTGTAAAATTCCAAACCGACCCCTCCCTCTTGTTAAAACCCAAAACCGAGTCCCCCCTTGTTTTAAAGCCTCTAAAACAAGACACCTTATATAAAGATAGGCTCAAGAGCCCTTGTCTTTTGGAAACAGATTTATAAACCAAGAAATTAGGCCCAAGGAATAGGGCCAAGCCACACATGTTTCTCCATTTTATTGCTGACCGAAAACCAGGAGAAAGAAAGAAAAAGGGGCCCACGCCCTTGTAGCAGCTAAGGTGGCAAGGTGGGGCCCGCCATGTAGGGAAATGGGGAAAGAGATCACTGTTCATCGTCATCTTCAACAGCTCCTCCCGCCCCAGCTCGACGCTTGCTCTCAGGGCTCCCTCTCTCTCCCTTGCCCTCGCTTTCCCAACACCCCAGTAAGGAAGAGAATGACCGAAACTAACTGAAAGAAAAGGAGAGAGAAGCTCACCGAGGTTCGTTGAAGCTCACCGAAAACATCGTCGGAGGCACGGTTGTGATTTGTCGGGGCCGGAATCATGGAGGTCTCAGCTTGGGATGAAGAAAGAGGTCATAAAGGAGGACATTTATAGGGTTTTTGAGCTTGAAATGAAAGCAAGACAGTACCGACCTTTCCGAGACGAAAAAAGAAACAGAGGAGAGGAAGCGGAGTTGGCGCATGAGGGGGAGCTGGTGACTGTTTCTACTTCTACTCAAAGGGAGGAGAATGAGGGGGAGCTGCTACTCGACCGGTTTCTCTCCAAAACAGAGGAACAAGTTGCTTCGGTGGCGCCCGGAGGCGAATGGTGTTTGAAATAGGTGAAGTGTGGTGATGTTTCTCAGTTGCTGGTGGTGGTGATGGAGGTGAATCAGAGTGGAGAGGATGAGGGTGGCTGTCAAAACAGAGGTTAAGGGTATGGCCCTGGGGTTGTTAAAAAACAAAGGGGATGAGTGGCGGCAACGATGGCGTTTCAGGCTGAGTTTGAGGGGTGAAACAGAGAAACAAAGGAGGGCAGATAAATGGGGATGTGAGTTATAGGCTTAGGTGTGGAAGGGGTGAAAAATGTGGATACTTGTGTGTGTTTGGGGCTTGACAGACGAAATGAAGAAGGGGATGTGTGAGTACATTGGAGAGGGAGTGCATAAGGAAATACAAAAAGAGAATCATGTCTTGCAATTTTTGTTTGGTCAAGGAGCAGATTGGCGTGGATGGCTTCCTTGGCATCATGCCAAAGATTGAGGAGCAAAGGGTGAGGGGAAGGAGGAGAAGAGATTGGTGTTGAGCTCAATAGGGAAACAAGCATGCTAGAGCTAGGTTGCAGCTCTGGGTGGAATCGAATAGGCAGAAGGGGAGGGAGACCAGCTGGCAAAGGGTTGGAAGAAAATGACAAAATGTTGGTCCCCATGAGTGAATTCAAAATACCCGAAAATAAATCCTGAAACTCATTCTCTCGGTCAGTTAGATTTTTAAACCCGAAAGAATATCGTTATTTCAAGAATTTTTTTTTCGGATCCCGAGAAAAAGACGGAATCGATCTTAAAAGGTTCAAGATTGGGCCAGAATTTGTTTTATGAATCTCGAGTTCGTTTTATTAATTTAAAGACGAGTTTATTATTTTAAAACAAAAATCTGATTAAATCCATTCTAAATTTATTTTTAAACTTCTTTTTCCGATAATCAAGATTTTAAAATCCGGGCCTTTACACCCTGACCCTAGAAGTGGGTTGACTACTCGCTTCTCATCATGCAACTCATCATTGACGTGGGGAGAATTGAATCGAAATATATAATAAAATATAAAGCAATACAACTCTTAGCCTCTTCAAATAAATTCAAGACTCCCCGCTATAGTAGTAGGGAATTAGGTTCGATCCACGAGGAAGCGAGTAGCCGGGATCCTAGTAGCACTAAAGACACGGCCTGAATGTTCGACCAGAAGCCTCGATCTCGAGCTCAGACCTCGATGTCGACCTTGGCTGTCGATGCTTTCTGCAACAGAAGACCTGCAGAGACAAAAACTGTAGTCGATATCGACTGGAAAGGTCGATATCGATGTTAGTCCACGAAATCGACTGGCTCAGAAGTCCGCCAGTCGATACAGAAGGTCGATTTCGACGTTGGGGGTCAATTTTGATGTTCAACAGCAGTGACCCAGGAGTCTTGAGATCGACCCAGAAGACGGCCGATCTATTAGCATGGTCGATATCGACGTTTAAGGTCGATATCGATGTTCTCCTACAGTGGGTTAGTTCTTCGTTGGCAAAGAAAGGTCGAAGATTTAAGAATGGAAAAGATGTAATGAACAGAAGTAAACAAAGGTGTTGGGTTTTTCGATGACTCAATGAACGGCGGGCAAGTATGAATGTAAACTTAAGAAAGAAAAGATCTTCCAAAGCCAGGGATTACTGCGACGACAACCATGATAGAATAAGTAAGAATCCACTAAAGATGCATGCTTTTATCATAAAGGAAAAGGCTTTCACCTAAACCGACAAATAGGAAAAGAGATATTGCAATTACTTAACCTAATTTGCGTCTACCTTTGTCATAATTGAGTTTATAATCTTTCGAATAGAAACCCTAATTACTACCCAATTTTTACAACATGAGTTCCTTAAATTCGCATTTAAAGATGAAGCATAAGGTAGAGCGAGATAAAAGATACCTTTTTAGCGACGTACAAACCTTACCACCATGGCTATCATCGGGCTCACCCCAACCCTAGAAGAAAGGGCGACTACTCGCTCATGTTGAACGTAGACATGCTTTGAATTGAAATAACTTGCATAAATGGAAAATTTCGAATCTTTACAATCTCAACGCCAACTATCATAAGCGCTTGAAACTTTAAAGCTCAAACTAAAACTCTAACATTTTATTGCCTATTGCTATTGTCTTTCTTGCTTGGATGATCTAACAAACCAGCCCCTAGGGCTTTATTTATAGGCTACTAATCCTCGCTATCCAAGGATTGTAACTTCTATATAAACTATGAACTCTATCCAAACAATTAGCATAGGTCTTTTATTTTGATAAAACTTTAAAGGAAAAGATAAATTAAGCTGCTAACTATCTAGAAGAACAAGATAATCCGTGGCCTTGATGATAGAATTCATAATCCGAGTCTCGAAATCGGATCTATATTCTGTCGACCTATGGTCGATATCGACGTTGGAGGTCGATATCGATGTCTGTGTTTCTGCTCGACTTGTCCAGCTCCAGTCGATGTCTATGTTGAGGTCGATATCGATGATGAAGGTCGATATCGAGTACCTTCTCATTTGGTCTGTGTGGTCTATCTCGACACCCAAAAGGTGTGTCGACAACTATGGTCGATATCGATGTTTAAGGTCGATATCGACCTCTGCTCAGCTTCACTTGGCTTCTTCGTTTTGACTCCGATTTCCCTCGAATTCCTGCATGGTTAGCTCAAAACTTGTGCAGACTCTATTTCTTGTATTTTAGCCCATTCTTACACAAGTTTATATTCTTTTGGACCTTTTCTTTAGAAATCGAATGAAATAAGAAGTCAAAAGATGCAACAAAAAGAGATACAAATTTGTACATCAATCATCATCACTGAAAGAAAACTACTTTGTATTGAACTACGAAAGAAATATTACAACCGAACCAAGCCAATTCCGCTCTCGCTTCCACCAACCTCAATCGGCCTCCTCTCTCTCAAAAGCGTTCATAAAGATATAGCACTAAATCATCCTCGGGTATTCCATGTTGTGAACAACTACCCATAAGCCTCTTAAATCTCTCAACATACTCAAAAAGGCTCTCTGTAGGCGATTGGTCAGTACTAGATAGCTCATTTTTTAGTTCGCTAAGGCGGGTAGCGGGGACATACTTTTGAAGAAAAACTCTATTCAATGCAACCCAAGTAGTAATGCTTTCGGGGGGAAGGTAATATAACCATTCACTAGCCGCATCATTTAGGGTAAAGAGGAACACTCTAAGCATTAATTGGTCATCGTTTAGGCCTTGGGGTCTAAGTCTATCGCATATACTAGCAAAGTTTGCAAGGTGTTTGTTTTGTTCCTCCCCAGGCAATCCGTGAAAATTGGGTAACATAGTAGACCAATTTGATTTGTATTTGAACCTAGAACCCTCATGGAGAGCGGAAAGTCTAATTGCAAGTGGTTGTGCATTCAAATTAGGTTCCTTCAAGCTTCTTAGGGTCCTTCTTAGCAGATTGATGATGTCATCATTGTTGTTTTCGTTGTCTACTATCTCTTTGTTTTGATCAAAATCAAGCCTCCTTTTCAACCTAGAAAGAGATCTTTCAATCTCAGGATCAAAAGATAAAGGTGATGAATTAGAAGAGCGAGTTTGAACCATGCAAGAATAAGAAAAACCTAATGAAAAACAAAAAGCTAAAATAAAAATAAAGATAAATAGAAACCAATGATAGAAAAATTAAAGCAAACTCTTTTCTCCCCGGCAACGGCGCCAAGAATTTGGTGATTGGCGAACGTCGTTAGCTTTTGTTTCTCCCAAATAATAATAATAATATCCTAACTCAATGCTAAAACCAATAGATTAGTAAACCAATAAATTGATAAACCAATAGATTAGTACAACGGTTGCAATGATAATATTCCTAACAATGATTTATAAAGACAATAGCAATGGTTTGTAGCAACTTAATGACAAAATAAATTAAATAGGATGATGATTGTAAAGCGTTGATAATAAGATAGAAAAGCATTTCACCTGAATTCTCAACAATGGTTGAGGTTCAAGGTCCTAGGATTGATTCAATAATATCTATAAGATATATGTCGAATTGACTAAGGTTGATTGTTCTGCAAAGAGACAATCTTCTTATTCAATATCATTAAAGAATTGCATTAATGATTCATGTTCTTAGACCAATTGTCACATCGATTCAATGCAAATAAAATACAAGGGAACAACCCACTTGACCTTATAAACACCTACTCAACATAGATCAATCGATATCATCCACTACAAAGACATAGAAATATGACTAAATCAATGACTTCGTTTGCTATGGAGAAACCAACAACGGATTCATAGCATAGATGCAATTCCTGACATGATGATAGAAAGGAACAAAAACTCATATCTATAAGAACAAGAGGATAAATATAAATATAAATAACTAATTGAAATCAAATCCTCACAATTCATTCAACCATGTCTTCGAATCACAGGTGAAACTATGGGTTTAGCAACTCATAGCCAAAGTATTGCTCATCTCTCTCTCTCTCTATTGTACGACATAACTCAAACTCTTACCCTCACTCACTAACTTGGTTGAATGAAAATAACCTAAATAGAGTCGTACAAAACCCTACATGAATTAATAATAGTAAAATAATAAAATAGAATCTTCGGAATAAAATCGGCAATCGCTGAATACGTGACACCGACGGGCGCCGTTACCAACAGACTCTTAATTCTCCTTAGATTTGACGTTGTACTTCCTTGCTCCTTCGGTTCTCCTTCCTTAGCCTTCATATGCTTCTAAATCATCTTAAACATCTTTTAAACATTTTAAGAGACTTCAAAACCCTTTCCATAATGATATACAATACTTTTAAATCATAAAACAACCCTAACCCAACTGGGAAGCCAAACCAAGCCAATAGAAAATGGAAAGGAATTGGCCTCGGCCAAGGCTCAGGACAGGGTTTTTCCATGGTGATATGGCTGCTCGTTGTGGCGAAGTCCCATCCTTAGTTTCTCGTGGGTGGCAGTCCTCACCCCCATGAAAGCTACCAATTCCCACCTTCTAACCAGCTCTCGTTCCTTGCGGCGACCATGGTTTCACCTTGGCGAAAAAAGCGACTGTTAGTTTGTTTTTGGTCCCATCTCGATCATTTCTTTACCCAACCCCTCTTATTCTTTCCGACACCATTCATCGACCACAAATATCAAGAAGAGAATTAAACGAAGACCAGAAGGGGGAGAGCAAAAGAGGGATTATCAAACGTCTTTAAGAAGGTCTTTAAGGTGCTTCAATGGTGGATTTCGTGCTCCAACGTCGACGAAAGTGCTTGATCAGAGCCTAGGAGCATAAGAGAATGAATAAAAGAGCTAATTTATAGGCGTTAGAGTTTCAAAAGGAGGGAGAAAAGGGAAACGAACCTTGTTGATGGAAAACATAGGAACATGGGAGACAAGGCTCAATCAAGCTTCTCCGAGGCTGGAAATGGCTTCCTCTTGGCCTAGGAAGGTGGATAAGAAAATCAAGGTACATCTTTATGAAGTTTATAGTTAAAAGGGAAAAGGAAGGAAATAAACGGGGCTTTACCATGTGTGGAACGAACATGCTACTGATTTCTGTTTGTTGTAGCGACGACTGCAACAGGGGTGCTTCGTGGCTTCTCTTCAATTAGACATGAAAGGAGGGAGGTAGGAGGTGTGTTTGGTAGAAAGAAACACAATAATAAGGTGTTTTGGAGGTGGGTTTGGTGTTTGAAAATCGAGGATGGAAGGAGGGTTCTTTAGATGTGTGTTTGGATTTTAATGGAAGGATGAGGAAGATGAGAGTGTGGGTTTAGGTTTTCTGAATTTTAGGTGAGGTTTATGGTTTAGGGATTGGTGCCATATATATAAGGGAGGCAAAATGGTGGTTTGTGGTGTTGTTTGTGCAAGAGGGAGCAACAAGACAAAAGGAGAGAGATAAGGCGGTGGCGAGAAAGAGAGATGTGGTCCCATGCTCCTATTTGAATCTCGATAATTTAAACACGAATCCCGTTCGCTTATCCCGAATCCCGACTCTTAGAAATATCAAATCGAATTCTCAAATTCTCAAATCATTTTTAAAACGATCGAATCTATTTTCAAATTTTCAAATTTGGAACTCGGAAAAAGAAATGAAATCTCTCAAAATCTCTAATTTCAAATGATGCCAGAATTTGTTTTCAAAAGATTCTTGAAATAGTAAGTTGCTCGGTGACTAATTTTTCCAAAATCTCTAAATCAGATATTTTATATTTATATTTAAATAAAAATACCATTTAAATATTTTGGTCTTTACATGGATATTCTCCGTTCCTTCCGTGAAAACTGGGCAACAACAATGCCCATCCTGACTTGAATTAAAATTTTGAGCCTGTTGGGAGATCTGGCACCTTGATGGCTAGCATCGGTGCTGTAAGAGTAGGCTCCTTGAGATCTCTCAGCGTTCTTTTCATTTGATCCTCATTGTCGGCCATTTTGCTTGAGTTTTGTGTTCGTAACCTGGAAATACTTCGTTTGATTTCTAAATCACAAGGCACTAGAGAATCATTAGCAGATCGGGTATGAACCATAAAAGATGGTTACTTCAAAGCTTAAGAATTAAATTTTGTCAAAAACTTGGCACTCCCTGGCAACAACACCAAGAATTTGGTGCACGTTAGAATGTCGTCAGTTCTAACACCCAAAACAGTAAATCTATACCTTCACCTAATAATGAGTATTAGTAGCAAGTACATGTCAATTCCATAGAGTGCATGCGACTTTAGTTAGACGTAGTAAGTAAGCAAGCAGTTCGTAACAAAAGCAATAGTAATAAGAGAAAGGACATAAGAGCAATAGTTGAAATAGAAGATAATAATATGACGAGAATATAGTTCTACTTATATTCGTAACAAAAGAAAAAGTAATTAGAAACCGTCAAGCATAAACCAATCCAGAAACAGACTTTTTGGTCACTTTATTTGTGCTAAAACATATTTTTTGGTGACAATACTCAACCAGTTCAACAGAGCATATCACATAACTGGTTGATCAACAAGGTGTCAGTTAGAGGCTTCTTTTTAGCTTGTTGTCGCCTCAAACTCGTCCTCTTCTTTTGCAGCAAGAACCTCATAATCGAATTCAGCAAACACACCCTCTTCTTCTTAAGTAAGAACCTCGTCATCGACTTCAGCAAACGCAGCTGAAGGATCTCACAAGGTCGTCAGTGCATCGCCTACTGCTATGTTGATGGAGAATTCCGGGGTGGCAATTTCATCTAAACTGATAAGCATCTCTCTCAACTAGGCCCGTGGATCCCCACCTTTGTTCTATCTTGTTCCGAGCCCTTGTCTTGAGGAGACCAAAAAAATCAGATTTGTTCGTCACATAGTTGGACCCACGAAAATAAACCCCGTTGTTCATTGTTGATTTCCCAACACCATGTTCTAGATTGTGGAACTTATAGCCATTGACAAAGTATCTTGGCCAATATCTTGCTTTCACATTAGGTCCCCATGCCAAACTCCACAAAAGACCAGTTGGTCCAAAGCCACTTCCTTTCTCTAAGACCTAACCAACAAGCACGTACCCAAGTGACTATATATGAAATATAATAAACAAAGACGTATGAGATCGAATTATGTTCGTGAACACTTACATAATTCTTAAACCAGTTTGCGAATTCCTTTTAAATGAGGTCATCTCCCACATTATCCCCCATGACACTCTCAAATATCCTACACATAATAAAGTAAATAATGGTAAGTAAATATACAATCATATATAAATAAATTGATGAGAAGTGTGCTCGGTTTTTTTCCTTACTCGATGTACGGTTGTACTTTCGGACAGTTGAGCAACACATATGTGTGTGCAGCCTTCCACTCTTCCTCTTCAGTCAACCACCTTATTTTCCTTTCCCCTACCTTGCCGGTGTGATTGAAAATAGATAAGGTACAACCTTCACCCTTGAAGACGTCATTTCTGGCAGGTCTCCTCAATTTTGACGGAACATGGGAAAGGAAGTAGTGCACTGAGAAATTAGCTATTTCTTCCCGTAAACACGCCATCATGATCGACCCTTCTACATTACTCTTTTGGACGATCTTCTTTTTTAGCTGAAATAAATATCTCTCGAATGGATAGATATGTAAAGACCAAATATATTTTTATATTATATGATTATTATTTTACTTAAATTACTTGAAAATACGATTTCTTTATTCATAAAAATGGAAGAAAACTCGTCCTCGAGTACAAGGTCGATTTTATAAATCCGTCTGACATCATATTACAAATCTGGATTTTGACGGGATTTGAATTCCGTTTTTGAGTTTCGAGAATTTATAAAATTAATTTTTAAATCCGAGATGATTTAAATTTCGATTTAAATTCTTAGCGTCGGGTTTTCGTTTTATGAGCGGAATTGGGAATTGAGCGTCGACAACTCAAATTTGTTAGGTGGGTGGGGATCATTCTATTTTATTTTATTTTGTTTATTTATTTATGTATTCTCTCTCTCTCTCTTTCTCTCCCCTTCCCTCCTGTTGGATTCCCAGTGAAGTCCCCCCTTCACTCACCACCCTCCTTCCTACATACCCACACACCCACCCACATTGCCAATCCACTATTTGTACCGGCCCTCCTCTCCTCTCACCCTCATTGTCTCACTTCACCCTCAATCCACAAGCAGATACCCTCTCTTCCTCCTCTCATCCTCTGCAGAAACACAGAAAATCACCCTCTCCCTCGTCGCCTTGCGCAGCCTCGGCTCTTCCTCCATTCCTCTTGTTTTCCTTCAAGCTTCCCTCCATCAGCTAGCCGGCGTTGCAGTCTCCCATTCCAGGTGTCCAGAAGGAGCCTAGAAGGTCGTCGGAACCACCAGCGCCGCTGAGGAACTCCTCCCCCCTGTTTCATTTTGCAAGCAGTAACCCCTTTGATTCTTCTTCTCTTCACTTCAACCTTTGAAAATCTACTCTTTTACTCATTCCTCTTCCTCCCTACGCCAAGAGGAGCCCCTCTCGGACACGAAGGAGCCACCGTCGGAGTCGCACCACCTTACCTCCCCTGTTTTGGAACCGACGAGGTAAAAACTCTCCCGTTCTCGTTCTCTGTCTTCAATCCGTGTAAAGATCCTCTTTTAACTCTCTCTTCGTTGTCCTAGACCCGGAACAAGCTTCTTCCTCGCCGTCAAGCCAGTCGTAGCACCTTCTCCGGAAAAGTTTCCCGGAAGCCGCCGCTGTAAGTTCTCCCCTTTTTCCCCACTTTTCCTCGAGTCGTTTCTTCGGATTGGGGTGGGTATTGGTTGGAATTTCTTGTCGATTCCGTTGGTGAAGTTTGGAGCCGAACGACGCCCCCTAGCCGGAGTTCTTCTCCTTCCCTCTCCCGTTCCTTTCTGTCGATCCTCTGTCTGTCCTGAGGTTGAAGACGATGGACGAGGTAGGATGTTGGTTTTGGTCCTGTTTCTTCGGGTTGGGCTTGACCCAGATCTGGAGCCGGGTTATATCATTTCCCATCTGGATCTCCCTATATTGGTTTTGTTTTCATTTTGGGCTAGGCCGGGTTCAACCTCTATATGGATTATATCATTTAGATATGGGTCATCAGCTGGGCAGGGTAATAAACCCGGATCCACTTTCCCTTGCCTTGAACCCACCAAATCCAGACCCCTTATGTTTGTGTCATTTCAATTTGGGCTCGGGTTGGGCCTTAGAAGCGGGTTGGGGGTTGGGTTAGCTGGGTTAGTTTGGGTTATTTTGTTTGCACTAGTATGGTATATATTATATATATATATATATATATATATATATATATATATATATATTACATGGTGACTTATATTTGATTATTTATTATTATTACTATTATTATTATTATTATTAGTATTATGATAAAGATGATTTTATGAAAATAAATCTCGAAAAGGGTTATATTATGAAATGGTTTTACGCAAATGATTTGGATTAAGTGCCTTGTGATGATTTAATATGTTTAGTTGAGAAACTTGAAATGATTTATTTATAAATGTGGAGGTGTATTATTTTAGTCATTTAAATATTATAAGAAATTATTTGAAAAGGGCATTTCTAAGTTTGGAAATATCTTTTAAGAATTTTGTTGGAAAACAAGATGTTGGAAATTCTCTAATAACAACTTTGGCCGAGTTGACCAAGATTTGGATATTTCGGATATTTCCTCGGAATTTAGTTATTTCCTTTGAGAATGTCTTGTGAAAAGGATTCTATGTGATAAATAGTAGAAGAGTATCTTATTGCGCTTTTATCGCTTATACTATTAGGTGATTGTTGATATTGCTTGGATTCTGCTTCTACCGTGTCTCTTTGCTGTTCGGCTTATTCAGGTAAGTTCCTTTATGGGCTTACTCAGATTCAAAAGAGAATACCCGCTTGTGATTATATGACATACTAGGTGTTGCATAAGCATTAAAGCATGCCATGTAGTATCATGCTATGATTGCACTTATGAATGAGCATTCGGTTACTTTATGTGTTTCAGAACAGAACGACCGTTATCTGTGAGTCCTAGAGTCTTTGTTAGGGTCATAGGGTAGCCCAACTTCATCGGGTGCCATGAGTCAGTTGTGGATATATGAGCATGATGAGATAGCCCAACACCATCGGGCATGAGCATGATATATGATATGATGATGAGATATGATATGCTATGATGAGATATGATATGCTATAGCATCGAACTGGCCAGTCTCTACTCTAACAGAAAGGGGTGCAGAGGTAGGAGAGGGATATGCCACTTGACATTCTTTGGGCGCCTTTACAGTTCTTTTCTGCATATTATAATTTAGGAACATGTTAGTGTCATTTAATTTCCGCATTGCATCGAAGCATCTTTATTATAGCATATGTGTATATTTGCTTGCGGGACAGAGTGCGTTGGGGTCTCGGTCTGATCCCGCTCGCACAACTTGTTTTTAGGTATGACTGCTCTTTGTCTCTATGGTGTGGGAAAATCCCCCTGGGCGATTGCAAAGAACCTGCCTAACCCCGCTAATTTGGCTATATGATTTCAGAATATATGATTTGGTTTTGACCCGTCCTCACCGTGGCAAGTTGTACTTTACTTTCGCTTTCACTAGTTTTGCAAATGAATTTCCACGATAGAGTCCTAGGACAGCTTGAAGATTTCACGTGGCCCTTCGACCATTTTGGGGTTAGAAATCCCCACTTTAAAATACTAATCCTTTGAGTTTTGAAACCTCGACCCGTACTCGAAATGCAAGAAACGAAGGTAACCAACCTTCGAAACGTAACCCGGGTATCTATATCCGGGCCCTTACAAAGTTGGTATCAGAGCCAGGTTATGCAATTTGGGTACCAAAGGGTCGAGTGTATGTTTTGACAAACCGCCTATGAATTTCAAAAGGATTGAAAGAGTTTTCAAGGGGCAAAATGAACTTAATATGTCTAACTCAAATGAACCTAATATAAACTTGGCCTTAAAATTAAGTGTAAACAAACAATGGGGATGGAGTGGGTAGAATGGCGTTAGACCATCCCTATTGGATGTAGATTGGGAATGGGTAGGCAAAATATAGCTTACTCTTTACAGATGGGCTTGGAAGACTCCAATGAATTGCACCGCGGTGGTTGGAGTGGCGAGTTAGGTAGACGCCGCGAGGTACTTGCCCCTCCGGTCAATCGCTCCTCGAAGAGCGACCTTAGATAGATTGGCGTATTGTATGTATATCAATTGGGCCTGAGGGCGATCTCCCTCGAAGGAGATCATTATAATCGTACTTGAGTGCTTCTGTGCTGAGTGGTAACTCTGAATATGCAGCAGTATAGTCGATACACGGCGAGGGACAGTCGGGCGTGGGGGCCCAACACGTAGGGGCAGAGGACAACCTCGTTGAGTCGTGGCCGATAGGGCAGATGATGGCGCTCAGGATCTCGGGGTGCGGAGATTCCAGCCCCCCAGCCAGAGGAGATACTGAGACAGATGGATAGGACGACATTGATCGAGATGCTGTGAGGACTTGTCGGAGATCCTCCACCGGATACACTTGGTATACAAATTCCCGTCGAGCAGCTAGTTGAGCTAGCTATAGAGATCCCAGTTGGACAGCCAGCCGCACCAGCCCCCATCGATGTGCACCCTGAGAAGCACATCGACTGGGTTCGATCTTTAGCACTTTGCAGCCCACCACACTTCTTGGGAGAGGACGGAGCAGACATCGAGGCATGACTGAGGCAAATCGATAGCATATTTGACTTCATCGGCGCTCCTACTTCCGAGCGTCAGAGGTTGGCCGCAGGACTTTTGCGAGAGGACGACTTCCTTCGTTGGACTATCTGTAAGACGGGCCAGGCAGAGTGGAGCTATGAGGAGTTTCGAGCACTGATGCTTCGGGAGTATTGTCCACCAGGGACACAGACGGCTAGGGAGGTCACCTTCATGCACGCTGCTTATGACCCATCCCGCTCTGTATTGTAGGTCATTCGTCAATTCAAGAGGGAGTTGATCTACTGCGCTCACCTCTGCCCCACTGACGAGAGTCGTATCCGCTTGCTATCTATGAGACTACCGCCAAAGATTCTTCTACACGCATCTAGTTTGGGAGCTATTCCGTTTGACCGCTTCCTGGAGGTCGTGATGATGTACGAGCAGTGAGGATCTTGACTACTACTGTGTATGCCCCCTCTCGCCCAGAGGTGAAGAGGCTGAGGTCCGCTGACACAAGATGGGATGTGAGTTCTCAGGGAGCCTTCCGTGGAGGATTCGGAGGAGGGATGCCGAGAGTTCCGCTACCCCCAGCACCACCAGTGGCTCGTCGAGGTTTTAGCGTCTGGAGCATCATGTGCTATGGTTGTTCTGAGTTAGGTCATTACTAGAGAGATTGCCCGGATAGATCTACCAGATGTTACACTTGTGGAGGTATGGGACACAGAGCTGCTCATTGCCCCCAGGGTGGTAGGACCCCACCGGCTACACCCGCACCGAGACCTTCCACCGCTCCTCAGCCCCCGCTTCTGACTTATTCCCTGGGGCAGGGGAGAGGCAGCACAACTGTTAGAGGTCGGCCCAGAGGACGTGGCAGAGGTTCAGCAAGAGGGGGTCGTGGGCCATCTGGGCTCGAGACGGGCAGAGGATCGTCTTCCGTAGGACCGTCTGGGTCAGGTTATGGGAGAGGACAGACATCTGGAGTTTCTGGTTCTACATTGCCCCCACTGCCCCGCGTTTTCCAGATGAGAATTGAGGATCGATCCGCTCCGAGTGCCTCAGGTACTATATTTCTCCGAGATGAGTGCTTGAATATTCTTTTTGACACGGGTGCCACACACTGCTTCATAGCAGAGTCGTGCGTCTCTAGGCTGAGCCTGAGCTGCACGAGGAGTCCGCCCCTGACTGTGGGTATGCTAGATGGGGCTAGGATTAGGACGAGTTGTGAGATCCTAGGTTGCCCCATCCATATAGGAGAGCGAGAGTGGCCCGCCGATCTGATCGTGATGACCTTGAGGACCCATGACTTGATTCTTGGCATGGATTTCATGGACCACTATGGAGCGATCATTGACTTGCGGACGAGGACCGTGTCGATTCTAGCAGAGGATGGCACCGAGCATCAGGTTTGGGGTAGTGACCCCAAGAGGAACGGGGCACTGATTAGCGCAGTTCGAGCAGCGAGACTTCTTGACCAGGGTTGTACGGGATATTAGTGTTATGCTTTGGAGGTGGACCGAGGCCGACCCACCATGTCTGAGTTACCCGTCGTTCGAGACTTCACCGATGTCTTCCCCAATGAGTTACCCGGATTACCCCCGCAGAGAGAGGTCGACTTCGATATCGACTTGGAGCCGGGCACTAGGCCCATTTCCCGAGTACCCTACAGGATGGCACCCACCAAGATGGCCGAGCTCAAGGCTCAGGTTGAGGAGTTAGCCGAGAAGGGCTACATTCGTTCGAGTGCATCTCCATGGGAAGCTCCGGCATTGTTCATCAAGAAGAAGGATGGTTCGCTGAGATTGTGCATCGATTACCGCGAGCTGAACTGGGCGACGGTGAAGAACCGTTACCCACTTCCGAGGATTGACGACCTGATGGACCAGCTTCTGGGTGTAGTGATCTTTTCGAAGATCGACTTGAGATCAGGATATCATCAGCTCAGAGTACGATCATAGGACATCCAGAAGACCGCTTTTAGGACACGGTATGGGCACTATGAGTTTGTGGTCATGCCTTTCGGGCTGACCAACGCGCCAGCAGCCTCATGGAGCTTATGAGAAGCATGAGCAGCATCTGAGGATTGTTCTGGAGACGTTGAGCAGGCATCAGCTGTTCGGCAAGTACAGCAAGTGCGAGTTTTGGATTCCCGAGGTGACCTTCTTAGGTCATGTGATCTCAGTTGTTCAGCAGCTGGAGTCGTCGTGGATCCGGCGAAGATTGATGCTATCGTTGGTTCGGAGGTGCCCAAGATCGTTTGAGACATCCGTTCCTTCCTGGGATTGGCTAGCTACTACCGTCGCTTTGTTTAGGACTTCTCGAGCATCGCTCGACCGATGACACAGCTAACACGGAAGGACGTCCCTTTCGTTTGGAGTGAGGAGTGCCAGGCCAGTTTTGAGCTTATCAAGGAGAGGCTGACGACCGCACCGGTATTGGCTCTACCTGATGGGACCGAGGACTTCGTGATCTATACAGATGCTTCACGAGGTTGTTTGGGTTGTGTTCTGCATCAGAGGGATCGAGTTATTGTATATGCTTCATGCTAGTTGAAGCCTGGAGAGGAGACTTACCCCACACATGATCTTGAGCTGGCAGCTGTAGTGAATGCTGTGAAGATCTGGAGACAGTACCTGTATGGTACTTCATGCAAGGTGATGACGGATCACAAGAGCCTGAAATACATTTTCACCCAGAATGAGCTCAACATGAGATAGAGACGCTGGTTAGAGCTCCTAAAGGATTATGATTTGGAGATCATCTAGCATCGCGGGAAGGCCAATGTGATGGCAAATGCGCTCAGTCGGAAGACTCATGTGGCATAGAGGTATGGATTCAGCGTGAGAGGGGTCAGTTATCCTTCCTCGAGATTCACTCAGAGCTGACAGGTGAGATTCATAGAGGTCAGGCAGATTGCCTTGAGGTGGCAGCACTGAGAGAGCGGATGGCACAGGGACGAGCTGGAGAGCTTGCGGAGAGAGCCGATGGATTGCTGACTTTCTAGAGCAGAGTGGTAGTGCCCTCTACGTTAGATCTGAGATAGAGGATTATGCATGAGGCTCATACCACCCCTTATTCTATCCATCCAGGGACGAATAAGATGTACCAGGACTTGAGGAGATCCTATTGGTGGCAGAGGATGCAAGCCGATATCACCGATTTCGTCGCCAGATGTCAGACCTGTCAGCAGGTTAGGATTGAGCATCAGAGGCCATGTGGCTTAGTCAGATCACTTCCAGTCCCCGAGTGGAAGTGGACGGATATCTCCATGGATTTCGTCACTAGATTGAGGAGAGATGTCAGAGGGTTCGACGCTATTTGGGTCGTGGTCGACATACTGACCAAGACGGCCCACTTCATTGACATCCAAGAGATATGGCCAGTTTTGAGACTAGAAGATGAGTTCATCCGACAGATTGTGAGACTTCACGGGGTTCCCGAGAGGATAGTTTTCGACAGGGATGGTCGTTCCACATCGAGGTTCTGGCAGCAGGTTCATGATGCTTTGGGGACTCGTTTGCATTTCAGCACTGCTTATCATCCGTAGACAGACGGACAGAGTGAGCGGACGATCCAGACTTTGGAGGATATTTTGAGATCCTGCGTGTTAGAGTGGGGCGACCGTTGGGCCAGATTCTTACCGCTGATTGAGTTCTCATACAACAACAACTACCATTCGTCGATCGAGATGGCACCATATGAGGCATTGTATGGGAGGCGCTGCAAGTCACCAGTATGTTGGGACGAGCCCGCGGACACAACAACTTTGTTGCTAGATATCGTTAGAGAGACAGTCGACCAGGTCGGGCGCATATGGGAGCATATGAGGGTCTCTCAGGACTGACAAAAGAAGTATGCAGATTGCAGGCGGATAGAGATTGAGTTTGAGGTTGGATCGCATGTATGGCTTAGAGTTTCGCCAACCAGAGGAGTTCGCCGCTTTGGTATCAAGGGCAAGCTGAGCCCTAGATTTGTGGGACCATTTGAGATCCTAGAGAGGATCGGTGAGGTCGGGTACCGTTTAGCCCTACCCCCATCGTTAGCCAGAGTGCACGATGTGTTTCATGTATCCTAGCTTCGACGATATGTTCCAGACCCGAGCCATATCCTTGACCATTCCGATCTCCGGATAGAGCCTGACCACACCTATGTAGTGAGCCCAGTTAGGGTGCTTGACCGTCGAGTCAAGAAGTTGAGGACCAAGGAGGTTCCTCTACTTCTGGTCCAGTGGTCTAGGAGGAGTCCCGAGGAGGCGACTTGGGAGACTGAGGATAGCCTCCGGTCGAGTTATGGGAGTGTCGTAGATGAGCTCTTAGCGTCTTATGTTGAGCTGAGTGTTGATCTATCCTTGACCTCGCGAGCTAGTGGTGAGCCTTAGTAGTCTTTTGTTTTGGGAATGTGCATCTCTGTGATTGTGTGCTTATGATTGCTTTCTCTGTGCAGATTCTATGCTGAGATGATGTGACTGGAGATCGGTTCTCATGGCTTGCGTGCTGATGTGCTTGATGTGAAGTACGTTGGGTCTTGTGATGCTTTTGTAGGATGTCGAGATACTTTATGACTCGTAGTATTTGAGACCTTGTCGCCATTTTGGCACGTTTTGAGATACTAGCATCCCTCATGTTGTGTTTTAGACCGTTTATGCGTTGAGCTGTTTGACTTGTTGAGACTATCTCGTTGATGTTTGAGACTTACCACGTGAGAGGTGGTTGATATTATGGTAGCTATCTATATATGAGTTGATGAGATTATGGCTTTATGATCCTTGATGAGTTGAGAATGGTGATTGAATGACTTAGAACATAGGAAGAGAATATGGGATTAGCCCTTAGAGGTGGATGATTCCACCTCTCGCAACCTGAAATTTCTTGGTTAAGCATTGGATTTGAAAATTTTGAGCAGTTTTTAAAAGGAACATTTTTGGTTTTATTGAAGTGATAAACGCTATCTAGAGTTCAATTATTTCAAGGTCAAACATTCCATTTCAAATGTTTTTGAACCATTCCAAGTCATATTTATATGCTTTTGAGTTATGATACGACCGAGAAGTCGGGGCAAGGATTGGATAGGGCCCATATCCCATACTTGCTCCAACCAATTGGGAGTAGCATGATCACGTCAAGGACACTGTGAGAATCTCATATGGGCCCTTACGAGGTACTTACGGGATCGATGGCATGATCCTCGGACTCACCACTTTCAAATTCTTCCCATTGTTTTACAATGATTTTAGTCTCGGGGACGAGACATGTTTTTAGAGGTGGATGAATGTAAAGACCAAATATATTTTTATATTATATGATTATTATTTTACTTAAATTACATGAAAATACGATTTCTTTATTCGTAAAAATGGAAGAAAACTCGTCCTCGAGCACAAGGTCGATTTTATAAATCCGTTTGACATCATATTAAAAATCTGGATTTTGACGGGATTTGAATTCCGCTTTTGAGTTTCAAGAATATATAAAATTAATTTTTAAATCCGAGATGATTTAGATTTCGATTTAAATTCTTAGCGTCAGGTTTTCGTTCTATGAGCGAAATTGGGAATTGAGCGTCGGAAATTCAAATTTGTTAGGTGAGTGGGGACCATTCTATTCTATTTTATTTTTTTATTTATTTATGTATTCTCTCTCTCTCCCCTTCCCTCCCGTTGGATTCCCAGTGAGGTCCCCCCCTCACTCACCACCCTCCTTCCTGCATACCCAAATACCCACCCACATTGCCAATCCACTATTTGTACCGGCCCTCCTCTACTCTCACCCTCATTGTCTCACTTCACCCTCAATCCACTAGCAGATACCCTCTCTTCCTCCTCTCATCCTCTGCAGAAACCCAGAAAATCACCCTCTCCCTTGTTGCATTGCGCAGCCTCGGCTCTTCCTCCATTCCTCTCGTTTTCCTTCAAGCTTCCCTCCATCAGCTAGCCGGCGTTGCAGTCTCCCATTCCAGGCGTCCAGAAGTAGCCCAGAAGGTCGTTGGAACCACCAGCGCCACCGAGGAACTCCTCCCCCCTGTTTCATTTTACAAGCGGTAACCCCTTCGATTCTTCTTCTCTTCTCTTCAACCATTGAAAATCTACTCTTTTACTCATTCCTCTTCCTCCCTAGGCCAAGAGGAGCCCCTCTCGGACACGAAGGAGCCACCGTCGGAGTCGCACCACCTTCCCTCCCCTATTTTTGGAATCGATGAGGTAAAAACTCTCCCGTTCTCGTTCTTTGTCTTCAATCCGTGTAAATATCTTCTTTTAACTCTCTCTCCATCGCCCTAGATCCGGAACAAGCATCTTCCTCGCCGTAAAGCCAGTCGTAGCACCTTCTCCAGAAAATTTTCCCGGAAGCCGCCGCTGTAAGTTCTCCCCTATTTCCCCACTTTTCCTCGCGTTGTTTCTTCGGATTGGGGTGGGTATTGGTTGGAATTTCTAGTCGATTCCGTGGGTGAAGTTTGGAGCCGAACGGTGCCCCCTAGCCGGAGTTCTTCTCCTTCCCTCTCCCGTTCCTTTTCGTCGATCCTCTGTATGTCCTGAGGTTGAAGATGATGTACGAGGTAGGATGTTGGTTTTGGGCCTGTTTCTTCGGGTTGGGCTTGACCCAGATCCGGAGCCGGGTTATATCATTTCCCATCCGGATCTCCCTATATTGGTTTTTTTTTCATGTTGGGATGGGCCGGGTTCAACCTCTATATGGATTCTATCATTTAGAAACGGGTCATCAGCTGGGCAGGGTAGTAAACCCGGATCCCCATTCCCTTGCCTTGAACCCACCAAATCCGGACCCCTTATGTTTGTGTTATTTCAATTTGGGCTCGGGTTGGGCCTCAGAAGCGGGTTGGGGCTTGGGCCAGCTGGGTTGGTTTGGGTTATTTTGTTTGCACTAGTATGGTATATATTATATGATATATATATATATATATATATTACATGGTGACTTATATTTGATTATTTATTATTATTATTACTATTATTATTATTAGTATTAGTATTATGATAAATCTGATTTTATGAAAATAAATCTCGGAAAGTGGTATATTATGAAATGGTTTTAAGCGCAAATGATTTGGATTAAGTGCCTTGTGATGATTTAATATGTTTAGTTGAGAAACTTGAAATGATTTATTTATAAATGTGGAGGTGTGTTATTTTAGTCATTTAAATATTATAAGAAATTATTTGAAAAGGGCATTTCTAAGTTTGGAAATATCTTTTAAGAATTTTGTTGGAAAACAAGATGTTGGAAATTCTCTAATAACAACTTTGGCCGAGTTGACCAAGATTTGGATATTTCGGATATTTCCTCGGAATTTAGTAATTTCCTTTGAGAATGTCTTGTGAAAAGGATTGTATGTGATAAATAGTAGAAGAGTATCTTATGGCGCTTTTATCGCTTATACTATTAGGTGATTGTTGACATTGCTTGGATTCTGCTTCTACCGTGTCTCTTTGTTGTTCGACTTATTCAGGTAAGTTCCTTTATGGGCTTACTCAGATTCGAAAGAAAATACCTGCTTGTGATTATATGACATACTAGATATTGCATAAGCATTATAGCATGGCATGTAGTATCATGCTAGGATCGCACTTATGAATGAGCATTCGGTTACTTTATGTGTTTGAGAACAGAACGGCCGTTATCTGTGAGTCCTAGAGTCTTTGTTAGTGTCATAGGGTAGCTAAGCTTCATCGGGTGCCCTGAGTCAGTTGTCGATATATGAGCATGATGAGATAACCCAGCACCATCGGGCATGAGCATGATATATGATATGATGATGTGATATGATATGATATAGCATCGAACTGGCCAGTCTCTAAACTAACGGAAAGGGGTGCAGAGGTAGGAGAGGGATATGCCACTTGGCATTCTTTGGGCGCCTTTATAGTTCTTTTCTGCATATTATAATTTAGGAACATGTTAGTGTGATTTAATTTCCGCATTGCATCGAAGCATCTTTATTATAGCGTTTGTGTATATTTGCTTGCGGGACAGAGTGCATTGGGGTCTCGGTCTGATCCCGCTCGCACAACTTGTTTTTAGGTATGATTGCTCTCTTTCTCTATGGCGTGGGAAAATCCCCCCGGGCGATTGCAAAGAACCTGCCTCACCCCGCTAATTTGGCTATATGATTTCAGAATATATGATTTGGTTTTGACCCGGCCTCGCCGTGGCAAGTTGTACTTTACTTTCACTTTCACTAGTTTTGCAAATGAATTTCCGCGATATAGTCCTAGGACAGCTTGAAGATTCCACGTGGCCCTTCGACCATTTTGGGGTTCGAAATCCCCACATTAAAATACTAATCCTTTGAGTTTTAAAACCTCGACCCGTACTCGAATTGCAAGATCCAAACGAAGGTAATCAACCTTCGAAATGTAACCCGGGTATTTATATCTGGGCCGTTACAAGATCCATCGATAATGGACCGGACCACCCACTCGGGCCTCATATGGAAGATGTACTATGACATGCTCTATGAAGTCAAAAAAGGATGGAGGGAAGATACACTCTAACTTGCAAACCAATAGAGGAATCATGGAGATCACCTGGTCCATGATAGAAACTAACAATGACGATGAACAAATTATTTGAAAGAAGATACTCAACTCAGTTAAAGGACCCCATACGCTTGGATACAACAACTCTTTGAAAGCAATTGCCAAGAGTCTCTCCATAATCACATGACAATCGTGGCTCTTTATTCCACTGAGACCGTAATCGTCACTCTGAACACAACTTCCTAGGTTGGATGCATAGCCATCGAGGAATTTGACAGTCCTCAACCACTGGCCCAACTTTTTATTCGCCTCTCTTGTCATGGTATATATTGCTTTAGGTTTCGCACCCTTGTAATTATCAGCTACCTCCATCTCAGGTCGATGGCAATATAGGCGAATGTCCTTCCGGGCATTCAAGTTATCCTTTGTCTTCCCAGGGACATCCATCTGAACACATTGCTAAAGACATTTTTCTCAATGTGCATAACATTGAGATCGTGTCAGATTAGAAGGTCCTTCCAAGATGGAAGTCTCCAAAAAATGCTTTGTTTTGTCCGCTTATGAGAAATCCTATACTCATCGGACTTGTAGGAAGGATCCTCCATGACCGTTGGGAAATCACCAACCCGCTTCCATATCTGCTCATTCGATAGCAATGGAGGTGGCAAACTTGTTTCCACGTGCCCTTTGTAGAAGTCCTTCTTGTTCCTACGAAAGGGTTGATCAATCTCTAAAAAATTTCGATGGCAATCGAACCAACAATCCTTCCAACCATTATTGAGGTGAAATGCATCACATCCCGATTTCATGCAAATCGAACAAGCCAACAGACCTACAGTGCTCCATCCAGACAACATAGCATATGTAGGTAAATGACTAACAGTCCAGAGTAGTGCTGCACACATAATAAAGTTTTCTCTCCTTGAGGCATCATAGGTAGCAACTCCAGCGTCCCATAACTGCATCAACTCATCAACAAGAGGTTGGAGGCCAATATCAATTAACTTCTTTGTGTTTCGATGACCTGGCACTATCAACGAAATAAACATGTGCTCGGGCCTCATGCACAAATGAGGTGGAATATTGTAAGGAGTGACAATCACAGGCCAACAAGAATAATTCTAACTAGATTTGTTAAATATAGCAAATTCATCAATGCATAAACCCAAATGAATATTATGAGGCTCAGAAGCAAAATCGGGATGCTTCATGTATAACATCCTCCACGCATCTCCATCTGAAGGATGACACATCATCCCCTCGTCTGTTATGTGCTATGCATGCCAAGTCATATGGCTGGAGGTCACCTCTGAAGCATATAATCTCTGTAGCCTCGGAATATGAGGCAAGTAGAAAAAACAATTTGTGGCCTACATCTGCCTGCAGCACCCACATCATATCTTGCTTCACCATAAAACTTACATGATTCTTCATTAGCATCATTCTTCCAATACAACATACAACTGTTTGGACACATGGCTATTCTTTCAACCGATAACCCCAAATTTTGAACTATCTTCTCAGTTTCATAGCAGCTAGTGGGAATCTTGTGGGAGGGAGGTAACACTTCATCATAAAATTGCAAGAAACCATTAAAGAGGCTTTGGGAAACATTATAATCGCAATTCAAGCTCATAAGTCGGCTCACAAAGGACAGCTGTGTATGTGTAGTACACCCTGGATACACAGGTTCATCAGCAGCTCTTAACACGTCTGCAAACCGCGTGGACAAGAGATTAGCCTCCTCGGTCACTACTGGATCTTCCCTCATTTCATTGACCTCATTCACTTCAGTTGGTTGGAATTCATCATTACCATCGATATTACAAACGCTAAACAATGAAGGAGGAAAAATGTTTGGCCCTGCAATGTAAAACATCATCCTCTGCTCTGCAGTTAATTGATCATACATAGCCCACTGGTTGCCCCCAACCATTTGCTCATGGTTTGGTTGTGCAATAGGTTCGCCATGTGCTGTCCATTGATGATAACCGAATATAAACCCATGGCGTTATAAATGCTCCTCTACGATCCGACAAGTACATATCATACATCCATGTATGATCGTCCATATTTTATCAAATTCGATTATTCAATCTGTATGGTATATATAATCATAATAAATTAATAATAAACTAAATACTAAATTAAACATTAATTACTAATTACTTTTTCTAAATAACTACATACATTATATTGAAAAAAATTGTAATAATTGAACATACATGTATTAATTACAACCAATTTTTAAATTACATCACATATACAAATTCTTCAAATTAAATACCATTTCAAAAAACCCTTTTCCTCATTTGTATATATAAATACCCATTTAAATCATAAATACACTACATAATCATATTAAATTACTAAGGATCAGTATATATATATGTAATATTATATAACTAAGTTAAATAAAATATAAAAAAAAAACAAATTAAATCTTACCTCATACGTACAGGCTGGATCATTGATCCTCAACTGCCAACCTTTGAACACAATGCAAGTGGATTATGGAGAGTGTGAGCTAGCTAGAAGACAATACATAAGTGGGTCGGCCCCATTAATTTCCCCCGACCATAAAAATGCAGAGAATAGACGCGTATCGGCCCCATCCGTGGGTACAATACAAAGCACATTAAAGTTTGACCTCATCCGTAATAGCCACGGATTTAGCCATGATTACAGTCGTCACTAACTGAGCTCATTAATACCCTTTCATTCTATTGGCTAATTGGGCTTTCAATTCTGATGGGCTAATTGGGCTTTCACTTCCGGTTTTACTATAGACCCTAATTGATGGATTATATTCAATCTACAAAAAAATTGAGAGATAGTAATCTCTTCCGGCCCGCCTAAACTATTTTCGACCTAGCCCACTGATGTACACATTTGCACCTTCTTTTATTGCATCTTTTAACTTCGTATTTCGTTCGATCTCCAAAGAAAAGGTTCAAAAGAATATAAAATTGAGTAAGAATGGGTTAAAATGCAAGAAATAGAGTCTACACAAGTTTTGAGCTAACCATGTAGGAATTCGAGCGAAAACGGAGTCAAAACGAAGAAGCCAAGTGAAGCTCAGCAAAGGTAGATATCGACCCTAGACCCAGATATCGACCTCTGGGGTAGATATCGACCTTCAACATAGATATCGACCTCAACATAGACATCAAGTGAAGCTGAGAAGAGGTAGATATCGACCCCCAGTGTCGATATCGACCCCCATATCGACCTCAACATAGAAATCGACCAGAGCTGAACAAGTCGAGCAGGAACAGAGACCTCGATATCGACCTCTGGTGTCGATATCGACCCCTTATCTCGACAGAAGATAGACTCGATTTCGAATGCGGATTGGAACTATATCTTCAAGGAGGCACGGGATTATCTCATACTTTCAAGATAGATGGCAGCTGAAGTTTTATTCATCTTTTACCTTTAAGTTATTAAAGTTTTTATCAAAATAAAAGACCTATCCTAATTGTTCGGATAGAGTTCATAGTTTAGATAAGAGTTACAATCCTTGGATAGCGAGGATTAGTAGCCTATAAATAAAGCCCTAGGGCTGATTTGTTAGATCATCTTTCATACCATCAATTAACAAAGACATAGACAATAGAGTTAGAGTTAGAGAGAAGTTTTAGGGTTTGACGTTTGCGAAAGTTGACGTTAAGTTGTAAAGCTTCGGAGTTTATTTTAATGCCAGTTTCTTCCTTTCAATTGACAATGAGTTCCATGATGAGAAGCGAGTAGTTCTCCAAAGCTCTTAGGGTCGGGGTGAGCCCGACGTTAGCCATGCGTGCTTGAGGTAAGTATTTGATGTTAATATCGGTTTGTCTATCTCTCCTCCTACGATTCTATGTTTAGTCCTAATCGAAAGAAAAGGGATTCATGCTAACAACTTGAGTTATAAACATAAAATTTGTAGAGACAATTAGGTTTATTTGAAAGAGTAATCCTAAGAGTTGGTGTACGGCGAAAGCTTGTCCCTCGGGAGAAATAGCGCAATTGTCCGTCTTATTTATCTCATCGCATGCATTGGTTAACGTTGTGGTAAACCCTAATCCTAGGAGTTGATTTTTACATAAGTTAATTCACAAAACCCATTGTTTTATTTCTGTTCATTGCTTCTCTCTCCATCCTAAAGTCTTCGGCCTTTCTTTGCCGACGAACAACTAACACACTGCAGGGAGACATCGATATCGACCCCAGACGTCGATATCGACCACTGAGTTCGTCGACAGTTTTCTGAGTCAACGACGAACATCGCTGCGGAGTTTGCTGAGCATCGATATCGACACCAGACATCGATATCGACCCTTCTGTATCGATTGGCAGTCTTCTGAGCCAGTCGATTTCGTGGACTGACATCGATATCGACCCCTTCTAGTCGATATCGACCACTTGTTTTTGTCTTTGCAGGTCTTCTGTTGCAGAGAACATCGACAGCCGAGGTCGACATCGAGGCCCAAGGTCGAAATCCAGGCTACTGGTCGACGCAGACGTGAAATTTCCAACGCTACTAGGATCCCGCTGACACGCCTCCTCGTGGATCGATCCTGACTACCCTTCCACTACAACGGGAGGAAGTCTTGTAATTATTTGCTTAGGCCAGGAGTTGGATTACATTTATTACATCTTTATTATTTGTAATTACTTGACATATCATCCTCCTGCAACAACAAATTGGCGCCGTCTAAGGGCCCAAGCTCAAAGAATCATGGCGGAAAACGCGAACCAAGCAGAACTTATTGAACAACTATGGAGGCAGGTTGAGGACCTAACGACTAGAGAGGCGGCACTTAAGGAGCGTGCGGATAGGGAGGAGGAAGGCCGAAGGTAAATAGAAGCCCAAATCAATGCCCTCCCTAGGAATGCCAAGCAATATATGTACCCCGCTCTCACAGTGCCTGAATCGGCAATTCTTATCCCTGCCTCTAATTTTGAAATAAAACCTAACTTCTTAACTGAGATTAGAAGGCACCAATATGAAGGAAAACCTAACGAGTGCCCTATGGCACATATTTCTACTTTCTTAGACCTTTGTGATACTATTGCTGATGGACGAAGTCTTGAATATGTCCAACTAAAAGCCTTTCGATGGTCTCTTACAGGTAAAGCATTGCAGTGGTTGGAGAGTTTAGCCCCAAGATCGCTCCGCACCTGGAATGAAGTCAAGGACGCGTTCCTCAACAAGTTCTTCCCTCCTTCTAAGACGGCGTTGATCCGACAGAAAATCACGGCTTTCAAACAAAAGCCTGGTGAAGCTCTGGCGACTGTTTGGGAAAGGTTCAAGGACCTTCTATGATCATGCCCGACGCATGGCCAACCACCATATGTAATTCAGGAGATCATATACAATGCTCTTGACGCTGCAACAAAGGAGAGGATCAACACCTACACCGCCTATGGCTACCTTGAACTCGCTCCACAAGAGGCTTGGGAGACCATAGAGAGGTTGGTGGAGTTCGACAACACATATGGGACTCCTGAGGCTTCCGACGTACCATCATCGTCGAGGCCTGCCCCATCTATGCCCTTATATGAACCCTCCAATGTAATCGATCCAGATGTGAAGGAGCAATTCCACAGAGATCAACTTAGAAAGCTCCAAAAGCAAGTGAGGTTCCTTTCAGCGAACCAAGGTTGCATCGAATGCGGATCGCAGCGGCACACCACCATCGAGTGCCCACATGCCGAACAAGTACACCTAGCGGAGACTCACCAAGAGGCGCGCTACATGAGGGGCCCCAACAACCAATATTGGGGAGACCAAAGGTTCCATCAACCACAAAGGAACCAGGTCAACCCTAGGGACCCTCCGCCTTATAGAGCTCCTGGGCACCCGGAGAGAGACCAAAAGAAGGATGATCTTCAACTAGTACTGGACGAGATAAGGCGGAACCAAGCTAAGAATGATCAATCCAACAACGCAATCCACTCTCAACTCAATCACCTTACCACAAGGATTGGGGAGATGGATATATGGAAGAAGAACGTAGAGACCCAACTGGGTCAACTGGCGGCACAAATCCCTAGGCCGTCCGGAACACTCCCTGGGCAACCCACCACAAATCCTAAGGGACAATCCGGGACGGGCCATGTCGCAGCCATGCAACTAAGGAGTGGCACCAAAGTTCATAAGCCATAAAAGGCGACGGAGGAAGAAGTAACAGAGCATGTCGACATCGACAACCCAGTCGATGTCGACCCTGAGGTCGATATCGAAAATCCTGTCGACCCCGTGGTCGACGTCGATGACACTGCAGAACCAGAGAGAGAACAACATAGGTCGAAATCGACCTTACCGGTCGATATCGACCACCCTCCTGTCGACATCGAGGTTCAGCAGGCTCCTCCGACCACCGTTTTGGCTTCTCCGCCAAAGAAGACGTTGCCATTCCCTTCCAAAGCATTGGAGGATCCCACCAAAGGCAAGTTTAGGCGCTTCATAAAGATACTTCAAGGACTCAACGTTACTATCCCTCTTACAGAAGCCCTAAGCGAGATGCCCGCCTATGTGCGATTCCTCAAAGACATCCTGAGCAAGAAGAGATCCATGGCAGAGATCGCAGAGGAGTGCTCAAAGATGGACTTCCCTGAGAAGAAGAGTGATCCAGGGAAGTTCGCAATCACCGTGGGACTTCGCCAACATCGCTATAAAGCCCTATGTGACCTAGGGGCAAGTGTAAGTCTCATGCCTCTCTCTATTTGGCAGAAGGTGAACATTGGTGCACTTGAACCTGTGGACATGAAGCTTTATATGGTTGACAACTCATTCGTCAGACCCACATGTATAGTTGATGACGTTCCGGTAAAGGTAGGTAAGTTCTTTGTGCCTACTGATTTCATTGTATTGGAAATGCCTGAAGATCCTGTAGTGCCTATTATCCTTGGTAGGCCTTTCTTAGCTACTGCAGATGCCAATATCAATGTACGTCGAGGGTTACTAACCTTTACTATAGGGAACGAAGTAATATAATTCTCTTTCAACCCTACCATGAGCGAAACAAAGCACCTGGAGCAAGTAGTCCTCTCGCCAGCTAAGGAGAAGCTTAGGAAATTTTTTTTGGCGAGGACGGAGACAGCAAGCAGGGTCGACATCGACTGGAACCAGTCGATATCGACTAAAGGCATCGACATCGACCCCCCTTGGTCGAAATCGAGTATGCCGGATCGCTGCCAGGAGCTTAAGTATGGGGTCACAGAGGTCGATATCGACCCCCACATGTCGATATCGACCACAGCACTCGAAATCGACCCTCCTTGGTCGAAATCGACCACCCCTCAGCCCGAAGATTTCTGTTTCGGGCCCAAACAGGTAAGCCCATGTATGACCCCTAACCCTCCTCTGTCCCTTATTGATGAATCAATTAAGCCAATTATTGATAAATCTACTAAAGAGAGGATCAAAGCTCCATGGTTTGCCTATATTGCTAAAGTTAGGTCAAGAAAGAGAAGAAAAGCACCCAAAGAAGAACCTAATGATGAAGAAGCCTTGGTCGCCGAACTTAGATGCTACCAAAAGGACCTAGATGATCCAGGAGAAGGCTCACGCTCGAAGGGTCCCTACATAAAAGGGCCATGAAGAATTGACGGAGAAGTCAGCCAAGCGACTCAAAAATCTAGAGCATGTACATAAAACATTTAAATTTCGCATGGATGGTTTTTAGGACTTAAGTTTTGGCTGTTTGAAACTTTAAAAACTGAGATAATTCGTGCTTTATCTATATTTCTAACAAAGATTTCAGGTTATCAAGCAAAAGGAATGACGAAGAAGAAAAGAAGCTTCTGCAGAGGCAGTCGAAATCGACCAGGCCAGTCGAAATCGACCCCCTAGGGTCAAGCCATCTCCTGGAGTCGACATCGAGGACTCAGGAGCGAAAAAGAGAGGTCGATATCGACCATAGTACTCGATATCGACCCCAATCAGGCAGCCCTTGTCTTCATTTTCTTCCTCGACTTCGACAGATGCAGTCGACATCGACCTCGGACCTAGATATCGACTTGTGGCATCGACCAAACCTGAAATCAACCTGAATCCGCTGTAAGTCTCTCTCTACCCTTGTTCTTCTTTTTAATACAGTGAGGACACTCTATATTTTAAGTATGGGGTGGGGGAAAGACATGTCTTATGGTTTTAACTTGGTTTCTTCTTCGCATTGCATTCATGTTTAAATTATTGTTCTTAGTTTTACTTTTATAAAATGTCAAAAATCCAAAAAAATAGGAAAAATGTCAAAAATACAAAAAAAATGCATGTTTATTTTAAAATTTTAAAACCCTACTTAGATGTCCTATGATGAAAACTCAATAGCTGACTTGGTCATGTAAACCCTATGGCATATTTGGATGGTTTAGCCTAAGTCTTTTAAATTTTTATGTAGATTGTGAACTTGTGATGAAATTGAGCACATATGATCCTAGGCTAAAAAGCAAATCCGACAAAAATTGTCCTTGTGAGAATTTTGACCTATAGGGAGAACATCAAAAATCCCTCCGCTTTCTTGAGTGAATTTACTCTTCTTATGCATCTCTAAATGTTGTGATAGTTATTCAAAACCAATGCATATATATGTTTATGTTTACGAGAATTAAATGATGGAGGCATCTTTTAAGCCATTTTTATCCTCTCTTTACCTACCCTGCATTATCCCTGCTTGAAGCCAGAACATTAGCCTGAGCCTGAATTGCAAACTCCACAAAATTATCCCTAGCCGAATTGAGCCTGACCCCCATTTGGGAATTGAGACTTAGATTGGTTGGACTAATGCCTTGTGGAAAGAAAAGAGCATAATGTCTAGTTTTGAGCGAGGAAATTATAGGATGGTACATATTTACATTTTGTCATATTTTGTAAAAGGATTTTTTGGCTCACCATATAAATGCACATAGTTTTAGTATTATTTCCGAAAAAAAAAATCCGAAAAAAAAATATATATATATATATATATATATATATATATATATATATATATATATATATATATATATATATATATATATATATATATATATATATATATAAAGTGCATGAGCCAAAATCCTTAAGTCTTTTATTCATACAAATGTTATATTTTTGAGAGGTATATTAGAACTTGGAAGAAGGGTTGATGGAATGCATCTTTAGAGCATTATATTGAAGAGTTATGGTTTGGGTATTGCAAGTGTTGAGATTTAGGAGTCTTGATTCCCGAATTATAAAAGCACCACATAGCCAAATAATTCCATACCTTTTATTTCATACCAAGCCCCATTACAACCCCGCCGAATGGAGTCTTCTATGAAGTCTTCCATTGAGCAAAAGTCCTCCTGATGATTCTTATTGCATTTTCATAATTGGTTGCGAAGTGGATTATTATAAATTGCAATGTTTATGAGATTGTATATGGAATTGAGTTGAGAGTTGATCTTCATAGCCTAAACACATGAGAGTTGAGTGCAAACACATTATCCCTGTGAGGTTGGATCAAAATTGCATATGCCTATGGATCGCCAAAATATGTGCTATGACGTTAAATTCACTTGCTTTGCTTCGCTACCGCTTATGATGTTGCTTTTGACAAGGGCGAAGACTTGAAGGGTGTGTTGTAGGTGTTGGTTATTGCTTAGTTATTGCTTGAGGACAAGCAAGTCTAAGTATGGGGTGTTTTGAAGTACACATTTGCACCTTCTTTTATTGCATCTTTTAACTTCGTATTTCGTTCGATCTCCAAAGAAAAGGTTCAAAAGAATATAAACTTGAGTAAGAATGGGCTAAAATGCAAGAAATAGAGTCTACACAAGTTTTGAGCTAACCATGCAGGAATTCGAGTGAAAACGGAGTCAAAACGAAGAAGCCAAGTGAAGCTGAGCAGAGGTAGATATCGACACTAGACACAGATATCGACCTCTGGGGTCGATATCGACCTTCAACATAGATATCGACCTCAACATAGACATCAAGTGAAGCTGAGAAGAGGTAGATATCGACCCCTAGTGTCGATATCGACCCCCATATCGACCTCAACATAGAAATCGACCAGAGCTGAACAAGTCGAGCAGGAACAAAGACCTCGATATCGACCTCTGGTGTCGATATCGACCCCTTATCTCGACAGAAGATAGACTCGATTTCGAATGCGGATTGGAACTATATCTTCAAGGAGGCACGGGATTATCTCATACTTTCAAGATAGATGGCAGCTGAAGTTTTATTCATCTTTTACCTTTAAGTTATTAAAGTTTTTATCAAAATAAAAGACCTATCCTAATTGTTCGGATAGAGTTCATAGTTTAGATAAGAGTTACAATCCTTGGATAGCGAGGATTAGTAGCCTATAAATAAAGCCCTAGGGCTGATTTGTTAGATCATCTTTCATACCATCAATTAACAAAGACATAGACAATAGAGTTAGAGTTAGAGAGAAGTTTTAGGGTTTGACGTTTGCGAAAGTTGACGTTAAGTTGTAAAGCTTCGGAGTTTATTTTAATGCCAGTTTCTTCCTTTCAATTGACAATGAGTTCCATGATGAGAAGCGAGTAGTTCTCCAAAGCTCATAGGGTCGGGGTGAGCCCGATGTTAGCCATGCGCGCTTGAGGTAAGTATTTGATGTTAATATCGTTGTGTCTATCTCTCCTCCTACGATTCTATGTTTAGTCCTAATCGAAAGAAAAGGGATTCATGCTAACAACTTGAGTTATAAACATAAAATTTGTAGAGACAATTAGGTTTATTTGAAAGAGTAATCCTAAGAGTTGGTGTACGGCGAAAGCTTGTCCCTCGGGAGAAATAGCGCAATTGTCCGTCTTATTTATCTCATCGCATGCATTGGTTAACGTTGTGGTAAACCCTAATCCTAGGAGTTGATTTTTACATAAGTTAATTCACAAAACCCATTGTTTTATTTCTGTTCATTGCTTCTCTCTCCATCCTAAAGTCTTCGGCCTTTCTTTGCCGACGAACAACTAACACACTGCAGGGAGACATCGATATCGACCCCAGACGTCGATATCGACCACTGAGTTCGTCGACAGTTTTCTGAGTCAACGACGAACATCGCTGCGGAGTTTGCTGAGCATCGATATCGACACCAGACATCGATATCGACCCTTCTGTATCGACTGGCAGTCTTCTGAGCCAGTCGATTTCGTGGACTGACATCGATATCGACCCCTTCTAGTCGATATCGACCACTTGTTTTTGTCTTTGCAGGTCTTCTGTTGCAGAGAACATCGACAGCCGAGGTCGACATCGAGGCCCAAGGTCGAAATCGAGGCTACTGGTCGACGCAGACGTGAAATTTCCAACGCTACTAGGATCCCGCTGACACGCCTCCTCGTGGATCGATCCTGACTACCCTTCCACTACAACGGGAGGAAGTCTTGTAATTATTTGCTTAGGCCAGGAGTTGGATTACATTTATTACATCTTTATTATTTGTAATTACTTGACATATCATCCTCCTGCAACAACACCCACTCAACAAATACTCAACGATTGTCGATACTGAATAGCCAAGGATTCAACTATGGATAGTATGTCTTGGTCGGATCAGCATCAAATACAGCCACGAATCGAATGATTGTGGCTATGTTCATGGATATTTACTAGGAAAATCCATCTTCCCTGCTACGAAATCAGAAACTGACACAAGCTCGTTGCTATTAGCCACGAATTTGATGAGGTGGCATACCAGGACGCCTACCTGCCACGAATATTCCCACGATAATTAAAAGTCGTCGCCAATGTCATTGCTATTGGCCACAAAAATAGTGTCGCCTAACATTCGCGGCTAAGAATCTGTTGCTAAATCCTGTTTTTTTAGTAGTGTTTGTATTCTTCCTTGACTATTCTTTAGGCTTCTATTGTTCTAGAATATAGCTTTCCTCCTTTCCTTTAGCTCGATTTCTGAGAATCTGGATAAACATAAAATGAATGCAACTTTAATGACAATGAACGTACTTTGTGCTAAAAATATGCTTAAATGCAACCTAAATGACTTAAGAATGACTTAAAATACCTATAAAAATCATGCACTATCAGCGGTAGTCCTGGAAAATGTTGGACTATGGGATGGTTCTTGTGATGGTGCCGATGCTTTCTACCAATTGTGGCAGTCATTCCAATTAAACAGAATAAAATGAAAAGAATTAGAGGAACAAATACTAGTGTCAACGGGAAATTAAATAAATTCATAAGTGGTTGTTGGCAACAGATAACCATCGACGCAAAAGGTTGCCGGTAAGTAGAGGAAATGTTTTCAAATGTACAACATCATAAGAGAACTTGTCCTATGAAACAACCATAGGCTAGGGAAGTCTATAAGCTTTACACAAAATAAGAAACGTGGCCACAACATATGTAATAAAAGGGAGCCAAAATCAGATGTCATTGAAGTCCCAAAGGGTGTAAAGAACTTGTTCCTACGTTAGGATCTGAGTAGCTATATGGATTATCTCCCCGTATCCGCTAGTATTTGCCAAGGTCCCTACTCTACAAGATGACAACAAAGTCGGGGTCGTAGCGGTACTCATCGTCGGAAGAGTACATGACTAGTCATAGATAAAAAAACACAAGGTCGGCTCATAGGGAAAGCCAAATGCAAAGAACACAAAACACATTAACCAACAATTATATATCCTTAAAAAAATGGGTTTCAACAATTGGTAATAACTAGGAAGTTACTAATAGAGATACATATATTGTAATAAAAGAACAAAAAGGAAGTATTAACAAGTGCACCATAAACAGAGTCAACAAGGCAATGAATAATATCAATAAAACCAAGCTACATTGTAGAAGTCATGTATGGGGTCCTCACCCAACTGGACATCGATTCCTTACAATCGATGTCGACCACCTCAATATTGACTCCAACACTTCCATCGATTACAGAGAAGTAGAAAGGAGATGATGTGCACTCGATGTTGACCTAGATTGGTCAATGTCGACCACCTCCATAGACACACGACATCCCAATCAACAGCAAAAAGGTAAGGCCAGGTAAAGATCTTTATCCTCACGATTTAATAGATCATATCCCTGTTAAGCGACTAACTTGATATATTTGTCTTACTAATGCCTTAGATGAAGAGTAAAAAGAATACAAAGCGGGTGACAAGGTGTTCATGAATCAAGTGAACATAAAGGGATGCAAGCGGAATGATGCAATAGAACGAAAGAGAAAAGTAGTGACCTTGCACATGGTTTATCCAGGGAAGATAGAGCTGAGGGAAAAGAAAGGCATTATTTTCAAAGTTGAGCTCGAGAGCCCCGTATGGTCCTTATATGTCCCCACTTGGATAAAGTCACGGAAGAATTCGGCCTAGCCACTTAAAAATCTAGAGCATGTACATAGACTTCTTTTTGGATGGTTTTGGTTTTTAGGATTTTAATTTTGTTTTTGGATCTTCGATTTGAAACTTTACACTATTCTTGAATCTTGGTGAGCTAACAAGTTTGTAAGTGCAAGAAGAAGTTGTGAAGGTTGTCGATGTTGACTCAAGACCCCAATGTCGACCATGCTAGGTTTTGATGAATAGTTGTGATCGATCTCAATTACCCTGAGCTGAGCACAAAAAGGAAGCACTCAATGTCGACACATCCCAGTCGATCTCAATTGCAACTACGGAAGGTTAATCACATTGAGTTCGATATTGAAGAAGGTTTAATGCCGATATTGACCACCCCTGTCTATGTTGACTATTGGCAACGTACAGAAGCACCTATTTCGAGCCATTCAGCTTATTTCTAGGAAGTTACCTTTTTTACTCCACTTCTGCATTTATTTACAGTGAGGACACTATAAGATTGAAGTATGGGGTGGGGGAAAAGCTTGCTTATTTATCTTTTCTCAATGTTTACTTGTTAGTTATTAGTCTTGAATTGCATTACATGGTTATGTCTTTTAAATTTTAGGCATCAACTCTAAATTTACTCCATCAGTAACTGTCTCACATAAGTTCATAAAAGTAGATATGTGTTGCAGGGGGCATTCATTAGGCCTTCCTTCTAAAGTATTTCTTTTTATCTCAGATAGGAAGTTAATTTTTATTTTATAGTTGGAGTGAGGAATTAAAATAGTGGATTCGGGAACATGAAGCGGCGGATGCAAGTATTGCATCGCCGTCTGTGGATACTGATTGCGCCGCTCTTGGGCTTGTCTACGCGCATCCTCCTCCCTATCAACGCGGGCTCGCTCTGCAGCAGCGGCGGCCCTTTCAGCAGCGATTGTAGCGTTGTGGTCCTCGATCTCCTTTCTCAACCGCTCTATGGTTTCAGTCTGCGTCTCGTTGTCAGCCATGATGCGTAATGCTTTGTTGCGAAGATGGTAGAAATGTTCAGGCTCGTTGATTGGTTCCAGGATAGGTCCGCGATCAGAACGTCGCATAAACCTGAAAAATAAGCTTTAAAAAGATCGTGATTAAACTTAGGTGGCGATTGATTGCCTCCCCGGCAACGGCGCCAATTTGTTCGCACTAGGGGGGTGAGTGTATAGGGATTCCAATAATTTAAATTAAACAATTCGCAACTAGACTACTCCCTGGCTCAAACAAATAATACAAGAATCCCCTCCCTTTGTAGTAGTAGGGTAATTCAGGATCGAATCCACGAGGAGGTATGTCAGCGCTTCCCTTGTTGTACTCACGATCAAAGCTTTCGACCCCATAAGACACTCGATATCGATATGTCTGGTCGATATCGACCTCAGTCCTGGTCGATTTCCAGTACAGTTCCTGCAGAAGACAAAAGCAGCAAAGTCGACGTCGAGCAGAGACCTCGATATCGACGTTAGACCTCGATATCGACCTTTACAGTCGATTCCGATGTTTGTCATAGAAATTGTAATTTGTAACCAATTGTCGGAAAAGAGTCCGAAGAAAGTAGAATGGTTAAGAAGGATGATCAGAAACAAAACTAAAACTTTTATTTTGATTTCAATTAATTAAAAGCTTCCAAAGTCGGGGTTTCATGCCACAATGATAACGATGCAATTTTTTTACTAAAGTTATGAAATTTAATGTCTTTCCATCAAATAACCTTCCTTATTAACAGTTAGGTGATTAGAGGCTCTCGCATAGTTCACAATATGAGTGGCTTTCGCTTCAATAATGCAAATAATGAACCTCCCTAACTTTCGCAAAGGATCATGGATAGGATAGAAGACGGAATCGCATAAAAGTCATACCTTTGATGCATTTACCCTACATCGTTATCGTCGGGCTCACCCCGACCCTAGAAGTGGGTTGACTACTCGCTCCTCATCATGCACATCATCATCATTGTTATTTGAAAGAAAACTACTTTGAATTAAACTTTGAAAGAAAGTACAACCGAACAAGCCAAATCTCCGCTCTCGCTTCTCTCCAACTCACTCGGCCTTCTCTCTCTCTCCACTAATTCTCTGCGTGTATGTGTGTTCGAATAATTGAAATTGGATGTCTAAACTCAACCCTAATGGCCTCTAGATATAGATATCGAACATTGCTATCCAAAGACTCGAAACTTTATCTTTATTCTCTAAGATAAAACTTAATAAAGTAAAAACTAAAAACTCCTATGGTAAATTAGCTCATATGATAACTCTAGTGTTGATGATAAGAAATCTCGACTTTAGGATAGACGCGCAAGCTTCGGATAGAATTCTATCAAAATCTGAGTCGGATTCCTCTGCTGGGAAACATCGATATTGAACATCGATATCGACCTCTATGAAACTCTATCTCGAGCTCTCCTTCTCCTACTCGAACTGGCACTCGACTTCTATCATTTACCTCTATCTGGCAACATCGATATCGACCTTCAGACGTCGATATCGAACTCTCTGTGTCGACCTGCTCTGTTTCATTTCTTGCTCGATTCCTATGTCTCTGCTGCACTCGATGTTGAGGTCCCCAGTCGATTTCGAACTCTTCAGAAGACTTCGAGTTCTTTTTCCACTCTTCCAAATCCGTCCATTTTTATCCTGTTTTTTGCAAAATCACATAGAAACTCGTGCGGACCCATATATTTGACATTTAAGCGTAAACTACACTAATCCCATGTTTTCCCACTAATATGCATGCAAAAGACGATAAAATGGACTTTTATGTGCATAGAAAATATGACAATTTGCCCACACATCAAACACCCCATACTTAAGCTTGCTTGTCCCCAAGCAATACCTATAATGGTCATTCAGGGGAAGAAAGTAAACTCTCAACATCATAGATTCATTTTTCATATGTCCCTACAATCAATTGCCATCCTCGATAAGGTACTTATGTGAACCTAGTCCATGCCTGTGCATAAAAGCAATTTCATACTCTCAAAAGGAAGTAATATGCAAAAACAATTTTAGCGACATAACATTAATAATCAAGAGGACTTTTGGAAGCTTGTGAGAAGTGGATTGGTAAAAGGCTAAAGGTGGGCTAATATATGTCCCTACAATCAATTGCCATCCTCGATAAGGTACTTTTGGAAGCTTGTGAGAAGTGGATCGGATTTTTTCTCGCTCATTAAATTTTCCATATTCCATAAATTTTTTTTCATTCCTGCCAACAACTTCATAAACAATGCACAACTTCATATAATCTAAAGATGACATCCATTCTCAAACTTGTCCCCGGATAGGGTATAAGGTATAAAATGGGCAATATGTATATATGTGGAGCAATAATGATCATGATAAGGCGCATATATGGCTTGTGACTTTTGCAAATATGCATAGGTAAGGCTAGGATATGAACTTGTATATGTAAGCATTTGTATGGAATTTTTCATAAAAAGTCCTCCATCATCTTATCATGCACATGTCAAAAGCAACTTCAAATTTTTCATCTCCTTTATTTTTTTCTTTTTGCACTTCATTGGGACTAATTATGCATTAAGATAAATATGCAAATCTAAACTAAGTATGAATGTGAAAGTAAGCCCTTCCCCTACCCCATACTTAAAATTTACAGTGTCCTTACTGTATTAGAACTAGGGTTAAGAAGAAAACTTACTAAACCGTCACAAATTTCAGGAGTCGAAGAAGACAGCAGGCATGGTCGATATCGACCTTAAACATCGATATCGATGTTTCTCATCGATTTCTGGCTCAGGCTTCAGGGTGATCTGGCCTCGACCACAAGCCCATCTACGTCGACCTTAAGGTCGATGTCGATCTTGGACATCGAAATCGATGTCTTTTCTGTGTGCTTTTCTCTTTCCTGCAACTTGTTAAAACCAAAACGAAATATGCAAAACAATAAAATGTCTCAAACCAAAGTAAAAGTTGTCTAAAACCAAAACTAAGTCTTTATTACAAGCTCTATATTTTTAAATCGCTAGGCCGACTTCTTCCTTTGCGCTTCTCAAGGCGGCATCTGCAGAGCCCCTGTGGCTTGGGCCTCAAATATGACTCCTTTCTTATCCCGCATCTGCATTCCGCCAGGATGGATCTAATTTACCGTGAATGGTCCTAAATTCTTATCCTTGAATCTTGTAGGGAACCAATGGTCCTTAGATTTGGCAACATAGACCTTGTCTCCTATCTCATATTGGCTCGAATCATCATCGGATACCCTACATAAGCGCACATGCCAAGGCACACCTCTTCCAAATAATGATAAATCCTTAATTGAAATGGAACAAGAGGAATCCGTACCTTGACTTACCTTCTTCTCAGTCTGTGGCTCAGGTCGATGTCGATGTTCGGAGGTCGATATCGAGCTCTGTTGTTCTCTTGGAGGATCAGTCGATTTGGAGAATTTCTGTTCGATATGATCAGGTCGATTTTGACCCTCAGAGATCAATATCGAGGTCTCCTTTCCTCCCTTTTCAGCGCTGATGGTGGTCGATTTCGGCTGGGTATGGTCGATATCGACCTTAGACCCCGATTTCGATGTTTCTTTTTCTCCTCTGCCGACCCCATACTTATGACCCGGCACAGAATCTTAAACATTTTTAGTCGATATCGACTTACCTGAGTCGATTTCGATGTTCTGTTGGGCTCCTTCGTTCAAGATTGCCACAACTTTGTCCACTTGGGCTTCTATGGCCCTCTTCTCAAGCTCTTCCGGTGTCATACTTCTTACTTTGGCTTCTTCACATGCAATGTAGACACCATTTATGGCTTTTATCTCCATTGGCCCTTGATTTTTCACCGTCTTGTTGAAGGCTTACTCTATCACCTTGTCACTAATTGTGAATGAGAGCAATCCTTTCTTCACGCTAATGTTTGCATCGACGGTTTCTAGGAATGGCCTACCTAAAATAATGGGACACGAAGGGTCCTCCACTATATCAACAACTAAGAAATCAGCAGGGACACTGAATTTACCTACTTGTACTGGCACATCCGTCACTATCCCAGTTGGAATAACTACCGTATTGTTGGCCATGTATAACCTTGCATCCACGGGCTCCAGAGGACCTATCTTTACCTTGTGCCAAATGGTTAGTAGCATCATGCTAACGCTAGAGCCCAAGTCAACTAAAGCATTAAATTTGAATTGACCTAGACCTATAGCGATAGAAAACTTACCTGGGTCCGCCCGCTTTTGTGGTAACTCCAACCGGTTGCATTCCTCTGCGATCTCAGAGAGCGATCGCTTCTTACCCAAGATGTCCTTAAGGAACCTTACATAGGATGACATTTCTTGAAGTGCCTTTGTGAATGGTATAGAGACATTAAGTCCTTGAAGCATCTTCACGAACCGCTGGAATTTCTTTTCCGTTGGGTCCTTAATCATCTTTCTAGTTGGGAAGGGCAACACCTTTTTCTTCCCTGCGGCGGTAGTTAGGTCGACATCAACATCAGTAGGGTTGACATCGACTGGAGGAGTCGATTTCTGTGGTGACTCAGCATCAGGGTCGACATCGACTGGAAGGTCGACATCAACGTCACCTTGGTCGATATCGACAGGGGGGTCGATATCGATGTCTGTTCTGGCTCCTTTTCCTCCGCTTTTTGCTCGGGCGTTTGTAATTGAGGCCTACTCCTTAGGTTCACCGCCGCAATATGACCAGTGGTTTTGCCCTTTTGGTTAGGCACAGTGGATCCAGGGAATGATCCTGACGCCTTGGGTATTGCTTCCGCCGGTTGACTCATTTGAGTCTCCATGTTGCGCTTCCAAACGTCGATCTCCCCAAGCCTAGAATTGATGCCCTGCAGCTGAGTATGGACGAAGTTGTTGGCTTGTTTGAACTCAGCATGGTTCCTCCGCATCTCATCAAAAATGATTTGCAGGTCATATTTCCTTGTCTCCCGCTCAGAGTGCCCTGGTGCTCTATATGGTGGGGTATCCCTTTGTTGATAGAACCTTTGATCGCCCCAATATTGTTGATTGCCCCCTCTATAGGAGCCTCTCGTCCACTTAACCTCTTCATGTTGTTCCGTCATGGATACTTGCTCAGTATGTGGACAGGCACTAGTGTTATGCCTGGTTGAGCCATACTCCTGACAAGTTTGATTGTTGCTCAGGAACCTGACTTGCTTTTGAAGGCGGCGTGTATGATCGTTGTGGAATTGTTGCCGCACATCTGGATCGATCTCCCTTGGAGGCTCATATAGTGGCATTGATGGGGCAGGCCTTGCATCATAGGCCGGAGCAGCCCCATAGGTGTTGTCAAAATTCACGAGCCTCTCAATGGTCTCCCATGCCTCCGTTAGTGTAAGCTCAATTTACGATAGGAGGTATATGAATTTATGCTCTCCTTATTCGGTGCATCAAGGGCATTGTAGAAGATCTCCTGGATGACATATGGAAGTTGCCCATGCGTTGGGCATGATCTCAACAAGTCCTTAAATCGCTCCCAAGCATGTGCGAGTGTTTTACCTGGCTTTTGTTTGAAAGCCGTGATCCTTTGTCGCAGCATCGCCATTTTAGAAGATGGAAAGAACTTATTCAGGAATGCATCCTTCACCTCCGCCCATGTCCTCAGCGAGCGTGGAGCCAAACTTTCAAGCCATTGTAATGCCTTCCCTGCTAAAGATCATCGAAAAGATTTTAATCGCACATACTCTAAAGTTACTCCATCAGCAACTGTCTCACATAAGTCCATAAAAGTAGAGATGTGTTGCAGGGGGCATTCATTAGGCCTTCTTTCAAAAGTATTTCTTTTTATCTCAGATAGGAAGTTAATTTTTATTTCATAGTTAGAGTGACGAATTAAAATAGCGGATTCAGGAACATGAAGCGGAGAATGCATGTATTGCATCGCCGTCTGTGGATACTGATTGAGCCGCTCTTGGGCTTGTCTGCGCGCATCCTCCTCCCTATTAGCGTGGGCTCGCTCTGCAGCAGCGGCGGCCCTTTCAGCAGCGATTGTAGCGTTGTGGTCCTCGATGTCCTTTCTCAACTGCTCTATGGTTTCAGCCTGCGTCTCGTTGTTAGCCATGATGTGTATTGCTTTGTTGCGAAGATGGTAGAAAGGTTCATGCTCGTTGATCGGTTCCAGGATAGGTCCGCGATCATAACGTCGCATAAACCTAAAAAATAAGCTTTAAAAAGATCGTGATTAAACTTTGGTGGTGATTGATTGCCTCCCTAGCAACGGCGCCAATTTGTTCGCACTAGGGGGGTGAGTGTATAGGGATTCAAATAATTCAAATTAAACAATTCGCAACTAGACTACTCCCTGTCTCAAACAAATAATACAAGAATCCCCTCCCTTTGTAGTAGTAGAGTAATTCAGGATCGAATCCACGAGGAGGCATGTCATCGCTTCCCCTGTTGTACTCACGATCAAAGCTTTCGACCCCATAAGACACTCGATATCGATATGTCTGGTCGATATCGACCTCAATTATGGTCGATTTCTAGTACAGTTCCTGTAGAAGACAAAAGCAGCAAAGTAGACGTCGAGCAGAGACCTCGATATCGACGTTAGACCTCGATATCGACCTTTACAGTCGATTCCGATGTTTGTCACAGAAACTGTAATTTGTAACCAATTGTCGGAAAAGAGTCCGAAGAAAGTAGAATGCTTAAGAAGGATGATCAGAAACAAAACTGAAACTTTTATATTGATTTCAATTAATTAAAAGCTTCCAAAGTCAGGGTTTCATGCCACAATGATAACGATGCAAGTTTTATACTAAAGTTATGAAATTTAATGTCTTTCCGTCAAATAACCTTCGTTATCAACACTTAGGTGATAAGAGGCTCTCGCATAGTTCCTAAGAGTTACTTATCCAATTCATGAGCAATCCAAGTTCACAATATGAGTGGCTTTCGCTTCAATAATGCAAATAATGAACCTCCCTAACTTTCGCAAAGGATCATGCATAGGATAGAAGACGGAATCGCATAAAAGTCATACCTTTGATGCATTTACCCTACATCGTTATCGTCGGGCTCACCTCGACCCTAGAAGTGGGTTGATTACTCGATCCTCATCATGCACATCATCATCATTGTTATTTGAAAGAAAACTACTTTGAATTAAACTTTGAAAGAAAGTATAACCGAACAAGCCAAATATCCGCTCTCGCTTCTCTCCAACTCACTCGGCCTTCTCTCTCTCTCTCCACTAATTCTCTGCATGTATGTGTGTTCTAATAATTGAAATTGGATGTCTAAACTCAGCCCTAATGGCCTCTAGATATAGATATCAAACTTTTCTATCCAAAGACTCGAAACTTTATCTTTATTCTCTAAGATAAAACTTAAATAAAGTAAAAACTAAAAACTCCTATGGTAAATTAGCTCATATGATAACTCTGGTGTTGATGATAAGAAATCTCGACTTTAGGATAGACGCGCAAGCTTCGGATAGAATTCTATCAAAATCTGGGTCGGGTTCCTATGCTGGGAAACATCGATATCGACCTTGAACATCGATATTGACCTCTATGAAACTCTATCTCGAGCTCTCCTTCTCCTACTCGAACTGGCACTCGACTTCTATCATTTAGCTCGATCTGGCAACATCGATATCGACCTTCAGACGTCGATATTGACCTCTCTGTGTCGACATTCTCTATTTTATTTCCTGCTCGATTCCTATGTCTCTGTTGCACTCTATGTCGAGGTCCCCATTCGATTTCGACCTCTTCAGAAGTCTTCGAGTTCTTTTTCTGCTCTTCCAAATCCGTCCATTTTTATCCTATTTTTTGCGAAATCACATAGAAACTCGTGCAGACCCATATATTTGACATTTAAGCGTAAACTACACTAATCCCATGCTTTCCCACTAATATGCATGCAAAAGACGATAAAATGGACTTTTATGTGCATAGAAAATATGGCAATTTGCGCGCACATCAATGATGTACATATTTCTAGCCATTTTATATGCATATTTTGACTTCATATTCCATTCAATTCATATATTCTAGGTTGAGAATAATCAGAATTTGTGTAGCATGAGCTAATGTGCAAGAAATAGAGTCTGCATAAACTTTGATTTAAATTTGTAGAAATTAGAGCGGAATCAAAGTCAACACAAGAAGCCAAGAACCGTTGAAGGGCAGTCAAAATTGTCTAGAGTACTCGAGATCGACTAGACCATGTGGCGCAGAGACTAAGTACCCAGAGCCAAGAAAACACAACCTACTGGAGAAGCACTCAACATAACCCTAGATCAAGTGGACTAGTTGATGTCGACATGCCACCCGAGCTCAAGTGGAATCCAGAGAAGTCGAGCAGATACTAGGCACTAAACATCGACTGGTTAAGTCGATGTCGACTGAAGATTCCCGCGTTTCAAATGCGGTTTGACGAATCCAAGATGAGAAGAGATTACACCCTAGGGGAACATTCCTTTTTACCCTAGGATTTTTATTAATTACCTTAATAAAGTTTTATCCTATTCATTATTGGATAGAATTTAGATAGAGTAGTTTTACTAGAATTAGGACTCCTATCCTTGGCTAGCAAGGATTGAGAGGTTGTAAATACCACCCTAGGGGGCTGGTTTTATTCATTCAATTTCAGAGATTCAAGTCACAAACCAATAAGAAAACAATAGCAACTGTTTTAGGTTTTGAGCTTTAGGGTTTCGGCGCTTGTGATAGTTGGTGTTGGGATTGTAAAGATTTCAAGTTTTCATTCAATGCAATTTTCGTTCCTTTCAATCATGTCTTCCAGCATCATGAGCGAGTAGTCGCCCTTTCTTCTAAGATCGGGCTGAGCCCGACGATATCCATGGTGGTATGTTTTGTATGTCGCTAAAGAAGGTATCTTTTATCTCGCTCTACCTTGTTCTTCATCTTTAAATGTGAATTTAAGGAACTCATGTTGTGAAACTTGGGTAGTATTTAGGGTTTCTATTCTAAAGATTATAAACTCAATTATGACAAAGGTAGACACAAATTAGTTTAATTTATTTCAAGATATGTTTTCCTGTTTGCCTGGTTTGGGTGAAAACCTTCTCCTTTATGATGAAAGCATGCTTTTTTATTGATTTCTTGCCTCTACTTTCATGGTTGTCGTCGTGGTAATCCCTGGCTTTAGAAGATCTTGCATTTATTAGTTTACATCGTTATTCTCTACCGTTCGTTGAGTTACCGAAAAACCCAACACCCCTTGTTTATTACTGATCATTGCTCCTTTCCCATCCTTATTCTCTTCGGCCTACTTTGCTAACGGTTACTAATGTTTCTGCATGAGCACTCGAGATCGACACCTTAGGTCGATATCAACACCATAGCATCAGCCGACGTCTGTTGAGTCGATAACACTTTCTGCTCCAATTTCGACTCGAGATCGAGTACACTACTCGACATCAAGTGTCCTAGATCAACCGACAGTCTTTAGAGTTGGTCGACTACTGTTACTGATACTCGACATCGACACCTGAGGTCAACGTCGACTACTTGTTTTTGTCTCTTCAGGTCCTCTACAATCGAGATTGAAATCCACCTTCGACATCGACTACTTCTGACGAGATTGAGTGTCTTCTGGTCAAAAACAGAATGTGAATTCGAACTATTCTCGGATCCTGCTGACCAGCTTCCTCTAGGATCGAACCTAATTCCCCTACTACTACAACGGGGAGTTTTGAATTCATTTGAAAAGCTAGGGTTACAATTATTCTTTATATTATTAATATATTTTCAATGCAATTCTCCCTACATCGGATTTTGGCGCCGTTATCGGGGAAGCTATCAATCGCGCCCTTAGTAGTCTATCTCATGTTCTACTTTGAGTATTGTTTTATAGGTGTATGTGATGTGCTGATCGCACTCCTTAGCACGAAAGATTAGACGACCTGAGCGCTTTCTCCACGTACAAGCTAGAATCAAAAGAGCCATGCGGGATAATGAATCCCAAGCTCATGAGATGGAGTGCCTAAAGAAGAAAGTAGAGGATTTCACCGCTAGAGAAGCGGCACAAAGAGCACATGGGGATAGAGAGGTGCAAGATAGAAGACAATATGAAGCTCAACTCAACGCACTCCCCCAAAACGCAAAGGAATACATGCATCCATCGCTCACCATACCTGAATCGGCGATCGTTATCCCTACTTTTAACTTTGAAATAAAAACTAGTTTCCTTACTGAAATTAGGAGACACACCTTTGAAGGAAAACCTAACGAGTGCCCTTTGGCACATATTACTACCTTCTTAGATCTCTACAATACTATTGTTGATGGACAAAGACTTAAATACGTTAAAGTAAAGGCTTTTCGTTGGTCCCTTGCAGGAAAAGCATTGTAGCGGTTGGAAAGCTTAACACCAAGATCGCTCTGCACCTGGAATGAAGTCAATGACGCATTCCTTAACAAGTTCTTCCCTTCATCCAAGATGGCGTTGATCCGGAAGAAGATCTTGGCTTTTAAACAAAAGCCTAATGAGACCTTGGGGCAAGTTTGGGAGAGGTTCAAAGACCTACTACGATCATGGCCGACACATGGCCAACCACAATACGTGATTCAAGAGATCATCTACAATGCTCTTGATGCTGCAACCAGGGAGAGGATCAACACCTACACCTCCTATGGCTACTTGACCTCGCTCCACAAGAGGCTTGGAACACCTTAGAGAGGTTGGTGGAGTTCGATAACACATATGGGACTCCTAAGGCTTCCGACACATTGAGGCCTTCCCCATCTATGCCACTTTATGAACCATCCAAGGAGATAGATCCGGACGTGAAGGAGAAATTCCACAAAAATCAACTTCGAAAGCTCCAAAAGCAAGTGAGGTTCCTCGCAATAAACCAAGATTGCATCAAATGTGGATCACAAAGGCACATCACCACCGAGTGCCCACATGCGGAACAAGTGCAACTAGGAGAAACTCATGAAGAAGTCAGCTATATCAGGGGTCACAATCGCCAATATTGGGGAGACCAAGATTCCAACAACTACAACGAAACCCACTAAACCCTAGAGATCCCCCACTCTATAGAGCTCTTGAGCACCCTAAAAGAGACCAACGAAAGGATGACCTACAACTTGTGCTAGATGAGATAAGGTGAAACCAAGCAAAGAATGATCAATCCAACAATGCCATCCACACTCAACATAATCATCTTACCACTAGGATTGGAGAGATGGATGTTTGGAAGAAGATGTGGAGACCCAACTGGGTCAATTGGCGGCCCAAATCCCAAGACTGTCCGGAACGTTCCCTGAACAACAAAATACAAATCCTAAGGGGCAATCCGGATCGGGAAACATCGCTGCTATGCAACTAAGGAGTGGTCACAAGCTATAAGAACCACACACCAGAGCGGAAGGAGAGACTAGAGAACCAATCGACATCGAGCACCCTATCGATTTCGAGGGACCAGTTGATGTTGACACCCAAGTCGATGTCGAGCCCACTACAGAGCACCCTGAGACACAGATTCCCCCGAGATCGAGTTCTCCAGTCGATGTCGACACCCCGAAGGCACCTATTTCAATCATTTTGGCTCCAACACCAACAAAGACATTGGCATTCCCATCCAAAGCATTGAAAAACCACACCCAAGGGAAGTTCAGGTGCTTCGTGAAGATCCTCCAAGGCCTTAACATCAGCATTCTACTCACGGAGGCACTAAGCGAGATGCACGCCTATCTCCGATTTCTCAAGGACATCCTAAGAAAGAAGAGGTCTATGGGAGAGATCGCAGAGCAGTGCTCAAATATGGACTTCTCAGAAAAGAAGAGCGATCTAGGGAAATTTGCAATAATAGTGGGATTTGTCCAACATCGATACAACGTCTTATGTGACCTAGGGGCAAGCATAAGTCTTATGCCTCTCTCTATTTGGAAAAGGGTAAACATCAGAGCACTAGAACCTGTGGACATGAAGCTCTATATGGCTGATAACTCATTCGTAAGACCCACAAGTATAGTTGATGACGTTCTAGTAAAGGTAGGTAAATTCTTTGTGCCCACTGACTTGATTGTGTTGGATATGCCTGAGGATCCTATTGTACCTATCATCCTTGGTAGGCCTTTCTTAGCTACTATCGATGCCAACATTAATGTGTAAAAAGGGGCTCCTAACCTTCACCATAGGAAACAAAGTAATAGAGTTCTCATTCATCCATACGATGAAGAAGGTACATGGAAAGGAAATCAAGTCGGAATATGCACACACCAACGTAATGGATTGTAAAAAACCGATGGAAAGGTCCCTAACTTCTGAAGAGGCTCTAGCCAAGGCTACGATGGAGCTCACCGAAGAGGAGATTGAAGAGCTCCTGTCCACATGCATGAGCGATAAGGAGATTTTCGATGACACTTTATTGGCAGAGTTTGAAGATGAGTTCGAGATCGACTAAGAGTTATCAATATCAAGCACTCCATTCGATGTCGAGTATAACCATTTGATGTCGACACACTTAGTAAGCCAGGTATGTACAGGTTTATCTCAAGTTGATGTGGAGGTAACTCGGTCGACACAAGAGGTCAAGATCGACCAGGACCTCTCGACAAAGGAGGTCGAGATCGAATAGGACCTCTCGACATCATACATCTCAGAGGCCAAGGTATGTGCTGAACTCTCAGTCGATATTGACCTATCCTACTCGACATCGACTTATTTTTTGCAGAATTATTACGACAAGTACCCGTCAGCATTGGCGTCATTATATGCTTGGTCCACACCAACTTCTGTAGCTGATATGGGAGCTTTGATCAAGAGGATTAAAACGGAATACCTAGGTGAGATCATGAAGACGGAAGAGGTAGAGCCAATCTTAATCCCACAAGGACCTTCTTCGGTGCTGAAGCCTTTACCCGACACACTTAGGTATGACTTTCTTGGTCCCATTTTTACTTACCTTGTGATTATCAAAGCTACACTAACCTCACGGGAAGTAGACAAGCTTATGGAAGTACTTCACACCCATAGAAAAGCTATTGGGTGCTCACTTGAAGATATCAAAGGAATTTCACCCACCACTTGGATGCATAGAATCCTCCTAGAGGATAATCACAAGGAATCAATAGAGCATCAGCGGAAGCTCAACCCCAACATGAAGGAAGTGGTGAAGAAAGAGATCCTATGCATGCTGGATGCAGGAATCATCTATGCCATCTCCGATAGCGAATGTGTGAGTCCAGTCCATGTGGTGCCTAAGAAAGGTAGAATGACCGTTGAAGAGAATGAGAAGGAAGAACTTGTGCCAAAGCGAATCACTACTAGTTGGTGAATGTCCATTGATTATAGAAAACTCAACAACGCCACTAAGAAGGATCATTTTCCCCTTGCATTCATTGACTAGGTATTCAAAAGACTCGCTGACCATGATTATTTTTGTTACCTGGATGGATATTCTGGCTTTTGGCATGTCTCTATTCATCCTGAAGATCAAGAAAAGACCACATTCACATGTCCCTATGGGACTTTTGCATATAGGAGGCTGCCATTTGGGCTCTACAGTGCCCCCGCTACCCTTCAAAGGTGTATGATGGCCATCTTCTCTGACATGATAGAAGACATTGTGGAGGTATTTATGGATGATTTCTCTATTTATGGAACTACAGTCGATATTTGTCTTGCTAACCTTCGCAGAGCACTTGCGCGATGTGAAGAGACAAATTTTGTTCTCATTTGAGAAAAGTGCCACTTTATGGTAAGAGAAGGGATTGTGCTAGGCCACAAAGTCTTAAAAAGATGAATTGAGGTGGACAGGGCAAAGATAGAGGTAGTGGAAAAGTTACCACCCCATTCATCTATAAGGGAAATAAGAAGCTTCCTTGGTAATGCAGGTTTTATAGGAGGTTCATTCAAGATTTCTCGAAGATTGCTAAACCTTTAACCAACTTACTAATGAAGGATGTTAAGTTTGAGTTTTCTACCAAATGTCTTGAAGCTTTCAACAGGTTAAAGTTAGCTCTTATATCCGCCCCTATCATTCAATCGTCGGATAGGTCGCTACCATTTGAGACCATGTGCGACGCCAACGATTATGTCGTCAGAGCTATCCTAGGATAAAGGAAGGACAAGAAGCTTCACGCCATCTACTATTTGAGCAAGACTCTTGATGTGGTTCAGACAAACTACACCACACTTGAGAAAGAGTTCTTGGTGGTGGTCTTTGCTTTTGAGAAGTTCCACTCATACTCAGTTTTGATGTACACATTTGCACCTTCTTTTATTGCATCTTTTGACTTCGTATTTCGTTCGATTTCCAAAGAAAAGGTTCAAAAGAATATAAACTTGTGTAAGAATAGGGCTAAAATGCAAGAAATAGAGTTTGCACATGTTTTGAGCTAACCATGTAGGAATTTGAGCGAAAACGGAGTCAAAACGGAGAAGCCAAGTGAAGCTGAGCAGAGGTAGATATCGACCCCAGACCCAGATATCGACCTCTGAGGTAGATATCGACCTTCAACATAGATATCGACCTCAACGAGTGAAGCTGAGAAGAGGTAGATATCGACCTTAGACCCAGATATCGACCCCCAGTGTCGATATCGACCCCCATATCGACCTCCACATAGAAATCGACCAGAGCTGAACAAGTCGAGCAGGAACAGAGACCTCGATATCGACCTCTGGTGTCGATATCGACCCCTTATCTCGACAGAAGATAGACTCGATTTCGAATGCGGATTGGAACTATATCTTCAATGAGGCACGGAATTATCTCATACTTTCAAGATAGATGGCAGCTGAAGTTTATTTATCTTTTACCTTTAAGTTCCTTTAAGTTTTATCAAAATAAAAGACCTATCCTAATTGTTCGGATAGAGTTATTAGTTAGATAGGAGTTACAATCCTTGGATAGCGAGGATTAGTAGCCTATAAATAAAGCCCTAGGGCTGATTTGTTAGATCATCCAAGAATCCAATCATAGAACAAGACATAGACAATAGAGTTAGAGAGAAGTTTTAGGGTTTGACGTTTGCGAAAGTTGACGTTGATTTGTAAAGCTTCGAAGTTTAGTTTAATGCAAGTTTCTTCCTTTCAATTGATGATGAATCCCATGATGAGAAGCGAGTAGTTCCCCAAAGCTCTTAGGGTCGGGGTGAGCCCGACGTTAGCCATGCGCGCTTGAGGTAAGTATTTGATGTTGATATCGTTGTGTCTATCTCTCCTCCTACGATTCTATGTTTAGTCCTTATCGAAAGAAAAGGGATTCATGCTAACAACTTGAGTTATAAACATAAAATTGGTAGAGACAATTAGGTTTATTTGAAAGAGTAATCCTAAGAGTTGGTGTACGGCGAAAGCTTGTCCCTCGGGTGAAATAGCGCAATTGTCCGTCTTATTTATCTCATCGCATGCATTGGTTAACGTTGTGGTAAACCCTAATCCTAGGAGTTGCTTTTACATATTTTATATTCACCAAAACCCCTGCTTTATTTCTATTCATTGCTTCTCTCTCCACTCTAAAATCTTCGGCCTTTCTTTGCCGACGAACCACTAACCCCCTGCAGGAAAGACATCGATATCGACAGCAGAGGTCGATATCGACAAAACTGATAGATCGACGGTTTTCTGAGTCGATCTCGAGACTCCTGGGAACTTCTGCAAGCATCGATATCGACCACTTTGTGTCGAAATCGACCCCCTGTATCGACTGGCAGACTTCTGAGCCAGTCGATTTCGTGAACTAACCTCGATATCGACCCCCACCAGTCGATATCGACTACCGTTTTTGTTTCTGCAGGTTTTCTGTTGCAGACGACATCGATAGCCAAGGTCGACATCGAGGTCTGATATCGAGATCGAGGCTTCTGGTCGAGTAGAAAGGACGTGTCTTCAACGCTACTAGGATCCCGCTGACTCGCTTCCTCGTGGATCGAACCTGATTCCCTACTACTATAGCGGGGAGTCTTGAATTTATTTGAAGAGGCTAAGAGTTGTATTGGTTTATATTTTCTTATATATTTCGATTCAATTCTCCCTACGTCAAGTGCGCTATAAGGTAATTGTTCATACTGACCAGGCCAGTCGAAATCGACCCCTCAGGGTCAAGCCACCTCCTGGAGTCGACATCGAGGACTCAGGAGCGAAAAAGAGAGGTCGATATCGACTATTTTACTCGATATCGACCCTAATCAGGCAGCCCTTGTCTTCATCTTCTTCCTCGACTTCGACAGATGCAGTCGACATCGACCTCTGACCTAGATATCGACTTTTGGCATCGACCAAACCTGAAATCAACCTGAATCCGCTGTAAGTCTCTCTACCCTTGTTCTTCTTTTTAATACAGTGAGGACACTGTATATTTTAAGTATGGGGTGGGGGAATGACATGTCTTATGGTCATAACTTGGTTTCTTCTTCGCATTACATTCATGTTTAAATTTTTGTTCTTAGTTTTACTTTTATAAAATGTCAAGAAAATCCAAAAAAAATAGAAAATGTCAAAAATACAAAAAAATGCATGTTTATTTAAAGTTTATTTTTTCTTTAATCCCTACTTAGATGTCCTATGATGAAAACTCAATAGCTGACTTGATCATGTAAACCCTATGGCATATTTGGATGGTTTAGCCTAAGTCTTTAAATTTTTATGTAGATTGTGAACTTGTGATGAAATTGAGCACATATGATCCTAGGCTAAAAAGCAAATCCAACAAAAATTGTCCTTGTGAGAATTTTGGCCTATAGGGAGAACATCAAAAATCCCTCCGCTTTCTTGAGTGAATTTACTCTTCCTATGCATCTCTAAATGTTGTGATAGTTATTCAAAACCAATGCATATATATGTTTATGTTTACGAGAATTAAATGATGGAGGCATCTTTTAAGCCAATTTTATCCTCTCTTTACCTACCCTGCATTATCCCTGCTTGAAGCCAGAACATTAGCCTGAGCCTGAATTGCAAACTCCACAAAATTATCCCTAGCCGAATTGAGCCTGACCCCCATTTGGGAATTGAGACTTAGATTGGTTGGACTAATGCCTTGTGGAAAGAATAGAGCATAATGTCTAGTTGTAAGCAAGGAAATTATAGGATGGTACATATTTACATTTTGTCACATTTTGTAAAAGGATGTTTTGGCTCACCATATAAATGCACATAGTTATTTCAATTCGAAAAAAAAAAAAATCCGAAAAAAATATATGTATATATATATAGTGCATGAGCCAAAATCCTTAAGTTTTATTCATACAAATGTTATAATTTTGAGAGGTGTATTAGAACTTGGAAGAAGGGTTGATGGAATGCATCTTTAAGGGCATTATATTGAAGAGTTATGGTTTGGGTAATGCAAGTGTTGAGATTTAGGAGTCTTGATTCCCGAATTTGAAAAGCACCACATAGCCAAATAATTCCATACCCTTTATTTCATACCAAGCCCCATTACAACCCCGCCGAATGGAGTCTTCTATGAAGTCTTCCATTGAGCGAAAGTCCTCCTGATGATTCTTATTGCATTTTCATAATTGGTTGCGAAGTGGATTTTTATAAATTACAATGTTTATGAGATTGTATATGGAATTGAGTTGAGAGTTGATCTTCATAGCCTAAACACATGAGAGTTGAGTGCAAACACATTATCCCTGTGAGGTTGGATCAAAATTGCATATGCCTATGGATCGCCAAAATATGTGCTATGACATTAAATTCACTTGCTTTACTTTGCTACCGCTTATGATGTTGCTTTTGACAAAGGCGAAGACTTGAAGGGTGTGTTGTAGGTGTTGGTTATTGCTTGGTTATTGCTTGAGGACAAGCAAGTCTAAGTATGGGGTGTTTTGATGTACACATTTGCACCTTCTTTTATTGCATCTTTTCACTTCGTATTTCGTTCGATTTCCAAAGAAAAGGTTCAAAAGAATATAAACTTGTGTAAGAATAGGGCTAAAATGCAAGAAATAGAGTTTGCACATGTTTTGAGCTAACCATGTAGGAATTTGAGCGAAAACGGAGTCAAAACGGAGAAGCCAAGTGAAGCTGAGCAGAGGTAGATATCGACCCCAGACCCAGATATCGACCTCTGAGGTAGATATCGACCTTCAACATAGATATCGACCTCAACGAGTGAAGCTGAGAAGAGGTAGATATCGACCTTAGACCCAGATATCGACCCCCAGTGTCGATATCGACCCCCATATCGACCTCCACATAGAAATCGACCAGAGCTGAACAAGTCGAGCAGGAACAGAGACCTCGATATCGACCTCTGGTGTCGATATCGACCCCTTATCTCGACAGAAGATAGACTCGATTTCGAATGCGGATTGGAACTATATCTTCAATGAGGCACGGAATTATCTCATACTTTCAAGATAGATGGCAGCTGAAGTTTATTTATCTTTTACCTTTAAGTTCCTTTAAGTTTTATCAAAATAAAAGACCTATCCTAATTGTTCGGATAGAGTTATTAGTTAGATAGGAGTTACAATCCTTGGATAGCGAGGATTAGTAGCCTATAAATAAAGCCCTAGGGCTGATTTGTTAGATCATCCAAGAATCCAATCATAGAACAAGACATAGACAATAGAGTTAGAGAGAAGTTTTAGGGTTTGACGTTTGCGAAAGTTGACGTTGATTTGTAAAGCTTCGAAGTTTAGTTTAATGCAAGTTTCTTCCTTTCAATTGATGATGAATCCCATGATGAGAAGCGAGTAGTTCCCCAAAGCTCTTAGGGTCGGGGTGAGCCCGACGTTAGCCATGCGCGCTTGAGGTAAGTATTTGATGTTGATATCGTTGTGTCTATCTCTCCTCCTACGATTCTATGTTTAGTCCTTATCGAAAGAAAAGGGATTCATGCTAACAACTTGAGTTATAAACATAAAATTGGTAGAGACAATTAGGTTTATTTGAAAGGGTAATCCTAAGAGTTGGTGTACGGCGAAAGCTTGTCCCTCGGGTGAAATAGCGCAATTGTCCGTCTTATTTATCTCATCGCATGCATTGGTTAACGTTGTGGTAAACCCTAATCCTAGGAGTTGCTTTTACATATTTTATATTCACCAAATCCCCTGCTTTATTTCTATTCATTGCTTCTCTCTCCACTCTAAAATCTTCGGCCTTTCTTTGCCGACGAACCACTAACCCCCTGCAGGAAAGACATCGATATCGACAGCAGAGGTCGATATCGACAAAACTGATAGATCGACGGTTTTCTGAGTCGATCTCGAGACTCCTGGGAACTTCTGCAAGCATCAATATCGACCACTTTGTGTCGAAATCGACCCCCTGTATCGACTGGCAGACTTCTGAGCCAGTCGATTTTGTGAACTAACCTCGATATCGACCCCCACCAGTCGATATCGACTACCGTTTTTGTTTCTGCAGGTTTTCTGTTGCAGACGACATCGATAGCCAAGGTCGACATCGAGGTCTGATATCGAGATCGAGGCTTCTGGTCGAGTAGAAAGGACGTGTCTTCAACGCTACTAGGATCCCGCTGACTCGCTTCCTCGTGGATCGAACCTGATTCCCTACTACTATAGCGGGGAGTCTTGAATTTATTTGAAGAGGCTAAGAGTTGTATTGGTTTATATTTTCTTATATATTTCGATTCAATTCTCCCTACGTCAAATTTTGGCGCCGTTGCCGGGGACAATCCGGAACACTCCCTGGGCAACCCACCACAAATCCTAAGGGACAATCCGGGACGGGCCATGTCGCAGCCATACAATTAAGGAGTGGCACCAAAGTACAAAAGCCACGGACGGAGACGGAGGAGAAAGTAGCAGACCCAGTCGACGTCGACAGACCAGTCGATGTCGACCCAGAGGTCGATATCGACCACCATTTCGACACACTAGTCGATGTCGGTGACACTGCAAAGCCATCAGTGCCTCAACAGAGGTCGAAATCGACCATTCCAGTCGATATCGACCACATTCCAGTCGATGTCGATGTCCAACAGGCCCCTCCGACTACCGTTTTGGCCCCTTCACCAAAGAAGACGTTGCCATTCCCTTCCAAAGCATTGGAGGATCCCACCAAAGGCAAGTTTAGGCGCTTCATAAAGATACTTCAAGGACTCAACGTTACTATCCCTCTTACTGAAGCCCTAAGCGAGATGCCCGCCTATGTGCGATTCCTCAAAGACATCCTGAGCAAGAAGAGGTCCATGGTAGAGATCGCAGAGGAGTGCTCAAAGATGGACTTCCCTGAGAAGAAGAGTGATCCAGGGAAGTTTGCAATCACCGTGGGACTTGGCCAACATCGCTATAAAGCCCTATGTGACCTAGGGGCAAGTGTAAGTCTCATGCCTCTCTCTATTTGGCAAAAGGTGAACATTGGTGCCCTTGAACCTGTGGACATGAAGCTTTATATGGTTGACAACTCATTCGTCAGACCCACAGGTATAGTTGATGACGTTCCGGTAAAGGTAGGTAAGTTCTTTGTGCCTACTGATTTCATTGTATTGGAGATGCCTGAAGATCCTGTAGTGCCTATTATACTTGGTAGGCCTTTTTTAGCTACTGCTGATGCCAATATCAATGTACGTCGAGGGTTACTAACCTTTACTATAGGGAACGAAGTGATAGAATTCTCTTTCAACCCGACCATGAGCGAAACAAAGCACCTGGAGCAAGTAGTCCTCTCGCCGGCTAAGGAGAAGCTTAGAAAATTCTTGTTGGCGAGGACGGAAACAGCAAGCAGGGTCGACATCGACTGGAACCGGTCGATATCGACTAAAAGCATCGAAATCGACCCCCCTTGGTCGAAATCGAGTATGCCAGATCACTGACAGGAGCTTAAGTATGGGGTCACAAAGGTCGATGTCGACCCCCACATGTCGATATCGACCACAGCACTCGAAATCGACCCTCCTTGGTCGAAATCGACCACCCCTCGGCCCGAAGATTTCTGTTTCGGGCCCAAACAGGTAAGCCCAGGTATGACCCCTAACCCTCCTTTGTCCCTTATTGATGAATCAATTAAGCCAATTATTGATAAATCTACTAAAGAGAGGGTCAAAGCTCCATGGTTTGCCTATATTGCTAAAGTTAGGTCAAGAAAGAGAAGAAAAGCGCCCAAAGAAGAACCTAACATCAAAGAAGCCTTGGTCGCCGAACTTAGATGCTATCAAAAGGACCTAGATGATCCAGGAGAAGGCTCAAGCTCAAAGGTTTCTTACAAAAAAGGGTCATGAAGCATTGACGGAGAAGTCGGCCTAGCGACTCAAAAATCTAGAGCATGTACATAAAACATTTAAATTTCGCATAGATGGTTTTTAGGATTTAAATTTTTGGCTGTTTTGAACTTTTAAAACTGAGATAATTCATGCTTTATCTATATTTCTAACAAGATTTCAGGTTATCAAGCAAAAGGAACGACGAAGAGGAAAAGAAGCTTCTGCAGAGGCAGTCGAAATCGACCAGGCCAGTCGAAATCGACCCCTCAGGGTCAAGCCACCTCCTGGAGTCGACATCGAGGACTCAGGAGCGAAAAAGAGAGGTCGATATCGACTATTTTACTCGATATCGACCCTAATCAGGCAGCCCTTGTCTTCATCTTCTTCCTCGACTTCGACAGATGCAGTCGACATCGACCTCTGACCTAGATATCGACTTTTGGCATCGACCAAACCTGAAATCAACCTGAATCCGCTGTAAGTCTCTCTACCCTTGTTCTTCTTTTTAATACAGTGAGGACACTGTATATTTTAAGTATGGGGTGGGGGAATGACATGTCTTATGGTCATAACTTGGTTTCTTCTTCGCATTACATTCATGTTTAAATTTTTGTTCTTAGTTTTACTTTTATAAAATGTCAAGAAAATCCAAAAAAAATAGAAAATGTCAAAAATACAAAAAAATGCATGTTTATTTAAAGTTTATTTTTTCTTTAATCCCTACTTAGATGTCCTATGATGAAAACTCAATAGCTGACTTGATCATGTAAACCCTATGGCATATTTGGATGGTTTAGCCTAAGTCTTTAAATTTTTATGTAGATTGTGAACTTGTGATGAAATTGAGCACATATGATCCTAGGCTAAAAAGCAAATCCAACAAAAATTGTCCTTGTGAGAATTTTGGCCTATAGGGAGAACATCAAAAATCCCTCCGCTTTCTTGAGTGAATTTACTCTTCCTATGCATCTCTAAATGTTGTGATAGTTATTCAAAACCAATGCATATATATGTTTATGTTTACGAGAATTAAATGATGGAGGCATCTTTTAAGCCAATTTTATCCTCTCTTTACCTACCCTGCATTATCCCTGCTTGAAGCCAGAACATTAGCCTGAGCCTGAATTGCAAACTCCACAAAATTATCCCTAGCCGAATTGAGCCTGACCCCCATTTGGGAATTGAGACTTAGATTGGTTGGACTAATGCCTTGTGGAAAGAATAGAGCATAATGTCTAGTTGTAAGCAAGGAAATTATAGGATGGTACATATTTACATTTTGTCACATTTTGTAAAAGGATGTTTTGGCTCACCATATAAATGCACATAGTTATTTCAATTCGAAAAAAAAAAAAAATCCGAAAAAAATATATGTATATATATATAGTGCATGAGCCAAAATCCTTAAGTTTTATTCATACAAATGTTATAATTTTGAGAGGTGTATTAGAACTTGGAAGAAGGGTTGATGGAATGCATCTTTAAGGGCATTATATTGAAGAGTTATGGTTTGGGTAATGCAAGTGTTGAGATTTAGGAGTCTTGATTCCCGAATTTGAAAAGCACCACATAGCCAAATAATTCCATACCCTTTATTTCATACCAAGCCCCATTACAACCCCGCCGAATGGAGTCTTCTATGAAGTCTTCCATTGAGCGAAAGTCCTCCTGATGATTCTTATTGCATTTTCATAATTGGTTGCGAAGTGGATTTTTATAAATTACAATGTTTATGAGATTGTATATGGAATTGAGTTGAGAGTTGATCTTCATAGCCTAAACACATGAGAGTTGAGTGCAAACACATTATCCCTGTGAGGTTGGATCAAAATTGCATATGCCTATGGATCGCCAAAATATGTGCTATGACATTAAATTCACTTGCTTTACTTTGCTACCGCTTATGATGTTGCTTTTGACAAAGGCGAAGACTTGAAGGGTGTGTTGTAGGTGTTGGTTATTGCTTGGTTATTGCTTGAGGACAAGCAAGTCTAAGTATGGGGTGTTTTGATGTACACATTTGCACCTTCTTTTATTGCATCTTTTCACTTCGTATTTCGTTCGATTTCCAAAGAAAAGGTTCAAAAGAATATAAACTTGTGTAAGAATAGGGCTAAAATGCAAGAAATAGAGTTTGCACATGTTTTGAGCTAACCATGTAGGAATTTGAGCGAAAACGGAGTCAAAACGGAGAAGCCAAGTGAAGCTGAGCAGAGGTAGATATCGACCCCAGACCCAGATATCGACCTCTGAGGTAGATATCGACCTTCAACATAGATATCGACCTCAACGAGTGAAGCTGAGAAGAGGTAGATATCGACCTTAGACCCAGATATCGACCCCCAGTGTCGATATCGACCCCCATATCGACCTCCACATAGAAATCGACCAGAGCTGAACAAGTCGAGCAGGAACAGAGACCTCGATATCGACCTCTGGTGTCGATATCGACCCCTTATCTCGACAGAAGATAGACTCGATTTCGAATGCGGATTGGAACTATATCTTCAATGAGGCACGGAATTATCTCATACTTTCAAGATAGATGGCAGCTGAAGTTTATTTATCTTTTACCTTTAAGTTCCTTTAAGTTTTATCAAAATAAAAGACCTATCCTAATTGTTCGGATAGAGTTATTAGTTAGATAGGAGTTACAATCCTTGGATAGCGAGGATTAGTAGCCTATAAATAAAGCCCTAGGGCTGATTTGTTAGATCATCCAAGAATCCAATCATAGAACAAGACATAGACAATAGAGTTAGAGAGAAGTTTTAGGGTTTGACGTTTGCGAAAGTTGACGTTGATTTGTAAAGCTTCGAAGTTTAGTTTAATGCAAGTTTCTTCCTTTCAATTGATGATGAATCCCATGATGAGAAGCGAGTAGTTCCCCAAAGCTCTTAGGGTCGGGGTGAGCCCGACGTTAGCCATGCGCGCTTGAGGTAAGTATTTGATGTTGATATCGTTGTGTCTATCTCTCCTCCTACGATTCTATGTTTAGTCCTTATCGAAAGAAAAGGGATTCATGCTAACAACTTGAGTTATAAACATAAAATTGGTAGAGACAATTAGGTTTATTTGAAAGAGTAATCCTAAGAGTTGGTGTACGGCGAAAGCTTGTCCCTCGGGTGAAATAGCGCAATTGTCCGTCTTATTTATCTCATCGCATGCATTGGTTAACGTTGTGGTAAACCCTAATCCTAGGAGTTGCTTTTACATATTTTATATTCACCAAAACCCCTGCTTTATTTCTATTCATTGCTTCTCTCTCCACTCTAAAATCTTCGGCCTTTCTTTGCCGACGAACCACTAACCCCCTGCAGGAAAGACATCGATATCGACAGCAGAGGTCGATATCGACAAAACTGATAGATCGACGGTTTTCTGAGTCGATCTCGAGACTCCTGGGAACTTCTGCAAGCATCGATATCGACCACTTTGTGTCGAAATCGACCCCCTGTATCGACTGGCAGACTTCTGAGCCAGTCGATTTCGTGAACTAACCTCGATATCGACCCCCACCAGTCGATATCGACTACCGTTTTTGTTTCTGCAGGTTTTCTGTTGCAGACGACATCGATAGCCAAGGTCGACATCGAGGTCTGATATCGAGATCGAGGCTTCTGGTCGAGTAGAAAGGACGTGTCTTCAACGCTACTAGGATCCCGCTGACTCGCTTCCTCGTGGATCGAACCTGATTCCCTACTACTATAGCGGGGAGTCTTGAATTTATTTGAAGAGGCTAAGAGTTGTATTGGTTTATATTTTCTTATATATTTCGATTCAATTCTCCCTACGTCAAGTGCGCTATAAGGTAATTGTTCATACTGACCATGCGGCTCTTAGGTATTTGATGGCGAAGGAGGATGCCAAAACTAGGCTCTTACGATGGGTGTTTTTACTCCAAGAGTTCGATGTTGAGCTTAGGGACAAGAATGGAATGGAGAACTCCGGAGCCGACCATCTCTCAATGCTTTCCAAAGGGCTTCTAGATGAGTCAAAGGACAATATGCCATTCAATGACTCCTGCTGATAGAGCATTATTAGTATTGCATAATAGATTGCATTTAGCATAGTTTGGGTGTAAATATTGCATATTTTAGTTGCATTTACAATATTACTTGTTGAGTTGGAAGATACGGAATCTACACAATGTTTTGGTTTATTTCAGGAATCGCAGATTCAAGGTGGAATGAATTTGAGGAGAGTTAAAAGAAGTAAAGGAAATTGCATTATCAGCTAGAGGCAATCACGAGAAGGGAAGCAGAAGAAATCGTTGGCCGCCCCGCGGCCCGAAGACTTCTCGAAGGATTTGGCTGAGCGCCATGCCACCCCGTCGCCTGAGCTAGCCGCCCCGCGGCCTGTGCAGAAACGCCGAATCAGTTTTCAACTTTTATTAGGGTTTTTGTTATTACTTTTGGCCGATCCTTTGTAGGCCTTTAAAAGACATTTCTAGGTTACTCTACTATTGACCTTATGCACTTTTGAGAATTGTTAAGAGCACGTTGAGCATGAGCAACTAAACTCTCAAAGGTTTCCCCTACAGTTTGGATCTTGATTGTTGAATTGTGAGTTTCTTAATCTAGTTCTTATTCCTATTTGAATGTTTTGGCTTCCTTGCGCTTAAATCTTTGAATGTGTTTTATTCTCTCTGGCCCAATCAACTAGTTAGAGTAGATTCATTCAATTGCTTGGGTTTTGTAGATTCCTCGTAGCGAACCATAACTCAAGTGGCAATCATATCCCTTTAGGACTCGTAGGACTAATTGGATGTGTAGGAAGTTGAGTATATGTTAAATATCGACTCGTAGCTTGATATTGCACATACCTTGGTTAATTCATAGTCTTAATGCTATCTCTAGGTTAAATCTTAACCGTGTTAGGGTTACGTAGAGATAAAGATTACTAGGACTCGTAGGACTAGTAATTTACCTAAGATCTGGACAAGGACATTGATAGGAAATGAAAAGAACTAGAGGCTGAAACAAGGATCAAAATCATCAATTAAAGTGACAAATTGTAGGTGAACCTATTGCTTTCTACTGCATCTTACAACCTCAAATTCCTTGTTTACTTGCACCCGCTTTGATAAAAGGCGGATATTTCAATCACCAAACTCTCTTTTGCTGTTACTTGGGATTAAATTGACATAAGAATTTACTAGATTTCCCTGTGGATCGACCTCTTTCTTACTAACTATACTAGTTGTACGTTTGAGTATTTTTTGGCAGGAACAACGACAGGTTTTCCTCTTGTCAAATTTGGCACTATTGCTGGGGAATTCTTTTTAATTTCTTATGTTGTTTAATCGCTACCCTTGGTGTGGACCACGTTTATGGTCCTCACCCGTGCTACTAATCCATCTTTACTTCCTTTTGATTCAGAGATCGAGAGGACTCTTTCCAACCCAAGGCGGGAGGTTGGCAACAACTCTAGTGAATTACCTTTTGATCAAGAACCCGAAGGGACTGCAGAGATGGGTGACAATGCGTTAGATAATGCGAACCAAACCTTAAGGCAACTCACCGCACCGAATCTGCAAACACAACCATTGGCGGTGCAGTGTCCAGCGCTTGCTGATGGGACCAAGTTCGAGTTTAAGGCTCAATGGATCCACTTTCTGCCTAAGTTCCATGGGTTGAGTGGCAAGGATCCCAACAAACATTTGGCGGAGTTCCATGCTATCATTGAGAGCATGAGACCCGTAGATGACACAGAGGACCAAATCAAGCTGCAAGCTTTTCCTTTCACATTAAAAGATTCAGCTAATGATTGGTTTTACTATTTGCCTGCAGGGAGCATTACTACCTGGACAGAGATGAAAATGTTGTTCTTAGAGAAGTACTTCCCTGCTACAAAGCTGAACTTTCTCAAAAAGGCCATCCACAACATCGAGCAATTAGCAACTGAGACCCTGTATGAGTATGTGGAGCGATTCAAAAAGCTCTACTCAAGTTGCCCCTATCATGGTTACTCACAACAGGATTTGGTACTTTATTTGCATGGAGGTTTGCTTGATGATGAGCGTCGAATGGTGAATGCCGCTAGTGGGGGTAACATTCTCAATGAGACCCCAAATGATGCTATAGAGTTTTTCTCAGAGCTTGCTGAGGGGTCTAGACAATATAGCAAGAGGGAAAACCCCCGTGGAGTACTGACTGTAGATTCTTCAAGCTCCAATTTGCAAGTTGATATGATTGAGATGATGAGAAGGTTGATGCTCAAGGGGACCCCTTAAGAACTCAAGGTATGTGGGCTATGTGCTGATCCTTTACATCCAAACGATATGTGCCCACTAATTCAGGATCCTAATGTTGAGCTTAACGCCATGGGAAACTTTGTCCCGCAGAAGCCCAGGTATGGTAACTATGGTAACCTCAATCAATTCAATAACAATTATAATGCAGGTTACCAGGGGTATGGATATGGTAATAACAACCAGGCCCCTTACAATCCACAAGGGGACATCAACAGAGTCCTCAACAACAATTCGATTCTAGGCAGAGAGCACCTCCCGCAGGGGATCAATCAACTGAGGACCCTATCAAGACCCTCACTAGGATACTCATGAGCCAGGTTGAGCACTCAAAGAATCTTGAGAAACAGGTAGGCCAATTGGCTCAATCGCTAAGTGAATTGTAGGTTAAGGACTCAGGAAAGCTACCATCTCAAACGGTACTGAATCCTAAGGAGAACGTCAGTGCAATAACGCTAAGAAGTGGTAAGGAATTGATTACTACTCACTAGGATGACAAAAACTATGGAGAACCTGAGGTGCATAAAGAAAAAGGAAAAGAAGAGATTCGGAATCACGAGCCGCCCCGCGGCCACCCTGAGCCACCCCGCGGCCAAGGCGATTCTGCAGATATAGATTTCGGCGAGCTGCCCCACGGCCACACCCAGCTGCCCCGCGGCCTTGCCCCTGACAAAACTTCCGATCCTTATGTAAGACCTGAATTCCCTCCTTTAAATTCTTACAAACCTGTTCCACCTTTTCCTGAAGCTTTTAGAGATACAAGAAGGCCTGAGAATGACAAAGAGATCTTTGAGACATTAAGTAAGTGTGAGGTAACCATTCCCTTACTCAAATTAATTAAAAGTATTCCTCGTTATGCTAAATTTCTTAAGGAGCTTTGCACCATAAAGAGGAATCAGAAGTTGAAAGGGAAGCAGAAGATTAAGGTAAGCGAACATGTGTCTGATGTGTTTCAAAAGCGTATGCCTAAGAAATGTAGCGACCCTAGCATGTTTACAATCCCATGTGTGATAGGTGAGACTAAGTTTGATAAAGCTTTGTTAGACTTAGGTGCATCTATTAATGTCTTACCTTATTCTCTATATGAATCATTAGGCTTAGGACCTTTGCATGAGACTAGAGTGGTGATCCAACTAGTGGACCGCTCAAATGCTTATCCTAGAGGCATAGTAGAGGATGTTTTGGTCATGGCTGACAACTTGATCTTTCCTGCTGACTTTTTTGTCTTAGACATGGAGCATGGTAAGCAAGAGGCCCCTATTCTCGTAGGAAGGCCCTTTTTGAAGACTGCTAAGACAAAAATTGATGTGTATTCTAGCTCATTGACTATGGAATTCGATGGTGAGAAGGTTGAATATAATATTTATGATGCAATGAAATTCCCTTCTGACGATCCTTCCTTATGCTTTGTAGATGTCATTGGTACTTGTATGCATGATACTTTTGATATGAGTTGTGTAGATGACTTGCAAGTTGCTCTAGAAGCTCCTATTGAGGAGTTGTCATTGAATTATGCTTTGTCTACTAACCTGCAGGAGACCATAAGAGACTTGTCCACCCTCCTAACTCATTTGCAGGTAGGTACCCCTATGGAACTAACCGGTTCGAGCGAGAAGCTCTTCCCTTCTATTGTGCAGGCACCTGTTGTTGAGCTCAAGCCACTTCCTGAGCATTTGAAGTATGCATTCGTGGGGGAAGGTGATACCTTGCCTGTCATCATCTCCAACAAGCTTACTAAGGAACAAGAAGATAGGTTGGTGGCGGTGCTCAAAGAACATAAGACCGCTCTGGGATGGACCATAGCGGACATCAATGGAATCAGCCCAACTACTTGCATGCACAGAATCTTGTTAGAAGAGGGAGCCAAACCTTCCAGGCAACCTCAACGGAGACTCAACCCACCTATGATGGAGGTAGTAAAGAAGGAGGTGCTGAAACTCCTTCAGGCATGTATGATCTATCCCATCTCTGATTGTCAATGGGTTAGTCCAACGCAGGTAGTACCAAAGAAGGGGGACAAAACAGTGGTTGAGAACAAAGAAGGTGAGTTGGTCCCTACCAGAGTCCAATCAGGCTGGAGAGGTTGTATGGATTATCGCAAGCTGAATGCGGTAACTCGAAAAGATCACTTTCCCTTACCTTTTATTGATCAGATGCTTGAACGGCTCGCTGGTCGTCCATATTATTTCTTTTTAGATGGATATTCAGGGTACTTTCAGATAGCCATCGCACCGGAGGATCAACAAAAGATGACATTCACTTGTCCGTTTGGCACTTTTGCATATCGCAGGATGCCTTTTGGCTTGTGCAACGCTCCTGGGACATTCCAACGGTGTATGGTAAGCATTTTTTCTGAATATGTAGAGCAATTCATTGAGGTTTTTATGGATGACTTTACTGTACATGGTGATAGTTTTGATGCTTGCTTAAACCATTTGGCACTTGTGCTTAGAAGGTGTGTTGACACTAACTTAGTGCTCAATTCAGAGAAGTGTCACTTTATGTTTGAGGAGGGCATTGTTTTAGGTCACATTGTCTCACATAAAGGGATTGAGGTTGATAAGGCGAAGATAAACATCATTCAATCATTGCCTTATCCTACTAATGTGCGTGAAGTGCATTCCTTTTTAAGCCATGCAGGATTCTACCGCAGGTTCATTAAGGATTTCTCAAAGATCACCTCACCCTTGTGCGAGCTACTAAAGAAAGAGGTCACTTTTGCTTTTGATGAGAAGTGCAGGTTAGCGTTTGATGAGTTGAAGACTTGTCTTACTAGTGCACCAATTATACAAACGCCAAATTGGTCCTAACCCTTCGAATTGATATGTGACGCTAGTGACTACGCCGTGGGAGCTGTGCTTGGACAAAAAGAAGGGAAGAGCTCTCATGTGATCTACTATGTATCTCTGACGTTGAATGGCGCCCATAGGAACTACTCAACCACAGAGAAGGAACTTCTTGCTATTGTTTTTGCCCTTGAGAAATTTAGATCTTATTTGCTTGGTACAAAAGTTATTGTGTATACTGACCATGCAGCGCTTCGTTACCTTTTGATGAAGAAAGAGGCCAATCCAAGGTTGATTAGATGGATCTTGCGCTTAAGCGAGTTTGACATCGAAATCAGGGACAAAAAGTGTGTTGAGAACCTTATTGCAGATCATTTAAGTCGTATATTGCAGGGAAAGAATGGGCAGGATGAGCAATCACCTATCTTGGGGAGTTTTCCTGATGAATAATTGTTTGAGGTGTTCAGCGTCTCCAGCCACCCCGTCGCCGGCCTAGCCGCCCCATGGCCACCTGTCGCCGGCCGCCCCGCAGCTCACCCTAGCCGGCCCGCGGCCTCTACAGAATCTGAAATTGAACTTCTTTTGAAGGTAAGTTCTATTCCCCACCCTTGGTTCGCTAATTTGGTGAACTTTTCAGTTTCGCAGGAGTTTCCACCCAACTTTTCCAAGTCTCAAAAGGACAAGATACGCCATGATGCTCGCTTTTACGTTTGGGATGATCCATACCTATGGAAGCATTGCGCTGATCAAGTGATACGTCCGTGTCTTCCCGACGATGAGGTACAATCTGTCCTTAATTTCTATCACTCACATGAATGTGGTGGGCACTTTGGACCACAAAAGACAGCAAGAAAGGTACTTGAGGCAGGGTTCTTTTGGCCGCATATATTTCGTGATTCATATGCTTTTTGCAAATCCTATGATCGCTGTTAGAGAGTTGGGAATCTTTCTAAAAGGAATGAGATGCCACAAACACGCATAATATTTTATGAGATTTTTTATGTTTGGGGCATTGACTTCATGGGACCATTCCCTAACTCGTTTGGAAACTTGTATATTTTGCTTGTGGTGGACTACGTTTCCAAGTGGGTTGAGGCGAAGGCCACCAGGACTGATGATTCAAAAGTTGTTGTAGGTTTCCTGAAAGAACTATTCTCAAGATTTGGAGTGCCGAAAGCATTGATAAGCGATAAGGGGACACATTTCTGCAACAAGACGGTAAGTGCATTATTAAAGAAATATCATGTTACACAGAGGGTGTCTACTGCATACCACCCCCAGACTAATGGGCAAGCTGAGGTGTCTAATCGCGAGATTAAGACTATCTTGGAGAAGACTGTTGCCCCAAACAAGAAGGATTGGAGTGTAAGACTTGATGATGCTCTGTGGGCTTATCGAACAGCTTACAAGACTCCCATTGGGATGTCTCCGTTTTGATTAGTGGAAAGGCTTGCCATCTTCCTGTCGAGCTCGAACATAAGGCATACTGGGCGGTGAAACAATGCAATATGCAAATGGATGAAGTTGGGGAGTTCAGGAAACTTCAGCTGCAGGAGCTGGAAGAGTTGAGATTGGATGCCTATGACAACTCCGTCACATATAAGGAGAAGACTAAGGCATGGCATGACAAGCATATTTTGCGAAAGGATCTCAAAGTTGGGGACAAGGTCCTTCTATTCCAATTTTCCTTCAACTCTTCCCAGGTGAGCTTCGCTCTAGATGGGCAGGGCCATATGTGATTACTAATGTCTTTTCTCATGGTCTAGTAGAGCTACTCAATGAGAGGAATGGAGACATTTTCAAGGTAAATGGTCATCGCGTGAAGCCATATTATGAGAACTTTGTCAAAGAGGATGGTGATGAGTTGGCTCTCCATGAACCAAGCACTGAGGATCACTAGGGAGTCATGACGTTGAGCCTTCGACGTTAACTAAAGGCGCTGCATGGGAGGCAACCCAAGGTAAGTATTTTAGATGTTCTTTTCTTATTGCATTTAGTTATTTTCTTTCAGTTTAGTTTTGGTGTTTCGGCATACTAACACCGCAGAGTAAAAAAAAAAGAGGAGGAGATGAGCAGAAAAGGGGTAAGCCGCCCCGTCGCTAGCCAGGCCGCCCCGCGGCCGCGACAGCAAGCAAAGATCTCTTCGCAATCGCCGGCCGCCCCGTTGCCTACCCTTGCCGCCCCACGGCCCCCGACGGAGGATAAAAAAATTTTGGGACCCGTGTGGGCCCCACCTGCTACACCCCTTTAACCCTATCCACCCCTTTCGTCGTCTATCATAATCAAGAGGCCGCCCCCACGCCACTTTCACCATCTTCATCTATCTTCTCTATCTTCATCTTCAATATTCAAAAACCGACACCCAAAACCCCAAACTCCATTAAAGCTCTCCCTCAAAGCTTCAATCTTCACAAAACTCACCCCTTTCTCCAATATCTTCCATTATCCACCTATATCTTTTACCAAACCACCCACATTCTCCTCATTCTTCCTAGATCTAAACCAAAAACACCCAATTCGAAGGATCTTCAAGGCTTCGGGAGAAATCCACCAACGGAGTGAGGAATTTGAGACGTCGGAGCGCAGATCCGACGTCGGAGCGGTAGATCCGCGACTTTCCGAGGCCGCCCCGTCGCCAGCCCAGCCGCCCAACGACCATTCCTATCGCTGGCCACCCCGTCACCTTCTCAGCTGCCCCGCGGCCACCTGTCACCGGCTGCCCCGTCGCCTACCCCCGCCGCCCCACGGCCACTGCAGAAACCTCCATTTTCGTAAGTTCTTGATTCAAACTCTTTCTTGGGTTAATTTCTTAGCTTTAAGCGAACATGTCTAGACCCCATGGGATGAGTAGGAGTCAGAAAGAGAAGTGGAATGCGCTGAATACCAAAAATTTCTTTCAAACCAAGTTTTTTCACGAACCTACCCTTCGGATGTTAGAGATGGATGTATGTACTAGGAAATTATTAGAACATGGAGGCCTAGGGGATTTCTTAGAAAATCATGCTCCGACCTATTCGGGTTTAGTTAAGGAGTTCCTGGCTACTTTGAGTGTGCGGTCGACATCTATCGAGTTTAGGTTATTGGGGCGGGAGTTCACGAGGACAAAGGAGAGAGTGGGACAAATTTTTGGAGTTACAGCTGCACCTACCGCAGGTTGGTTTGATGTATCAAAGGGAGAGGGGCCTATCGCATTTTGGCTTGCGGCGATTAGGGTGCCTTTTGAGGCCAAGAAGAGCCAATACAACTCGAGTATTAGGCACCCTGCACTGCGGCTGATCCATAAGGTTTAGCCAACACTTTCTTTGCCCAGGCTGAGGTCAACAAGATCTCACTTAGGGATGTGTCATATTTGTGGTGTCTGACGCCAGAGAGCCCAGTGGTTCTAGGTTGGGTGGATTTGTTCTTTTTCAATTGCAGGGACATCATAGACAAGCGCAAGACGACGACGATTAGCTTTGTGGGTCTCATCACTCTCATAGCACGGAATTGTATTGATTTGAGTGATGTCCCTGATTTCCTGCATGGTTCATTTCTGTATGATGAGGCCCATCTGAGGAAAGATGGCCATTTGGAGGGCAGAGCGCCGATGTGGGTCTGGAGGACAAGCCATCTTGGGGTGATTCAGCTTAGATTACCGCGGCCATTTCCTTTTGGTCCTACGGCGGAGGATTTCTTCATGGGCGATGAGGATGAGGAAGATGAGGATGAGGATGATGGAGATGACGTTGCTCAGAACGATGATGGTGGTGTTCCTGAGGTGCAGACGGATGTAGGAGGTGGGGAAGCTGGACCTTCTGGCACAGCTGGAGTAGGTGCTGGTCCAGGTTATTATCAGCTTGAGCAGAGGATGATGGCGATGTCTATGCGACAGGATACTATGTGGGAGCATCAGCATCAGATGGCTCTCCTCCAGGACACCATGTGGTAGCATCAGCAGATGATTTCCCGTCTTCAGGATGCTATGTGGGATCATCAGCAGTAGCTCTATGTTGACATGGGAGACATCCGTCGTGATGCTCGTGGACTGACGATTAGCATGGCGGATATGTGTGAGAGCCAGGCAGAGATGCGGCGCTTACAGGAGCAGGTGCTCCACATACAGCAGGCTGCATGGGAGGCTCAGGAGCTGCAAAGACAAAGACAGGAGGAGTTCTTCCGATTTTCCTACCCTCAGTTCCCACCCTACCCGCCACCACCACCTCAGTAGTGATCATGTTAGTTTTTCTTCTTTTTTTCTTTTCTTTTCCCTTTCAGTTTATTTTGATGTTTTCGCCATTGAGGACAATGTCAGAATTAAGTGTGGGGGGAAGACTTGCATGACATGTTAGGTTTGTATTTTATCTTTATGTTGCATTTTGACTTTAGATTGCATGTTGAAATATTTTAGTTGATGTTAGTCTATGTTATTCGCAAAAAAAAATTCCGAAAATTATATTATTTATGTAATTATATTTATGCATTATCTAGGATTAGGTCTTATTTTCCCATATGGATGCCACTTGTCCTCTAATTTATTTATTGAGACTTATGCCCCATGATGTGCTTGGATTGTTGAAAACCTTTGATATCTTATTTCCACACTATTTGGTGAGCATAATTGGTTAATGATTGAGCACATAAGATATTTGATTTTAGGTGATCTTGAAGTTCTAGACATGATCTGGTGAGCTATTTTGGCTTATATTTGGACAAAGTATATTATGTCCTCTTGCTTGTTGAGTGTACTCTCTTTAATTGCTTCCTTTTCGGCTTGCATTTAGATATCTTATTCAAGGCTGCACATTATGATTTCTACACATGACTTAAAGATGATTGAGGCACCTTTGTTAGCCTATTTGACTCTATTCCCACCTTGCATATTATCCTCTGCTTGAAGCCAATATTAAGCCTAATTGCCTATTCTTTTGAGCTCCACAAGATTTTTCCATAGCCAATTATAGCCTGACCCATTCGGGAATTAGGAATGGTTGGTGAATATTCATATTGTGGATGATGGTTTGAGTGATGGATTGTATGTTTGAAGTACTCTTATGAGATGTTTTGATTCTTGCTAGTAGTTTACACATTACTTGGGACCTAAGGAGGATAAAATTCACTTAGGGGTAAAAGTCAAGGAAAATCATTTGATATAGCATGAAGAAGAGCATATGAAAAAAAAAACAAAAAGAAAAAAAAAAGAATAAGAGAATGAGTTGAGTATGTTTTGTGAAGTTTGATACTTGAGATTGGAGTTGTATACATTGTAGAGTTATGGTATGATCTTGTGAGTGGTATTGTAATTTGGTTGCATCCTTATTTCCCGGATTATGAGCACCACATGGCCTAAATTATTCCATACCTTATGTTTTCTACCTAGGCCCCATTACAACCCAATTGAAAGACCTCATGATTTTTGTTGTGTGTAGAGTCACCAGTAGTGGAGAGCTAGAACACTGGTGCAAGACTTTGTAGTTAAGCTTTTAAAGATTGAGTTTGAGCGTAAATATTTAACCCTAAACACTTGAGTGAGAGTGAAACACATATTCCTTGTGAGGTCTAGAATGGATATGGTTGCTTGATTTCATTGATCATTAGTATTATGTGTTATGATGTTGTTAATCTATTGTGTTTGCTAGTTTTTCCTACACTTAAAGAATATTGGGGTTGATACATGAATTGCTATTCTGTGGGGCTGCAGAATTACTTTTTCTATTGCTTGAGGATAAGCAAAGGTTCAAGTGTGGGGGAATTTGATAGAGCATTATTAGTATTGCATAATGAATTGCATTTAGCATAGTTTGGGTGTAAATATTGCATATTTTAGTTGCATTTACATGATTACTTGTTGAGTTGGAAGATGCAAAATCTACACAATGTTTTGGTTTATTTCAGGAATCGCAGATTGAAGGTGGAATGAATTTGAGGAGAGTTAAAAGAAGTAAAGGAAATTGCATTATCAGCTAGATGCAATCACGAGAAGGGAAGTGGAAGAAATCGCTGGCTGCCCCACGGCCGAGCTAGCCACCCCGCGGCCCGAAGACTTCTCGAAGGATTTCGCTGATCGCCAGGCCGCCCCGTCGCCTGAGCTAGCCGCCCCGCGGCCTGTGCAGAAATGCCGAATCAGTTTTCAACTTTTATTAGGGTTTATATTATTACTTTTGGCCGATCCTTTGTAGGCCTTTAAAAGACATTTCTAGGTTATTCTACTAATGACATTATGCACTTTTGAGAATTGTTGAGAGCACGTTGAGCATGAGCAACTAAACTCTCGAAGGTTTCTCCTACAGTTTGGATCTTAATTGTTGAATTGTGAGTTTCTTAATCTAGTTCTTATTCCTATTTGAATGTTTTGGCTTCCTTGCGCTTAAATCTTTGAATGTGTTTTATTCTCTCTGGCCTGATCAACTAGTTAGAGTAGATTCATTCAATTGCTAGGGTTTTGTAGATTCCTCGTAGCGAACCTTAACTCAAGTGGCAATCATATCCCTTGACTCGTAAGGGATTTGCATGTCCGTGGGGAATGTTAATCTATTGAAACCAAATTTCGAATAACATCAATTGCATTCATTTCATTAGACTAACTAGAAATCGAACCAAGGATCTTGAACACCAACTATTTTTTAGAATTGTAGGTGAAGCGCTTCCATCCCATTGGTAACAAATTCCCAACCATTCTGTTTTTTATCTCAATTGCATTCTTTTATATCTTTTAATCTTGTGATTGATTTATTTTAATTAGCATAAAGAACATACTAAACATGATCTCTCAATGGGTTCGACCCCTTACTTTCTTACTATACTAGTTCGTTAGTTTGGGTTAATAATATTATTTTTTACAGGGATTAATGACACTTCTCCCGCCTTCAATGATGATGGTGCTGTATGGGTTGAAATAGGGTGTTGGATGGTGGTTGAAATAGGGTTTTGGTTGCTTGCAGAAGAATGCTAATGTTGCCAAAAACTCTCGAATCAAGTCCGAGTATGTCAATCCATGCAAGGTGATCAAGTTCCTGATCTTGCCCTTGTCCAATAGGGTCTGAACGGGCTCTATGAGCCTAAGATTGATCAATGTTGGTCTTCGAATATTTCTGACTTGCTAGTTTGTCCCAGTTAGCTCTCTCCTCGACCGACAGAATGTTGGGCATAACCATATGTGGAATCAAAGTCATAATGGAAATATATTATAGGCAGAGAGTAGAGGGACTTACGAACAACGACGAAGGGGGGGACTTACGAACAACGACGAAGGGGATGTGTGCTGAAGAAACGGTGGGCGTCGTTAATGAGCGACGGGCGCCGGATGAAGAAGAACGGCGGGTGTCAGTTATAAGAGGTGGGCACCAGTCAGAGTGTAAAATCAATGTTGGGAGCAAAGACCTTCCCTAAATCCAACGTCGAAATAAACTCTTTGACCTCCCTTTCTTCACAAAATCCAACCCAAAAACTCCAAGGATACCGAATATGGAAGAACAGTGTGGTTACGGTGTGGAAGGATGGTGATGGGTTTTTATGGAGTTAGAGGAAACTAGAAATGGAAGACGAGTTCTTGCAGATCGGGTGACGGTGATTTAGATTTTAAAGACTGAATTTCAAACAAAGCGTTGGTTGATCGGGAACGGGGTGGTGGCCGGTGGTGAGGAGGAGCTTGAAGGTTGGGAGGTTAAGGAGGAAAAGGAAGAATAAGGGAGAGGGGTTTTGATAAAAAAAAAAATTAAAGGTTTTAAATTTGGAATAGGCCCCACCCTTCTTTCTTCATCTGGCATGTGGTGATCGTTGATCGACGCCTACGGCGGGCGCAGTTCAAAAACCAGTGGGCGCCGGTTTCTTCCTCAAATGTTAGTCCAATGAGTTTATCCAAAATAAAAATTTATGAACCTTATCCCTATTTCTTGAAAATAAATAAGCAGAAAAGAAAATCTAAAACCTACCTCGGGTTGCCTTCTGAGAAGCACCTTTGTTTTATATCCTTGACTTGGACGTAATGGATGTCTAAGAATTTTCTCTTGGACCATGCAGGTGCATTACTTCAATACTTTGCTTGGAAATTTCCGAATGATACTTTTTGAGAAGATGACCATTTACCTTGAAGGTTTCATCTTCTTTTTTATTGTGAATGTCCACCGTTACATAAGGGTAGACATGAGTCACCACGTATGATCCTGTCCAACGAGAGTGGAGCTTTCCTGGAAATAAATTAAAGCGTGAGGTGTACACTAAAACTCTATCTCCTGGGTGGAATTCCTTTCGCATGATGTGCTTGTCATGCCAGACCTTTGTCTTATACTTGTACCTCATCCTAGCGAATCTTCTCCAATTCTTGAACTTAAAGCTTTCGAGGCTATTCAACTTAGGTTGTATCCATGTTAGCCTACTTAACAGCCCAAGAAACCTTATGCTCAAGCTCAACTGACAGATGGAATGCCTTCCCATATATCAAATGATAAGGGGACATGCCAATAGGTATCTTGTAGGTTGTGCAATATGCCCAAAGAGCATCCTCTAGCTAAAGGCTCCAATCCTTGAAATTTGGGGCTATTGTCTTCTCTAAAATTCTCTATAGCTTGCGATGAGACAGCTCTGCTTCCCCATTGGTCTATGGAGGATAAGCAGTTGATACTTTCGGTGTCACATGATACTTTCAGAACAGAGCACTTACTGTCTTGTGGTATAAATGAGTTCCTCTATCACTGATCAGAGCTCTTAGTATCCCAAATCTGGCAAATAAGCTCTTTAAGAAACCTAAAACCACCAATTTTGGTCGCCTTTGCCTCCACTTATATGGAGACATATTCCACCGTAAGTAATATATAAACATCCTCAAAAGAGCTGGGGAAAGAACCCATAAAATCAATACCCCATACATCTAAAATCTCACACACAATGACCTGAGTTTGAGGCATTTTATTTCTGGTCAAAATGTTCCCCATTCGCTGACATCGATCGCAGGTTTTGCAAAAAGCATAGGCGCCACACAAAATATGTTGCCACTAGAAACCTGCTTTGAGCACTTTTTTCATGGTTCACAGAGGTCCAAAGTGTCCCTCACATGCGTGAGATTGACAGAAATTAAGAACGGAGGTTACCTCGTCATCGAGAAGACATCGACATATAAAGTGGTTGGTGCAAGGCTTCCAAAGAAATGGGTCATCCCAAACATAGTAGCAAGCATCATGCCGAATCTTGTCTTTCTTGGCCTTTGGATAATCAGGCGGGAATACCATTAACACTAGGTAGTGAACAATGTATGCAAACCACGGTCGACGAGTGTTGGCACTCATAAGCTGAATATAAGACTCTGATTGATGTTATGCAAAATTAATGACGGTTGCCAGTTCAGAGCGGCAGGCGTCGATTTTCAACAGTGGGCGTCATTTTTTTCGTTTCAGCCTCTCTCAAAATTTTCAGTAGCCCTTCGTCTGGAAATTCACCTAGTCTTCTTGGTTGCTCTCTCCCACTATCAGTCCTAAGTATTCTACTCAGATGATCTGCCACCAAGTTCTCTCCTCCTTTCTTGTCATTGATCTCAATATTGAACTCAGTCAGGAGCAAAATTCATCTGATCAGTCTAGGATTAGCTTCTTTCTTTGCCATGAGATAATGGAGTATTTCATGGTCAGTTTAGAGAATCACCTTAGCTCCCAACAAGTATGCACGAAACTTCTCAAGAGCGAATACCCCAGGCAGAAGTTCCTTTTCTGTGGTAGTGTAGTTGCTATGAGCCGTATTCAAAATCATAGAGGCATAGTATATCACATGTGAGGCCTTAGAAACCTTTTTTTCCAATACAGCACCAATGGCTTAGACGTTGGCATCGCACATAAATTCAAAGGGTAAAGACCAAATTAGAGCTTGAATGATCGATGTTGTCATCAAGTGTCTTTACAACTCGTGAAAAGCTTTCTTGCACTTCTGATGTACATATTTGTAGCCTTTTTATTTGCATATTTTGACTTCATTTTCCATTCAATTCCTAAAGTAAAGGTTAAAAATAATATAAATTTGTGCAGAATGAGCTAACGTTCAAGAAATAGAGTCTGCACAAGTTTTGGTCTAAGTATGTAGAAATTGGAGCGGAATCGGAGTCAAAACAAAGAAGCCAAGAGAAGCTGAAAGTGGTCAAAATCGACTTCAATGGTCGATATCGACCAAAGACCTCAACATGGACTCTGAGTGTCGAGACAGACGACAAAGACCAATATAGAAGACCACTCGATATCGAGTAGATAAATCGATATCGACATCACACTATAGATCGAGTAGAATGAAGCTTATCGAGCAGATAATAGAGAGGTCAATTTCGACCTGACCGGTGGATATCGACTGAAATTCAACACGGATTGGACGCGCTTCTCAAGACGCGGATTTCAAGTTCTATCACATAGCCACGGTTTATCTTCTTAATTAGATAGAATATGTCTTAAGGTTATTTCCTTTTTACCCTAAGTTGTTTATTAGTTATTTTTATGTTTACCTTAATAAAGATTTATGTTATTTTTATGTTTACCTTAATAAAGATTTATCCTATTTGTTTGAGGATAGATTTTTGATAGAATATAGGATCTACTTTCCTTGGTTAGCAAGGATTAGTAGGCTATAAATAAAGCCCTAGGGGGCTGGTTTTTATTCATTCCATTCCGCAATTCAACTCCACAATACAACAACAATAGCTAAAGAAGTAGAGAGTTTAGAGAAGAGCTTTAGGGTTTGGCATTTGCAAAAGCTGGAGTTGAGTTGTAAATCTTTAAATTTTTAATGCAAGTTCTTTCTTTTCAATCTATGGTGTCTTTTGTGATGAAGAGCGAGTAGTTTCCCAAAGCTTCTAGGGTCGGGGTGAGCCCGACTTTAGCCATGCGTGTTTTAGGTAAGTATTTGATATTGATATCGTTGTGTCTATATCATGTCCTACGATTCTATGTTTAGTCCTTATCACAAAAAAAGGGATTCATGCTAAAAACTTGAGTTATAAACATAAACTTTTGCAGAGACAATTAGGTTTATTTGCAAGAGTATTCCTAATCGTTGGTGTAGAGTGAAAGATTGTCCCTCGGGTGAGATACCGCAATTGTCCGTCTTATTTGCCTTATTGCATGCATTGGTTAACGTTGTGGTAAACCCTAGCCTTATGAGTTGCCTTTTTATATAGTTTATATTATCATAAAAATCTGTCTTTTCTGTCCATCTTTCTTCCATCATCCTATTTGTCTTCGACCATTCTTTGCCGACTGTAACAACTGGCAGGAACTACTCGATTTTCACCAGCCAGTTCGATATTGACAAAATTGCCCAAAGCCGACGTTTGCGGTGTCGGCTCCTCTCTGTTCTTGTTGTTGAGGTCGATTTTGAGTACATTACTCCATATCAACTGCCCTGTGTCGACTGGCAATCTTCTAAGCCATGTCGACTTCATTTGCTGAGATTGATATCGACCACTCAAGTCTATATCAACTGCCGTTTTTGTCTCTGTAGGTCTTCTGTTGCAGTAGAAATCGATAGCCTAGGTCGACATCTGATTTACATATTTAGTACCTTTTTTATTGCAACTTTTGACTTCATATTTCATTCGATTCCCAAAGAAAAGGTTGAAAAATAATATAATTTTTTGTAGAATGAGCTAACGTGCATGAAATAGAGTCTGCACAAACTTTCGTCTAATTATGTAGGAATTGGAGCAAAATTGGAGTCAAAACGAAGAAACCAAGGAAAGCAGAAAAGTGGTCGAAATCGACCTATCTGGTCGATATCGACTGAAGCATCGACACATACTCTGAGTGCCGAGATAGACCGAGAACACCAGCAAAAGAAGAGCACTCGATATCGACTATCTGAGGTCGATATCGACCAAGACCCAGAAATCGAGTAGAGCTGAGCCCGTCGAGTAGAAATAAAGAGGTCGATTTCGACTAAACCGGTCGATATCGACTGGATTTCAACACGGGTTGGGCACGCATTTCGAGATGCATATTGCAATTCTATCCATAAGAGCCACGGATTAACTACATATTTAGATAGATTCGACCTTGGGGATATTTACTTTTTACCCTAAAGGTTTCTTTAGTTATTTAGATATTTACCTTAAATAAAAGATCTAGCCTACTTGTTTGGATAGAGTTTAGATAGAAGATAGAAGATATTATCCTTGGATAGCGAGGATTAGTAGCCTATAAATAAAGCCTTACGGGGCTGGTTTTTATTCATTCAATCACACACACAATCAATAGAGTTAGAGTTAGAGAGAAGTTTAGAGTTTGGCGTTTGCGAGAGCCAACGTTGAGTTGTAAAGCTTCGGGAGTTTAAAGTTTGATGCAAGTTTCTTCTTTTTAATCAATGGATTTTGTTGCGATGAAGAGCGAGTAGTCGTCCCACTTCTAGGGTTGGGGTGAGCCCGAGGGTAGCCATGTAAGTACGTTTTTCCATAGTTGATTATGCGATCTCTTCTTCTACCCCGCGCTCAATACTTTGTGCGAGTTTAGGATCATTCCTTATTTACCTTATATGAAGTGAAAGTGGATTTTATATGTGAATTTGGATAGTAATTAGGTTTTGTCTGCGAAAATTGACATGAACCCTAATTATGAAAAAGGTAGAAACAATTAGGTTTTTATGCGAAAGCCTCTATCTCCCTAATTGGTGTTGAGAAAAGTTTAATCTTTTATGTGAATTGGTCATAATACATGCATGGTTACCGTTGTGGTGAATCCCTATCCTAGAAGCCTTTCATTCTATTGAAATAAAACCTTAAAAATTGTTGCTTTTTATTTCGTTTTCTTTATTTTCTATTTTTTTGCAAATCGACACCGACTAGAATTCTACTCGATATTGACTATTACTGTCTATATCGACCACCCTGCACCGAGCACTTCTTCGTCGACAGTTTTATGAGTCGACAGAGCTACTGACCCACTCGACATCGACCATTCAAGTCGATATCGAGTACTTATGTTGTTTTCTCTCTTCGCATGTTTTCTCTTCAGATCGACGTCGTCACTAGGAATCGACTGCCCCTGTCGATATCGACTGCTCAACTCGATATCGAGGCTTTTGGTCGACTTGCGCAGAGTTCGCAGAGACTATCCAGGAATTGCTGACTCGCCTCCTCGTGGATCGATCCTGATTCCCTTCCATTACAATGGGAGGAAGTCTTGTAATTTATTTGCTTGGACTAGGGTTCAGTTTGATATCTACTTGTATTTATTAGACTTGATTTCCTCCTTTATCAAATTTTGGCGTCGTTGTCGGGGAGGCTATCAATCGCGCCCTGTTTAGTCTATCTCACTCTTTTTCCTAGTGTTTTCTTACAGGTGTATGCGACGCGCTGATCGCATGCCTGAATTAGAAGGAGTAGACGACCCTGAACATTATCTCCATCTAAGGTCCTGAGTTCAAAGAATCATGGGAGACAATGAGACCCAGGCTCAGCAAATTGAGCACCTAAGGAAGCAAGTTGAGGACTTCACAACTAGAGAGGCAGCACTCAAAGAGCGTGCAGATAGGGAGGAGGAAGCTAGGAGGCAAATAGAAGCCCAAATCAAAGCCCTCCCTCAGAATGCCAAACAATACATGCACACTGTGCTCTCAGTGCCTGAATAGGCTATTCTTATCCCCCATTCTAATTTTGAGATAAAACCTAGTTTCTTAACTGAGATTAGGCGACCTCAATTTGAGGGGAAACCTAAATATTGTCCTCTTGAGCATATATCTTTATTCCTTGAATATTGTGACACTATTGCTGATGGACAAAGCCTTGAATATGTAAAACTAAAGGCTTTTTATTGGTCTCTTGCAGGGAAAGCCTTGAATATGTAAAACTAAAGCCTTGAATATGGCAAGTACATCTAACCATTATAATTTGAAAAATGGAAATAATATTTTTTAAAAAAAGAACATATAGCCAATAAGAATAGATCAATCGGTGACATATCTAAGTATTTAACCATACCCAATTAGTGTGTTTATTTATTCTCATTACAATTTAATGGAAATCCCATGTTCTGTATGTTTTGAAATACTACTGTGTATAGAAATTGTCCACATGGAGAGGCCGCATCCGAGGTGCGCACATAAAATAATAGATGCATTCTAGATCCGCTCTCTGTACGTATGTATTTTCTATATACAGAAATATTTTCAAACGTAAAGAACATGTGATTTCTCTTAAATTGTAAGAAGAAGAAATAAACACACTGAATAGGTATGATTCTCCTTTTCCTCTCCCATTGATCTGTGTTGGTACTTCCCTCCATTTTTCCTACTTGGTTGTGGGGTCCGATGGTGTAGTATTCAGGCTAATGGCGTAGTTTGTGGGTGCTCTTCCATGTTTATAGCGTCCAAAGTTGTGCAGTTCATTTCATGTCTACTTTTTATCTGAATTTATGTAGTCTGCTGGTCGATTCAATGGTGTAGTCTATTTCATCTTGTTGATTACTAGACGATCACGGTCGGAATTTGTGTAATATTGGTCTGATTTTTTTTCCTTGTTTTTGGGCTAATTTTTGGTTATTTGGATGAGAGTAACTTTTTGACGTTTCGGTTTTAGAATCCGACACCTGATTTTTTTTCCTTTTTCTTGTCCAGACAGTACCGCTCCCTAACTATGGTATGTTCCGTCCTCGGCCCGAACCATGAAGGCAACTCTGCGTGGGAAGGATGATAGTGGTTACAAAAGTGCTTAAGGCAGTTGGGCCAAGAAATTTCAATTTCCTGACAATTACAAAATTTCACTTTCCCGGCAATTATGTTGGGTAGGGTCGCGTCGCCTCAGCCATCACATCTGCTATGAATCTCCACAATATGTGATGAGTATGAATACATGCACAATGCACGTTGTACGAATAGAATAACCAATCCATTAAGCCTCATCCATGTCAAGCTAGAGAGAGCGCCGCCCGGTTGTCGGTTACTACCAGCCCCAACTTTGGTAATAGTTGATTTAATTTTTGTTAAACTACATTCAATTAAATGCAATAAAATCACATGTTGTAAGTCTATATCCATACCTAATCAGTGTGTTTATTCATTATTCTCCTTAGGTAGAACGCATCTAAGGTGCGCATGCATATTTGTGCGCATTCAGGGTGTACACTGTCTAACATGATATTTTTTGTGTACATAACTATTTTCAAACGTCAACAACATATGATTTCCCTGAAATTATAATGAGAAGAAATAAACACACTGAGTAGGCATGACTATATGGTTAGATATGTCACCGATTGATCTATTCTTATTGGCTATATTTAAAAAGAATTATTATTTGGTGCGTGTCATCGGGCATTTGGATGAGATTGTTGTTTAGAAACAACAATCTCATCCTGGTGGATGTGTTGAGATGTATGAGTTGTCGATTTTAGTTCGACTAATCTCATCGTCTTGTTCTTTTTCTCTTTCTTTGCATCATTTGCTCTTTTACTCGTTCCGGACGACCTCATTTCCTGATTTTCCCCAAAATGACAATATCAGGGAGAAATCACATTTTATTGAACGAGTAGAGCATGATATTGAATGAGAAATATGCAGAAGACTGAAATTGAATGAGAAAGATGAACTAGAAGCCCCTAATAGTAGGATGACAAAGGTGATTGTTAATCTTGTACACCAGATTCGGGTTTTGGATGTAAAGACAGAGATTTTTAAAAATTATTTTTATAATTATAGATTTTTATTTCAATTTAAAATTCATTTAATTTCTAAGCCTCTGAAATTTTTTGAAGGTTTCCGTCCTCGAGCAAGCAATTCACTTTAAATTCTTTCGAACGAATTCCGAAATGAACTTGTTATTCGATTTGAAAATGAATTCATCCCGCTTTGTTATTTCGGGTCTTACAATATTTTCGGGTTTTGTTATTTATTTCGGATTTGAATATTTATTTTAAATTTATTATAATCAAGTCAGGATAAGATCGGAAAGCGAGTTTCAGAATTTATTACCGGGTATCTATTTTGACTTTCATTTACACTCCCACACTCTAACTATCCCTCATCCCTACCCCTATTACCGATTTGTAGCTGCTACCCTATCCTATTCCATCCTTCTACTACTAACCTATCCTATTCTATCCTCCTACAACTTTCCTTTCCCATCCTATTTCATCCTTCTACTCTCCTACCCATCCTCCACCATCTCTCCTTCAAAAGGTCCAGCCACTCCATCACCACCATACCACCATTTTCTCCTCCTAGCTACAAGCTCCTCTCTTCTCCCTTTCTCCTTCACAAAGAGTCACAAAAACAACCCCTTGCCCTCTTGTTTCCGTCGAGCTAAACCACTCAAACACAGCCCCCCTTATCTTTGATTCGAGCCACCACCATCTGCCCCCTTTCTCTCCTGTTCTTTGCCACCAACTGAGCACCACTACTAGCTCCCTCTCCTCACCAATCATCGTCGTCGTCCAACAGCCACCAACATCCCCTCTTCGTCGTCGGAAAAGTCGAGCTCCCCTTGTTTACCGCGAAGAAGACGGCCTCCATTCCTCCTCACTCCCGTGAAGTATCCAAGCTCCACCTCCCTTCGAGTAGTAGCAGTAACGACTAGGAGACACCGTCGACGCCCAGGAGCCCTCCTTTGAAGCCAGGTCGAGTCATATTCGCACCCATATCCCCTGATTTTTCGGTTCCACTTCGGTAAGCTCTGAACATCCCCTTTTCGACTCGAATCTGTGCAAAGCATGAACCTTAACACCCCCCCCCCCCCCCCTTCACTCTCCCAGGACAAGTACACTTCGAGTCCAACTTCGTCGGAGCCGAATCGAGCCCATTGGACGTTTTTCCGGCGAGGCCTTTAAACCCCGGTGAGCACCTTCTTCTTCCATTTTTTTCGGGGCATTCTGTGTTGCTTGATGTCGGGGAGAGCTCGTGAGGGGGGTCATGTTGAACCATCGCCGGCGGGAGCCTCCCCTTCCTCTTCTTCTTTCCGTTCTCGAACAGCGGCATTGGGGGAGGGAGATGAACATTGTTTTGCGGGTTGGTTTTCTATTTCTTTTGTTTTGGTTCAGCTCAGTTCTTATTTAAATAAAAAAAAGGGAAAAACCGGTTCGGTTCATCAGAGGTAGGGTTGGGCTCGGATCTGGGCCGGGTTTCGGATTCGAGTTTGGGCTTTGTTTCGGGTGGGCCGGCCTGGCTTGTTTGTTTCATTTGTTTTATGTGTTTATATGATTTATTTAGTTGTTTTGCTAGGTTATAATTATAATTATTATATGACTTATGAATTTAATTATTATTTAATTTAATTCTGAAATATCATTATAAATATTATTAAGAAATATTCTGAGTATTTAAATTATTATTTTATATTATTAAAAATCTGATTTTTAAATATTATTTAGTTAATTGATTATATTTTTTTAATGTCTGAATGTTATTTAAATACTTTATGGTTTGAGATTCATTATATGGTTAAGTTATTTAATTATCTTTTCTCTGATATATTTATCTAGTTATTTAATTTGATTTGTTGAGAATTATTATGTGAATGATTTTTTGTTAAGTTTGGCATTTAAATGGTTAGTTGGATTATTTAAGTAGTTAATATATTTCTAAAATGTCAGAATTTAATAATAATATAACTTTTGGAAATTCGTTTAAGGATTCAAATGTTCAATGTCGAGATTTGGCTAAGTATGATTTTAAAAGAATTGTTTGAGTATCGAGTTGATTTCCTTGAGATTTAAATGGCTATGACTAACTTTGAAACCGACTTATTTGGACTTAACTTGGAAAATTGTTTGAAGAGTCTTACTTGTGAATTTATGTGAATATGATATGGGTATGAGTTCCAAGTATGAGTGTTATTTGAAATCTTGAGTTGATGATTATAGAAGAAATTTGGCCCAAAGGCCTTCGGTTTTTGGGCCATTTACAATTTGTCCTAGGGATTTACCTTTGCTAGTAAATGCCCAAAATATTTTCGTAATACCATGTTTGCCCTTGTTTTAATTTAACCCCTTCCCCTTCTTCAACCATTCAAATCTCCTCCCCCGCTTCCCGTTCCAAGCTTCCCTCATCTTGCGCCGCTTCTTCGACTGCGATTCGAAGTCATGCCCCTCCTCCGACTGCGATTCGTATTACAATTTTCGTATTGATTTTCGATCGTTTTCGCCCTTGATTTGGGTTCCAGCTGTGTGGTCGATCCTCCTCTCTCGAATCCAAGCTCGGGGACTGCTTCCGAGCGGCGAAGATCCGCCGCTCCGACCGTTGATTTGGCGTTGGATGATTTCGAATTGAAGGACGATTGCTTGGAGGATGACGACCTCGTTGATTACAGCTCGCCGACCACCTGTGTGCCGCGGATTTGTGATCGCTGACGACGAGGATGATGAGGTTGTGGCTGGAAATGGAGACGAGTTGGTTGAATTAAAGTTGGAGGAGGATTCAGTCCACAGAGGAGGTCGAGCTGGAAAAGGCCGAAGAGGTGGTCTGGGCTGTGCAATACATTTAATTGTGGAATGGGGCTGTGCAATACATTTAATTGTGGAATGTGAGGGGTGGGTTGGGGATAGTGCTACAGGGGATTAAAATTCATATTTTTATTTCTAATTCCATCTAGGCTTGTTTCATTATTTAATTAAGTTAGAATTTATAAATTTTGGTAATTTAATTCCATCTAAGCTTATTTGATTAAGTTAGAATTTATAAATTTTGGTTTTAGTGTTATATAATTTTAAAGGAGTTGGGATTAAAATTCATCTTCTTATTTCTAATCCCGAATTAAGCGATGACAGTGTCTATGACCTTATTTTTGTAGTGGTGACAGTGTATATGACCCTATTTTTATTCTGATTACAGCGTCTATGACCCTCTTACCCATTCATATATTAGAAGAGAATTGTCACCACATGTATTTTGGCTTCTCATTAGCTCCTATAGGGTTTGTGATTCCCTTGTCCTAGTGTTTTCCTTTGGTTACAGTGCCTATGACCTTGTTTTTATAGTGGTGACAGTGTCTATGATCCTGTAACCACATGTATTTTGACAAGTACTCCTTATATTCTCTTTAGTTTTAATAATAATAATAATAATAATAATAATAATAATAATAATAATAATAATAATAATAATAATAATATATTTTGAACATAATTAGCCCTCCTTGTCATACGATATTTCTTTGGTGACACTGTCACCACATGTTTTTTTGCTGGATTTTCCTTTGGCTACAGTGTATATGATCTTGTTTTTGTAGTGGTGACAGTGTCTATGACCCTGTTTTTATTTTGATTACAGCGTCTATGATCCCTTTACCCATTCATTTATTAGAGGAGAACTGTCACCACATGTATTTTGGCTTCTCATTAGCCCCTATAGGGTTTGTGCCTCCCTTGTCGTAGGGTTTTCCTTTGATTACAGTATCTTTGACCCTTTTTTCATAGTTGTGACAGTGTCTATAACCCTGTTTTTCATTTTGGTTACAACGTCTATAGGGTTTCCTTTGATTACAGTGTCTATGACCTTTTTTCATAGTGGTGACAGTGTCTATGACCCGGTTTTTATAGTGGTGACATTGTCTATTATCCTGTTTTCATAGTGGTTACAGTGTCTATGACTCTCTTAGCCATTCATATATTGAAGGAGAACCGTCCACCTAATGTCTTTTGGCTTCTCATTAGCCCCTTTAGGGTTTGTGCTTACCTTGTCCTAGGGTTTTCCATTTGGTGACAACAATCATCTCTTAATGACGTACTGTACTTAACATTTTAGGGTTTAGGGTTTAGGATTTAGGGTTTAGGGCCTTGGCCCTAAACCCTAATAACTTAACCCTAAACCCTATCAAACTTACGAGTGCAATCTCTACTTCAGCATCGTTGTGTTGATTTTGTCGAAGGATGATCTGACACACCGAGACGAGTGCTTGAACAGTGGCTGCTAAGCGGCTGTTTCACGAAGCTCCAAAGTGTCCGACAATGGCGGTTAGCGATTTTGTATAAATTTGAGAGGGGTTTTTGCACGAAAACCATCCTTGAGAGATGTAGAACGTGATTGAGTGGGTAGAAGGCTTGGATTTAGGGTTGAACGGTTGATGCCGAGATGCTCTTCGGCGAGATATTCGACTACTTGCGGATGAGATCGGACGGAGAGGAGGTCAAGCAACGACGGCGGCGGATGCCGGAGGAGGAACACCGGGGATTGGTCGGGGCGGATGCCGGAGGAGAGGCCGAGAGGTAGAGCGCCAGAGGAGACTTCAATGGCGGCAGGCCGGCAACCAGTGAGATCGAGAGGCGAGAGGACACGAGAGGGAGAAGAGGAAAAACAAGGATTAAAACAGTAGGGGCAAAATTGGAAATTTTGGACACTCTCCTAATTTATCCCCTCTTTTGTCCTAGGGCTTAATTTTTGCCCAAATTATGGACACTTACCAAAAAAAACCCATGATTATAAGGCCTGATGTGTTCATATATGCAAAGACAGAGATTTTTAAATATTATTTTTATAATTATAGATTTTATTTCCGATTTAATATCTATTTAACTCCTAAGATTCCGAAAAATTTTGAAAATTTTCATCTTCGAGCAAGCGATTTTCTTTTATTCCTTTGAGAAGAATTCCGGCACGAACTTGTTATTTGATTTGAAAACGAACTTATTCTGCTTTATTATTCTGGGGGCTTGGAAATATTTTTGGGCTTCGTTATTTATTTTGGATTCAAATGTTTATTTTGAATTTATTTTAATATAAAGTCGGAAAGTGGGTTTTGAGGTTTATTCCCTCACCCCTACTCCCTATTCCATCTGTCATTCACCTGCTCCTCCTCTCTTCACTTTTCATTTTCTGTCATTCACCCCCATCACTCCTCCTCCTGCACTTCATTCGGCTACATCAAAAGAGCCCTCCTTTCCCTTTTGATTTATCACCACCAACCCCCGTCGACAACCCCACCCTCCTCCTTCGTTCTGGCAGCCAGCAGCCCCCACGACACCGCCAATGTTGGATCTAAAAGATTGAATTTTGTGGGCAAATCTCAATTTAATTACTGCTTGACTAAAACCAATTACAAATCTGTTTAAATAGGATAAGAAATAACAAAGCAATCCTAAAAATATGGCCACTTCTACCAATATCCACACCACTATCAATTAATAAATTAATTAACTAAATAAATTCAAATCCTAATCTCTCTAACCTAAAACACGTCTTTGCCCACTACCTAATTAAAACCAAAAACATTAATTAAGAAACCCTAAAACTAATTTAATTTGAAGCACGTTCAACACTATCCCTTGCTTCAAACTCTCCTGCAATTATTGGATGTCTTCAATTAGAGCACTTCTCTCTTGAACTTCATCTTGACTTGAATATAGATGCACTTTATCATCTAAAAGAGCTTTTCTTCGACAACTTCTTGTGCCATGTGTGACTGCTCTTCTTCAACTTGAAACCTGCACTTTCTTTGGATATGACCAAATCGCTTGCACTTGAAATGTTAAGGTTTACCTTTATGCCAACAACTATCTTCCTTGTGGCCAAATTTCTTGCAATGGTTGCATTGAATCGAACCCCTTTGCTTAATGGAGTCGTTTCGATCATTGCCATCCCTTGTTGATTTTTCTTCCTTCACCTGGAAGACCTTCTCTTCTATACTCTCATCAGATCTATTGATCCAATCCTCATGAGCCAACAATGAGCCCATTAATCCCTCAAAAGATAAATCGGACAAATCCCTGGATTCTTCAATAGCAGCAACAACATGGTCATACTTTTTAATTAGGGATCTCAACACTTTTGCAACAATAGTTTCATCCGTGATCCTTTCACCATAGGACCTCATTTGAATTACAACCCCAGACACTCTAGACAAATAATCTTGAATAGACTCTTTCTCTTTCATCGCTAGCGTTTCAAATTCACGACGAAAATTTTGCAATTTCACAACAATTACCTTCTTGTCGCCAAAATACTCTTGCTTGAGTATCTCCCATGCTTCATGAGACGTGCTAGCTGATGATATTCTGGGAAATATATCATCATCTATTGCAGATTGGATGAGAAACAACGCCTTTGCATCCTTCTTGCGATTTTCTCTCAATCGCTGGTCGGGATCAACCGGTGATGGATCCAGTTCTTCATATCCTTGCTCCACCATGTCCCAAAGCTCTTGAGACTTGAACAAGGTCTTCATCTTCAAACTCCATAAATGGTACTTTTTCCCTTTGAAAATTGGAATTAGAGCATTTGATGCAAGGTTAATTCCATTGGCACCCGACATCGCTCTTCAAATTTTGTGTTTTATCTCTAAAACACTCTCTTTTTTTTTTCTTATGCTTGCACTTAGCAAAGGTACGTCTCTCCTTGTTTTTTTTTCTTCTCTTTCTCTGGTGGAAAGTAGAAGAGATGTATGAAGCAGTACACCCACACCAAGCTTTCTAACCCTGGCTCTGATACCAAATGTTGGATCTAAAAGATTGAATTTTGTGGGCAAATCTCAATTTAATTACTGCTTGACTAAAACCAATTACAAATCTGTTTAAATAGGATAAGAAATAACAAAGCAATCCTAAAAATACGGCCACTTCTACCAATATCCACACCACTATCAATTAATAAATTAATTAACTAAATAAATTCAAATCCTAATCTCTCTAACATAAAACACGTCTTTGCCCACTACCTAATTAAAACCAAAAACATTTATTAAGAAACCCTAAAACTAATTTAATTTGAAGCATGTTCAACCTCAACACCACCCTGATTCACCTTCACCTCCCCTGTTCCAAGTTCCTTTCCCCGCCTCATTCTTCGATTAATCCAAACGAAGCTCACCCAGCCATTGAGCTTTCAAATGAAACTCACTTACCACGCCACCACCTCCGGAAGCACTTCGCCTCCACGGCTCCACCTCCGATGACTTCGGCAGTTCTCCGGCTCAGGCGACCCACCGTCAGCCCCGGGCGAGGAAGATGAACGCAGACGAGCCCGAACCGAACTTCCGACAAGCTCCGACGAACCTCGGTGAGCCTCCTTCCTTTCATCTTCTTTTCCTAGACTTTAGGAACCTTGTTTTCCTTGAATCCTTGTTTCCGGGGGAAGAGCGACGCCATTGTTGAGCAAGAGGGCTCGAGCGAGGACGAGCAAGAGCGGGGGCGGCGACGAGAATGAGCGAGCTAGGACATGTGAGTGAGGAGGGGGAGATGCGAGAGTGCCAGAGGGCGAGCGAGAGAGCATAAGAGCGGACGAGCGAAGAGCTTGAGCGAGGCTGAGTGAGGAAGTGGGCGAGAGTTTGAGTGAGAGAGGAGAGAATCCGGTGAGGTCGAAGGGATCGCGAGTTCGGCATGGGCGAGCAGGGGAACAGGTCAAATGTTGAAGATGAAGTTGAGCTGTACTAGTGGGGACCTTTGTTTCTTTCGTTTTTCTTTTTTTTTTTAATTTTTTTTTCATTGGGTTGATAAACTGAAAGGAGAAAAGGAATGAAGGTTGGGCAGGCTTGAAGCATGGGCCGGATTTTGTTTTGGGCCAGATCCGAGTGTATTATTGGGAGAAAATTACAGAAAATAAAAGAGCTTAGGGAGTGGGTTGGGCTAATGGGTTTCGTTTCGGGTTTAAATGGGGCCGAATTTGGATTGTTTTAAGGGTTTTGTTTACTTATATTGTTACATTATTTATATAATTTGGTATTTAATTATTATTAATTTATTCTACTGATTTATTTATTTATTTATTTATTCTTTATTTAGTTACTTATTTTAAGTTATTTAAAATCTTATTTATTTGAGTGTTTAATTGGTTATATATGCTATTTTGAGATTGTTAAGTGTTTTTTTATAGTCCATTAACTTGTTAATTCTTTATTATTTATTAAATTATTTGAGTATATATTCTGAATTATTTAGATTATTTATTTAATATGATGTGTGAGGAATTTATTTAGGTGCATAATCTATTTGTTAACTATCTGCATTTAAATGGTTAGTTTAAAGGGGTGGATGTTTTATATATTGAATTTGGCTAAAAGTATGATTTAAAAAAAAGATTATTTAACTAACGACTTGACTTATTTCAAAATCAAATAACTGTTAGAAACTTTTGAACCGATTTGTTTGGAACTTGAATTGTTAAATTGATTGATGAACTTCGCTAGAGAATTATATGAGTCGAGTTATGAATAAACGTGGATAAAGAACATGACTTGAGATTTTGGCATTTGAGATGATTGATGGACATGAGTTAAGGGAATTGATGTTATGAGATAGCTTGAGATTGGAAGATAACGAGTTGATGAGTTGATGATATTGACGATAAGACGATACACGATGTTATACGAAGAGATATGATGATATGAGATGGTTGAGATAATGATGATGTTATGACTAATAATTGATGGATAAATTATGTGCAGTGGTAAATGGATCCCGTTCTGTGCAATATACTCATACACGTTCATTAATACTCTTTAGGTGATCTGTGACTCGCTTACTTGCCCTCATACTGCTTTTGTCTTGCTGATCTGCCACTCCAGGTAAGTCCTCCGGGGCTTACTCAAGTTAGAACCTCATGCTTGATATGTCATATAGTGTGTAGGTGTTGCATATGCATAAGAGCATGCCATGTAGTACCATGCTTAGGATTCACACTTATGAATGAGCATCCGTCTTCTTTATGCATTTGGAAAGAGAACGGTTGTTATCTATGAGTCTTAGAGAGTCTTTGCTAGGGTCATAGGACAACCCAACACTATCGGATTTGTCCTGATAGAGTCATCTGAGTGTATGATTTCATGATTTATATATATATGACTGCGGCGGTGACCGAGAGTACAACCCCGGCTGAGGTGTGGACTGAGGCATGAGATATACTGCGGCACCGACCGAGTCGTCCGACCCCGGTTGAGGCGGACCTCTGACCCCAGCTGAGGTACGGATATAAGAGAGATACCCGCCCTGATTGAGGCATGGGTTTGAGAGATATGGGGATATGCCACTTGGCATTCTATGTGGATCCATTTAATCGCTTTCTGCATATATATAAACTGTCAGCTTGCTTGTGTGTTTAATATTCCTGCACTGCATTAGATCATCCTTTATTTAGGTATAGGCATATTATATGTCCTTAGCGAGGTCTTCAGGGCCCGTATGAGTGGCTCGACCTTGACTCGTGGTATAGTTTCAGGTATTTGATCCTTTCTTGTTCTGTGCTGCCATGACGAGGGTTTCTTTTGGGACATTTAGCTGATCAAGAGATTGATTTACCGCTAGACTTGACGCTTTGGAAGTTTATGCTCGTTTATTTTGGTTTTGACCCGGCTCTGCCGACGCAACTTGAATCGTCGATTCCCTTTGATTACATTTTGAACTAAAAATGGTTTTGAGCGACTTAGTCAAGTAGGACAGGTTATGGTCCCCAATAGACCTCTCGCAAATTGAGGGTACGAAATCCCTTCTTTCACGTGCTAATACTCTGTTTTGAAACTCAACCCGTACTCGAATTGCAAGATCTGAACGAAGGTATCCAATCCTTCGAAACGTAACCCGAATATTTATATTTGGGCCGTTACAAAGGTGGTATCAGAGCTTGGGTTGCGCAATTCGAGTACAAATGGGTTAAAGTATGATTTTGAAAATCTTCCAATGTTGTTAAAGGATTTTGAAGAGTTTTAAAGGGCAAAATGAATTTAATATGGATAAAAATGAACAACGCTTAATAAACTTGATTTAAAATAAGGAAAATCGGAAAAGCAAAATCGAGTGGGTAGAAAGGCGATAGACCATCCCTTTTGGATGTAGACTTGGGAAAGGGTAGGCAAAATCTAGCTTTATATTTACAGAGGGCCTGGAAGACTCCAAGGAGTTTGCACCGCGGTGGTTGGAGTAGCGGGGTAGGATATAGAGGTCGAAAGGATAGTTGCCCCTCCGGTCAGTTGCCCCTCGAAGGGTAGCTTCTAGGTAGATTCTGTGGCTTTATATAAATTGGGCCCGAGGGCGACCCCCCTCCAAGGGGATCAGATTAATTGTTGCTGATTGATTTTGTGTTAAGTGTTATCTTCCTTGAGGAAGAATTCTGTTGTTTAATCGACTTAATATTTGTTGGCTATGATTTGAACTTCTGTGCGAATTGGATAGCGGGGGAGCCCTTCCTTACTCTATAGTCGGGATTTCAATTCTTGTGAAGCATTCTTTCCCATTATTCAACTGTCTGTGTCATTTTCTTTCAATTCGCCTTCTGTTCAACAGATTTCTAGTTAAGGCTGAGGATTGTTGATGAGTGTCTATTCTTTTCATTCCGCTTTTCTCTTCTCTTATCTCCTCTTATGCCCTTAAATGATGTCTTATCGATCCTTTCCTTTTCCTTCTTTTTCCTTCCTTTTCTTTTCCTTCCTTTTCTCTCCTTTTACTATTCTTTTCTTCTTCTTCTCTTTCTTTTATCCTCTTTCATAGATATTCTTATTGAGTCTTTTGGATGGTATTGCTATTTTCCACGGGAAATTAGGTCGGGGCCGTGTCCTTAGTCTTGATACCTTCAATCTTGGTCCATAAGTGACTCCGTAAGTATTATGGGTTGTCCGCTTGTGTCCCCCCCCCCATCTTATTTAATTTAGAACCTATGTGTTATCTCTTTGGAACGAACGGCGACATGTGGGAAGGAACAACTAGCTGGGCAACACTAGAGCGGCGCAGCGGAAGTGTGGTGGACACATAACCTACAAGTCTCAGAACTGACGTCATTAGCAGCATTGAAGGACGAGTACGCAGAGAACTCATAGATATGCCTTAGGAAGGGGCGCTCTCCATTCGAGCTACCGGTCAATTATGTGATGAACGAGAATGATGTTGTGCGATAGTCCTAGATTCGATAGGATAGTGAATTTCGATACATTGGTGTTGATATTTTGAGTTAGTGAGTATCGCTTGCTTTACTTTTTCCTATGAGGTGTGAGTTATCGATGCTGGATTATGATTTCTTTTTTCGGTAAAGTCAGAGGGGCGATGGGAAGGCTAGAAGTTGTAGATTCGATCGAGGAAAGTGTGGGGTGGAGTCATAGAAAGGAGACTTTGGCTTAGGCAGGATCGAGTGAATTCTAGAGCTGATAGGAGATGGTAGTTAGGGACTTTCAGATGAGCCTTCTAGGTAGGCCTTAGATGGGCAATAGGATGAAAATGGAAAGAATTGCGGGAATAAGGTTGTAGTGTAGGTGAGTAATTTGGATGAAGGATAGAGTAAATTCGTTTAGGTATCTTTGAGGGAGGATTTTTCGTAGGGAGGATATGATGATAGATGGGTTGTCATACTAAGAGTGGAAGTGATGTTGTTGAGGAACTAGTTTTGGATGGAGATAAGGTTCGAGTAGCTAGGATTGCTTAAGGAATTGTAGACCGTGGGACTTAGGTTGTTCGTATTGTGAAGTGGGAATGACTTTGGTAAGGAATGAATTATGGATATCGTTAAGGTTTGAGGGACTAGGACTGCTTGGAAATTGTGGATCTTGGGATTTGAGTTGTTTGTATGATAAGGAGTAGGATGTGAGATCAATATTGAGGTTGCTCTTGGGAATTCAGGATACTTGCTAGAATCATAATTGGAGGAACACTAGAGGCAAGATTGGAAGATTTTTAGAATAGGAAGAAATCGCAATTGGCATGCGTGACAATGATTTGAATGTTAAGGTGCTAGGGAAAGAAACATGAGATTTGAGGAAAGGCTTATAGCGAAGAAAAGGTATCGTTAAGGTTGATCATGAGTTTGATTGATTGGATTTAGAGATAGGAAGATTCTGAATGATGAATATGGGAACTAGTCCAGGTGCAGGATATGATGATACAAATCGTTAATGGATTTTGGGGAGGAAATAAATTGTGATGCCTTGGGTGAATCCGAATAAGATTGGTATAGAATTTCTCTTGGAAAGAGGGTTGGTGGTTGAGGTCATTAAGAGGTAAGGTGTCGTTGTTGAGGATTGTAGTCTAAGGCGAGTTAGGAGTATATGGCAATAAGAAGCTAGTACAAGATGGATTGAGGGCTCGTGATCGATTGAGGGTATAGTGGGACTTTGAATTGGTATTGTGAATGAGAGAGATTTTTATGACCTTTTGGGAAATGTAGAGATACGATTCGGTTTGGAGATATTCTAGTGAGTTAGATGAGTAATACATGTTGATGGCCACTTGGGTATAGGTGCGGTTGAGGAGACCAGATGGGTCGTGTTACGGGTTTAGCTCTAGTTGGCTCTAACTTAGAATTTGGCTAGTGAGGACATATGGTAGTGATAGGACTTTCCGGCCTAGCTTAGTAAGGTGCTTGTGTCATTTGGGGTATGTGAGCAGCTTAAGAAATGAACACTTACTTGCGATATTGAGGATACAGAATGCGAGGATGTAACTATGTGAGGATGGCAATAGGGGTTGGTTCATAGAGGTGGATTAGAAATGAGTGTGCTTTTCGTGAGAAGTAGGATAAGAGTAGTGGAGCGATTCACGGACTGTGGAGATAATGATCAAATGGATTCTTGAGGAGATATGAGGAATAAATGAATTTGGTAGGGAATACCTAGATTGATCTTGATAGAGGTCTTGGCAAGGACTTGGGATATTAGACTTGGTATGTGATTACTTGGAGGATAATGGATGTAGACGTATGAGGATTAATTGGTCAGCTGGAAAGTTTAGGATCGTGAGTTAGAGGTCGTGTGTAAGTTGATTTTGAATTTGAGTTGGAGGTCGTGAGCTGGAGAAACTCGTTGACTAGAGCGTCGAGGTATATAGTGGATTAATTTGAATTTAGGCTTTAACTCGTGAACTTTTCAGGAAAAACTGAAGAGAACATTTATGAGTTTTGGATATAAGATAAGCGTGATTTGGATGCATTAGGGAATTCAGAATCTGATTTGAGTTGATGGACATAGCTTAGACCTGATTTTGATTTCGGGAGCTCGCTGGTGAGGTGTAAGCTAATGGTTATATTCTTATCCGATCAGTAACTATATACAGATTCCCTCGGCTTCATGGCCTATCGATATGTATATGTGGTACTTGAAAAAAAATGATTGATAGTGACATGCAGATCCTATGATATGTAATGTGTTGACCTCTGATGTATTGCTATGTGATATTCTGGTATGCCAATGCTGGAATGAAGATGTTTTGAGCTTTGATGTGATGCTAGATCTTGATGTTGATGAACCTTGATGGTTGACTTGATTACGTTGCGATATGAGATGTATGTTACCTTGCTTTGATTCAGTGATTATACCAATGCGTGGTTGTACCTCTCGGGTTGTTAGTTGTGTGCAAATTTCTATGAGTATATGATATGTTGATATCTTGAACTGGAAATGATGAGACCAACCTTGAAAATGAACCTAAGAAGTGAAAGTGGGACTATCCCCTAAAGGTGGATTAACTGCTTCATTAGATTTGAAAATCTGGTTGACTGGCATAGGAAGATCTAACTTGAGTTTTCGAAGGGTATGGATTGCTTTTAAAAAGGATTTTAGTCTCGAGGACGAGACTTGTTTTTAGAGGTAGATAGTGTAAAGACAGAGATTTTTAAACATTATTTTTATAATTATAGATTTTATTTCCGATTTAAGACCTATTTAACTCCTAAGATTCCGAAAATTTCGAAAATTTCCATCTTCGAGCAAACGATTTTCTTTTATTCCTTCGAGAAGAATTCCGGCATGAACTTGTTATTTGATTTGAAAACGAACTTATTCTGCTTTATTATTCTGGGGGGCTTGGAAATATTTTTGAGTTTCGTTATTTATTTTGGATTCAAATGTTTATTTTGAATTTATTTTAATATAAAGTCAGAAAGTGGATTTTGAGGTTTATTCCCGACATTAATTTTGACTTTTATACCTCTTTATACAACCTCACACCTAGTCCCTCACCCTTACTCCCTATTCCATCTGTCATTCACCTACTCCTCCTCTCTTCACTTTTCATTTTCTAACATTCACCCCCCCCCCCACCCCATCACTCCTCCTCTTGCACTTCCTTCGGCTACATCAAAAGAGTCCTCCTTTCCCTTTTGATTTATCACCACCAGCCTCACCACAAACCCCCATCGACAACCCCACCCTCCTCCTTCGTTTTGGCAGCCAGCAGCCCCCACAACACCGCTAAGAGCTCCACCTCAACACCACCCTGATTCACCTTTACCTCCCCTGTTCCAAGTTCCTTTCCCCGCCTCATTCTTCGATTAATCCAAATGAAGCTCACCCAGCCCTTGAGCTTTCAAATGAAACTCACATACCACGCCACCACCTCCGGGAGCACTTCGCCTCCACGACTCCACCTCCGATGACTTCAGCAGTTCTCCGGCTCAGGCGACCCACCGTCAGCCCCGGGCGAGGAAGATGAACGCAGACGAGCCCGAACCGAACTTCCAACAAGCTCCGATGAACCTCAGTGAGCCTCCTTCCTTTCATCTTCTTTTCCTAGTCTTTAGGATCCTTGTTGTCCTTGAATCCTTGTTTCCAGGGGAAGAGCGACGCCATTGTTGAGCAAGAGGGCTCGAGCGAGGACGAGCAAGAGCGGGGGCGGCGGCGAGAATGAGCGAGCTAGGACATGTGAGCGAGGAGGGGGGGATGCGAGAGTGCTAGAGGGCGAGCGAGAGAGCATAAGAGCGGACGAGCGAAGAGCTCGAGCGAGGCTGAGCGAGGAAGTGGGCGACAGTTTGAGTGAGAGAGGAGAGAGTCCGGTGAGGTCAAAGGGATCGCGAGTTTGGCGTGGGCGAGCAGGGGAGCAGGTCGGATGTTTAAGAAGAAGGTTGGGTTGTCTTGAAGCTTGGGCGAGATTTTGTTTTGGGTCAGATCCGAATGTATTATTGGGCCAAAATTACATAAAATAAAAGAGCATAGGGAGTGGGTTGGGGCGTTGGGCTAATGGGTTTTGGTTTCGGGTTTAAATGGGGCCGAATTGGGATTGTTTTAAGAGTTTTGTTTACTTATATTGTTACATTATTTATATAATTTAGTATTTAATTATTATTAATTTATTCTACTGATTTATTTATTTTTTAATTATTCTTTATTTAGTTACTTATTTTAAGTTATTTAAAATCTGATTTATTTGAGTGTTTAATTGGTTGTATATACTATTTTGAGATTGTTAAGTGTTTTTTTATAGTCCATTAACTTGTTAATTCTTTATTATTTATTAAATTATTTGAGTATATATTCTGAATTATTTAGATTATTTATTTAATATGATGTGTGAGGAATTTATTTAGGTGCATAATCTATTTGTTAACTATTTGCATTTAAATGGTTAGTTTAAAGGGGTGGATGTTTTATATATAGAATTTGGCTAAAATTATGATTTTAAAAAAAGATTATTTAACTAACGACTTGTCTTATTTCAAAATCAAATAACTGTTAGAAACTTTTGAACCGATTTGTTTAGAACTTGAATTTTGAAATTGATTGATGAACTTCGCTAGAGAATTATATGAGTCGAGTTATGAATAAATGTGGATTAAGAGCATGACTTGAGATGTTGGCATTTGAGATGGTTGATGGACATGAGTTAAGGAAATTGATGTTATGAGATAGCTTGAGATTAGGAGATAACGAGTTGATGATAATGATGATAAGAGGATACACGATGTTATATGAAGAGATATGACGATATGAGATAGTCGAGATAATGATGATGATGTTATGACTAATAATTGATGGATAAATTATGTGTAGTGGTAAATGGATCCCGTTCTGTGCAGTATACTCATACACGTTCATTAATACTTGTTAGGTGATCTGTGACTCGCTTACTTGCCCTCATGCTTCTTTTGTCTTGCTGATCTGCCACTCCAGGTAAGTCCTCCGAGGCTTACTCAAGTTAGAACCTCATGCCTGATGTGTAATATAGTGTGTAGGTGTTGCATATGCATAAGAGCATGCCATGTAGTACCATGCTTAGGATTTACACTTATGAATGAGCATCCGTCTTCTTTATGCGTTTGGAAAGAGAACGATCGTTATATGTGAGTCTTAGAGTCTTTGCTAGGGTCATAGGACAACCCAACATCATCGGGTTTTTCCTGATAGAGTCATCTGAGAGTATGATTTCATGATTTATATATATAAAACTACGGCGGTGACCGAGTGTCCAACCGCGGCTGAGGTGTGGACTGAGGCATGAGATATACTGCGGCACCGACCGAGTCGTCAGGCCCCGGTTGAGGCGGACATCCAACCCCGGCTGAGGTACGGATATAAGAGAGATACCCGCCCCGATTCAGGCATGGGTTTGAGAGATATGGGGATATGCCACTTGGCATTCTATGTGGATCCATTTAATCGCTTTCTGCAAATATATAAATTTTCAGCTTGCTTGTGTGTTTAATATTCTCGCACTGCATTAGATCATCCTTTATTTAGGTATAGGCATATTATGTCCCCAGCGAGGTCTTCAGGGCCCGCATGAGTGGCTCGACCTTGACTCGTGATATAGTTTCACGTATTTGATCCTTGCTTGTTCTGTGCTGTCATGACGAGGGTTTCTTTTGGGATGTTCAGCTGATCAAGAGATTGATTTACCACCAGACTTGATGCTTTGGATGTTTATGCTTGTTTATTTTGGTTTTGACCTGGCTCTGTCGAGGCAAGTTGTATCGTCGATTCCCTTTTATTACGTTTTGAACTAAAAATGGTTTTGAGTGACTTAGTCAAGTAGGACAGGTTATGGTCCCCAATGGACCTCTCGCGAATTTAGGGTATGAAATCCCCTCTTTCACGTACTAATACTCTATTTTGAAACTCAACCCATACTCGAATTACAAGATCCGAACGAAGGTATCCAATCCTTCAAAACGTAACCCGGATATTTATATTTGGGCCGTTACAATATATGAATTATCAAGTGATGAAATATGAGATGTTATATGATGATGCATGATAAGATGGCGAGTAAGATATTAAATGTGAGATGATTGATGGAAATGAGTTAAGGACATTGATGTTATGAGATAGTCGAGATAATGATGATGATGTTATGACTAATAATTGATGATAAAATATGTGTAGTGACAAATGGATCTCGTTCTGTGAAGTATGCTTATACATGTTCATTTATAATTGCTAGGTGATCTGTGACCTACTTGCTTATCCTCTTGCTGCTTTCCTCTTGCTGATCTGCTATTTCAGGTAAGTCCTCCGGGGCTTACTCAAGTTAGAACATCATGCCTGATGAGTCATATAGTGTGTAAGTGTTGCATCCCGCATATTCATATAGTAGCATGCTTAGGTTGCACAATTAATCGAGCATCCGTATTCTCTTTACGTATGGTAGAACGGTCGTTAGCCCGTTACATTGTGAGTCCTAGAGTCATTTGCTAGGGTCATAGGACGACCCAGTCTCATCGGGTTTGTTCCTAATCGAGTCTGATATCATACCATGAGAAAGAAAGAAATAAAATAATGACATATGAAATGAGACATGACACATGATATATGACATGATGAGATGTTGCTATATAGCATTGAACGCGACCGGTTCCTGCACTAACAAGCATGGGTGCGGGAGTAGGAGAGGGATATGCCTCTTGGCATTCTGTGCGGGATCCCATTTAATCGCTTTCTACATATATATAAACTATCAGTATGCTTGCGTGTTTAATATTTCTACACTGCATTAGATCATCATTTATTTAGGTATAGGCATATTATATGTCCTTAGCGACGTCTTCAGGGCCCGTATGAGTGACTCGACCTTGACTCGTGGTATAGTTTCAGGTATTTGATCCTTACTTGTTCCGTGCTTCCACGACGAGAGTTTCATCTGGGACGTTAAGCCAAGCGAGAGAGTGACTTACCACAAGACTTGACACTTTGGATGTTTATACTCGTTTATTTTGTTTTTGACCCGGCTCAGCCGAGACAAGTTGTATCGTCGATTTCCTTTTATTTTGTTTTGAACTAAAATTGGTTTTTAAGCGACTTAGTCAAGTAGGACAGGAGGGGTACCTAACGGCCCTATCGCGAATTTAGAGTGCGAAATCCCTTCTTTGAGCACTAAAAACTTTATTTTAAAACTCAACCTGTACTCGAATTGCATGATCCGAACGAAGGTATCCAATCCTTTGAAACGTAACCCGAATATTTATATTTGGGCCGTTACATTGGAGACAGTTGAGAGGGAACAGAAGACTGAAATCGAGGGGATTATGAAGAAGAAAACATATTTAGATATGGAGAAGAGAATAACATAAGAGTTTTTAGAGGAGGAAAATCTAACTAGTGTAGTTTGAGAAATGCAAATGAAGCAAGGATAAATGAGAGATCTTATGATATCTCTATTTGCGAGAGGGACACCCGGAAATTATAATATATTGATGATGGTGCTAAAGGCTTTCTATCTCAAAACTAAGAGAGATTGATAGAATCAGGAAGAGAGGGGTGGCGTCTTGATCAGAATGTTGCAATAATATTTTTTAAAAATATAGCCGATAAGAATAGATCAATCGGCGACATATCTAAGTATATAACCATACCCAATCTAAGTATATAACCATACCCAATCGGCGACATATCTAGCCAAGGTTTCTTTTAACTTTTGAAAAAAACATTTTTAATCCCACTGAAGTAACGTCGACCCTTTCCCTCCATTTATAGATAAATACCATCAATTGTTTTTGTAATGTTGTATAGCCGAAAAGATTACGTCGATCAGTCACATATCTTAGTCTATAGTTTTACCTACTCCGTATGTTTACTTGTTCTCATTACAATTTCAGAGAAATCACATGTTGCTGATGTTTGTAAATAACGATGTATGTAGAAAATGTCAAGTTAGAGAATACGCATCCTAAATGCGCCTAATAATCCATTACATATAACAGAATGCATCATGGATGCGTGTACTCTATGTGTGTATTTTCTGAATACAGAACTATCTCCAAACGTAAAGAACATGTGATTTTTCATGTCATTTAATGCAATTGAATGTGCAGTTTAAAGTGGAAGACAGTGAGGCAGCCATGTTATCCATGTGCATTGAAGTACATTTTGAATTGACAAGTGGGTGTGAGGTAGGAGATTGACGTTAAAATCAATTCATTTTGAATTGATTTTAATTAAATATTGTATTTTTTGTTGCTAAAAAAAACCCACAAACACTATTGATTAGTACAATCTGCCTTCAGTTTTGAGTAATTTTTTAAAGAGTATATTAATACACACAGTAAAAGAATGAGGGAGTACTTCGAGCTAAGATTTTTAAAACCCACCGCTTAAAGAATTTTGAAAAGATTTTGATTGGCATATACTCCGTATATACAAGTAGCTAGTGTTAGCCCTATTCTAAATTCTGGGAAATGTCGATTCTACCTGTGAATGGAGCAAATCATATATATCGAAATTAGTCGCATTATAAAAAGAACGGGAATCAAATGCATCCATGAGTTTAATCCCAGGTGTGGATCCCATTTACTTTATTTATGTACTGTAATTTTTCCCAAACCGCTATCACTCCTCAAATGAAAATAAAAATTCAATTTTCAGGCAATTAGTTTTGGTTAGGTCACATCACTTCATCTAAGTAATTGTTAAAAAATGTTTAGCTGAAAAGAATACATTGATCGGAGAGACATCTGCATCTGTGAGGCCACATGGTCAGTGTCTTAATTTATTCTCGTTACAATTTCATATAAATTACATGTTTATTACGTTTGTAAATAGTTTTGTATGAGGAAAATGTGTAAATAGGGAGTGCGCATCTTCCATGCATGTAATGATTTGATGTGCATCTTTGGTGCGCCTACTCTATGTGGGTATATTCTGTGTACAGAATTATTTACAAACGTAAAGTACATGTAATTTATCTGAAATTGAAAGGATAATTTTTATAAACACAATAAATAGGTATAAATATAGAATTAGATATGTCATCGCTCGATCTATTCTTGTCCCCTATAGTTTTAAAAAATATTATTCAGTACAAGTCTTTTATGTGCCGAAGTCATGGGCTGATGGGTCAAGGCTCACGGGTCGGGTGAACCCGGTTACCTCCATGACTGACTGAAGCTCGCAAATGATATGAGAGTAGGGAGGGATGGAGGGAGGAGATTCAATAATACTTGAGAAGGAAACTCTCATGGAGCTCCATTACTTGAAAGAACGTAACCTTTTTGGAAGTGGGGGCATGTGGAAGGGTGAGCAATTCAGGAGGTGAAATGACGACGTACTGAATGAAGAGAGATTTGAGAGGACGGTCACCGATGGTAGATAGAGTCGGGAAAATCTAACTGAATCTAATGATACAACTAAACTCGATGAAGGACGATGACATCGATAGGCTTTTGACTTGGATAGGGCGAAGAGTGACGAAATCTGGTGGAATCTGAATCATAAGATAGCTCTTCAAGCTGACAATAAAAAACTTCACAAAGTCAGAACCAAGAGTGAATAAAAAACCGTAAGGGCAGAGAGATCGAGGTTGCTATCGCGCCAGCAGTTCTTGCAATGCTATATGGGGAGTTAACTTAGTTGAAGGAAAGGTTGAATTCCACACAGCTGGTTGATGATTTAGGGAATAAGGAAAGACCGATTGAGCTATATGCCCCATTCCATCTTGTCCAGATCTGGGATTGGGAGAGATTCCCAACGTCGAAACTAGTATCAGATCGTATATGTTCCAGTAAGGAATTTCTGATATTAGCTAGATGGAACAACGTGAAGATCTCCAATGACAAAGACTTGAGATCTGCTATAAACTCTTTTGAAAAGGCTTTCTTATGGTTTGATTGTTGCATTGAATCATATCAACCTCAACTTGTTACTAGGCAGTTCAGGCTAGATGGAGACATCCCTACTGACAACATAACAAGGGTTAAATATACACGCTCAATGCACAAAATAAAAGAGCCTGAAAAAACATCCATTCAGCTCGAAATAAATATATAAATTCGATAAATAAATAAATAAATAACAAACTAAACACATAAAAATAACAATAAATAACTAAATTTATAAACAAGATTAATAAATACTAGATTAATAAAACAAACAATAATAGATTAATGAACAAGATCAATAAATAAATAAATAAATAATATAAATATATAAATTCAATAAATAAGATACCTTAAATATATATATATATTCGTTACCGTAAAAAAATTAATCAACAAAATAAATTAAACAAACAATCATAGATTAATAAACAAGATAAATAAATAAAAAACTATAACAACAAACTAATTTAATAAATAAATCAATTCAATAAATATAACAAATTAAACACATAAATATAATAATAACTAAATAAATAATTTTATTTATTTTATTCGATGTAATTAAATTTTATTCAATAATTACAAAAACATCCCTTTATTTATTTTATTCAATGTAATTAAATTTTATTTTAATAAACAAGATAAATAAATAAATAAATGTAACAACAAATAAATTTCATATTAAAAAAAATAAATTACATAAAATACATAAACAATAACTACTAAACAATAAATAAATACAAATGTAAATAATAATTTATTTGAGTGACAGTGTGACTATGGCTATGGGTAGCACCATCAGAAGGAGGAGCGGTGAGCAACGTTGTCTGAATGCCAACGCCCCCGAATTACTGCCTTCCTTCTCCCTCCTCCTCCTCTCTCCGCAACCACTGCCGTACTCCCATGTCTTCCACCAGCAGCCTTGGAGCCCCCCCTCCCCTCCCCTCCCCTCCCTCCATACTACTACTACTGCTACTATCTCCCCTCTCCTCCCCACACTACCCCACCTCTTCCACCACCAGAGGTCCCAGATGAAACACACATTCGCCCTCGAATCGCTACTCCTACTACCTGCATTACTACTAGTACTTTAATCAGGAGGAGGAAAAGGAGAAACTTCACTACCCCAGTTAATACCTACGATTGCTACAAACCCAGTGCTCGTACTAGTGGCAGAATCAGGAAAATAATTATATAAAATAACAAATAAATTTAATAATAGGAAAATAATTATATAAAATAATTAAACGATAAATAATTACCAAAATAAATAAATCATATAAAATAATTAAACAATAACTACTAAACAATAAATAAATACAAATATAAATAATAATTTATATAATTACAAATAAATTACGTTGATTGATGTGACTACTAGTAAAGTAAATGCTTAGAATTTATTTTTTACTTACCAATAAAAAGATAGAAATAAAAAGATAAGCGCTCAATGCACAAAATCGAAGAGCCTGAACGAACATACATTCTGAATGAAATAAATATATAAATTCGATAAATAAATAAAAAAAAATATACATTTATATAAATAATAATTTATATAATTACTTAATTATGTACGTAAAATAAATAGTAATTGTTAATAATAGAAAAATAAGTATATAAATTTTTCGGATTTTTTGCCTAGTAACCCTAAGGTCTTGCATATTTCGCGCGGTACCCGACTTTTTTACATATTTCACCAAATAACCCTGAGGTTTCATATTTTTTTGCCAAATAACCCTGAGATTTCATATTTTTCGCCAAATAACCTTCTCTCCCAAATTAACGTTTTTTTGTTTTTTTTTAAGTAATTCCTCTTGAATTTGTATTAAAATTATTGTGTAGTGGTTTTTGTTTTAGTTGTAGTTCTTGCTACACTTGCTAGACTTAGTTGGTGATTTTAGCCCTATGGAATCCGGAAAGTCAATAGTCGTTGATCATATCATGGGTGTGGTTCTTATGTAAAGGTTAATTTGGATTTCCTTCTTTTGATTTGGTTGTCTGGATTTTCTACTAAATATTATCCGACATTTAACCAATGAGATTAATTAAAACTTATTTTTTAAATAAAGTTAATATTAACTACACAATATTGTTCCATTTTATATTAATTACACAATATTATTTCATACTAGATTAATTTTTTTACCAATGAGATTAATTCAAAACTTTTTTTTAATAAAGTTAATATTTACTATACAATATTATTTCATTCTATATTAATTACACAATATCATTTAAATCTATTTTTTTTATTAATTCAAAAATTAATTTTTTAATAAAGTTAATATTAACTATGCAATATTATAGTGGTAATTTTATGTTAACATACAGTAATAGTTTATTTAATTTTTATTTTTTAAAAAAGAAAAATACGCGTCATGGCGCGGGTACTGTACTAGTTTCTTCCTTAAATGAAAACACATAGAAATTGTAGGTTTTGAAATTTGATGAATGTAAGATTCCTCTTTTTGCGAAGTGGGCATATTTGATACAGCCAAAATATAAGCTAAAATCACCAACTAAGTCTAACAAGTGTAACAAAAACTACAACTAAAACAAACACCACCACCCAAGAACTTTAGTACAAATTGAGAAATTACTAAAAAAAACAACAAAAAAAGTTAATTTGGGAGAGAAGGTTATTTGGCGAAAAATATGAAATCTCAGGGTTATTTGGCGAAAAAATATGAAACCTCAGGATTATTTGGCGAAATATGTAAAAAAAGTCGGGTACCGCGCGAAATATGCAAGACCTTAGGGTTACTAGGCGAAAATTCCGTAAATGTTTTATTCCTTTGTTTTTAGTTAGACTGATAACGGTGAGGATAATTGAGGAGGCCTACTGTCCATAATTGATATTTTTTTCAATAGACAAATAAATTAAAATTAACTATAATAGATGAATACTTAGAATTTATTTTTTTTAATTATGTACGCCAAGTCTTGTTGACGTTAATTGATGTTACTACTAGTAAAAGTAAATGCTTAGAATTTATTTTTTAGTTACCAAAATAATTAAACAATAAACAATTACCAAATTAAATAAATCATATAAAATAATTAAACAATAACTACTAAACAATAAATAAATACAAATACAAATAATAATTTATATAATTACGTAATTATGTATTTAAAATAAATAATAATTTATATAGAATAAATATAGCACATTTTAAGGAATTTTTTTTAAAATATTCAAAGAAAAATAAAAATTTACATAAAAATTCACGACTTGAAAATATTTACAAAAATATTCAAAATTTGCAGAAATGTCGGAAAAACGCGGTCTTCGACCACGTTTTATTAACAAGATGTAAATATATATACATATATATACATATATATTAAAAAATATATATGCATATATATTAAAAAAAAGGGGGTGGGGGGGACGAATGAAACGCGGCATCATGCCGCGTTTCATACGGTAAACCTCTACACAGATAGAAAGGGGAGATATCCTGCACCTTGATAATCACAATTAGGAATACAATCTCTTCATAATCAAATTAAGCAATATAATCTCTTGATAGAAAGGGGAGATGAACAGCTTACTCAAATTAAGCAATTCAATGTCTTGATAATCACAATTAGGAAGGAAACGGGGATGTCGTCAAAAATGGGTACTCTTGTAATCACAATTGGTTGTTCTTCATCGATATCCTGCACCTTCATGAAACATGCTGTATATGTCGTCAAAATGGGTACTCTTGATGAAGGCGCGCACTAGCAACGGCGATGAAGACAATGGCGATGAAGAGATCGCGGTCGGCAAGGAGCTTTGCCGAGAACTCTTGATGAAGGCACTAGCAGCGGCGATGAAGACAACGACGATGACGAGGTCGCGGTTGGCGAGGAGCTTTGCCCAGAACTCTTGGTGAAGGCACTAGCAGCGGCAATGAAGACAACGACGATGACGAGGTCGCGGTCGGCGAGGAGCTTTGCCGAGATCCCAGCCACTGCTCCGCCTCCGTGTGCGTTGTGTTCGGCTCATCTTCATGCTTCCATCTCCCCTTTATATCTATCTACTGGTTTAACGAATTCATTCCCTTTTTTTAATATATATGTGTATATACTTTTTATTTTAAAATAAAAATTGAAAAAATGCGTTGCGGTTTTACCCAAAATTAATTATAACACGCGTTTCTTTTATTTATTTGTTTTTCACCTCCGGATTTTACATCTTGTTAATAAAACGCGGTCTCACTTTTTTCGATATCTCAGCAAATTTTAAATATTTTTTTAAATATTTTCTTTGAATATTTTTCACCTACCGTTCCATTTCTCTGTGTTTTTCTGGAGCAGATTTTGGGGATTCGGTCCTGCGCTGGAGTAGACACTAATTTGGCGGGATCAGCTGGCGGCGCCCCGATGCTGCTTCAGCTTAACTCAAGCGAGGCCTCCGCTCACCTCGCCAGAGCTGTCGGCGGCGGCATCTACCAACACCATGCGTTTCCGTTAGGGTTGAACCTTGAGCAAGGCAGCAGCAGGTTCCTTAAGTCGGACGAAGCTGTTAGCAGCCTCAATCAACTCGCGATTTCCCGTCATTTTGCAATCATCTGCTTCCCCCTCCTACTTCGTATTGTTGCAGTTTGGAATTAGGTTTGCTTGTTTGAATTGCAGTCGGAGTTTCGCAGTATGGGGCTGGAGGGACCGGAATTGATTGACGATTTTAATTTTAGAACAATCAGGCTTTTGGCTTTCGATTTTTGCATCGGTAATATCGACTTTAAATATTGATGTTGGGTTTTGATTGCAATTTGTTCAACCCGGAATTGAAACTCAGAATAGGCTGCGATTTGAACAGGCTGCAATTTGCTGTTGGGTTTCATTGCAATCCCCTTGCTATTGGGTTTTGATTGTAATCAACATTATATGCTGCATTTGGTTTGATCGTGATGCCGAAGTCAATGAAATAATGCGTTTAGATGTTTTCCATAATTTACCATGAAGTTTAGAATTGAATTTCTTATTATTTTTTTCCATGAATTTCTGTATTTATTTAGTTCTTGAATTTTGGTATTTATTTACTTCTTGAATTTTGGTAATAATGAATTAAATTTCATGAAATTATGTATTTATTTAGTTCTCGAATCGGGCCAAACCCGAGTTTGAGTCAACCGGAGTATATCCGAAACCCGTTTTACCCGGAACCCGTTTTTACCTAAAACTCGAAGTGACCCGATCCAAACCCGACCCGAATGACCCGATTAACAGGTCTAATGGTGACAGTGATAAGGGTGGTGACATCGATATGGGTGGTGACAATGATAAGGGTGGTGATAGTTTGACCACTGATAAGGGTGGTGACAGTGATAAGAGTGGTGACAGTGACCATTGATAAGGGTGGTGACAATGACTCCGTAAAATAAACTCTAAAAACAAATCTGTCACCAAAACAAAAGTTGTCAACATATGTGGTGGCAGCAGTGGTTACATTTTTTTATTGTGGTGACACTACTAATAATATTTTGCTTTGTCTTAAGGTTTTCCTTTGGTGACAGTAGTGGGTACATTTTTAATTATTACCACTAATAACACTTTCTCTTGTCCTAGTTTTTTTCCTTTGGTGACAGATGTGGTGACACTCTTTTAAGGTAGTGACATCACTAATAACACTTTCTTTTATCCTAGGTTTTTTGCACCATCTCATCAATTCAAACTAAAAAAAATTAATTAAACATTGTTCTCGTATTAAGTTTCATTTGGTGACAACAGTGATAAGGGTGGTGATAGTGACCACTGATAAGGGTGGTGACAGTGATAAGGATGGTAAGGGTGATAAGTCCCAATATTTTTTATAGCTAATAAATTTGTGCTTCTTTTGTCCTAGGGTTTTCCTTTGATTACAGTGTCTATAACCCTGTTTTTATGGTGATGACAGTGTATATGACCGTGTATTTATTTTGGTTGCAGTGTCTATGACCCTGTTTTTATTTTAGTTACAACGTCTATGACCCTCTTACACATTCATATATTAGAGGAGAACTGTCACCACATGTATTTTGGCTTATCGTTAGCCCCTATAGGGTTTGTACTTCCCTTGTCCTAGGGTTTTTCCTTTGGTTACAGTGTCTATGACCCTGCTTTTATAATGGTGACAGTGTCTATGACTCTGTTTTTATTTTGGTTACAACTTCTATGACCCTCTTACCCATTCATATATTAGAGGAGAACTGTCACCACATGTATTTTCGCTTCTCATTAGCCCCTATAGGGTTTGTGCTTCCCTTGTCCTGGGATTTTCCTTTTGGTGACAACATTCATCTCTTAATGATGTACTATACTTAACATTTTAGGGTTTAAGGTTTAGGATTTAGGGTTTAGGGCCTTGGCCCTGAACCCTAAAGACTTAACCTTAAACCCTAAACCATACTGTACAACACATGTTCTTTTGGTTACGTTTAGCCCCTTTAGGGTTTGTGCTTCTCTTGTCCTAGGGTTTTCCTTTGGTTAGAGTGTCTATGTCTTGTTTTTATAGTGATGACAGTGTCTATGACCCTGTTTTTATTTTGGTTAAAGCGTATATGACCCTCTTACCCATTCATATATTAAAGGAGAACTGTCACCACATGTATTTTGGCTTCTCATTAGCCCTTATAGGGTTTGTGCTTCCCTTGTCCTAGGGTTTCCCTTTGGTTACAATGTATATGACCCTGTTTTTATTTTGGTTACAACTTCTATGACCCTCTTACCCATTCATATATTCATATATTGGAGGAGAACTACCCACCACATGTATTTTGTCTTCTCATTAGCCCCTTTAGAGTTTATGCTTCTCTTGTCTTAGGGTTTTCCTTTGGTTACAATGTCTATGACCTTGTTTTTAAAGTAGTGACAGTGTCTATGAAACTGTTTTTATTTTGGTTACAGTTTCTTTGACCATCTTACCCATTCATATAATCATATATTAGAGGAGAATTGTCACCACATGTATTTTGGCTTCTCATTAGGCCCTATAGGGTTTGTGCTTCCCTTGTCCTATGATTTTCTTTTGGTTACAGTGTCTATGACCATGTTTTTATAGTTGTGACAACAATGGTTACATTTTTAATTATTTTTTTTTATTGTGGTGACACTACTAATAACATTTTCCCTTGTCATAGGGTTTTTTTTGTTGGTGACAGTAGTGGTTACTTTTCTTTTAATTGTGGTGACACTACTAATAACACTTTCCTTTGTTCTAGGGTTTTTTTTCCTTTTGATGACAGCAGTGGTGATACTATTTTTCCTTAGTTACACCACTAATAACACTTGACATTTTTTCCCTTGCTACACTGGTGGTGTCACCAATTTGTACACTTGTGGTGACACTATGTTTATGGTTGTGACACCACCAAACTTTCTTTTAGTTAGCATTAGCCTCTATAAGGTGTTTTTCTCACCCTGTCCTAGGTTTTTCCTCTGGTGACAGCAGTGTTTTCACTGTTTTTATGGCGGTGACATCACTAATAACACTTTGGAAGTGATTGAATTTGTTGATGAAAAGTTGTCAGTAAAAATTGTAAAAAAAAATTGTCAACAACAAAAAAGTTAACTAATTAGTTTATATATTTGGCCCCAAATTGGTTAATATACCTATTCTAAAAGAGAAATGCTTAAATTAGTTTTGATTGATATAAGACATTTTGCAAACCCACTACAATTAGAGTTGCCTAAGAAAGCCCATAAATAAAAGATGAAAAGTTGTAATCAACCAAGTTGTAATCAACCCATTATATTCCACGGATTTCCACTAGGTCTCGCCATAAGTGAGGAGTAGTCACACTGTCACTACAAATTATATTATATTAGTTTTGATTTACATCCAAAAAAAAGAAATCAAATTAACAAAGAAATTAGAGCAAAACCGAACCCTGTAAATCCAAGGAGGGAGAACCTTGTGATCAGTTTAAAGTCCAAACTCTCCCTCATTATGATGACATCCAAGTACATAAATTTTTTGAACTATAAAATACTTCATCAGTAGCTTATAAAAAAGTAACACCTAGATTGAAATGATTCTTGTTTAGGGAGGAAAAATCAACTCACCTGGCAGTTGATATTTCTTGTTCTTTCAGGTACAATGTCTAGTCTTACAGCCGTTTCTCTAAAGCGGTTTGATTGGGGGAGATAACTTGTTAGTTTGTTTAAAATGTAGTGATCCTAAAGTTTTTATACTGCAGTACACACCTATATTTTTGTCACATGCTAAACACAACAGGACCCTTGATCATCAACAATGTATGTCCCCAACATCTCAAATGGCGTTCACAGAAACGAGGAGCAAAATTAACACAGAATTTCAGAATTCAGTGGCCTTATCGCCGGATCGAGATGGAGTCGTTCGAATCTCGAAGAAGCCCTCCCTCCAAGAGATCAGTGGCGTTATCGCCGCCATCGATTCCGTTCAGATCGAGATGGACCGAGATGTCACAGAATTTCAGAAATCAGTGGTGTTATCGCCGCCATCGATTCCGTTCAGATCGAAATTGGAAACAGGATCTCCAGCCACCACTCAATCTCAATCACGGCGGAGAGAGGAGGAGATAGAGGCGGAGAGAGGGGAGGCGAGAGGGGAGGGTTCCGCCGCGGATTCAACAGAGGCTGTGGCGGACGCCCACTCGACAACAATAGGGAGAGAACGAGAGACGACGAACCTTCGGTGAGACCGAAGGACGCGTGTCCGGCAACAGCGAGAAGGAGGACGCCCACTCCTCTGTAATCGCTTCCCTCCTCTATTCGATTTTCAACAGGTTATCAGATGAACAACGCTTCAATTACGGGAACAAGAGAAAGAAAAAAAAAAAAAAGGCAGGGCAAAAGTGTCAAATTAGGAAACTCACTTAAACTCTTCATGAAAATGGATAAGGAGCTAAAATTTTTCCCTCAAATGGACATATAGCAAATTTTTTCTATATAATATTATATATATATATAGTTAGTTAGTTAGTTAGTTAAGACTCATACGTGTGGAAAGACTCGGAAACGGACGCGGGCGTGCCACCATTAGGCGCATCCTGGATGCGCACATGGGTGCCGCGCATCCCGCGTGCGTTTTCGGATGTTCAACTTACCACCCTTTTATAGTAATAGGGATATATATATATATATATATATATATATAGGGATTGACTCCGGTGAAAACCTCAAATTGCGGTAAGAACCGTGAGGACTACTTTATAGCTTGGTTTATTTGAAACCCGTGCTAAAAACCTCAATTACATAGTGACTTTACAACTCAGTTCAACCTAAAAACCGTGCTAAAAACTCCAGTTTTAAAATAACACATGACTTTATATATTGGTTAAACCTAAAAACCGTGCTGAAAACTCATGTTTTAAAATTACATTAGTGACTTTATAGCTCGGTTTTATTCAGAACCGGGCTAAAATATGTGACCTTATAGATCGGTTCTATTTATAACCGGGCTATAAAGCTAGTGAACGGGGATAAAAAGCTGGTCCTCACAGGTTTTTACCGCAATTTTGGTTTTTACCGAAGCGCAACCCTATATATATATATATATATATATATATATATATATATATATATATATATATATATATATATATATATATATAGGCAAAAGTTCAAATGTAAAATTGCCTTATGGTGTAAAATGCTTAAGGTGTAAAATTCTCTTAATGGGCCTAATTTTTGTAAGTAAATTGCTAATGGGCCTAATTTATAAGTAAATGGGTCTAATTTAATTAGTAAAAATGTCAACCCCATTTGGGGCCCCTTGCCCATGTGTATGCCCCCCTCCCCTGTGCCCCTTGGGGCTAGTTTTTTTTTTTAATATGTGTATATATATATATATTCATGGCATCATTTTTTATTGTGCAAATATAACTTGATGTTGTGCACATATAACATTATGTTGTGCAAATATAAATATATGTTGTGCGCATATAACAATGTCCATGTCAGCACTCTCATATCAACACTTTTCGTGTCAGCACTTTTAGTGTCAGTACTTTCTGTTGTGCAAATATAACTTGATTTTGTGCACATATAACATTATGTTGTGCATATATAACTTTATGTTGTGCAAACATAATAATTCCTTATGGGTAAATAGGTAAATGAGCCTATTTCAAGTATAAAAAATTTTACTTTTTATAATTAAAATAGGCCTAATTTAAGGGTAAATAATAAAGTGATGTACCTGTTCATGAATAAGATTATGAAGTGCAATAATTGTAACGGCCCGGATATAGATACCCGGGTTACGTTTCGAAGGTTGGGTACCTTCGTTCGGATCTTGCAATTCAAGTACGGGCCGAGGTTTTAAAACTCAAGATTAGTATTTTAAAGTGGGATTTCGGACCCCAAAATAGCCGGAGGGCCACGTGGAATCTTCGAGCTGTCCTAAGGCTATGTCGCTGAAATTCGTTTGCAAACTAAGGAAAAGCGGGAGTAAAGTACAACTTGCCACGGCGAGGCCGGGTCAAAACCAAAACACAAAATTCTGAATTTGTAAGGCCAAGTTAGCGGGGTTAGGCAGATTCTTTGCAAGCGCCCGGGGGTTTTCCCACGCCATAGAGACAAAGAGCAATCATACCTAAAAAAATGTGGTGCGAGCGGGATCAGATCGAGACCCCAACGCACCCTGTTCCGCAAGCAAACATACACATACGCTAATATAAAGATGATGCAAAAGCGGAAATTAAATCACACTAACATGATCCTAATTTACCATGTGCGGAAATGAACTGTAAAGGCGCCCAAAGAATGCCAAGTGGCATGTCCCTCTCCTACCTCTGCACCCCTTCCCGTTAGTGCAGAGACTGGCCAGTTCGATGCTATAGCATATCATATCTCATCATCATATCATCTCTCATCATCATTTCTCATATCATCATCATATCATATCTCATCATCATTTCATATATCATCATCATATCATATATCATGCTCATGCCCGATGGTACAGGGCTATCTCATCATCATATCATATCGACTCGATAGACTCAGGGCACCCGATGGGGCTGGGCTACCCTATGACCCTAGCAAAGACTCAAGGACTATCACAGATAACGGCCGTTTTGTTCTCAATTACAAAAAGTAACCGAATCCTCATTCATAAGTGCAATCCTAGCATGATACTACATGGCATACTTTAATGCTTATGTAACACCTAATATGTCATATATTCACAAGCAGGTATACTCTTTCGAGTCTGAGTAAGCCCATAAAGGAACTTACCTGAGTAAGCCGAACAGCAAAAGATACGGTAGAAGCAGAATCCAAGCAATCAACAATCACCTAATATATAAGCGATAAAAGCGCCATAAGATACTATTCTACTATTTACCACATGGAAATCTTTTCACAAGCTAATCACAAAGGAAAATAACTAGATTCCGAGAAATTATCCGAAAACCCAAATTTAGGTCAACCCGGTCAAAGTTGCTATGATAGAATTTCTTATACTTCGCTTTCCAACCAAATCCTCCAAAGAACATTTCCAAAACATAGAAACTTCCTTTTTAAACAATTACTATAACATATAATTAACTAACAACACCCTCCCAATTTATAATGAAATCCTTTCAACTTTCTCAACTAGAACATTTTAAATTCATCACAAGGGCACTTATACAAATCATTTTTGCTTTAAGCCATTTCAAAGTTCGAGTCAATTCGCTAGAAATTCCGATCCTTGAAAACACTTGTCAAATTCTTTTGTTTTAATCCGATAACATATTTATAAGTTCCAATCTTTTATAAGGTCATAAAGTAATATCCTTAAATTTTCAAAATAATATTTATATCTCTTAAATCTCAAAACAATATTTGTATCTCTTAAATCTCAATTAATATAATATAATATTCCAAATACCATTTTCTTTAAAACACCTTCAATTAATATTTTCAACCTTAAGGTAACTAACCATATTATTTAATTTGCCAAAACAGCCCATATATTTTATGAAAATTACACAACCGACCCACCCTTTTTTTTAAATTACCAAAAACCCCCCTCTTATTTTATTAATTACCCAAAACCGGCACTCCCTTTTGATAAAAACCCCGAAATCGAGTTCAATGAACAATTAAACCCACTCTTCTAGATTTTTATGTTAAGAAATTAGGCCCACAATTCATTTTCTATTTAAAACCCAACAATTTCAGGCCCAAGGAATTAGGCCCAAAAGCCAACCATTCCCATCCCATCTGATGAAAGCCGAAGTCAAAGAAAAAGGAAGTGGGGCCAGGCTGAGGTGGAAAGGAGCGGGGCCCGCAGGCTTCTTCTTCCCTATTCTGTTTGACCGAGGGCCTTCACGTCGCCGGAATACAAGCTCGGGAAGCGGCGTTCGGGGCTCGTCGAGGTTGGCTTCTCACCGGAATCCACCTAGGAGGGCGGGGGGAGTGTCAAGGGAGGAACTTCTCTTGGTTTAAAGGTGAAAGGAAGAGAAAAGTAGGGGAGCCGAGATGCTTTACCGTTTGGAACCCGAGACAGGGGAGGAAGGAGGTCGGCTCGACGGTGGTGCTCCGGGGGAGGTCTCCGACTGCTTCGAGGCTTCTGGTGGATCCGAGGCGGCGTCGAGGAAGTCCTTGAAGCTACCTTGGAGGAAGGAGGGAAGAAAGAGGGAGGAGAAGTTGGTGCTCTGCTCTCGGCCAAACAGGGGAACGAGTGATGGAATGAGGTCGGCTCGGCCGTGGGCTCCTCCGGCGGCTCCTGGGAGCTTCTGGTGGTGGTGCCGGTGGAGTGAGGTGGTGGTGGAGTGGGGATGTGGTGGTGTGGTGATGGTGAATGGAGGTGGGCGATGGGGTGGTGAACAGAGAACAAGGAGATGGAAATGGGGTTTGGTTTGAATGAATTTGGGAGAGGGAGGAGCTGTTTGGGGTGTGTTGTACTGCAGTAGATCAGACAAGGGTAAGGATAAGGGATGGGTGGTCTAGGTAGCTTGGCGTGGGGGTTGTTTGGTTGCCAAAACAAGGGGGGTGCAGGAGGGTGATGGAAGGGGGAAAGAAGGTGGTGTGCTTAGCCTCTTTGGGGTGAGGCAACCCGTTCTGCACAAGGCAGGCCGGGAGGGAGAGAGAGAGAGGAAAAAGGAAAAGAAATTAGGGGAATGGGTGGTCCCACAACGAGAAATTGAAATTCCGACAATTTAAAACGCGAAACCCGCTCGCTAACCCGAAACCCGACACTCGAATTTAATCGAAATCAAAATCATATCGGGCAATAAAATTCATTTTATAAATTCTCGAATACTAAAAAACGGAATTTAATTCCGTCAAAATCCAGGTTTTAAAATGAGGTCGGACGGATTTATATATAAAAAAATTGACTTTGCTCGAGGACAAGTTTTCTTCTATTTATACGAATGAAATGTTCATATTTTCAAGTAATTTGAGTAAAATAATAATCGTATAATATAAAATATATTAGGTCTTTACATTCATCCACCTCTAAAAACATGTCTCGTCCCCGAGACTAAAATCATTCTAAATGGAAAGGATTTGAAAGCGGTGAGTCCGAGGATCATGCCACCGATCCCGTAAGCATCTCATAAGGGCCCATATGAGATTCTCGCGGTATCCTTGACGTGATCATGCTACTCCCAATTGGTTGGAGCAAGTATGAGATATGGGCCCTTATCCCATCCTTGCCCCGACCTCTCGGTCATATCATAACTCAAAAGCATATAAATATGACTTGGAAGGGTTCGGAAGCGTTTGTAAATGGAAAGTGTGACCTCGAAATCATGGAATTCTAGATAGTGCTTATCACTTTGATAAAACCAAAATTGGTCCTTTTCAAAACTTGCTCAAAATGTTCAAATCCAATGCTTAATCAAGAAATTTCAGATTGCGAGAGGTGGAATCATCCACCTCTAAGGGCTAATCCCATATTCTCTTCCTATGTTCCAAGTCATTCAATCACCATTTCCAACTCATCAAGGATCATGAGGTCGTAATCTCATCAACTCATATGTAGATAACTACCATAATATCAACCACCTCTCACGTGGTAAGTCTCAAACATCAAGGAGATAGTCTCAACAAGTCAAGCAACTCAAACGCATAACTATCTAAAACACAATCATGAGGGATGCTAGCATCTCAAAATGTGCCAAAGATGGCGACAAGGTCTCAACATACTACAAGTCATAAAGTATCTCGACATCCTACAAAAGCATCACAAGTCTCAACGGATGTCACATCAAGCACATCAGCACACAAGCCAGGAGAACCGATCTCTAGCCACATCATCTCAGCATAGAATCTGCACAGAGAAAGCAATCATAAGCACACAATCATAGAGATGCCCATTCCCAAAATAAAAGACTAATAAGGCTCACCACTAGCTCGCGAGGTCAAGGATAGATCAACACTCGGCTCAACATAATATGCTAAGAGCTCGTCTACGACACTCCCATAACTCGACCGGAGGCTATCCTCCGTCTCCCAAGTCGCCTCCTCGGGACTCCTCTGTTCGGCGGGCGGGGGAGGAGTATAGGAGATTCAAATAATGTAAATAAAACAATTGCACAACTAGGCTAACTCCCTGTCCCAAACAAATAATTCAAGAATCCCCTCCCTTATAGTAGTAGGGTAATTTAGAATCGAATCCACGAGGAGGTATGTCAGCGCTTCCCTTGTTGTACTCACGATCAAAGCTTTCGACCTCAGCAGACACTCGATATCGAGTATACTGGTCGATATCGACCTTAGTTCTGGTCGATTTCCTAGCGCAGTTCCTGCAGAAGACAAAAGCAGCAAAGTCGATGTCGAGACAGACCTCGATATCGATGTTAGACCTCGATATCGACCCTTATCGTCGATTTCGATGCTTGTCACAGAAACTGTTTTCGTAACCAATTTGTCGGAAAAGAGTCCGAAGAAAATAGAATGGAGAAGGAAGATGAACAGAAACAAAACTTAAGACTTTTATAAAGAATTCAATTAGTTAAAAGGTTTCCAAAGTCGGGGTTTCATGCCACAACGATAACAATGCAAGTTTTATGCTAAAGCTATGAAATTTAATGTCTTTCCGTCAAATAACTTTCATTATCAACACTTAGGTGATTAGAGGCTCTCGCATATTTCCTAAGAGTTACTATCCAATTCATGAGTAATTCAAGTTCACAATATGAGTGGCTTTCCCTTCAATAATGCAAATAATGAATCTCCCTAACTTTCGCAAAGGATCATGCATGGGGTAGAAGACGGAATCGCATAAAAGTCATACCTTTGATGCACTTACCTCACATTGCTATCGTCGGGCTCACCCCGACCCTAGAAGTGGGTTGACTACTCGCTCCTCATCATGCACATCATCATCATTATTGTTGAAAGAAAGCTACTTTGAATTAAAACTTCGAAAGAAAGTACAACCGAACAAGCCACTCCGCTCTCGCTTTACAACTCCACTCCGCTCTCGCTTTACAATCTCCTGAGGTGATTTGATGCAATTATAAATTTTCCATAATTTATAATTGCATCCACGGGCTCCAGAGGACCTATCTTTGCCTTGTGCCAAATGGTTAGTGGCATCATGCTAACGCTAGCGCCCAAGTCAACTAAAGCATTAAATTTGAATTGACCTAGACCTATAGCGATAGAAAACTTACCTGGGTCCGCCCGCTTTTGTGGTAGCTCCAACCTGTTGCATTCCTCTGCGATCTCAGAGAGCGATCGCTTCTTACCCAAGATGTCCTTAAGGAACCTTGCATAAGATGGCATGTCGTGAAGCGCCTCTGTGAATGGTATAGAGACATTAAGTCCTTGGAGCATCTTCACGAACCATTGGAACTTCTTTTCCGCTGGGTCCTTAATCACCTTTCTAGTTGGGAATGGCAACACCTTTTTCTTTCCCGTGGCTGCAGTGAGGTCGACATCAACATCAGTAGGGTCGATATCGACTGGAGGAGTCGATTTCTTTGGTGATGTAGTATCAGGGTCGACATCGACAGGAGCGTCGACATCGACGTCACCTTGGTCGATATCGACAGGGGGGGTCGATATCGACGTCTGTTCTGGCTCCTTCTCCCCCACTTTTTGCTCGGGCGTTTGTAATTGACGCCCACTCCTTAGATTTACCGCTGCAATATATCCAGTAGTTTTGCCCTTTTGGTTGGGCAAGTGGATCCAGGGAATGATCCTGACGCTTTGGGTATTGCTTCCGCCAATTGACTCATTTGAGTCTCCATGTTGTGCTTCCAAACGTCGATCTCCCCAAGTCTAGAATCGATGCCCTGCAGCTGAGTATGGACGGAGTTATTGGCTTGTTTGAACTCAGCATGGTTCCTCCGCATCTCATCAAGGATGATTTGCAGGTCATCTTTCTTATTCTCCCGCTCAGGATGCCCTGGTGCCCTATTTGTTGGGGGATCCCTTTGTTGATAGAACCTTTGATCACCCCAATTTTGTTGATTGCCCCCTCCATAGGGGCCTCTCGTCCATTTGACCTCCTCATGTTGTTCCGCCATGGATACTTACTCAGTATGTGGACAGGCACTAGTGTTATGCCTTGTTGAGCCACACTCCTGACAAGGTTGATTGTTGCTCAAGAACCTTACTTGCTTTTGAAGGCGGCGTGTTTGATCGTTATGGAATTGTTGCCGCACCTCAGGATCTATCTCCCTTGGAGGCTCATATAGTGGCATTGATGGGGCAGGCCTTGCATCATAGGCCGCAGCAGCCCCATAGGTGTTGTCAAAGTTCACGAGCCTCTCAATGGTCTCCCATGCCTCCGTTGGTGTAAGCTCAATGTACCGATAGGAGGTATATGAATTGATCCTCTCCTTATTCGGTGCATCAAGGGCATTGTAGAAGATCTCCTGGATGACATATGGAAGTTGCCCATGCGTCGGGCATGATCTCAGCAAGTCCTTAAACCGCTCTCACGTCTGCGCTAGGGTTGCACCTGGCTTTTGTTTGAATGTCGTGATCCTTTGTCGCAGCAGCGTTGTTTTAGAAGGTGGAAAGAATTTGTTCAAGAATGTATCTTTCACCTCCGCCCATGTCCTCAGCGAGCGTGGAGCCAAACTTTCAAGCCATTGTAATGCCTTCCCTGCCAAAGACCATCGAAAAGATTTTAGTCGCACATACTCTAAGTTTACTCCATCGGCAACTGTTTCACATAAGTCCATAAAAGTAGAGATGTGTTGCAGGGGGCATTCATTATGTCTTCCTTCAAAAGTATTTCTTTTAATCTCAGATAGGAAGTTAATTTTCAATTCATAGTTGGAGTGAGGAATTATAATGGCAGATTCAGGAACATGAAGCGGCGGATGCATGTATTGCATCGCCGTCTGTGGATACTGATAAAGCCGCTCTTGGGCTTGTTTGTGCGCATCCTCCTCCCTATCAGCACGGGCTCGCTCAGCAGCAGCGGCGGCCCTTTCAGCAGCGATTGTAGCATTGTGGTCCTCGATCTCCTTCCTCAACCGCTCTATGATCTCAGTCTGTGTCTCGTTGTCAACCATGATGCGAATTGCTTTGTTGCGAAGATGTTAGAAACGTTCAGGCTCGTTGATTGTTTCCATGATAGGTCCGCGATCAGAACGTCGCATAAACATGCAGAATAAGCTTAGAAAAAGATCGTGATTAACTTAGGTGGCGATTGATTGCCTCCCCGGCAACGGCGCCAATTTGTTCGGCGGGCGGGGGTGGAGTGTAGGAGATTCAAATAATGTAAATAAAACAATTGCACAACTAGGCTAACTCCCTGTCCCAAACAAATAATTCAAGAATCCCCTCCCTTGTAGTAGTAGGGTAATTCAGGATCGAATCCACGAGGAGGTATGTGAGCGCTTCCCTTGTTGTACTCATGATCAAACCTTTTGACCTCAGCAGACACTCGATATCGAGTATACTGGTCGATATCGACCTCAGTTCTGGTCGATTTCCTAGCGCAGTTCCTGCAGAAGACAAAAGCAGCAAAGTCGACTTCCAGACAGACCTCGATATCGATGTTAGACCTCGATATCGACCCTTACCGTCGATTTCGATGCTTGTCACAGAAACTGTTTTCGTAACCAATTTGTCGGAAAAGAGTCCGAAGAAAATAGAATGGAGAAGGAAGATGAACAGAAACAAAACTTAAGACTTTTATAAAGAATTCAATTAGTTAAAAGGTTTCCAAAGTCAGGGTTTCATGCCACAACGATAACAATGCAAGTTTTATGTTAAAGCTATGAAATTTAATGTCTTTCCGTCAAATAACTTTCGTTATCAACACTTAGGTGATTAGAGGCTCTCGCATATTTCCTAAGAGTTACTATCCAATTCATGAGTAATTCAAGTTCACAATATGAGTGGCTTTCGCTTCAATAATGCAAATAATGAATCTCCCTAACTTTCGCAAAGGATCATGTATGAGGTAGAAGACGGAATCGCATAAAAGTCATACCTTTGATGCACTTACCTCATATTACTATCGTCGGGCTCACCCCGACCCTAGAAGTGGGTTGACTACTCGCTCCTCATCATGCACATCATCATCATTATTGTTGAAAGAAAGCTACTTTGAATTAAAACTTCGAAAGAAAGTACAACCGAACAAGCCACTCCGCTCTCGCTTTACAACTCCACTCGGCCTCTTCTCTCTCTCTATACTTGTCACTACTCTCTATTGAAACTGAATTGAATGTCAAATTGAATATGAAATTGAATGCCTAAACTCAGCCCTATTGGCCTCTATTTATAGATGTCGATAAAGGCTCGAAACCTTATCTTTATTCTCTAAGATAAACTTAAATAAAAGTAAAAACTAAAACTCCATGGTAACTCAGCCTCCTCATGATAGATCTGGTATGGATGATAAGAAATCTCGACTTTTGGATAGACGTGCAAGCTTCGGATAGAATTCTATAAAAAATCTGAGTCGGATTCCTCTGCTGCCATGGTCGATATCGACCCTAGACATCGATATCGACCCCTTCAAAACTTCATCTCGAGCTTCTCCTTCTCCTACTCGAACTGGCACTCGACTTCTATCAATTTGGTCGATCTGGCAACATCGATATTGACCCCCAGACATCGATATCGACCTCTCTGTGTCGACATGCTCTGTTTCATTTCCTGCTCGATTCCTATGTCTCTGATGCACTCGATGTCGAGGTCCCCAGTCGATTTCGACCTCTTCAGAAGACTTCGAGTTCTTTTTCCGCTCTTTCAAATCCGTCCATTTTTATCCTGTTTTTTGCGAAATCACATGGAAACTCGTGCAAACCCATATATTTGACATTTAAGCATAAACTACACTATTCCCATGTTTTCCATTAATATGCATGCAAAAGACAATAAAATGGATTCATATGTGCATAGAAAATATGGCAATTTGCGCGCACATCAACCTCCTAGACCACTGGACCAGAAGAAGAGGAACCTCCTTGGTCCTCAACTTCTTGACTCGACGGTCAAGCACCCTAACTGGGCTCTCTACATAGGTGTGATCGGGCTCTATCCGGAGATCGGAATAGTCAAGGATGTGGCTCGGGTCTGGGACATATCGCCGAAGTTGGGACACATGAAATACATCGTGCACTCCGGCTAACGATGGGGGTAGGGCTAAATGGTACGCGACCTCACCGACCCTCTCAAGAATCTCGAATGGTCCCACAAACCTAGGGCTCAGCTTGCCCTTGATGCCAAAGTGGCGAACTCCTCTAGTCGGTGACACTCTAAGCCATACATGCGATCCAACCTCAAACTCGAACTCCGTTCGTCTGCGATCCGTATACTTCTTCTGCCGGTCCTGAGCGACCCTCATATGCTCCCGTATGCATCCGACTGTCTCTCGAACTATCTCCGGCAATGAAGCTGTGGTGTCAGCGGGCTCGTCCCAACATACTGGCGACTTGCAGCGCCTCCCATACAATGCCTCATATGGTGCCATCTCGATCGACGAATGGTAGTTGTTGTTGTACGAGAACTCGACCAACGGTAAGAATCTGACCCAACGGTCGCCCCACTCCAACACACAGGATCTCAAAATGTCCTCCAGAATCTGGATCGTCCGCTCACTCTGTCCGTCCGTCTGCGGGTGATAAGCAGTGCTGAAATGCAAACGAGTCCCCAAAGCATCATGAATCTGCTGCCAGAACCTCGATGTGAAACGGCCATCTCTGTCGGAAACTATCCTCTCGGAAACCCCATGGAGTCTCACAATCTATCGGATGAACTCATCTGCTAGTCTCGAAACTGGCCATGTCTCCTGGATGGCAATGAAATGGGCCGACTTGGTCAGTCTGTCGACCACGACCCAAATAGCATCGAACCCTCTGACATCTCTCCTCAACCCAGTGACGAAATCCATGGAGATATCTGTCCACTTCCACTCGGGAACTGGAAGCAATCTGACCAAGTCACACGACCTCTGATGCTCAATCCTGACCTGCTGACAAATATGACATCTGGCGATGAAATCTGTAATATCTGCTCGCATCCTCTGCCACCAGTAGGATCTCCTCAAGTCCTGGTACATCTTATTCGTCCCTGGATGGACCGAATAAGGGGTGGTATGGGCCTCCTGCATAATCCTCTGCCTCAGATCTAACGTAGAGGGTACTACCACTCTGCTCTGAAAAGTCAGCAATCCATCGGCTCTCTCCATGAGCTCTCCAACTCGTCCCTGTGTCATCCGCTCTCTCAGTGCTGCCACCTCGGGGCAATCTGCCTGACCTCTACGAATCTCATCTGTGAGCTCTGAGTGAATCTCGAGGAAGGATAACTGGCCCCTCTCTCGCTGAATCCATACCTCTATGCCACAAGACATCAACTCTGCCTGCAATCTACGCTGCGCTGTCAATCTGGCCACAACCACCTCCTGATGAGTCTTCCGACTGAGCGCATCGGCCACCACATTGGCCTTCCCGGGATGATAGATGATCTCCAAATCATAATCCTTCAGGAGCTCTAACCAGCGTCTCTGTCTCATGTTGAGCTCCTTCTGGGTGAAGATGTACTTCAAGCTCTTGTGATCCGTCATCACCTTGCATGAAGTACCATACAGATAGTGTCTCCAGATCTTAAGAGCATGCACTACAGCTGCCAGCTCAAGATCATGTGTGGGGTAGGTCTCCTCTCCAGGCTTCAACTGGCGTGAAGCATAAGCAATAACTCGATCCCTCTGGTGCAGAACGCAACCCAAACCAGCTCGCGAAGCATCCGTATAGATCACGAAGTCCTCGGTCCCATCAGGTAGAGCCAAAACTAGTGCAGTCGTCAGCTTCTCCTTGAGAAGCTCAAAGCTGGCCTGACACTCCTCACTCCAAACGAAAGGAACGTCCTTCCGTGTCAGCTGTGTCATCGGTCGAGCGATCCTCGAGAAGTCCTGAACAAAGCGACGGTAGTAGCTGGCCAATCCTAGGAAGGAACGGATGTCACGAACGTTCTTGGGCACCTCCCAAGCAATGATAGCATCAATCTTCGCCGGATCCACGGCGACTCCAGCTGCTGAGATCACATGACCTAGGAAGGTCACCTCGGGAATCCAGAACTCGCACTTGCTATACTTCCCGAACAGCTGATGCCTCCTCAACGTCTCCAGAACAATCCTCAGATGCTCCTCATGCTCCTCGTGGCTCCGCGAGTATACTAGGATGTCATCGATGAATACCACGACAAATCTGTCCAGATAGCCTATGAACACCCTGTTCATAAGCTCCATGAAGGCTGCTGGCGCATTGATCAGCCCGAAAGGCATGACCACAAACTCATAGTGCCCATACCGCGTCCTAAAGACGGTCTTTTGGATGTCCTCTGATCGCACTCTGAGCTGATGATATCCCGATCTCAAGTCGATCTTCGAAAAGATCACTGCACCCTGAAGCTGGTCCATCAGGTCGTCAATCCTCGGAAGCGGGTAGCGGTTCTTCACCGTCGCCCGGTTCAGCTCGCGGTAATCGATGCACAACCTCAACGAACCATCCTTCTTCTTGACGAACAGCACTGGAGCTCCCCATGGTGATGCACTCGGACGAATATAGCCCTTCTCGGCTAACTCCTCAAGATGAGCCTTAATCTCGGCCATCTCTGTGGGTGCCATCCTGTAGGGTACGCAGGAAATGGGCCTAGTGCCCGGCTCCAACTCGATAGCGAAGTCGACCTCTCTCTGCGGGGGTAATCCGGGTAACTCATCGGGGAAGACATCGGTGAAGTCTCGAACAACGGGTACCTCAGACATGGCGGGTCGGCCTCGATCTACCTCCAAGGCATAACACCAATACCCCGTACAGCCCTGGTCAAGGAGTCTCACTGCTCGAACTGCGCTAATCAGTGCCCCGTTCCTCTTGGGGTCACTGCCCCAAACCTGGTGCTCGGTGCCATCCTCTGCTAGAATTGACACGGTCCTCGTCCGCAAATCGATGATCGCCCCATAGTGGTCCATGAAATTCATGCCAAGAATCAAGTCGTGGGTCCTCAAGGTCATCACGATCAAGTCGGCGGGGCACTCTCGCTCTCCTATACGGATGGGGAAACCTACGATCTCATGACTCGTCCTAATCCTAGCCCCATCTGGCATACCCACAGTCAGGGGCGAACCCCTCATGCAGCTCAGGCTCAGCCTAGAGACGCACGACTCTGCTATGAAGCAGTGTATGGCACCCGTGTCAAAAAGAATACTCAAACAGTCATCTCGGAGAAATATAGTACCTGAGGCACTCGGAGCGGATCGATCCTCAACTCTCATTTGGAAAACGTGGGGCGGTGGGGGCAATGTAGAACCAGAAGCTCCAAATGTCTGTCCTCTCCCATAACCTGACCTAGACGGTCCTGCGAAAGATGATCCTCTGCCTGTCCCAGGCCCAGATGGCCCATGGCCCCCTCTAGTTGAACCTCTGCCACGTCCTCCGGACCGACCTCTAACAGTTGTGCTGCCTCTCCCCTGCCCCGAGGAGTAAGTCAGAAGCGGGGGCTGGGGAGCAACGGGAAGTCTCGGTGCGGGTGTAGTTGGCGGGGTCCTACCACCCTGGGGCAATGTGCAGCTCGGTGTCCCATACCTCCACAAGTTTAACATCTGGTCGATATATCAGGGCAATCACTCTGGTAATGACCGGGCTCAGAACAACCATGGCATGTGATGCTCCGGACGCTAGCACCTCGACGAGCCACCGGTGGTGCTGGGGGTGGCATAACTCTCGGCATCCCTCCTCTGAATCCTCCGCGGAAGGCTCCTCGGGAACTCACATACCATCTCGTGTCAGCGGGCCTCGGCCTCTTCGCCTCGGGGCGAGAGGGGGCATACACAGTAGTAGTTAGGATCCTCTGCTTCTCATACATCATCACGACCTCCAGAAAGCGGTCAAACGGAACAGCTCCCAAACTAGATGCGTGTAGAAGAATCTCTAGCGGCAGCCTCTTGGACAGCAAGCAGATACGACTCTCATTAGTGGGGCAGAGGTGAGTGCAGTAGATCAGCTCCCTCTTGAACTGGCGAATGACCTCCGATACAGAGCGGGATGGGTCGTAGGTAGCGCGCATGAAGGTGACCTCCCTAGCCATCTGCGTCCCTGGTGGACAATACTCCCGAAGCATCAGTGCTCGAAACTCCTCATAGCTCCACTCTGTCTGGCCCGCCTTACAGACGGTCCAACGAAGGAAGGCGTCATCTCGCAGAAGCCCTGCGGCCAACCTCTAACGCTCGGAAGCAGAAGCGCCGATGAAATCAAAGATGTTGTCGATCTGCCTCAGCCATGCCTCGATGTCCGCCCCGTCCTCTCCCGAAAAGTGTGGTGGGCCACAATGCGCTAAAGATCGAACCCAGTCGATGCGCTTCTCAGGGCGCACATCGACGGGGGCTGGGGCGACTAGGTGTCCAACGGGGGTCTCTCTAGCCGGCTCAACTGGCGGCTCGACGGGGATCTGTAAATCAGGTGTATCTGGTGGAGGATCTCCGACCAGCTCTCGCAGCATCCCGATCAAGGTCGCCCTATCCATCTGTCTCAGGATCTCCTCTGGCTGGGGGGCGGGGACCTCCGCACCCCCGAGATCCTGAACGTCATCATCTGTCCTGTCAGCCACAACTCGGCGAGGTCGTCCTCTGCCTCTACGTGCTGGGCCCCCACGCCCGACGGTCCCACGTCGTGTATCGACCATGCTGCATACCCAGAGTCATCACTCAGCACAGAAGCATTCAAGTATGTTTGCAATGATCTCCTTCGAGGGAGATTGCCCTCAGGCCCATTTGGTATACATACACACGTCAAGCTACCTAAGGTCGCTCTTCGAGGAGCGACTGACCGGAGGGGCAAATACCTCACGACCTCTACCTAACTCGCCACTCCAACCACCGCGGTGCAATTCCTTGGAGCCTTCTAAGCCCATCTGTAAAGAGTAAGCTATGTTTTGCCTACCCGTTCCCGATCTACATCCAATAGGGATGGTCTAACGCCATTCTACCCACTCGATCCCCATTGTTTGATTTTACTCCATTTTAAGGCCAAGTTCATATTAGGTTCATTTGTGTTAGACATATTAAGTTCATTTTGACCCTTGAAAACTCTTTCAAATCTTTTGAAATTCGTGGGCGGTTTTCAAAACATACACTCGACCCTTTGGTACCCAAATTGCAAAACCTGGCTCTGATACCAACTTTGTAACGACCCGGATATAGATACCCGGGTTACGTTTCGAAGGTTGGGTACCTTCGTTCGGATCTTGCAATTCGAATACGAGCCGAGGTTTTAAAACTCAAGATTAGTATTTTAAAGTGGGGATTTCGGACCCCAAAATAGCCGGAGGGCCACGTGGAATCTTCGAGCTGTCCTAAGGCTAAGTCGCGGAAATTCGTTTGCAAACTAAGGAAAAGCGGGAGTAAAGTACAACTTGCCACGGCGAGGCCGGGTCAAAACCAAAACACAAAATTCTGAATTTGTAAGGCCAAGTTAGCGGGGTTAGGCAGATTCTTTGCAAGCGCCCGGGGGTTTTCCCACGCCATAGAGACAAAGAGCAATCATACCTAAAAAAATGTGGTGCGAGCGGGATCAGATCGAGACCCCAACGCACCCTGTCCCGCAAGCAAACTTACACATACGCTAATATAAAGATGATGCAAAAGCGGAAATTAAATCACACTAACATGATCCTAATTTACCATGTGCGGAAATGAACTGTAAAGGCGCCCAAAGAATGCCAAGTGGCATGTCCCTCTCCTACCTCTGCACCCCTTCCCGTTAGTGTAGAGACTGGCCAGTTCGATGCTATAGCATATCATATCTCATCATCATATCATATCTCATCATCATTTCACATATCATCATCATATCATATCTCATCATCATTTCATATATCATCATCATATCATATATCATGCTCATACCCGATGGTACCGGGCTATCTCATCATCATATCATATCGACTCGATAGACTCAGGGCACCCGATGGGGCTGGGCTACCCTATGACCCTAGCAAAGACTCTAGGACTATCATAGATAACGGCCGTTCTGTTCTCAATCACAAAAAGTAACCGAATGCTCATTCATAAGTGCAATCCTAGCATGATACTACATGGCATACTTTAATGCTTATGCAACACCTAATATGTCATATATTCACAAGCAGGTATACTCTTTCGAGTCTGAGTAAGCCCATAAAGGAACTTACCTGAGTAAGCCGAACAGCAAAAGATACGGTAGAAGCAGAATCCAAGCAATCAACAATCACCTAATATATAAGCGATAAAAGCGTCATAAGATACTATTCTACTATTTACCACATGGAAATCTTTTCACAAGCTAATCACAAAGGAAAATAACTAGATTCCGAGAAATTATCCGAAAACCCAAATTTAGGTCAACCCGGTCAAAGTTGCTATGATAGAATTTCTTAAACTTCGCTTTCCAACCAAATCCTCCAAAGAACATTTCCAAAACATAGAAACTTCCTTTTTAAACAATTACTATAACATATAATTAACTAACAACACCCTCCCAATTTATAATGAAATCCTTTCAACTTTCTCAACTAGAACATTTTAAATTCATCACAAGGGCACTTATACAAATCATTTTTGCTTTAAGCCATTTCAAAGTTCGAGTCAATTCGCTAGAAATTCCGATCATTGAAAACACTTGTCAAATTCTTTTGTTTTAATCCGATAACATATTTATAAGTTCCAATCTTTTATAAGGTCATAAAGTAATATCCTTAAATTTTCAAAATAATATTTATATCTCTTAAATCTCAAAACAATATTTGTATCTCTTAAATCTCAATTAATATAATATAATATTCCAAATACCATTTTCTTTAAAACACCTTCAATTAATATTTTCAACCTTAAGGTAACTAACCATCTTATTTAATTTGCCAAAACAGCCCACATATTTTATCAAAATTACACAACCGACCCACCCTTTATTTTAAATTACCAAAAACCCCCCCTCTTATTTTATTAATTACCCAAAACCGGCACTCCCTTTTGATAAAAACCCCGAAATCGAGTTCAATGAACAATTAAACCCACTCTTCCAGATTTTGATGTTAAGAAATTAGGCCCACAATTCATTTTCTATTTAAAACCCAACAATTTCAGGCCCAAGGAATTAGGCCCAAAAGCCAACCATTCCCATCCCATCTGATGAAAGCCGAAGTCAAAGAAAAAGGAAGTGGGGCCAGGCTGAGGTGGCAAGGAGCGGGGCTCGCAGGCTTCTTCTTCCCCATTCTGTTCGACAGAACAGTAGAAGGAGAGGAGCTCCCTCGCTCGGAAAGAAAACGAGGGAGGGAGAGGGCTTGGAAGCTCGCCGGCGGCGGAGCTGGGGCTCCGGCCACCCGACACACACACTCACAGAAAGGGAAAGAAGAAGAAGAGGGAAGAAGCTCACCGAGGGCCTTCACGTCACCGAAATACAAGCTCTGGAAGCGACGTTCGGGGCTCTTCGAGGTTGGCTTCTCACCGGAATCCACCTAGGAGGGCGGGGGGAGTGTCAAGGGAGGAACTTCTCTTGGTTTAAAGGTGAAAGGAAGAGAAAAGGAGGGGAGCCGAGATGCTTTACCGTTTGGAACCCGAGACAGGGGAGGAAGGAGGTCGGCTCGGCGGTGGTGCTCCGGGGGAGGTCTCCGACTGCTTCGGGGCTTCTGGTGGATTCGAGGCGGCGTCGAGGAAGTCCTTGCAGCTACCTTGCAGGAAGGAGGGAAGAAAGAGGGAGGAGAAGTTGGTGCTCTGCTCTCGGCCAAACAGGGGAACGAGTGATGGAAGGAGGTCGGCTCGGCCGTGGGCTCCTCCGGCGGCTCCTGGGAGCTTCTGGTGGTGGTGCCGGTGGAGTGAGGTGGTGGTGGAGTGGGGATGTGGTGGTGTGGTGATGGTGAATGGAGGTGGGCGATGGGGTGGTGAACAGAGAACAAGGAGATGGAAATGGGGTTTGGTTTGAATGAATTTAAGAGAGGGAGGAGCTGTTTGGGGTGTGTTGTACTGCAGTAGATCAGACAAGGGTAAGGATAAGGGATGGGTGGTCTAGGTAGCTTGGCGTGGGGGTTGTTTGGTTGCCAAAACAAGGGGGGTGCAGGAGGGTGATGGAAGGGGGAAAGAAGGTGGTGTGCTTCGCCTCTTTGGGGTGAGGCAACCAGTTTTGCACAAGGCAGGCCGGGAGGGAGAGAGAGAGGAAAAAGGAAAAGAAATTAGGGAAATGGGTGGTCCCACAACGAGAAATTGAAATTCCGACAATTTAAAACGCGAAACCCGCTCGCTAACCCGAAACCCGACACTCGAATTAAATCGAAATCAAAATCATATCGGGCAATAAAATTAAGTTTATAAATTCTCGAATACTCAAAAACGGAATTTAATTCCGTCAAAATCCAGATTTTAAAATGAGGTCGGACGGATTTATATATAAAAAAAATCGACTTTGCTCGAGGACAAGTTTTCTTCTATTTATACGAATGAAATGTTCCTATTTTCAAGTAATTTGAGTAAAATAATAATCATATAATATAAAATATATTAGGTCTTTACAATAATAAAATAATAAAGTGCATAAATAAGATGATAAAGTGCAAATGTAATATTATGGTGTGCACATATAACACTATTTTGTGCAAATATAATATTATGTTGTGCAAATATAACATTATGTTGTGCAAATATAACATTATGTTGTGCAAATATAACATTATGTTGTGCATATATAATAGGCTTTCAAATTAAAGTGCATAAATAAGATTAAAATATGCATAATTAAGGTTAAAAAGTGCATAACTAAGATTATGATGTGCATGATTAGCATTTTGCGATTGTTGCGCTCTTGTCTATTATGTAACCTATGTGGGATTTGAACCCACATCTTTGTGCAAACGCACATTACTCTACCAATTGAGCTAATAGGCTAAATTATGTTTTTCACGCTAAAATAGAATAACATAATCGACCTAAAGCATATCGCAATAAAATTCTAAAATCAACCCAACAACACAACCATATCATCAATTTCAGTCAATTTGACAATGCTATGAACATAAAATGATGATGTGTATAAATAATAATATGAAGTGCGTAGTTAAGATTATTGTTAATGTGTCTTGAATCATTTTTGACCGGCGAGGAATCGGGGGTTCCGAGGGGCAGAGCCCCACGGCGGTGGTCTCGCTGATCGGTCAGCGAGTCGAAGGTCCAGGGGGCAACGCGCCCCTGGCGGGGGTTAGGGGGGCAGCGCCACCCTGCCTTTACGGTATGCAATGTTTATTTTAAACGGACCCATCGTCTATCTGTTTTCTACGTATAACAATTTCAAATGAAAGTGCATAATAATATTAAAATGTGCATAATTAAGGCTAAAAAGTGCATACCTAAGATTATAATGTGCATGATTAGCAATTTGGGATTGTTGTGTTCTTGTCTATTATGTAACCTATATGGAATTCGAACCCACGTCTTTGTGCATACGCACATCGCTCTACCAATTAAGCTAATAGGCCAAAAATATTCTATCATAGTAGAATCAAGCAAAATATCAATAAAAAAATATCAGATCAACATAATTCAGTTCACTCATAGTCATCAAGGTGCATAAAGCATTGCCATTACAAGCACATAACCAGCTAGCAGACACATAAAGCAGTGCCATCCACTATAATAAATGAGACAGCTGACCATGATCAAGTAGCTAGTGTTGTGTAAGTAGATTGGTTACTAACCTATCAAAAAGACAGGAAAAAGACTGCTGGCTATTTCAGAAAACAAGCCTACAATAAACAATGGAAAAGATATGGACAATAAACAGGCCATAGCAAGTTTTTCTTTTTGTCTTTGGCTCTTCTTATAGCACGTTGCCAGGAAAGATCAGATTGGCTGACACTAGCTGTAGCTAGCCCCCACCATCTGCAAAGCCTCTCATGTGGCTTAGCTTCCTAGAAGATCATCTACATATGAGATAATTATATGTAAGATTTAACTCAAATAAAAACCAACATCTGCAATCTAGTTTTACATATCACAAATATGACCCATAAATTTCCAATCCCCCTCCAAATATGCTTACTGCTAGTTGCAACCCTACAAGCAGTGGTTGCAAAGCCAAAGCAACCCAACATGGCGATGTCTGGTTGTCAGGAAAGCTGTGGAAATGTTAGTATTGCTTACCCATTCGGAATAGGTGCAGGTTGCTTCCTTGATCCCTGGTATGAAATCGAGTGTAGACCATCTCCAACAAACAATTCTAAGGGTTCCATGCCCAAACCCTTCTTCTCCAAATTCTCCGACTGCAATTTGACCGAAGAGGGCTCCAATTGGACGAGATCGCTATGCTTTATGCTTGATGTCCACCCGAGCTCATCGCCGTCCTTAATCGAGCCCAACAGTTGCGTACGAAGCGGGACGAGGCACAGCTCAGCCGAGAGAGGGGGAACAAGAGATTGGGAGGGCGGCAGGAGCTCCGAGGTCGGCATCGTCGCCGGATATGAAGAAAGCGGCGTCGGCGGTGGCGAGATCTGGGGTAGATTCCATGGCGATGGGAGATTCCATGGTGATGGAGACTTTGGGGTTCCATGGCAGAAGATCGAAGAAGGTCTGGTAGCCAGCAGGAGAAGCGAGATCGAGGGTTTTGTATTTTTATGTTTGTGGGCTGATCCAGGCCCGGTTCGTTTTTTTTTTTAAATTAAGGCCGCATCCGGTTTACACTAAATGATAAAATTTTACACCTTAACAAATTTTACACCATATGACAATTTTACATTTTAACTCTTCTATATATATATATATATATATATATATATATATATTCCAGGGTTTAATTTATATAGCAGTAAACCTTTATTTAGAATCATATCATCTTCTCTTATTTGAATTAATTAATGGGGTGTTAAATTAGTCCTATTAAAATAGAACATCGTCATATCTCTTCGAACCTCAATAGTGTCTTGACCGATTGGGGTACGATAAAAACGGTGCATTTACTTATATTTTCTTTTATTCGCGATTTGGAAATGTTTATAGGTGCACTTCTTTATGATATAATAACTTCGAGTTGCTTTAATGATCGCGATTTTGCGTAGTAACTTTGAGCTCCAGCATGCTGACTGATCCACGCGAGCTATTTTGTGTTCTAACGTGCCAAACGGGACACGTGAACTAAATCGATTAGAGCTCTAACATGCAGAATGAGCCACGTGAGCTAAGTTGATTCGAGCTTTAGTGTGTTGAATGAGTCACGCGAGCTAAGTTGATTCGAGGTCTAGCGTGCTAAACGAGTCACGTGAGCTAAGTTGATTCGAGCTCTAGCGTGTTGAATGAGTCACGCGAGATAAGTTGATTCGAGCTCTAGCGCGCTGGTTGAGCAACGCGAGCTAAGTTGATTCGAGCTCTAATGTGCTGCATGAGCCACGCGAGCTAAGTTGATTCGAGCTCTAGCTTGCTGAATGAGTCACGCGAGCTAAGTTGACTCGAGCTCTAGCGTGCTGGATGAGTCATGCGAGCTAAGTTGATTTGAATTCTAGCGTGCTGAATGAGCCACACGAGCTAAGTTGATTCAAGCTCTAGCGTGCTGAATGAACCACACGAGCTAAGTTGATTCGAGCTCTAGCGTGCTGAATGAGTCACGCGAGCTAAGTTGATTCGAGCTCTAGCGTGCTGAATGAGCCACGTGAGCTAAGTTGATTCGAGCTCTAGCGTGCGGAATGAGTCACGCGAGCTAAGTTGATTCGAGCTTTAGCGTGCCGAATGAGTCACGCGAGCTAAGTTGATTCGAGCTCTAGCGTGATGAATGATCCACGCAAGCTATTTTGTGTTCTAACATGCCAAATGAGACACGTGGACTAATATGACTCGAGCTCTAGCGTGCAGAAGGAGCTATACGAGCTATTTTGAGTCGAGCTCTAGTGTGCTGAAAGAGCCACGTGAGCTATTTCGTGTTCTAACGTGCCAAATGGGACATGTGAACTAATTTGACTCAAGCTCTGGCATGCCAAAGGAGCCGCGCGAGCTATTTTGAGTCAAGCTCTAGCTTGCTAGATTAATCCACGCGAGCTATTTCGGGTTCTAACGTGCCAAACGGGACACATGAACTAATTTGAGTCGAGCTCTAGCATGTCGAAGGAGCCACGCGATCTATTTTGAGTCGAGCTCTAGCATGCTGAATGAGTCACGGGAGCTAAGTAGATTCGACCTCTAGCGTGTTGAATGAGTCACGCGAGCTAAGTTGATTTGAGCTCTAGCGTGTTGAATAATCCACGCAAGCTATTTCGTGTTCTAACGTGCCAAACGAGACATGTGAACTAATATGACTCGAGCTCTAGCGTGCTGAAGGAGCCACACGAGCTATTTTGAGTCGAACTCTAGCATGCTGAAAGAGCCGCGTGAGCTATTTCGTGTTCTAACGTGCCAAACGGAAAACGTAAACTAATTTGGCATGAGCTCTAGCGTGCCGAAGGAGCCACGCGAGCTATTTTGAGTCAAGCTCTAGCGTGCTAGATTGAGCCACGCGAGCTAGTTCGATCTGAAATGTATGATGAATGTATGTGTATGTATGTATGTGTATGATGTTTGAAGTGTCGATTCTGACTATTTAAGTCTTTCGACGGTTGATTCCAACTGCTCGAATGCATCTCCGCGCCCAATCGTATGCGCGAATGCTAAATTTATTCTTCGTAGAGGTTTGTGTGCACATCTTTGCCTAAACTGCACCCGATTGCTAAATTTTATTCTCCTTAGAGGCTTGTGTGCACATCCGTGCCTAAAGTGCACACGATTGCTAAATTTTATTCTCCTTAGAGGCTTGTGTGCACATCCGTGCCTAAAGTGCACGCGATTGCTAAATTTTATTCTCCGTAGAGGCTTGTGTGCACATATGTGCCTAAAGTACACGCGATTGCTAAATTTTATTCTATGTAGAGGCTTGCTTCGTACGAGGTCGATCCCAACCATCATAGTATAAATATAGAGTGTCGAACCCGACTACTCAATTCAGTGTTAGAAATATCAAGTGTCGAATCCGACTTCTTGAATACGTGATAAAGAGTTATGTGTCGATTCCGACTCCTCAAACACACATTTAAAATGTCAAGTGTCGATTGCGACTACTTGAACATGCGATTTTAAAGTTGAAGCGTCGATTCCGACAGCCTATGTTTTAATTGTCATAAATATTAAAGTGCGTGAAATCATGGGATGAAATTTAATAGAATACCTCTTGATGCGTGTTTGCGAGATGTAAACCCCTAACATAAATAGGGGTTTGAGATGTAAATCCTATTGTTCGCGATCCGTTTTTGTGTATAGTCGATGTCTTTCCGTTGGAGAGGGATAAAAATTTAATTATTATAAGAGCTCTTCACAACTCTTCCTTAATTTTAATTAAATGAACAATAAAAAAGAATTTGCATGTTCTTCGCGATTCGGAAACAAGGGCTCCAAATCGCGATTACTTGCAACTTTTTGGAAACCCGTACATATGCATTACCAACTGAGCTAGACGGGCTTCTTTGCTAAGACCTCTGACAAGTCACACATGTGATCAACCACCAAGCAAGGACATTTACCTTGTCCCTTATTTGCGAATATATAAACTTGGCCATTTCGCGATCATGATCCAAATTTGCCAGACGATCCTCCATAATCGTTTGGCTCGCATATATCCCATCTTGGTTTTCAAGAGGGGACGCAGCTCACGTTCCAATCTCCAATCTCGGTTGCGCGATCGAAATCGAGTTTTCAGGGAGACTTGTGGTGTACGTCGTCCACGATTTCAAATTTAGCGATCAAGGAACATGAAAAGATCTTGATTTGGCCGAGACCGCCAGTGATTGCCCTCGCGAATTGTATAAACAGTTGAGCACTCTCATGCAAATCAGTTTGTTAACACGCCGAAATCTATGCGTACCCATAGATAGGCCATGGAGAAAATCAACATCACTACTAGAAATTTGTGATTTAACATCGAGTAATAGCCGATGTCTTTAAACAAAATCGATGTCTATGTTGGTGATGTAAAAAGTCAAAAGTTTTTCACATCGGCTATAACCCAATGTCTTTATATATTATAACATCGTTTATATTTTTCAATTTGATGTATTTGTTATCCTATAACATTGGTTATAAAATATAACCGATGTTATAATATACAAAGACATTGGGTTATAGCTAATGTGAAAAACTTTTGACTTTTTACATTACCAACATAAACATCGATTTTTTTTTGAAGACATCGGGTAATTATCGTAGCCTATGCGGAATTTGAACTCGCATCTTTGTGTTTGAACGCAACGCTCTACCATTTGAGCTAATAGGCTTTAAATTAGATAGAATGTTCTTACATAATAACAAAAAGAACATGTGAAACTTAAGAAAGACATTTATTAAGCTTCAACACATAAACAAAAATACTTTTATAATCCTTTACAAGGAAAGAGTAGAGTGGTCTATAAAAATGAATTTTGAATCATGTTAAATATTTCTTAACATGAACAATTCATAAAGGCATAAAACGCAAACCTACAGCAGTGTGTTAAAAACTTTGGAATTACTGAGCAAGTTAAAAGGAATAGATAATACCATTCAGGACTAAGGGTTAGTGATTTAGTGGGAAAGGGAAGTAAAAATCAAAAGAAAATGATTACCCTGAAAAGAGTGCATCTGACTCAACAAATACTCTTCATCAAGAGATATGTCTTGAATGCCAGTTGAATTCAACAATGCATGGTCCAAATCTAGCACAAGATAAAGCTTTTTCTTCTGAAACCTTTTTTTCACATCAACAGCTCGCAAGCAAGTTATTTCATCATTTGCAATCCTCAGATCATGAAAATAAATAATAGTTTCAACCTCCACTACTGCATAATGTGAAATAGAGATTCATTAGAATCTCCCTACCAATATGATTATCAGGTGTGGGAACATGTCACCTAATGATATATTTCAAAAGAGGATCAAATAACCTTTGTCAATAGAAAAATGAGACATTCCTATTTACTTCTTTCGGTAATCTATCCAACTAAAGAAACACAACATGGCAATGAAAACTAAATATATGAATCAAGGATATCAAAGTTCGTGACAAATATACCTTATGGATGTATCCTAATGATATAGCAGCCACATCATTCATCTTTTTCCCACACCTGATACACATATCTCTTATGAAACGAGGATGTGAACAAAAATCATTTATCTGCAAGTCTGCAAGTAGAAGCAAATTTGAAGAGGAAGAGTGTCAAGATATGACTGTCGAGGCAGTTTATATCCATCAGAGGATCAAACAAGAAAACTTTAGACCTAAATAAACATTTTGGGGGAAAAACAATTTCAATCAGTACATTGGACATACAACTCGACTAACCTCTTGCAAGCTGCACGTCAAAAAACACCTCACTATGGCTCAGTTTCTTTCAACATGTGACACTCTCACTCAAAACATTGTGTATCTGGCTAATATGGTCAAGTACCAAGTAGATTCCAAATCAATGAAACTACAACTAAACTGGTGTTGTCAACCTAGTCACATCACAATTATTACTCAATAGTCAATACCCAATGAACAACTAAGTGGTGTAGATCAATTTGGATCTGCCAGAATTTGAAATATCATGCCAAACTCACCTTCATACTCATACATTTGAAGTTATGAAATCGTTTGACTTACCTCCTCTGGTTTATATGTTGTCATCAAGTCCTCAATCTTATTAGAATATTGGAATAACTTTTCAAATTGCTGCATATTTGAAGAAAATGAAAACTATAATTTAGGTTTAGATTTAAAGTTTAAATGTAATTCTTACACACTATGACATTGAATTCCATTGTCTACTAGATAAAAGAACATCAAAGGAAGTATATCAATGTAATTCTTACACACTATGACATTGAATTGGACCAAATCCAAAGAAAAGACTACGACTAGGGATAGACAGTGAAGCGAAGAGGAGACATAGATGGATGCCTATGCCTGCAACACACATACAGTAGGGGAGAGAGATGGAATCTGAAATCGAGCAACAAAGTGAGTAGAAACGGAGATTGAAGATTCACCTGCTTCAACTTCAGTTGAGCTGCTAGCAAAGGAGATTGGGGCTAAGGTTCGGAATGAAGCTAGGGCACCTCTCATACAATGGAGAGCGATGATATCGTGCCAGCGGATGAAAAAATACAGGCCATAGAAAATAGCCTCACCTCTCTCCCGAAACCCTAGCTAAAAAAAAATTTCTATGAATTCAAGAGTTCAAGCACGTGAAAATCAAACTGATAAAGCTACAGAAGATATGGACCAAAGGCATGAAAAGTATTCATGTCCAGCAAAGGGAACCCTAATTAACTTTACAACCGAATTCAACATCCAGGAGCATCGGAGGATTGACCATGGAGGCCCCAAATCAGTTCCATTTTCAGAAACAATCAAAATTAATTCTTAAAAACAAAATAGAAAATGAAAAACATAAAAGAGAACCTATAGAGTAAGAAGAGCAACAAGATGCAGGCGTCAGACAGGCTAAAGGACGAAGAAAACGGCCTCGACTTGCAGGAGATTCTTGTAAAACTAAAGATCCCCATTTCGCCAAAAGATTTCCCATTAGAAATCCTCCATTTTTCATTTCTCCTTCAATTTTTCATTAACTTATATTCTTTGAAGCTCGTTTTGAAAATCAATCGGGCGGGGATGCTTCGGTGTTGGTGACTTCGACAAATTCAACAGAGGTGGTGCCCTTCTTCTTGGATTGAGAGAGGTGTGAGAGGGACGAGAGAGAATGAGGAGAGAGAGAGTAGAAGAGAAGAAAGACAGAGAGTTTGCTTCGGTGAGGCTTAGGGTTGGGCTCCCATGGCAGATGAAGAGGGATGATAGGGTGATAGAGGGACGAGATAGGGACAACTGAAAGAAGAATGGCTCCATGGAATAGAAGAGAGCGAGGGAGCATCGAGAAGGAGAGCTGGATGATATCAAGGTTTCAGATTTGGGATTTGGGATTTGGGATTTGGGATTTGGGAATGGGAGGTCAGAGGTGGGCGAAAGAAGGGAAAATGAAAAGGGGGCTTTTTCTTTTGTTTTTTTTAGAGATGAAGTATTGGATATGGTACGAATATCTGTTTGAGCGGGTGTTTAAATGAATTCAGGTTTGGTTCCGCGCCTTCTAAATTTTTTTTAAAACACATATTTAACATCTGTAAAATAAATGGGACGATGTCTATGCTTTTATTTACATTGCAAATTTAAAAACCGATTGAAACGGTTATAGAATTTCACCTATACTTATTATCTCAAGGTGAGGACAAAAGTTCTCTAATACCTGTGATGCTAAAAGCAAGATAATGTTTGACCTCGCGATCTGATAATTCTTTGTTTCTTAGTGTGGTCTTGCAAACGTCTGAGTTTCGCGATCAAGTGCTTTTACTGTTCAATTGTCGTCTTTAGAGAAAGTTTGATTTGATGATGTGTTATTCTAGAAAGACTTCTTCTCGGATTCAAGGATCTTAAGAGCTCAAGCCTGAGGACTTTACTTGAGGGGCAGTTGCAGAGCTTCTATTCTATCTCTCTTTTCGGATCACTGTCTTGTGGTCTCTAGGGGGTATTTATAGTGTTATTAAGCAAGCATCTGGTTGGTGACCTCGTGGTTTTGGTAGGGGACACGTGTAGCCCATGCCCCCATGCCAGTGATCTTGGGTAGCTACACGTGGCGATACTAGCGGAGAGGTGGTTCACCAGCGAGCTGCTCGCTCTTTATTGGAGAGTCTTAGCTGACTTGGAGTTTTTGCTCGTGATCCTAATCTTCGAGGGAAAGTGTTCAGATCTAGACTTGAACTTCTGTCACGTGGTGTAGGAAGACTTTTGGTCGTGATGGTTTTGATGTTTAAGTTGGTGTGTGATTCTTGCGTTAGATAACCTGTTTATGACGTCATACCCCTATTAATTTAAGGGGTTACTTTTTATGGCATCGTCATATCTCCTCGGGACTAGGTCGCGATGAACAATGACACGCGATCAAGTCTCGATAAAAAACGATGTTTTCCCTGGCTGGGGGATATAAGGTTGTGTTGAGGTGGGCTTGAGTGGATAGGCCCAATGCTTGCGTCGGCCATTTGGGCGGGAGTTGGTACAGTCCCACGGAGACCTATAAATAGGGGTTTTGCTCCCCTCTTCTTGTCATTTCATCTTGTTGGTATAAGAGAAGAGATAGAGAGACAAAAAGAAAGGGGGAAGTGGTATAATGAAGAAAGAGACATCGCCGGGAGCCTAAGGCTAACGATTTCTTGTAGAGTTACTTCCAGATTGGAGTTTCTTCTTCAACTAACTCTCAAAGTAAGTGGTTTTTAAGCTTGTCTTCTCTTTATGGTTTTCTTTCCTGGTTCCCCTTTTCTGGTTTTCTTTTCTAGTTTCTCTTTCCTGGTTTTTTCTGGTTTTGGGGCGAAGGGGGGATCCTTCTGAGGGCGGTGTTTGGACAAAGGAGAAAACCCTTTGGTGGGGGAAGGGATGGAAAAGTGGTGTTTAGGGGTGGTTGGGATAAAATTTTATTCTTACTCTATTTAATCAATATATCTATATATGCCTAAGATAAAATTTGACCCAATTTGATTAAATATGGATATATTTTTTTAGAAGATATTAACTAATTTTAAAATATATGTATGAGATAAAATTTTATTCTAACTCTATTTAATCAATATATCTATATATGCATAAGATAAAATTTGACCCAATTTGATTAGATATGAATATATTTTTAGGAGATACTCCGTATTAACTAATTTTAAAGACTATTATATAAGATAAGATTTTACATATTTTCACTATATATGAACATATTTTTAGAAGATAATGACTTTATCAATATATTACATGGACATGCTAATTAAATAACTTTATCAATAACTTTATCAATATGAAAATATTTTTAGAAGATAAAAAGTTTTGATGAAATTGAAATAGTACTTAGTATGGTCATAATAATTAAATAAATTTATCAATAACTTTATCAATATGAAAAAAGATAAAAGGTTTTGGGTAAATTGAAAAAATAATACTTAGCCGTGTAAAAATTATCAACTTATGGAATTCAATAAGAAATAAAATTTTCCTATATATCTTGAAGGTATTGATATATTTATGAGATATATTTTTGGATTTTATACACATATAATTATCGATAGATTTTTAGATTTTGACCTATATAAAGTTTAGATTATTAATGTTATTTCACAAATGTTGACGTCTTTTCCCTTCTTTTTGGTGTTGTTATTGCAGGTTATTTACGACTTTTTTTACGATTTCCTTTGTAAGCTTTTCGAAATAATGTGCTGAATGGTTAAAAGGTATGTTATTTTTGTTGTTTTCACTAATATTTACTAGCTTTTCACATGTTGTTAATTCATATATTGTCAATAAAGTATAAATTCATTCAGATTTGAGAAATTATAGATTTTCATATGTTGTTTCCACTAATATGCACTAACTAGCAAGGATTAAGGAGTAAGTTATACTAATTAAGTATAAATTTATTCAGATTTGAGAAATCAAAAGTATGAAAGAAATTAATTAATTGAATAAACGAGTTTTATTATTGAATTTATTTAAATTAAAAAACCGTAAACAGTGCGGGTACTGAACTAGTCTTTATATTAAAAGAGATGTAAATGAAGCTATGAATTCAATTGAAAATATAGAAGTTGAAAAGAATTGAAACATTCAATCGATCATTTAGTAATTTTTTAGTTTTAGTAGTTTTAGGGATGTTGAAATAACAATAACAAATCTTTATATTGTGATAAAATCACAAATGGTATTCGTATATAAGAGGAAGTTTGAAATAATTATATATAAAAGAATAAAATAAAAGAATAATTATTTGATTAAATTTGAGAGATTATTCAGTTAAATTATAGAGATTATTCGTATATAGAGGGAGATTATTGACATATTAATTGATTTTTGAATGTTAAAATAATAATCAATAAACTTGTACATAGTTCGGTAAAATAACAAACAGTATTCATATATACGAGGAAGTTTGAAACAATTACATATATAAATTATGCATTGTTTGAGGAGTGATTTTTAAGAAAACTATGCATTATTCGATAAATTGAAAATCATTATTCGTAGATAAAAATAAAATTTTGTTAGTTTGACCCAAAAATACTGTAATTTTAAAAATGAAAAAATTATATCCCTTACTACCTAAAGGCAGCATTCCAGAATTTACTGTTCATTATAATTTTGTTATATTAACCGTTGGATGTAGTCAAGAGGATCTGATCAACGGCTAACATCTCCCCTGATGTATAATATCTTTTTTCCCTTGAAACATTGAATTTAAAATTGTTTATTTTTTAACCGTTGGATGTAGTCAAGAGGATCTGATCAACGGCTGACATCTCCCCTGATGTATAATATCTTTTTTGCCCTTGAAACATTGAATTTAAAATTGTTTATTTTTTTGTTTCAATACATTTTTTCGTCTTTTCATGTAATTATGAAATTCTTTTGTTCTCTGTCTCTGCTTTTTTTGTTCACCGTCGTCGCTTTCTTCCTCCCCCATGGTCGTCAATTGGTTCTCTCATTGTCTCACGCCTTCTTCTTTGCCTCCAGCGACTGTCCTATCCACCTCCGACGTTTTTCATCCATCACTGATGTAGCCACCATCTTTGGTGCGGATTCATCCTGTTAGTCTCCGACGTTTACCCTGCAATCACCTGCCATCACCGATGTAGCCACCATCTTCGGTGCTGATTCATTATGTGAGTCCTATTTAACTTTGTCGATCTTCTCCATTTCATAATAAATTTTGGATGCTTTTTATGTTTATTGTTGTTTTTTTGCTTGATCTTTGTGTTTCTTGTTGTTTCTTTGTTTGATCTTGTGGGTTAGAATTAGGGTTTTGATTTAGGGTTAATTGTGTTTTGAATTTTAGTCCCGAATTGTGATGTGTGATATTGCGAGGTTATATTTATATGTTAAATATAAAGCATGTTACGAGATAATTGTTAGGTACAAACTATGATATACGATTTATGGTGATATCTTAATCTGATAAGCATGATGTGAAGTATGTGGATAAGATATGGATATATCACTACTAAAAAACAGGATTTAGCAACGGATACTTAGCCACGAATACTGGACGTGGCTATATTCGTGGCCAATAGCAATGACATTGGCGACGACTGTTAATAGCCGTTGCTATTTTCGTGGCTGGGTGGTGTCTTGGTATGCCACCTCTTCAAATTCGTGGCTAATAGCAACGAATCTATGTCCGTGGCTGGTTTCGTGGCTGGAATGGTGGATTGGACTACTAAATAGCCATGAATATAGCCACGATCGTTTGATTCGTGGCTGTATTCGAAGCTGGTCCGGCCACGATATTACATCCGTAGCTGAATCCGTGGCTATTCGGTCCAGCAATCGTTAAGCATTTGGCCATTTAGTGGGCTTGGTCGCAAATAGGCCAGATGAGTTAGTATCTCTCAATTTTTTTAGATTGAATATGTCCATTAAATAGGGTGTTAGTAAAACCGGAAGTGAAAGCCCATTAGCCTATTAGAATTCAAAGCCCAATAAGCCCATAGAATGAAAGGGTATTAATGGGCTTCGTTAGCGACGACTGCATCCGTGGCTAAATCCGTGGCTATTACGGATGTTGTCAAAATTCAATGCGCTTGTACTGTACCCACAGATGGGGCGACACGCATCCATTCCCTGCATATTTATGGTTGAGAGTATTTAATGGGGCCGACCCACTTTGCATATTGTCTTCTAGCTCAATACCAATGTCCATCCACTTGCAATTGGAAGGTTGGCAGTGCATGGTGGATCAGTCCGGCCTTCTCTGTTCATTCGTGGGTACGAGGTACGTAATTTGTTTTTTTTTTATTTTGTTTAACTTTAGTTACATATATAATATATACTCCGTATTACACACACACATATATATATATATATATATATATATATATATAATATATATATACAAATGAAAAGGGTTTTTTTGAAATGGTATATAAATTATATAAGTATATGGAATGGTGTATAAATGGGTATTATTTTGTTATTGAAGATTTAAATGGGTATTGTATATACAATTAATGTGAAAAGGGTTTTTTGAAATGGTATATAATTTGAAGAATATATTTGTAAATGTGATATGTAATATAAAAAATTGGTTGTAATTGATACATATGTATATATGTTCAATTATTACAATATTTATTCAATATAATGTATGTACTTAAATATTGGGAAAATTAATTAGTAATCAATGTTTAGTTCAATATGTAGTTTATTATTAATTTATTATGATTATATATACCATACAGATCGATTGATCGAATATGGACGATCGTTCCTGGATGTATGATATGTACTTGGAGGATCGTAGAGGATTAAAGCCTGAATACTTTGAAGGGGTGGATAAGTTTATAAATTTTGCTTGTGCTCAAACTTATTATGTCGATGAAGGTAAGATAAAATGTCCATGTCGGAGATGTGAGAATTGTTATTTTGAGAAAACAGATGATGTGAAGGAGCATTTATACCGCCGTGGGTTTATGTTTGGTTATTATCGTTGGACGGCACACGGCGAAGCTATTGGACATCCAAACCATGATCAAATGGTAGGGGGCAACCAGTGGACTATGTATGATTAGTTAACTGCAGAGCAAAGGATGGTGTTTGACATTGCAGGGCCGAACTTTGTTCCTCCTTCATGGTTTAGTGTTAATGTTGATGGTAACGATGAATTCCAACCAGCTGAAGTGAATGAGGTCGATGAAATGAGGGAAGATCCAGTAGCGACTGAGGAGGCTAATCTGTTGTCCACGCGGTTTGCAGACGTGCTAAGAGCCGCTGATGAACCTGTGTTTCCAGGGTGTACTACACATACACAGTTGTCCTTTGTGAGTCGACTTATGAGCTTGAAGTGCGATTATAATGTTCCCTAAAGCCTCTTTAATGGTTTCTTGCAATTGTATGATGAAGTGTTACCTTCTGAGCACAAGATTCCGACCAGCTACTATGAAACTGAGAAGATAGTTCGAAATTTGGGGTTACCGGTGGAAAGAATATCCATGTGTCTCAATGGTTGTATGTTGTATTGGAAGAATGATGCCAATGAAGAATCATGTAAGTTCTGTGGTGAAGCAAGATATGTTGTGGGTGCAGGCAGACGTAGGCCACAAAAGGTTTTATTCTACTTGCCTCTTATTCCGAGGCTACAGAGATTATATGCTTCGGAGGTGACCGCCAGCCATATGACTGGGCATGCGGAGCACGTAACAGAGGAGGGGATGATGTGTCATCCTTCAGACGGAGATGCATGGAGGATGCTAGACATGAAGCATCATGATTTTGCTTCTGAGCCTCGTAATATTCGGTTGGGTTTATGCACAAATGGATTTGCTACATTTAACAAATCTGGTCAGAATTATTCTTGTTGGCCTGTGATTGTCACTCCTTACAATCTTCCACCTCATTTGTGCATGAGGTCCGAGCACATGTTTATGTCGTTGATAGTGCCAGGTCCTCGAAACCCAAAGAAGTTAATTGATATTTGCCTCCAACCTCTTGTTGATGAGTTGTTGCAGTTGTGGGACGTTGGAGTTGCTACCTATGATGCCTCGAGGAGAGAAAACTTTATTATGCGTGCAGCGCTACTCTGGACTATTAGTGATTTCTCTGCATATGCTATGTTGTCTGGATGGAGCACTGCAGATCAATTGGCTTGTCCGATTTGCATGGAATCGGGATGTGATGCATTTCGCCTTGAAAATGGTCGGAAGGCTTGTTGGTTCGATTGCCATCGGAAGTTTTTAGAGATTGATCACCCCTTCCGTAGGAACAAGAAGGACTTCTACAGAGGGCACGTGGAAACAGGATTGCCACCTCCATTGCTATCGGGGGAGCAGATATGGGAGCGGGTTCGTGCTTTCCCAACGGTCATGGAGGATCCTTCCTACAAGTCTGATGAGTATGGGATTTCTCATAAGTGGACAAAACAAAGCATTTTCTGGAGACTTCCATATTGGAAGGACCTTCTAATCCGACACATCTCGATGTTATGCATATTGAGAAAAATGTCTTTGACAATGTGTTCAACACTGTGATGGATGTCCCTGGGAAGACAAAGGATAACTTGAATGCCCGGAAGGACATTCGCCTATATTGCCATCGACCTGAGTTGGAGGTAGCAGATGATTACAAGGGTGTGAAACCTAAAGCAATATATACCTTGACAAGAGAGGCGAAGAAGAAGGTGGAAGAGTGGTTGAGGACTGTCAAATTCCCCGATGGCTATGCTTCCAACCTAGGAAGATGTGTTCAGAGTGACGATTGCGGTCTCAGTGGAATGAAGAGCCACGATTGTCACGTGTTTATGGAGAGACTCTTGCCGATCGCTTTCAAAGAGTTGTTGCATCCAAGCGTTTGGGGCTCGTTAACTGAGTTGAATATCTTCTTCCAAACAATTTGTTCGTCATCATTGTCAGTTTCTGTCATGGACCAGCTGATCCGGATGATTCCGCTATTGGTTTGCAAGTTGGAGCGTATCTTCCCTCCATCCTTTTTTGACTCCATGGAGCTTCTCATAGTCCATCTGCCACATGAGGCCCGAGTTGGTGGTCCGGTCCATTATCGATGGATGTATCCATTCGAGAGAAATCTATTTCAGCTAAAAAAGAAGATCGTCCAAAAGAGTAATGTAGAAGGGTCGATCGTGATGGCGTACTTACGGGAAGAAATAGCTAATTTCTCGGTGCACTACTTCCCCTCGCATGTTCCTTCCAAATTGAGGAGACCCGCCAGAAATGACGTCTTCGAGGGTGAAGGTTGTGCCTTATCTATTTTCAATCACACCGGTGAGGGCAGGGGGAAGGAGACAATAAGGTGGTTGACTGAAGAGGGAGAGTGGAAGGCCGCACACACATATGTGTTGCTCAACTGTCCGGAAGTACAACCGTACATTGAGTAAGTAAACAAACCGAGCACACTTCTCATCAATTTATTTATATATGACTGAAGAGGAATTTACTTACCATTACTTACTTTATTATGTGTAGGATATTTGAGAGTGACATGAGGGATAACGTGGGAGATGACCTCATTGAAAACAAATTCGCGAATTAGTTTAAGAATTATGTAAGTGTTCGTAATTATACAAAATTCGATCCCATATGTCGTTGTATATTATATTGCATATGTAGTTACTTCGGAACGTGATTGTTTGATAGGCCTTAGATAAAGGAAGTGGCTTGGGACCAACTGATCTTTTGTGGAGTTTGGCATGGGGACCTAATGTGAAAGCAAGAAGTTGGCCAAGATACTTTGTCAATGGCTATAAGTTCAACACTCTCGAACATGGTGTAGGGAAATCAACTATGAATAGCGGCGTTTGTGTTCGTGGGTCCAACTATGCGACGAACGAATCAAATTTTTTTTGTCTCCTCGAAGAAATTATCGAGCTTGACTACCCAAGTGCCCTTGCTTACCCACTGAAAGTTACCCTGTTCAAGTGTCGATGGTTTGATCCAACGACAAGAGGAACTCAAATTCATCCCGTATACCAGTTTGTTGAAATCAATCCGAAAAAACTATATAGAAGGTATGAGCCTTTTGTTCTCGCGCAACAAGCTACACAAGTTTATTACATTCAATATCTAGGAGCCACCCGTGAACAGATGGATTGGTGGCATGTGTGCAAGACAAGGGCTCGGAACAAGATAGAACAAAGGTGGGGATCCACGGGCCCAGCTGAAACAGATGGTTATCAGTCCGATGAAATCGTCACCCCTGAATTCTCCATCGACATAGCAGTAGGTGATGCACCGATAACCTTGCGAGATCCTTCAGGTGCGTTTGCTGAAGTCGCCGATTAGGTTGCTGCAGAAGAAGAGGGTGTGTTTGATGAAGTCGATGACGACAATCTTGCTGCAGAAGAAGAGGATGAGTTGGAAGCGACAACAAGCTGCGAAGAAGCCTCTGACTGACCACCTCAGTGAACTACAAGGTGTGTGAGATTCTGTTTTCAGCAAAAGTGTCCAAAAATTCTGTTTTGGGATTTTTTATGCTTCCAAACTAATGTAATTTTGCTTTGTGCCTATCTATACTTGCAGGGTTTTAGAGCATAGGAACGATTTCAGATCATAGGAACGATCTCAGAGCATAGGATTTTGTTATGCAATATCCAAACTAATGTAATTTTGGGATTTTTTTGTTGGACATGTACAATTGACCTATGAGGGAATCGAACCCCCTTCTTTGTGCAATGCACAACGCTCTTCCATTGAGCTAACAGGCCTTAAACCAGATGGATAGCAGCAACTAAAACAACATCCATTCATCACTTTCCCAATCGACAACCTTATGAGTGTTTTTAAAAATTTTCAATTTCATGCTTGTCTTTGTTTTTGTAGCAATTTAGGTTGTTTGATGGGTAGTTTTCTGCTGCTACTTAACTGTTGAATGCAAACATTGAGTTTTGGAGTTGATTCATTATATTATCTAGCAATTTAACTTGGGTATTTTTCAGCTGCTACTTAACTGCTACTTAACTGTTGAATGCAAACTTAGAACAGTTCCACATTACAGGCACAATTATACTTCCTTTGAATGCAAAAAAGACTGGAAAATGAATTATACGATATACAAACTTACAAGTCCACAGTTCTTCAAATAAAACCTAAAATCTAGATGCAAAGCAAATCGTAGCAATACCCAATTCAAACACAAGGAACACAAATTCCGATCGGAACTGATGCCAATACCTAAAACAAAACACAAGGAACAAAGAACCGCTTGAAAGAGAAGGAATGGATTCCAATATCGAATTGAAACAAAAGGAACACGAATTCGCTTCATCGCCAATTCAAACAATAGGAGAAACAGTAAGGGAGACGAGGGTGCTTACCACTAGAGTGGGAGGAGACGGTGATATTTCCGATCAGATTGCGCGAGTTTGAAGCCAATTCGAAGCCAATTCACCAAATCGGTCCTGCAATTCCAACTGGTGATGAACCCTAGAACATGTTCCACAGTCGAATTCGAAGCAAGTGGTTAGGGTTTGTATTCGATCTCAGCCTACAACTAGAGTGGGAGGAGACTGAAAAATGGGCCTTTCCGAATTGGGCTTTTTAATGAAGTTAGGCTTTTTAATAAAATTAGGCACATCTGCTTTTCAGTGTCTGAGCCCTATTTTGTATTCAAACTCAAAATTTGAACCAAAAATTCCGAGGGAACCCAAATTTTCAGTAGGAAATTTGAAGAGTCAAAATTTTAATCCCCAAATTTTGAAGCGTCAAACCACACCGAAGCCACCCTTTCTCTTTCTTTCATTTCATTCTCTCTCTTTCATTTCACTCTCTCCCTTTTCCGAAACCCTAACCACACCGAAGCCATGAGGGGAGGTGCTGTGAGGAGGTCTACCCGCCACGGAGCCGCCGCCAGACCACCAATTGCTCCGACCACGGTGACCACCCAATCTCCAACCCCCACTGCGCCATCTCCACCTCCCACTGCGCCATCTCCACCTCCCACTTCCCCCTCTCCACCGGTTAACTCTCCTACCAGGGCTTCACCCCGAAGACCACCTACCACTCGCCTCTCTCAACCACCGATCCCTAAACCTCCAACCAGACCGTCACCCCGGAGAAAGCTACCCACTCCCTCCTCTTCACCGGTAACCCAGCTACCCACTCCCACCCCTCCATCGGTCCTCCCTTCAACCAGAACGTCACCCCGGAGAGTTCGCCCATCTGTGGCCTCCCAAACGCTGAACTCTTCACCTACTGCGCCCTCTCCGCCGGTTACATCTCCTCCCACTGTGGCCTCTCTATCCCCTCAACACGGCCCCTCGGTCGGGACCATGGAGTCATTCCAATCTCCAGCCCCTGTTAACAACAATGAGGGGGAATCATCTTTACACACTGAGGAGCATGTAGAGTCGCAAAACCCAAACTACTAGGATGCCACAGCGAGTGACGAGGCTGGTAGGTGGAACAGAAAGGTGCACATTCAACTGGTGAATGGAACGTAAGTCGTGGCTAGCCTTTCCCTTTCAATTTTATTTCTCTGAATTTTTCTTCTCTGAAATGACTAATGTAATTTGAGGTTTCCTAATTGTTGTCATTGTATATATGATGCATATAAATATACACACATTGAACTGAAAACAATTGACTGTGAAAGTTTTGGACTTATTAAACTGAGAGGAAATCAATTGAATGTGAAAGCAAAGTTGATGTTGAATAGATAAATTGAATGTGAAAGAAATTGACTTATTAATGTAATTTTAGGTTTCCATTTTCTGAATTTTCATTTCTCTGAATTGGTGACTGTAATTTGATGAGTTGATTATTAATGATAATGATATACTAATGACAGCAACATTTGCATCATTCATCTCTTCATTCTCTGTGTTGAGCAAGTCACCATAACTAATACCCTTTTTTTTGGGTATTGCATGATGAAGATTTGATGCAAGCAATCATGCATTTGGAGTCCTCACACAGGTGATTCATTCTCATTTCGATGGCCCATATATACGGTGGAGCGATGTTCCTGAACCAACAATGGAGTTATGGTGGGAGATGTTCAAGGTATGAAACAATTCAATCAAATGCTTACATGTATTGCACACACATATGACTTGAATATATAACAACAGTTTGTTTATTCTCGAATCAATCAGAGTCGATGTACATGGGACGAACAACAATTCCCAGAGTCAGTCATTCGTAAAGCTTTCAACACAAAGGGAGGAGACCACCTGAGGAATGTATTTGGGAAGGCTCGCTTAGGAAAAACAAAGAAGAAGCCTACATGGGTGAAGCAAGTTATATGGGCCAAGATGTGGGAGATATGGAAAAAGGAGGACAAGTTCAACCACCAATCTGAAGTGAACAAGCAAAACCGAGCTATTGCAACAGAGAAAGGCACCCCAATTTTCAGTGGTGGATCGGTGTCCACAACTGTAATTAAGAAGCGACTGGTAATTTCCATGTTGTTTTCCGATTTACTATATTCTCACTCCTTACAGTATTTAAACTTACTGTCTTTATATATTTTATATCTGTGATATGTATAGTTAATGAATAAATTCAATTCTTGTAGAGGGAGGAGCTTGGAGTGGATCCAACACCAAAACAAACCTTTGAAAGGTGTCATAGAAAAAGAGATGGTTCTTGGGCGGGTGCTCAGTGCCAAGATACTGTGGTAATTACTTGCAAACTCAAGTTTTTCTGTAATTACATTTTTCTGCTATGGTCTGGCTTACTTGCTTACAATAGTTGAACTTGAAGTATGGTTTGTTATATGGTTTTTCTTTAATTATTGTCAACCATGGCATGGTTTGTTATATGGTTTGTTATCTCGCATTTATCAAGCTTTGAATTTCTAGGACAAGTTTATCTGAGAATGGTTTGTTATGTGGTTTGTTATCTGCTGTGGTTTGTTATATCTTTATTGTCAACCATGTAAGTTTATCTGAGAATATCTGATTCTGTTATTGAGAAAATATATCCGGCTTACTTGCTTACAATATGTTTTGTTATCTGGCATTTATCAAGCTTTGAGTATTGTTTGTTATCTGGCATTTATCAAGCTTTGAGTGTATGGTTTGTTATCTGGTTGTTTTCTACCTTGGTGTTTCTACTCTGGATTGTTATCTGGCATTTGTCAACCATGATATGGTTTGTTTCTGCTATGGTCTGGCTTACTTTCTACTTTGTTTTTTCAATCTGTTCCTGCTCAGCCTTCATGTTCCATTCTTTTTCTTTGAATTTCTAGGACAAGTATGATCAGCTGCTTGAAGAGGAAATCGTAGAAGATGATGACGTGTATGAGAATGGATCCCATTCTGTTGACACAGAAGCTGTGTGGCTCAAGGCAACAGGTGGTGCGAAGCGAGGCCGGGTTCTGGGCATGGGATCGGAGTCTCAACGTATTTTGAAATCAGCGCCGTGTCTGCAAACTGGTGCCCAGGTATCTGCATCTGCTCGTTCTGGTAATATGAAGGATTACGTGCTGACGGAGCTCTCCACCTTCAAGGAAGACTTGAGAAAGGAAATGGTGGAGTTAGGGGATCATGTGCAGACCCAGGTGGCCACAAACCTCAGGGAAGAAATCTCCTCAATTGGCGATAGAGTGCAGGAGCAGGTAAGCATAAGCGTAAGGCAGGACATGGCAGCCATTGGGGAGGAACTGATGGGTGAGACTAAGAAGGCAAATGAAGAGTGGCAGGAGAAGCTTCTCAGCACCATGATGCAGTTCTACAAGGGCAAACGCCCAACAAAGTAAGTTGGTGGTTTTCTGGTTTTCAAATGGTTTGTTGGACGTACTTGTCGTATTTTGGGGACAAACTGGTGGATGTATATTTTGGTTTGTCGAACTTGCGGATGTATGGTTGATTCTTGAACATTGGTGACAACGTTGTGTACGTATATAGCACGAACTTTATGTGCATGATGTTTACTAATCTATTTGGGAGCATTAGATATAACATTATATATATATATATATATATATATATATATATATATATATATTCTCAATCGTATAAATAACGCATCCAAATAATAGCATAAACGTAAGCCACGAATTTAGCCACAACCCTGGCAACGATGTCCACCACAAAACAAGAAACAACATCAGCAACGACTTCAACCTCAAAGTTAGCCACGACCATAGCAACGAATCAGCCACGGAACCAGCAACACACATGACCAGTTCCCCGCCACGAATTCAGCAACGAAATTAGCCATGACAAAATTAGCCACGACATTTGCAACGACAATTTCCGATGCTGTTGTCGTCGCCACAACCACGACAACCATAAGTCATACCCAGCCACGAAATTAGCCACGACTATATGAGTTCGTCTCTATTTTCGGTCGCTACGTCGGCCTGAATTTAGTCACGAGGCATATGGCTACGGATGGCCCGACCGTTGCTGAGTCCGTTGCTAAACCGGTTAGCCACGGACATTCGTTTCCAAATTCGTTGCTATTTTTCGTGGCTAAATCCTGTTTTTTTAGTAGTGTATGTGAATTGAAGCATGATTTGACCTGTTATAATCTTGAATTAAATTATGAAGCATGATGAGGTGTTACATGTTATTATGTGATGACATGCGTTGAGATGATATAGAAGATGTTATATGATGAAATATAAGATGAGACATTATGAAATATGACAGTTAAGATAAAACAAAATGATTAAGATGATATGAGACTAAGATGATATGTGTCGATATGAGCTGATTGATGGAAATGAATAAGGAAGATGATGAGATGAGTTGAGGTGATAAGGATGAAATGTTAAGATGCGATATTCTATTGTTATGTGAACTTATGTGCGATAGTTAGGGGCGCCTTGTGTGACTTAGATGTAGACTTATGCACATCTTATATCATATGCTAGGTGATTTGTGACGTTATTGGATTGCTTGCTATTGCTGATTATTTCTTGGATTCCGCGCTTCTCCAGGTAAGTTCCTTATGGGCTTACTCATATTCGAAAGAGAAATCTCCTGCTTGTGATCATATGACATACTAGGTGCTTCATATGCATTTAAAGCATGCCATGTAGTATCATGCTAGGATTGCACTTGTGAATGAGCATTCGGTTACTTTGTGTGTTTGAGAACAGAATGGCCATTATCTGTGAGTCCTAGAGTTTTTGCTAGGGACATAGGGTAGCCCAGCCTCATTGGGTTTGCCCTGAGTCAGTATTGTCGATATATGAGCATGATGATGGGATATCCCAGCACCATCGGGCATGAGCATGATATGATGATATGACATGAGCATGATATACGATATGATGATGAGATATGATATGCTATAGCATCGAACTGGCCAGTCTCTGCACTAATGGGAAGGGGGTAGAGGTAGGAGAGGGATATGCCACTTGGCATTCTTTGGGCGCCTTTACAGTTTTTCAGCCTATTATTTCAACTAGGAGCATGCTAGTGTGATTTAAATTTCCGTACAACATTAGAGCATCTTTATCATAGGTATAGCGTATGTGTATGTTTGGTTGTGGGACAGAGTGCATTGGGGGTCTCGGTCTGACCCCGCTCGCACAAATCGTTTTTAGGTATTTTTGCTCCATGTTTCCATGATTTGGGGAATCCTCCTGGGCGAATGCGAAGAACCGGACTAACCCGCTAACTTGGCTAAAGGCTTTCTTGAGTCTATGTTTTATGGAATTGGTTTTGACCCGGCCTCTCCGTGGCAAGTTGTACTTTAATTCCGCTTTCACATTTTCGTTCGAATGAATTTCCGCGAGTTAGTCTTTAGGACAGGTTAAGGGTACCCAACGAAACTTCGATTGCTTTGGGGGTTCGAAATCCCCACTTTCAACCACTAATCTTTTGAGGTTTGAAACCTCGACCCGTACCTGAATTGCAAGATCCGAACGAAGGTATCTAACCTTCGAAATGTAACCCGGATATTTATATCCGGGCCGTTACAAATTGGTATCAGAGGCATGTTATGCAATTCGGGTACGCAAGGGTCGGGTGTATGTTTTGAAAAACCGCAATGAATTTCAAAAGGATTTGAAAGAGTTTTAAAGGGGAAAAACGAACTTAATATGACTAACATAAATGGAATAAATGTGAACTCGGCCTACTGAATAAGAGAATTCAAACAAAGGGGATCGAAAAGGTAGAAAAGGCGCTAGACCATCCCTATTCGATGTAGTTGGGAACGAGTAGGCGAAATATAGCTTATTCTTTACAGATGGGCCTGGAAGACTCCAAGGAATTGCACTGCTGTGGTTGGAGTAGCGAGTTAGGTAGAGATCATGAGGTATTTGCCCCTCTGGTCAGTCGCTCCTCAAAGAGCAGCATTAGATAGCTTGACATGTTTTATATCAATTGGGCCTGAGGGCGATCTCCCTCGAATGAGATCATTATAATTGCCATTGACTGATTCTATGCTGAGTGTTATTATGCTAGGATTAGAGATTTGTTGATATATTTCGACCGAGTGTTGCGTCTCTATGAGAATAGGATAAGTGAGAGAGCCTTTCTTTTCTGAGTAGTCGGGCTTTCTGTCTTATAGAGCGGTTTCCTCCATGATTCACTTGTTGGTGTCTTTCCCTTTCGTTTTATCTCTGGTTCGACGAAGTTCGGTAAAAGGTTGGGGATGGTTGAGGGATGCTTATTCCTTTCGTTCTGATTTCCTCCCCTCCTATCTTCTTCCATCTCTCAATTGGTATTCTGATTGAGTCGTTCTTTATGGCATCGACGTCCTTTACGGGAAATGGAATTGGGAATCTAATCGTATATGAGAATTAGGTTCGGGAACATTGACTATTTGAGCGTGTGATAAGTATGGTACTTGACACCATAGGTCATGCTACGAGATGGTGAGTGTGCTAGAGTATCAAACTTTGAATAATTCCGAGTATGTGGGATGGGTTGTTTTGTGGAGGCATCCTCCTCGATTCTCGCAATGGTCAACTGATGTCTCCTTGTCATGAACTTCTATACGAACTCCGCCATCTTCTTTCGGGAGTAATTTGAGTACCCTTTTATGTTATCAAAATGAGTCACACACGCATTCCACGGGAAATGGGCTTTTGAGTCTATGGGGATGAGTCGATATTGCCCTTGGAAATCTCTGTTTGGTTATAACGGTAGCCATATATGTGTTTACGTGACTTGATGCATTACCATGTTGAATGACTTGATATATCATTGTGTTAAATACATGCCGTGAACCGATATTTATTGACTTGTATCCATGTACATCTGTGAAGTCACACTTTCTTATGCTCGTGTTGTCCCCCGCTATGTTTCTTCCTTGCTTCCATATGATTGCATTATGATTGTCTTGACCTCTTGTATATGTTGGTGCTAATTTGTTTAATGTACATGTGTCGTATGCTGCATATCTACGCCTTTCATCGAGACATTAGTAGCCTGTAGAAATCATGACTTGTGGCTTGTGTACATTTATGCCCTACTTGCTTTATGATATGCTCCTACTTAAAATAGGTCCCCAATAATATCGACATTCGTTTCTTATGTCCTAGGAATATGATTGGTGTTACACCTCGATACTTATTATGACTTATGTGATTCCGACTAGTATCATGCCTGTCTACTTGTCTCGTGATATTGCACCTTCATGCCCCATGACATTCTTTTATATTTTTAAGAATGAATAGTCTGACACCCTACATGTTCATGCACCACCTTGTATTTAGATTCCGTGTATGCTATTAGTACCATATAAGACGTACGTCTTCTAAAATGTAACTTATCATGAGGATATATGCTCTAATTGTCCCTACGCGAATATTGCATTCCTAATGTCATGCTGTTCTCCTGCATCTTAGTATCTAGTGGCACCTTGGATGATTATCTTGCTAGCATTGATCTTATACTCTGATGACCTCAATATGACTAGGATATGTACCTCTCTTGTTACACCCTTGCTTGAGAACAACACCTTTACCACGTTTGCATGAACACACACCATGATGGTTGCTAGGCACTCGCATGATTACCCTTATATGTGTAAATGTGGCATTTTGATCTCTCAAAGCATGACACTCTAGGAGCATTATCATGTTTTGCATTATGACATATGCATGATTCACATGTTATACTTGCTTATATTCTCCTTATATACATCGATGTTCATTGTAATGGTAGCTGTTAGGTAGGATGAAGGTCGAGTTCTTAAATACAAATATATGAAATATAAATGCAAACCGACTCCTAGCCTATGCAAATAATTACAAGACTTCCTCCCGTTGTAGTGGAAGGGTAGTCAGGATCGATCCACGAGTAGGCAGGTCAACGGGATCCTAGTAGCGTCGAAAAGCTCACGTCTTTGGTCGACCAGAAGCCTCGATCTCGAACTTGGTGCTCGATGTCGACCTTGGCTGTCGATCCTTTCTGCAACAGAAGACCTGTAGAGACAAAAACAAGCAGTCGATATTGACTAGAGAGGTCGATATCGATGTCAGTTCATAAAATTGACTGGCTCAGAAGACTGACAATCGACACATTATGGTCGATATCGAGGTTTGGGGTCGATATCGATCTCAGTAACTTGTGCAGGATGATCGTAGTCGACTAAGAAAACTGTCGACGAAGTAAGTGGTCGATATCGACGTCTGGGGGTCGATATCGATGTCTATTCCTGCAAAGTTGTTAGCTTTTTTGTCGGCAAAGAAAGGCCGAAGACTCGAGGATGAATAAGGAGCAATGAATAGAATAAAGACAGTGTTTTTATGTGTATAAACTATATAAAAAGCAACTCCTAGGATTAGGGTTTACCACAACGTTAACCAATGCTACGATAAGGTAAATAAGACGGACGACTGCGCTATTTCACCAGAGGGACGAGCTTTCGCTGTACACCAACTCTTAGGATTACTCTTGCAAATAAACCTAATTGTCTCTACAAAATTTATGTTTATAACTTAAGTTGTTAGCATGAATCCCTTTTCTTTCGATTAGGACTAAACATAGAATCGTAGGAGATGATATAGACACAACGATATCAACATCTAACACTTACCTCAGGCACGCATGGCTAACGTCGAGCTCACCCCGACCCTAGAAGCTTTGGGAGAATACTCACACTTCATCGTCGGAAACATCATGGATATAAAAGAAACTTGCATTAAAAACTTCAAAACTTTACAACTCAACGTCGGCTTTCGCAAACGCCAAACGCTAAAGCTTCTTCCTAACTCTAACTCTATTGTAGACTGAATGTGTGTAATTTGATCATTCAATGCCATCTCCCTAGGGCTTTATTTATAGGATACTAATCCTTGCTAGCCAAGGATTGTATCTTCTATCTAAACTATGAACTTTATCCAAACAAGTAGGATAAATCTTTTATTTTGGTAACAATAAAACAACTTGATAAAGCTTTAAGGTAAAAAAAGTAAATAATCTCAGCTGTATTCTATCTAAATTTACAATATATTATGTGGCTTTGAAGATAGAATGGCCAATTTGCGTCTCGAAAAGCGTGTACAACATGTGTCGAAGTATGGTCGATATCGACCAGGAAGGTCGATTTCGACCTCTCTGTTTCTGCTCGACGAGCTCATCTTCTTTTGATTCCTGGGTTGTGGTTGATATCGATGATAGGAGATCGATATCGAGTGCTTTTCTTTTGTTGTATGATGGTCTGTCCCGACACTCAGTTCCGTGTCGATGTTCTGTAGTCAATATCGACCATGTGGGTCGATTTCGACCTCTATTAAGCTTTCCTTGGCTTCTCCGTTTTGACTCCGATTTCGCTCGAATTCCTTCATAATTAGATCAAAACTTGTGCAGACTCTATTTCTTGCACGTTAGCTCATTCTTACACAAGTTTATATTCTTTGGAACCTTTTCTTGGGAAATCGAATGAAATATGAAGTCAAAAGATGCAATAAAAAGAGGTACAAATATGTACATCAAAATACACCATACTTAGACTTGCTTGTCCTCAAGCAATAACCAAGCAATAACCAACACCTACAACACATCCTTCAAGTCTTCACCCTTTTCAAAAGCAACATCACAAGCGGTAGCAAAGCAAAGCAAGTGAATTTAACGTCATAGCACATATTTAGGCGATCCATAGGCATAAGCAATTTTGATCCAACCTCACAGGGATAATGTGTTTGCACTCAACTCTCATGTGTTTAGGCTATGAAGATCAACGCTCAACTCAAATTCATATACAATCTCATAAACATTGCAATTTATAAGAATCCACTTCGCAACCAATTATGAAAATGCAATAAGAACCATCAGGAGGAATTTCGCTCAATGGAAGACTTCAAAGAAGACTCCATTCGGCGGGGTTGTAATGGGGCTTTGTATGAAATATAGGGTATGGAATTATTTGGCTATGTGGTGCTTATAAAATTCGGGAATCAAGACTCCTAAACCTCAACACTTACAATATCCAAACCATAACTCTTCAATGTTACACTTTCCAAGCTCAATCTTCAATAATGCTTTAATATGCTCTCAAAATATCAACCATAATATCAACCCTTCTTTCAAACTCTAATATCTCTAAAAAATATAGATCTGTATGAAAATGGATAAAGAACTAAGGAATTTGGCTCATGCACATGATACATATATACATATCTCTTTTTTCTCTTTTTTTTTCGGATTTTTTTTGAACAAAAAATAATAAATAAATACTAAAAAATGTGCATTTTATAAGGTGAGACAAAAATCCTTTTACAAAATATGACAAGATGCAAATATATACCATCCCATAATTTCCTTTGCTAAAAACTAAATATATGCACTTTTCTTTCCACAATGCATTAATCCAACCCTTCTAAGTCTCAATTCCCAAATGGGGGTCATGCTCAATTTTGCTGGGGATAATTTTGTGGAGTTTGCAATATCAGGCTCAGGCTAATATTCTGGCTTCAAGCAGAGATAATGCAGGGTGGGTAAAGAGAGGATAAAAATGGTTTAAAAGATGCCTTCGTCATTTAATTCTTGTAAACATAAACATATATATGCATTGGCTTTAAATAACTATCACAACATTTAGAGATGCATATGAAGAGTAAATACACTCAAGAAAACAGAGAGATTTTTTATGTTCTCCCTATAGGCCAAAATTCTCACAAGGACAATTTTTGTTGGATTTGCTTTTTAGCCTAGGATCATATGTGCTCAATTTCATCACAAGTTCACAATCTACATAAAAATTATTTTAAGGACTTAGGCTAAACCATCCAAATATGCTATAGGATTTACATGATCAAGTCAGCTATTGAGTTTTCATCACAGGACATTTAAGTAGGGTTTAAAAAATAAACTTAAAGATAGAAACATGCATTTTTTTGTCTTTTTGACATTTTTCTATTATATATTTTTTTTATTTTTTTGTATTTTTATGAAAAGTAAAACTAAGAACAAAAATTTAAACATGAATGCAATGCGAAGAAGAAAGCCAAGTTGTGCCCATAGGACATGTTTTTCCCCCACCTCATACTTAAAATATACAGTGTCCTCACCGTATTAAAAGAAAAACAAGGGTAGAGAGAAACTTACAGCGCAACCTATGGATTCAGGTCGATTTCAGGTTCATCGATGCCAGAAGTCGATATCTAGGTCATAAGTCGATGTCGACTGCATCTGTCGAAGTCGGGGAAGAAGGTGAAGTCGAGGGTCGCCTGGTGTTAATAGGAGGAAGACGAGTATCTAAATACAAATAATAAGATGTAAATGTAAACCGACTCCTAGCCTATGCAAATAATTACAAGACTTCCTCCCGTTGTAGTGGAAGGGTAGTCAGGATCGATCCACGAGGAGGCGTTTCAGCGGGATCCTAGTAGCGTTGGAAATCTCACGTCTTACGTCGACCAAAAGCCTCGATTTTGACCTTGGTGCTCGATGTCGACCTCAGCTGTCGATCATTTCTGCAACAGAATACCTGTAGAGACAAAAACAAGCAGTCGATATCGACAGGGGAAGGTCGATATCGATGTTAGCAGATGGAATCGACTGGCTCAGAAGACTGGCAGTCGACACAGGTGGTCGATATCGACGGTGAAGGGTCGATATCAATGTTCAGTAACTTCGCAGAATGATCGTCGTCGACTCAGAAAACTATCGACGAACTCAGTGGTCGATATCGACGTTTGTTGTCGATATCGATGTCTTCTCCTGCAAAGTCGTTAGCTTTTGTCGGCAAAGAAAGGCCGAAGAATTTAGGATGGATGAAGATGCGATGAACATAAATAAAACAGTGGTTTTGATGAATTAACTCATATAAAAAGCAACTCCTAGGATTAGGGTTTACCACAACGTTAACCAATGCATGCGATAAGGTAAATAAGGCGGACAATTGCGCTATTTCACCCGAGGGACAAGCTTTCGCTGTACACCAACTCTTATGATTACTCTTGCAAATAAACCTAATTGTCTCTACAAATTTTATGTTTATAACTCAAGTTGTTAGCATGAATCCCTTTCCTTTTGATTAGGACTAAACATAGAATCGTAGGAGATGATATAGACACAACGATATCAACATCTAACACTTACCTCAGGCACGCATGGCTAATGTCGGGCTCACCCCGACCCTAAGAGCTTTGGGGGACTACTCACACATGTTGAATGTAGACATGCTTTGAATTGAAATAACTTGCATAAATGGAAAACTTTGAATCTTTACAATCTCAACGCCAACTATCGTAAGCGCTTGAAACTTTAAAGCTCAAAACTAAAACTCTCACTTTCTATTGCCTATTGCTATTGTCTTTCTTTCTTGGATCCTCCTAACAAACCATCCCCTAGGGCTTTATTTATAGGCTAATAATCCTTGCTATCCAAGGATTGTAACTTCTATCTAAACTATGAACTCTATCAAAACAATTAGGATAGGTCTTTTATTTTGATAAAACTTTAAACAACTTGATAAAACTTAAAGGTAAGGATAAATCTCAGCTGCAAACTATCTAAAAGTACAAGATAATCCGTGGCCTTGAGGATAAAATTCATAATCCGAGTCTCAAAATCGGATCTATCTTCTGTCGAGATAAGGTCGATATCAACCACAGAGGTCGATATCGAGGTATGTATTTTGGCTCGACTTGTCCATCTCCACTCAATGTCTATGTTGAGTTTGATATCGATGTTGACCTTGATATCGATGTTGAAGGTCGATATCTACCTCTGCTCAACTTCACTTGGGTTCTCCATTTTGACTCCGATTTCGCTCGAATTCCTGCATGGTTAGCTCAAAAACTTGTGCAGTCCCTATTTCTTGCACTTTAGCCCATTCTTACACAAGTTTATATACTTTTGAAACTTTTCTTTGGAAATCGAATGAAATATGAAGTCAAAAGATGCAATAAAAAAGAGCTATAAATATGTACATCAAAACACCCCATACTTAGACTTGCTTATCCTTAAGCAATAGCCAAGCAATAATCAATACCTACAACACACCCTTCAAGTCTTCGCCCTTGTCAAAAGCAACATCATAAGCGGTAGCAAAGCAAAGCAAGTGAATTTAACGTCATAGCACATATTTAGGCGATCCATAGGCATATGCAATTTTGATCCAACCTCACAGGGATAATGTGTTTGCACTAAACTCTCATGTGTTTAGGCTATGAAGATCAACTCTCAACTCAATTCCATACACAATCTCATAAACATTGCAATTTATAAAAATCCACTTTGCAACCAATTATGAAAATGCAATAAGAACCATCAGGAGGACTTTCGCTCAATGGAAGACTTCAAAGAAGACTCCATTCGGCGGGGTTGTAATGGGGCTTGGTAAGGAATTATTTGGCTATGTGGTGCTTTTATAATTCGGGAATCAAGACTCCTAAATCTCAATACTTACAACATCCAAACCATAACTCTTCAATGTTACTCTTTCCAAGCTCTATTCTCCATAATGCTTTTTCTCAACTCATCTTTCCACAATATGCTCTAAAGATGCACTAAAAGATGTAAACCATACTACCAACCCTTTTCAAACTCTAATATGCCTCTAAAAAATATAACACTTGCATAAAATAAATAAATGACTTAAGGATTTTGGCTCATGCACTACGTATATAAATCTCTTTCTCTCTCTTTTTTTTGACAAAAATAATAAATACGTGCATTTATATAGTGAGCCAAAAATCCTTTTATAAAATATGACAAGATGTAAATATGCACCAAGCCATAATTTCCTCTTTCAAAACTGGACAATATGCACTTTTCTTTCCACAAGGCATTAGTCCAGCCAATCTAAGTCTCAATTCCCAAATGGGGGTCAGGCTCAATTCGGCTAGGGATAATTTTGTGGAGTTTGCAATTTCAGGCTCAAGCTAATTTTCTGGCTTCAAGCAGGGATAATACAGGGTAGGTAAAGAGAGGATAAAAATGGCTAAAAAGATGCCTCCATCATTTAATTCTCGTAAACATAGACCTATTTATGTATTGGCTTTGAATAACTATCACAACATTTAGAGATGCATAGGAAGAGTAAATTCACTCAAGAAAGCAGAGGGATTTTTGATGTTCTCCCTATAGGCTAAAATTCTCACTAGGACAATTTTTGTTGGATTTGCTTTTTAGCCTAGGATCATATGTGCTCAATTTCATCACAAGTTCACAATCTACATAAAAATTTTAAGGACTTACACTAAACCATCCAAATATGCCATAGGATTTACATGATCAAGTCAGCTATTGAGTTTTCATCATAGGACATGTAAGTAGGGTTTAAAAACAAACTTAAAAATAAACATGCATTTTTTGTATTTTTGACATTTTTCTATTTTTTTTGGATTTATTGACATTTTATAAAAGTAACACTAAAAACAAAAATTTAAACATGAATGCAATGCGAAGAAGAAAACCAAGTTATGACCATAAGACATGTTTTTCCCCCACCCCATACTTAAAATATACAGTGTCCTCACTGTATTAAAAAGAAGAACAAGGGTAGAGAGAAACTCACAGCGCAACCCGCGGATTTAGGTCGATTTCAGGTTAGGTCGATGCCAGAAGTCGATATCTATGTCAGTGGTCGATGTCGACTGCATCTGTCGAAGTCGAGGAAGAAAATGAAGTCAAGGGCTGCTAGTGGATGGTCGATATCGACCTTTCTTTTTCTCTCCTGAGTCCTCGATGTCGACTCCAGGAGATGGCTTGACCCTGGGGGGTCGATTTCGACTGGCCTGGTCGATTTCGACTGCCTCTGCAGTAGCTTCTTTTCTTCTTCGTCGTTCCTTTTGCTTGGTAACCTGAAATCTTGGTTAGATTTATAGATAAAGCCATGAATTATCTCAGTTTCAAAAGTTTAAAAAACCAAAAGTCAAATCCTAAAAACCATTTATGAAAAAAAATCAAGTTTTATGTACAAGCTCTAGAGTTTTGAGTCGCTAGGCCGACTTCTCCGTCAATTCTTCACGAGCCTTTTAAGTAGGGACCCTTCGAGCTTAAGCCTTCTTCTGGATCATCTAGGTCCTTTTGTTAGTATCTAAGTTCGGCGACCAAGGCCTCTTCATCGTTAGGTTCTTCTTTGGGCGCTTTTCTTCTCTTTCTTGACCTAACTTTAGCAATATAGGCAAACCATGGAGCTTTGACCCTCTTATTAGTAGAATTATCAATAATTGGCTTAATTGATTCATCAATAAGGGACGGAGGAGTGTTAGGACTCATACCTGGGCTTACCTGTTTGGACCCGAAACAGAAATCTTCGGGCTGAGGGGTGGTCGATTTCGACCAAAGTGGGTCGATTTCAAGTTCTGTGGTTGATACCGACATGTGGTGGTCAATATCGACCTCTGTGACCCCATACTTAAGCTCCTGGCGACAATCTGGCATGCTCGATTTCGACCAAGGGGGGTCGATTTCGATGTTTTTAGTCGATATCGACTGGTTCCAGCCGATGTTGACCCTGCTTGCTGTTTCCGTTCTTGCCAACAAAAATTTTCTAAGCTTCTCCCTAGCCGGCGAGAGGACAACTTGCTCCAGATGCTTCGTTTCGCTCATGGTTGGGTTGAAAGAGAATTCTATCACTTCGTTCCCTATAGTAAAGGTTAGTAATCCTCGACGTACATTGATATTGGCATCAGCAGTAGCTCAGAAAGGCCTACCAAGGATAATAGGCACTACAGGATCTTCGGACATCTCCAATACAATGAAATCAGTAGGCACAAAGAACTTACCCACCATTACTGAAACGTCATCAACTATACATGTGGGCCTGACGAATGAGTTGTCAGCCATATAAAGTTTCATGTCCACAGGTTCAAGTGCGCCGATGTTCACTTTTTGCCAAATAGAGAGAGGCATGAGGCTTACGCTTGCCCCTAGGTCACATAGGGCTTTGTAGCGATGTTGGCCAAGTCCCACGGTGATTGCAAACTTCCCTGGATCACTCCTCTTCTCAGGAAAGTCCATCTTTGAGCACTCCTCTGCGATCTCTGCCATGGATCGCTTCTTGCTAAGGATGTCTTTCAGGAATCGAACATAGGCAGGCATCTCGCTTAAGGCTTCTGTAAGAGGAATAGTAATGTTAAGTCCTTGAAGAATCTTTACAAAGTGCCTAAACTTACCTTGAGTGGGGTCCTTCAATGCTTTGGAAGGGAAGGGCAATGTCTTCTTTGGCGGAGAAGCCAAAACGGTGGTCGGAGGGGCCTGTTGAGCATCGATGTCGACTGGGATCTGGTTGATATCGACTTAGTTGGTCGATGTCGACCTCTGTTGTAGCTCAGGTTCTGCAGTGTCATCGACGTCGACCCTTGGGTCTACATGGTGGTCGATATCGACCTCTGGCTCGACATCGTCTGGTCTGTCAATGTCGACTGGTTCTGCTGCTTTCTCCTCCGCTTCCGTTCATGGATTATGTACTTTGTTGCCACTCCTTAGTTGCATGGCTGCGATGTGACCTGACCCGGATTGCCCCTTAGGATTGGTAGTTGGTTTCCCAGGGAACGTTCCGGACGGTCTAGGGATTTGTGCCGCCAATTGACCCAGTTGGGTCTCTACGTTCTTTTTCCAAATATCCATCTCCCCAATCCTTGTGGTAAGGTGATTGAGTTGAGAATGGATAGCATTGTTGGATTGATCATTCTTAGCTTGGTTCCACCTTATCTCATCAAGCACAAGTTGAAGATCATCCTTCTTTTGGTCTCACTCCGGGTGCCCAGGGGCTCTATAGAGTGGGGGGTCCCTAGGGTTAACCTGGTTCCTTTGTGGTTGTTGGAACCTTTGGTCTCCCCAATATTGGCGATTGGGACCCCTCATGTAGTTGGCTTCATCGTGAGTCTCCGCTAGTTGCACTTGCTCAGCATGGGGGCACTCAATGGTGGTGTGTCGCTGCGACCCACATTCGATGCAATCTTGGTTCGCTGAAAGGAACCTCACTTGCTTTTGGAGCTTTCGAAGTTGGTCTCTATGAAATTGCTCCTTTACGTCTGGATCGATCACCTTAGAGGGTTCATATAATGACATAGATGGGGCAGGCCTCGACGATGATGGTGTGTCGGAAGCCTCAGGAGTCCCATATGTGTTGTCGAACTCCACCAACCTCTCTATGGTCTCCCAAGCCTCTTGTGGAGCGAGTTCAAGGTAGCCATAGGAGGTGTAAGTGTTGATCCTCTCCTTGGTGGCAGCATCAAGAGCATTGTAAATGATTTCCTGAATCACGTACGGTGGTTGGCCATGCGTCGGGTATGATCGTAGTAGGTCCTTAAACCTTTCCCAAACAGTCGCCAGAGCCTCACCAGGCTTTTGTTTGAAAGCCGTGATTTTTCGTCGGATCAACGCCGTCTTAGAAGGAGGGAAGAACTTGTTGAGGAACGCGTCCTTGACTTCATTCCAGGTGCGGAGCGATCTTGGGGCTAAGCTTTCCAACCACTGCAATGCTTTTCCTATAAGGGACCAACGAAAGGCTTTTAGTTGGACATATTTAAGACTCTATCCATCAGCAATAGTATCACAGAGGTCTAAAAAGGTCGATATATGTGCCATAGGGCATTCATTAGGTTTTCCTTCATATTGATGCCTTCTTATTTCAGTTAGAAAATTTGGTTTGATTTCAAAATTAGAAGTAGGGATTAGAATCGCCGATTCAGGCACTGTGAGCGATGGATGCATGTATTGCTTTGCATTCTGGGGGAGGGTGTTGAGTTGAGTCTCATATCATCTCCTGGCTTCCTCCTCCCTTTCAGCATGCTCCTTTAGTGCCGCTTCTCTAGTAGTGAAATCCTCTACTTGCTTCCTTAAGCGTTCAATTTGTTGTGCCTAGGTCTCGTTGTCCGCCATGATTCTTTGAACTCGAGCCCTTAGGTGGAGAAAGCGTTCTGGTTCGTCTAATCCTTCAAATTCAGGTTGGTGACTAGTACGTCGCATACACCTATAAAACAACACTAAAAAGGACCGTGAAAATAAACTACTAGGGCGCGATTGATAGCTTCCCCGGCAATGGCGCCAATTTGTTAATAGGAGGAAGTCGAGTATCTAAATACAAAGAATAAGATGTAAATGTAAACCGACTCCTAGCATATGCAAATAATTACAAGACTTCCTCCCGTTGTAGTGGAAGGGTAGTCAGCATTGATCCACGAGGAGGCGTGTCAGCGGGATCCTAGTAGCGTTGGAAATCTCACGTCTTACATCGACCAGAAGCCTCCATTTCGATCTTGGTGCTCGATGTCGACCTCGGCTGCCGATCCTTTTTGCAAGAGAAGACCTGCAGAGACAAAAACAAGCAGTCGATATCGACAGGGGAAGGTCGATATCGATGTTAGCAGACGGAATCGACTGGCTCAGAAGACTACCAGTCGACACAGGTGGTCGATATCGACGTTGAAGGGTCGATATCGATGTTCAGTAACTTCGTAGAATGATCGTCGTCGACTCAGAAAAATGTCGATGAACTCAGTGGTCGATATCGACGTCTGTTGTCGATATCGATGTCTTCTCCTGCAAAGTCGTTAGCTTTTGTCGGCAAAGAAAGGCCGAAGAATTTAGGATGGATGAAGATGCGATGAACAAAAATAAAACAGTGGTTTTGATGAATGAACTTATATAAAAAGCAACTCCTAGGATTAGGGTTTACCACAATGTTAACCAATGCATGCGATAAGGTAAATAAGACAGGCACATGTTGAATGTATGGCACGCATGGCTAACGTCGGGCTCACCCCGACCCTAAGAGCTTTGGGGGACTACTCGCACATGTTGAGTGTAGACATGCTTTGAATTGAAATAACTTGCATAAATGGAAAACTTTGAATCTTTACAATCTCAATGCCAACTATCGTAAGCGCTTGAAACTTTAAAGCTCAAAACTAAAACTCTAACTTTCTATTGCCTATTGCTATTGTCCTTCTTTCTTGGATCCTCCTAACAAACCAGCCCCTAGGGCTTTATTTATAGGCTACTAATCCTTGCTATCCAAGGATTGTAACTCCTATTTAAACTATGAACTCTATCCAAACAATTAGGATAGGTCTTTTATTTTGATAAAACATTAAACAACTTGATAAAACTTAAAGGTAAGGATAAATCTCAGCTGCAAACTATCTAAAAGTACAAGATAATCCGTGGCCTTGAGGATAGAATTCATAATCCGAGTCTCGAAATCGGATCTATCTTCTATCGAGATAAGTTCGATATCGACCACAGAGGTCGATATCGAGGTATGTATTTTGGCTCGACTTGTCCATCTCCACTCGATGTCTATGTTGAGGTTGATATCGATGTTGACCTCGTTATCGATGTTGAAGGTCGATATCTACCTCTGCTAAGCTTCACTTGGCTTCTCCGTTTTGACTCCGATTTCGCTCGAATTCCTGCATGGTTAGCTCAAAAACTTGTGCAGACCCTATTTCTTGCACTTTAGCCCATTCTTACACAAGTTTATATACTTTTGAAACTTTTCTTTGGAAATCGAATGAAATATGAAGTCAGAAGATGCAATAAAAAGAGATATAAATATGTACATCACCTGGGCTTGGTCGATATCGAGTAGCTATGTCGATATCGACCTCTCTGTTTGGCTCCTGGATGAATGATCTCGATCTCAGGAAGATGGCTCGACCCTAGGGTGGTCGATTTCGACTGGCTTGGTCGATTTTGACTGCCTCTAACGAAGCTTCTTTTCTTCTTCGTCGTTCCATTTGCTTGGTAACTTGAAACCTTTGTTAGAATTATAGATAAAACCACGGATCATCTCAGTTTCAAAAGTTTAAAAATCCAAAAATCAAAACCCTAAAAACCTTCTATGAAAGAAAATCAAAGTTTTAGGTACAAGCTCTAGATTTTTGAGTCGCTAGGCCGACTTCTCCGTAATTCTTCATTACCCTTTAAGGTAGGGACCCTTCGAGCGTGAGCCTTCTCCTGGATCATCTAGGTCCTTTTGATAATAGCTAAGTTCGGCAACCAAGGCTTCTTCTTTGTTAGGTTCTCCTTCATTGGGCGTTTTCCTTCTCTTTCTTGACCTAACTTTTGCAATATAGGCAAACCATGGAGCTTTGACCCTCTCATTAGTTGAATTATCAATAATGGAATGAGTTGAATTATTAATAATGGACAGAGGAGGGGTAGGAATCATACTTGGGCTTACCTGTTCGGGCCCGAAATAGAAATCTTCGGGCTGAGGGGAGGTCGATTTCGACCAAGGGGGGTCGATTTCGAGTTCTGTAATCGATGTTGACCTGTAAGGATCGATGTCAATGTCAGGGACCCCATACTTAAGCTCCTGGCAATCATCTGGCTCACTCGATATCGATGTGTTATGGTCGATATCAAGCATGTCAGTCGATATCGACTGGTTCCAATCGATGTCGACCCTACTTGCTGTTTTTGTCCTCGCCAACAAAAATTTGCGAAGCTTCTCCTTAGCCGGTGAGAGGACAACTTGTTCCAGCTGCTCTGCTTCGCTCATTGTAGGGTTGAAGCGAAACTCCACGACCTCATTGCCGATTGTGAATGTAAGGGTGCCATTCGTCACATTGATGTTGGCATCGGTTGTTGCTAAGAATGGCCTATCAAGGATGATAGGCACAATAGGATCCTCCGGCATGTCCAACGTGATGAAGTCCGTGGGTATGAAGAACTTTCCAACCTTGAAAGGGACATCATCCACAACCCCAGTTGGTCTCACAAAAGAGTTGTCCGCCATGTAAAGCTTCATGTCGACGGGCTCCAATGCTCCTATGCCCACTTGCTGCCATATTGCTAGGGGCATCAAACTAACACTAGCCCCAAGATCAAAAAGGGCTTTGAATTTATGCTTACCAACCCCTACCATCACCGCAAACTTGTCTGGATCGCCGCGCTTATTAGGGAACTCAATTGAATTGCACTCGCCGGCGATCTCTAGGATGGACCTCTTTTTTGACAGGATGTCCTTCAGGAACCTCATATATGCAGGCATCTCATTGAGCGCTTCCGTGAGTGGTATAGTGAGATTTAGACCTTGTAAGATCTTCATGAAGCGTCTAAACTTGGTGTCTCCTGGATCCCGCAGCGCCTTGGAAGGAAAGGGTAGAGCTTTGGGTGGCTTTGGAGGCGAAGTGGTCGATTTCTACTTTCTGGACAGGTCGATATCGATATCAGGGGGGTCGATATCGACGTTGGTTGTCAACCTCGAGGACGTCTGAAGCTATGGTTGATTTCCAGAAGGGTCGACATCGACGGGGAGGTCAATATCGACCAGGTCACTCGATATCGAGTGCCTCTCTGGCTCCGTTCTGTGCTTCGCAGTGGGCTCGACATCGACTGTAGGATCGACGTCGACAGGGCCCTCGATATCGACCTGGGGGTCGACATCGATTGCGTCTCCAACGACTTCTCCTCCGCTCCTTGGCTCGGGCAACGTGCGTCCACTCCTTTGATTGATGGCGGCAATGTGCCCGGCTTGCCCCCTTGGATTTTCTTTTGGTTGTCTAGGGAGTTTGCCGGGTGGCTTTGGGATTTGGGCCGCCAGTTGACCCAGTTGGGTCTCAATCGTCCTCTTCCAAGCATCCATTTCCCCCATTGGGGCATTTAGGCCCTGAAGTTGGTTATCGATAGCGCTGCTAGATTGTTGATTTGTAGCCTGGTTCCTCCTCATCTCATCAAGGATGAGTTGGACATCATCTCGTCGTGGCTCTCTCTCCGGATGGCCTGGAGTTCTATACGGCGGAGGATCCCAGGGGTTATATTGGGGTGGTTGATTTCCCCAGTTTTGGTACCCCTGGCGATTGGGATTCCTCATGTAGCGCGCCTCCTGGTATGTCTCCGCTAGTTGTACTTGCTCCGTATGGGGGCATTCAGTGGTGATATACCTCACGGAGCCACATTCGACGCAGGGTTGGTTGGCGGAGAGGAATTTGACTTATTTCTGCAACCTCCTGAGTTGATCGTGCATGAATTGATCTCTGACGCCAGGATCAATCTCCTTGGAGGGCTCATAGAGTGGCATAGATGGGGCAGGCCTTGAGTCGGAGGCCACAGGAGTCCCATAGGTGTTGTCAAATTTGACCAACCTCTTTATAGTATCCCAAGCTTGTAGCGGTAGGAGCTCATGATACCCATAAGAGGTATAGGTGTTGATCCTCTCCTTGGTAGCTACGTCCAGGGCGTTATAGATGATCTCCTGGATAACGTAGGGTGGTTGCCCGTGCGTAGGGCAGGACCTCAGTAGCTCCTTGAGGTCCTCTCCTTTGTTTAAAAGTCGTGATGTTCTGGCGCATCATTGCGGTCTTTAAGGGTGGGAAGAATTTGTTGAGGAAAGTATCTTTGACCTCGTCCCACGTGCAGAGCGATCTGGGGGCTAGACGCTCCAACCATGCTAGAGCTTTCCCTGCGAGAGACCAACGAAAAGCCTTTAGTTTTACATATTCAAGGCTTTGGCCATCAGCTATAGTGTCACACAAATCAAGGAATAAAGATATATGTTCAAGAAGACAATCGCTAGGTTTCCCTTCAAATTGACGTCGCCTAATCTCAGTTAAAAAATTAGGCTTAATCTCAAAATTAGAGTGGGGGATAAGGATAGCCGATTCGGGCACTGAGAGCACAGGGTGCATGTATTGCTTGACATTCTGAGGGAGGGCATTGATTTGGGCTTCTATTCACTTCTGACCTTCCTCCTCTCTATCTGTACGCTCTTTAGTTGCCACCTTTTTAGTTGTTAGATCCTCAATTTGCATCCTTAATTGCTCAATTAGCTCAGCCTGGGCCTCATTGTCTTCCATGATTCTTTCAGCTTGGGCTCTTAGATGGAGATAGCGTTCAGGTCGTCTACTCCTTCGAATTCAGGCGGGCGATCAGCGTGTCGCATACACCTGCAAGGCCAAACTAGATAAAAACGTTAGATAGACTACTAGGGCGCGATTGATTTCCTCCCCGGCAACGGTGCCAATTTGTTAGGTAGGGGAAAGGTCGAGTTCTTAAATACAAATATATGAAATATAAATACAAACCGACTCCTAGCTTATGCAAATAATTACAACACTTCCTCCCGTTGTAGTGGAAGGGTAGTCAGGATCGATACACGAGGAGGCAGGTCAGCAGGATCCTAGTAGCGTCGGAAAGCTCACATCTTTGGTCGACCAGAAGCCTCGATCTCGACCTTGGTGCTCGATGTCGACCTTGGTTGTCGATCCTTTATGCAACAGAAGACTGCAGAGACAAAAACAAGCAGTGATATCGACTAGAGAGGTCGATATCGATGTCAGTTCACGAAATCGACTGGCTCAGAAGACTACCAGTCGACACAGTATGGTTAATATCGAGGTTTGGGGTCGATATCGATCTCAGTAACTTATGCAGGATGATTGTAGTCGACTCAGAAAACTGTCGACGAAGTAAGTGGTCGATATCGATGTCTGTTCCTGCAAAGTTGATAGCTTTTTTGTCGGTAAAGAAAGGCCGAAGACTCAAGGATGAATAAGAAGCGATGAACAGAATAAAGACAGTGTTTTTATGTGTATAAACTATGTAAAAAGCAACTCCTAGGATAAGGGTTTACCACAACGTTAACCAATGCATACGATAAGGTAAATAAGACGGACGACTGCGCTATTTCACCCGAGGGACGAGCTTTCGCTGTACACCAACTCTTAGAATTACTCTTGCAAATAAACCTAATTGTCTCTACAAATTTTATGTTTATAACTCAAGTTGTTAGCATGAATCCCTTTTCTTTCGATTAGGACTAAACATAGAATCGTAGGAGATGATATAGACACAACGATATCAACATCTAACACTTACCTCAGGCACGCATGGCGAACATCGGGCTCACCCCGAACCTAGAAGCTTTGGGAGACTACTCACATTTCATCGTTGGAAACATCATGGATATAAAAGAAACTTGCATTAAAAACTTTGAAACTTTACAACTCAACGTCGACTTTCACAAACGCCAAACCCTAAAGCTTCTTCCTAACTCTAACTCTATTGTAAACTAAATGTGTGTAATTTGATCATTCAATGCCAGCCCCCTAGGGCTTTATTTATAGGCTACTAATCCTTGCTAGCCAAGGATTGTATCTTCTATCTAAACTATGAACTCTATCCAAACAAGTAGGATAGATCTTTTATTTTGGTAACTATAAAACAACTTAATAAAGCTTTAAGGTAAAAACAAGTAAATAATCTCAACTGTATTCTATCTAAATTTACAAGATATTCCGTGGCTTTGAAGATAGAATGGCCAATCCGCATCTCGAAAAGCGTGTCCAACCCGTTTCGAAGTATGGTCGATATTGAACAGGAAGGTCGATTTCGACCTCTCTGTTTCTGCTCGACGAGCTCAGCTTCTCTCGATTCCTGGGTTGTGGTCGATATCAATGATAGGAGATCGATATCGAGTGCTTTTCTTCTGTTGTATGATGGTTTGTCTCGACACTCAGTTCTGTGTCGATGTTTTGTAGTCGATATCGACCATGTGGGATGATTTCGACCTCTATTCAGCTTTCCTTGGCGTCTTCGTTTTGACTCCGATTTTGCTCAAATTCCTTCATAATTAGATCAAAACTTATGCAGAATCTATTTCTTGCACGTTAGCTCATTCTTACACAAGTTTATATTCTTTTGAACCTTTTCTTTGGAAATTGAATGAAATATGAAGTCAAAAGATGCAATAAAAAGAGGTACAAATATGTACATCAGTAGCCTTGCCTAAGCCTCTACGACTCCCTATGTTATTATGTGAAGTTATTCAATGCACCTTATTCTCAATTATTTAGGACTTGTCATGCACTATTATTATCATGTGGAATCTAAGCCCTTAGAAATGTGACTTGCATAATTCCATGCCCACTTTGTATCATCGTTCAGTTACACTTGCCATAGGTTGTGATAACCATGATGTTCCCCTTTATATGATCTTATGACTATCTGAGCATGTTTTATTTTGGTAACCTAGTTATCATGTTATGCTTCAACAACCTAGTAGCATGCTTAATATGACTAATGACGTGTTTATGTGAGTGTCTCATATAAATTATTATTCTTACCATATGATGCTCTTGTGATGCATATTGTATTCTAGTAGCTTGTACCTCATCCGACTACGCACCCCTTATTATAGTTAAAATCTATGTTACATGGAAACAGAAACGAAAACCGAAAGGGAAACGGAAACGGAAACGGGGAAACGGCAATTCAAATTTTGTAGGAAACAACAATTAATATGAATTATATGTTCATTTAAAGGTCTAAATAAGAGCAATAAACATATCACCAAGTGATACACATAGAATGCATCATTAAGGCTACAAATTGAAATGTTCAATACCGTGATAAACAATGTCCTTACTCTTTAACAGAAATCAATACAGACATGTCAAATATATTAAATGTCTTGCAAACCAACAAAATAAAGTAACTTAGTTTTAAAATAACAACATAATCAATAACAACACAAAGTAATCAATCTAACATCAATCTTCTACTTAGCTAACTCTTCCTTAAGTTCTGGCTTATCAAGAGAAAGTTCTACAAGTGAGGGTTTACCAGAAGAGAGCTTAGAGGGAGAGAGCACTGATCAAGTGAAAGGGGGGAGGACCGAAAATGGAGGAGAAGTAAGAGGCAAGGATAGAGGGAAACGAGAGTTTCAGACAGGAGGAATGGGAAGTGTGATTTAGGGTTTGATTTTTTTAATTTTTTTAACAATAAAATTAGTGGAAATGCCATCTGACAAGTTAGAAACGTTTCTGACCAAATGGAAACGGTCAAAGTTTCTGACTTTTTTGGTCAACAAAACGGTCAAAGTTTCTGACCTCTCAAAAACGTTTCTGAGATGTTTCCCCGGAGTTTCATAGTTTCTTCATATGCAGAAACGCAAAACCGCTATGAAATGGAGTTTCGGGGTATCATAGGTTAAAATCATGCCAATGTCACACATTATAAATTTGCTTAGAATATATTATCAATCCATGCTTGTCTTGTTGAACTCATATATTTGCGAGTCATATGTTAATTAGTAATTGGGTGCCACATTGCATGTTTATACACTACGACATGATAGATGCAAGTATACATGAAATATAGTTTTTAGTGTTAAACTTGTTCCTTAGTAATCATCTTTGGCTGTACTTATGCCACGTCATAACCGGCTAGTATCATGTAGGACATTTTTTCCTATTATAGCTCATCGTATGATTACATGTCATACTCATCCTATCATGTAGACCTCATTGTTGTATAATGTGATAGTTATTGTGCCTCCTTATATGTTTCTTCTTATAGTGCTATGGCATATTTGAGCATTTTAGTATCGGATTCTATATTGATATGACCTGTCTATGTGTGTATCCGACATGAGTAATTGATTATTATTAAATATCCTTTATTAAATCTTGAGGTATTTAAAAATGTGATTTTAAGCGTTTATCTAATTATTAGTTATACTACCATTCGGAATTATTATTAAAAATTTTGCTTGAGGTCGGGGGAGGATATTAGAAAGGATGAGAGTAGTTGGGAATGAAATGATTGAGTTTAGATCAAAAGCGAGCTCACAGTTGCTTGTTTCGCCGCGGCGAAACCATGGTCGCCGCGACGAACACGAACTAGGAACAAAGGAAGAAAATGATGCTTTTCTCGGTAGCAAGAGGCATCACTCACGAGGGACGAAGAACTGGATTTCGCTGTAACGAGCGACCAATTCATCGCGACGAAAACCAGGTCTGGGCTCTTGGCCGGAGCCGGTTCTCTCCTTTCTTTGGGCGTTGACTCGGGTTTGATTTAAACTCAGTTTGGGTTATTCTATATATGTTATTTAAATTCTTATGTGATGTTATATAATTTGATTAAAAAAAAGGGGATTTAAAAATGATATGTGATTCCATGAGTATACGGATTTGGTCTTGGATTAATTATGATGATAGGTATATATGGTGTTCTAGGATTTTGTTGAACATGAGTAGTCAACCATAAATGTGATGTCGCGCTACTACTATGTTGCATAGCTTTGTGCCGCATAAGTCTATTATTGAAATCATGCATCCCTGATTCTTAAACTGTCGAGCTTGTCTATTACACGAGGAATGGTAGGTGGCTAGATTGGCTCATATGTAAGTTCGTGTAGAACTCGATCTTGTTCCTTGCTACCAATGTGTGTTGTTGTTATTCATCGAGATCTGTACATGTTAGTGTGTATTGATGTGACTAGTATGTTTCATGATTGATATGTGTCTTACTTGCTGATGTGCGTGCATATTGCCATATTTTCTATGCACATATGAATTCATTTTGTTGTCTTTTGCATACACATTAATGGGAAAACATGGGAATAGTGTAGTTTATACTTAAATGTCAAATATATGGGTTTGCACGAGTTTCCATGTGATTTCGCAGAAAACAGGATGAAAATGGATGAATTCAGAAGAGCGGAAAAAGAACTCGAAGTCTTCTGAAGAGGTCGAAATCGACTGAAGACCTCGACATCGAGTACATCGAGACATAGGAATCGAGCAGAAAGGAAACAGAGCATCTCGACACAGAAGAGGTCGATATCGACGTCTGGAGGTCGATATCGATCATGTCAGATCGACCCAATTGATAGAAGTCGAGTAGGAGAAGGAGAAGCTCGAGATAAGATTTTGGAGGGGTCGATATCGAGTGGAAAGGTCGATATCGACCATGCCAGCAGAGGAATTCGACTCCGATTTTGATAGAATTATATCCAATGCTTGCAATATCTATCCAAAGGTCGAAATTTCCTATCATCCACATCAGGTTTATCATGAGGAGGCTGGTTTCACCATGAGTTTTAACTTTTACTTTTTATTTATTTATTTTAGTTATCATAGAGAAAAAAGATAAGGTTTCGAGTCCTTATCGTCATCTACAAATAGAAGCCATTAGGGCTGAGTTTAGACATCCACACACGCAGAGAATTCAGTTTTCAATAGGGAGAATTTGTAGAGAGAGAGAGAGAGAGTGGCCGAGTGGAGTTGTAAAGCGAGAGCGGAGTGGCTTGTTCGGTTGTACTTTCTTTCGGACTTTTAATTCAAGTAGCTTTCTTTCAATAACAATGATGATGATGTGCATGATGAGGAGCGAGTAGTCAACCCACTTCTAGGGTCGGGGTGAGCCCGACGATAGCAATGTGAGGTAAGTGCATCAAAGGTATGACTTTTATGCGATTCCGTCTTCTACCCCATGCATGATCCTTTGCGAAAGTTAGGAAATTTCATTATTTGCATTATTGAAGCGAAAGCCACTCATATTGCGAACTTGAATTACTCATGAATTGGATAGTAACTCTTAGGAATTATGCGAGAGCCCCTAATCACCTAAGTGTTGATAACGAAAGTTATTTGACGGAAAGACATTAAAGTTCATATTTTTAGCATGAAACTTGCATTGTTATCGTTGTGGCATAAAACCCCGACTTTGGAAGCCTTTTAATTCATTAAATTCTTCATAAAAGTCTTAGTTTTGCTTTTGTTCATCTTCCCTCTCCATTCTATTTTCTTCGGATCCTTTTCCGACAAATTGGTTACAAAAACAGTTTCTGTGACAAACATCGAAATCGACCTTAAGGGTCGATATCGAGTACTAACATCGATATCGAGGTCTCTGCTTGACGTCGACTTGCTGTTTTGTCTTCTGCAGGAACTGCGCTAGGAAATCGACCAGAACTGAGGTCGATATCGACCAGTATACTCGATATCGAGTGTCTGCTGAGGTCGAAAGCAGTGATCGTGAGTACAACAAAGGAAGCGCTGACATACCTCCTCGTGGATTCGATCTTGAATTACCCTACTACTACAAGGGAGGGGATTCTTGTATTATTTGTTTGGGACAGGGAGATAGTCTAGTTGTGCTTTATTTGATTCTCCTATTTTACATACACCTATACCCCGCAACTTCCCGTAGCGAACAAATTGGCGCCGTTGCCGGGGAGGCAATCAATCGCCACCTAAGTTAATCACGATCTTTTCTTAGCTTATTTTGCAGGTTTATGCGACGTTCTGATCGCGGACCTATCCTGGAACCAATTGACGAGCCTGAACGTTTCTACCATCTTCGCAACAAAGCAATTCGCATCATGGCTAACAACGAGACGCAGGCTGAGATCATAGAGCGGTTGAGAAAGGAAATCGAGGACCACAATGTTACAATCGCTGCTGAAAGGGCCGCTGCTGCTGCTGAGCGAGCCCGTGCTGATAGGGAGGAGGATGCGCGCAGACAAGCCCAAGAGCGGCTAAATCAGTATCCACAGACGGCGATGCAATACATGCATCCGCCTCTTCATGTTCCTGAATCTGCCATTATAATTCCTCACTCCAATTATGAACTGAAAATTAACTTCCTATTTGAGATTAATAGAAATACTTTTGAAGGAAGACATAATGAATGCCCCCTGCAACACATCTCTACTTTTATGGATTTATGTGAAACAGTTGCTGATGGAGTAAACTTAGAGTATGTGCGACTAAAATCTTTTCGATGGTCTTTGGCAGGAAAGGCATTACAATGACTTGAAAGTTTGGCTCCACGATCGCTAAGGACATGGGCGGAAGTGAAAGATGCATTCTTGAACAAATTCTTCCCACCTTCTAAAACGGCGATGCTACGACAAAGGATCACGGCTTTCAAACAAAAGCCAGGTGAAACCCTAGCACAGGCGTGGGAGCGCTTCAAAGACTTGCTGAGATCATGCCCGACGCATGGGCAACTTCCATATGTCATCCAAGAGATCTTTTATAACGCCCTTGATGCGCCGAATAAGGAGAGGATCAATTCATATACCTCCTATCGGTACATTGAGCTTACACCAACGGAGGCATGGGAGACCATTGAGAGGCTTGTGAACTTTGACAACACCTATGGGGCTGCTGCGGCCTATGATGCAAGGCCTGCCCCATCTATGCCACTATATGAGCCTCCAAGGGAGATAGATCCTGAAGTACGGCAACAATTCCATAACGATCAAACACGCCGCCTTCAAAAGCAAGTAAGGTTCCTGAGCAACAATCAACCTTGTCAGGAGTGTGGTTCAATAAGGCATAACACCAGTGCCTGTCCACATACTGAGCAAGTATCCATGGCGGAACAACATGAGGAGGTCAAATGGACGAGAGGCCCTTATGGAGGGGGCAATCAACAAAATTGGGGTGATCAAAGGTTCTATCAAAGGGATCCCCCAACCTATAGGGCACCAGGGCACCCTGAGCGGGAGACTAAGAAAGATGACCTGCAAATCATCCTTGATGAGATGCGGAGGAACCACGCTGAGTTCAAACAAGCCAACAACTCCGTCCATACTCAGCTGCAGGGCATAAATTCTAGACTTGGGGAGATCGACGTTTGGAAGCACAACATGGAGACTCAAATGAGTCAATTGGCGGAAGCAATGCCCAAAGCGTCCGGATCACTCCCTGGATCCACTATGCCCAACCAAAAGGGCAAAACCACAGGTCATATCGCGGCAGTAAACCTAAGGAGTGGGCGTCAATTACAAACGCCCGAGCAAAAAGTGGAGGAGAAGGAGCCAGAACAGACGTCGATATCGACCACCCCTGTCGATATCGACCAAAGTGACATCGATGTCGACCCTCCTGTCGATGTCGACCCTAATTCTGCGTCACCACAGAAATCGACTCTTCCAGTCGATATCGACCCCACTGCTGCCGATATCGACCTCACTACAGCTGCAGGAAGAAAGAAGGTGTTGCCATTCCCTACTAGGAAAGTGACTAAGGACCCAGCGGAAAAGAAGTTCCAACGGTTCGTGAAGATGCTCCAAGGGCTTAATGTCTCTATACCATTCACAGAGGCACTTCACGAGATGCCATCTTATGTAAGGTTCCTTAAAGATATCTTGGGTAAGAAGCGATCGCTCTCTGAGATCGCAGAGGAATGCAACAGGTTGGAGCTACCACAAAAGCGGGCGGACCCAGGTAAGTTTTCTATCGCTATAGGTCTAGGTCAATTCAAATTTAATGCTTTAGTTGACTTGGGTGCTAGCGTTAGCATGATGCCACTAACCATTTGGCACAAGGTAAAGATAGGTCCTCTGGAGCCCGTGGATGCAAGATTATACATGGCTAACAATACCGTAGTTATTCCAACTGGGATAGTGACAGATGTGCCAGTACAAGTAGGTAAATTCTTTGTCCCCGCTGATTTCCTAGTTGTTGACATAGCGGAGGACCCTGCTTGTCCAATTATTTTAGGTAGGCCATTCCTAGCAACCGTCGATGCCAACATTAGCGTGAAGAAAGGATTGCTCTCGCTCACAATTAGTGATGAAGTAATAGAGTATTCCTTCAACAAGACGGTGCAAAGTCAAGGGCCAATGGAGATAAAAGCCATCAAAGAAGCCCAAGTAGAGGAAGTTGAAGCAATCTTGAACGAAGGAGCTCAACAGGACATCGAAATCGACCCAGGTAAGTCGATATCGACCACTATTGTTCAAGATTCTGTGACAGGTCATAAGTATGGGGTCGACGGAGGAAAAGAGGAAGCATCGAAATCGGGGTCAAGGGTCGATATCGACCACACCCTATCGAAATCGACCACCATCAGCGCTGAGAAGAGAGGCGAGGAGACCTCGATATCGACCTCTGAGGGTCGAAATCGACCTGATCATATCGAGTCTGTTCTCCCTAAATCGACTGATCCTACAGGTGTACAACAGGGTTCGATATCGACCTCTGCACATCGACATCGACCTGAGCCACAGACGGAGAAAAAGGTGAGTCAAGGTACGGATTCCTCTTGTTCAATTACAATTAAGGACTTATCATTATTTGGAAGAGGTGTGCCTTGGCATGTGCGTTTATGTAGGATATCAGAAGATGGTTCAAGCCAATATGAGATAGGAGACAAGGTCTATGTTGCCAAATCTAAAGACCATTGGTTCCCTACAAGATTCAAGGATAAGAGCTTAGGCCCATTCACGGTGAATCAAATCAATCCCGGGGGAATGCAGCTGCGGGACAAGAAAGGAGTGATATTTGAGGCCCAAGCCACATGGGCTCTGCAGATACCACCTTGAAAAGCGCAAAGGAAGAAGTCGGCCTAGCGACTTAAAAATCTAGAGCTTGTAACAAAGACTTAGTTTTGATTTTAAGACAGCTTTTGTTTTGGTTTTACACATTTTTATTGTTTTGCATATTGTGTTTTAGTTTTCAAATTGCAGGAGGGAGAAAAGCACACAGAAAGGCATCGAAATCGATGTTGGACATCGAAATCGACCTCAAGGTCGACATGGATAGGGTTTGTGATCGAGCCGAGTCACCCTGAAGCCCGAGCAGAAAACAGAGAGACATCGATATCGATGTAAAGGGTCGATATCGACCTTCCCTGCTGTCTTCTTCGACCCCTGAAATTTATGACTGTTTAGTAAGTCTTCTTCTTAACCCTAGTTCTAATACAGTGAGGACACTGTAGATTTTAAGTATGGGGTGGGGGAAAGGCTTATTTGCATATTCATGCTTAGTTTAGGGTTGCATATTTATTTTAATGCATATTTATTTTAATGACCCCCATCAAAAATTTTGGAAAAGAGAAAGTCATGGAAGTATAAAAAAGAGCTCTATGATGCAAAAGTAGATTCATTAGAGATATAACATGAGATTGCCTAGTTAAGGGAAGTCCCAATGAAGTGCAATTTTTGAGAAACTCATAAAGGAGATGAAAATTTGAAGTTGCTTTTGACATATGCATGATAAAATGATGGAGGATTTTTTATAAAAATTCCATACAAGCAAAGTTCATACCCTAGCCTTACCTACGCATATTCACAAAAGCCATATATGAGACTTATCATGATCATTATTGCTCCACATATACATATTGTCCATTTTTTACCTTATTACCCTATCCGGGGACAAAGTTTTTTTGAATGGATGACATCTTTGGAGTTATATGGAGTTGTGCATTTATAAAGTTGTTGGCAGGAATGATACAATATGGAAAATTAAATGAGCGAGAAAAAATCCGATCACCTCAGGAGATAAAGGTAGGTCGACCCTGCTCGATGAGATAATAGTTCGGCGAGATGGGACACAAGGGTGAGGAGTCCGAAGTACTAAGTATCCGGGGCCATTCATGACACCCATGTTTGCGACTCGCGAGAAGGCAGTGCTAAGGTTAGAGAGGTAAAAGCATTAAAGTGAAAAAAAAAAGCATTGAGCGATGAGTGAAAGGTGAGACATTATGAAGGAGGAATGTGGAATATTTTGGAAAGAAAGTATACTTCCCCGGATTTAACACCACATGGCCAAATATTAGCCCACCTTTAGCCTTTTACCAATCCACTTCTCACAAGCTTGAAGAAAGTCCTCTTGATTATTAATGCAATGTTGCTAAAATTGTTTTTTGCATATTACCTCCTTTATAAGTATGAAATTGCTTTTATGCACAGGCATGGACTTGGTTGACATAAGTACCTTCTCGAGGATGGCAATTGATTGTAGGGACATATGAAAAATGAATCTATGATGTTGAGAGTTTACTTTCTTCCCCTGAATGACTATTAAGAGTATTGCTTGGGGACAAGCAAGCTTAAGTATGGGGTGTTTGATGTGCGTGCATATTGCCATATTTTCTATGCACATATGAATTCATTTTGTTGTCTTTTGCATACACATTAATGGGAAAACATGGGAATAGTGTAGTTTATACTTAAATGTCAAATATATGGGTTTGCACGAGTTTCCATGTGATTTCGCAGAAAACAGGATGAAAATGGATGAATTCAGAAGAGCGGAAAAAGAACTCGAAGTCTTCTGAAGAGGTCGAAATCGACTGAAGACCTCGACATCGAGTACATCGAGACATAGGAATCGAGCAGAAAGGAAACAGAGCATCTCGACACAGAAGAGGTCGATATCGACGTCTGGAGGTCGATATCGATCATGTCAGATCGACCCAATTGATAGAAGTCGAGTAGGAGAAGGAGAAGCTCGAGATAAGATTTTGGAGGGGTCGATATCGAGTGGAAAGGTCGATATCGACCATGCCAGCAGAGGAATTCGACTCCGATTTTGATAGAATTATATCCAATGCTTGCAATATCTATCCAAAGGTCGAAATTTCCTATCATCCACATCAGGTTTATCATGAGGAGGCTGGTTTCACCATGAGTTTTAACTTTTACTTTTTATTTATTTATTTTAGTTATCATAGAGAAAAAAGATAAGGTTTCGAGTCCTTATCGTCATCTACAAATAGAAGCCATTAGGGCTGAGTTTAGACATCCACACACGCAGAGAATTCAGTTTTCAATAGGGAGAATTTGTAGAGAGAGAGAGAGAGTGGCCGAGTGGAGTTGTAAAGCGAGAGCGGAGTGGCTTGTTCGGTTGTACTTTCTTTCGGACTTTTAATTCAAGTAGCTTTCTTTCAATAACAATGATGATGATGTGCATGATGAGGAGCGAGTAGTCAACCCACTTCTAGGGTCGGGGTGAGCCCGACGATAGCAATGTGAGGTAAGTGCATCAAAGGTATGACTTTTATGCGATTCCGTCTTCTACCCCATGCATGATCCTTTGCGAAAGTTAGGGAATTTCATTATTTGCATTATTGAAGCGAAAGCCACTCATATTGCGAACTTGAATTACTCATGAATTGGATAGTAACTCTTAGGAATTATGCGAGAGCCCCTAATCACCTAAGTGTTGATAACGAAAGTTATTTGACGGAAAGACATTAAAGTTCATATTTTTAGCATGAAACTTGCATTGTTATCGTTGTGGCATAAAACCCCGACTTTGGAAGCCTTTTAATTCATTAAATTCTTCATAAAAGTCTTAGTTTTGCTTCTGTTCATCTTCCCTCTCCATTCTATTTTCTTCGGATCCTTTTCCGACAAATTGGTTACAAAAACAGTTTCTGTGACAAACATCGAAATCGACCTTAAGGGTCGATATCGAGTACTAACATCGATATCGAGGTCTCTGCTCGACGTCGACTTGCTGTTTTGTCTTCTGCAGGAACTGCGCTAGGAAATCGACCAGAACTGAGGTCGATATCGACCAGTATACTCGATATCGAGTGTCTGCTGAGGTCGAAAGCAGTGATCGTGAGTACAACAAAGGAAGCGCTGACATACCTCCTCGTGGATTCGATCCTGAATTACCCTACTACTACAAGGGAGGGGATTCTTGTATTATTTGTTTGGGACAGGGAGATAGTCTAGTTGTGCTTTATTTGATTCTCCTATTTTACATACACCTATACCCCGCAACTTCCCGTAGCGAACACTTGCCACATTATAGCCTCATAGGATTCCATAAGGGCATTATTGTCATTCACGGGTTGGGATCTTGTCTTTCAGTCTCGTCGTAATCAGTCTTGGTCTATGTTTGGTTCCGTAGGGAATCCAAGTTGTCCGCTTTACCTCTTCCCTACCTCCGTTAACTTAGAAACCGTTGTGCTATTTTCAACGAGCGATGGCATGGAGAAGAGAACGATCAGCTGGATAGTACTCGAGCAGCGCAACGAAAGCGCGGTGGGCTCATAACCCACCGGTCCTAGGACTTGAGGTAGAGAAATATGCGAGAGGCACACTTCTTCGTTATTTAAGAGGCTTGGCATATTTCGGGCCTAGCTGAGGATTTCATCTGACGGATTTCAAGGCTCTATGGAGTTCCTGAGAGGATAGTTCTCGACAGAGAGGGACAGTTCGCTCCTAGATTTTGGCAGCACGTTCATGAGCTCCAAGGAATTGACAAAGTTTGAGATTACCTTCGACGTGGGAGCACAAGTATGGCTGATGGTATCGCCACCCGAGGGGTCCGACGTTTTGACATCATCGGCAAGCCGAGCCCTAGGTTGGTGATCCTTTTGAGATTCTAGAGAGGCAGCTTATCGCTTAGCTTTATCCCCGTCCTTAGCTGGAGTGCACAATGTCTTTCTTGTCTCAGCTTTGTCGATATGTTCCGATCCTAGCCACATTCTTGACTATTCTGAGCACCATGTTGAGGCCGATCATTTCTTGGCAGAGCGTCTTAATGAGAGCATTCGGGCTAGTTTTGGATACACTTCGGATGAGCTACTTGCGTCTTACGTGGAGCCTAGCGTAGATATTACCTTGACCTTTTGACCTAGTGGTGAGTATACCCTAGTGCCTTGTTTTGATATGTGTGCTTTGATGTTTATCTCTATGTCGCTGTGCTTATATGGTTGATAGTTTTGTGTAGAATATATGATGGTATGATGTGATTGGCGATGAGCCTCTTGATGAGTGATGACTTGCTTGCATGATATTGTCGTTGAGCTTGATGATATCATGAGATTAATAGTTGAAATGATCTTTGAAAAAAAAAATGAAAAATGAACCTATGAAGAGAATGCGTGATAAGCCCTTAGAGGTGGATGATTCCACCCCTGAGCTCTGGAACTTGATTGACTGACCTAGGAAGGACTGATTTGATCTTTTGAAAGATTTTCTCGGAATTGAGGTTTTGAAAATGGTTTGACCCGAATTTTAAATGATTTTGTTGGGTTCCATGTTTTGAGAAAGGCTTCATTGATTTTGAAAACGATTTTAGTCTCGGGGATGAGACTTGTTTTTAGAGGTGGATGATGTAAAGACCGAAAAATATAAATTATTATTTTATTAAAATATTTGATTATATTTGATTGGATTTTGGGATTCGGGAAATTTTGAGAACTTTCGTCCTTGAGCGATTCATTTATTCAAAATCTTTCGAAGCAAATTCCGGCATCATTCTAAAACAGATTTTATTTTTCAGATTCCGAGTTGGAACAAAAAATTGGATTTCATTATTTTATCTCAGTTTTGGAAGTTCGATTTAAATTTTTATTGAGTCAGGATTAGTTCGAGTGAGCGGATTTCGGGATTTATTTCGGGATTTTGAAATTTGTTTTGGGTATTCTTGGGACCACACCTCCTCTTTGTTCTATTCTAAAAATGAGATTTGTAGTTTTCCCAATTTGTCCCAAACAGTGCCCCTCTCTTCTCTTCCACACTACCCTACCTTCCTCCCCTGTTAGGGCAACCTTAGCAGGCGTTACCCACGCCATTGCCCAGACCACCCCTATCATAGCAAGCCTTATCCATTTGCTTGTCTGATGCCCCTTGCAACAACCCTCACCTCACCTTGTTAAATTTAAAATAAACCCAAAAAAGCTCACCCCTCTTCCATTTCATCTCAAATAATCCCCACCTCCCCACCTTTTTAACTGATTTCAAAACTCCCTCTTGCCATGAATCTCCAAGCCCGAAAACTCCCTCCTTTCTCATCTGGACACCACCACCACGCCACCTCCACACCTCAGCAACACCACCACTTCCCCACCTCGTCGTCGTCATCGTTCAGCTCCTTGAAGCCATAGCTGAGAGCTCTTTCAAGCCTCCCCATTTATGTGAGTAAGGGACCAAGCACCCCGACTCCCTCTCTCTTCCCTCCTTAGCGAGTAGCAGATTCTTCCACACCACCTCGGAGCCCACGAGCAGCAGCCGCAGCCCTCGAAGATCCCCGGAATCATCGGCTCCATCACCCTTCCTTTGTATTTCGATCTCAGTGGTAAGCCCTCCTTTCCCCTTCCTTTTGGCCTATAATGATGTAAAGGTCTCCATTTAACCCTCTCTTACACTCTTCCTAGGCCGAGCCCTCTGATTTTGACTCCGGCGGTCCAAATTGAGCCCGATGATTTCCGGCGAGTCAAAGATCTCAGTGAGCTCTTTCTTTCCCCCTCCTTCTTTGTCGTTTTTTTGGGTTTTGTGTTGCTTTGTATCGGGGAGAGATTGGGTGAGTGAATCGGGCAAGGAGCCGCTGGCCAGAAGGATCCCTCTCCTCCTTTCTTCGTTCCGCATTCGAACAGTGTGGGCAGAGGTAGAGGACGGGTCTAAGCCCGGTTCTCTTATTTTCTTTTCCTTATTTTCAGAGCCGGTCTACCCTTTTTAAATGTCTGGCTGGTTCATTTAATGGAGAGTGCGGGTATGGGCTCGGGTCGGGTGCATATCCGGGTTTCATTTTTAGTGGTGGGCTGAGTTTTGGGCGCGGGTTTGGACTTGGGGCTGAGTTTGTGAGCTAGTTACATTAATTCAATTCAAATGTTATGATTCAATATGTTTTTGCAATATTTAAATTATTAGTGGGATTATTATATTACATAAGTTATTTGTTGAAATGGCGGAATTTATTAAAAACCTAGTATGTTGATTTTTCGATTTATTTAGTTATGTATGGAATTATAACTTATAAGTTGCGAGAGAATATATTATATAAAAATGTATATTAAGCTTTAAACTTACTTATATATAATTGAGATAAATATATTGAATAAAGGGAATATAAAATACTATTATATTATTATTGATATTTAAAAAATACAATATTTTATGGTGATTTAAAGATATAATATCATGAGATTTGGATGATAAAGATAAAAGGATTTGGAAAAAGGGTTTTAAAGGTTAGACCTTGATTTGGCAAATGGAATTGGATTTAGTGAGATTTAAAATGGGAATTTTTGGAAATGACCTAACTTTGTCAGATTTATTATGATAAAATAATAAAATAAGTTGATTTAAAGAGTTTTGGGAAATCTTGGGAAATTGACTTGTCTAACTTGTTGTATATAAATTGTGATGTGTGATATTGTGGGGTTATATTTATATGTTGAATATAAAGCATGTTACGAGATAATTGTTAGGTATAAACTATGATATACGATTTATGACGATATCTTCATCTGATAAGCATGATGTAAAGTATGTGGATAAGATATGGATATATGTGAATTGAAGCATGAGTTGACCTTTTAGAATCTTGAATTAAATTATGAAGCATGATGAGGTGTTACATGTTATTATGTGATGACATGTGTTGAGATGATATAGAAGATGTTATATGATGATATATAAGATGAGACATGATGAAATATGATAGTTAAGATAAAACGAAATGATTAAGATGATATGAGAATAAGATGATATGTGACGATATGAGCTGATTGATGGAAATGAATAAGGAAGATGATGAGATGAGTTGAGGTGATAAGGATGAAATGTTAAGATGTGATATTCTATGGTTATGTGAACTTATGTGTGGTAGTTAGGGGCGCCTTGTGTGACTTAGATGTAGACTTATGCACATTTTATATCATATGCTAGGTGATTTGTGACGTGAATGGATTGCTTGCTATTGCTAATTATTTCTTGGATTCCGCGCTTCTCCAGTTAAGTTCCTTATGGACTTACTCAGATTCGAAAGAGAAATCTCCTGCTTGTGATCATATGACATACTAGGTGCTTCATATGCATTTAAAGCATGCCATGTAGTATCATGCTAGGATTGCACTTGTGAATGAGCATTCGGTTACTTGGTGTGTTTGAGAACAGAACGGCCGTTATCTGTGAGTCCTAGAGTTTTTGCTAGGGTCGTAGGGTAGCCCAGCCTCATCGGGTTTGCCCTGAGTCAGTATTGTCGATATATGAGCATGATGATGAGATAGCCCAGCACCATCGAGCATGAGCATGATATGATGATATGACATGAGCATGATATACGATATGATGATGAGATATGATATGTTATAGTATCGAACTGGTCAGTCTCTGCACTAATGCGAAGGGGTGTAAAGGTAGGAGAGGGATATGCCACTTGACATTCTTTGGACGCCTTTACAGTTGTTCTGCATATTATTTCAACTAGGAGCATGCTAGTGTGATTTAAATTTATGTACTGCATTAGAGCATCTTTATCATAGGTATAACGTATGTGTATGTTTGCTTGTGGGACAGAGTGCGTTCGGGGTCTCGGTCTGACCCCGCTCGCACAAATTGTTTTTAGGTATGTTTACTCCATGTTTCCATGACGTGGGGAATCCTCCTGGGCAAATGCAAAGAATCGGACTAACCCGCTAACTTTGCTAAAGACTTTCTTGAGTCTATGCTTTATGGATTTGGTTTTGACCCTGCCTTGCCGTATCAAGTTGTACTTTAATTCCGCTTTCGCATTTTCGTTCGAATGAATTTCTGCGACTTAGTCTTTAGGACAGGTTAAGGGTACCCAACGGCCCTTCGATTGCTTTGGGGTTCGAAATCCCCACTTTCAACCACTAATCTTTTGAGGTTTGAAACCTCGACCCATACCTGAATTGCAAGATCCAAACGAAGGTATCCAACCTTTGAAACGTAACCCGTATATTTATATCTGGGCCGTTACAATCTTAGTTGTATTTCGCTTGCCTTCTTCTTGCTTGCTGATGCTGTATTTTTCCCGTGTTTTTTTTTTCATCTGTTGCAGAGGAAGAAAGAAGAAGCACCCTGCAAGTTGCAACAATAGCTTTTATAGGATGAGTATGTGGGAGTTACTGAAGTTACATAGTCGAATCCAGGTATGTTACTATGTTAATTTAATTGTTGTATTCATTTGCTATTATGATCTTCTTAAAATTTTAGATTCTTTAATTAGTGTAAATAATGATTCATCTCTCCCAATTTTTTTCTTTATGCAAATCAATATTCCAGTGTATGTGTTGTAACTGTTATTACTCCAAGTTTGGGAACAATGATCATTTATGCCGTGTTTGATGAGAAAATTTCTTATTTTGTTTCTATGTTAGCAACTTAGTATGTCTACCATTGCTACTGGAATTTAAAATTAATAGGGTGTTAAATTACATGAACTCACTCCAAGTGAAATTAAGTCAGAATTTTAGAATATAAAATGGGTGTTGTTAGATACATCACAAATCCTCTTCTTTAATTGCACGTCCAATTCAACGTGCAAGTTTTTTTAATTGATTAGCACTCTTTTCTAATTAATTAACTCATCTCAACTTTGCACGTCGAAAAGGACGTGCAAGATTTGTGGTGTATTTATCCGGACCGTATAAAATTTGATCAACAATATAAATTGTTTAAGGTTTCCAAAACAATTAACTAACATTGGGGCACAAGAATTGTTATTGGAATTTGCTTTTATCGACTACTTTTATTAATATTTTTCACTCTTTAATTGAAAAGAGCGTTGAATATATATTTAGTGATAAAATTTAGAAAGCCTTTGACATGTTTTAGTAAATTAATAGTTTTATTAATATTTATACAAGGAGCTAAACGTACGACTTATATTATTGATTGGAAGGAGTATTATTTTTATTCCATAATGGGTTGAGGATCAGGATATCTTTAAACTCTTAACAAGTTCCATAGATATGTACTTTCTCGATCTTTGATAGTTAACTTATTGAACTTATATAGGAGGCTCATCTTAAATCCAATTTTGAGAGGTATTATAATTGTAAGCACCCTAGAAAGAATGAAAATTGCTCCAGTTAAAAAAGATTTCTTCTAAAGCCACAACTAATGTTTTCAAGACTTCAAATTTATCCATTTTCTATAATAATCTATATGTTATAATTATACCATAGTTGTAGATAGTTTAGAAAAGCATATGATTTTGCAGAAGGTAATATTGATTTAAATTTTGAGTAATCTTTTATTTCAGTACTTGTAAGCTGATATCTTTGAAATTAAAGATGCGTGCATCGACATTTATGTGGTGAAAATTTGAATTTATCTTTAGTTTCTGGTTATTTTTCAACTCAACTCTTATTAGAACATGTAATCTTATTGTAATAGTAAATTTTATTTTAGTTAACTAATTTAGAGTACTGTTTAATGTTGGTAAAAACCATGAACAAAGTTCAATTTGATTGAAACACATCAAATTAAAGCGTAAGACTCATCTGAAAAAACGAATTGCTGTGACGTGGTATATATCCGAACCCACGGCCTTAGAAGCGATTTCGCCCCGACCACGGTGCAAGTCGGCTTCTGGCATCGCCCCCCAAGGTTACACAGCACCTCCGATCGCGTGCACTCGCCAAAGAAGGTTTGGAATCTTTCCAGGAACTCAGAACGTTTCTCAGAGAAGATGATGAAGATGGGAAACGCACGCTCACTCTTGAAACCCTAAAAGGTTTGTTATAAGATGAGGCAACGTGTGTATTCCTTCCACTCTCCCACCCACCTTCTTAATTGAGAGAAACCCTCAAAAACAGTTAAAAAACATTTTTCCCTTTTATTTTTAATATGGATAAGATTGTGAAAATTAAAACCCTTTATAAAACCTTTATTTAAGCATTATTCCAACAATCCCCCACAAATGCGAGAAAAATGGGTTTTTTTTAAAGCAACTTCAAAAATAACATTCTGAGCTGGTTTTATGGAGGAGATACTTAAATGTTGGTGAACGAGTCTTGAACCAACACATAGTGAAGTTGAGTGCCTCCCTCGTCATAGAAGTGAAACAAGTCTTGAACTACTAGACTCGAGAGGTGATCTCAACAGCACATACCTCTACCATGATCCTGGTGATTCCGCGATAAGATCCTCAATTATGTATGTGGTTAGCTCATACCTTGGGTTCTGAAGAGTGCTCTAGGAAGACCACCCTAGTCTTCCATAGAAGGTGACCAACTCCTTCACGCTCTCGTAGGTAGCTCCATCAAGTCTATCTCATATAGACCACCCTTATTAGGGCTATGGAACCATTAAGAGCTTTACGCTCATCCTCTTCTATATTCGGTGAATCTATCAAGTCCTCTCAATAGGACCACCCAACTCTGGGCTATGGACTCATTAAGAGTACATGACTCAACCTTCCTCAATACACCTGTCATGGGAATGAGAAGTGGTGTATCTCTCCTCATATGGGTTTGAATCTCATTCCCTTAGACAACTCAAGGGCTAGTCTCTCATTAAGCCCTTTTGTCAATAGACCATCAAGTTCCTCTCGGACCTCACATTCTCCAAATAGATGACACCATTCGCAATTAGCTATCTCATAGCTTCATGTCAAATTTGCGTGTGTCTCTTCTTGCCGGTTTATGTATTGCTACTAGCTATACAAAAAGCAAATGTGAGTCACAATGTAGAGAATTAGATAGAGCTTCATGCCCCCACAAAGGTAAGTAAACCAGAAACATTCTCAACCACTCAATATCTTGTCCAGCTAAATCTAGAGCTATGTCATCACATTTCATAGTCGATCTAGCAAAACATGACAATTTTGATGATTTTCACGATATAGCACCACCATATAATATCAAAACAAGACCACTAGTGGAGCTATAACATCATCATAATTAGAATGTTCGATCATGCTGGCACAACGATAAAATTATCAAACCTTCTCAACATTTCTCTACATAAAGGAATGAAGCAATTTCCTTTTTTTTTCTAGTTTCTTTAACACTTAGGAACACATCAACTTCACCCATATCTTTCATCTAAAAGCGAGAGGAAATAAACCTTTTAGTTTTATTTATCATATGCATGTTAGTGCCAAATATCAACATCTCATATATATATAAAGGCAAGTAACCAGTGTAATACATCTTGGTATAAAAACATGCATTATAAACACAAAACCACAACTTCAACACATGTAGTTTTGTAAAATCCTCATAACATTTCTAATATTCTTGGTTAAAGCCATATATTGATTTCTTAAATGAACACAAAATTCTCTTTTCTAGGAACCACGTGCCCGTAGGCTACATATCTCTTTCTCTAGATCGTCATTTAAAACACAGTTTAACATCCATTGATGTACTGTTAATTTAATTAGATGCTAAAGCAAATAATAAATGTAAATGACAATCTTAATCATTAGAGAATATGCATTAACGAAATCAATTTCATATTTGTATGAATCCTTTAACCACTAGTCTTGCCTTAAACCTTATAATAGAACCATCAGTTCTAAAATTCCTTTTAGAGATCCATTTACACTTAATGGTTTTGATACCTATAGGCAAGTCCACTAGTTCCCAAGAAGGGATACACATAATAGATTCCACTTTACTCTCTATAGCATCTTTTGAAAGAAACCAGTATGGGTTGAACTCATAACCTCTTTAAGTGTTCTAAATTCATCTACTATAACTTAAGAACATAAATAAGAGGTAAATCACTTTCAGTCACATCAACGAGTTCATCCAACAAAGTTGCCTCAAACTTAAACTCACATCTAGTTTCCCTTATATCTCATTTACTCCTTCTAGATTCACTAGATTCAAGCTCGACATTTGAATCAAGTAAAGATAAAGATGCAGACATGAGCACATAGACATGAATACTATTATGATTTTACTTAAAAGTAAACATTGCTACAAAACTCAGCATCATGATATCCAAACGTATTTATATCATCTAAGCACATAAGCAACGAAATTGTTCTCATCATAACCAACAAGTATATATATACAATCAACCATATTAGATCCAACATCATCTCACTTAAAGGAAAGTACATCCACTTTAGTCAAACACCCCCACATTTCTCATATGCACTAGATAGACTCTAAGTCATTTCCACATCTTATATGGGGTTTTGACTAACTTCTCTTGTGACATCTTACTTCCTACCTCGATCGGATCTAAATCATTTTTGGTTTTATGCAAGTTGGTTTTGTATCTCATATGTATATATCAAGAACAATTCTTCCTACTACATTTTTTTGATCTTAGCCAATGCATGTAACTTGGTATATCTAATGATCATCTAATGTGATATAACACCTTTACCACGTTTGCCTTTAGAGTTTCTAAAAAAGAAAGATCAATCTTTGTTAACTCAAGCAATCTAGTGGTCCTCTCAATAACAGATTAAAAAGGTATTTAGCAAGTTTATGCACATATCACATATATTTTGATAAGCAAAACCAAGTTAAAAGAATGATATGATATATATCAATAAAAATTTAGTTGAGCTTACCTTGTTTGCATTGGCATATAAGTAGACTTACTTATTCATAGCTTGAATTGGTTCAATGTAAGGTCATGTCATCACATGTCGCTTGACCTAGAAGTAGAGGCACTAGAGCGTCTCTTAGTCAGATCTAACCAACCATCTTTCCTCAACCAACCCTAGCAACCAGCTTCCGCAATGACATCTCGATACAACTCCATCCACATTTAAAATAGGCTGGCATGAATTTACTCAGCAAATGTCCTTTGTAAGACCGAAGTGACAGCTCGACTGGTTCATCGACGGCTCGACGCAATGCATTGGGCATCCTGATCTCCTGCCTCTAGCATCCCAGTGCCACTCCGCATACATCGCATCATGAAATCAACCACACAAGTTATACTTAAGTTATACAAAATCATCATGATAGCACATCTTCATCAATTTCTAATCACCCGGTTTATAAATCAAGTGGGTCGAAATTGAGACTATATGTATGTATAACTACCCATTTAGTAGTACTGATCAAGACAATCTACTAAGCTCAATATATATATATACACCATCACTTTAGAATCCAAATGACCAGCCACTATGTATAAATATATCATTGAGCTCAATATATATATAAATATACCAACCGAACAAGACAAAGTCTACTTGGTAATTAAACTCAGTTCGACATATGTGTATATATATATTTATATATGTGACATCATTTAGGTAAGATGTATATATACTTACCTGGCGTGAATATTCACAGGCTCAAATGCAAGAACACTTTGCTTACTCAATTACTTAATTTGCCGTAATTCAAATCCAAAAGTAATAGGACCCTCCATGTCCATATCATCAACCCTTGAACTCTCTGGCAACCTAATAGCTTTGGAACCATGCTTTTGTATGTCTGTCTTTTCCTCCTAGTCATATGCCATTGTGCTAGAAAGTAGTTAACATAATACACAAAATCAATATATTAATATAATACACTGATTACTCCCAAGCAATTAGGGTCGCCGATCCCGCTACGGAGGACTCCATGGTGGCAGTGGGTCGCCCCTAATTAGCCCCGATTGCTTCGAATCGGCGGTTGATATCACTTCGCTCCGATTGCTGAAGAAGGTGTAGGGCACCACCGCATCTGATCGATCTCCAATAAACTGCGACCGACAACATGAACAGGAGCCGTCACCACAGATGGATCCGACTCGATCCGAATTCCTTGATCCGTGGTGTCACTTGCCATGGCTGATACGGAGATCAGTTGCAGTCCTTCCTACTGCGGGGGTTTACTCGGTAGCTATCATCGCGTCCTCGCGAATGAACCGAAAGAGCAGACGCAGCGCAGCGCCTACTGCTCCTCTTAGTAGTTGCAGTTGACATGGCGCGAGTGATCTGACCTGGAGCCTTAGCCTTGGCTTTCATCGCCGCAACCGCAATGTCTTCAGAGATCGCGTGCAGCGAAGGCTTCCAATCGCAAGTCCCCTGCCTCGGATGGGAGCGGCGGCGGCGCAGCGTGCACAGGCCGCGGAATCCTCAACAGGCTTGGACGGTGAAACGAGTTGGTGCGTCACCTCCACCGTCGCCGCCGAGGACTTGAAGAAGCCCTCCGTCAGATCCAATTGAGCAGCGCCATTGCAGTTGACACGAACAAGAACCTTCAGACTCATCCCAAATCAGAAGAAGAACAAACGATTAATCCACCCGGTTAATACTAACACAAAAATCGCTTCTAAATTGTTAGTAAAAACCATGAACAAAGTTCAATTTGATTGAAACACATCAAATTAAAGCGTAAGACTCATCTGAAAAAACGAATTACTGTGACGTGGTATATATCCGAACCCACGGCCTTAGAAGCGATTTCGCCCCGACCACGGTGCAAGTCGGCTTCTGGCATCGCCCCCCCAAGGTTACACAGCACCTCCGATCGCGTACACTCGCCAAAGAAGGTTTGGAATCTTTCCAGGAACTCAGAACGTTTCTAAGAGAAGATGATGAAGATGGGAAACGCACGCTCACTCTTGAAACCCTAAAAGGTTTGTTATAAGATGAGGCAACGTGTGTAATCCTTCCACTCTCCCACCCACCTTCTTAATGGAGAGAAACCCTCAAAAACAGTAAAAAAACATTTTTCCCTTTTATTTTTAATATGGATAAGATTGTGAAAATTAAAACCCTTTATAAAACCTTTATTTAAGCATTATTCCAACATTTAATAGGTGATTGTTCTAGACTGTTGCACAGCCAATGAGCGCGCACGCAAGACAACAAGTGAAAAGCCATTTTCTTCAAGGTGATTAAATGAAGGAGAGAAAATAGAAGTTTAGGTTTGTTAATAGTAGTTCAAACTGTTCAGACTTTTTTTTAGTATTTCACTTTGATTATTATGAACTTGCAAAAATGCTATCAATTTAGTTATTAATAATTTTTGCTATAAGTTATAAATTCTACAGTAGCAAAGCCAAACTCATACTTTGATTTATACTTCCAGATTTGCCATATCAACCATATTTTAACTACTCAATCATATTTCACATCAATATGGAATTAAAAATTCTATCGTATGAGTTTTATTTTATTTTACTATTATTATAAATCTGGAATTATAAATTCTTCAATCAGGTCTGGTGCTATGCAACTGTTTCTAGAGCTGGTATTTCACTAATATGCTTGTTGCTGCTTCGCTTTTGAGATCCTCCAAGTTATAATGGTTTTAATTGTGGATGTTACCCCTTTTACCTCTTTTTTTTTTTTTTTTTTTTGGGGGGGGGGGGGGGGGGGGGGGGGTGGGGGGGTGGGGGTTGTGTGCTGAGCACCAAACGTGTTTCATTTTTTCCAAGCTTGTTTTGTATTCATTGCTCTCGATCTGCTTGTTTTTTGTAGAACACTTTTACTCCTTTTGCTTTGTTGGCTTTTCTTTAATTGGGGTGTGTTCAATTAAGTGAAGGGATTTGGAACTGCAAATCAGAGATTCAGAGTTAGTGCAATTCATTTTGCTTTGGATTTGAATATAGGAGAAATCGGGTTCATGTTGAGATGAGGAGCCTAAATTTAGCCACTACTTTATAGCTCTCTAAAATAATGTTTTACTGATTGAGATTGTGGCAGTTGTTCAATGTTCACGAAATTCAATTGTTAGATCATCAGTAACTGATTATTTTTTTTGAATTGGAATATGTACAGGGATGCAGACGTTTTCACCGTTAGACCTCAACTGTTGGTAAATTAGATGCGCAGCGGAATTGTAGAAAACTATTTTCTAACATCTAATTCGGGATCTCATGCATGAATTGATATGAACAATATAAAAGGGAAAAGTCATACCTTTTCTTGTGCGGAACCTTGATTCGAAATCACCTTTGGAGAATAGAGCCTCAAACGCGACTCCTCTACTTGGTCCACACGAGCACGGAATTGGATCTCCTTGTCTCCGTTTGCTAGAACGAACGATCGAAGGATTGCAACTCACACTTAACACTTTAGGGATGCTATTGGTTTTGGTGGGAGAAGAAAAGATGCACAATTGCGAAAACTAAGTTAAGACTTATTCTCAATAAGTCTCCTTATATAATGTATAAACTAGGTCAAACTTATTCCTAATAAGTCACCTTTTATCTTTTATCTTCTATCCACAATATCTTTCCATAAAGATATTATATCAACAATAATAACTTATTATTATCATTAATCAATTATCCAATTCCTAATACTCTTTTGTGTGTGACCTTATAGGACCCGAATAAAATAGCAATAGATTAAATCCAATTTAATCCATAAATTATAGTTGGCTTCTAGCAAAGCACTATAATTACCTAAATTATTCAGATTATAAATCTCCATTTTAATCCTATTATATCATTAGTATTTTACACATCAATTAAAGGACAACAATTCCTTCAATCTCCCACTTGTCCTTAAGTGGATGTGCGATTTCAATTCCTTTGTCACTTAATGTTCAATTTGACGATATGATAGCATCTCATGTTATCCATATCAATTCAAATTATTTCTCGATTCTGAGCTTGGGCTGTCAAATAAACAAATGATTACTTATTAATCCATTTGAGCATGGCCATGCATTTTACAGCTCTTACTCTTCGAGTGGCCAGAACACTATTCCTACTCAGATATCCACATATCCGGAATAGGAGGACTTCTCCAATCTTGCGTGACTATAACTCCCCCTAAAATTTTAGCAACCCCAATCACTGCCTTTATGACTGCCTTTTACGGATCAGCGGTTGACAGTGTCAAAGGCTACCGATCATCGAGTGAGAGGGACATCACACTCATGTCTGAGGAACCTACTAATAATATTTTAACCTTAAATTCTTCAACTTATTTGAAAAATCTTAAGGCAGGTCTGCCCAATAAGTATCCACCATACTTGTCCATGCAATTGATTAGACATCTCCATGTCCCTATAGCCCGTGAAACTTGGCGCTATCACTCAACTTGTAATAGCCTATATTAAATCATTTATGTCCTGTTTAATGATTCAGGCTACGGCAACACATAATTCATAATAACAGTTCACTTAATAGGGTTTCAACCACCACGACTTTCGCAGCGATCCTATTTGATAATTATAAATTATTAGGACATTTTATTCAATTCTAAACCATAATTGAATAATAATGAAACTTTATTTCAAACAAACATGATGCAAATATGTTTCAACAATCTTGATCAATATCTAATGCTTTAAACATATAAATCAAAGCCATTCACCAATGGATTTGTGTCCCTTAGCTCTAGTATGACTATCATGCTTGGGCTTGGGAAGAGGTTTAGTCAACGGATCTGCAATGTTGTTATCCGTGTGTATCTTGCATAGTCTCACGTCACCTCTTCGAACATAGTCTCGTATGACGTGATACTTACTGAGCACGTGCCTGGATTTGGAATTGGAGCTTGGTTCTTTGGATTGAGCAATGGCACCATTGTTGTCACAATAGATGTCAATGGCTTCAACCCCTTTAAGGACCACACCAAGCTCGGCTAAAAACTTCCTTATCCAGATAGCTTCCTTAGCCGCATCCACTGCAGCGATGTACTCAGCCTCTGTTGTAGAATCAGCCACTGTGTCTTGCTTTGAGCTCTTCCAGCTCACAGCTCCTCCATTAAGAATAAAAACGTATCCAAATTGGGATTGGAAGTCGTCTCTATCTGTTTGGAAGCTAGCATCAGTGTATCCTTCAACGATCAACTCATCATGTCCTCCGTACACCAAGAAATCATCCTTAGTTCTTCTCAAGTACTTGAGGATGTTCTTAGCTGCACTCCAGTGTGCTTCACCTGGATTCGATTGGTATCTGCTGCATACACTTAAGGCAAATGCAACATCTGGACGAGTACATATCATGGCATACATAATGGATCCTATTGCTGATGCATAAGGAATCCGACTCATTCTATCAAGCTCAACGGGTGTTACTGGACACTGCTTCTTGCTTAGATGTAGACCATGTTGCATGGGCAAAAATCCCTTTTTGGAATCTTTCATTTTGAACCTGTCCAGAACCTTATCTATATAAGTTCCCTGACTTAGTCCAATGAGTCTCTTGGATCTATCCCTATAGATCTTGATGCCTAAAATATACTCGGCCTCTCCAAGGTCTTTCATTGAGAAATGCTTCTTGAGCCAGTCTTTTACAGACTCAATCATTTGAATGTCATTCCCAATGAGTAGTATGTCATCCACATACAAAACCAAGAATACAGCTTTGCTCCCACTAAACTTTTTGTAAACACAAGGTTCTTCTTCACATCTGATGAATTCAAACAGTTTGATAACTTCATCAAATCGAAGGTTCCAACTCCTTGATGCTTGCTTAAGTCCATAAATGGATTTCTTAAGTTTGCATACCTTCCTAGGATTTTGTGGATCCTCAAAACCTTCAGGTTGTGTCATGTACACATCCTCTTCTAAGTATCCATTTAGAAATGCGGTCTTGACATCCATTTGCCAGATCTCATAGTCATAATGAGCTGCAATTGCTAGGAGTATCCGAATGGATCTAATCATAACGACTGGTGAGAAAGTTTCCTCATAGTCAATACCATGAATCTGTTTAAACCCTTTCGCAACAAGTCTTGCTTTGAATAGATTTACCTTTCCATTCTTGTCTGTTTTGAGTTTATAAACCCATTTGCACCCAATGGGTACTATCCCATCTGGTGGATCTATCAAGTCCCATACTTGATTCTCAGACATAGAATCCATTTCGGATATCATGGCATCATGCCACTTCTTGGAGTCTGGACTCATCAAAGCTTGCTTATATGTAGTAGGTTCATCGCTTTCTAACAACAAAATGTCTAGACTTGCAGTCAATATGAATTCAACAAATCTATTTGGTAGCGATCTTGCCCTTTCTGATCTACGTGTGGGTTGAGCAACTAGAGGTTCCACCACAACATTTTGTGGGTTGTTAGGAATGGGGTCTTGCACCTCTAATTCCACCTCCTCCATTGTATGAGTTTGAGTTCCATCTTCTTCTGGAATCAGGTCCTCAAAGCTCATAGCCTCATTCATGGAGTGATCCATGTCTTCTTGTTGCTCGGTTTGTTGCTTCTCTCGAACTTCTTCGAGATCAACATTTCTCCCACTTGACTTTTTGGAAACAAACTCTTTTTCCACAAAGACATTATCCCTAGCAACAAACACTTTGTGCTCAGTGGGATTGTAGAAGTAGTACCCTTTAGTTTCCTTAGGGTACCCTACAAAGAAGCACTTATCTGATTTGGGTGCGAGCTTATCTGCTAGTAAACGTTTTACATATGCTTCGCATCCCCAAACCTTGAGAAAAGACAAACTTGGAACTCTTCCAGTCCATAACTCATACGGTGTCTTTTCTACAACCTTAGATGGAGTCCTGTTTAGTGTGAACATCGCAGTTGTGAGAGCATACCCCCAGAAGGATATTGGAAGATTAGCAAAACTCATCATTGATCGAACCATGTCCAACAGGGTCCTATTCCTCCTTTCAGATACACCGTTCATTTGTGGTGTTCCGGGTGGAGTTCGTTGTGATAATATCCCACAACTCTTCAAATGATGATCAAATTCTTGACTCAAATACTCACCACCACGATCAGATCGGAGTGCCTTAATTTTCTTGTCAAGCTGGTTTTCAACTTCATTATGAAATTCTTTGAACTTTTCAAATGATTCAGACTTGTGCTTCATTAAGTAGATGTAGCCATATCTACTTAAATCATCAGTAAAAGTTATGAAGTACTTGTACCCACCTCTAGCTTCTGTACTCATAGGTCCACATACATCTGTATGTATTAGTGCCAAGAGCTCAGTTGCCCTTTCACTTACTCCAGTGAAAGGTGACCTTGTCATTTTTCCCATTAGACATGACTCACATGTGTCAAAAGATTCACAATCAATTGATGTCAGAATTCTATCTTTATGGAGCTTCTTCATGCGATTTAAGCCTATGTGACACAGTCGACAATGCCATAGGTAGGTGTTATCACCTGTGTCTGATTTTTGCCTTTTGGTACTTACGTTGTAAATGCCGGATGTTTGATCCAAAATGTAGAGTCCATTACTCAACACAAAATCGGCATAAAAAATGTTATCTTTGAAAATAGACAGGCGTTTATCTTTACAAGAATAATTGTAGCCTTCTAAATCCAAGACAGAAGCCGCAATGAGGTTTCTAGTAATAGACGGAATAAAATAACAATTATTGAGTTCTAAAACTAAACCAGAAGGTAAAGGTAGACTATAATCTCCAACGGCAAGTGCAGCAGCCTTTGCTCCAGTTCCAGTTCGAAGATCTACCTCTCCCTTAGCCAAGCTTCTACGCCTTTTTAGTCCCTGCACATTCGTAATAATGTGAGAACCTGCACAGCCTGAGTCGAATACCCAGCTAGAAGCATTAGCCGATAGGACTTCTATAACATGCGTACTTGAAGTGGAACTCACAGTTCCATTCTTCTTATCTTCCAGATACTTTGGGCAATTTCTCTTCCAGTGACCCTTGGTATGGCAGTAGAAACAGTCATGGTCAGCAGCTACTTTAGCTTTCTCAGAAGTATTCTTGGGTTGGGTAACTGGTTTACCTTTCCCATTTGTGTTCTTCTGCTGTCCAGATGCCCCTTTCTTGAACCCTTTTCCCTTTTGGACCATCAAGATCTCCTTCTCAGCTTGAGTGGAGGCATCAGTCAATTTTGGGATAGGGGAGTCAAGTATACTCTCTTTTCCTTCAGAGCTAAGAACAATTCTCAGATTTCTTTCCCAATCGAGGAAACTATTGTCGCTCAACTTATTCTTCTCAAAAATTGATCGCAAATTGATGATTGTTGGGTTATCGTTTCTATTCATGATATCTACAACATAAAACATGCAAAATATGGATCATGTTTGTCATGCAAAAGCTAAAAATTTAAACATGCTTTAAATTTAAAAGCTAATGCCATTTTATCCTTAAAATAAATTTCCCTTTGAATAAAATGATTCCAAGATCCTATTATAGATAAGACATTAGCGTACTTTGGCACTACCCTAACTCTTATGTGACAAGGTAAGTAACTTTTACTAGTTATAACATTTATAACTCTTGGTTGATAGATCACATCTTATGTAAATCTATCACATGCCTCAAAATCCAAAACTTTGTCTTTTGGTCTTTTGTTGAGTAGAACCAATTCAAGGCTATAAATCCCTTATATAGATTTACCCGTACTATCCCAAGGTCAAAGCATGGACACCTTGCTTTGGCAAAACCTATCCATCAAATTCCAAGGGCCTCATAGGTTATGAATTGGAAAGGCATACTCTCAATTTTCTTTTAAGGGAACTAGGTTTGTCATGCAAGTCTAATTATCAAGTGAACAAACAACATAATCAAACATGCAAGCATAAACCAAACACATGCACGAAAATAAATTGTGATCCTAGTATGGCCCCTAATGAAAAGAAAACCTATAAAGATAAATCTTCAAGGTTCTTCTTGCTCCTTGAATCCTCATCCTTGGCTCTCCTTTTGGATCTCCATCCTTGAATCGTCTTTTGGATCTCCATCCTTGATTCTTGTAGCATCTTCTTTTGTACAATGTATAAATAAATTTACTTTCGAAAATTAAATTACAATAATACATAACGATACGCAGATCGTGTACAAAAATACATAACGATACGCAGATCGTGTACAAAAACACATAACGATACGCAGATCGTATTTTCTATGCTACTTGGGCCATACTAGTCACCGCATGCAATAATATCAAATATTAAAAATATTAATCACAATTAATATAACATCAAAATATTAATCGAATTAATATAAATATAAATAGAATATTAATCATATTAATAAACTATTTAACTCAAATCAATTAAATTATCTAATAAAATAACTAATTTAATATTCTTGATATTTTAATTCAAAATAAGCAATCATATATATGGAATTAATTTGGTAACTATTACCTTGTATAATTGGATATATTATTTCATTAGGGATAAGATATCTACTATATCTAATTCAGGTAATTTAGGATCTTCCATTAAAACCCTAATATACCTTTCATAACCCTAATTGCTGTCTATGCCGATCCATCCACTCCCACTCAAATTTTGTAACAATTACAAACTTTTGACAATTGTAGGATTAAGATGGTGGATTTTCATAACATTTAAACTTTTGATAAATTAATATATGAATCAAATTCACACAAAATCTATCAACTTTAGGCATCAAAATCATAAAATTCTCAATTTCTTAGGTTCAAATCAACTTCCACTTTTATGAAATCAAATATTCCATGATTTATATAAAAAATCATATTTCTTATATAAATTATACCGATTTATTGAAGGGAACATCATATAAGAAAAGTAAACTTTTCCGGAAAAGAAAAATAAAATTGAAGCCGTTTCAACCTTTTTTTTTTTCGAAACAATTAAAAAAAAATATGACGCTCCACACTTCAATCATGTAATCGCTATGTGAATGGGTTGAATTCAATCTAGCATTGAACATGTACGTAAGTTGATTCCCAATTGACCTTGGATTGAAATTTTATAAGTTCACGTATTAATTAATTCAACTCCAATCATGATCGAATTAATTGATTGCCCAGCAATACAAAGTTTGACGCTTTGCATCGGAATTAAATTCCTATCAAAGTTTGACGCTTTGCATCGGAATTAAATTCCTATCGTGAATTAGTTTCATGTATTAAATTTTATATATCCAATCAATCAAAATCAAAATTTTAATCATACGAGTTATTCCATATATCAAATATATTAAATCAATCGATCATATCAATTTATGCAAGAGGCTGTGATACCACTGTTGGTAAATTAGATGCGCAGCGGAATTGTAGAAAACTATTTTCTAACATCTAATTCGGGATCTCATGCATGAATTGATATGAACAATATAAAAGGGAAAAGTCATACCTTTTCTTGTGCGGAACCTTGATTCGAAATCACCTTTGGAGAATAGAGCCTCAAGCGCGACTCCTCTACTTGGTCCACATGAGTACGGAATTGGATCTCCTTGTCTCCGTTTGCTAGAACGAACGATCGAAAGATTGCAACTCACACCTAACACTTTAGGGATGCTATTGGTTTTGGTGAGAGAAGAAAAGATGCACAAAAGTTAAGACTTATTCTCAATAAGTCTCCTTATATAATGTATAAACTAGGTCAAACTTATTCCTAATAAGTCACCTTTTATCTTTTATCTTCTATCCACAATATCTTTCCATAAAGATATTATATCAACAATAATAACTTATTATTATCATTAATCAATTATCCAATTCCTAATACTCTTTTGTGTGTGACCTTATAGGACCCGAATAAAATAGCAATAGATTAAATCCAATTTAATCCATAAATTATAGTTGGCTTCTAGCAAAGCACTATAACTACCTAAATTATTCAGATTATAAATCTCCATTTTAATCCTATTATATCATTAGTATTTTACACATCAATTAATGGACACCAATTCCTTCAATATGTGCAGATATATAAAGACTGTGCTAACATTCACAAGGTATGCATAATTCTCTCTGCATTGGGATTTATGTCCTTCCCCTTCAATTTGTTACAAAAGTTGATTATGAAAATACTTAGTGTTACCTTATTATCTGACCAACCTATGCTTGCTTGGGCATTTTAACTTTTTAGTTGTGCCTTCATAGATTTCTGTATGCTATGTGACAAAATGCTAGATCATTAAACCGTTTAAATTTCTTGTCTTCCTCTTTGGTTCTCATCTAAATGTTCTTTAAATGTACATTGAACGACAACCAAGTTCATGATGAAAGAAATTGTACGTGGAGAAGCTTGAGATGATATTTTCTTCACAATTTAGATCATTCTTTCTTACAAGAAGAAGAGGAAGAAAGATCAGATAGATGGAAATTATTCATAAAACAACTATATGATTCGTCCCAATCACCTATTAATGGGCTGGCATATTAAGCTAATAAGATTGATAATAAAAAGGAATCAGAAGATGGTGTTGCCCCTCAAGAATTAGATGCTCATCTAGAGGAAGCTGATAGACATGAGCTAAATGCTGAAAGAAATGATTCAAGTGAATAATTCCCAGGAAAATTTTCGTTTTCAATTGAACCGTCAATCTCATTGCTTACTATGTAGGTAATTTCGTATGATTAGATTTTTCTTTGCTGATTTTCTCTGTTATCTAATTTCTATAGAACATTAGTTGTAGTCCAAAAATGGTCTCAAAAATCAAATACAGTTTGATGCTTTAATGTAATAGTTGTCTGTGGAACCGTTACGAGCTTAGTTGGTGGAGCCATGGAGAGGCTTTATTGATTTGTCCAAAACAACTTAGAGAGGGTTGCAAAGCAAAACTAAATAATAGTCAAATTGAATGGTGTGTAGTGTTCATTCATCATATAAAATCAAATTGAAGGTATTTTTTGATAATGGAGATCACATCTTCACTTTTATCGTTTGCTTTGTGTTAGAACTGGAATGCTTATGTTGGTTTCTTTGTTTCTTGAGTATGAATCATGGTACTTTTCGACTGCCGAGAAGTCTTTTTTAAACTTTCTTTGAACAGATGGTCCCAATATTTGTTTCTAGCTTCCATGCTTGATTAGAGCATCAATACCCAACTTTTGCATGAGCATATGTGTCCTACTGTCATACGTTTTTTAGTTTTAAAGATGGATGTTTACTTTAGCTATTGATTCCTATAAAGTATTTATATATTCCTTTTCTAATTGCAGGTTGGGAACCTACTATCAACTGCTATAATGACCCTGAAATAGATTTATGTGGTGAGCAGATTTCCTTACCATTTGCTTGCTTTTCACCGACTGATAATTTCAAGAGATGTTAATTGAACATATTTTGGATGGAATCATGACAGTATGAGTTATTGGATTAAACCCCCGAAAGACAACTTCTCTTAGAAATTTGCATTTTCCTGAACAGAATTGCCTTGAGAAAGTCCATTAGATGATTTTGAGCTTATGAAGAAAGTCACCGAGCTTAAACATACTTACCTTGAAACAACTTCAAATTTGGTGAGCAAAGTCTTACAACTTTTGCTATAGCCAATTTATTCGTAAACAAGGTATTACTAATGCTGACAGTTATAATTATTGTGTTTGTTTTATTGTTTATCTATCTTTTACTTTCCTTCCTAGAACCATATTGCTTGACTAGACAGTAGACTTGACAAGATCTGCCAGATTGTTGGACTTAAATTTATTGATGAATCAGTTGATGGGTTATGATATATTTGTGCCCCTTAAAATGTAATCCAATTTGAAAGCGAGAGTGTTGGGCTTGACGAACAATTTTCAACCCCAAAACCTTAAATTATCCGAGCCCAAAGTAATCTTGGAGTGGACATGTCAAAACTTGCACAACCAATCAGCTGCATATTGATGTGCGAGCAAATTGCCATATTTTCTATGCACATTTATGTTCATTTTGTCGTTATTTGCATGCATATTAGGTGGGAAATCATAAGATTAGTGTAGTTTATGCATATTTGTCAAATATAGAGGCCTACACAAGTTTTTATGTGATTTTGCAGAATTCGAGATGAAAATGGACGGAATTTGGACAAGAGAAGAAGAGCGGAAAAAGAACTCGAACTCTACTGAGAGGTCGAAATCGATGATGAATCTCGACATCGAGTGAAACAGAGCACTAGAAATCGAGCAGAGGAGAAACAGAGCATGACGACACAGAAGTGGTCGATATCGAGGTTTGAAGGTCGATATCGAGTGGGCTGAATCGAGATAAAAGATAGAAGTCGAGTGTCAATCCTAGGTTGAGTAGGAGTGCTCGGGATAAGAAGAAAAGAGGTCGATATCGAGGTCAGAAGGTCGATATCGATGTTTGTTTCAGAAAAGATCCGACGCCGTTTTTGATAGAATTCTATCCGAAGCGTTCGAGATAATCCTAAAGTCGAGATCTTCTATCATTTATCACCAGACTTATCACTTTATGATATTTTACCTAAGTAATTTAGTCGTTTTACTTTATTAACGTTTTATCTTAGAGAATAAAGATAGGTTTTCGAATCCTTGGATAGCGAGGTTTGAGATCTATAATATGAGGCCATTAGGGCTGGTTTCAATCATCCAAGAACATTCAGTTTTAGTTAAACACGCAGTAGAGAGAGAGAGGCGGAGTGGGGTGGTGAAGCGAGAGCGGAGTGGCTTTATTCGGTGTACTTTCTTTTGCAATTTCAATACAAAGTAGTTTCTTTTACATGATGATGATGAGTTCAATGATGAAGCGCGAGTAGTCAACCCACTTCTGGGGTCAGGGTGAGCCCGACGATAGCAATGTAAGTTTGTGAATCAAAGGTACGATTTTTATGTGATTCCGTCTTCTATCCTATGCATGATCCTTTGCAAAAGTTGAGGAGATTCATTATTTGCATTATTGAAGCGAAAGCTCATCATATTGTGAATTTGGATTACTCATGAATTGGATAGTAACTCTTAGGTTTTATGCGAGAGCCTCTAATCACCAAATAGTTGGTAACAAAAGTTATTTGATGGAAAGACATTAAATTTCATAACTTTAGCATCATACTTGCATGAATATCGTTGGGGCATGAATCCCCGACCTTGGAAGCTTTAGTTTATTGAATTCATATAAAAAGTTTGTGTTTTTATTTCTGTCCATCCTTCCATCACCATTCTACATTCTTCGAACTTCTTTTCCGACAAATAGGTTTATGTTACAGTTACTATTGCTGACATCGAAATCGACTGAGAAGGTCGATATCGAGCACTAACATCGATATCGAGGTTCCATCTCGACGTCGACTTGTTGCTTCTGGCTTCTGCAGGAAACTACTGGAAATCGACCAGAACTGAGGTGGATATCGACCAGACAACTCGATATCAAGTGTCTCTTGGAGTCAGAACTTGATCGTGATTTCAAATCTTAGGAGGCGCTGACATACCTCCTCGTGGATTCGATCCTGAATTACCCTACCACTACATCGAGAGGGATTCTTGTATTTTATTTGCCTGGATAAGGGAGTTAGCTTAGTTTGAATTTGAATATTTTATATCTGAGCGAATCACCTCCCTCTACGAACAAATTGGCGCCGTTTTCGGGGAGGCAATCAATCGCCACCTAAGTTTTACTCACGATCTTTCTTACTGCTTATTTTGCAGGTTTATGCGATGTTTTGATCACAAACCTATCCAGGAAAGCATTGATGAGCCTGAACGTTTCTTCCACATTCAAAACAGAGCTACTCAAATCATGGCGGATAACGAGACACATGCACAGACCATTGAGCGGTTGAGGAAAGAGATAGAGGACCACATTGGTACAATCGCTGCTGAAAGGGCCACCGCTGCTGCAGAGCGAGCCCGCGCTGATAGAGAGGAGGATGCATGAAGACAAGCCCAAGAGCGGCTCAATCAGTATCCACAGACGGCGATGCAATACATGCATCCGCCGCTACATGTTCCTGAATCCGCTATTTTAATTCCTCTTTCAAATTATGAAATAAAGATTAACTTCCTATCTGAGATTAAAAGAAACACTTTTGAAGGAAGACCTAATGAATGCCCCTTGCAACATATCTCTACTTTCATGGATTTATGTGAAACTATTGCTGATGGTGTGAACTTAGAGTATGTTAGACTAAAATCTTTTCGATGGTCTTTGGCAGCGAAGGCATTACAATGGCTAGAGAGTTTGGTTCCACGCTCGATGAGGACATGGGAAGAGGTGAAGGATGCGTTTCGAAACAAGGTCTTTCCTCCATCTAAAATGGCGATGCTGCGACAAAGGATCACGACTTTCAAACAAAAGCCTGGTGAGACATTCGCACAGGCGTGGGAGTGCTTTAAGGACTTGCTGAGATCATGCCCGATGCATGGGCAATTACCTTATGTCATCCAGGAGATCTTCTACAACTCCCTCAATGGGCCAAATAAGGAGAGAATTAACTCATACACCTCCTATCGGTACATTGAGCTTACACCAACGGAGGCCTGAGAGACAATTGAGAGGCTAGTTAACGTTGACAATACTTTTGGGACTACTGTGGCCTATGACTCAAGGCCTGCCCCATCTATGCCACTTTATCAGCCTCCAAAGGAGATTGATCCTGATGTGCAGCAACAATTCCACAACGATCAGACACGCCGCCTTCAAAAGCAAGTAAGGTTCCTGAGCAACAATCAACCTTGTCAGGAATGTGGCTCAACAAGGCATAACACTAGTGCATGCCCACTTCTTGAGCAAGTATCTATGGCGGAGCAACATGAGGAAGCCAAGTGGACGAGAGGCCCCTATGGAGGGGGCAATCAGCAGTATTAGGGAGATCAAAGGTTCTATCAACAAAGGAATCCCCCACCATGTAGAGCACCAGGGCACCCTGAGCGGAAAACAAGGAAGGATGACCTGCAGATCATTCTTGATGAGATGCGGAGGAACCATGCTGAGTTCAAACAAGTTAATAAATCCATTCATACTCAGCTGCAGGGCATCAACTCTAGGCTTGGGGAGATAGACGTTTGGAAGCGCAACATGGAGACCCAAATGGGTCAATTGGCGGAATCAATGCCTAAACTGTCAGGATCGCTGCCTGGATAAAATGTGCCTAACCAAAAGGGAAAAACTACTGGACACATAGCGGCCATGAACCTAAGGAGTGGGCGTCAATTGCAAACGCCCGAGCAAAAAGCGGAGGAGAAAGGGCCAGAAGAGACGTCGATATCGACCCCCCTATCGATATCGACCAGGGTGATACCGATGTCGAGGCTCCTGAGCTCGATGTCGACACAGCTGCTGAGAATCACCCAAAATCGACTCCTCCAGTTGATATCGACCCCCATCCAGTCGATGTCGACTCAACTCCAGCCGCAAGGAAGAAGGTGGTATTGCCATTCCCATCAAAGAAGGTGATTAAGGACCCACTGGAAAAGAAGTTTCAGTAATTCGTGAAGATGCTTCAAGGACTTAATGTTTCAATTCCATTCACAGAAGTACTTCATGAGATGCCATCATATGTGAGGTTCCTGATAGACATCCTAGGTAAGAAGCGATCAATTGTTGAGATCGGAGAGGAGTGCAACAGATTGGAGCTACCAGAGAAGCGGGCGGACCCAGGTAAGTTTTCTATCGCTATAGGCTTAGGTCGATATTGCTTTAATGATTTAGTTGATTTGGGCGCTAGTGTTAGCATGATGCCACTAACCATATGGCACAAGGTAAAGATAGGTCCCCTGGTGCCTGTGGATGCAAAGCTTTACATGGTAAACAATACGGTGGTAATTCCAACAGGGATGGTAGATGATGTGCCAGTACAAGTAGGTAAGTTCTTTGTCCCTAGTGATTTCTTAGTTGTTGATATGGCAGAGGACCCTGCTTGTCCCATTATTTTAGGTAGGCCATTCTTAGCAACTGTTGATGCTAACATAAGCGCGAAGAAAGGATTGCTCTCATTCACCATCAGTGACGAAGTGATAGAGTACACCTTCAATAAGACGGTAAGGAATAATGAAAGGCCAATGGAGATAAAGGCCATCAAAGGTGTCTACATCACATGTGGGGAGGCAAAGGTAAGGAATATGACACCTGAGGAGCTTGAAAAGAGGGCCAGAAAAGCCCAAGTGGAGGAAGTCGTGGAAATCTTGAACCAAGGATCCAAAAATTCACTCGAAATCGGCCCAGGTAAGTCGATATCGACTAACAAAGTTCAAGATTTTGTTCTAGGCTATAAGTATGGGGTCAACGGAGGAGAAGGATCATCGAAATCAAGCATAAAGGTCGATATCAACCATGAACCCATTCCGAAATCGACTGCCAAAGAGGAAGAAAAATGAGGAGCAAATACCTTGATATCGAGCACCATAGGTCGAAATTGACCTGATCATATCGAGCTTAACAACTCCAAATCAACAGGACCTCCAGGAGCACAACAGAGATCGATATCGAGTACTGCTGATTGATATCGACCAGACCCACTGACAGGAGAGAAGGTAAGCCAAGGTACGGATTCCTCTTTTTCAATCTCAATTAAAGATTTATCACTTTTTGGAAGAGGTTTGCCTTGGTATGTGCGCTTATGCAGGGTATCCAGTGATGATTCGAGCCATTATGAAGTAGGAGATAAGGTGTATGTCTCCAAATCAAAAGAGCATTGGTTCCTTAGTAGATTCAAAGACAAGAGGATGGGACCATTCACGGTGAATCAAATCCATCCAGGTGGAATGCAACTTAGAGATAAGAAAGGAGTTCTATTTGAGTCCCAAGCCACATGGGCCCTGCAGATGCCGCCTTGAGAGCTTGAAAGGAAGAAGTCGGCCTAGCGACTTTAAAGTCTAGAGCTTGTAAAAGACAATTGGTTTTTAGTTTTGGACATTTTATTTTTGAGACATTAGACATTATGCATTATTATTTTGGTTTTAGTTTTTCTCACAAGTTTCAGGAAAGAAGGAAAAGAGTAAAAGAGATCGAAATCGAGTATGAAGCTCGATATCGACCATAAAGTTCGATTTAGAGGAGCTTGTGGTCGAGGCCGGATCACCCTGAAGCTTGAACCAGAAATCGATGAAACTAGTCGATATCGCCTAGTATGCTCGAAATCGACCACCACTGTAGACAACTTCGACTCCTGAAATTTGTGATGTTTCAGTAAGTTTCTTTCTTAACCCTAGCTCTTATACAATGAGGACACTGTAATCTTTATGTATGGGGTGGGGGAAAGGCTTACTTGCATATTTTTAGCATTTTTTGAAATTTTTCATAGTTTTTGCATATTTCTTTTACATGTTTATGCATCAAACATAGTTAATTTAGATGTCTTTATCTTTAATCATTTTTATCTTTAAGCATATCATATTTATCTTTAGCATGTTTTAATTTCGAAAAAAAAAGAAAAAAAAAAGAGAAAAATGACCCCCATCAAAAATTGTGAATATAAAGAAAAGAGTCATGGAAGCTTTTATTGAACTCGACGATGCAAAAGTAGATTCATTAGAGATATAACATGAAATTGCCTAGTTAAGGGAAGTCACAATGAAGTGCGATTTTTTAGAGAAAACCATGAAAGTGAGGTAAAATTTGAAGTTTCTTTTGACATGTGCATAATAAGATGATTAAGGAATTTATAATTTCCATACATGTGCTCAAATTCATATCCTAGCCTTACCTATGCATATTTGCAATTACACAAGTCATATATGAGCCTCATTATCATTATTGCTCCACATATATTACATATTTCCCATTTTTTATACCTTATACCCTATCCGGGGACAAGTTTGAGAATGGATGTCATCTTTGGAGTTGTTATATGGAGCTTGTGCACATCATTATGAAGTTATTGGCAGGAATGAAACAATTTTGAAATATGGAAAATTTAATGAGTGAAAGGTGGGAAACATTATGAAGAAGGAAAAGCATTATAGAGAGGTAAAAGCATTATGACACCCATGTTTGCGACTCGCGAGAAAGCAGTGCTAAGGTTAGAGAGGTAAAAGCATTATAATGAAAAAAGCATTGAGCGAAGAATGAAAGGTGAGAAATATGATGAAGAAGGAATGTGGAATGAAAGTTGGAAAGAAAGTTTATTTCCCCGGATTTAACACCACATGGCCAAAAATTAGTCCACCTTTAGCCTTTTACCAATCTACTTCTCTATAGCTTGCAAAAGTCCTCTTGATTATTAATGCTATGTCGCGAAATTGTTTTATGCATATAACCCTCTTTTTGTGAGTATGATGTTGCTTTTATTCACATGCATGGATTTGGTTGACATTAATACCTCTTCGAGGATGGCAATTGAGTGTAGGGATATATGAGAATGAATCTATGATATTGAGGGTTTACTTTCTTCCCCCGAATATCCATTAAATGTATTATTTGGGGAAAAGCAAGCTTAAGTATAGGGTGTTTGATGTGCGTGCAAATTGTCATATTTTCTATGCACATTTTTGTCCATTTTGTCGTTATTTGCATGCCTGCTATTAGGTGGGAAATCATAAGATTTGTGTAGTTTATGCATATTTGTCAAATATAGAGGTCTACACGAGTTTTTATGTGATTTCGCAGAATTCGAGACGAAAATGGACGAAATTTGGACAAGAGAAGAAGAGCAGAAAAAGAACTCGAAGTCTACTGAGAGGTCGAAATCGATGATGAACCTCGACATCGAGTGAAACAGAGCACCAGAAATCGAGCAGAGGAGAAACAAAGCATGATGACACAGAAGTGGTCGATATCGAGGTCTGAAGGTCGATATCGAGTGGGCTGAATCGAGATAAAAGATAGAAGTTGAGTGCCAATCCGAGGTTGAGTAGGACTGCTCGAGATAAGAAGAAAAGAGGTCGATATCGAGGTCTGAAGGTCGATATCGATGTTTGCTGCAGAAAAGATCCGACGCTGTTTTTGATAGAATTCTATCCGAAGCGTTCGAGATAATCCTAAAGTCGAGATCTTCTATCATTTATCACCAGACTTATCACTTTATGATATTTTACCTAAGTAATTTAGTTGTTTTACTTTATTAAAGTTTTATCTTAGAGAATAAAGATAGGATTTCGAATCCTTGGATAGCGAGGTTTGAGATCTATAATTAGAGGCCATTAGGGCTGGTTTCAATCATACAAGAACATTCAGTTTTAGTTATACACGCAGTAGAGAGAGAGAGAGAGAGAAAGGCCGAGTGGGGCGGTGAAGCGAGAGCGGAGTGGCTTTGTTCGGTGTACTTTCTTTTGCAATTTCAATACAAAGTAGTTTTTTTACATGATGACGATGAGTTCAATGATGAAGCGCGAGTAGTCAACCCACTTCTAGGATCGGGGTGAGCCCGACGATAGCAATGTAAGTTTGTGCATCAAAGGTATGATTTTTATGCGATTCCGTCTTCTATCCTATGCATGATCCTTTGCGAAAGTTGAGGAGATTCATTATTTGCATTATTGAAGCGAAAGCCAATCATATTGTGAATTTGGATTACTCATGAATTGGATAGTAACTCTTAGGTTTTATGCGAGAGCCTCTAATCACCTAATATTTGGTAATGAAAGTTATTTGACGGAAAGACATTAAATTTCATAACTTTAGCATCATACTTGCATGAATATCGTTGTGGCATGAATCCCCGACCTTGGAAGCTTTAGTTTATTGAATTCATATAAAAAGTTTATGTTTTTATTTTTGTCCATCCTTCCATCACCATTCTACGTTCTTCGGACTTCTTTTCCGACAAATAGGTTACGTTACAGTTACTGTTGATGACATCGAAATCGACTGACAAGGTCGATATCGAGCACTAACATCGATATCGAGGTTCCATCTCGACGTCGACTTGTTGCTTCTGTCTTTTGCAGGAAACTACTGGAAATCGACCAGAACTGAGGTCGATATCGACCAGACAGCTCGATATCGAGTGTCTCCTGGAGTCGGAACTTGATCGTGATTTCAAATCTTAGGAAGCGCTGAAATACCTTCTCGTGGATTCGATCCTGAATTACCCTACCACTACATCGGGAGGGATTCTTGTATTTTATTTGCTTGGATAAGGGAGTTAGCTTAGTTTGAATTTGAATATTTTATATCTGAGCGAATCACCTCCCCCTACGAACACATATCATAAAGATTTTAGTGCTAGGTAGAGTACTTTTTGACCTATAATCCAAAACTACTAAATTGAGGAATGATGGATGTAATTTTATGCTTGAGATGTTGATGAATTTTAAGTAAATCTGTCTCCGTGATTTTGGAGAAAGATGAGTCATGTACACTAGCTCCTTGACACCAGCTTCGTCAAACTTCAGGCTTCCTCATCAGGTACACCATTCAACTCAATGCTTTGAAATCTGAATTGATCTCCACTTGTGTTCCTCTACCACTGTTGACGACCCATTCGTCTTCTTCAATCCCTTGCTTCAGTTAATGTTAGACCGAGCTTCGTCGAGCACGACAGCCTACAGAAGCACAATGCAAACTCAACAGGCTGTAAGGTTCTCAAACTTCTCATAACATATACTTCTCTCATTCTGTTTATGTGTTCCGAATTCAAGGACCCTGTTCTATGATCTTCAGTACTATGTATGATCCCTGTTTGTGTTATTAATGTGACATATATATTTATCATGAATGCTGTTTTCAGACCGATCTCCTCTCCATTTGAACTCATTGTGTGGCTTGTACTACTTTGTTATGTCTGTAAGATCACTAGATCGATCATAAAATCCTCCTTGAGGGTTTCCATTCATTGATATTCATATATATAGGTTACAAAGGTATTGGGCTTTTGGGCCCACTATACAATATATGCCTATGTAATCTATCAAACCCCCGCAGTCGAAACTGGAGGGGGCCGTACAGTGAGACTGGAGCGAAAATCAATGAATAACTATCGAGGTAAACCCTTGGTGAATATATCAGCGTACTGATAGGAGGACGGGACATGTAAAACACGGACATGTCCAATGGACACCTTGTCCCTGACGAAGTGGAGATCTAGCTCAATGTGCTTCGTGCGTTGATGCTGGACTGGGTTGCTAGCTAGATAGACGGCGGAGACGTTGTCAGTGTAGACCAGAGTGGCCTTCTAAAGAGGGAAACGAAGCTCAAGCAGGAGATTGCGGAGCCAAGAGCACTCGGAGACAACGTTGGTAACACCTCTGTATTCTGCCTCAGCGCTGGAGCGAGACACGACCGACTGACGCTTTGCGGACCATGAGATAAGTGTGTCGTTGAGGAAGACACAGTAACCAGACGTGGATCGACGTGTGTCAGGACAACCACCCCAATCCGCATCAGTGTAAGCAACAAGGTCAAGCTTAGCGGAAGGAGTGATCGTGGTGCCTAACTCGAGGGTGCCGCTGATGTACCGAATGATTCGCTTCAAGGCCTGAAAGTGCGGTTCCCTAGGTGCATGCATAAACAAACAGATTTGCTGAACGGCGTAACTGATATCAGGCCTGGTGAAGGTGAGATACTGAAGAGCACCGGCGAGGCTCCTGTATAAGGTAGGATCATCAACCAAAGGACCAGAATAAGCACTGAGCTTGGTGGATGTATCGACAGGGGTGGCGACAAGATTACAGTTGACCATCTTAGCCCGAGCGACAATCTCAGCAACATACTTACTCTGGGAAAGAAACATACCAGAAGCATGACGCTGAACAGCAACCCCCAAGAAGTAGGATAACTGACCCAGATCAGACATGGCGAACTCTGCACTCAACTGCGAAATAATCGACGTCCGAAGAGCATCAAAAGAGGCGGTGATAATAATGTCATCGACATAAAGTAGGAGAAAAGCCGTGTCTGAGCCTCTGCGATAAATGAACAGAGACGAATCTGAGCGGCTGCCAATGAAGCCTAGGCGTAGCAGGTGAGAAGCAAAGCGCTGGAACCAAGCCCTCGGAGCCTGTTTCAGCCCATACAGAGATCGCTTCAGGAGACAGACGTGCTTGGGACGGTCAGCATCAGCAAACCCCGGTGGCTGAAACATGTAGACTGTCTCATTCAGATGACCATGAAGAAAGGCATTCTTGACATCCAGCTGATGAATGGCCCAGTTGCGTGACAAAGCTAGACTCAACACCACTCGGATAGTGGCAGGCTTGACGACGGGGCTGAATGTCTCATCACAGTCAATACCTACCTGCTGAGAACGACCGTTGACCACAAGATGGGCTTTGTAGCGCTCCAAAGTCCCGTCAGATCGGAACTTGTGTTGGAAGAGCCACATACATCGGACGACATTCGCATCAGGAGGGCGAGGAACCAGAACCCAAGTACCATTCTTCGTAAGGGCCCTGTATTCGTCGAGCATAGCCGCCTGCCAATTTGGATCTAGGAGGACTGTTTTGTGGGAGGTAGGGACAGGGGAGATGGAGGTAGGGGGGATTGGGAGACGGTGGAAGGGGCGGCGGCGGGCGCAGCACTAGGCTGCGGCCGCAGCAGCGGGGTAAGCTGCGGGTAAGCTGCGGGGTGTGGGAGGGCTAATTGTTGCGGCCGCAGCATCTTGCAGCGGCCGCGGCATCTGGCGGCGGGGGAGAGGTGTGTGTGGATGCGAGGCGGGGCTATGGTTTGTGGTCATGGAGACGATCTGTCCGGGTCGGAAGACACCGGAGACGCTGCGGGTGTGTGGTCTGGTGGTAGGGGGTGGTGGTGTGGGTGCAGGGGGAGAGACGGGAGCACCGGGAGAGCTCTGGGGAATAAGAAAATGTGGGAATGAGGACTCTGAATATGAAGGAGACACAGGAGGGGTAGGTGATGTGAAGGGAAAGCGAGATTCATCGAAGGTGACATGCCGAGACAAAATGATCCTATGAGATTTGATGTCGAGGCATAGGTAACCGCGATGATCAGACGGGTAGCTAAGAAATACACAAGGAGTGGAGCGTGGGTGAAGCTTATGAGGGGCGGTGGATGACTGATTGGGGAAGCACATGCACCCAAAGGTACGAAGGTGATCATACCTAGGCAAGGTGCAATAAAGTGCCTGAGTAGGTGAGCGGTGGTGGAGGGTAGTGGAAGGGAGAATGTTTAGGAGGTAGCATGTGGTGGCTAATGCGTAAAGCCAAAAGGGAAGGGGAATAGATGCGTGAAAGAGGAGAGAGCGCATCATATTGTTGATGGTTCGGATGATTCGTTCGGCCTTGCCATTCTGTTGGGAGGTGTAGGGGCAAGACAAACGATAGGAGATCCCATTGGTGTTGAAAAAAGTGTGAAACTCTTTGTTATCAAATTCACGGCCATTGTGGCATTGGAAACACTTGATATAGGTGTGAAATTGTGTTTTGATATAAGCATGGAATTTGGCAAAGATGGGAAACACTTGAGATTTAAAGTGCAACGGGAAAACCCATAAGAAATGCGTATAATCATCCAAAAACAAAAGGTAATACTTATGACCCTCCTTGCTAGGCACAGGAGATGTCCAAATATCACTATGAATAATATCAAAAGGGGCAAAAGTAGTGTTTAATGACTACTGAAAAGGGAGTCTGGCATGCTTGCCTAACTGACATGACGAACATAAAGTAGAGCGACGCTCTTTATTACATGTGACTAGACTTTTTGAACGAAGTAAATCTAAAACCGCAGGACTAGGATGACCAAGGCGAGCATGCCAAAGATCGTATGATGATGCCGAGAGGGCGACTGGACTTGACGGGCTGGACGGTGAGGGCGACGATACAGGATAGAGCTCCCTGGTGCTATTACATCTCAGGCGAGTAACCCCCGTAGTGAGATCCTTCACAGAGAAACCAAACGGATCAAACACGAGAGAAACATTGTTGTCAGTGGTAAACCGACGGACAGAGATAAGGTTTTTGACAAGTTTGGGGGCAATGAGGACATTGTTTAGGTGTAGTGGGTTGGTTGTGGTGGGTAAAGTGGCGTGGCCAATGCCCGAAGTGGCGAGGCGACCACCGTTGCCGACGATAATAGAGTGTACAGGACCCTTAAAAGAGATAGAAGAGAGAGTACCTGAGGTGTTCGTCATATGCGAAGTGGCCCCAGTGTCCATGTACCAAGTAGAGTCAGGAGGTGCCAACTGCATGGAAGAGAAGGCGTGCTGCACATCAGTCGGAGTGTAGGCATAATCCGACGAGGAGGGGTAGGCCTGATGGCCTGCAGGACGAGGAGCAGGACCCAACAAGCCCGCTCCCTGCTGTCGGTTGGGGTAGGGAGCCGGTGGGCGGTATGTCGCAGGGGGGTAGCCAAAGGGCATCCAAGGCGGGTAGCCGGTGTTGGGATACCAGGTGGGCGAGAGGCGTCAGGTTGCTGCTGCGGCCGCCGCCCACTGCTGCGGCCGCGGCCGCCGCCTCTCAGCGAAGGGTCGCCGCCGCGGCTGTGCTGTGGGGCATAGGTCTCGTCAATGTCGGATGACGAGACCAATGCCGTCTTGTCCTTGGCGGCGTCGGTGGTCTGACGATGAAGGCGAGTCTCTTCCAGGATCAATTGAGACCGGGTCGTTTCGAAGGTAGGGAGAGGTTCTGTCTGCTGGATATGAGTAGCAGCGGCGTTGTATTCAGAGGGAAGACCTGAAAGTACCTGGAGGACCAGGCGGGTGGCGCTGGGTTAGGAGTCGACAACACCTAGTTGATCGGACAGGGTCTTGATGTGTTGACAATAGGCGGAGATCGATGGGAATGATGAAAGCTTGCAGTTTGAGAATTCGTGCTCAAGGTAGACAGCACGGGTGGACTTGTTGTCTTGAAAGATGTTCTGAAGTTTGATCCAAGCATCCAAGACGGAGTCTTTGGGGTCAAGGATGGTAGTCAATAGATCTTTTGAGATGGTGTTGAAGATCCATTGGAGGACAATGGTGTCGAGTTGAGCGAAGAGATCGTTGTCTTCACTAGCAGGGCGATCGACGGAGGATTCGATGTGGTGGAGGACCTTATGAGCCTTAACATGGGTCGTGAAGAGGTGCGACCACATGGTGTAGGAACTGGATTCGTGATCAAGGATGATGGGGATGCAATTTTTGATATTGGAGATGGTGAGAGCGGAGTGGAAGGGCGGTTTGGAGGTGGGTGCGTCGGCCATCGGGACGAGCAATAGAGAGGTGCGAGAAAGAGGAAGGGGAGGCGGGAGGTGGGGAGGGGCACCGCTAGGGGGGGTGCCGTGAGGGGGGAGGGTGGTGGCGCCGCTAGGGGGGGGGGGCGCCGTGAGGGGGGGAGGGTGGTGGCTAGGGTTTGGGAGAGGGGGTGGCGGTAGGCTAGGGTTTTTTTTTTTTTTTTGGAAAAAAAGATTAGGGTTGATGGATCTTAGGCTGTGATACCATGTAAGATCACGAGATCGATCATAAAATCCTCCTTGAGGGTTTCCATTCATTGATATTCATATATATAGGTTACAAAGGTATTGGGCTTTTGGGCCCACTATACAATATATGCCTATGTAATCTATCAATGTCACGTGATAGAATCAAAGGTATCATCGTATATGGAACATGTCTCTTACTTCGAAGTCCTTTTTTTGTCATTGTCTTCATTGGATGAATTCGCAGGGGTGGAAATCGGAAGGCTGAGAGCTCATTTAAGCCCTGAGAGAGATGACTTTAACAAGATCAAGTCAACTCGTAGTCGAAATGACCTGAAATATGGAAGTAATGGTGTTCAATCACTTTAGATTGAGATTGTTATATATTGTTATTTGTAATTTTCACTTTCATATCTATCTATCTTATATACTAAATCACATGCAACAAAATCTTTACCATGCGTGAGCACGGTTCTCCTACCTAGTAGTATAAATTAAACGTATGCACATACATATGCTATACATGTATTAATTTCTATGCCATGATATACTCTGGTATTTCTCCTTGACATGAGTAATCCCGTTCACCCACTTTTTTTTTAAACTAAATAATCCGCTTGTAAAGTACTCAGCCCACTTTCTTTTCTTTTTTTTTTAAAAAACCATGTGCTTGTATCCAAACAAGATCCCCTACAACCCAATTCCTACTCCACTCCCTACTCCACTAATTTATTTTAATATTTATTTAATCTTAAAAAAAATATAAAAATTATATTTATATTTCTAACATTTGTATTTATATATTTATAAAATTTTATTTTGAAAAATGATGTTTTCAAATTTTTTAAAATTAATAAGGCAATAGTTTACAAAATATAATTCTTAAAAATTTTAAAACATGATTTTTTAAAATAAAATTTTATAAATATATAAAAATAGGTGTTAAGATTATACATATGATTTTTAAAATTTTTTTTAAGATTAAATATATATCAAAAAAATTTTGTGGAGTAAGGGTGGAGTAGGGGATGTTGTAGAGGATCTTCACTGGCTTGTGTTAGGGGAGGGAATCGAGTCCGAATAAATATAAATATCAATTAAACCAACTCCATGTCCAAGCAAATAAAATTACAAGAATCCCTCCCGCAAGCATCAGTAGCCACCGGTGATTCTCTTTCTCGTTCTTTTTCGCAGACAATTAAGCTGGAGTTTTTTTAATGCAGATTTTGGTTACCTGTTGAGAAGATCTTTGGATTGTGGGGTTTGATGGATTCTTATTAGTTGAGATTATTGGAATTCTGTCTCCTAAATCGGAACTCTCATTTGGATTTAGATGATTAGGTTATTATTTTGCAATGATAGAATTAGGTTTCATGTTGAGTTGTGATTTAGAAGGGGGTTACCGGAAATTTTGATTTAGAATTGAAGGAGCTGTCATAAATTTCAGAAGCATGAGAAAGTTGTCGAACTTGTTGTTTTATTGTGGTGCCTCGTTTGATGACATGGAGGCCACAAATTTCAGAAGCATGAGAAAAACCCTTTGTTTCTCATACTATGATTCATCACTCATCCATACTAGTCCATCAAATTATTCAAATAACAATGCTTTGGGCGGTGGCAGAGGGTAGAAGTCGAGTTGGCGGAGGCAGAGGCAGTGCTTTGGGTGGTGCAGTCAATATAGTCGAGGGGCTCGATTGTGTTGAAGTTGAGTCTAATTGTTTGAGTTTGGTCCGAAAACTAAACGGAGGGGAGAAGCTGAAGGGTGTCATGGGAGTCTTGGTACAGGAAATCCGGGAGCTCTCAAAGGGGTTGGCTAGGTGCAGCTGGAAGTATGTAAGGAGGAGTGCGAACAAAGCTGCGCATCTTCTTGCTGCATTACGTCATGTTAATGGTTTTTTTTTCGATTTCAAGTAGTAGTTGTCCTTTGGACTTGGAAACTGTACTAGAGAATGATTTAAAGTAATTTAACGTTGTTGCGTTTTCCTAAAATAAATTCAATCATCCATACTTAGTACTCCCTCCGTCCCACAATAATTGTGTTTCAACTATTTATACAGTTTTTTAAGGAGTTAAAAACTATATAAAATATCAATTTTTTAATTATTTTTTAAAAATAATTCTATACTTATTAGTAATATGTATGATATTATTTAAAAATATTTAATAAAATGTTGATATTTTATATAGTTTTTAGCTTCTTAAGAAAATGTACATGAATAGTTAAAGACATTCTTTGTGGGACGGAGGGAGTATGATTCATCACTCACCCATACTGGTTGCAATTAGGATGGAGGAAAACTTTTTCACTTATTCAGATAATGTTTTTCCTCAAAAGCTTTTGACTATTTTGTGAGTGGTTAGTCAAATTATTCACAAAATAAAAATTATTTACCAAAATATTTAGGGTTTGAAAGTATTTACCAAAATATTCACTAGGGTTCCACTTGTCTTTTATAATTTTTCATAAAAAAAAAATCATAAATAATCACCATATCTTTTTATAATTTGCATTAATATCCTTGAAGTGTTACTTGTTTAGTTTATATTCCACATAAAAAATTTATAATTAGAACCTTGATCCTGTAATTTGGTATCAGAGCCTAGTTAATTAAAAATAATCTGTATTTATCTATAAGTCAATTTGGTGGTATCTACTAATTGTCCCCATAAGACTTATCCTCATGCTTTACATTTAGATATAAATGATAAGCACTTTGGAGCAATTTTGAATGTCATTTCAGATCAACTTATAGATTTAAAATTAGAAATTAGAAAATTAGAACAACTAATATTAGTAGTAAGATTTTTAAGACTGTAAAAGAAACGGGTGAAGTGCATCACTCGACCAATCTAAAAGCCATCAACAAAATCAGCCATCAAATAAGCCTAAAATTAGGTGGTGAAATTAAGAAAGGAGAACCTTTTAAATATAGTTATCCATTTAAAAAATCCAAAAAGAAGTTCTCTGCTAAGTTAGATAAAAATATAAAGAAAAAAGGTGTTATTGTAGAAGAAAATCAAGACGAAAATCAAATCCTTAAAAATGAATCAACATCCGTTTCGACAAATAAGGAGATTTAGAACTAAGTTGGATGACCCAGAATGGAAGCTGAAGTTATAGAAACTCAAATCCATTGAAACCAACTTCATGAATGAAGAAGTCATGAGTGATGATGAGTCTGAAAGAAATTCAGATGAAGAAGTTGTATACCAGAAAATGGGATTAATTAACCTAAAGGACATGGAAAGCGTTCCTATGTCTAAAGTCCAACAAAGGTTAGAGGAAATCCTAAGACAAAGAAGGCTGAGGGGAAATGAACCAGAAGAACATAATGAAGCTAGAAGAAATTACAGAAACTATAAGCATGGTTCAACCAACAACTATAGGCCCAGGCTTAAGCCAAAAGAATTTCTAGAAAAGAAGGAAAGATTTTGGAGTAAGCATTATGCCTAACCATAGGCCAAATCAAAGAGAAATGAATCTAGAATCTATAAGTGAGACATGTTATAAACTAAATTTGGATGGAGTAAGAAACAGACGAAAAGTCATAGAATTCTGGAAGAAAAGTATGATGAGCGTATTCAACATGAATGTAGAATGGAACTCTTCTCAATTCCTTAATTATATAGAATACAATTTCTATGGATGTATTGCTGATTGGTATGGAGCTATTGGTGATGAAGTTAAACAAGAACTTAGGAATCTGGCAAGTCCAGTGAATATGTTCACATTAATATGCGAATTAATAGAAGAAGAATTCATTGGAGAAAAAGAAGATGAGGATAAGGAAGTTTTAAAATGGAAAAGAATATTAAACAACCTTGAAATCTGTAACATGAAATATGTCGATAACTACATAACAGAATTCGAGAAGTATTATTATAAGATAGGGGAAAATGGCACTAATCTACAAATGTTTTTTGATAAACTTCCTGCCCCATCTAATGAACAAATAAGTGAAGAATATCAACAATTATTAAAAGGTGGAAGTAAAGATTCACTTGGTAACATAATTTCCTATGATAGAAGATGGGTAGAGAAAAAATGTCGAGATGTGAGAAGTACTCAAAGAATGAAAAAACAATTTATAACATGTTGGGAGACCCTAATCGAGTGGGGATGTAGCAACAGAGATTATCAAGGCGGAAGAAACTATAAGAAGAAAAGTTTCAACAAACAAAGAGGTGAAAAGTACTACAAGAAGTATTATAAAAAAACCATTTTAAAAAAATAGAAGGTTTTTTAGGAAAGCCTCATTCTGTTCTGAGAAAAAGAAAAATTGCAAGTGTTGGGCATGCAGAGAATCAGGCCGTTATGCTAATGAATGCAAAAACAAGAAGAACAATAGACTAGCAGAAGCCCTAGGTAGTTTGGATTACATAGAACTATCAGAAGATGCAGGAGTAGATTTAGCCCTAAGGAATAACAAAGGAATAGTGGAAATAATAATAAAGGTTTGACGAAAATGAAGAGTCTGAAAATGAGTCAGTTGAAGGTGAAGAAATTAATGAGATGATGGAATGAGAATGTAAAGGCTCGCATTTTTTAATCCTAATTTTTCGGAAAAAGAAAATTTTAAATGAATTTAAATCGAATTTAAAACTCGTCTAGCGGATTACGACCTAAATTTAAAATTTAACGAACGATTCCATCTTTTTACCTCAAGAATTTAATAATTTCGGATGGCGATATCCTTTTCAATTTTTAAACCCAATCGATCGGGAAAGCGGGATTCGGGGAAACAAACATTCGGGAAATAATTGCGGGGTTCGAAATTCGCATATTTGAGATTTATTTTCGGGTATTTTTTCAACCACTCCTACCTAACCTCACCCACTCCCTCACCTCACCATACCCCTTCAAATCACCATCCCTCCCCATCACTTTCATTCACCATCACCATCACCAACTTCCATCCTTGACCATATTCATCACCATCATCTCCCACTCTCTTCGTTCACCATAACAACGCCATCACCACCATCTCCTCCTTATCATCACCCCGCAGCCATCATCGTCATCTCTTGGTTCCCTCCGCCACCACCATCGTCACCTTCTTCATCGTCACCAACGCCACCACCGAAGCCCACCACCCCCTCCTTCGATCCCCTTCCACCTAGGACCATTGGCAGCCCTTCGACACCTCCTCGGAGCTACCAGCAGCAGCCGGAGCCGCCCAGAAGCCACCACCAGGACCAGCCCGAAGCACCGTCGTCCATCTCCTCCCCGTTTGAGCGCGACCTCCGTCCGGTAAGCCGTTCTCATCCGTTTTCGATCGGAATTATCCTCAAGCTTCACCATCACGCTCACCCATGTCCGAAACAGGTCTGATGAGCCGTCGAGAGCCTCTGACGATGCCCAGAACTCCGATCAAGAGCTCCGAAGTCGCGAATATTTCGGTGAGCTTCGTTCGTTCCATTCCTTACATTCCATCCGTTGTTGTACATTCTTAAGGGTTGGGAATGAGTGTCGAAGAGGATGAGAGAGGGCGTAAATGGGGGAAACCCGAGCTCTAACAACAAGGACAAACCAGTCCGTCAAAACGGAGGTAGGTGATGAAGGTCGCGGACGTGGCCAAGCCGCGACCGCATCAATCTAGCAGCGGCTGCGACACTGTTCACCTGGACCGATTTGGGCACGATTTCTTGGGCCGATTTTGTTATTTAAATTATGTATTTAATTAATTAATATTATTTGAGGATTAAAAAATAATAATAAAATATTATTTTGGAGATTTTATAAAAGGTCAGTTTTATTAAATAAAAACAGTTTGGACTTTAATGGATTTGGAAATATTTTTTTCGAAAGTACTTAATAAATGGTATTTAAAATATCATATAATATAATTTGGGATTTAAAATATATAAATTGAGACTTGAAGTTTTAAAGAGAAATTTGGGAAATAATTGCAAGGTTGGAAAATGATTTAATAAATAAATTGAAAAAATTTTGTGAGCAATTTAAAGGGTCGAAATTCTTAACTACTTGCCACAATTTAAAGGGTCGAAATGACTAACTAGCATGATGATATGATCAGTTGACTGATGGAGTCATATGTGTGACTGATAGCATGACTTGTGGTGATTTATTGTAAGTAGATGAATATTAGTTACTTATGACGATGATGATGTGTGTATATATATATATATATTTATTTATTTATGCTAAGCGTGAGTATTAAATGGTAATATGCGGATTTGGTTAAGTATGATTTGGAGGTTGTCTAAGTTAATGAGTTGGCAAGTTAAGATGAATATGGTATGAGACAAAAGGTGATTGATCATGATGAATTGAAATTATGACAAATGCGATTTTGTTTATTTATTTGCTTATATGAGTGTGTGATATATATATTTAGAGTAGCTATAGAAACATACTCAGTGTATTCTCGTGATGTATTTAGGTGATATTCTGTGATTGTGCTTGTTGTGTGGCGGGTTCCTATTTCTGTATGCGTATGTAAACAGAACGACCGTTATCTGAGAAGTCATTAGTGTGTTTAGTAGGGTCATAGGACGGCCCAGCCCCATCGGGTCTCGTCTTGAGTCATTGAGTCATATGGTAACACCTCTACTTATATTTCGAGCACGAGGATTATGAGCGATATGATGATGAATATGATGATTATGATGAGTATGCTTATGGGTTGGGCTAATCTGCTTGATCCAATATTTATGGAATGGAATGCATTCACGAACTGGCCAGTCTCTGCCTTATCGGGAAGGGGGTGGAGGTAGGAGAGGGATATACCACTTGGTATTCTGTGATAATGCCTTATTATTAATATTATGCACTTGATCTTAGGGGCATGCTAGTGTGTTAATATTCTGCCTTGCACTTAGAAGCATGATTATTAGGTATAGCGTATATTGTGGGGACAAAACCCTTAAGGATGGGACAGACCCATGTGGGCATCGATCTGATCCTGCCCGCTATTAACATTTTTAGGTATCCGTTATGCTTATCATTATTGCTGCTGATTTGGCTCCATGACCGCGGTGTCTAACATGGGGGAAAGAGAGAGTCGAGACTTTGTCTTCACCAATTATTTAACGGTTTGGTTTTGGATGTTTTGTTCATGTTTTGACCCGGCTCCGCCGTGGCAACCTTATGTATGAATTTGGAATCTTTCTTGGTTGTATCATCAATAAATTTTGCGACTTAGGCCATAGGGCATGTATAGGGGATTCCAACGGTCCCTCTCGGTTTTTGGGTATGAAATCCCACCTTTAAGGCAAAATTGTTAGTTTTAAACCTTCAACCTATACTCGGGGAGCAAGATCACATCGAGGGGTTTCAACCCCCGAAACGTAACCCGAGAATTATATTCCAGGGCCGTTACAAAGTTGGTATAAGAGCTAGGTTTTGCAATCCGAGTATGATAAGTTGAAGATGGTTGTGAAAATCGCCCAATAATTTCAAATGGTGTTGCAAAATGTTTTCAAGGGGAAATATGAATTTAATTGGACCTAACCCTAGACCAACTGGATCGAACTCGTGGGTAGAGACCCAAGCGATAGACCTAACCCTAGACCAACTGGATCGAACTCGGGGAACGGTAGGGAAAATACTAGCTTTTGTTACCGATGGGCTTAGAAGACTCCAAGGAACCACGGAGGTTGGAGTAGCATGGGTTAGTAGGCCGTGAGGTATTTGCCCCTCCGGTCAGCCGTCCCTCGAAGGACGGCGTAGACCGTCTCTGTGTTTATATATTCAATTGGGCCCGAGGACGATCCTCCTCGAAGGGGATCATATTATCTCGTTGATTGCTTCCGTGTTGAGTGCTATTGTGCTTAAGATAGAGAACTAATGAGTATGCCTTAACTAGAACATGTAATGCTTGTCTGTGCAAATGAGATAGTGGGAGAAAACCATATTCTTATATAGTCAGGACCCCATCTTGTCAGAACTGTCTCTCCCATGATTCAAGCCTCTTTGATAATCCCCATTTCCATTGTCCGTTCAGCAAAGTGTCTAGGCATGTTAGTAATGGTCGAAAAGTGTCCGTATTCTTTGTTTTGGGGGTTATTTCGTATCCTAACCATAGATGTTCTTATCGAGTCTCCTACTTGATGTCGACGTACTCTATGGAAAATTTGGATGGTTAGCTAATTGCTTCCAGGAAATGTGTTCAGATTTAAGGATGATTATCGACCTGAATTCGAGTCTAGGAGTGAGTTATCTTATGGAGTCATACCTCTCGAATTCCATAATGATCGACCATGTCTTCTGATACGTTTGGGATACCCGATCCTTCGCCTGTGGGCTCAAGATCAAGAACCACGCCGTATATTTGCCCGATCTTGCAATGCTCTTTGATATCTCCTGATTTTGGAACAAATTAACAAGTGATTAATTTTCTGAGTTTTAGCGACGGTTTAACACAAACAAATTCAGCAACTTGGAAACAGAAATAGCGACAGAAGATAAGGGAAAGCGAAAGAAGAGAGAAGGAGCGACGGAGGCGCGCGGGCGCCTGGAAGCGAGGATGCGGCGCGCGAGCGAGCGCCTGGAAGGCTGGCACACAGCGGGCTTTGCAGGCCTGGGGCGGCCGCCGCCTAAGGTGTGCGGGTGAGGCGCGGCGACAGGAGCCTTCTCCTTCCTGCGACAGGGAGCCTGCCTTTTTGCGACGATTTGCGCTAGGGTTTGTATTTGGTTTAGGACGAAGGTGAGTTAGGGTTTGGGGTTGTGTTGCCGAATGTAAGTAGATCACACGAGCACTTGAAGCTTTGGGATTGAAATCGAAGAACCCTTAATTCCTTAAAGGGTTTCCTCAATTCTATTCAATCTCATTAACTCAAAGGAAATTACAATGATTAAATAGAAATTCTAGGAACTAATTCTACCATACAAGATAGAATTTAGTTGGATAAAAGATATAATTAAAATCCTAAAGATAGATAAACCTAGAAGATAAAAATTTAGTGGACAAGGATTACATCTAGATAAGATATAATTAATTCCACCTTATTAATTCTAATTACATAAAATAATAACTTAAGTAAATAATAGAATCGGGCCAAGCACAAGGGTACTCGACATGGGCTCCATTTCACTCGACACCTCCTTGGCCCACTCGACAAGATAAACATTAGCCTGATAGTGAGTCATTCAAGCTCGTCTCTATATTCCATGGGTGAGCGAGCTCCTTGGCGGCAAGAAGCTAGACGCATCCTCATGGTTTCTATGTATTCCTTAGGCACGTGGCGTTTCTTCAACAGGTAGCGAAGTTGGGGCCAAGTTTCAACGTGTTGCTTACCTTGACGACGACGGATCTCACGAGTGCGGAACCACCAAGTGCGAGCCATACCTGTCAAATGTAGTATAACAACTTCCAACTTCTCTTTTTCCTCATAGCGCAGATGTTCAAAAACATAGTTAGTATAATCCTTCCAAACAAGATAAGCTTCAGGATTATTAGTACCATCAAAAGTTTCCAATTTTATTTTAACATCGCGCCTTTGGATAGCCTGTGCATTATCAAATCTAGGACGACTAAAATTTGGGTTAGGTAAATCATCAAAGTTAGGATCTACCTCTTGGTAAGCGTCCTCCATGTCGGGCATGTCGTTCAGATCAGCATTGCTACGACTGTCGTCCCAGTTGGCTCTGACGAACAGAGGATTGGCGTGAGCCTGGTGAGGTGGTTGATACTGCTGTTGCCATCCATACTGCTGATGCCGAGGGGGGGTATGGTCTCGACGTACCTCATTACCGTTAAAGCCAGATAACGGATCATTGTCATTCTCTCCTGCAAAATGGTTAGGCATAGCAGATCGCAGTTTAAAGTGTAACTGACCAGACGAGGGTGGATTACCTGATGGTGGGGTATTACCTGATGGAGGTGTATGACCTGTAGGAGGCGGCTTACCACCTGAGGGAGGTGTAGATCCAGAAGCCTCACTCTGTTTCCTTTCCTCAAGTCTTCGATCAATGGCTTGGTTGATCTGGGCCGAAAAGTCAGCACGGTCCTGGGCCCTTTCAATGGCCAAGCGATTGGTTAATTGGGCAGTTTCAGTCGCAATGATGGACTGTACGTCTGCCGCAGTAAGTGGTGTAGGAGGGGTAGGGGAAGAGTTTGGGTCGTTTCCGTTTGACATGTTCCTACAATATCAGAAGAGCAACAAGTAAACGGAGCAAAGACCAGAAACCAAGTAATGCAAGCCCTTTTGATCCTAAGAGTGATTAAGTTTTAGAAATCAAAGAGGCGAGAAAAACAAGGCACTCAATTCAAGTAATCTTCCCTGGACACATAATTTTGCAATATTGAAGATAGCAAGTAAAGATCAAAATTGCAATTGTAATCAGCCACAAGTCGGATAGCAAGGATGGCAAGTATGAACAAGCGGCTAAGATAGAAGAAATAAAGCTACAATGTGATGCACGAAATTTCAGCAAGAGATAGTAGTAGTAACGATGCAATCACAAGGGCAATCAAGTGCACACACTCCGTCAACTATTATCTGACGGTTGCAACACGGTTTAGAGAAAGAGGGGAGTGACCAAGGCTCCTGTGTCGGCACAGCACAAAATCACACAAAAGTAGGGTTCTTTGTAATGCTTTAAACCAAATAGATCATCTAACACGTAGCAAATAAAAGGAAAGAACAAAATGCAATGAGTTACTAACTCAATCAAAGGTAAAGATGAATGCCTAATATTTTTTTAAAGCTCTCGGCTTTTCTGTTTTTTTTACTAAAACGTCGCTGTAATAGGGTTAGAGGCGACGAAACTAAAGAGAAAATTAATAAAATAAAATAAAAAAGCTAGGATCATCTAAAAGTAAGCAAAAAATAATGAAAAAGGGGAAAGTGGCTAGAAATCTGGAAAATTAGGGTTCTTTGGTGGTGCAAGTTCATATAATGCTTTTTAATCCACGAATCACAGTCATAGGCATGATATGTAGCAAACAAGGAATAAAAATCAAAACTTGCAATCAAGAACTCAATATCTTCCAAATTAATGATCCAAAAAGAAAATAACTAAAATAAAGTGCCAATTTTTAGGGTGAATAATAAAGAACTAAAATTTATGCAGCGGGAATAGTGAAAAAGATGGCACGAAAATAACTCACTAAAAAAGGAATCAAGAGAGTAAAGAACTTGCATAAACCTGAGAATCCGATACCACTTGATACGTTTGGGATACCCGATCCTTCGCTTGTGGGCTCAAGATCAAGAACCACGCTGTATATTTGCCCGATCTTGCAATGCTCTTTGATATCTCCTGATTTTGGAACAAATTAACAAGTGATTAAGTTTCTGAGTTTTAGCGACGGTTTAACACTTGAACAAATTCAGCAACTTGGAAACAGAAATAACGATAGAAGATAAGGGAAAGCGAAAGAAGAGAGAAGCAGCGACGGAGGCGCACGGGCGCTTGGAAGCGAGGACGCGGCGCGCACGCGAGCGCCTGGAAGGCTGGCACGCAGCGGCCGCTGCAGGCCTGGGGCGGCCGCCGCCTAAGGTGTGCGGGTGAGGCGCGACGATAGGAGCCTTCTCCTTTTGGCGACAGGGAGCCTGCCTTTTTGCGACGATTTACGCTAGGGTTTGTATTTTGTTTAGGTCGAAGGTGAGTTAGGGTTTGGGGTTGTGTTGCCGAATGTAAGTAGATCACACGAGCACTTGAAGCTTTGGGATTGAAATCGAAGAACCCTTAATTCCTTAAAGGGTTTCCTCAATTCTATTCAATCTCAGTAACTCAAAGGAAATTACAATGATTAAATAGAAATTCTAGGAACCAATTCTACCATGCAAGATAGAATTTAGTTGGATAAAAGATAAAATTAAAATCCTAAAGATAGATAAACCTAGAAGATAAAAACTTAGTGGACAAGGATTACATCTACATAAGATATAATTAATTCCACCTTATTAATTCTAATTGCATAAAATAATAACTTAAGTAAAGAACCGGCCCAAGCACAAGGGTACTCGACATGGGCTCCATTTCACTCGACACCTCCTTGGCACACTCGACATGAGATGGTCTCGAGTGGCCCATATGTTTGCCGAGCATAGTGATGTCATGGAGGGTGCTGACGAGTCTTCATGAGCTCCGTTTGTGGACGTAAGCTCACTTCCTGTGCCTGTGGTGTAGTCCTGAACAAAGTGATCCAGGGTGGCCTGACCCGTTGCTCCATAGTTCCTTGGTAATGGACAAGAAGGGCTTTGGTTGCATCTTGAATCCTCTTGGCCCTTGCACGAGTGATAGGACCATCGATAGGAACCTTTATGTTGTCCTCAATGTCACCAGGAGTCATCGACAATTGCATTGTATCATCTTCTTACCACGAGGGTCTAAACACAAACCCCACCATCTTCTCTCAGAAAAAATAGTGTGAATGTCTTTTAGTTTTACCAAATAAGTCATACAAGCGTGCCACGGGGAAACGGGGTGATGAGTCGGTGTTTTCCCTTTGAGAATTCTGTCCAATTATAATAGTAGCCTTCTTGTGATTGCAAGATATAATGTGTTGGTGTACTTCAACATGACTTGATATCTTGCATGATTGCCCTTATGAGTAGATGTATGTGTTGTAAGTATGGAATTTCCATGACTATTACCTCCCATTAGGTCCATGATAGTGTGATATACCCTCGTTGTATGATTAACATATAAAATGAATTTCTTAGCATGTTAAGTTAATCAAATTGAACCTCATTGACTGTGTACACGCTTAATGAGTGTTGCTAGTATCATGTAGGATGTATGCATTCTAATTATAGTCTCTCGCATGATTATGTGCCATACCTGTCTTGCTATATGAACATGGTTATATCTGATGTGATAGTTTCTATGCCCATATGATCTAACCATATCCCCTAACATGATTACTAGGGTGCATCTCAGCATGCTCGTAATTGATTTTGCGTTGTCTCGACTTGCTTACGTGTGTACCTAAAATGAGTGATGAATCATACATGTGATACCCTATAATGCTCGCTATGTCATGCATAACTTATGTTGCATATGTCTATCGTCGGTTTGTGCATACATGATCTTAATATGTCAAGCATGATTAGTAAATGAGATAAGTTGCTGGCTTGTTCCGCGTGCATGTGAAGTTGATTATATGAACATGTTATGAATGCATAGGTTGCTATTCCTTGAGATAGGTACATGCTAGTGTGGAATAATATGATTTAGATGCTTCGTGATTGCTGTGTTGCTTGCCGCTGTTATAACCTCATAGAATGACCTAAGGGCATTGTTGTAACTCTTGGGTTGAGATCTTATATATGGTCTCGTCGTCTTTAGTCCTGGTTCATGTCTAAATCCATAAGTAAGTCGTGTTTTCCGCCCTTGTCTCTCCCATATCTCCGTAACTACTAACCCTTGCGATCCCTTCATAAGCGTCGACATGAAAGAGAGAGCGAACAACTGAGTGACACTGAAGTGGCGCAACAGAAGTGTTTTGAATCAATAAATCCTAGGACCAACATCACCGAAGGCATGCGAAGGATGGACACGCTTCAAAGATGGCATTCATGGACATGATACTCCTAGACAACTCCAGGGAGAGCGTTCTTCATTCAAACTACGGGTTCTTCTATGCTGAATGGAAGGGAGATTGAGCAGTAGGCCTAGGAATGACCTTGCTAGATATGTGGTGATTGATGTGTTGAGCTGATAGAATATAATTGCCTGACTGACTTATGCCTATGATGATGTGCCTTGGTGCTTAGTATTTTGACTCGCCAGTAAGAAAGATATATTGGACCTATATGTTTATGGTGCTTCTGTCTTGAGTATGAGTCATGAGACTCTTCGATAAGATGGGTCGGAAAGTGACAGGTAGATTTGAGGTCTTCATATCTAGTCGTTGGTTGTGTGAGGTGGAGTACGGGAAGAATGTGTTCGCTTAAGTAGAGCCGAGCAGGTTTTAAGACTCGTAGGAGATAGTTGTAAGCAAGGTTGTCGGATGAGCTTCCACGTGGGTCTTAGCGCGGGGATTTGGGTTAGGATGGTGAGGTTTCGAGGGAGAGGTTGCAGTTAGCGGAGGTAGTGTAAGTAGGCGGAATGTATGGGTAGTACAAGTGAGTAGCATAGGAGGGTAGTTGGTTGTAGGCTTGGCTAGTTCATTAGGGTAATCTTGAGAGTGGGTGCGAGTATATGTAGTTAGCATAGTTCTGAAGCTGGTTAGGTAAGCTAGGAGTTGATAGAGGAGCTTTTATAAGGGAAATGTCGTTAGATAGGTTAGTGTGCTAAGGGTGTTGTCTAGGTAGTCTAGGAGCGGGTGTTGGAGAGCATGAAGGATGATCGACTAAGGAATGTGTGAAAAATCATAGAATTTGGGACTAGGCTATATGTGTTGTGGTTGGGAATGATTTTGGCAAGGAATGAGGTTGAGGAATTGTTAAAGATGAGTAGTACAGGGTTGCTTGGGAAAACATAGATGTTGTGGGATTAGGTTTTGCGATATCGGGACGGTATGTGAGACGAGTATTTGTGGCTTTTTAGATAAGATTGGGAATATTTGGTCAAATTGAAAGTGAAGGAATTCTAGATGCGTTGTTGGAGGATTTTGGTATAGAGAAGGAATCGAGATTGATGGGTGGAAATTGTTTTTGCTATGGAGGTACTTGAGGAAGTGAGTAGAATCTTCAAGGAAAGGTTGGTAGCTAGGAGAGGTTATCGTTGAGATTGCTAATAAGACTGATTGCCTGAGGGTCGAGATAGGGAAGTTTTGAGTAATGGATATGGGCAGTAGGCAAGATGGATAATATGGAGTATACGGAAGGGTGGAGCATCTTAGAAGGTTGGTGAAATTTTGGAAATCGAGAAATTTGAGTGAGGATGACATAGAGTTTCTATAGAATAGATGATTTGCAAAGAGGGCTTTGATGTGCGCTCAATTTACCATATTTTTCATCTACTTTTACTTCGATTTCTGCCTATGTTTTCATGCATATAGGTTGGGAAAGCATATGAGTTGCGTAGTTTATGTTTAATTGCCAATTATGGAGGTCTACATGAGTTCTTGTGTTATTTTGCAAAAATCGAGGCAAAATTGGAGCGATTTGGAGAAGAGAAGAGAAAGCTGAAAAATTACTAGAAGTCTAGTAAGGAGCCGAAATAGACCAAATGACTCGACATCGAGTGGAACTGAAGAGCAGAAATCGAGCCAAAAGAAGAACAACTTTACCCGATACAGACTAGTCGATATCGACTAAAGCTCGTCGATATCGAGTGCCCCAAATCGAGTGAAGTGATAGAGATTGAGTGCAGAATCCGAGCTCGAGTAAAGCTGGCTCGAGATAGAAGAGAAGTGGTCGATATCGACTGGAGCTTGTCGATATCGAGTGACGCTGCAGAAAGATCCGACGGTTTTGATAAAATCTTATCCAAAGCGGTTTACTTCTACATTAAGTCGGAGATCTTTTATCTTTCTATCAGACTTCATATCCTTTATGGTGAATTCATATTTACCTAAAGTGATTTTATTTATTTACTTAAACAAGTTTTATCTTAGGAATAAGATAGATTTTCTTATCCTTGGATAGCAAGGTTTGGAATCTATAATTAGAAGCCATTAAGGCTGAGTTTTTCATCAAATCATTCATTCATCGACAACCATACAATCACAGAGAATTTAGTTTAGGAGAGAGAGAGAAAGCCGAGGGAAGGAGAGAGAAGCGAGAGCGGGTTTCTGCTTTGTTTGGTTGTAATCTTTCGACAGTTTGAACTCAAGTTTATTATTTTCCCATGATGATGATGATGTTTATGGCTATGAAGCGCGAGTAGTTCCCTTACTTCTAGAGTCGGGGTGAGCCCGACGATAGCCATGTAAGTTGATGCATCAAAGGTATGAGTTTTATGCGATTCCGTCTTCTATCCTATACGCATGAGTCTTCTACAAAAGTAGTAGGCGATCCTTATTTGCATTATTGAAGCGAAATCCATCTTTTTGTGAATTTGGATTAATGATGAAATTTGATAGTAACATTTACGGTTTATGCGAGAGCCTCTAAATTACCTAATTGTTAGTAACGAAAGTTATTTGACGAAAAGGCATAAACTTTCATGAAATTTAGGATAGGCTTATATGGTTATCGTTGTGGCATGAAATCCCCGATCTTGGAGGTTTTTAGTTTATTGAATCTTATATAAATCAGTGATTTTCTTTTGTTTATCTTTCCTACATCATCCTCATATTCTTTTGACACTTTTCCGACAAATTGGTTACGTTTACACTTTATGCGAAGGCTAGATTTCGGCTTCTGTGGTCGATATCGCGTGGTTGACCCAATATTGAGTGCCCTACTCGATGTCGACTGTCTTTTTCTGTTTTGCAGGAAGTTTTGCTGGAAATCGACTGGAACTGTAGTCGATATCGACTGATCTACTCGATATCGAGTGATCTTTTGGAGTCGAAATTGAACGTGATTGTGAGCTTAGGAACCGCTGACATACCTCCTCGTGGATTCGATCTTGAATACCCTATTACTACATCGGGAGGGATTCTTGTAATTTTATATTCTTGGACAGGGAGTTGGTTTAATTCATATTTATATTTATTCGACTAGTTTCCCTCCTAACAGGCTTTAGGTAGTAAGATGTCGAGGTTCGAGGAAGCGTGATCAGGGGCATTTGGGGAACATGCAGAATTGTGGAAACTAGTCCAAGTAAAGGATATTGAGAATACCATAGGTTGGAGAATCGTGGAAGAATTGGTGAGATTTCGATGATGTGGAAGTTCAGATTAGGATGATGTAGAGTCCCTTGGGAATAATGATTGACGGGTAGAGGCTTAAGGTTTCGTGGTTAAGAAGTGATATCTTGGGGAAAATTAGAAAATTGAAGAGATGAGGAACTAGAGTAGGACTGCTTGAGGAGTCGCGATTGGTCAAGGTTTCATGATGTTTGGAGTGGGGGAATTTAGGCTAGTGGGAGGTAAATTCTCATGATTTTTTGGGGGAATAAATTGATATGGTTTGGATCGATTGGGTCTTGAGAGCTAGATTGGTAGCATGTGTTGTGGGTTACCTGGGGTAGACGCGGGTGATTGTGGTTGGGAGTTAGCACTAGATGGTCTTCTACGTTAGAGCTTGTTGGGAGTGGGTTATTGAGTACATGCTAGTGAGATAAGATGGTTGTGTTGTTTGGGGTACGAGAGTGGCTTAGGAGGTGGACCCTTTTTCAGGAACGTTGAGGATATAGGGTTGAGAATGTCATGTGTAAAGCTGGTCAGTAAGAGTTGGATTCTTAGAGGTGGATGATTTGGTGAGAGTGCTTAGTGGGATGGGAAGTGTGATTAGAGTAGCAAGGTGATTCGAGTTGTCTCTTGAGAGATGATAGTCAGATGGATGCTTGAGAGCCTAGGAAGAGTAAGCGAGATTGCTAAAGGACACCTAAATCGATCGTAATAGGGGTTCAGTTGCGGATTTGAGTTTGAGATAGTGAGGTAAGATTCAAGTATTGAGGCCACTTGAGATTCCACTTTAAGGGTAGTGATGGGTCTGGTAGGAAGGCCTGGGATGAGGTTGTTCTTGATAGGGAGTCTTGGTAGATGGTTGAGGTGTGGAGCTTAGCGCAATAGGGAATTTGGGTGATTGAGAACCCTGGTATATGGGTTTTAGATGGCTGGATGGCATAAGAGTTGAGATACGTAGTAATTGGCTTGAGATGAGGTCTTGAATTGCGAATAGTTGTGCGGCTAGGAAATTCGTATATGAGTGATGCAATTGTATTAGACCTACTATTAGATTTGAGTTGGCAGGCCTAAGTGAGGTTAATCTTAATGCGAAAGATGATGAATAATGGTCGTGTCTTGTTGTGGTTGGTAATTATAGGCGAGTGTTCTCGACGATGTGATCTATGGTTATGTAGTACTTGGGACCGAATGTCGTGCAGTTCTATACTATAGGCAATGTTGACTCTCTGATGTATTTCCATGGACAATAGTACTGACGTGCTCGGGCTCGTGCTCAAGCAACAGGATCGGCGATGAGGGTTCCGAGAAGTCGGGAAGTTGTCGACAGTTTTTGAAGCAACAGGTCAGTTGTCAAAAAATGAAAATTTCCCTTCGATTGGCTTGGCTCCTGAGGGCGTGCGAGTACTACTTTTGTAGACCTTGAAGTCGAGGTCGCGTATTAGGGTAGATCTCATCAATCGGAGGTCAGACGAAGCAGGAAATAGTGTTTTACCGAGACGTCGCCTGAGCAGAGACGATTCTGAACGAGGCTCATTTGAAAGGGATTGAGAGGCCTATTTGGAGTGACGTTTGGGGGGTGATTTGAGGGTAATGATGGGGCTGTGGAAGGCCTTAGAATAGTGGTATGGTAGGGGATGGGGTGTGAGGGATATATGATGCAAGATCGCTATCGGCCTCGCACTCTGAGCTCTCTCCACTCCGAGTGTTTTCGACCCTTTGATTCTGTCATCTCTCACTAAGGAATCTCCTTCAGCCTCTCACCGAAGGTTTTGTTCCCGGCCTCTCACCTAAGAACGAGATTTTTTACCCGAATCACTGGAAGCAAAAAGCTCACTTTTCTCCAAATTCAACTTGTTTCAAAAGAAGTTCTTACATCCCTTTAAATAAGAAAATATTGATGCTAGGAAAAATAAAAGAAATTAAAATAAAACGATAAACTAATGACGGATAATACATAATGGTTTCCGAGATTTATGACGGAGAGATGGGCAACCATAATGGGGAAAACAAATGGTAGGCTGCCATCAAAGAGATTTAAGTTCGGGAGAATCTCTAAAGTCCCGTCATTTTATCCGACTTTATTCAATGCATTCCATCTTCATTTATTTCATTTCCGACAAGCTGCCAGATTTTTGAACAGCTGCAAAGATCCTAAATTTCGGCCATCTTCCAAGCTGGATTGACATTTACGTCCTTCAATAAAGTTGTAGCCCCTTAAAATATCTTTCCAACAAGGGTTCATTGGCTTCAATCGGAATTTTATACAGCCAGAACGAGCCAAAATACCGAGGTATCGCCATACAGTTTTCACAAATGAGTTGAGGTTCAGCTCCGAAGACAAACCTATGTAGGAAAAAAGAGTCGTGCTAATGGGAAACTACGATCACATCAACGAGACTTGTTTTTAGAGGTGGATGATGTAAAGGCTCGCATTTTTTAAGCCTAATTTTTCGGAAAAAGAAAATTTTAAATGAATTTAAATCGAATTTAAAACTCGTCTAGCGGATTCCGAGCGGGATTCGGGGAAAAAAACATTCGGGAACTAACTGCGGGGTTCGAAATTCGCGTATTTGAGATTTATTTCTGGGTATTGTTTCAACCGCTCCTACCTAACCTCACCCACTCCCTCACCTCACCATACCCCTTCATATCACCATCCCTTCCCGTCACTTTCATTCACCATCACCATCACCAACTTCCATCCTTCACCATATTCATCACCATCATCTCCCACTCTCTTCGTTCACCATACCAACGCCATCACCACCATCTCCTCCTCATCTTCACCCCGCAGCCACCATCGTCGTCTCTTGGTTCCTTCCTCCACCACCATCGTCACCTTCTTCATCGTCACCAACGCCACCACCGAAGCCCACCACCCCCTTCTTCGATCTCCTTCCACCTAGGACCATTGGCGGCCCTTCGACACCTCCTCGGAGCTACCAGCATCAACCGGAGCCGCCCAGAAGCAGCCACTAGAAATAGCCCGAAGCGCCGTCGTCCATCACCTCTCTATTCGAGCGCGACCTCTGTCCAGTAAGCTGTTCTCATCCGTTTTCGATCAGAATTATCCTCGAGCTTCACCATCACGCTCACCCAAGTCCGACGCAAGTCCGACAGGACTTCGCGAGCCTCCGATGACGCCCAGAACTCCAATCGAGAGCTCCGAAGTCGCGAATATCTTGGTGAGCTTCGTTCATTCCATTCCTTACATTCGATCCGTTGTTGTACATTCTTAAGGGTCGACAATGAGTGTCGAAGAGGATGAGAGGAGGAGGAAATGGGGGAAACCCGAGCTCCAATGACAAGGACAAACCAGTCCGTCAAAACGGAGCTACGAGATGAAGGCCGTGGGCGCGACCAAGCCGCAGCTGCAGCAATCTAGCAGCGGCCGCGACACTGTTCACCTGGACTGGTTTGGGCGCGATTTCTTGGGCCGGTTTTGTTATTTAAATTATTTATTTAATTAATTAATATTAATTGAGGAATAAAAAATAAAAAAAAATATTATTTCGGAGATTTTATAAAAGGTCGGTTTTATTAAATAAAAACAGTTGGGACTTTAATGGATTTGGAAATATTTTTTTCGAAAGTACTTAATAAATTGTATTTCAAATATCATATAATATAATTTGGGATTTAAAATATATAAATTTAGACTTGAAGTTTTAAAGGGAAATTTGGGAAATAATTGCAAGGTCGGAAAATGATTTAATAAATAAATTAAAAAAGAAATTTTGTGAGCAATTTTAAGGGTCGGAATTCTTAACTACTTGCCGCGGTTTTTTTAAGCGGTTTTTAAACTAACTTGGGAATCCAACTTGTTCGATGACTAACTAGAATGATGATATGATCGGTTGACTGATGGTATGATATGTGTGACTGATAGCATGACTTGTGGTGATTTATTATAAGTCGATGAATATTAGTTACTTATGACTTGAGCAAATATTAAAAAACACAAAAAAAAAAATTAAATATATCTTTATATGTGGCATCCAAGTGATTATAACTCCGTTACAAGACTATGGTAAAGATGTGCAATGCATTAATTTTGTTTGTGATATCAGGCATAAAAGGTTTAGCGATCAATGCATTAGTGGAATAGTCTGTAATCTGAGTCAAGGAGCAGTTTCTTGGATCTGTAGGCCAAACTATTATGTTAGTCTAGAAGATCATTATGCGTCCAAATTCTTAACTATAAAATTGTTAACAGAAGGTATTAATATGCATAAAGAAACTTGTCCATTACAACTAAAGTGGAAGGTAGTTTATAAATTAGAAAGCACTACAAAGCCGAGAAACACGAAGTTGTAGGTCTTAGCAAAGAGGTTGTGCCGGTTAAGCTAAGACTAGATCAGATAAAACTCAAGACCATGTGGGTAAACGCATTTGAAAATTCTACAGCTACTAGCAGTGATAAAGTTTTAACTATAGATGATGAAGGTAGAATCCACACAAATGCCAAACCACCAGTGACCCTCTCAAGGTGTCCGAGTCTAGCCAGAAATCCCAGTTTCATATTCAATCCTAATCTTAATATTACCCCAAGAAACCAAATAACTATTGCAAGCAGGAAAGACAAATCATTCATGGTAGATGATGATATAGATAGTATGATAGCAGCATTGAACAAGAGGTTAGAAAATAAAATTATAAAGGAACCAACCAGACATAGTATAAATTTGGGCACAGGTCATTGTCCATTTAGAGAGAATGGTTCAATACCTATAAACCCTCCAACATTGCCGATAATTTCAAAAGGTCAAGAAGGATCATCCAGTTATGAGCCTAAAAAAAGATAGTGGGATATCAAACTAAAACAATTAGTGAACCTATCTACGAAAGAGATGTAGTAGCAAAACCTTTTTATGAAGAAGAAATAGGAATGAGAATGGAAGTGAGGGACCATAGGTATCTCTACGAAGAAAATATGAGAATAGAAGAGAGCCTTGAACATGTCAGTAGGGGATCTTTGAAGAAAAATTATAGAATTACAAACCCCAGTAGTATTTATATCCAAATAAGTATTTGTTTAGAAGGGTTTCATAATTATGAATTATGTGCCTTTGTGGATAGCGATTGTTCTGTATGTTTTGGTAAGAAGGCATTATTTTCTGAGTTCATATGGCAGAAATCTTGTAGACCAATCCAAGTCAGAATAGCTGACGATAGTATCATGGTTCATTAAGAATTAGCTTCTAATGTGCCAATCATGATAGGAGGAGTCCCATGTGTAATTCCTACACTTTGGGCTAGTAATCAACCTTCACATGATATGTTAATTGGAAACCAAAGACTTCATGTCCAAGTCACTCAACATTTAGATATGATGGTCTTTAATATCAATGGCGAAGATGCTTGGGTTAAAAAGATCAACTAAGCATATACACAACAAGTGATAGAGTTTAGACGCACTAAGCGTGGTGAGGAATATATTCTTCATAGACAAAGAGAATTTACACTCTCTATATGTGAGATAACTTTAAAAGAATGAATCATTAAGCAACAAGAAAAAGTGTGTAAGGAGTTATATTCTGAAAATCCTTTAAAATTTGTGGATAAAGATAAGTCATTTGCTACCACAGAATCAATAGACCCAGAAGCTGTCATTAGAGTAAAACAAATGGTTTACACTTACAAAGATAAAAAAGAATTCAAAAAATAAATTGATGAACTATTAAAGAAATGGTTAATTAGAGAAAGCAAAAGTCCTCATTCTAGCCCCACCTTTATGGTTAGAAATCATGCTTAAGAAAAGAGAGGAAAAGCTAGAATGGTTATCAATTACAAGAAGCTTAACAATAATACTATTTTTGATGGATATTATATCCTTAATAAAACAGTTTTATATAACAGAATACAAGGAGCCACTTGGTTCTCTAAAATGGACTGCAAAAGTGGTTACTGGTAGGTAAAGATGGATGAAGACAGCATTCCACTTACTGCATTTAGTGCTCCACAAGGACACTATGAGTGGATAGTCATGCCATTTGGTTTAAAAAACGCACCACAAATATTTCGGAGAAGAATGGACAATGTTTTCAAAGAATTTAAACATTGCTGTCTTGTTTACATTGATGATATCTTAATCTTCTCTAAAACCTTGGAGCAACACAAACATGATTTGAAAGCTATAACCCAAAAATGTATTGATCATGGAATCATTCTAGGACAGAAAAAATGCATTCATGCTGAACCAGAAATTGAGTTCCTAGGATTAAAGATTAAAGCAGGTCAAATTGTGTTGCAAGAACATACCTTAGAAAAGGTAGAAAAATTTCCCGATGAAATAAAAGACAGGAAGCAACTAGAAAGATTTCTAGGATGTCTTACTTATGCTTTTGATTTTATTAAGGATCTAGCCAAACTAAGGACACCTTTACAGATAAAATTAAATAAAGAACAAGTTTGGAATTGGACTCACCTAGACACTAAAATAGTCAAAGAACTAAAAAGAAGATGTGAAAAATTACCAATATTGACTTTAGCTAATGAAGATGATGATTTAGTTCTTGAAACAGATACTAGTGATTACCATTGGGGAGCTGTGTTGAAATTAAAGAAAGATAATAAGCTTTATAGATACAACAGTGGTAGCTTCAACAAATCCGAATGTAACTACACTATCATAAAAAGGAGATTCTTGCAATCTATCATGGGATCCAAAATTTTATAAGCTTTTTAGCCCCTAAACCTTTTACAGTCAGAACATATTGTAAAGGAATATTGGGTTTTATAAATAATAATCTAGGTAATATGAAAGCACATGGGAGACTCTTGTGTTGGCAACTAGCCCTTAACCAGTTCACATTTACCGTCGAACGTGTGCAGGGATTGAAAAAATTCTCTAGCAGACAGCCTAACTAGAGAACTAGCTGATGGACCAAAGAAGTCAGATTCGATGGGAAGATCCAAGATGGGCAATAAGCCCAATGGATCGTGATCTCTTAAGCGGCATATGAGAATACCAAGGATGGGGTTCCCCTCCAAGTTTTTACATTTCTGTTGATATTGGAAGATTTACTCGTAACAGATTCCGTCTTGGACTCCTAAAAACGAGATACAGAACGGTTGAAAGATTTTTAACTATGGAAATAATTATAAAAGTTCTTCAAATACCTGTAGAATTTCAGGAAGATATTTGTAAGAGATGGAGGATGAGGGATTTTCAAGAATTCTACTGGACAGTAACCCTTAGAGTTCGAAGACTGCCAGTACACATAGACGAATGGTATACCCACTTTGGTATAAAGAATTACGTTGGAGTAAAAGGAAATAGACTACCAATCGTGCCACACGAAGATGCAGATTACTTAAAAGCATGAAAGTATGGAATGTGTAACAAAATCTATAAGTCCAGACTACAATGGCCAAAAGAGGAGGAACATAGCATTATATTCAAATATTTCACTATGTTCCAGAAGGAGATCTTCCTCAGAGCAGCAAAGTTCGAGAAAATAGAAGAGATAAATGGATGTCGAGTTATCAGTGCTTGTATGCATGTTAACCAGGAAAAAACCCGGTTACCACATTACTTGATCTTCATGCTATTTACTGAAGAATACTGGTACATGATGAATCCGGTGGTGGAAAGACAGATTAATCTAGCAAGGTATCCATGGGTGGTAAGAGCGAAAAGGTTCTTCTACATCTATTTTTACATCACCAAGTATAGGCACACTGATTGTGGAATATTCAAAGTTGGGAACACAACCTTCATCATAACCCCACAACTCAAGCCTCTGATGCAACAAGCCATAGACAGGTCCGAGTCCATTGAATTATATTTAGCACAGATAGAAGCTGGACACTTCTTAGACAAAGAAGGCCATGAAAAGCTGATTGATATGTTAATTGTATGGGATCGAGAATACACTGAAGATCTAATGCTTGATCTCGATTTGGACAATGAGCAAGATCTAGAGATTGATAATCCTTAAGATCTGATAATGGATAATGATGGTGACATAGAGGCCAATATGGGAGAAGAAGGGGTCCAAAACCTGAATGACTGAAAACCACCATCAACCACCAGCACAATTATTGTACCTTTCTGTTTGCTTTTGTTACTGTTTACCATGTGAGTTGTATTATTGAGTCAGCACTGTATGCTATTATTGCTTTTTGAGTGTGTAGGGGCCCATATACCGGCCATTAGTTTTTAGATGTTGCAAAGAGAGAAGTCTTATAATACAGAAAGAGAAAGAGCTTTGTATATAGAGCTCTCCTCAGACATCTTAGGCACCGAATTCAAGAGAGAGAAAAAACTCATATGAAAAGAGAGAAGTCTTGTAATATAGAAAGAGAAAGAGAAGCATTGTTGAGTTTTGCGTAGGTTGGTTTCCCATCTATGTTGTTCAAACCATTTATACTATATGGTTCAGATCATTTATACTATATGGTTCAACACATCTAAATAGGAAGTGGTTCAAAGACTAAGTATATAATGGTTCATGAAGTAAATAGTAGTGGTTCATAAATTTTATACTAATTGGTTCAGTACATATAAATAGAGAGTGGTTCAGTGACTAAATATATAATGGTTAATGAGTTAAATAGAAATGGTTCATCAATGTTGTACTAACTGGTTCAGCACATATAAATAGAGAGTGGTTCAGTGAGTAAATATATAATGGGTTCATGAATTAAATAGAAGTGGTTCATGAAGTAAATAGAAGTGGTTCATCAATTTTATAGTAACTAGTTCGGCACATATAATTGATCGGTTCAATGACTAAATATATACTGGTTCATGAAAGAAATACAAGTGGTTCATTGATTTTATTGCAATTGGTTCATCATATATAATTGATAGTAGCTCAGTGACTAAATATATAGGGGTTCATTAAAGAAATACAAGTGGTTCATTAATTTTATTGCATTTGTTTCAGCACATATAATTGAGAGTGGTTCAGTGACTAAATATATAGTGGTTCATGAAAGAAATCCAAGTGGTTCATTAATTTTATTGTAATAGGTTCAACACATATAATTGAGAGTGATTAAGTGACTAAATAATTAATTGAAAGTGGTTCAGCACTCTTATTGACAATATATATATATATATATATATATTTGATTCATAATAATAAAATAAAATATGCTTAGAAGCCTTATTATTAACTAATAAAATAAAAACATAACGCTTCGTGAAGAGTAGTTCTATGACTAAATAGAGAGTGATTCAGTAACTAAATAGAGAGTGGTTCAGTGACTAAAAAATTTAATTATAAAAAATAGAGAGTGATTCAATGAATAAATAGATAGTGGTTCAGTGACTAAATAGAGAGTGGTTTAGTGACTAAATAAGGAGTGATTCAGTGACTAAAAAATTTAATTATAAAAAATATAGAGTGGTTCAGTGACTAATAGAGAGTGACTTAATATAAAGAGTAGTTTAGCATATATATATATATAGAGTGGTTCAGTGACTTAATATATATTGGTTCATTCATGAACCACTAAATATAGAGAGTGGTTCAACACATATATAGAGAGTGGTTCAACACATATATAGAGAGTGGTTCGGTGACTAAATATATATTGGTTCATGAATTAAATAGAAGTGATTCATCAATTTTATCGTAAATGGGTCAGCACATATATAGAGAGTGTTTCAGTGACTAAATAGAGAGTGGTTCAACACATATAAATAGAGAGTGGTTCAGTGACTAAAAAATTTAATTATCAAAAATAGAGAGTGGTTCAATCACTAAATAGAGTGTGGTTTAGTGATTGAATAGAGAGTGGTTCAGTGACTGAATAGAGAGTGGTTCAATAACCGAATAGAGAGTAGTTCAGTGACTCTATAGAGAGTGGTTCAGTGACTCTATAAAGAGTGGTTCAGTGACTAAATAGAGAGTGGTTCAGTGACTGAATAGATAATGGTTCATGAATTAAATAGAAGTGGTTCATCAATTTTATACTAACTGGTTCAGCACATATAAATAGAGAGTGGTTCAGTGACTAAATTGCAGCAGGTGCATGGGAAACCCGGGTTCGACCCTCGACCAAGACACACTCGAGGTTATTTTTAATTAAATTGCAGCAGGCGCGTGTGGTCGATGCGCGGTGTGCGAGTGGGTTTCACATGAACTTTGGAGATTGACAATTTTGTGAGTAGAGTCCGCTTTTTTTTTTCCATAATTTTTTAACTTACGTGGACCAATCAAATCTTTTCTTGGACCAATGAAATCACTTCTTTCGTTCTCACCGGTAGAGGTGTTCTCACCCAAACCCTAACTTATATATATATAGACACACACACACCAGCTGTTGTAGCTCCAGGTTTTGCGTTTTCCCATTCTCTAGCATGGCCTTCAATTCATCCTTGACATTGATGATATTCTGCCAAACCCAGGTATCATCATATTTAGAACTAATGTCCTACAAATATTCAGCTTTAATATGGTTGTGTGTGCGCCATCTCAGCCATATCGAGGGTCTCTGCAGTAGGAGGTCACCCAACAGCTTAACGAATATGCTCTTATTCCATGCTCCTAATTCACGAATGCCCAACCCACCTTCACCAAACGGTTTGGTGACCACATCCCAAGCCACCAAATGTTTTTTGACTTCCTTGTTTCCATTCCACAAGAAGCATTTCATCATGCCTTCAATGTTGTCTATGACACCCTAAGGAAGCACAATCATTTGGCTCCAAAAAGAATGGACACCGGAGCAAACCGATTTCAGCAGTTGTAGTCCACTAGCATAAGACAGTTTTCGAGCAACCCACGATTGAATGAGATTACCTATTTTGTCATATAGGGCTCCATACTCAAGTATCTTGACTCTCCTAGAGTGTAGGGGTAAGCCCAAGTATCTGACCAGGAATGAACAACGAATAAACCCGAGATGTTCAATAATGTTCCTCTGCACTTCATTCGAATAGTCAGCAAAGAAAACCGTGCTTTTATTCATGTTAGCTCGCAACCCATATATCTCAAAGAACCCCTCCTATCTCAAAGAACCCCTCCAAGCATTCCTTAATAATCTTAATTGATTGCAAGTCCCCGTGACAGAAGATCAATAAATCATCAGCAAATGCTAAGTGGACCAGATTCAATTCCTTACAGCGTATGTGGTATTTAAAGCCTGTCTTCTCAGCAGCTCTATGTAGCTTGCGGCTCAGTGACAAGAGGACAACATGTCGTTGTTCCTGCCAAAGAAATACTCAAACCTACAACTAGTATAGTTGGTAAGAAAGAGGTCGATCCACAGGAAAATCTAATAACTCCAAGTATCAATTTAATCGCAAGTAACAGCAAAAGAGAGTTTGATGAGAAAAAGATCCGCCTTTTGTCAAAGCGGAAACAAGTGAACGAGGAAATAAAGGTTGTAGAATGCAATAGAGAGAAATAGGTTCACTTACAATTTGTCACTTCAATTGATGAATTTGATCCTTGTTTCAGCCTCTAGTTCTTTTCTTTTCCTATCAATGTCCTTGTCCAGATCTTAGAAAAATTACTAATCCTACGAGTCCTACTTATCCTTATCTCTAAATAACCCTAACACGGTTAAGATTTAACCTAGAGATAGCATTAAGACTATGAATTAACCAAGGTATATGCAGTATCAAGCTACGAGTCGATATTTAACATATATTCAACTTCCTACACATCCAATTAGTCCTTCGAGTTCTAAAGGGATATGATTGCCACTTGGGTTAAGGTTCGCTACGAGGAATCTACAAAACCCTAGCAATTGAATGAATCTACTCTAACTAGTTGATCAGGCTAGAGAGAATAAAACACATTCAAAGACTTAAGCGCAAGGAAGGCAAAACATTCAAATAGGAGTAAGAACTAGATTAAGAAACTCACAATTCAACAATCAAAGATCCAAACTGTAGGCGAAACCTTCGAGAGTTTAGTTGCTCATGCTCAACGTGCTCTCAACAACTCTCAAAAGTGCATAAGGTCAATAGTAGAATAACCTAAAAATGTCTTTTAAATGCCTACAAAGAATCGGCCAAAAATAATAATAAAAACTCTCGAAGAATGTTCATAGTTGATTCGGCGTTTCTGAACGGGCCGCGGGGCGGCGACCTCAGGCGACGGGGCGGTCTGGCGATCAGCGAAATCCTTCGAGAAGTCTTCGGGCCGCGGGGCGGCCTGTGATTTCTTCCACTTATCTCCTCGTGATTAGCTCTAGTTGATAATGCAATTTCCTTTACTTCTTTAACTCTCCTCAAATTCATTCCACCTTGAATCTGCGATTCCTGAAATAAACCAAAACATTTTGTAGATTTCGCATCTTCCAACTCAACAAGTAATCATGTAAATGCAACTAAAATATGCAATATTTACACCCAAACTATGCTAAATGTTATCTATTATGCCATACTAATAATGCTCTATCAAATTCCCCCGCACTAGAACCTTTGCTTGTCCTCAAGCAATAGAAAAAGTAACTTGCAGCCCCACAGAATAGCAATTCATGTATCAACCCCAATATTCTTTAAGTGCAGGAAAAACTAGCAAACACAATAGATTAACAACATCATAGCACATAATATTAATGATAAATGAAATCAAGCAACCATATCCATTCTAGACCTCACAAGGAATATGTGTTTCACTCTCACTAAAGTGTTTAGGGTTAAATATTTACGCTCAAACTCAATCATTAAAAGCTTAGCTACAATAGTCTTGCACCAGTGTCCTAGATCTCCACCGCTGGTGACTCTACACACAACAAAAATCATGAGTTCTTTCAATTGGGTTGTAATGGGGCCAAGGTAGAAAACATAAGGTATGAAACAATTTAGGCCATGTGGTGCTCATAATCCGGGAACTAAGAATGCAACCAAATTACAATACCACTCACAAGATCATACCATAACTCTACAATGTATACAACTCCAATCTCAAGCATCAAACTTCACAAACCATACTCAACTCATTCTCTTATTCTTTTTTTTTCTTTTTTTCTTTTTTTTTCCTTTTGCATTTTTCTTTTCTCTTTTTTTTTTCTTTTTTTTTTCGTATGCTCTTCTTCATGCTATATCAAATGATTTTCCTTGACTTTTACCCCTAAGTGAATTTTATCCTCCTTAGGTCCCAAGTAATGTGTAAACTACTAGCAAGAATCAAAACATCTCAAAAGAGTACTCCAAACATACCATCCATCACTCAAACCATCATCCACAATATGAATATTCACCAACTATTCCTAATTCCCAGATGGGTCAGGCTATAATTGGCTATGGAAAAATCTTGTGGAGCTCAAAAGAATAGGCAATTAGGGTTAATATTGGCTTCAAGCAGAGGATAATATGCAAGGTGGGAATAGAGTCAAATAGGGCTAATAAAGGTGCCTCAATCATCTTTAAGTCATGTGCAGAAATCATAATATGCAGCCTTGAATAAGATATCTAAATGCAAGCCAAAGAGGAAGCAATTAAAGAGAGTATACTTAATAAGCAAGAGGACATAATATAATTTGTCCAAATATAGGCCAAAATAGCTCACCAGGTCATGTCTAGAACTTCAAGATCACCCAAAATCAAATATCTTATATGCTCAATCATTAACCAATTATGCTCATCAAATAGTGTGGAAATCAGATATCAAAGGTTTTCAACAATCCAAGCACATCATGGGGCATAAGTCTCAATAAATAAATTAGAGAACAAGTGGCATCCATATGGGAAAATAAGACCTAATCCTAGCTAATGCATAAATATAATTACATAAACAATATAATTTTCGGATTTTTTTTTGCGAATAACATAGACTAACATCAACTACAATATTTCAACATGCCATCTAAAATCAATGTGCAACATAAAGATAAAATACAAACCTAACATGTCATGCAAGTCTTCCCTCACACTTAATTCTGACATTGTCCTGAATGGCGAAAACATCAAAATTAACTGAAAGGGAAAAGAAAAAGAAAAAGAAAAACTAACATGATCACTGTGGAGGTGGTTGTGGCGGGTAGGGTGGGAACTGAGGGTAGGCAAATCGGAAGAACTCCTCTTGTCTCTGTCTCTGCAGCTCCTGAGCCTCCCATGCAGCCCGCTGTCTGTGGAGCAACTGCTCTTGTAAGCGCCGCATCTCTGCCTAGCTCTCACACATATCTGCCATGCTAGTCGTCAGTCCACGAACATCGCGACGGATGTCTCCTATGTCAACATAGAGCTGATGCTGATGATCCCACATAGCATCTTGACGACGGAAAATCATCTGTTGATGCTGCCACATGGTGTCCTGGAGGAGAGCCATCTGCTGCTGATGCTCCAACATAGTAACCTGTCGCAGAGACATCGCCATCATCCTCTGCTGAAGCTCATAATAATCTGGACCAGCACCTACTCCAGCAGTGCCAGAAGGTCCAGCATCCCCACCTCCTACATCCATCTGCACCTCAGGAACACCAGCATCATCATCCTGAGCAACGTCATCTCCATCATCCTCATCCTCATCATCCTCATCTTCATCACCCATGAAGAAATCTTCTACTGTAGGACCAAAAGAAAGTGGCTGGGGTAATCTAACCTGAATCACCCTAAGATGGCCCGTCCTCCAGACCCACATCGGCGCTCTCCCCTCCAAATGACCAGCTTTCCTCAGCTGGGCCTCATCATACAGAAATGAACCATGCAGGATATCAGGGACAACGCTCAAATCAATACAATCCCGTGCTATGAGAGTGATGAGACCCCCAAAGCTAATCGTCGCCGTCTTGCGCTTGTCTATGATGTCCCTGCAGTTGAAAAGGAACAAATCCACCCAACCTGGAATCACTGGGCTCTTTGGCATCAGACACCACAAATATGACATATCCCTAAGTGAGATCTTGTTGACGTCAGCATGGGAAAAGAAAGTGTTGGCTAAAACCTTATGGTTCAGCCGTAGTGCAGGGTGCCTGATACTCGAGTTGTATTGGCCCTTTTTGGCCTCAAAATGCACCCTAGCCGCCGCAAGCCAAAATGCAATAGGCCCCTCTCCCTTGGACACATCAAACCAACATACGGTGGGTGCAGTTGTAACTCCAAAAATCTTTCCCACTCTCTCCTTTGTCCTTGTGAACTCCTGCCCAACAACCTAAACTCGATAGATGTCGACCGCACACTCAAAGTAGCCAGGAACTCCTTAACTAAACCCGAATAGGTCGGAGCATTCTTATCTAAGAAATTCCCTAGGCCTCCATGTTCTAACAATTGCCTAGTACATACATCCATCTCTAAAATCTGAAGGGTAGGGTCGTGAAAAAACTTGGTTTGAAAGAAATTCTTAGTATTCAGCACATTCCACTTCTCCTTCTGACTCCTATTCATCCCATGGGGTCTAGACATGTTCGGTTAAAGCTAAGAAATTAACCCAAGAAAAATTTTGAAGTAAGAACTCACAAAAATGGAGGTTTCTGCAGTTGTCGCGGGGCGGCAAGGGTAGGCGACGGGGCGGCCGGCGATAGGTGGCTGCGGGGCAGCTGAGAGAGTGATGGGGAGGCCGACAACAGGAATGGCCGCTGGGCGGCTGGGCTGGCGATGGGACGGCCTCGGAAAGTCGTGGATCTGCTGCTCCGACGTCGGATCTACGCTCCGACGTCTCAAATTCCTCCCTCCGTTGGTGGATTTCTCCCAAAAACTTGAAGATCAGTCGAATCGGGTGTTTTGGTTTAGATCTAGGAAGAATGAGGAGAATGTGGGTGGTTTGGTGAAAGATATAGGTGGATAATCAAAGATATTGGAGAAAGGGGTGAGTTTTGTGAAGATGGAAGCTTTGAGGGAGAGCTTTAATGGAGTTTGGGGTTTTGGGTATGGGTTTTGAATGTGGAAGATGAAGATAGAGGAGATAGATGAAGATAGATGAAAATGGCGTGAGGGCGACTGGGGACACATGGGAAGGTAAATGAGTGGATAGGGTTAAAGGGCTATAGCAGGTGGGGCCCACACGGGTCCCAAAATTTTTTTTTATCCTCCGTCAGGGGCCGCGGGGCGGCAAGGCTAGGCGACGGGGCGGCCGGTGATTGCGTAGAGATTTTCGCTCGTTGTCGCGGCCACGGGGCGGCCAGGCTGGCGACGGGGTGGCCTGCCCCTTTTCTGCTCATCTCCTCTTCTTTTTACCCTGCGGGGTTAGTATGCCGAAACACCAAAACTAAACTAAAAGAAAATAAATAAATGCAATAAGAAAATAACATCTAAACTACTTACCTTGGGTTGCCTCCCAAGCAGCGCCTTTAGTTAACTTCGTAGGCTCGACGTTATGACTCCTTAGTCATCCTCAGTGCTTGGTTCATGGAGAACCAACTCATCACCATCCTCTTTGACAAAGTTCTCATAGTATGGCTTCACGCGATAACCATTTACCTTGAAAATGTCTCCATTCCCCTCATTGAGTAGCTCTACTACAACATGAGAAAAGACATTAGTAATCACATATGGCCCTTCCCATCTAGAGCGAAGCTTACCTGGGAAGAGTTGAAGGCGCGATTGGAATAGGAGGACCTTGTCCCCAACTTTGAAGTCCTTTCGCAAAATATGCTTGTCGTGCCATGCCTAAGTCTTCTCCTTATAAGTGACGGAGTTGTCATAGGCATCCAATCTCAACTCTTCCAGCTCCTGCAGCTGAAGTTTCCTGAACTCCCCAACTTCATCCATTTGCATATTTCATTGTTTCACCGCCCAGTATGCCTTATGTTCGAGCTCGACAGGAAGATGGCAAGCCTTTCCATAAACCTATCGAAATGGAGACATCCCAATGGGAGTCTTGTAAGTCGTTCGATAAGCCCACAGAGCATCATCAAGTCTTACACTCCAATCCTTCCTGTTTGGGGCAACAGTCTTCTCTAAGATAGTCTTAATTTCGCGATTAGACACATCAGCTTGCCCATTAGTCTGGGGGTGGTATGCAGTAGACACCATCTGCGTAATATGATATTTCTTTAATAATGCACTTACCCTCTTATTGCAGAAAGGAGTCCCTTTATCACTGATCAATGCTTTCGGCACTCCAAATCTAGAGAATAGCTCTTTGAGGAAACCTGCAACAACTTTTGAGTCATCAGTCCTGGTGGCCTTCGCCTCCACCCACTTGGAGACATAGTCCACCGCAAGCAAAATATACAAGTTTCCAAACGAGTTAGGGAATGGTCCCATGAAGTCAATGCCCCAAACATAAAAAATCTAACAAAATATCATGCGAGTTTGTGGCATCTCATTCCTCTTAGAAAGATTCCCAACTCTTTGACAGCGATCACAGGATTTGCAAAAAGCATATGAATCACAAAATATATGCGGCCAAAAGAACCCTGCCTCAAGTACCTTTCTTGCTGACCTTTGTGGTCCAAAGTGCCCACCACATTCATGTGAGTGACAGAAATTAAGGACAAATTGTACCTCATCGTCGGGAAGACATCAACGTATCACTTGATCAGTGCAATGCTTCCACAGGTATGGATCATCCCAAACGTAGAAGCGAGCATCATGGCGTATCTTGTCCTTTTGAGCCTTGGAAAAGTTGGGTGGAAACTCTTGCGAAACTAAAAAGTTCACCAAATTAGCAAACCAAGGGCGGGGAATAGAACTTAACTTCAAAAGAAGTTCAATCTCAGATTCTGTAGAGGCCGCGTGGCGGCCAGGGTCAGCCGCGGGGCGGCCGGCGACAAGTGGCCGCGGGGCGGCCAGGCAAGCGACGGGGCGGCTGGAGACGCTGAACACCTCAAACAATTCTTCGTCAGGAAAACTCCCCAAGATAGGTGATTGCTCGTCCTGCCCATTCTTTCCCTGCAATATACGACTTAAATGATCTGCAACAAGGTTCTCAACACCCTTTTTGTCCCTGATTTCGATGTCAAACTCGCTTGAAAGCAACATCCATCTAATCAATCTTGACTTGGCCTCTTTCTTCGTCAAAAGGTAACGAAACGTTGCATGGTCAGTATATACAATAACTTTTGTACCAAGCAAATAAGATCTAAATTTCTCAAGGGCAAAAACAATAGCAAGAAGTTCCTTCTCTGTAGTTGAGTAGTTCCTTTGGGCGCCATTCAACGTCAGAGATGCATAGTAGATCATACAAGAGCTCTTCCCCTCGTTTTGTCCAAGCATGGCTCCCACGGCGTAGTCACTAGCGTCACACATCAATTCGTAGGGTTGAGACCAATTTGGCGCTTGTGTAATTGGTGCACTAGTAAGACAAGTCTTCAACTCATCAAACGCCATCCTGCACTTCTCATCAAAAGCAAAAGTGACCTCCTTCTTCAGTAGCTCGCACAAGGGTGAGGTGATCTTTGAGAAATCCTCAATGAACCTGAGGTAGAATCCTTCATGGTGTAAAAAGGAACGCACTTCACGCACATTAGTAGGATAAGGCAATGATTGAATGATGTCTATCTTCGCCTTATCAACCTCAATCCCTTTATGTGATACAATGTGACCTAAAACAATGCCCTCCTCAACCATAAAGTGACACTTCTCTGAATTAAGCACTAAGTTAGTGTCAACACACCTTCTAAGAACAAGTGCTAAATGGTTTAAGCAAGCATCAAAACTATCACCATGTACAATAAAGTCATCCATAAAAACCTCAATGAATTGCTCTACATATTCAGAAAAAATGCTTACCATACACCGTTGGAATGTCCCAGGAGCGTTGCACAAGCGACAAGGCATCCTGCGATATGCAAAAGTGCGAAACGGACAAGTGAATGTCGTCTTTTTTAGATCCTCCGGTGCGATGGCTATCTGAAAGTACCCTGAATATCCATCTAAAAAGCAATAATATGGACGACTAGCGAGCCGTTCAAGCATCTGATCAATAATAGCTAATGGAAAGTGATCTTTTCGAGTTACCGCATTCAGCTTGCGATAATCGATACAAACTCTCCAGCCTGATTGGACTCTGGTAGGGACCAACTCACCTTCTTTGTTCTCAACCACTATTATGCCCCCCTTCTTTGGTACTACCTGGGTTGGACTAACCCTTTGACTATCAGAGATGGGATAGATCATACCTGCCTGAAGGAGTTTCAGCACCTCTTTCTTTACTACCTCCATCATAGGTGGGTTGAGTCTCCGTTGATGTTGCTTGGAAGGTTTGGCTCCTTCTTCTAACAAGATTCTGTGCATGCAAGTAGCTGGGCTGATTCCCTTGATGTGCGCTATGGTCCATCCTAGAGCGGTCTTATGTTCTCTGAGCACCGCCACCAACCTATCTTTTTGTTCCTTAGTAAGCTTGTTGGAGATGATGACAGGCAAGGTATCACCTTCCCCCACAAATGCATACTTCAAATGCTCAGGAAGTGGCTTGAGGTTAATAACAGGTGCCTACACTACAGAAGGTAAGAGCTTCTTGCTCGAACCGGTTAGTTCCATAGGGGTACCTACCTGCAAATGAGTTCGGAGGTTGGACAAGTCTCTTATGGTCTCCTGCAGGTTAGTAGACAAAGCATAATTCAATGACAACTCCTCAATAGGAGCTTCTAAAGCAACATGCAGGTCATCTACGCAACTCATATCAAAAGTATCCTACATACAAGTATCAATGACATCTACAAAGCATAAGGAAGGATCGTCAGAATGGAATTTCATTGCATCATATATATTTTATTCAACCTTCTCACCATCGAATTCCATAGTCAATGAGCCAGAATACACATCAATTTTTGTCTTAGCAATCTTCAAAAAGGGCCTTCCTAAGAGAATAAGGGCCTCTTGCTTACCATGCTCCATGTCTAAGACAAAAAAGTCAGCAGGAAAGATCAAGTTGTCAACCATGACCAAAACATCCTCTACTATGCCTCTAGGATAAGCATTTGAGCGGTCCGCTAGTTAGATCACCACTCTAGTCTGATGCAAAGGTCATAAGCCTAATGATTCATATAGAGAATAAGGTAAGACATTAATAGATGCACATAAGTCTAATAAAGCTTTATCAAACTTAGTCTCACCTATCACAAATGGGATTGGAAACATGCCAGGGTCGCTACATTTCTTAGGCATACGCTTTTGAAACACAGCAGACACATGTTCGCTTACCTTAATCTTCTGCTTCCCTTTCAACTTCTGATTCCTCTTTATCGTGCAAAGCTCCTTAAAAAATTTAGCATAACAAGGAATACTTTTAATTAATTTGAGTAAGGGAATGTTTACCTCGCACTTACTGAATGTCTCAAAGATCTCTTTGTCATTCTCAGGCCTTCTTGTATCTCTAAGAGCTTCAGGAAAAGGAGGAACAGGTTTGTAAGAATTTAAAGGAGGGAATTCAGGCCTTATATAAGGATCAGAAGTTTCATCACGGGCAAGGCCCCGGGGCGGCTGGGTGTGGCCGCGGGGCGGCTCGCCGAAATCTGCATATGCAAAATCGCCTTAGCCGCGGGGCGGGTCAGGGGGCCGCGGGGCGGCTCGCGATTCCGAAGCTCTTCTTCTCCTTTTTCTTTTTGCAGCTCAGGTTCTCCATAATTTTCGTCATCCTGGTGAGTAGTAATCAGTTCCTTACTACTTCTTAGCGTTATTGCGCTGACGTTCTCCTTAGGATTCACCACCGTTTGAGATGGTAGCTTTCCTGAGTCCTTAGCCTGCAATACACTTAGAGATTGAGCCAATTGGCCTACCTGTTTCTCGAGATTCTTTGAGTGCTCAACCTGGCTCATGAGTATCCTAGTGAGGGTCTTGATAGGGTCCTCAATTAATTGATCCCCTGCGGGGGGTGCTCTCTGCCTAGAATCGAATTGTTGCTGAGGTCTTTGTTGGTTTCCCCCTTGTGGATTGTAAGGGGCCTGTTTATTACCATAGCCATACCCCTGGTAACCTGCATTATAATTGTTATTGAATTGATTGGGGTTAGCATAGTTACTATACCTGGGCTTCTGCGGGACAAAGTTTCCCATGGCGTTAAGCTCAACATTTGGATCCTGAAGTAGTGGGCACATATCATTTGGATGTAAAGGATCAGCACACAGCCCACATGCCTTGAGTTCTTGAGGGGTCCCCTTGAGCATCATCCTTCTCATCATCTCCTTCATCTCCATCATATCAGCTTGCAAATTGGAGCTTGAAAAATCTACAGCCAGTACTCCACAGGGGTTTGCCCTCTTGTTATAATGTTTAGACCCCTCAGCAAGCTATGAGAACAACTCCATAGCATCATTTGGGGTCTTGTTGAGAATGTTACCCCCACTAGCGGCATTCACTATTCGATGCTCATCATCAAGCAAACCTCCATGTAAATAAAGTACCAAATTCTGTTGTGAGTAACCATGGTAGGGGCAACTTGAGAAGCGCTTTTTGAATCGCTCCACATACTCATTCATGGTCTCAGTTGCTGATTGCTCGATGTTGTTGATGGCCTTTTTGAGAAAGTTCAGCTTTGTAGCAGGGAAGTACTTCTCTAAGAACAACCTTTTCATCTCTGTCTAGGTAGTAATGCTCCCTGCAGGCAAATAGTAAAACCAATCATTAGCTGAATCTTTTAATGTGAAAGGAAAAGCTCGCAGCTTGATTTGGTCCTTGTGACATCTACGAGTCTCATGCTCTCAATGATAGCATGGAACTCCGCCAAATGTTTGTTGGGATCCTCGCCACTCAACCCATGGAACTTAGGCAGAAAGTGGATCCATTGAGCCTTAAACTCGAACTTGGTCCCATCAGCAAGCGTTGGAAACTGCACCGCCAATGGTTGTGTTTGCAGATTCGGTGCAGTGAGTTGCCTTAAAGTTTGGTTCGCGTTGTCACCCATCTCTGCAGTCCCTTCGGCTTCTTGATCAAAAGGTAATTCGCTAGAGTTGTTGCGAACCTCCCGCCTTAGGTTGGAAAGAGTCCTTTCGATCTCTGAATCAAAAAGAAGTAAAGATGGATTAGTAGCACGGGTGCGGACCATAAACGTGGTCCACACCAAAGGTAGTGATTAAACAAAACAAGAAATTAAAAGAATTCCCCGGCAACGACGCCAAATTTGACAAGAGGAAAACATGTCGTTGTTCCTGCCAAAGAAATACTCAAACCTACAACTAGTATAGTTGGTAAGAAATAGGTCGATCCACAGGGAAATCTAATAACTCCAAGTATCAATTTAATCACAAGTAACAACAAAAGAGAGTTTGATGAGAAAAAGATCCGCCTTTTGTCAAAGCGGAAACAAGTGAACGAGGAAATAAAGGTTGTAGAATGCAATAGAGAGTAATAGGTTCACCTACAATTTTTCACTTCAATTTATGAATTTGATCCTTGTTTCAGCCTTTACTTCTTTTCTTTTCCTATCAATGTCCTTATCCAGATCTTAAGAAAATTACTAGTCCTACGAGTCCTAGTAATCCTTATCTCTAAATAACCCTAACACGGTTAAGATTTAACCTAGAGATAGCATTAAGACTATGAATTAACCAAGGTATATGGAATATCAAGCTACGAGTCGATATTTAACATGTATTTAACTTCCTACACATCCAATTAGTCCTACGAGTCCTAAAGGGATATGATTGCCACTTGGGTTAAGGTTCGCTAAGAGAATCTACAAAACCCTAGCAATTGAATGAATCTACTCTAACTAGTTGATCAGGCCAAAGAGAATAAAACACATTCAAAGATTTAAGCGCAAGGAAGCCAAAACATTCAAATAGGAATAAGAACTAGATTAAGAAACTCACAATTCAACAATCAAAGATCCAAACTGTAGGCGACACCTTCGAGAGTTTAGTTGCTTATGCTCAACGTGCTCTCAACAACTCTCAAAAGTGCATAAGGTCAATAGTAGAATAACCTAAAAATGTCTTTTAAAGGCCTGATGTACATATTTGTATCTCCTTTTATTTCATCTTTTGACTTCATATTTCATTCGATTTCCAAAGTAAAGGGTTCAAAAGAATATAAACTTGTGTAAGAATGGGTTAAAATACAAGAAATAGAATCTGCACGAGTTTTAAGCTAACCATGCAGGAATTCGAGCGAAATTGGAGTCAACACAAAGAAGCCAAGTGAAGCTGAGCAGAGGTCGATATCGACCTTAAACATCGATATCGACCATAGTTGTCGACAATCCTTCTGAGTGTCGAGATAGACCACACAGACCAACCAAGAAGACATCGATATGGACATACTACATCGATATCGACCTCAACATAGACATCGACTAGAGCTGAACAAGTCGAGCAGAAACACAGACATCAATATCGACCTCTGGTGTCGATATCGACCTTATCTCGACAGAAGATAGATCCGATTTCGAGACTCGGATTATGAATTCTATCATCAAGGCCACGGATTATCTTGTTCTTCTAGATAGTTAGCAGCTGAATTTATCTTTTCCTTTAAAGTTTTATCAAAATAAAAGACCTATCCTAATTGTTTGGATATAGTTCATAGTTTAGATAGAAGTTACAATCCTTGGATAGCGAGGATTAGTAGCCTATAAATAAAGCCCTAGGGGACTGGCATTCAATAATCAATTAATCATCAATCAACACATCCAATTACATTCAATAGAGTTAGAGAGAAGTTTTAGGGATTGGCATTTGCGAGAGCCGACGTTGAGTTGTAAAGCTTCGAAGTTTATATTTTAATGCAAGTTTCTTTCTTTCAATCAAAGATGAGTTCCATGATGAGAAGCGAGTAGTCCCCCAAAGCTCTTAGGGTCGGGGTGAGCCCGACGTTAGCCATGCGTGCTCGAGGTAAGTATTAGATGTTGATATCGTTGTGTCTATATCATCTCCTACGATTTTATGTTTAGTCCTAATCGAAAGAAAAGGGATTCATGCTAACAACTTGAGTTATGAACATAAAGTTTGTAGAGACAATTAGGTTTATTTGCAAGAGTAATCCTAAGAGTTTGTGTACGGCGAAAGCTCCTCCCTCGGGTGAAATAGCGCAATTGTCTGTCTTATTTATCTTATCGCATGCATTGGTTAACGTTGTGGTAAACCCTAATCCTAGGAGTTGCTTTTTATATAAGTTAAGTCATCAAAACCACTGTCTTATTTCTGATCATCGCATCCTCATTCATCCCTAAGCCTTCGGCCTTTCTTTTCCGACGAAGAACTAACCCACTACAGGTAGACATCGATATCGACCCTGAACGTCGATATCGACCACGCTGATAGATCGACAGTTTTCTGAGTCGATCTCGAGACTCCTGGGTCACTGTTGGAAACATCGATATCGACCCCCAACGTCGAAATCGACCATCTGTGTCGACTGGAAATCTTCTAACTCAGTCGATTTCGTGGACTAACATCGATATCGACCTTTCCAGTCGATATCGACTACCGTTTTTGTCTCTGCAGGTATACTGTTGCAGAAAGCATCGACAGCCAAGGTCGACATCGAGGTCTGAGCTCGAGATCGAGGCTTCTGGTCGAAATATTTAGGATGTGTTTTCAACGCTACTAGGATCCCGCTGACACGCCTCCTTGTGGATCAATCCTGACTACCCTTCCACTACAACGGGAGGAAGTCTTGTCATTATTTGCATAGGCAAGGAGTCGGTTTACATTTATACATCTTAATATTTGTATTTGAGATACTCGACGTCCTCCTGCTTAACAAATTGGCGCCGTTGCCGGGGAGGCAATCAATCGCGCCCTAGTAGTCTATCTCACGTCTCTACCTAGTTTGGCTTTGCAGGTGTACGAAACGCGCTGATTACCCACCTGAATTTGAAGGAGTAGGCGACCCTGAACGCTACTTCCATCTTAGAGCCCAAGCTTAAAGAATTATGGCAGACAACGCGAACCAGGCTGAGTTGATTGAGCAACTAAGGAAGCAGGTGGAGGACTTAACAACTAGAGAGGTGGCACTTAAGGAGCGTGCTGATAGGGAGGAGGAAGGCCGGAAGCAAATAGAAGCCCAAACCAATGCCCTTCCTAGGAATGCCAAGCAATATATGCACCCCGCGCTCACCGTGCCTGAATCGGCGATTCTTATCCCTACCTCTAATTTTGAAATTAAACCTAACTTCCTTACTGAGATTAGAAGGCATCAATATGAAGGAAAACCTAATGAATGCCCTATGGCACATATATCGACCTTCTTAGACCTCTGTGATACTATTGTTGATGGAAGAAGTCTTGAATATGTCCAACTAAAAGCTTTTCGTTGGTCTCTTACAGGAAAAGCATTGTAGTGGTTGGAGAGCTTAGCCCCAAGATCACTCCGCACCTGGAATGAAGTCAAGGACGCGTTCCTCAACAAGTTCTTCCCTCCTTCTAAGTCGGTGTTGATCCGACAGAAAATCACGGCTTTCAAACAAAAGCCTGGTGAGGCTCTGGCGACTGTTTGGGAAAGGTTTAAGGACCTACTACGATCATGCCCGACGCATGGCCAACCACCTTACGTAATTCAGGAGATCATATACAATGCTCTTGACGCTGCAACCAAGGAGAGGATCAACACCTACACCGCCTATGGCTACCTTGAACTCCCTCCACAAAAGGCTTGGGAAACCATAGAGAGGTTGGTGGAGTTCGACAACACATATGGGACTCATGAGGCTTCCGACACATCATCATCGTCGAGGCCTGCCCCATCTATGCCCTTATATGAACCCTCCAATGTAATCGATCCGGACGTGAAGGAGCAATTCCATAGAGATCAACTTCGAAAGCTCCAAAAGCAAGTGAGGTTCCTTTCAGCGAACCAAGATTGCATTGAATGCGGATCACAGCGGCACACCACCATCGAGTGCCCCCATGCTGAACAAGTACACCTAGCGGAGACTCACCAGGAGGCGCGCTACATGAGGGGTCCCAATCACCAATAATGGGGAGACCAAAGGTTCCATCAACCACAAAGGAACCCGGTTAACCCTAAGGACCCTCCGCCTTATAGAGCTCCTGGGCACCCGGAGAGAGACCAAAAGAAGGATGATCTTCAACTTGTGCTGGATGAGATAAGGCGGAACCAAGCTAAGAATGATCAATCCAACAATGCTATCCATTCTCAACTCAATCACCTTACCACAAGGATTGAGGAGATGGATATTTGGAAAAAGAACGTAGAGACCCAACTGGGTCACTTGGCGGCCCAAATCCCTAGACCGTCCGGAACGTTCCCTGAGCAACCCACTACAAATCCTAAGGGGCAATCCGGGACGGGCCATGTCGCAGCCATGCAACTAAGGAGTCGCACCAAAGTACATAAGCCACGAACGAAATTGGAGAAAGCAGTAGATCCAGTCGACATCGACAGCCCAGTCGATGTCAAGGAAGACGTCGATATCGACCCCATGTGTCGACTGGCAGTCTTCTGAGCCAGTCGATTTCGTCTGCTAACATCGATATCGACCTTCCCCTGTCGATATCGACTGCTTGTTTTTGTTTCTGCAGGTCTTCTGTTGTAGAAAGGATCGACACCCGAGGTCGACATTGGGGTCTGAGGTCGAAATCGAGGCTTCTGGTCGACGCAAGACGTGAGATTTCCAACGCTACTAGGATCCCGCTGACACGCCTCCTCGTGGATCGATCATGACTACCCTTCCACTACAACGGGAGGAAGTCTTGTAATTATTTGCATAGGCTAGGAGTCAGTTTACATATAAATCTTTATTGTTTGTAACTTAAGAACTCGATTTCCTCCTTATTAACAAATTTTATGTTGAGGAAGACGTCGATATCGACACCCTGGTCGACACCCAGGTCGACGTCGAGGCCACTACAGAGCCATCAAAGCCACAACAAAGGTCGACATCGACTATCCCGGTCGATATCGACCACGTTCTAGTCGACATCGATGTCCAGCAGGCCCCTCCGACCGCCGTTTTGGCCCCTCCACCAAAGAAGACGTTGCCATTCCCATCCAAAGCATTGGAGGATCCCACCAATGGTAAGTTTAGGCGCTTTGTAAAGATTCTTCAAGGTCTTAACGTTACCATCCCTCTTACAGAAGCACTAAGCGAGATGCCCGCCTATGTGCGTTTCATGAAAGACATCCTTAGCAAGAAGAGATCCATGGCAGAGATCGCAGAGGAATGCTTAAAAATGGACTTCCCTGAGAAGAGGAGTGATCCAGGGAAGTTTGCAATCACCGTGGGACTTGGCCAACATCGTTATAAAGCCCTATGTGACCTAGGGGCAAGCGTAAGTCTCATGCCTCTCTCTATTTGGAAAAAGGTAAACATTGGGGCGCTTGAACCTGTGGACATGAAACTCTATATGGCTGACAACTCATTCGTCAAGCCCACAGGTATAGTTGATGACGTTCCTGTAAAGGTAGGTAAGTTCTTTGTGCCTACTGATTTCATTGTATTGGAAATGCCTGAAGATCCTGTAGTGCCTATTATCCTTGGTAGGCCTTTCTTAGCTACTGTTGATGCCAATATTAATGTACGTCGAGGATTACTAACCTTTACTATAGGGAACAAAGTGATAGAGTTCTCTTTCAACCCAACCATGAGTGAAACAAAGCACCTGGAGCAAGTAGACCTCTCGCCGGCTAAGGAGAAGCTTAGAAAATTTTTGTTGGCGAGGACGGAAACAGTAAGAAGGGTCGACATCGACTGGAACCAGTCGATATCGACTAAAAACATCAAAATCGACCCCCTTGGTCAAAATCGAGTATGCCAGATCACTGCCAGGAGCTAAAGTATGGGGTAATAGAGGTCGATATCGACCCCCACATGTCGATATCGACCAAAGCTCTCGAAATCGACCCACCTTGGTCGAAATCGACCACTCCTCAGCTTGAAGATTTCTGTTTCGGGCCCAAACAGGTAAGCCCAGGTATGACTCCCAACCCTCTTCTGTCCCTTATTGATGAATCAATTAAGCCAATTATTGATAAATCTACTAATGAGAGGGTCAAAGCTCCATGGTTTGCCTATATTTCTAAAGTTAGGTCAAGGAAGAGAAGGAAAGCGCCCAAAGAAGAATCTAACATCAAAGAAGCATTGGTCACCGAACTTAGCTACTACCAAAAGGACCTAGATGATCCAGGAGAAGGCTCAAGCTCAAAGCGTCCCTACATAAAAGGGTCGTAAAGAATTGACGAAGAAGTCGGCCTAGCGACTCAAAACTCTAGAGCATGTACATAAAACTTTTAAATTTTTCATAGATGGTTTTTAGGATTTTTGGATTTTTAAAATTTTGAAACTGAGATAATTTGTGGCTTTATCTATACTTCTAACAAAGATTTTAGGTTGTTAAGCAAAAAGAAACGACGAAGAAGAAAAGAAGCTTCTGCAGAGGCAGTCGAAATCGACCAGGCCAATCGAAATCGACCCCCCAGGGTCAAGCCATCTCCTGGAGTCGACATCGAGGACTCAGGAGCAAAAAGCAGAGGTCGATATCGACCATAATCATCGATATCGACCCCAATAAGGCAGCCCTTGTCTTCTTCCTCGACTTCGACAGATGCAGTCGACATCGACCTCTGATATAGATATCGACTTCTGGCATCGACCTAACCTGAAATCAACCTGAATCCGCAGGTTGCGCTGTGAGTTTCTCTCTACCCTTGTTCTTCTTTTTTTAATACAGTGAGGACACTGTATATTTTAAGTATGGGGTGGGGGGAAAAACATGTCTTATGGTCATAACTTGGTTTTCTTCTTCGCATTGCATTCATGTTTAAATTTTTGTTCCTATTTTTACTTTTATAAAAAAAATAGAAAAAATGTCAAAAAATACAAAAAAATGCATGTTTATTTTTAAGTTTGTTTTTAAACCCTACTTAGATGTCCTATGATGAAAACTCAATAGTTGACTTGATCATGTAAACCCTATGGCATATTTGGATGGTTTAGCCTAAGTCCTTAAATTTTTATGTAGATTGTGAACTTGTGATGAAATTGAGCACATATGATCCTAGGCTAAAAAGCAAATCCAACAGAAATTGTCCTTGTGAGAATTTTGGCCTATAGGGAGAACATAAAAAAAATCCCACCGCTTTCTTGAGTGAATTTACTCTTCCTATGCATCTCTAAATGTTATGATAGTTATTCAAAGCCAATACATAAATATGTCTATGTTTACGAGAATTAAATGATGGAGGCATCTTTTAAGCCATTTTTATCCTCTCTTTACCTACCCTGCATTATCTCTCCCTGAAGCCAGAATATTAGCCTGAGCCTGATATTGCAAACTCCACAAAATTATCCCTAGTCGAATTGAGCCTGACCCCCATTTGGGAATCGAGACTTAGATTGGCTGGATTAATGCATTGTGGAAATGAAAGTGCATATTGTCCAGTTTTGAGCAAGGAAATTATGGGTTGGTATATATTTACATTTTGTCATATTTTGTAAAAGGATTTATGGCTCAACATATAAATGCACATATTTTTTAGTATTTATTTATTATTTTTGTCAAAAAAATAGATATATGTATATAGTGCATGAGCCAAAATCCTTAAGTCCTTTAATTATTTTATACAAGCGTTATATTTTTTAGAGACATATTAGAGTTTGAAAGAAGTGTTGATAGTATGGTTTATATCTTTAGTGCATCTTTAGAGCATATTATGGAAAGATGAGTTAGGAAAGAGCATTATGGGAGATTGAGCTTGGAAAGTGCAACATTGAAGAGTTATGGTTTGGATATTGCAAGTGTTGAAATTTAGGAGACTTGATTCCCGAATTATAAAAGCACCACATAGACAAATAATTCCATACCCTTAATTCCTTACCTAGCCCCATTACAACCCCGCCGAATGGAGTCTTCTTTGAAGTCTTCCATTGAGCGAAAGTCCTCCTGATGGTTCTTATTGCATTTTCATAATTGGTTGCAAAGTGAATTTTTATAAATTGCAATGTTTATGAGATTGTGTATCGAATTGAGTTGAGCGTTGATCTTCATAGCCTAAACACAGGAGAGTTGAGTGCAGACACATTATCCCTGTGAGGTTGGATCAAAAATTGCATATGCCTATGGATCGCCAAAATATGTGCTATGACGTTAAATTCACTTGCTTTGCTTTGCTACCGCTTATGATGTTGCTTTTGACAAGGGCAAAGACTTGAAGGGTGTGTTGTAGGTGTTGGTTATTGCTTGAGGACAAGCAAGTCTAAGTGTGGGATGTTTTGATGTACATATTTGTATCTCCTTTTATTGCATCTTTTGACTTCATATTTCATTCAATTTCCAAAGAAAAGGGTTCAAAAGAATATAAACTTGTGTAAGAATGGGTTAAAATACAAGAAATAGAGTATGCACGAGTTTTAAGCTAACCATGCAGGAATTCGAGCGAAATTGGAGTCAAAACGAAGAAGCCAAGTGAAGCTGAGCAGAGGTCGATATCGACCTTAAACATCGATATCGACGATAGTTGTCGACACACCTTCTGAGTGTCGAGATAGACCACACAGACCAACCAAGAAGACATCGATATCGACATACTACATCGATATCGACCTCAATATAGACATCGACTGGAGCTGAACAAGTCGAGCAGAAACACAGACATCGATATCGACCTCTGGTGTCGATATCGACCTTATCTCGACAGAAGATAGATCCGATTTCGAGACTCGGATTATGAATTCTATCATCAAGGCCATGGATTATCTTGTTCTTCTAGATAGTTAGCAGCTGAATTTATCTTTTCCTTTAAAGTTTTATCAAAATAAAAGACCTATCCTAATTGTTTGGATAGAGTTCATAGTTTAGATAGAAGTTACAATCCTTGGATAGCGAGGATTAGTAGCCTATAAATAAAGCCCTAGGGGGCTGGCATTCAATAATCAATTAATCATCAATCAACACATCCAATTACATTCAATAGAGTTAGAGAGAAGTTTTAGGGTTTGGCGTTTGCGAGAGCCGACGTTGAGTTGTAAAGCTTCGAAGTTTATATTTTAATGCAAGTTTCTGTCTTTCAATCAAAGATGAGTTCCATGATGAGAAGCGAGTAGTCCCCCAAAGCTCTTAGGGTCGGGGTGAGCCCGACGTTAGCCATGCGTGCTCGAGGTAAGTATTAGATGCTGATATCGTTGTGTCTATATCATCTCCTACGATTTTATGTTTAGTCCTATTCGAAAGAAAAGGGATTCATGCTAACAACTTGAGTTATAAACATAAAATTTGTAGAGACAATTAGGTTTATTTGCAAGAGTAATCCTAAGAGTTGGTGTACGGCGAAAGCTCGTCCCTAGGGTGAAATAGCGCAATTGTCCGTCTTATTTATCTTATCGCATGCATTGGTTAACGTTGTGGTAAACCCTAATCCTAGGAGTTGCTTTTTATATAAGTTAAGTCATCAAAACCACTGTCTTATTTCTGATCATCGCATCCTCATTCATCCCTAAGTCTTCGGCCTTTCTTTGCCGACGAAGAACGAACCCACTGCAGGTAGACATCGATATCGACCCTGAACGTCGATATCGACCAAGCTGATAGATCGACAGTTTTCTGAGTCGATATCGAGACTCCTGGGTCACTGTTGTAAACATCGATATCGACCCCCAACGTCGAAATCGACCATCTGTGTCGACTGACAATCTTCTAAGCCAGTCGATTTCATGGACTAACATCGATATCGACCTTTCCAGTCGATATCGACTACCGTTTTTGTCTCTACAGGTCTTCTGTTGCAGAAAGCATCGACAGCCAAGGTCAACATCGAGGTCTGAGCTCAAGATCGAGGCTTCTGGTCAAAATATTTAGGACGTGTTTTCAACGCTACTAGGATCCCGCTGACACGCCTCCTCGTGGATCGATCCTGACTACCCTTCCACTACAACGGGAGGAAGTCTTGTTATTATTTGCATAGGCTAGGAGTCGGTTTACATTTATACATCTTATTATTTGTATCTGAGATACTCGACGTCCTCCTGCTTAACAAGGCCTACAAAGAATCGGCCAAAAATAATAATAAAAACTCTCGAAGAATGTTCATAGTTCATTCGGCGTTTCTGAACGGGACGCGGGGCGGCGACCTCAGGCAACGGGGCGGCCTGGCGATCAGCGAAATCCTTCGAGAAGTCTTCGGGCCACGGCGCGGCTAGCTCGGCCGCGGGGCGGCCAGCGATTTCTTCCGCTTCTCTCCTCGTGATTAGCTTTAGCTGATAATGCAATTTCCTTTACTTATTTAACTCTCCTCAAATTCATTCCACCTTGAATCTGCGATTCCTGAAATAAACCAAAACATTGTGTAGATTCCGCATCTTCCAACTCAACAAGTAATCATGTAAATGCAACTAAAATATGCAATATTTACACCCAAACTATGCTAAATGTAATCTATTATGCCATACTAATAATGCTCTATCACTCAGCATCTCCACACACAATAGAAAAAGATACGGGGAGAGGGGATCTCCCTGCCTAAGTCTCCTCTTACCTTGGGAGAAGCATGCCAGAGCTCCGTTGATGTTCACCGAGAAGCTGGTAGTAGTGACACATTCCATTATAAGGTGCACCATTTTCTCCGGAAACATTAGAGATTCCAGAGTAAGTTTGATAAACTCCAAACTTAAGTAGTCATAGGCCTTTTGGAGGTCAACTTTGATAGTGCATCTTGGGGATACTCGTTGTGTACCATACCCATTCACAATCTCCATTGCAACTGCACTATTATGAGCTAGAGATCTCTCAGGATTGAAGGCGCCCTGGCTGTCAGAGATCAAATCACTGAGCATTCCTTTTATACGGCCAGCAATAATCTTAGTCACCACCTTCAAAACTGTATTGTAGGAAGAAATTAGGCGGAGGTCCTTGACAAAGGTAGGATAGGCCACCTTGGGTATGAGGGAAATAAAGGTAGTATTCAACTGCTTTAGCATCTTCCCATGTCTGAATATTTCCCTCACGGCCTCACAAGTGTCCTTTTCGACAATACTCCATGCGTCTCTAAAGAATTGTGATGTATGCATTTTTAGTCATAGTGTGCATCATGTTTTCATCTCATTTAAGTCATTTTATTTGCTTTTGTGTTGGGAAAGTGTGTCATTTGTGTTAGTTTTTGTATTATTCAAAATATGGAGTCTACACAAGCTTTGGTGGTGTTTTGCAGGTTTTGAAGCTAAAAAGAGGCAATTCTAGAGCTTAAGGAAGAGTGAAGAAGGATGGAAAAAGGGCAAAAAAAGAATTGCAATCAAACAAGTAAAGATGGAGAAGAAGTGTGCAAAAAGAGCCTCGGCGCCGACCTTTGCCCCCTCGATGCCAACGCCCAGCGAATTCCAGTAGTACTGTTTTAGACAGACCCTCGGCGCCGACACCTTGACCCTCGGCGCCGAAGTACCTGCACACCAGGAGAAGTTTCTGCGGGCTGATTTTATTACTTAATGGGATTTTTAATTAGGATTTTCATCTACATCTCTTTTAGGATCTTTTAGTTAGATAGACTTGGGATATGTTATCCTTCCTCAGATGGATTTTATTATTTTCCTAAGATAAAATCTCTTTTCCTTGGGGATTAAGTCTTAATTTTTATCTTTTAAATAAAGCCAATTAGAGGCTAATTAGGGAGACAGATCGGACAGCTGATTTTACAGCAGAAGAAAGGCACGTTTCGGAGTTTAGGGTTGAAGAAAATTGAACGTGAAATTTAAGGTTTGGTTTTATGCAATTTGAGATTATGAATTCTTCTATTGTTTTTGTGTTTTTCTTTGCAATGAGTGAGTAGTTCTCCTCCCTTCTAGGTTTAGGGTGAACCCAACAATAAGCATATGTGGGAATGAATGAATCTATACTTATGTGATGTTTTTATCTACTTATACCTATGTGCTTAACCCTTGATGAAAGTCTAGGGCATTCATTGTTGCAATTGAATTTACCAAAGGAGATTGTTAATACTGATAGTAATTGGGGATTTTCGATGAAAGTTAAAAAGACCTAATTAAGAAAAGGTATAGTCAAATAAGTCTCTTATGCGAAAGTGAATTGATTTGTTTAATTGAGATAAAAGCATGATTTCTCATATGATTCATTGATTTATACATGTGTTTGTTGTTGTGGTAAGCCCTAATCTTGGAAGTTTCTTTCTCATATATTGCATTCGTGTTAGTTACTTGTTACTTGAGATGAATTAAGTGTGTTTCACCCTACTTTACAGCCGCTACTTGTGCCCTTAATTCCCCTATTCTCGACCATAAAAATAACTAGGATAGAACCGCTGACATACTCCCTTGGATCGACCTTAATTTCCACTATACTATAGAGGGATTCGAGCATAAATTTATTTGATTAGAGTGAGCATAGGCATCGATCTCTCCTCACGCACATCCAATTGTCGCCGTTACCGGGGAGTAATCAATCGCGCCTAATCTAGTTGTTTTAAGGATTGGGAATAGCCCATCCCCCTTTGCTTTTAATTGCGGTGTCTTTGTTTTTGTTTTTGGTTCCAGTTTATGCCATAGGGGCGACGTCGGCTTGATTTTGATTTTGTTATCGATCCCGAACCGGAACACTCTTTCCATCGCAGACTACGAGAAGCTAGGACAATGGGAGACAACACATGCAATAATGGCAATAATGGCAACAATGGAAACAATGTTAACGTTGCTACGAAGATGGCTGAACTCTGACGGCAGATGGAGCAGTTTAGGCTCGCTGCAGAAAGAGAAAGGGAACTGATTGCTCATCTACAACAGCAGTTAGATGCTATCCCAAGGAATGCAAAACAATATATGCACCCAGAACTGAGGGTGCCTGAGTCCGCAATTGTCCTACCTGAAATTGAGCGCAACTTCGAGATCAAATCTCACTTCATCTCTTTAATTAAAAGAGCTCAATTTGAGGGCAAAGCTAATGAATGCCCTATGCTTCATATCAAGAATTTCATTGATTTATGCGATACTATTGCTGTTGATAATATATCATTAGAGTATGTTCAATTAAAGGCTTTTAAATGGTCCCTTGCAGGAAAAGCCCTAAATTGGTTGGAGAGTCTACCGCCTAGGTTTATCACTACATGGAAGGCTTTGTATGACTTGTTCATGACAAAATTCTTTCCACCGGGGTAGACAACGGAGCTTAGGAAGAAGATCACCTCTTTTCACCAATTGGCAGGAGAGACATTTCTAGAGACTTGGGAAAGGTTCAAGGAGTTGCAGAGACAATGCCCTACCCATGGGCACCCCGAGTATGTACTCCAAGAAATCTTCTTCCAATGCATCAATGCAGAGACCAAGACTCGACTGAACCTACACACCGATTGTGGGTTCCTTGAGATGACTCCAACGGATGCATGTGCTCTTTAGACAAGCTAACGGAGTATGATGCTATGTATGGCACCCAAGAGTCTAGACCCTCAGGTAAGAAACTTTATGAGCCTCCTAATGAAATTGACCCAGATGTGCGTAAGCAATTCCATGATGATAAGACCCGACGCCTCAAGAAACAAGTAAGTTTTCTTTCTAGAAACCAACCTTGTTTAGAATGTGGTTCTCAATCTCATAATACTATAGATTGCGATAATATTAGCCAGGTACAAAGGGCGGAGCATTACGAAGAGGTAAATTATATGAGTGGCCCTTATAGGCCTCCCAATTACAATAACAACTATGCAGGGAACCAATAAATATGCAGGGAGGAACAACCATTACCCTAATTGGGGTAACTATGGACAAGGCCAAGTGAGCCAACCTCCCCATGATCAAAGGATTCCCCCATATAGGCCCCCTGGCTATCTAGAACCACCATCATGGGTAAATGAGCTTAAGGAAGGATTCAATGGGCTTCGTTCCGATGTGAAATCTCAAACTAAAGGTGTTCAAGAACAACTAGGAGACATGGAAACATGGAAGAAGGGAGTGGAGTCCCAACTAGGGCACCTAGCGGCTCAAATCCCTCGACCTCAAGGGAAATTCCCGGGTCGTCCCGATGAGAACCCTAAAGGGAAAATAGCTGCAATTCATCAAAGAAGTGGGAAGAAAGTGCCTAGACGCAAAAGCACGTCAAATGAGGAGGAAAACGGCGAAAACAGTGGCCGTACCGACCCCCCTAGGGTTGGTACCGACCCCCCTGCAAGTACGACCGTCTTTTCTTCTTTTTCTCCTGATTACAGTAGCTGTACCGAGGCTGTACTGAGACCCCTAGGGTCGGTACCGACCCCATCTTCAGCAGGTGACCCTCCTCTCTCCAGCACAGTCTGTACCGAGGGCCGTAATGACCCCCCTAGGGTCGGTACTGACCCCCCTAGGGTCGGTACTGACCCCCCTAGGGTCGGTACTGACCCCCCTTCAGCGGTGACGGATTCTTCTGCAGGGCCTATTTCAGCCCCGAATCCGATGATAGTGCTTCCATACCCTTCGAAAAAGGCAAAGGACACAGCAGAAGGTAAGTTTCAAAGGTTTGTAAAGATGCTTCAAAGTTTGAATATAACTATTCCTTTCACTGACGCTTTGAGTGAGATTCCTGCTTGCACTAAGTTTTTGAAAGACATCATAGCTAAGAAGAGATCCATGTCTGAGCTTTCTGACGAGGTCCGTTCAGTGAAGTTCCCTGAGAAACTTGGAGATCCAGGTAAGTTTGCTATTACTATTGGTTTAGGATCTTACCGTTTCAAGGCTTTGTGTGATTTAGGTGCAAGTGTAAGCCTTCTTCCCCTTTCTATATGGTCAAAGATGAGCTTAGGAACCCTAGAGCCCGTCAACATGAGAGTGTCCATGGCTAATGGCGCAGTAGTATCACCAACTGGGGTGATCAATGATGTTCCCGTCCGTATAGGTAAGTTTTTTGTCCCTACCGATTTTATTGTTATGGATATGCCAGATGATCCAGTGGTGCCCATCATTCTTGGACGACCATTCTTAGCAACCGCTGGAGCAATAATTGATGTTAGGAAGGGACTCCTAACATTTGAGATTGGGGACGACATCGTTGAGTTTCACTTCAATCCAATGATGAAGGAAACCACGGACATGGAAGAGGTAAGCTATTTTGACTGTCTCGAGTCTGCAGGCCCAGTCTCATGTCTTCTCACAGACCAAGAGGAAGTTAATTCTTTAGAGGTTCTGGAAGCAATATTAAAGACGGAGGAGGAAGAGCCAACACTTGTTCCAATTGAGCCTTCCCCAGAGCTTAAGCCACTTCCAGAAAGATTGAGGTATGTTTTCTTGGGTCCGAATTCTACTTTTCCTGTGATCATTAATGCGAAATTGAATGAGGAAGAAGTAGAGAAGTTACTTGATGTGTTAAGAACTTATAGGAAGGCTATAGGTTATTCTTTGGATGATATCATTGGAATTTCACCTTCTTTGTGCATGCATATAATATTCATGGAGGATGATCATAAGCCAACCAGAGAGCGTCAGCGCAGGCTTAACCCAAATATGCAAGAAGTAGTCAAATCTGAAATTTTAAAAATGTTAGATGCTAGAATTATTTATGCTATTTTTGATAGTAAATGGGTGAGCCCGGTTCATGTTGTCCCTAACAAAGGGGGGATGACTATAATTAAGAATGAGATAGGTGAGTTAGTACCTACTAGGACCACTACTAAATGGTGCATGTGCATTGATTATAGGAAGTTGAATAGCGCTACTAGGAAAGATCATTTTCCTCTTCCTTTTATTTATCAAGTTCTTGAGCTTCTGGCACAACACGATTATTTTTGCTATTTGGATGGCTATAGTGGTTTTTGGAAGATTCCCATTCATCCGGATGATCAGGAGAAGAAAACTTTTACTTGTCCATATGGAACTTTTGCTTATGAGAGGATGCCATTTGGGCTCTGTAATGCCCCTGCCACTTTCCAAAGGGGCATGATGGCAATCTTCTCCGATATGATTGAGGATATTATTGAGGTATTCATGGATGACTTTTCCGTATATGGTACTACTTTTGATGCTTGTCTAGCTAACTTGGCCAGGGTACTCAAGAGATGCGAAGAGACAAGTCCTGTGCTTAATTGGGAGAAGTGCCCCTTTATGGTGCAAGTAAAGATGGAGAAGAAGTGTGCAAAAAGAGCCTCGGCGCTGACCTTTGCCCCCTAGATGCAAACACCCAGCGAATTCCAGTAGTACTGTTTTTGAACAGACCCTCGGCCCCGACACCTTTACCCTCGGCACCGAAGTACCTGCGCACCAGGAGAAGTTTCTGCGCGGTGATTTTATGACTTAATGGGCTTTTTAATTAGGATTTTCATCTAAATCTCTTTTAGGATCTTTTAGTTAGATAGACTTGGGATATGTTATCCTTCCTTAGATGGATTTTATTATTTTCCTAAGATAAAATCTTTTTTCCTTGGGGATTAAGTCTTAATTTTATCTTTTAAATAAAGCCAATTAGAGGCTAATTAGGGAGACAGATCGGACAGCTGATTTTACAGCAGAAGAAAGGCACGTCTTGGAGTTTAGGGTTGAAGAAAATTGAACGTGAAATTTAAGGTTTGGTTTTATGCAATTTGAGATTATGAATTCTTCCATTGTTTTTGTGTTTTTCTTTGCAATGAGTGAGTAGTTCTCCTCCCTTCTAGGGTTAAGGTGAACCCAACAATAAGCATATGTGGGAATGAATGAATCTATATTTATGTGATGTTTTTATCTACTTATACCTATGTGCTTAACCCTTGATGAAAGTCTAGGGCATTCATTGTTGCAATTGAATTTACCAAAGGAGATTGTTAACATTGATAGTAATTAGAGATTTTTGGTGAAAGTTAAAAAGACCTAATTAAGAAAAGGTATAGTCAAATAAGTCTCTTATGCGAAAGTGAATTGATTTGTTTGATTGAGATAAAAGCATGATTTCTCATATGATTCATTGATTTATACATGTGTTTGTTGTTGTGGTAAGCCCTAATCTTGGAAGTTTCTTTCTCATATATTGCATTCGTGTTAGTTACTTGTTACTTGAGATGAATTAAGTGTGTTTCACCCTACTTTACAGTCGCTACTTGTGCCCTTAATTCCCCTATTCTCGACCAAAAAAACAACTAGGATAGAACCGCTGACATACTCACTTGGATCGGCCTTGATTTCCACTATACCTTAGAGGGATTCGAGCATAAATTTATTTGATTAGAGTGAGCATAGGCATCGATCTCCCCTCACGCACATCAAATTGACTCCCGAACACATCAGGCCCCGGTGATTTGTTTGCCCAAATAGACCACATGGTTCTTCTCACCTCGTAACAGCAGGGAAGTCTAGTCAACCATTCAGTCTGATTCTGATCGAAAACAGCCCCTGGAACTGCATCCCGATTAGACTGACAAGCTGCACTAGTTGAGAGGAGCTTTCTGAAGTAGTTAACAATGTGCTGCCTAATCTCTTCCTCATCCTCGATTTCATTCCCATTGTTATCCATCATTGTAACAATTGCATTCCTTACCCATCTTTCTTTCACATTACGATAGAAGAGAGAGGAAGTCTCTTCTCCCATAGTAAGCCAGTGGATTTTTGTTTTCTGGAATGTCATGCTGATCAGGCAGGCAACATTAGCTTTCAGCTTAGCCTCTGCTATAGCAAAGTTGGTTCTCTATTTTCGATGTGTTTATTCGTTATCTGGCCTTTCTGGTCACAAAGTTGGTTCCAGAGTGTAACAAGTATCCTCCATTTAAGAGGAAATTGAAATGGTCATGTCCCACAGATTCGTTGTTGACATATAAGTGGAGCTACAAACTAGTTACGTTGCAAAACTATGCAATATATATATATATATATATAGACACACACACATATATACATATATACACATATATATATACATAATTATAGGGCGTGGTTAAAATGAAAATGGACCTTAAAATGAAAATATCCTTAAAGTGAAAACGGGTCTGATTAATCCCACATAGGCCGCCTTTACATGCCGCTACGACCTCTCCTTCCCCGCCTGCCATGACTGTGTCGCAACTGCCACTGCCGAACTCCTTGCCTACTGCCCAGGCTACTGGGAGGCGGTGGCCTTTTACCCGCTCTGCGGCGTCCAATATTCCAACCAATCGCTTTTCTCCAACCTTGGTTGGACCGGTTACGATCGGTGGTGCCAAAATCCCCGATAATCCACCCCTAATACATATAAATTCAGAAGCACACTCTGTGTAAAAGAATGAGCCACGTGTCATTTTTTAACAAAATTAAGAAATAAAAATTCCAGCCTTTCTCCCCCACGTTCTCCATTCAATTGCTCCCAAATTCACGAAGAAGAACTCAGCTGCTCCAAAATTCATGAAGAAGAGCAACGCTAATCTCCCTCTTCACCTCAACCTCTCCCCTTGCTCTCGTGTATGTGAAAGAAAAACGACGGCTATGGAGTGCGGATGCAGGTGCTATCCAGTGTTTGGGCGTGTGAAGCCCAATCAGAAGAAGATGAAGGCACCGTCACCAACCATCGCCTCACCTGGCGTCGAGATTTCGGACTCTCCGACAGCACCACCGCCCACGTAACCCCCTCGTCCTCCCTCTGTTTTCAATTCATCTCTCAAACCGAAAGAAAGAGGTATCACCAGCCTGTATCCAATTTCGCATGTCAATTTGCTCAGAGGCTACTACGATGCCAAAAACAACGTCAAATTCGGCTTCCCCATGGCGTTCACGACGACAATACTGTCATGTAGCGTCATCGAATTTGGCGGAATGATGAAGAGCGAGCTCCAAAATGCTAAAGATGCTATGGCTATTGATTGTCTGGACTTGTGTAAGGTTTGTTTTTTAAATTTGTCTCAATTTTGACGAAATGTTGAGCAATTTGTCTCAATTTTGAAATGCCATTTAGTCATGCACTCTACCTGTTTGATGAAATGTTGAGCAATTTAGCCATGGCTATTGATTGTCTAGACTTGTGTAAGGTCTGTTTTTTAAATTTGTCTCAATTTTGACGTTGTAACTAAGCTTCATTGTGACATTTCTTTAGTATAATTTAGCTAATAAATGGTTTTCCTATAGCTTAATAAGTAACAAACTGTGACCTAATAAAGCCTAAGAAACAATCACAACCAGTCATTATAAAAATTTACGTTATCACACCTTAATGGTTTACTTTGCCTCACTTTGGGTTCGGCTTTATCTGGATTGAGCCAGAACCTTCTACTGCATTATGGACTAGATTGTGTGGCCATAATTGCATGCATACCTCAAACGTAAGAATTTATTATTTTAAACATAAAATTGTGTGCATATGTGACACATATTCGTTTGCATTTTTCATGTGGTGTTTCTGGAAAATTGCTCATAGTTTCATGAGTAAAATTGAGACATGTTGTGTGGCCACAATTGCATGCCTTATTGATATGATGCCAATTATGTATTTGTCACAAAAATCCTCAGTTAGTAAGTTATGGTTGTAATTCCTGTAAAGGTTGTTATTGACTTATCATAGAATATTTTTCAGTGTATCAACGTTGATAAATTAGTCTTAAGAATACATCTTTAATGTTGAATATAATTTTTTTTTTTGTGTCATATAAGATAAATTATGCTTGAAAGAGGAGGTGGACTTTTTTTTTTTGGTATTATTCTTGTATAAAATTGAGATTTAAGAGATGTATACTTGTAGCCTCTTTAATATATACCCCAAGGATGTTTCCTGAAGTTAGCAGTGATTTTGATTTGATAACATTTTTATGATGCACTTGTGCATATTGGTCTCCAAGTAGTGTGAAAGACATTATTTTGCATTTGGAGACAATGTACCATCCGTAATTAGCACACTTCTTTATGAGATTATTTTGACTAAATTAGACGCTGGAGCAAAATGTTTTTTTTCCTTCCTGTTTTGCATGAATGTTTCCTGTGAATGTTTCCCAGCTTTAGTATTAATCTTTTCCCTTTTTCTGTTTTCCTTTTTTAGCATATTTCCTAGAGGCTTATCGTCCTCTACGCAAAGGTGATCTTTTCCTTGTGAGAGGAGGCGTGAGAAGTGTGTAGTTCAAGGTTATCGAGATGGACCCGTTTGAGTACTGTGTTGTTGCTCCTGATACTGAGATTTTCTGTGAAGGGGAGCCAGTAAAAAGAGAAGATGAGCATAGACTAGATGAGGTTGGTGATGACGATGTTGGTGGGGTGATGAAACAAATGGCTCAGATTAGAGAGCTTGTGCACAACTATTCAAATCAATTGGAGTAAAGCCACCAAAAGGAATTCTATATTTTATGGACCTCTTGGGTCAGGTAAGACTTTGATAGCACGAACGGTTGCTAATGAAACTGGGGCCTTCTTCTTCTGCATCTTATTAGACTATATAGTGATATTGTTTAGGAAGAAAGTTTCATATGAAATAGTTTGTTCCAGTGCAGGTTGACCCTTGCATACCTCCACCTGGAGAGCTCTCCCAACGCTTTCTGTCCAGCCAAGGGCTATGATGCAGTCGCATTGGCCAAACGATCTCACTTGAGTTGAGCAGTATTATACGTCGTGATAGCTGATGGAAAATAGATTTCAGAAGTTGAGGTGGAGTACATAGCTACTAATTTGTGAAATCTATTTTTTCTTAAATTAATACTTATTTAGAACTCAAGGCCATGCTATCTGGAATGTTATTCAGTCTCTGTCCAGTATATCGATTTTTTTTTCTCTAGGCAATGCTTGATTTTCTAAAATCCTTACTCTATTAAAATGCTTGATACTTGTAGTATACTGCTTCATCACACAACCATTCTCGGTTATTTGAAGTCTTTTTTGTTTTTTCTGAAATCTTTCATTCTCATAATCTGAAAAAATGTTTAGCATATATTTGCAGGATGATGAGCAATGATGATGAGCAAGGACTATCATGTCCACTTATTATGGTTCGGTTAATTGCGGTTGGATTTTTTGTTTCATGGTGTTCATCTCCTTTTCTTTACTAAGTTTAATCAGCTGGTTTTCTCAAATGACAAATTTTCAGTCTATTCTTTTATCCATCGTATGGTAGACTTTAGGGGGATCCATTTTCCCTTATATGCCAAAGGAATTAGAGCATCTTCTTGGAGAAAGTGAGGTAAAGAACAGGTCACATCATTTAATGGTTTGGTTAATTGCGGTTATATGAATGTTGTTGAATCTAGGAGGTTGAACTGAATTGATTTGAGAATTCAATTTTTTTATATTAATTTGGCTTTCATGACGATGTCAAATTGGCTCATGGTACTCATGATTGATGTAGGAGCTGGCTTCTGTTGATTCTATTGTGTTGAGGGTGCTTCTCCCAATAAATGATGTTGATTCAGTAAGCAATCCCCACCTATTTGACTGCACGTAATTAATTTTAAGTTATCTTTAGGTTTATGAATTGGGAATAACCTTTCTTTAAGCAACTCATTAAGTTTGATGACATTTGTTGCTTTCCTGTTATGAAAATTGTCACATCCATGAAATTAGAACATATGCATTGTCAATTGGCGTTGCAATTTAGATCAAGCAAGTATTCAACCTGCTTTTCGAGTTTTTTCTCAATATATCCAACTCATTTTTGGCATAATTTATTGCTTTATATCTTCTTTTTTTTCCAGATTTGTTCATGGGTTAGAGATCTCGAAGTGGCTTTAATTCAAATCATTATTTGCTACTTCTTTGTCACTTCAATCTAAAATTTTCAATTTTGATAAAATTTATTGATTAGTATTTTTTCCCAGTTTCTTCAAGCCTCCCTTTTTTTTTGCTGTTTTATGGCTTTGAAACCTAATGTCTATGAAACTGCACTCATAGCCACTTCAGTGCAATGAACCCGATATTTTCAGTTTAGGAGTTTTTGGTGTATCAACATTAGCTTAGGAGTTTTCAGTTTAGGAGTTTTTTGCAATTTTTAGTTTGTAAGTTCCTCAAGGATCTCACTGGACATTGCATTGAGTCCACTATGGACCCTTTTGTTTCAATTGTTGTTTAGTTGCTATGCTAAAATTGGTTGTATTTCTTATTGGGTGCTTCATAAATGGTTGGTTTTGCAGCTGCATTGTTGGCTGGGGATAGCAGCCTTAATGTTTTTAATGATCATGTATGACTTGCAAGGGATCCAAGAAACAGGTAGTTGCTCTAAAGAAAAACTTTACAAGGAGACTGCACTACCAAGGCAGCTATCTGAGGAACAAGGGGGGACATCAGGTTATGTGACAGAAAACAGGAAAGCAGTTACACAAGAAAATGCCAGGATCGGGGATCTTTGCATCAATAAGACAGGGTGTGACAATTACCGGTTGAAAGCTGTTAGCTCGGCTTCAAGGCTTAACATAGATTCAAGGGAGGAAGGTAAGGAAGCTGTTGTCTCGATTTAATTTTGTTTTATTGAATTTTTTTGTCTATTTATTGATTAGTGGTCATATGAATGTTGTTGAATCTGGGAGTTCAAACTGAATTGATTTGAGAATTTAGTTTCGATATTGATTTGGTTGTGAAATGCCATAATATTCATCACATTTTATTTGTGTCTTCTTGTCTGAACCTCCTAATGATAGAAAAGAAATTACAATTTGTATTTTGTACAGTTAAGATAGCTTTGTGATAGTGTTACTTGCTTCAATGGAATATGATAATCCCATGTAGCTTTGATTCAAATTACACTTTCTTCAGAGGGTTATTTTTAATGTTTATTCACCTAAAATATTCTCTAGCCATTTTCATAGCCATGGTGGAAAGTATATTATGACTATAAAAATCAGGTTTCAATATCAAATACTATATATGAATAAAAAACCAAAAATCATACACATCTAAAAAGAAATCGTCTAATAGAGGTAAAATTAGAATAATCATACCTCGATTTAAAATACAAAAAAAATCTTAAAACGAGTAAAAACAAAAAAAATTATTTTCTTCATCCCAGTTCACAGGTATGGTGTGAAATATATCATGGCGAGTAAAATAAGGTTTCACATTGAATACAATAAGAATAATAAAAGGTGAAAACATCTTAAAATAAATCGTATATAGATCAATTTGGAATAATTGGATTGCCATGAAAATACACGCAACCTCAAAACAAGTAAAACCATAAATCATTCATTTTATTCAGCCCAATTCACAAGCATGGTGTGAAATATATTATGCCAATGAAAATTAGGTTTCAATATTAAATACAATAACATTAAGAATAACAAATACCAGAATAAAATATCTAAAAAAATAGTCTATTAAAGGTCAAAGTGGAATAATTGGGCTCCGATTAAATTATACACGACCTCAAAAATGAGTAAAAACATAAACCATTCATTCTTTGCGGCCTGTTTAATTCACAAGCATGGTGTGGCGTCTATTATGGTTATGAAAATTAATTTGTGGATAATCCAATCAAATATGGAATTGAATTATCCAAAACACACACTAAATATCATTTTTTTATTCTTTAGCTATATAGGGTTTATACCTTTAAACATAAGGTATCTTTATCAAATTGGTTTATAATTTAAACCAATTTTAAGAGGTATGTTATGATGAGTAATAGATAAAGTATCATAGAGGATCTGAACTCAGTTTTAGGCCGAAAACCATATTTTTTAAGTCTTAACACGATCCAATGATGCATGAAAATCTTAAGATATTAAAACACACAAATTTAAACACTCTGAATTACGTAAGGCTTGATTCTCTTCCAGGAGATAAGTAGGCAACCCGCTAAATTTCGGGTGCAGCCCAAATCACCAAAACCACCAAAATCTCGGTGTCGATATGACTTCGAATCAAGAGGATAACCAAAAGGGGTCGAACTCAAATATTTAAAATTAAATAAAATGTGTTGTACAATTATTTGCGCATTTTTGTTCAACACCAGCATTTCAAAATGACATGATAGAAAGCATGAGCAAAATGATATATTAGTAGAAAATTCATGTGTCGAGTAATTTGTTTAAGACGTCAAACTCGATTGAAAATATTATGAAAAAACCCGAACACGGTTCGGGAAAAGTACTAGTTATAGTCATATTACAGTATTATAACGGGATATATATGTATAATTAGGGATGTCCGTTACGTTGTTGAATTGATTCGTGAGGGTTGTATGTACGTACCTTAAACACGTTCAATCCTAAACTCAACTGATTGTAGAAGGAGTTACTTATCTGTAACTTAATTATATACTAGGCTTTTATGTTTTACTTTATACTTTCAAGGTAGAACTCTTTTTTTTTTCATTAATCTCATCACACACACACACACACACAACATATATATATATATATATGTTTGTAATATTTGCACAACATAATATTATATTTGCACAACATAATATTATATTTACACAATATAATATTGTATTTGCACACCATAATGTTATATATGCATTATATCATCTTATTTGTGCACATTATCATTTTATTATTTCACTTTATAATCTTATTCATGAACGGGAACAAAAAGAAGACAACCATAAATAGCCTATGTGGGATTTTGAACTCGAACCTTTGTGCATGGGCACATCGTTATACCATTTTGAGCTAATAGGCATTTAATGACATACGTCGCATTAAAGTACAAAACCGCCACAAAAATAGCAACCCATAAAGAAAATATTTGGTAGGAAACTTACTTTACATTAGAAAAATACACATTTATTAATAATAATCTTTATTGTATTATTTGTTCACTTTATATTTTGTAATCTCATATTTTTCACTTTTTAAAATAAAGACAAGAAATGTGATGTAGCATATTTTGTTGCATTTTGTAATCTTATAGATGCACCTTATAATATTATTTGAAATAAAAATTACGGGCTAAAATATGTAATTTTTATAATTGAAATAAGGGCGATATTGGTACAAACAAAAAGTAGGGGAGAGGTGGTGACATTTATCTCATAATTAGGGTCATTTACCCATTTACCCATTTACACCATAAAATTAGGCCCATTTACACATTAATTAGGCCCATTTATCTATTACTCATTCAATTAGGCCCATTTATCTTTAAATTAGACCCATTTACATCCAAATTAGACTATTTTCATTTTAAGAGGGATTTTCATTTTAAGAATCATTTTCATTTGAACCACTACCTATAACTATAATATATATATATATATTATAGTTATATATCTAGGTGACATTTTAACAAGGGTTATTTGATCAACGCCGACCACCTTGTGTTTTCTTACAATTCAAGGTTCAATCTGTTAGCCCGAACTAGTGGCTATAGAAATCTCTGAAAGGTTGGGCGATATTGTGCACTTGTAAATTTATAGTCCTCAATACGAAAATAGTAACATCACTAATTCATTCACAAAATAGCATTCAATGATACAAGTCTACAAATAAGTTCAAATGTTCAATCTGCATTTAAAGTGAATACATATGGAAGATTAAAGAATACCTAATATAAGTTCACTTTGATGATAGAGGAAGTAAATCTATCTTGTGGGTTTTCATAAACAATGAAATGAACAAAAGCCCAAATTTTCAGTTGAAATCTCAAACCCTAAAACCTAATAAGTACAAAAATATCAATTCTCCAAATCAATTCAAATTTCAATTATAAACAAATCAATAACATCAATTCAATATTTCAATAAAATGAAGAAATGTAACAAATAATCAAAATCGAAGAGGAACTTACCAATTTCGCCCAAATATCAAATCCCTAATTTCACCCAACTGTGAACACTAAACCTAGAGCTGCTAACTAGGTTGGACCGAAGATGAGGAGGCTCTGGCGACCGGATGTTGGCCGGCGAAGGCTGGATGCTGGGGACTCGCGCGCCACACCATGGAGTTCATCGTTGTTTGACCTAATCGCCTTCTTCGCAAATCGCAGTCGTTGTTCGCCGCTTCGCCTGTTCGGCCATGGTCGTTGTTTGTCGATTCTTGTCTTGCAAAGTGAGACCCCAATAAAAATGACATCGTTTAGTTTAAAAATATTTTTTTTGGCTGAAGGGTGTGGCGACTGCCTACACACGCCACACCCTAGGACTGCCCCTAGCCTGAACCACATTCCTCTCATGTTTTGCTCTGCAACATATATCTCCAAGCTAGGCATCTTCTTGGAATGTTAATCATGGCATTGTTGTAACTTCTAAATGAGAGTGACTCTCCTAACTAATGTAGCTGTATACTTTGATTAATTTCGATTAGGTGGCCTCAATCATATCTTACAACTAGAAGGTCTGGTTAATTTTATTATCTTACCATCTCCAATTAGTTAATTACAAGTCAAAGAAACTAAGTGTTATTACAATGGCTTAATTTGAGATCTATCTGATGTCGACATATTATGTGTATACTAGTTCATAAATATGGGCACGGTTAGTAAATATTGAGGGATATAGGATGTTGTTTTCATTTACAGATGTTTAGTAACTGAATGCGTGTGTAAGTATAGGTATTGGGGGGCTAATTTGTCAGAGTGAATAATCCCCATTAGGGTTGCCTTTGCTATTATTGAAATATATATAGGAGTACAAGATAGTTAACCCTAATTACAAGTGGGTAATTGGGCCTATACATATATTCTATCTATCATACCCCTTCATTCGAAATAGGAGGGCAGCGAATAGTGAGACTGGATCTAAAATCAAGAAATAAATGACGAGGCAGTCCCTTGGTGATTATGTATGCATACTGGTACGGGGAGGGGACATGTACGACACGCAAATGTCCCATAGCTACCTTCTCACGAACAAAGTGAATATCAATCTCCACATGTTTGGTTCTCTGATGGTGAACCGGGTTGTGAGCAAGGTATGTAGCACTAACATTGTCCGCATACACAATAGACGCCTGACTCAGAGGATAGTGAAGCTCAAGCAATAGGTTGTGAAGCCAGGCACACTCAGCGACAACATTGGCAACACCGCGATATTCTCATTCAGCACTAGAGCGGGAAACCACATGTTGGCGCTTAGAAGACCAACATACAACAGAGTCGTTGAGGAACACGTTGTATCCGGAAGTAGACCGTCTGATGTCTGGACACCCAGCCCAATCGGCATCTGTATAAGCAACCATGGATAGAGGAGAAGCAGATGGGGTGATGGTGGTGTCAAGAGAAGTGGTACCCTGAATGTACCTGATGATGCGCTTAAGAGCTGCAAAGTGAGACTCTCTAGGGTCATGCATAAACAGACAGACCTGTTGAACGACATAGCTAATATCCGGGCGGGTAAACCTCAAATACTGCAAAGCACCTGCGAGGCTGCGATACAATGTGGGATCGGACACAGGTGGACCTTCTGCCTGAGACAATTTGGCGGTGGTCTCAACAGGAGTTACAACAGGCTTGCAGTTAGTCATATTTGCCTTGGCAATAATCTTCTTTGCATATTTCTCCTGGGAGAAAAACAAGCTTGACGCAGAACGAGATGCAGAGACTCCCAAAAAGATACTAAGTGGCCCGAGATCAGTCATAGCAAACTCCTTACTGAGCTGTGTAATAATAGAAGATCGAAAAGACTCTGAAGATGTAGTAAGGATGATATCATCAACATATAGAAAGAGATATGCAGTCTGATTACCCCGATGAAACACAAATAGAGAGGAGTTACTCTTGCTACTAACAAAGCCAAGCATATGTAGATAAGTAGCAAAGCGAAGGTACCATGCCCGAGGTGCCTGCTTAAGGCCATACAGAGACTTCTGCAAGAGACAGACTTGGCCTGGTTTGGTCCTGTCAGCAAACCCAGGCGGCTGGAACATGTACACGGTTTCATTCAAATGACCATGTAGAAACGCATTCTTCATATCCAACTGATGAATAGGGCAATCCTTGGAGACAGCGAGATGCAAGACGGTACAGATGGTAGCCGGTTTGACAACTGGACTAAATGTGTCATTGCAATTGACCCCCATATGCTGAGAGTTCCCATTGGCGACTAATCGCGCCTTATAGCGCTCAAGAGAGCCACATGCACCGCACAATATTGGCGCCAGGAGGCCGAGGAACCAAAACGCAAGTATTGTTGCTAATAAGAGCCTTGTACTCATCGAGCATCGCAGCATTCCAATTCGGGTCTAAGGCGGCTGTTTTGTGGGAGGTTGGGATGGGAGATATGTGAGAAACGGAGAGGTCAAAAATTTGTTTGGGGCGAAAGATGCCACTCATGCTCCGAGTTTAGATCTGGTTGACCGGCTGGGTGGGATTAGGTGACAGGGCAGTGGCTGCAGTTGACGGGACAGAGGCTTCAGGTGACAGGATGGGGGCTGTAGGGGGCTGGACGGAGGCTCTAGGTTGTGGTAAGGGAGGGTTGGGTGCCCAGGCCAGAGACGTAATAGCATTCGGAGAGGAAGAGGGATATAGTTGGTGAAGGAGGTGGGGTTTAGGGTAGTCATTAGAAGGGGGCAGGGTGTTTGGGGATATAGGGAGACTAGAAAATGGGAAGTTGGTCTCATCGAATGTGACATGGCGAGAGAATATGACACGTTTGGTAATGGGAGTAATGGGATCAAAACACCTATACCCTCTATGATTGGAGGGGTAGCCGAGGAAAACACAAGGTGTGGATCGAGGAGCAAGTTTATGAGGAGCAACAGACGCTAGGTTTGGGTAACACCGGCAACCAAACACATGGAGGTTATCGTATTTAGGAGTGACTCGGAATAAGATCTCAACATGGCACCAATTCTGGATGGTTGTGGAAGAAGTGATGTTGATAAGATAGAATGTTGATTCAATAGCATATGACCAATACTGCAGGGGGACATGCCCATGGATAAGGAGAGTCCTCATGTAAGTGGTAAGGGTGCGAATGCTCCGTTCGGCTTTCCCATTCTGGGAGGAGGTGTGAGGACAAGAGAAGCGGAATTGAATGCCATGAGTAGAGAAGAAGGATTTAAGGGCATTGTTGTTAAACTCGCCATCCATGTCACATTGAAAGGATTTAATGGGGAGGTTTAATTGGGTGCGAACAAGGCCATGAAAGTTCATAAGGTGAGTAACAACTTCAAATTTATACTTTAGGGAAAACACCCAAAAATAATACGAGAATGTATCAACCAGCACAAACGCATAACGGAAACCATCATGACTGATAATGGGAGAAGTCCATAAATTACCATGAATGATGTCAAATGGAGCGTGCCCCTGAGTATAAGACGTAGCGAAAGGCAATCTAGTGTGTTTGCCAAGCTGGCACGCTGAGCAACTAGTGGAAGGAGGGGCTTTATTGCAGGGAATAAGTCTGGACCTGAGAGTCTCAAAAGCCGGAGAGCCTGGATGACCAAGATGGGTGTGCCAGAGAGATGCGGACGGGCAACTGCTGATAAATTGGTTGCTGCAGGAGAGGTGACAGGATGCATGTTTTTGGTGACAAAATATATATTTGAGGTGACAGAATAAAGGTCTCCAGCACTATTACATCTCATGAGCGGGGCCCCAGTTATGAAATCTTTGACAACAAACCCAAAGCGGTCAAACTCAATTGAGATATTATTGTCTGTGGTAAGGCGGCGAATGGACACAAGGTTCTTTATTAAGCCGTGGGAGATGAGGATGTTGTTAAGGCTTAGGTCGGTGGTAGGGGTCGGAAATGTGGTTTTCCCAAGACCCAAGGTAGGAATGCATTCACCATTGCCGACAATAATGGATGTAGAAAGGCTCTTAGAAGGAGGGACAGAAATTATACTTGGGTTGTGTGACATGTGCGCATTGGCTCTGCTATCCATGTACTAATTCGGATCGGCAGGTGACACGCCCATAGGTACTTGTCAGGGTGGCTGGTTGCCTGTGTCGGGATGATGGCGATGATCCCACTGCGAAGGCTTGATCCAGATGGTGCGGAGAGGGCCCGAGAAGTCCCTGTTGGCTCGGATATGGCCTCGTTGGAGAGGCGTAACGGGGAGGCGGAAGCGCATAGGCCGGGTAGCCCTAGGGATGGGCTCCAATGGGGGAATACGCCCTCTGTAAATGACTTGAAGAGGCGATAACTACGACGAGAGGCTGTTGTTGATTATAGAAAGCCATAACCGTCGTAGATCTGCTGGTGCGAGGTAGATTACCGTCACAAAGAGGGTGACAGGACACAGTGGCAAGGGTGACAGGACGCAGTGCCGATGGTGACAGGACGCAGTACCGATGGTGACAGGACACAGTGTCAAATCCGCCGAATTAGGGTTTGGCGGTAAAGGGAGAGCAATTGAGAGAGGGGAAAACAAAAGGAGGAGAATCCGGGTAGGTGGCAAACTATCAAGGGACGGAGAAGCCAACAGAGGGATGAGGGAGGGTCGGCGACGGGGAGAGGAGTGGTCGGCGACAGGGAGGATGGAGGAGAATCTGGGTAGTTGGCAATCTGTCAGGGGACGGAGAAGCCAATAAAGGGAGGGTCGATGACAGGGAGAGGAGTGGTCGGCGACAGAGAGGGAGGCCAACGAGTGGTGATCGACAACAGAGAGGGTGGAGGAGAAGAATGAGAGCATCGATAGTAGGTTAGGGAAAATTTTTGGAAACCCCTAGAGAAAGCCTAATAATATGTCAGAGTGAATAATCCCCGTTAGGATTGCCTTCGCTATTATTGAAATATATATAGGAGTACAAGATAATTAACCCTAATTACAATTGGGTAATTGAGCCTATATATATATTCTATCTAACATAATTAAACTCTGATTCAGTACAACAAACTCTTTCTCTCTATCTATTACTCTCTACATTCAAATAAAAAAGAATATATAGTTCGAAATGATGAAAGGTACAAAGACTGATTCTCACTTTACCAGAGACGACAAATTAAGAATTGAAGAGTTTATAAGTTGTGTTGACTTTCTTAACTACTATCCTAATTAGCCCTAACTAGAGTCCGCGCGCTACGCACGGGATTTTTAATATTAATCTAAATAAACTCATTTTATTTTTCGGATGTTATCATATTAATCAATGCGTTTTAAATCATGTATAAAACATACTCGTCCGGAAAATATAGAATATTTCCCGGACGAGTATTTAAATGTGATAAACTTCTAGATGACAACAATAATAAAAACAAAGTAAAAGATTATCATAATATATGTTTAAGAAAAATTCAAAATATTTAAAACCAAAATAGGCTTAAATTGTGACACAATTCATAAATTAAAGGTTAAAATAAATAAAAGGAGCGGGATGTTTAGGTTGTTATTTATAGAAAGGGATAAAGAAGGAAATGGTAAAGGTTAAAAGCGATCTTGTACGACCAGATTGTCACTCGGTTGAACCTTATTTTTTATTAACATGATACCAGAAGGAGCGATACATAATTGACTTTAATATGATTTGATAAAAATGTAATAAAACAACACAGCGCACGAAAGTAGTAATCAACTGAACTATAAAAGCAGTATATCGCGAGTTTCTACAAACTATACGTTATCAAAAACTTCTTTATACACTACATTAGGAGTAAATGTTAAAATGTGAGAATATTCATCACATATTACAATCTTTAAACCTCTCATAGATGTAACCCAAGAAACCGCAACATATAACTGGCCATGATTAAACACCGGCCGAGGCAAATATAAACCAACATGTGACACCGATTGTCCTTGACTTTTGTTGATGGTCATACCAAAACACACCAACAAAGGAAATTGGCTTCATTCAAACTGTATGGGCATAGTTGAATCCGAAGAAGTGATAATCATACGAGGAATAGGGATTTTTTCTCCTAAATTACTTCCCTATATCACCTTCGACAATTCGCGAGCCTAGGCGATTGATGATCAATCTTGTTCCCTCACATAACCCTGTCGATTGATTGATCAATGTTGCGAACCAAGATGATGAGGACACCTACATGTGCGTCACGAACGGGATTTATAAAATATTATATAATAATATTATTCATATTTTTTTGATGCAATCGTATTATTCATATTTTGTCAAGTTTACTAATTGCGTCTCCATTGCTTTAGCACAATATGTCGAGACATATAATATGATGACTTTAAGATAAATGTTACATCAAGGATTAATAGTTACATGCAATTTTTTATTTAAAGGGTTGCCAGATTCGTTACTCGCATTGTACATCGCATTGTGTACAAGATTCATTGCACTCTTTTCTCATTCTTTCGCTTCAGGTTGATCTGATTTATTAGATTCATGCTGTCTATCAATCTATCATTAAGGAATACTCAACAAAATGAACTATCGTCTTGAATTGTACAAATGGTGAAAATTTACTATGTCTATATATTGAATTGCTATAAACATTATGACCAATGTGGAGAGGATTAATGATACAAATAGGATACGAAAACAGTAACTATGATCAATGTGTTTTATCAAAAAACAACTATGATCAATGTGGAGATGATTAATTGAGATACCTTAGCCTCACTAGCTTTGTCTCTAATCGAGTATCCTTGCATCACCCAATAAGTCCGGATTATAATTTTCAGTGTAATGATTATGTTTTAACATCATATAATTAGTCATTTTAATAGTTATCTTATTTGTCTTATTAACTACATCTGTTAATTTGTTAAGAGGTCATTTACTCGACCCTCGAGGCCTCGAGTAGAACACCATATAAGAACTCTACTTCTTTGTTAGTAAAAATTATAAGAAACAAAGCAAATAATTTCCCAATGCAAAACCTATTGAAATACACAGAAAAAATTATTTTCTTGATTCAACAATTTAATCCCTAATCTTTACAGGGTTATAAAAAAAATTAAAAGACTAAAACTTGAATGCATTTTCTCGATTCGATGGAGAATATACCGTGAAAGTTTAGAAAAGAACTCTACAAAGTGCAAAACTGCAAATTAAACAAAATGGAATTAAGTTTTGTACCAATTCTATATATGTTGAACATTATGACCAATAGACCACTAATGCTGGACATTATTATAATAAAATATAGATACATGGATTAAATTTTTTTGCAGAGAGGCAGTGATTACTCATTAGGCTTAATAAAAACCCAAATTCAAATCAGGAAAGGCTAAAATCAAAGACTAATAAAATATAGATACACTGAAGGCTACACTTCTGCTCGGGACATGAAACATTTATATACGTTCCCGCTCGAGACAAGGGTATTCATACGTTCCACTCGAGACACGGACATTCATACGTTTCCTCTCAGGACACGGACACGGGCATTCATACGCTACTGCTGGAGGCAGGGACATCCATACACTTCCGCTCGGGACATGGGCATCCATATGTTTCCGCTCGAGGCAAAGACATATGTGTCACAAAGGGCATGGCCATTCATACTTTTTTGGTTGGGACATGGCCATTCATATGTTTCCGATCGGGATAAGGTGATTCATAAGTTTCCGTTCAGGACCAGGAAATTCATACGTTTCCATACGGGATGGGGATATTCGCACGTTTCTACTCAAAACATTCATTCGTTTTTGTTCAGGCAGGGCCATTTATATTTTGGAGGGAACTGCTTGCCATTCGGAGCTCACCACCCATACATTGTTTGGGACATGACCTTGAGAAAACTGGAAAACAGTAGCACAAAAGAGTTACATTGGTAGAAGTGAAAAACACAAGGAGTGAAGTCATACCTGCTACAGTTCAGATGGCAACAGCTTTTGCAAGATCATTGGGCAATTCTGTTAGAGAACCCCATTCACCACATTCACTAAAACAACCTACAGTTTAGTAAAACATTTTAAGTATAGTGACAATCGGTGAAGTGGTACTGGTATACTCAATTAACATCCCAAAATTCTAAGCAAAGATGTAACATGTGTATTTTAAGTACAATGAAGTTCAGATTTCACATGGTATGGGTATATAAATCACAATACACTAGGTGATCAACCATCTGATCTTCAACAATAGAAGCTCGAGAACCATCAATTTTGATAGCCACAGGCACTACAACTAAATGCAATCTGAATGCTTTTTTGACAAAAAAAAATTCACTCGGATTTGTAACAGCCTAAAGTCCAGTCCAGGACATCTCAAATTCTAGTTGAAAGCATACAACTACTTACATTAGATATTCGGATGGGGTTGGCGAAGAAAGAAATGTCATTTATAAAGAGTATAATGTTAGATTCATATTAAATCCTCAGAAAAGAATGGTATGTCACAAGAACGCTATAGTAAAGAAACAATAGGCTAAAACTCAATTTTCTAGTGCAGTTCATCACTTCATCAACATGAAAAAGAGTGTGATTACTAGAGATCAAGGCAGTACCAAACAATTTATCATCACACCTAAAGGGAGATACACAATTGATCATCCCCTTTGTTTTTGACAAATCCTGAAGTATAAGTACAATACGTACTTTGAAGGATGCAAGGAAAAAACTAAATTCTCAGGTTTGACATTTCACCCACTACCTTGTTTCCTTCATGCCAATTAAATTTAACAGGGTCTAAAGTCTAAACTATTTTTAAAAAAGGGGCAATTTGTGAAATGTCCACGAAATAAGGACAAATTGGTGAAATGTCCACGTTTTGGGACAAATTTATGAAATGTCCTAAATATAAACCTCCTCCCTTCTCCCACGCGTGTTTCTCTCTCCTCCGGCTCTCCCTCTCCGCACGCTCTCTCTTTCTCTCTCACGGACTCGGTGTCTTCGTTCTCCCCTCCTCAGATCTAGGGCTTCAGATCGTCCTCCTCCTTGCTCCGGCGCATTCAACTGTCGATCGTCCTTCACCTTGCTCGCCACCACCACCGCCGAATCGCCTCCGTCCGGCCAATTCAGTGGTAGAAGCTAATCCGCCGGCACCGGTTGTGGATTCTCTGGTTCGAGCGTGTGAAGGTACAGAGGGGGGAAATGTTGCTGTTTTGAGTTCGGTTATAGAGCGATACTCCAAAAAAGGTTCCCTTTTTGATGGCTTGGAGGCTTATTTTAGGGTTTTGATGAATTGCATTATCCCTGAAATTGGTTGTTGCAATGTGTTGCTTGATAAATTGGGATGTGCTGGTGAATTTAGGCTGTTGTGGTGTTTGTATGGCTCCATGATTCGGATTGGGGTTTCGTTGAATTCGAGTACTTGGTCGGTTATTGCTAGGGCTCTCTGTAAGAGTGGGAAACATGAGAGGGTTGCGAGGTTGTTGGATTCGGGCGTTTATACTTATGTGACCTTTAACATTATTATTGAATGTCATTGCAAATCTGGCAACTTTGGAGATGCACTTGATCAGCTAAATGAGATGTTTTGCAGGAAAGTTGAGCCTGGTTTCAGCACTTATAGCTCGATTCTTGATTCTGCTTGCAAATTCGGTAATGAAGAGGTTATTGACTTGGTTATGGAGATGATGACCAAAAAGAAGCTGATCCCGGGGGATTTCGTGTCTGTGGATTATGATAGTGTTATCAAGAGGTTATGTGATCCGGGAAAGACTTATGCAGCTGAGATGCTGTTTAAAACATCTTTGGATGACGGTATGGGATTGAAAGACGGAACCTTTATGAATATACTGAGAGCATTGGCAAATGGAAGACGCGTGGCTGCAACAATGGACTTATATCTATTAATTTCGCAGAAGAGAATTGTCGTGAAGCATGCTTCTCTCAAAGCACTCGGAGATTCACTCTGCTTAGAAAATCCTTCTCCAGAAGTCAGAAGATCACTAATGGACTTGATAGCTCAAGGGGTTGATCAGGGTGTAAACGAATTATCTAGATACATGACATTGCTTTGCAGACAGAAAAGATGGGGTGAAGCTGGGGAACTGCTAAGAATAGTCCTAGATAGAGGCATCGTGTTCGATTCTTCTTGTTGCAGATCGTTGGTAATGAATTACTGCTGCTGTGGACAAGTTGACAATGCACTGTCGTTGCATGATAAGTTGGAGATGGTTTTGGATTCAGCAGCATATAATCAGCTTCTTCGCACACTGTTTGGTGAAAAGAGGGTTGAGGAAGCGGAGAGAGTGTTTGATTACATGAGAAAGAAAAATGTGCTAACCACGGCGAGCTTCATGGTGATGATCAGTGGTCTCTCTACTGAGAAGGAGATGAGAAAGGCTATAAAAGTACATGATGAGATGCTGAAGTTGGGACTGAAACCAAGTCCGAAAACTTACAGAAGTTTGATATCCATCTTCAGGTGACGCGAATAGTTTCAGACAATGATGCAAGATAAGTCTTGGTTTATGGCATTTTATTTGGTTTTCCTTTCGAATACGAGGTTTATGAAGTTTCTGAAGTTTCGAATCTGCATAAAAACGAGAGTTTCTAAACCACTTGATCACAGATGTTCGATGATTCACAGGTATATGCATCAGCTCAATTCTTTCTGTTATGCCTTTGCCTTATGCCTCTGAAATAGCTCACCCGTGATGTCCTGTTTTCCTTCTTTGAAGCAACTCTTTCTGGTAATTCAACAGCTGATCCAAATAGATATCCTTGGAGATGGGCAGCTGTGTCTCTTGGCTCTTTCTGAATCTGTATGTCAGCATATTCAAATTTGTCATTTAGTCTTTCTGAATCTGTATGCTGCATTTTTTGCTTATTCTTCTATAGAAGCCAAAGGGCACATTATAAGAACAAATCTCCTGTGTGGAGCCTATATTGGAGGATTTAAGGTTGAAGAAAGAACAAAGGATCAAAGAGTTTTCACAATTGCAGTCCCAAATTATTGGCATCTGTGCTGAAATAGCAGGAAATCATCAGTACATCAATAATACAGAGCCACAAGTTGATGAGCTTGATTTAACAACCAAGCGCTTAGGAGAACTTAAATTGCACCTTGAATAGCTTAAGAAGGAGAAGGTAACTCTATAATTTGGTTTTATTTCTTCCTTTAAGAGCTGTTCAACTTTGATATTAACCTTGTTGATCCTAATTCCCCAACATGTTTTGTCTTTCAGGGTCTTGATTTCCTTTAGCAAGCGAGCGAGTTAGGAAGCAAGGTCGATGTCGAGTGAGCGAGGCCGAGCGAGGGAGCGAGGGAGGCCGAGCAAGCGAGCGGTGGCGGTTTCGGATCTAAGAGAGGCGGTGTTTGGTGGCGAGAGCGAGCGAGCGCCAGAGGCGGTCGCTAGATCCGTGTTCTTCATTTGAAGCAAGGTCGAGATCTATGGCGACATCGTCGCCTTCTCCCTCTCCCGCTGCAGATTCTTTGTGTTCCTCATTCTATGTCGCTCGATTAGATATGGTTTCGTGCGTTGCCTGAATTATTGTAGCGGATATATTGCCGTGGACATATACAACATACTCAAAAGTCTAAATGGTTGCTTGCATCGAGCGAAAAGAAAGGTGTTTGTATTCTCAATCTTTCTTATTAGGAGTGTTTTGACTATTTTCTAAACAAAAGGAAATAGTATAGGCAGAGCTTTTGTGATTAAACAAAAGAAAATGTAGTAACGAAAATAACTTATTTTATTCGTGCCTCAATAGATCATGTTGAGCAATAATCTATTGAGCAAAAATATAATCTATTGTTGTGCAATAATCTATTGAGAAAAAATAAGATCATTTTGAATACAATTTCACAAGTCTCAATTGTTGTGCAAATATAATCTATTGTTGAGCAAAAATAAGATCACGTTGAGCAAATTTCCACCAATCTCCCATGTTGTGCAAACATAGTCTATTGATGAGCAAAAATAAGACCATGTTGTGCAATAATCTATTGAGCAACTATAAAATAAAATTGAGAACAAATAAGATCATGTTGAGCACAATTTCACAAGTCTAAATAGTTGTGCAAAAATAATCTATTGTTGAGCAAAAATAAGATCACGTTGAGCAAATTTTTACCAATCTCCCATGTTGTGCAAACATAGTCTATTGATGAGCAAAAATAAGACCATGTTGTGCAATAATCTATTGAGCAACTATAAAATAATATTGAGAAAAAATAAGATCATGTTGAGCACAATTTCACAAGTCTAAATAGTTGTGCAAAAATAATATATTGTTGAGCAAAAATAAGATCACGTTGAGCAAATTTTTACCAATCTCCCATGTTGTGCAAACATAGTCCATTGATGAGCAAAAATAAGACCATGTTGAGCATAATTTCAAACGTCTCAATTGTTGTGCAAATATAATCTATTTTTGAGCAAAAATAAGATCACGATGAGCAAATTTCCATCAATCCCCCATATTATGCAATTATAGTCTATTGATGAGCAAAAATAAGACCATGTTGTGCAATAATCTATTGAGCAAGTATAAAATAATATTAAGAAAAAAATAAGATCATGTTGAGCACAATTTCATAAGTCTTAATTATTATGCAAATATAATCTATTATTGAGCAAAAATAAGATCATGTTGAGCAAATTTCCACCAATCCCCCATGTTATGCAATTATTGTCTATTGATGACAAAAAATAAGAGTATGTTGTGCAATAATCTATTAAAAAAGTATAAAATTATATTTACAAAAAATAAGATCATGTTGAGACACAATTTCACAAGTCTCGAATGTTGTGCAAAAATAAAGTATTAATGAGCAAAAATAAGAGCATGTTGTGCAATAATTTATTGAGAAAGTATGAAATTATATTGAGAGAAAATAAGATCATGTTGAAAACAAATTCACAAGCCTCGATTGTTTTGCAAAAATAACCTATAGTTGAGCAAAAATAAGATGATGTTGAGCAAAATTTCACCAATCCCCCATGTTGTGCAATTATTATCTATTGATGAGCAAAAATAAGACCATGTTGTGCAATAATCTATTAAAAAAGTATAAAATTATATTTACAAAAAATAAGATCATGTTGAGACACAATTTAACAAGTCTCGAATGTTGTGCAAAAATAAAGTATTGATGAGAAAAAATAAGAGCATGTTGTGCAATAATTTATTGAGAAATTATGAAATTATATTGAGAGAAAATAAGATCTTTTGAGCAAAAATAAGATGATGTTGAGCAAATTTTCACCAATCCCCCATGTTGTGCAATTTTACTCTATTGATGAGCAAAAATAAGACCGTGTTGTGCAATAATCTATTAAAAAAGTATAAAATTATATTTACAAAAAATAAGATCATGTTGAGACACAATTTCACAAGTCTCGATTGTTGTGCAAAAATAAAAAATTGTTGAGCAAAAATAAGAGCATGTTGAGCAAAAATTCCATTAATTCCCCATGTTCTACAATCATAGTCTATTGAGTGCAATTTCACAACTCTTCGATTATTGTGCAAATATAATCTATTATTGAGCAAAAATAAGACAATGTTGTGCAACATAACACTTCAAAATAGAAAAATACAAGGCTAGTGTCACCACTACTTCTAACTAATATCAATGTCAGCACTACTTTGAGACTTACCACCTAGTGTCACCACATAAACTTCAATAACAGAAAAACGTCACCACATACACTTCAATATCAGAAAACACAAGGCTAGTGTCACCACTACTTATAACTAATATCAGTGTCAGCACTACTTTGGGCCTTAACCACCTAGTGTCACCACATACACTTCAAAATCAAAAAATACAAGGCTAGTGTCACCACTACTTGTAACTAATATCAGTGTCAGCACTACTTTGAGACTTAACCACCTAGTGTCACCACATAAACTTCAATAAAATTGAGCATCCGTTTGATCCAATTCAACACCCAATTAAACGAGAAAACCCTAAATTGATCATCCGTTTGATCAATTCATTCAAATACAGTCTACTGTCAGCATGATCATACTAAATTGATCATCCATTTGATCCAATTCACTAATCATTAAGCGAGAGATTGAGAAAACCATAAATTCTCACCTGAGCAGCCACAGGGATAGTTGATTCCTTGCCCCCTTCTTTACATCCTTTGCACAATTCCCTCCTTTCAATTGCATTGTACCTGCATCATCATCACCCCAAGCCTAAAACATATAGAAAAGAGGCTATGGTAAATATATAAGATTTACAAATCAACACACATTATCCTGAATATATAAGAATTTCTACAACACAAGTCATTCCAGAAATGAATTTTCAGTAATGAAAAGCACAAAGAACTGACCAAGTAACATCCTAATTTTCCAAATTCCTCATTTCAAATCGATGCTCCAGAAAACCTTAATGATCTTAGCCTTCTAATCTCTTCAAACCTTCATCTAATCCTTTCCTAATCAACTTAGCAAAATGACAGCTACATTCCCATAAAATCCTCTAGTTCTATCCTTCCTGATGTGAAATGGAGCAAAAGAACAAAGGAACGAAATGAAATTCATGAAAATCTCAGAGGCGAAAGTACCTGGTATGGTGATGTTCGGGTAAAATTCGGTAATGAAATTCATGAAAGTCTAGTTTTTTTTTATTTTTGTTATTTTTTTTACATTTTGTCGTGCAAATATAAGAGTACGATGTGCAAATATAATCGTATGTTGTGCAAATATAATATTTTATTGTGCAAAAATAAAAATAAAAATATAGATTATGGATCACATAATAAAATATAAATAGTTTTTTTCATTCTCATATTTATGGGTTAATTTTTGTAATTTTACAAAAATTGCTTCTTCTACCTTCCTGCTTCCTCTGTACAATCCCTGAACACACCCTCGCTCCAGCCGCTCCTCGATCCCTCGCTTCGGCCGGTCGACCTCGCTTGCTCGCTCGGCCTCGACTTTGCTCGCTCCGGCCGCTCGCTCGATCTCGCTGAAGCACAGATCCAGCCATGGAGAGATGCGCCCGGCGAGAGAGATTCGGCGAGGCAAGAGAGAGATCCGGCGAGAGACACAGACGAGGCAAGCCGGAGATCTGAAAACGGAGATCCGGCTTCGATTTTGCAATTGATGAGGAGGTTGGCGCCGCTCATCCTCAAACACAATCACAACCATGTAGAGATGGATCGATTTCGAGATCTGAAGCCGAATCGATTTCGAGATCTCGGATCTAGAATCGGAGGTGGCATCGGATCTCGGCGGTTATGGAGAAGCAACAGATGCGGCCGGCGACGTCGAAGCTTCTAGATCCGGCTGTCATAGCTGGCGCATCTCCGCCTGCCGGAATCTGGTCGGCTTGTTAATCAACAATGGCGGATTGGAGAGAACAGCGAGGAATCACCGAGTCCGCCTTTTGAGATCGGATTGGAGAGAACAACGAGGAAGATCTGAAATTGTCCGTTGAATCCTTTGCAATACAACCAGAGATGCACGATGGAGATCGGAGGAGAAGAAGGATGAAATAGATATGAGGGAAAGGAATAGAAGAAAGACAGAGATGCACGAGAGGGAAAGGAAGAGAACTACGATGAAATAGATATGATTGAATTAGTATATATAGTGGATAGATTTCCAATTTGTCCAAAAAGTTGGACAATTTACCAATTTGTCCATAAAAAGTGCTTGTTTGGCAAATTTTTTCTTAATAATATCTAGACATGCCCTCGATCTTCCCACCTAGTGGCAAGCAGATGGACCCATTACAAGATACAAGTAGCTATACGCTCTGGCACATTTTAAATTGTGATTTTGTGCAATATTATCCTTCAGTTTCTGCACAATGTTTCATCAGGTGATCCATTTCTTTGCACACACATGTAATGTGCGTATCTTTTGGACCTTTCAGTGCATTATGGAAGCAAAATTTATTGTACTTCCTCTAAGAGAAACTGGAAAAGGCATCAGCAGCAGTAACATATGTTTAAACCAATTATATGACAGATTCTAAATGTGGATATGCTATAAACATATAAATGTGCTGATGCTAATAGGATAAAACACCAGCAAACATCTTAATTCTTAAAATAACTTTGATTTGTTGTTGTGCCACTGCCAAGTATATATTATATATTACAATCTATAATGCACCAATATCTATCTTTCTCCCCTCTTTCGAAATCAGTTCTCTTCACCAATTCATCTATAGCATTCAATTCTTTCCCGAAGAAAAGTAGCAGCACCGGCGTTACTAGGCTGCCCCAAACCGATGCGAGAATCCCATTCGAGATCAAGCCTCCATCAGCCTTCTCATCATTGCCATCTATACTCCTTGTGCCTTTTGGAGCATCAGCAGCGCCCCCATGTTGAGTTTCCTTGACAGATTGGTTCCCAATGTCCTGAGCAACATGTTGCTTGTCCAGCGAAAAAAGCGGGGATGTTGCCGAAGGACGTTTCATTGTGCACATGGCCTCGGTGTGACCAAAGCATTTGCAATGTGAGCAACTCCACGGAAGCCATTCGAATATGACCTTCTACAACACCTCATCTCCATGGGCATTAACAAGCTTGACATGTGACCGTATGATGTAGAAAGTATCAGCAACACCTCATACACTGTATGATGTAGAAAGTATCAGCAAACAGGTATGCTCATGGTGCAAACAGAACCAAGTTAAGACAGTTGAATGAATCATGAATATATGCATAAATTAACACAGAAAGCAACAAACAGAAGGGTGTGTGATCAATTTAACCAACCAATAGGGGAAGATGGTGAACTAGAGGGAGAAGGCCGGATCAATCGTCACCGAGAGAGATATGAGATTGAAGCAACAGTAGAGTAGTGGACGAAGAAGAAAAAAAGCATTCAATTTGAAATATGAAAAAGAAAACATATGTTCCTCTTATGTGTTCAGCTCCTTATGAGTAATGGTACAACTAGCCCAGTTGGTTCATAGTTCATACTATTGATTTGGGGGCGTGTTTGGCAAACATACATTTGCCTAATAAATCATTAAAAGTCAGTATCTTACCACTCTATCAGTTACCTTGGTTCTACCTTATCTAACACCATGCATTACTAACATGCTTTATATGGTTCAAGTTCTTATGCAAGAAAAATCCAAAGTTCAGTTAGTATGCAGTAATACTGTATGACTAAATCATTAACCCTGAAGCAAGAGCTAGTTAGCATTATTTGTTTGCACTTATAGCTTTTTGTCTATGTTGAATTCCTTAATGATTGAAATTGAAATCAATAAAAATCAAACTTTCGCATCTTTCAACTATGGCCTGTGCCAATACTCTATTTCTTGTCATTCACTTGAGTTCTTGACAAATTTTGGAGGCCTAATCGCACATCGTGCAAATCGAATTTTCAGGCACGCAAAAATGGAGAATTGCATAAATTTAAGCGAAGAAAACAAAAAGAGAAAATAAACATTACAGAAACAAGGTAATGCTTGCTCAGCAGTTTATGTGCTTTATCAAGAAACAATTTACGAACAAATAATGACTCATCCTGCATATTACATTACAGAAACAAGGTATAACAGAAGTCAACCATTTGAGAGGTTCCAATAAGAATGCAAGAGAAAATAAACATGAAATAAGACGAGGCTCAATCAGAGGAGCAACCAGAACAAGAGGAACACCCACAGAGACGTTGGAAAATCAAACATTCACAATTCTAGACCAATCGAAACACTATAACAGTAAATATCAGATCACAATCATCAACAGAGGACGAATTAAAGTCACAAATCGACACAAGTTGTTTAGTCACTGCATGATTTGTAAAACTGGGAACTCCAGACAGAAGAGAAGGAAAGGAACCTGAAAAGAGGGATCTGAAGAGGAGGATGAGCAATTTAGCTATTGATTCATCACCACTCATTCCTTCTAAGCATACTTCCAACAACCATAAAACAAAACTTCCCAAGATCTAAGAATTCACATACACAGAAAGTCAAATGTGGAATCAAATTCAGGAGCAAGAGGTACAAAATGAATCAGCAAATCACATGGTGAAAACCATGTTCCTATCCTTGGATTCAGTGTATTTTTCTGATAGATTTAGTATCGTGTCAAAGATGTGCATATAAATTTAACAGTTTTATGTCCAAGCAGTATATAAAACGCGCATCTATGGTATTAGAAAGGCAGATGACATGATAAAGCATTAAGCTAAGGTAAGCTTAAGCTTGACTGCTTGACCAAGGCCAATTAAAGCATTAAGAATGTTTATGCAGCCAAAAGAAACAGAATGTCTAGAAACACATCATCTATCAAAGAAGAATATTCATAGATGCTAAACTGCTAGCCAACAAAGTCATTAGAACTCAAACCCTGTGCACATCCAAGGACTCAATTTCAAGCCAAAATCTATCAGATGTATGCTGAATTTCAAGCCTTTTTCCCTATGTTCTTGAATCTTAATCACATATGGCTAAGTATTAACTCTCAAAGTGTTTTCATATGAGATCTTAATCGCTTTTATGTCAAATTCCAATCCCACAGAAAACCAACAAAATCTTAAACAAAAAGAACTCAGAGACCAGTTAAGAAATTAGGCAAAACAACCAGTTCAGAAATCAATTTCGGCAATTCCATTTCGGCGATTCCATCCCAGCGAGGTGCTCAGGATCTGCACCTCCCTGTCGAACGGGAGACGACTAACCGACAAGCACATAAATAAAAAGCTTCACTTCTCCATAAAGGGTAAGAGAACTAACTCTATCAATCTACATATTCAACAACTAAAACTACAGACACCATTTACTAAACTTCAACTATGAGATAGCTCAATCTTTTTTACAGAAGCCAACAAGAAATGTATAGGTGAATACTTGAATTTTTACTAGCTAGCTTGAATCATAATTTATTCTTTTCTGTTGAACAAAGGTATGTTTATATATGTATTAGAACAAACAGAGGGGAGAGTCCCTGATCACTGCACAAATGCACAAATACACTATAATAATCACTGCAATACTACACAAATCATATATTCATAACCACTGTAAATCTGAAATGCAAATACACTGCACAAATCATTGAAATCAATTGACCAACACAATTAAATCTGAAATGCAAAGAATTGAAGGTCAGATTACAAGAAGAAGGTGAGGTTCGGTTTATACTTGGGTGAGACGAGCAGCGAGACAAAGCGAAGGAGAAGAGACTGGGCGAGAGCTGCGACTCACCGAGATAGGTCTAGTTCAGATCTATCGACGTTTACTCCAGCATCTGCAATTGAGAGATGAGAGATTAGAGCGGTGGCCGGAGGAGAGACTCGGTGAGATTAGAGCTTGAGATCGAGAACCACTTACCAGAGGAGGAAGTAGACGACAATCATAACCCATCCGAGCTCGAGATCGCAAAATCGCAAAATCAAACCTGTTGCTAGACGTGCTACTGTTGTGGTTGCTACTTGCTACTGCAGCTACTGGTGCCGCTGTAGCTACTCGACAGGCACCCTCTGATGTCGCTCTTGTTCGGTTTCGGCCTCCACCACTCCTTCTCGGCGCTCTTCGCAGCCATGGCCGCCACCGACGTCGCTCCGGCCTTCAAGTTTCCGGTGGAGATCAGCAGCAGCAAGCGGCGTCATCAGAAAGCGCCGGAGAGCTTCTCCCGCTCCTGGTGGAGCTGAGCCTGCGTCGGGTTGGATCCGAGGGATCGAAGGAGATCGAGAGAGCATGAGAGAGGAGAGAGATAGGGTTCACCAAATTAGGTCAAATTTTCTATATATAGTGGACATTTTGCTAATTTGTCCAAAAAGGTGGACAATTTCCCAATTTGTCCAAATAAAGTGCCCGTTTTACAAATTTTTTCTTTAAAAAAAGGGAATCTTGATTTGCTATATGCATTAAAAGCACAATAAATACAAGAGGATTTCATGCATAGAGTGACAAGGAGAATAATTCATACATTTGTGCTATCTTTTTTCCATGTTGCTCCAAGGATCATAATCATTCATGTAGGTTCCCCACCAAGTGTTAAACACACGCCGTTTGACAATGGTAGCTCCCTGAAGACATCAAGTGTTGGGTTATGTTGCTAAAAAAAAGTGTTGGGTTATGAGGTTAAATGGAAAAAGATCGACCAACAATAATGGGAATCATATTTATGCATATTCAAGCATTCGATGCATAAACCCTTGGCAAAAAAAGTGGTCAAAATGCAACTGAAATAAATTCAATTTGCGCATATTCAAATAAGTGTTTTCCAAAGAAGCAAAAATCAATCAAAATTATACTCATTTGTGAATAAAACAAATAGATTAAGAGCAATTATGAATGCAAATAGAGAAATAAAATAGATTAAGAAGGGATTAGGCCGAAGCCGATCTCAACCCACAGTTTGAATTTAGCAGAGATAAACATGTACAATATTTATTCCTTAACAAAATAACCCTGAATCAAGCCAAGCGGAAAAGAAGATGATCGAACTACAATGCACCACTAATTTCAGAATGATTCTAGTCAAACTCAGTGACAAGCTTGTATCGCCTTAAAGATTAGCTATAGTTCATCAAACGTGAGAATGCCTACTTGCGGAATGTTTGAAACTTGAAGGCACTGTGGATGTGCTATATATAAGATGCAATCTTATATTATACGGAGTATAAATCATGTACACCATGCTTGTAGAAATTCCCACATACTGAGATACAAAAGATATAAAAAATGCCACTTCCAACTATTTTATTTTAGCTCATTTAACATTTCTTAATTCACTATTGTGGAAAGTCCTAACTTGGAGCATGGTCACTTGAGTAGATAGGGTTGTTGTTTGTGCCTACAGAGTCTGAACCTTCCTCTCCAGCTCACCAGTGTATCGTGTTTTCCTTTCCTTAGAACGCGCTGCTGATTGTCTATTTGCATGAATTCTATAACTCAATGGAGAATAAATTTTCAATTTAGGACACATTCTGGTATGTATAAAGTATATACCTGAACGTCTGAACATCAGTAAACCAAACAACAGATAAAATCTCCTATAAACAATGCCCAAATTCAACTTTGATATATCCTTCGCAATTTGCAAATACTTACATGTGGAACAGTTTCAGATTAATCCATAGATAGTTTTGTAGCTTTAATAAGCATTCAAATTCAAAGGGCAACAAATACTACAAATCAACCAACCTTTAGGAAAAAAAAACATTAGGAAAATCTCAATCATCCGGCACTAAATAGACCCCAAGTTAAACCAAAATGTTGTTTCATCAGACCAATCAAATGAAACAATAGCAAATCGCAAGTGAACTACAATAATGCAATACATATAGGGTTTGACCCAGTATCACCTAATAGATGTTATTTTGCTCAAATTCAACAAACCATAGATAAAAGCACTATCGTGTATACAGTAAATAGATTAACTATCAAAATTACATCAACTGCTCTTTTGTACTTCACCTCTCATTCCCAGTTAAATAGCACCAAACAATCAATTTCAATAAGATCATTTACTTAACAAAAGGGGGAAAAGTGAATAGTTTCAACTTACATCTTACATCTTAGCATCTTGTCATGGTAACACATTACTATCACAACAAAAATATTCTCCTGATTGTCCAGCCTAGGCTGGGAGATAAGACTTAAGAGAGCAAATAATATGGGCAATCGCATTTCCCTAGTGATATGTCCAAAGGACTAAGATAGATGGTATAATCAGAAATATTGAAACATTTTACAAATACATGGTTGAGGTAGAGACATCAAAGTGAGACAAAGAGTCGCTCTATTAGCTGATCAGCTTAGCCTATAAATTCCCTTCCTCGTAAGCAACTTCAACTTAATTGATTCAAGTTCAATTCTTTAATTACGTGGGTTTAGAGGTTGAAGGCATGTAAAGTAAATAGAAAGTAGTGAAAATATTAAGAGAAAGTGGTAAATCATTTGACATTAGATTTGTGTCTAACTCACGATTTTGCTTGAGACTGAAATGCAAAATATCACAGTAAAAGGTTAGCATTAACAAAAGGCTTGGCAAGGCAGAGATATTCCAATAAATCAACAGCGGTAACATTTTACTTCTCAAGAACATATTTAAAGTAAAATAATTACACAAGAACGGGTAGTTATACCTCTTTCCTCCCAGTCATAAGAGGCTTGCTAGAATATAGTTCACCAAGGATACATCCAGTGCTCCACAAGTCAACGTTAAATGAGTAGCGTGTCGCAAAGAATCTTTCAACCCAAAAAATTGTGCAACTTGAATTTGAAAATAACCCCAATCCACAACAAACTGAATTGCCCAATTGAGAAGGATATGGTCCTATCACAAGGGGATAGACGGATAGTGTGTTTGTGAGTGCACTTTCCCATGCCTCGGTCCCTGAAAAACACAAAACCATTAAGGCCCGGATAGATTCTGCCATTTTTAACATGCTAGATATCACATTCTAATGTATATATTTACTTTACACAATGTTTTTGTTTCAAGAATTAAGAGAGATATACTTTACACAATTTCAAACACCAATTAATTTTCTAACAGGACAAGTATTTGTTCAAATAAACTGACATATTATGCCGTTTTAAACATGGAAAATATCAGATTTCTAACAGGACAATAGACGATATACTTTAGACAATTTCAAACAACAATTAATTTTCAAACTTCCCTAGCAAAGTATAGATTCTGCATAGACAACTTATAGCAGTTTCCTTAAACATTTCATTGGGGCATTTAATCAAACACATGGCGGGCACCCTCTAAGAGCATCCACAGCAAACGCACAAATCAAAAGAAAACCCTTCTTAATTCAAGCAGTCAAATTCATTCAAGCTTCAAAACAATAGGTATGACATCAATCAAATTAGGACCATGAGAGAAATTGCCCACCTAGTCACCTGGAAGATAGTCATCATTGGCGGAATGTCTCTCGTGAGAAAGCCACTCGGCTATAAAACACAGAGTGAAAAAGATGAGACGACATAGATGAAAGTGAAAAATGAAATTACGAAGAGAAAAGAGACGTTGCTCACCTGGAAGATCCTCTTCAATGCCGGCAACACACAACACACAGCACAACACCCTAATTTGAAAATCTCTCAACCTAAAATAAACTCATTCGGATCAACGATTTCCCTAAAACTCACTTGAATTCAAAGGTGAGCGTAGGAGGGGCATCGAGGCATTCTAGAATCTTCGTTTCGTTGTCGCAAATGCCCTTTTTTTTTAGTTCCTTTGATCTCTGAAAGCACTTTGGATTCAATTCCGTCGTTTGAATCTCCGGCACTGGCACCGGTCTGATCAAGTATCGCCTCTCGGAACCAGGTAAGCCGACGATATCTAGAGGCCTCCCGACGCAGATGATAGCGCCACCGACGGTGGATCTCAGGCCCATTCGAATCTGGAGGACGCCTCCGATTGTGGCGCTGGCGATAATACTGTTCCAAGGATCCTCCTTTGGCGGAGGTAAACTATGGCACAGTCGGCGGCGAAGAAGAGGCTGCTCCAAACGGCCCATCTTCCACCGATGTTCACGACGTGTATTCTGACAGTTTGGAGACCACCGAAGATGTGCTCGCCCCTGGGGTGGGAAGCAACAGGGCGTTCTCGTCGGGGACTTGCTTGCTTCCTGTCTTTCTTCGCTGGCGACAAATCTCCCATCGTTAGAACGTGGAGGATTCCAAAGGAAGAGAACAGAAGGAGAGGCGTATAAAATCAAGAAAAGGTAGATCGTGGGTGAGAGAGCCGCAAAAAGAAATAGAAGAGAAGGGCAAAAAAAGGAAAGAATAAAAATCATATAAGGCTCCACGTGGATAGCTTGAGAAGGCTTGAAAGGATAAAACTTTAAGTTCTAGGGAGATCCCTTTAGTCATTGGATTCTACAAGAGTTTAGGTTGTGTAACTCTCTCACACACATAATGGAAGACAAGAGTGGGTGCTATGGACCTTGGATGGATGCTCCTCGACGACGGCGGAATTCTAAAACGAAAACCAAGGTCGTCGGAAGTAGGGCGGGTATCGGTGACAGGACCGAAAAACAGAAAATCACCCCCCGTAACAGGTTTGAAAACTTGGAAGTGGAAGTAGAGATCATGGAGGATCATGGACAGGAAGGTGCGAATATTCAGGATCGTGAAGATAGGGCCAGGAAAGGAAAGGATGTGATGATGCAAGTCAATGAGAAGGAAACCACGACCATGGTGAGCGAGAAGGATGGGATTGAAAATCGGGGGTTTACCGTTACTTTCACTGCTGGTGCTAAGGACAAGTCAGAGAGGCCGGGTAAGGCTAGTGGTAGAATGGGCTTCAATCGAAAGAATGGGCCGACTAATAATGGGCTGAATGGGAGCAGTAGTTTACGCCCAATTAAACGACGTAGGTGTGAGGAGCCCGTGAGAATTTGGAAGGAGAAAAGCAATTCGGTTTACGGCTTGGAGAAGGCGGCCGAAAGAGAAGTTGCGCCTGATCTCATTACCGAGGATAGAAGTTCAGCAGGGGCAGGCCAGGGAGGAGTTGGAAGCACAGAGATGATCAGTACGAAGGAAATAGCGCAGATGGAAGCGGTTAGCAAGGTTGATTATGTGATGGAACCTCCTGTTACTGCCAGTGAAGAGGGCTTGATGTGGAGTGACAACACCGGGGGCGATAGATGTCGATCTTGACTCGACTTTCTTGACCACCCCATCCTATCGAACTGCATCTTGTGGAATTGCTGCAGAGTCGGTAGCGACGGGTTCTGTAGAGCGGTTAAATACGTGAGTCGTCATCATAAGGTTGATATATTCGTTGTCTTTGAGCCCAAAATCTCTAGGGATAGGGCGAGAGAGGTGTGGGAACATCATGGTTTTCATAATCGGGAGATCGTGGACGCTGATGGCTTCTGAGGGGGCGTGTGGCTCTTCTGGAACGATGATAGGATAGAGGTGGCGATTGTTCGACGGCATGAGCATTTTATCATTGTTGAGGTTTCGATTGGTCCTAAGAATTTTGTGATTGTTGTGGCTTATGCCCCTCCTAATGAGCTCGAGCGGCGTCAATTCTGGGAAGACTTGGATGATGCCACCTCTGAGCAGCATGGTTCTTTATTTGTAGGGGGAGATTTTAATTGTGTTCTTCACCCTTGGGAAATGAATTCTGTTAATGGCGGGTTATCTCCGGATACGGAAAGGTTCAGTACCTTGTCTAATAATGCTGATCTTATTGATTTGGGTTTCTCGGGGCTGACCTTTACTTGGGGTAGAGGGCGTACCTCGGAGACGTTTAGAGCCAACAAGATTGATAGAGTGTTTGCTTACTCTACTGGCCGTCTTCAGTGGCCGGAGGCAATTGTCAAACACCTGTCGAAATTTGGTTCCGATCACTGCCCTATCCTCCTCGAGTTGAGTCCCGCTTGGAGATTTAGGAAGAATCGACCTCCTTTCCATTTTCAAGCGGCGTGGACTACTCATCCTCAATTTCGGGAATTGGTTCAGTAATTATGGGATAGGTATGTTCCTGCTCCTACTGCTCTTTGTAACTTTCGGTCGACTCTGCAAAATTGGAATAGAGATACGTTTGGTGATATCTTGGTGAGGAATGAGTCACTTGAACGTCATCTTAGGGAGATTCAAGAAAAGCTTGCTAACCGGGTGACCGAGGAGCTGCTCAAGTGTGAGGAGGAGACCCAATTTGAGCTTGCTAGAACCCTTGAGCAGGAGGAACTTCTTTGGTTCCAAAAGTCGAGGGAACAGTGGCTTTGTTCGGGTGATCGAAACACTACTTTTTTTCACCTGTCGACTATCGTTCGCCGGAGGAAGAACAGAATTGAGATCCTGGAAGGGAGGAATGGTGAAGAGATCTCTGACAGTGCAGCTATTGAACAGGAAGTGTTGGCTTTCTTCCAAAATCTGTACACCATCCCTAATGAAGAGATGACGCAGCAAGGTGGCTTTTCGCCGATCTCTAGTGCTGATTGGGACGGGCTCACCCTACCTATATCGGATGATGAAATCAGCCGGGCCGTGAGAGAGATGGGATCTTCTAAAGCTTCCGGTGTGGACGGTTATCATGCGATGTTCTTCCATAAGTGTTGGGATATCGTCGGGCCTTCGGTTAAGGACTGCGTGCGGCATTTCTTGGAGTCCTCTGAGATGCCGGAGGGATTGAATGATACGCTGATTGTTTTGCTCGCCAAGGTGGCTAAGCCGGAGATGGTCGCTCAGTTCAGGCCTATAAGCCTTTGTAATGTGATTTATAAATCCATTACGAAAGTGCTGGTTAACAGGATGAGACCCATTCTCCCCTCTCTTATTAGTCCTATGCAGGGTAGCTTTTTGCCGGGTAGGCTAATCACGGACAATATTGTTGTGATGCAGGAACTTGTTCACTCTATGAGGAAGAAGAGAGGCTCTAGCGGATGGATGATTCTCAAGATTGATCTTGAGAAGTCTTACAACCGCGTAGGTGGGATTTTGTGATCGAGACTATGCGAGTTGCTGGATTCCCGGAGACTTGGTTGAAATGGATTGCCGCTTGCATTTCCACAGTTTCGACTAGAGTTTTGGTGAATGGTGAGATGACAGAGGAGTTCAAGCCTACGAGAGGCTTACGACAGGGAGATCCTATTTCCCCTTATCTTTTTCTTCTTTGTATAGAACGGCTTAGTCAAGCTATTTTCAGGGCGGTTGATAATGGAGATTGGGTGCCAGCTCGACTCACGAGGAATGGCCCAAACGTCTCCCATGTTTTATTTGCAGACAGTATAGTGCTTGTGGCGGAGGCGTCGGTTAATCAGCTTCGGGTGGTTCAAGGCATCTTGGATGACTTTTGCTCGGCTTCCGGACAAAGAGTGAGCATTGCATAATCGAAGGTCTTTGTCTCCCCCAACGTGAGGCCGGAGGTGGTGGCGGAGTTGAAAAGAGAATGCGGTTTTGAAGTGACGGATGACCTGGGTAGCTACTTGGGTATGCCAGTGCTTTACAAGCGTGTAAACAAGGACACCTTCGGCCCCTTGATCGATAAGATTGGCTCAAGGCTTGCGAATTGGAGAGGAAAATATCTAAGCCTTGCAGGGAGAATTACTCTTACTAAATCTGTCCTCTCTTCCATTATGGTGTATACTATGGCTTCGGTATTGTTGCCTGTGGATACTTGCACTAAAATTGACAAAATTTATAGGAGCTTCATATGGGGAGATAGCGAGGACGGATGACGGATGCACCTGGTCAGTTGGGAGGCGGTCTGTAGTCCGAAGCATCTCGACGGTGTTGGCATTCGTGCTATGAGGGACCTCAACCTTGCCACCACGGGGAAGCTTATGTGGAGGTTTCTGGTGAGTAAAGACGACGCTATGTGGAGTGACATCCTTCGGGCGAAATACACTAGATCGACGACAGCGGGGATCGCCGGGACGTCTCATGTGTGGTCTAGTATGCTCCAAAGCTCAAGTGTTGTAGTTGCCGCTGGGGTGCGTTGGATCATCGGAGATGGAGCTCTAGTCCGGTTTTGGACCGATCTTTGGCTTGGTGACCACGCTCTCCGTGAAGTGGCGCGATCGGGCTTAGAAGAGGAGGATATGCAGGTCTTATTGGCGAGACCATTGTGGCTCGGATTGGGAGGTATTACAACCCATCCTCTCTGCTACGACCTTGATGAAGTTGGAGGCTATTGGCGTTGATGAAGGAGGAGGTGAGATCGACAGAATCAGCTTGAAGGCCACTCCAGATGGTAACTACTCCATCAGATTTGCGTATGATTTGATTCGAGGGACGAGTGAGGTCTCCTTCAATGATGCTCATATCTATAAGCGCATTTGGGTGCTGAGAGTTCCGGAAAGAGTGAGATGCTTCGCCTGGCTAGTTGTGCGCGGTGCGATTCTCACCAACGAAGAGAGGTGCCGCCGTCATCTTGCTGTGAACCCAGACTGCAGTGCGTGCTCGGGTGCTTCAGAGTCTCTCCTCCACCTGTTCAGGGACTCTAGGGAGGTCAATGGCCTCTGGGTGAAATTAGGAAACCCAGATGCTACCTTCTTTGATGAACCTTTTGCAGCCTGGGTTCGAAGGAACTTGATGTGTTCGGACCTTTCCGGGACGGATACGGACTGGGCGAGCAGCTTTGCCACGGCCATCTGGTGGATTTGGAGATGGCGGAATGATCGTGTTTTCAATGGCAAGAAGTGCTCGGTTGATCAAGTGGTTTTTATTCGGATGAAAGTGATGGAGTACTCGCACGCTTGGTCGAATAATAATGGCAGTGCGGGCGCGAAGGAAGACCGCCGACTTGATATCGCATGGGAGAAGCCGCCGAAAGGCTGGGTGAAAGTTAAATCTGACGAATCGGTCTCGGCGGATGGGAGCGCTGGCGCTGGAGGGGTGGTCCGTGACGATAGGGGTCGATGGATAGCTGGTCCCACTCGCCATATTGGGTGTTGTACGATCCCCATTGCTGAACAGTGGGGCCTCTTAGATGGGCTCCGAGTGGCCTGGGAGAAGAGTCACCGTAAGGTTATTGTGGAAGTCGACTCGATGCTTGTTACGACGTTGATCAGGGGAGGAGTCGATGATTGTCACCCACTTTCGAGCCTGGTTCGCCAATGCCAGAGCTTTCTCGACCGAGTCTGGGATGTCCAGTTACGGCATGTCTATAGCGAAGCGAACTTTGTCGCCGACTCCCTTGCCGCCCTCTCTTTTTCGTTTCCGTTTGGTTTTCATTTATTAGCTAGTCCTCCGATAGAGGTTGACGCTATTGTGGACGAAGACGCCAGGGAAAGGGCTATTCCCCGTTTAGTTCGTGTGTAGCCCAGTCTTTCTTTTTATGCGATTGGGAGTCTCCTCCCACTCTTTCACCAAAAAAAAAATGGAAGATTTAGTTCCATCTTGACCCATCTTTTTCTCGTTTTAATTTCTTCCTCTTCTCCAAATTAAATCAATCTATTGGGCGATTCCATTTGTGAATCAAAGTTCACATTGGTCAAACAAGTATGAATAACACAAAATTAGCAGAAAGTACCTACCATGATATTCGTGTCGTTGAAAATTGAATCAAAGGAAAAATCCACAACAAAATTGCCATCTAAGTACTTGTTCTCTTCTCCTTGTGGAAATTGTTCGCCCCATAATAACACATCTATTATATCGTTCAAAATTTCAGAATGACTACAAAATATTTTACAATTATATCACCCATAAACCCAGTGTAAATCTTTTGCCCCAAGAATTCGTTCACAACCCCATCCTATAAAATTATTTTACCTTTAAATTACTATTAAATTTTTTTTAAATATATATTTAATTTTTACATGATTATTATAACATATTGAAAAAAATAAAAAAATCACTTTACAAAAATTTTAAAAAATCATACACTCCCTCTGTTTTGAAATATAAGTTCATCGACTTTTTGCACCTTTTCAAGAAGTTAAAAACTATACAAAATAATATTTTTTATTAATTTTTTTACATAGTCTTATATATATTACTAATAAGTATAGAGTTATGTAAAAAATTTAATAAAAAAATATTATTTTTTTATAGTTTTTAACTCCTAAAAAAGTGTATAAAAAGTCAATAGACTTATATTTCAAAACGGATGGAGTAGTAAATAACATTTTGGGAAATAACTTTTAAAAATGTTTCTATCTATTTTTAATTATTACAGTATAATTTTTATTAAGTGATTTTTTGAGATTTTTTTAAAAGATGTTATAATAAGCTTGTATAAGCTAAATATATAGTTTAAAAATTTGATAAATATTAATTTAAAAATAAAATAAATTTGTGGAATGGGGTTGTGGGACGGGCTTTTTGGGCAACTGCCATGAAGCACCGTGCTTAAATAAATAATACTCCCTCTGTATGAGTATAATTGATCACTTTTTTCATGTAATAAAATATTTGTCCCTTTGAACAACATTAATGATAAAAATTTCTAAGATTGCTAATTCATCTCATTAATTGTATTTGATTTCCAAGATACTCTATTAATAATCCAACTTCCCATACTATATTTTTTCATTGATCCATTTTTTTCCACATTATTTATATGCTAAAATTTTAGCTATTCTTCTTTCTATTTTTAGCTTTTTAAAATTGTGAAATTGGTCAAAAGACCAATTAAACCGATACGGAGGGAGTATATACTTTATCCGTCTTGAGAAAATTACCCCTGTTTAGATTGTGGGATTTTTAGGAAAGGAAGTGAGGGAAAAAATTGATATTTGGGTGGACAATTAAGGTCATTTAAAACTAGGGGGAATTTGTGAAATGTCCAAAAAATATGTCTTAATTAGAGAAATGTCCACATTTTGGGATAAATTGGTAAAATGTCCACCATTTAAACTCCGTCCCTTTGTTATACACTCTCTCTCCTACGCGCGCTCTCTCCGGCGATTCATGAATCCAGCTCTTCCATCCATCTTCCTCCAACTCCGGCGCATCGCCGCGCCGTCCCCGGCCACTTCATTCTCTATTGCCGTCGGAGATCTCCTCTGAGATCGTCGACATCGGCCCTCGCTGGATCTGAGAATCCGGAGCGAGCGAGGCCGAGCGAAGGAGCGAGGGAGGCCGAGCGAGCGAGCGGTGGCGGTGTGAAGATCCGGCCGGTATCTCTCCCTTCTGGACGGATCTGTTGTGCTCAGATCTGATGTTCCAATTCCAAGTGCTGCTGGTGATGTTCCGATCTCCCCTTGCTGCTGCTACCGCGGAGGAGTACTAGTTGCTACTGCTGCCTTGTGTCTCGAATCTAGGTAAGGCCGAATCCAGTTCCATCAGATCAACATCAAGCACGATTCCAGGCTCCAAGGCCTCATCAAGATGGCGGATCTGGTATTTTTCCCTTCACGAGTGACTAGAGTAAACTAGACTAGGGAAAGCGTTCTGCTATATGCTTAGGTACTGCTAGAAGCCTTATGTTCCTTCATGAAGAAACCGTGCCACACACTGTACACAGAGACATCAAAGCAAGTAACGTACTTTAAGATAAAGACTTTTCACCCAAAATAGGAGACTTTTAGGGATTTCGATTTGCAATTTCTGTTGGCTAGGGATTTTAGATTCCATCTTTGTTGATTGACCATATAATATTGCACAAAATATAGCATTTCTGAGAGTCCTTTTTCTTATGCTCAAAATGCAAATTATGTGTGTCTTAATGCATTGAAGACAAAAGAGAATGAGTGGGCTGCTGCTGATCAGATTTGCACAACTGTAGTTTAGAGTTGCACAACTGCAGTTTAGAGTTGCACAACCTTTAGACCATGAATTAAGCTAGTGCTGAATTTTTGTTCTCATGCCTTGACCATTGTATTTGAGTTTTAGGCGAATCAAGTCCCTCTTTAGTAGCATTACATATTTAGTTGCAGCTGACTGATAGTTTATTTCCACTGTCCTAGGTTGTCATGGTCCTCGACCCATCTGTATTATTTGGAATGGTTGATATTCATGATCAGCACAGAGACATGCAGCTGACTGATAGTTTATTCATGGATTTCTAGTCATGGATTTCTAGCAAACTTCTGTTTTTTTAAAACTAAAATTGATTTGTTTGGGTTGTGTAAGCCTCCTTTCCTGGTTGAGAATGCTTTTTTAATTATCAAACATGCTTGTATTTGTTTCTTGAAACTCAAAATTTGTTTATGCTAAGGGCATCAGTGATTTTGGGTTCATGGGTTTTGTTCAATGTTATCCATGTTTTTATTTTTTGTTGCTGTATTTTAGATGAAACTTGTATGCATACAGTCACATATAACCTGATTTGATGTCAAGTACAGAAAGGACATGAGAGGCCATCCCGTTCCTCTGATAGCACAGAGAATAGTGGTAATAAAAGGAAACGCCAGTCTCTGCCTCAAGCTGTCAACAATGCCCGGAATCCATGTGAGTAATTCTTTGCTCTATCTCGTTATCTTTGAACCTTATTTGATCCTCTTTTCATGTCAATGTAGTTTGAATGTACAACATAAACTTATATCCGTGGCCATGGCTCATCGTTCTCGAACATGGCCCCAACATCTTGTGCTTGAACCCGCTCATCAGAGCCAAGGTATACCTCCCGCCTTTTCTTTCTTTCTTTGGTGCTGACACAACTTTGGTTATACGGTCTACTAAGTGGGATCAACTAAAATTGATCCACTAATATATGTTATTTTCCTTTGTTTCTCTCGCGATTATGGGCCCCTACTAGGGTCTCCAATTGCTCATCCACCACCACCACAACCAACGCAGCAACGACTGTCGACAAATCGGAATTGGAGGCTAGAGAGATCAGAGACAAGTGTTCTACCTGGAATTGGAGTGACCATTCCATTTATTACTTCTTTCATGGCGAATCTAGTGAGGACCGCCCTGCTTTGCTTCCCGTTCATGGATTCGGGCTTCTATTCCTCACTGGCGCAGGTAATTTTAGTTTCCTGAATCGGAACTTCAATTAATATATTGATGACATTAGTTAGTATCCAGCGAACGAATTAGAGCCACTGTGTTGAGTCTTTGCCTTACATTGAGGGTTGTATTGATCCAAAATGGTGATTATGCGGCTTCTAAGCTCTAAAGTTGATATCTTTGAGGAGCTTAAATTTGTAGATATGAAGAGCTTAAAAATGTATGTTGTTCGTTATGCCAGAAGTGATAGCGGAGGATGATTCCATTGGAGAAGCTGCAGAAGCTGCGGGAGCTTAAAAATGTATGTTGTTCGTTATAGGGATTCACCAAGCGACTCAAAATCAGTAGCTTATCCCCTGAATCAACTGATCAAGTGATGTAAGTTTTCTTCTACTTGTATTGTTTGATAATGCAATTGAGTAATTACTGTGTTGTTTGTCAAATACCTTACTTGCTCAAGTAAAGATCAAAGCAATTGCCATTCATCATTTTTATTTTTCATGGTTATAAAACAATTCATGAGGCTGATGCTAGTGTTGTGCAAGTAAGCACTGTTTTGTAAACTTAATTGTTGGTCTTTTTTTAATACAATATAATATCATTTTGATATATATGCCTTACTGGTTGGACAACTTGGATTATAGTTTATGCAAATATAGTTTCACCATGATGCACCATGCCTTCGTTGGCTTAAATTGCTTAGTTCATATGACTCTTTCTATTTTGATGGTTACTATTCAGAGGATATGATTGAAACTCAGGTGTGGTTGCTGAGATATATTTGCATATTATGGTTTTGGATCTTGATTTGGCTCACATGATAGGTTAAATTTCTTAATTCATATGATTCTTTATATTAGTTCTGTCACCATGAACTTTTTAAGGGTAGGAACCTAATTATATAGATATTTAGTGCACTATTGACAGTACATACCTACGTAATTTTTTTCTCTTGCAAGATTAACTCTCGTTATGTATGCGTGTTCTACACAATCGGCCTTTAATGGTCACTTTGTTGTAATTTAGTATATTAATGATGGTTATATGCAATATAGCATATTTAAAGGGTAATGTGCCTTGTTTGTTAACTTCCCAGTACCTTAGCCTTCAAGTTCTAGTTCACAAGTCACAACATAATCACACAAGAAGGCACTTCTTCATATTTGGATGTTATTGTTACCTTTTTTTCGAACTTTTATGGCTAATGCAAGTGGGGCTCTTGAACGTTGATGGATACTTCGACTCCTTGTTATCATTCATAGGCAAGACCTTTGAAGAAGGATTTATCCCACCACCTGCTGACCGTCTCATCGTGTCTGCACCTAACGCTGAGGAATTGATCAAAAAGCTTGAGGTAACAAAAAAGAATCCTAAATTTGTTTGAACTAATCAACAAGGATCTTTCCTAATATGATTGTAAATCCATCTTATTTTTCTTAAACTGACCAGGAATACGTGCCCGAGTAATGATGAGATGTCTTCAAAATTGGTGTGGGAAGAGATTGAGAGGCCAAAGGTCCTTTTTTATGCACATATCACAGGAGTGAGATGTGTGTTTAATTATAAATATGTATCTGAACATATATCCTAGGGCGTTGAAGAAGTGCTGCTTGTGAGGAGATTTTTTTTTTGAAGTTTACTTAGGGCAGTAGAAAGACAATTAAAGAAGTTGGGATATGATTGACTGGTTGATACTTGATACATCTCTGAACATAGAGACGATGGCGATGACTGGTGGGAGATGAGCTCTGGCTAGTACACATTTCAGGACTTGGAAAAAATGCTTGATCTTGAGAGAGGGACAGGAGAGTGATTTATCCATGTCTTTTTTTCTTGTGTGTAAAAAATGATTGCTCAGGAAATCTGAGATCAATCAAAATGACCACTTTGTCACTTGATTATGTTCAATTCAATGAGTTCTCTCAAATAAAGATTCAGTCTTTTTCTCACTTTGGTTCATGAATTGTATCCTCTATTCACTTTGGCTCCTGCAAATTAACCTATCAAGGTACAGAGGCACTTGAACACTTAAGAAAATCAATACAGTTGGCTCCATAGGTCAAATAAGATAGATTTTAGCCATTTTAAAATTGCACATTTAGTCAAAATTGATTATGTTCAATTCAATGAGTTCTAAAATTGCACATTCAAACTAAAATTACACCTTTTTTTCCCGTGTTAGCACTTTTTGAATTTTTATATTGGTGTGGAAATATAAATTTATGTTGAGCAAATATAATATTGTGTTGTGCAAATAAGACCATGTTGTGCAATTATAGTCTATTGATGAGCAAAAATAAGACCATGTTGTGCAATAATCTATTAAGCAGCTATAAAATAATATTGAGAAAAAATAAGATCATGTTGAACACAATTTCACAAGTCTCAATTGTTGTGCAAATATAATCTATTGTTGAGCAAAAACAAGATCATGTTGAGCAAATTTCCACCAATTCCCCATGTTGTGCAATTATAGTCTATTGATGAGCAAAAATAAGACCATGTTGTGCAATAATCTATTGAACAACTATAAAATAATATTGAGAAAAAATAAGATCATTTTGAGCACAATTTCACAAGTCTCAATTCTTGTGCAAATATAATCTATTGTTGAGCAAAAATAAGATAATGTTGAGCAAATTTCCACCAATCCCCCATGTTGTGCAATTATAGTCTATTGATGAGCAAAAATAATACCATGTTGTGCAATAATCTATTGAGCAAGTATAAAATAATATTGAGGAAAAAAAAGCTCATGTTGAGCACAATTTCACAAGTCTCAATTGTTGTGCAAATATAATCTATTGTTGAGCAAAAATAAGATCATGTTGAGCAAATTTCCATCAATCCCCTATGTTGTGCAATTATAGTCTATTGATGAGCAAAAATAAGACCATGTTGTGCAATAATATATTGAGCAACTATAAAATAGTATTGAGAAGAAAAAAAAGCTCATGTTGAGCACATTTCACAAGTCTCAATTCTTGTGCAAATATAATATATTGTTGAGCAAAAATAAGATCATGTTGAGCAAATTTCCATCAATCCCCCATGTTGTGCAATTATAGTCTATTGATGAGCAAAAATAAGTCCATGTTGTGCAATAATCTATTGAGCAAGTATAAAATAATATTGATAAAAAAAAGCTCATATTGAGCACAATTTCAAAATCTCAATTGTTGTGCAAATATGATCTATTGTTGAGCAAAAATAAGATCATGTTGAGCAAATTTCCACCAATCCCCCATGTTGTGCAATTATAGTCTATTGATGAGCAAAAATAAGACTTGTCATTTTGTCGTGCAAATATAAGAGTACGTTGTGCAAATATAACCGTAAGTTGTGCAAATACTCCCTCTGTTCATTAAAACTTCTCATTTACTATTCATGCACGCTTTTTTAGAATGATAAAAACTATATGAAATATTAACATTTTCTAAAATTTGTTTTTATAAATTCATAATTAATAGTAACAAGTATGAAATTATTTAAAAAATATATTAAAAAAGTTAATATTTTATATAGTTTTTAACACCTCAAAAAGCGTGCATGAATAGTAAATCGTCAAGTTTTAATTAACGGAGGGAGTATAACATTTTGTTGTGCAAATCTCACTCCCTCGCTTACTCGCTTGCTCCGGTGCTCGCTCGACCTCGCTCCGGAGACCTCGCTCGCTCCCTCCGGCCGCTCGGCCTCCGCCTTCGCCTCCGGGCCTCCGCACCGATCTCACTCCCTCGCTTGCTCGCTCGCTCCGGCGCTCGCTCGACCTCGCTCCGGAGACCTCGCTCGCTCCCTCCGCCCGCTCGGCCTCCGCCTTCACCTCCGGCCTCCGCCTCAACAATGGATCCAAACTAGTCGATACGAGATCCAGATCGGCCTCCCTAGATCGTCGAAGATCCCCTTCCTCCTCTGAGATCCGAGATCCCGTCCAGATCCGTGTGTTCAGATCCCGTCGCATTCGGTGATTGCTCTCCTGTAGATCGAGATCGATCGAGGAGATCTCGGATCGAGGAGACCTCGGATTGTTGAATCTTTGTTGAACAGAATGTTGCATATCTGATTATCAGAGGCATGAAAACATTGCATCTTCGTATACGGTAGAAAAATACAACAGCGATGAGGAGGAATGATAGCTCTGAACAGGTAATTGCCTATATCTTTTCTTTTTCCCCTTCTATTTGCTTTCTTGCTGCATCTACACCATGTGCTTCATCTCAGAGTCTTGAAGCCTTGGTGAAGTAATCTGGGCAGCAGCGAAAGTGATTCATGTAGGGTCCGAGGCTCTCGTCGCCGAGCTGGAGGAGATAGTGTGAGGATTACAGCTGGCTAAGGAATGTGGTTTGCAAGCCGTGGTGATCGAGACGGACTGCTTACTGGCTGTGCACCAGCTCCAGAATCCAGTAGGGTACCGAGGAGCGATGGGAAGGCTTGTGCACAAGGTGAAGGTGATGGCTCGACATTTCCAAGTCTGTCGATGGAGCTTCATACGTCGGACCGACAACCAGGCCGCCCATTTCCTTGCAAACATGAAGCCAGACACTTACTTTTACATTAGTTCTGAAGATGATTTGGAATCCTGTTGGTCATCATAATGTAATTAGAACAGTAACAAGGAATATGAATATATGAGAGTTTGATACTTTTATGTTTAACATATTATTTTGTTTGTAAAAGTAACATTATAGAAGATCCAAGTTCGAAGATTCAAAAGTCTAAATGCATCAGTGATCACCTATCGATGATATAATGAAAGAGCAACCTAATGATTGAAAATGACAATAGTGCACATTAAGGTTATCTTGTTTAATAATCTATTGAGCAACTATAAAATAATATTGAGAAAAAATAAGATCATGTTGTGTAATAATCTATTGAGCAAGTATAAAATAATATTGAGGAAAAATAAGATCATTTCGAATACAATTTCACAAGTCTCAATTGTTGTGCAAATATAATCTATTGTTGAGCAAAAATAAGATCACGTTGAGCAAATTTCCACCAATGCCCCATGTTGTGCAATTATAGTCTATTGATGAGCAAAAATAAGACCATGTTGTGCAATAATCTATTGAGCAACTATAAAATAATATTAAGAAGAAAAAAAAGCTCATGTTGAGCACAATTTCACAAGTCTCAATTGTTGTGCAAATATAATCTATTGTTGATCAAAAATAAGATCATGTTGAGCAAATTTCCACCAATCCCTCATGTTGTGCAATTATAGTCTATTGATGAGCAAAAATAAGACCATGTTGTGCAATAATCTATTGAGCAACTATAAAATAATATTGAGAAAAAATAAGATCATTTTGAGCACAAAATTGCACATTTAAGTTCTAAAATTGCAAATTCAAACTAAAATTGCACTTTTTTTCCCATGTCAGCACTTTTTGAAATTTTATTTTGGTGTGCAAATATAATTTTACGCTAAGCAAATATAATACTGTGTTGTGCAAATATTAGTTTGTGTTGTGCAAATATTAGTTTATAAAATTGCACTTTTCAGTTTTATATTTAAGTTATGAAATTGCACTTTTCAATTTTATATTTGCACTTTTTTCAAACTAAAATTGCACATTTAAGTTCTAAAATTGCAAATTTAAACTAAAATTGCACCTTTTTCCCACGTCAGCACTTTTGAAATTTTATTTTGGTGTGCAAATATAAGTTTACGCTGAGCAAATATAATATTGTGTTGTGCAAATATAAGTTTATGTTGTGCAAATATCAATTTATAAAATTGCACTTTTCAGCTTTGTATTTAAGTTATAAAATTGCACTTTTCAGTTTTATATTTGCACTTTTTCAAACTAAAATTGCACATTTAAGTTATAAATTGCAGATTGAAACTAAAATTGCACTTTTTTCCACAATAGCCTATACGGGATTTGAATTCGTATCTTTGTGTTTGTACACAACGCTCTACAGATTTGAGCTAATAGGCTTCACAAAATAATAAAACAAGATGGGTGGACATTTATTACTAATATATATGTCATTTGACCAATTGCACTATAGGGTACAAAATAGGTAAAACCAAAGTAGCACAAGATGGGTGGATCTAGATGCAGCAACCACAGGCAAAATGAAGCATCTTTTGGCCACTTAAGCAATAGATGTGGGGGGAGAACTAGATGCCAAAGACTTGACATTGTGCTGCTCTTTTCTTCAGTTGAGTTAAATGTACAGTACAAATGTCCGCAAATAAAATAAGAAAACTGGACATAGTTAAACCAAAGTGTTTATTCTTCAAAGATAGAAAAGCAACAATAACAAACTATCCCCTAATTTTTATAATTATAGAATGTCAGCATCTTGCTTACAGACCTCAAATAGAAGAACACCTAAACGATAAATATCCAAAGCACAGGAACTTGGAGCACCTGCAATCTCCTCCGGACTAATATACCAACTCATCTCCATTAACAATAATTTTTTCATGGGAAAAGGCGGTTTTCTTTCTTCTGCCTCTTCAAAGTTCACACTATCTTTAGTCTCCGCTTCCCTCTCCTCGCTAAATGGTAGACAACCTTGGTTTGAGGTGGACTGCAAGCAACTACAGCTCGAGATAGGTTGGGAAGTGTTTTCTGTGAATAAATCAGGTTGACCTCCTTCAACTGGCTTGTCTCTCTTCAGAAAAATTTGTGGCAATGAGAGAGAATGAATGTTTACGAACAGGACAATGAACTCTAACACCATCTCTAGCAATTCAATGCAAGAGATAAACTTTTTTCCAGGGCTAATTTTGAATGTCAAGTTATACAAACCTGTCAGCACCTTTGCAGAGAAGTAGAAGTTTTCCTTCCTCATTTTGTACAACCATCGACATTCGCTTCCTATAGCTGCTAAATTCGATGACATTCAATAGTTTGTAACTTCTGCAACAGACAGGAAAAGGGGAAGGTGTTGATAAATGTAACTCCATAAAAAGGACTGGCCTTTCAACCTTTGTGCCAGAGAGAGGATCAAATTCGCGTACAGAGATGCTTATGTTGCTCCTTTCGTAGAACTCAAACCCGAGTTCTTTTGCTATTACCACAAATACTGCCTCATCAGGTGACTCAACTTCATACGACAAACTCCATCTTCCAGAGAATCGGATCCAGAACCCTTACATATTCTCGAATCTCGATAAATGAAAGGATGCCCATGGTGCTAGCATTAGTTAAGGTTCCATTCAAATATGTTCAAGCATCATAAGGTGACAAAAGATATTATGCTTGCCTTACTCATCTCCATGTTCAGTCAAATTTTCTTTTCATTGCAAACGAGATATTACAAACTGATGAGTTTTCTTTTCATGATACAGAAGGTGACAAAAGAAAGGTTTGTCGCATAATGGAATCAAATGTTTCACAACCTAAAATTCAATCAGCAAACACATTCTTATGCTAAAATCTAGTGGAGAAGCACCACTTGAAGCTTGCTCTTAGTTTTTGCAGAGTGTAGTGTCACATTATTATGTTAAAAGTTATCGATGCTCCCTGTTGCAGGGTTCGCCAGATATTTATCTTGCCTTACTCATCTCCATGTTCAGATTGAAACGCCTACCCAACCAAGGCTGCTAATAGGGTGCTGGCAGACAGAGCTTACATTGCTCAGGATGCAAATGATGTATACCCAAAGGACATTAAAGTCCTTGTCGGTGCTTCCATGAGCGATATGCCTATATGGGATTCGAACCCACATCTTTGTGCACGAGCACAATGCTCTCCCATTTGAGCTAATAGGCTAAAAGCGTTCGACTAAGATACTCAATAACTCCACAATCAAATGAATAGCAATCAGCCAACACATACAAACAAATTTTGAACAAATAAATAGCTCCAAAACAAAGGCATTCAGTGCAAACAGGATTCTTGCCAACATGACTTTGAGTGATAAATTATTATCAGTTTATTACTAAAAAATTCTGCAATGGAAGCAATTCAGCAATGGGTTTATTACTCCAAATAAATGCACAAAAATAATGAAGCAACAAGCTGTTAACTAATGTTATGCATAAGCACATTGAGATTGAGGATGAAGATGCCTCAAAAGTTGTATAAGCACACAGAGATTGAGCAATTCAACATGGCTTTAAAGATGCCTCAACAAGCTGTTAACTAATTATACATAAGCACATTGAGATTGAGCAATTCAGCAATGGGTTTGTTTCCCTCGTTAAAGCTGCCAAGAGATCAAGTTGTATATGCATAAGCACATTGAGATTAAGGATAAAGATGCCTCAAAAGTAAAGAGTGATATAAAGACTGTTAAGAAAATGTGACTGCCAACCAAGACACTAAATCAAAGGAATTGAACATTGTAGCCCCTGCTTTGTCTGTGAATGATGTGATCCATATACACGGTTCATGATCAAACACATCATCTGCTGTGCTGGCTGCGAGGGCTCTGAGCAAGAACAACATGAAAGGGTATTTTGCTGAACAGCAAGTGCAGAAGACATATATAAGCAGGCCGATATGAAGGAGAAAAGCTCCTGAACAACACTGATGAATTGAAGAGGGTGATAAAAAGAGCCATATACAGTGGGAAGTTGCCTCAGGTCGAAAATCAAACAAGCAGCGATCTGAAGAGGAGGATGAGCAATTTAGCTACTGATTCCAAAATTCCTCACAGAAGGAGCATTTCAATTAATTAAAGAAGTACCTTGAGAGTGCTGATTGGTGGCCGCTCGATGTTCTTCGACCTGAATTTCCGATTCACGAGATGAAAATCCATAGCCTTTAACCCTAATTTCATAGAAGAAGACGCGACAATGGCGATTGAAGATGCGGTTGGCGATGGAAGGAAAATGATCGAGGAGGATGGGCTTGATGCGGGAGATCAGGGAGTTAAGGCTCGACCCTGGATTTGAGTTCTCGGCGTCGTTCACGTCGTCACGCTGCGAAGTGTTGCTCCTCATCGGCGAAGACGACTGGGAATGAGGTGCGAGGACGAGCGAGAGGGCGAGGGCTTCAGGAAGACGGGATTTGAGAGATGTGAAGGCTGCCATGGCCGGCGACTCGAAGCTTCGCCTCCAGATCCGGTGAGGAGCGAGAGGGCGAGGACGAGAAAGACTGTGACATCAGTTTACAATTTGGGAAAGAGTATAAAAAGGGGACAGTTTTCCAATTTGTCCAAAAAGGTGGACAATTCACCAATTTGTCCAAAAAAAGTGCTTGTTTGGCAAATTTTTTCTTAAGACTACAACCAATTTCAGGGATTTTACCCTCTATTATGTACGTGCCTTGAAGCCCAATCTCAAAGTAATTGAACAACTTACCAGGGTGGGTTGCTACAGGCAAGCTCCTCCAATCCGCTGGCAACGCACCTGCGGTCTCAACTGACAACCAATAATCATCTACCTATGATGTGAACCCTCGAAAACCATAATTCAAACAATTGATCGAACAGAACATTAGTAATCTGCTTGTCAAATTGAGTTTTTTTTGATAAAGATTACATCGGACGGAAACAAGATTTGTCCAAGGGACCTCCAATAACTGACAGGGGACTTGTGCGATAGTCCAAATTTTTATCAGTTACCAATTTTATGAAGAAAAAACCAGTCATGAGTTGAACAAAAATAGGACCCATCCAGAGATCTTATTAAAATTAAAGTTATCCATTCAAGAGATATATCAATACCTTGAAAATGTAAATATATAGGTGAGATGCTAACACCTGATTACAAAAAATGAGACCAAACTAAAGGTCTCATGGACAAGGGGAACGTATACCCAAAAGGCTCCCTACACCAAAAAAACGATATACCCATCCATGTCTAACCCCCAGCACTCAATGTACTCTAACACTAACTCCAAACCTAACTATCTACCAAGAAGCCAAGCTTTCCATGTACGATCCGTGAGTGACTTGCACTTCCACTTCACGGAGATACGAGATTTATAATTTTCTATTATAATTCTAGCATAAACACTTGGGATGAAAGATTCATTACAAAATATGACATTGTTTCTCCCTATCAAAGTGAAATAAACAAGTGCTTCGAACGCCAACATCTTGGCTTGAAACTGTAGCTTCTTCCAATTCTTTGAGGGCTCATTAGCAAACCATTGAAGCCATTGCTCTATAGTTTGAAACTGACTGCTAATCCCCACCCAACTCATCACAAGCGAAAGAACTTCTTGCACAGCCGAGCAGCTGAACCAAAGGTGTGTCTCAGTTTCTTCCTCACACTTGCATAGGTCAGACTCAGCTGCGTGGTTGCCTTTCCAATGCTTCACCTTCTGGCCTGTTTGGAGTCAATTTCTAGCTGCCAACCACACAATAAAGGCCCATTTTCTACACTGAAGTTGGTTCCATAGAAGTTCTCCCCAATCAGTATTCTGGCCCTTACTACGGAGTAGCTCATAAGTCTTGGCACACGACAATATCCCAGTTGGGTTAAGCACTGGTCCGAGGTCAAGGGGATGCCCATCAGGACATAGGACACCCGCCGACTCAATTCTAGTGTCAAGAATGCTCTTCCAGATCAAAGAGTCATCCTCCTTAAGCTCAACATCCCAAATTTCAACACCTCTCAAATGATTGGCAGTGCACCAGCGATTCCAGATGCTTGAAGAATGAAGCGCCAGCTCTGAAATCAACTTGGCCTGCGCACTTTTGTTCCATGCTAGAATTTCTCTTATGTCCAAGCCTCCTTCAGCTAGAGGTTTGGTGACGCTAGCCCAGCACACGAGGTGTTTATGACCCTCATAACTTCCATTCCAAAGAAACCTGCTGCACATACTGTCGACCCTCTACACCACTCCTTTAGGAAAAATAAGAATCTGGCTCCAGAAGTTGTAGATCCCACCACAAACAGCTCGCACAAGTTGTAGATCCCACCACAAACAGCTCGCACAAGTTGTAATCTCCCGACATAATATAGCTTACGAGACGCCCATGACCGAATCTGATTCTCTATTTTATTATACAAGTCTCCATACTCATGGATCGCTACTCTTTTAGAGTGTAATGGAATGCCTAAGTACTTGATCGGCAAAGCACCTTTTAAGAACCCAAGCTGCTGAATAATGGTTTCTTCCATACGTTCAGTAACCCCTGGAAAGAAGACCGTATGCCTCTCCTTATTTGCCCTGAGCCCAGAGACAGCGAAGAACTTGTCTAAGCATCCCTTCAGAATACTGATTGACTCAATATCGACATGATAGAAGAGAAGAAGGTCGTCGGCAAAAGCTGAATGAGCAAGCTTTAAGCTTTTACATCTCGTATGAAACTTGAAGGATGGAGCAGCTTGTAAGACCCGGGGTCTTAAGAGGCGCCAGCCCATGCCACCTAGCCCTCTCAGGTCCGTTGTCCTCACTTGGAGCCTGAAAAGGAAGAGCTCTTGTGACATAGGTAGGGCTTGAATCACTTATAAATCACTCCCAACATCCTTATGATATCCGATGTGGGACGGGGGTGTTACAATCTCCCCCACTTAAAGCACTGACGACCCCGTCAGGCCCAAGGACTGTCCTCCGGGAGGAGCATACCCGAGCATACTGTCGGCGCACCTCCGAGCCCGGAGTCGGCTCTGATACCATCTGTAAGACCCGGGGTCTTAAGAGGCGCCAGCCCATGCCACCTAGCCCTCTCAGGTCCGTTGTCCTCACTTGGAGCCTGAAAAGGAAGAGCTCTTGTGACATAGGTAGGGCTTGAATCACTTATGAATCACTCCCAACATCCTTATGATATCCGATGTGGGACGGGGGTGTTACACAGCTGTGGCATTCTGAATCATTCTGCTAAGCACTTCCATGCAAAGCACAAAAAGATATGGAGAGAAAGGATCTCCCTGTCTGAGGCCTCGCTTGCCTGGGAAAAACCCTTCTGAAGAGCAATTAATCAAAACAGAGAACATCGTGGTAGTGACGCATTCTATGATGAGCTCTACCAGTTTCAAGGGAAAATTCAAGTACACTAAAGTGTCCTTGAAGAAATCCCAGCTCAGATAATCATAGGCTTTCTGTAAGTCAAACTGTATGGTGCACCTTGGCGAAATTGTTTTCCTCCCAAAACCACTGAGATATATCAGTACAAAAAACATGCACTGAGGATTTATGTATCGCAAAAGCAAAATGGGGTTGTTATTTTCACCGCTAATTTTTACTATATACACCACTAATCATCGTAGCAAGTGACGGTGGCTTTAATGACGATTAACGGGAGCCACCATTGTATATAGCGATGGGTGTGACCGTATGGGAGGAGCCACCAATGTAGAATGCGGTGGGTGACTCCGTTGGGGGTGGATGATGTCGTTCCATTGTGGGAACCACCGTAGGTGTCTACAGTGGCCCGCACACTTACGATTAGACGTGTCAAAACACAACCCAACCCGGTCGACCTGACCCGAACGCTCAGAAATTTTCCGACCCGAACCCGGAAATTTTGACCCAGAAATATTTTCTGACCCGAACCCGAAAACTCAAAAAATTTTCGGGTAATCTGGGTTTCGACTCGGTGACCCGATTGAACCTGTAATTTTTACCCGATTTACTCAATTGACCCGGTTACCCGATTGACCCGATTGATTTATAATTATATATGATTAAATTGTTTTTATGGAGATTCAATCTCAGATCCATGGTTTCCAACATGGTATCAGAGCGCGTCTAGCTCGTTCCTTCTTCGTTCCGCACTTTTATCTGCTTGTTTCTCTGGTTTTTTTTCTTTCTCTCGAAATGGATCAAAATCCAGAGAAGTTGCAGAGATCTGAGTTTAACATACGAGATCCATTGTTTCTTCATCCTTTTGATAATCCAGGAATGGTTCTTGTTTCGAAGGTTTTGATGGATCCAGCTTTGGCACATGAAAGAGGTTGATTTTGATTGCTCTTTCAGTGAAGAACAAGATCGACTTCGTCAATGGAGGTATCGCTACACCTACTGAAGATTCTCTAGATTTTTTATAAAGGTGTAACGATATTGTAGTGTCTTGGATATTGAATGCTTTGAGTAAAGAGATAGCGGAAAGTGTCATTTATAGTGATTCCACTGTTCAAATCTGGATTGATCCGTGTTCTCGCTTTGAACAACCGAATCTGGTTCAGCGATTTGCTGTTCGAAAGGATCTTTGTGTGTTTTCTCAAGGAAGTGATGACTTCACAACTTTTTACACCAAGATCAAGAAGCTTTGGGACGAATTGAAAGCTCTGCAAATGATCCCGAGGTTGTCTTGTGGTGTGAGTAAGGAATTTTGCAAGTATGAAAAAGACTAGCGTCTTGTTGACTAGCATACTCCATGATTAGTAGAGAGGAGAAACATATTAACTTCAAGTCTACCAATCAGTTTATTGGGGATTCGTCTGCTATAAACACACAGAGTTGAAAGAGTGCTGGCACTTCTTCTCAGTCTCAAAGTTCTAGTCAGAAACCTAAGCAAGAAGGCTCTATTCTAAGCAAGCGTACGTCCTTCTTATGTGTGCACTCACTACAAAATACGGGACATAAGGTTGAGTTCTGTTATAAGTTGATTGGCTATCCAAGTGATTCAAAAGCTCCCAAGGATAAGAAGTTTGCAGGAGCTGCTGGTACATAGGAGGTGACTGAGCCAGTTTCAGCTATCTTAGGGTTTACAGTTGAGTAGTGTTCTCAACTCCTTTCCATGTTGACCAAAGGTTCTCATCAACAAACAACAGAGTTAGCTGGCTGCATTATGGGAGGTACTCCCTCGTCTGCCTTGTTGAATTACTCTATGTATTTGGCTTTAAGTGCACAGTTGATTTGAAAAATAATGGACATGTTTGGATTTTGGACACTAGTGCTACATACCACATGTGTTTTAATCAAGCCTCCTTTGTTTCCTTCACACCTCTTCCCCAACCCAACAAAATTACTCTTCCTCATGCTTCTTTTCTCACTGTGAAATATTATGGATCTGTGAACATTTTGCCTGATATTACCTTGCAGCATGTGTTTTTTGTCCCAGATTTCAAATTTAACTTGCTATCCATAAGTAAATTGACTTCACATATGAATTGTGATGCTCATTTCTCTAGAAATACTTGCATATTGCAGGCCCCTTCACTGAAGAGGCCTCTGGTTCTTGATGAGCAGTAGGATGGTCTTTACCTTCTACATTCTAATAAGCAACCACATCACAAACTTTTGCTGCACTATGATGTTTCTTCTATAAGTTGTAGTACCTTTAGTTGTGTTTTTGATCCTTGTATACTTTGGCATTTACGTTTGGGACATATACCTTTTGATAAGCTCAAAACAATGAAATTGCCTGATGCTTCTTTTCCTTCCAAATTTGATCTTGCGTGTGATGTGTGTCATAAAAGGCAGGACAGACTTCCTTTTCCTCACAGTTCAATTAAAACCAAACAGCCTTTTGACCTTGTCCATATTGACGTGTCGGAACCCTATCATATACCTACCTATGTTGGTCATAAATATTTTATGACTCTTGTTGATGATTTTACAAGGTGCACTTGGACCCATCTTTTGTTCAACAAAGCCAGTGTTTTTTCTTTCCTCACAACTAGGGGTGATATACGAGCAAACGAGCTCGAGTACCGGGTGTTCAAGCTCGGCTCGTTTACAAACAAGCCGAGCTCAAGCTCGAGCTCAATTTCTATTCGAGCCTAAACTATTGTTCAAGCTCGGCTCGCGAGCTGAATATGAAGCTCGAGCTCGAGCTCGATAAGCTCATTTCTTTTTTTAGTTGAGCTGGGCTCGAATTCGGGCTCGTAGGCTCGGTAAAGGCAAACAACTTCATTTGATTTACAATTACAGACAAAGATAATTTCAATTTTATTACTGTAATATGATTACAAACAAAGGTTAAACTAATTCAATTTTGAAATCAAACAGCTAATTAGAATTGAATGAATCAAAACTTACAATTACAGACAAAGAATTCGCACTAAAAAATTATAGACAATGAACATAATTACACATACAAATTGAAAGAATCAGTAAACATGAAACTGAATGAATTAAGGAGAGGGATATATGAAAGCAGTACGAAGAGCGAGCAATGGAGGGAGTTCAGAGGAGGAAGGGGGGCGACGGGAGGACTACTAGGGGCAAGAAGGGCAACAGGACGAAGAAGAGTACAGAGATCCAGATCTGGTGAACAGCAACGAGGCCGATGACGAGGAGCGAGATCTAGATCTGAAGAGCAACGAGGCCGACGACGAGGAGTGAGATCCAGATCTGAGGAGCAACGAGGACGAAAAAGAGAGATGATTGCAGATGGGAGGACCACGTGGATCCAGATCTATACTTGAAGCAGCGAGGACGACGAAAGGACAAAGAGGATTCAGATCTAGATCTGAAACAAGCAATGCGGGGAGACAAAAGGATGAAAATGAGAGGCTGGATAGTGGAGGCTTCAAATGTAAAGAGAGGGGCGGCTATTGTGAACGGGAACATCTAGGGTTTGAGAATGAAAGCGGAAACGAGCTTAAATAGCATGATATAACTAGGGGTTTATATGTAAATACACTTATTAAAATGAGCAAAATGAGCAAGCTCGAGCTCGGCTCGAGCTCGGCTCGAGCTCGTGACGAGCTCGCTTCTGAGCTCGTCACGAGCTCGCTTCTGAGCTCGAACTCGGCTCGTTTTCAAATTCGAACGAGCTCAAGCCGAGCTTTTTCCGAGCCGATCCCGAGCCGAGCTCGAGCTACTCGGCTTGAATAACAACCCTACTCACAACCAATTTCCATATGGTCCAAACACAATTTCAAGTAACCCCCAAAACCATCAGATTTGAAAATGCTTTTGAACTTGGCTCTAGGTAGGCAGGCATATATTTCTTTGCTTCTCAAGGGATCTTGCACCAAACCAGTTGTCCTCACACACGTCAACAGAATGGGGTTGTTGAAAGGAAGCAAAAGCACCTCCTTGAAATAGCTAGAGCATTGATGTTTCAATCCAATGTCCCTCTCAAATATTGGGGTGACTATGTATTAATGGCTATCTACCTTGTTAACAGGTTTCCCTCCAAACTTCTTCAAAATGTCAGTCCTTATGAAAGACTCCTTTCTTCTGCCCCTGTCTATTCTCATTTGAAACCCTTTGGTTGTCCGTGCTATGCTACCACTTCTCCTAAGGACAGAGATAAGTTTAAACCTCGTGCTCATGCCTGCATTTTATTGGGTTACCCATTTGGAAAGGAAGCTTACAAGCTCTTTAACATTTCTTCTAGAGAAATTTTTGTCTCTAGGAATGTGGTGTTCTATGAAAAGGTTTTCCCCTTTAAATCTTCTCCATCATCATCATCATCTGAAGCTAGTTTACCTTGTCCCTTTACTAATGATCAAATTGATCATCTTTCCATTGACACACCTCTAGTTTTTTCCCCTCCTCCCATTGACCCACCTTCAATTTTGTCCCCTCCTCCCATTGAGACTCATCCTCCTCCCATTGATCCACCTCCCATGCTTGTTGTTAAAAGAACATCCAGAGTGCATACTCCTCCTTCATATCTTTCTGATTATGTTTGCATTTCTTCATCCCTTGTGTCTGGCAGTTTTTGCTCCAACACCATAACTTCTGCTTGTTTTTCACCCCCACCCATTTATGCCAGTGTTCTAACCATTGATGATCACCATTTTCTTTCTAATCTCGCTGTTGTCCAAGAGCCATCTACTTATGTAGAGGCTGCTCAATCTCCAGCTTGGTTGGAAGCTATTGCCAAAGAAACCAATCGGCTACAAATGGGTTTTCAAGTTGAAGTTGAGGCCTGATGTCATGATGTAGGAGGAAATCAAGTCTAATAAATACAAGTAGATATCAAACTGAATCCTAGTCCATGCAAATAAATTACAAGACTTCCTTCCATTGTAGTGGAAGGGAATCAGGATCGATCCACGAGGAGGCGAGTCAGCGTTGCCTGGATTGTCTATGCGAACTCAGCGCAAGTCGACCAGAAGCCTCAATATCGAGTTGGGCAGTCGATATCGACAGAGGCAGTCAATTCCTAGTGACAACGTTGATTTGGAGAGAAAACTTGCGAAGAAAGAAAACAACAGAAGCACTCGATATCGACTGGGTGGTCGATTTCGAGTGGCTCATTAGCTCTGTCGACTTAGAAAACTGCTGACGATTAAGTGCTCGATGCAGGATGGTTGATATCGACAGAAGTGGTCGATATCGAGTAGAATTCCAATCGATGTCGATTTGCAGAAAAACAAGAAATAAAGAAAATGAAAGCAACAGATATTTGGGTTTTAATCCAATAACCTAAAAGGATTCTAGGATAGGGATTTACCACAACGGTAACCATGCATGTATTATGAGTAATTCTCATAAAAGATTAAACATTTCTCAACACCAATTAGGGAGATAGAGGCTTTCGCATAAAAACCTAATTGATTCTACCTTTTTCATAATTAGGGTTCATGTCAACTTTCGCAAGCAAAACCTAAATACTATCCAAATTCACATATATAATCCCCTTTCACTTCATATAAGGTAAATAAGGAATGATCTTAAACTCGCATAAAGGATTGAGCGCGGGGTAGAAGAAGAGATCACATCATCAAATATGGATTAAGCGCACTTACATGGCTACCGTCGGGCTCACCCCAACCCTAGAAGTGGGACGACTACTCGCTCTTCAACGCAAAAAACTCCATTGATTGAAAAGAAGAAACTTGCATTAAAATTTAAAACTCCCAAAGCTTTACAACTCAACGTCAGCTCTCGCAAACGCCAAACTATAAACTTCTCTCTAAATCTAACTCTATTGATTGTGTGTGTGATTGAATCCATAAAAACCAGCCCCTAGGGTTTTATTTATAGACTACTAATTCTTGCTATCCAAGGATAGTATCTTCTATCTAAACTCTATCCAAACAAGTAGGATATATCTTTTGTTTAAGTAAATATCTAAAATAACTAATAGAGATCTTAGGGTAAAAAAGAAACTAACCTGAAGATATAATCTTATCTAAAACAAAGGATAAACCGTGGCTTATGTAGATAGACTTGCAATCCGCGTCTTGAAAAGCGCGTCCAACCCGTGTCGAAATCTTGTTGATATCGACCAGTTCAGTCGAAATCGACCTCTTTGTTTATGCTCGACGGGCTCAGCTCTACTCGATTTCTAGGTCTTGGTCGATATCGACCTCAGGTCGTCGATATCGAGTGCTCTTCTTTTGCTGATGTTCTTGGTCTGTCTCGACACTCAGAGTCTGTGTCGATGCTTCAGTCAATATCGACAAGATAGGTCGATTTCGACCACTTTTCTGCTTTCCTTGGTTTCTTCGTTTTGACTCCAATTTCGCTCCAATTCCTACATAATTAGACCAAAACTTCTACAGACTCTATTTCTTACACGTTAGCTCATTCTACACAAATTTATATTATTTTCTACCCTTTTCTTTGGGAATGGAATGAAATATGAAGTCAAAAGATGCAATAAAAAGTGTACTAAATATGTACATCAAAACACCCCATACTTAGACTTGCTTGTCCTCAAGCAATAACCAAGCGATAACCACTACCTACAACACATCCTTCAAGTCTTAGCCCTTGTCAAAAGCAACATCATAATGTGGTAGGAAAGCAAAGCAAGTGAATTTAACGTCACAGCACATATTTGAGTGATCCATAGGCATATGCAATTTTGATCCAACCTCTCATGGATAATGTTTTTAGGCTATGACGATCAACTCTCAACTCAATTCCATATACAAACTCATAAACATTGCAATTTTTAAGAATCCACTTCACAACCAATTATGTAGATGCAATAAGAACCATCAGGAGTACTTTCGCTCAATGGAAGACTTCAAAGAAGACTCCATTTGGAGGGGTTGTAATGGGGCTTGGTATAAAATAGAAGGGTATGGAATTATTTGGCTATGTGGTGCTTATAAAATTCGGGAATCAAGACTCCTAAACCTTATCACTACTATATCCAAACCATATCTCCCAAAATAATGCTCAACCAAACTTACTTTCCATAATGCTCATCAACATTCTTTCAAACCCTAATATGCTCTAAAAAATATAGAACTTGAAGAAAATAAAAGAACTAAGGAATAATTGGCTCATGCACTATGTAACAATATATATATATATATATATATATATATATATATATATATATATATATATATATATATATATATATATATATATATATATATATATTACTTACTTGCACGAAAATAAATGATAAGGGTGGATTTATATGGATAGCCAAAAATCCATTTACAAAGTATGACAAGATGCAAATATGTACCATCCCCTAATTTCCTTTGCTCAAAACTAGATATATGCACTTTTCTTTCCACAATGCATTCTTCTAACAATCTAAGTCTCAATTTTCCAAATAGGGGTCAGGCTCAATTCGGCTAGGGATAATTTTGTGGAATTTGCAATATAAGGCTTAGGCTAATATTCTGGCTTCAAGCAGAGATAATGCAGGGTAGGTAAAGAGAGGATAAAAATGGCTTAAAAGATGCCTCCATCATTTAATTCTCGTAAACATAAACATATATATGTATTGGCTTTGAATAACTATCACAACATTTAGAGATGCATAGGATGAGTAAATACACTCAAGAAAGCAGAGGGATTTTTAATGTTCTCCCTATAGGCCAAAATTCTCACAACGACAATTTTTGTTGGATTTGCTTTTTAGCCCAGGATCATATGTGCTCAATTTCATCACAAGTTCACAATCTACTTAACACCATTTTAAGGACTTAGGCTAAACCATCCAAATATGCCATAGGATTTACATGATCAAGTCAGCTATTGAGTTCTTATCATTGGACGTCTAAGTAGGGTTTAAAAAACTAAATAAGGTCAACATGCTTTTTTTGTATTTTTATTACATTTTCTAATTTTTTTGGATTTTTATATTTTTATGAAAGTAAAAACTAAGAACATAAGCTTAAACATGAATGCAATGCGAAGAAGAAAACCAAGTTGTGACCATAAGACATGTTTCTACCCCACCTCATACTTAAAATATACTGTGTCCTCACTGTATTAAAAGAAAAACAAGGGTAGAGAGAAACTCACAGCGCAACCTGCGGATTTAGGTCGATTTCAGGTTGGTTCATGCTAGAAGTCGATGTTGACTGCATCTGTCGAAGGTGATGAAGAAGGTGAAGTCGAGGGCCACCTGGATCTGGTCGATATTGACTATGTTGGTCTATATCGACTGTTGTGTTTCGCTCCTGAGTCATCGATGTCGACCCCAGGAGGTGGCTTGACCCTAGTTAGTCGATTTTGACTAGATTAGTCGATTTTGAGTAGTTCTGCAAAAGCTTCTTTTCTTCCTCGTCGTTCCTGAAATCGTTAATGCATAATAGATAAAACCACAGTATATCCAAATTCTTCAAATCCCAAAAATTCAAACTTTGAATCCTAAAAACTATCTTTGCGGAAATTTAAAAGGTTTTATGTACAAACTCTAGACTTCATAGTCGCTAGGCCAACTTCTTCCGCGCTTCTATCCAAGGTGGCACATGTAGGGACCATATCGCTCTTATGTCCTATTCAGGGCTTTCAAGCTCTACTTTGAACAACCTCCCTTTCTTGTCTTTAAGCTCCAACCTTCCTGGATAGACTTGATAGATCTTCATGATTGACTTCTTCCTTCCATCCTTTCTTCTGCATCCCAGGGCGTTGCATTGCTCAATAAACACCTTGTCGCCTGCCTTGTATTCTTTTATGGGCTTACCTATCATGTTAGTAAGGCATACAAACAAAGATACTCGCTTTAAAGGGATATTCGAATTTATCTCTAAGGGTGCAGGAATCTTACCTGGACTTACCTCGGAGTCCGTATTGCTCTTAGGGGCAGGTCGATATCGAGTGGATTGGTTGATATCGACCTTTGCTTCTTAGTGTATGGAGGCAGGTGGAGTAGGGGGAGTTGATGTCGAGTGGGCTCAATCGATATCAACTGGCCCTAGTAGATTTCGGGTGCTGTGTCGACCCCATACTTAGCCTATGGCAGTCGATTTGGCTCTTGTGCACTCGATATCGACTGGGTGGTGTCGATTTCGAGTGCTCTTTTTGTCTCTCCTATGTCGTCGGCTTGGTGCCAAATCTCCAAAAGCTCCTCCATTTCGGCCTCCATTGGCCCTCTCCTCTAGCTCCTCGTCGGTTAAGGCTCTCTCCGTTGGTTCATCGCAAGGGATTACCCTCCCCATATGCATCGCCTTGAGCTCCATTTGTTGTACCTCCTTCATTGTAGGGTTAAAGGAGAATTCGATGACCTCTTTGCCAATGGTGAATGATACGAGTCCCTTCCGCACGCTGATATTGGCATCGGCCCTAGCTAGGAACGACCTTCCTAAGATGATTGGGCAAGTAGGATCCTCTGCCATATCAAGTACAATAAAATCAGTAGGTGCAAAGAACTTACCCACCTTGACTGGGAAGTCATCGATGATGCCCGTGGGCCTTACAAAATAATTATCAGCCATATACAATTTCATATCGACCGGCTCCAAGGCTCCAATATTGACCTTTGACGAGATGGACAAAGGCATAAGGCTGATGCTAGCCCGTAGGTCGCATAGGGCCTTGTAGCGATGTTGGCCAAGCCCCATGGTGATGACAAACCTACCAGGATCACTCATCTTCTCTGGGTAGTCCACCTTGCTGCACTCCTCAGCGATCTCAGCAATTGATCGCTTCTTGCTCAATATATCCTTAAGGAAGCGGACGTATGATGGCATCTCATGAAGAACTATCACAAACCGTTGAAAATTCGCGTCCGCTGGATCCTTTGATGATTTGGAGGGGTAAAGTAATAGCTTTTTCTTTGGCGGAGTGAGAATGGCCAGAGGTGGTGCTGATGAAGGGTCGATATTGACTGGTGGGGTGTCAATATCGATTCCAGTTAGACCTGTCAAAACACAACCCAACCCGGTCGACCCGACCCGAACGCCCGAAAAAATTTCGACCCGAACCCGAGAATTTCGACCCGGAAATTTTTTCCGACCCGAACCCGAAAACCCAAAAATTTTCTGGGTAATCTGGGTTTCGACCCGGTGACCCGATTGACCCGGTAATTTTGACCCGATTTACCCATTTGACCCGGTGACCCGATTGACCCGATTGATTTATAATTATATATGATTAAATTTTTTTATGGAGATTCTAATTTATTACATTTTATAATTACAATCACTTGATATTTCATTTTCAAATCAACTTTTATATTTATTTGTATTGTGTAATACTCCGTCCGATCGATAGTATTTGATATTTTATTTTTCAACGGACTTTTTTAAGAAGATAAAAATTCTAAAAAATATTAAAACATTAAAACAATTCTATACTTATTACTAATTGCATGAAATTATTTTTAAAAAATTATATGAAAATTTGATATTTTATATATTATTACATTTTATTAAAAATTATGAGAAATAATAAAAATCAAATATTTTAGATCAAATATAGTATATAATTACAAGCACCAGAACTTATGAACAACGTCTTTAACTATAGAATTTTAAATTTATCGCAAAATTATCAAATCATGATTTTTTAAAATTTTAAAAAGAAAAAATTGACCAACCCGAAATCGACCCGAAATGACCTGAAAACCCGGTCAAACCCGTATTACCCGGGACTCGAAAATACCCGAAACCCATATTACCCGGGACCCGTATTACCCGGGACCCGAAGTGACCCGACTCGAACCCGACCCGAATGACCCGTTTGACAGGTCTAATTGCAGTGGTTGATCCCGGGTTCGTCTGGACAGGGTCGACGTCGACAATTGGGTCGACATCGAGTGGCTTAGTCGATATCGACTGGGGGTGGTCGATATCGACTGGCTCTCCAGGACTTTCCTCCTCTTCTCCGACGTTCATTGGTAGTTCCTTTCCATTCCTTAGACGAACTGCAACGATGTGGCTTGATGGCTGCCCCTTTGGATTGGCATGTGGTTGGCCAGGGAGCCCTCCAGGTTGTCGTGGAATTTGTGCCGCCAATTGACCCAGTTGCGTCTCAACGCCTTTCCTCCATGTATCTATCTCGCTAAGCCTAGAGTTAATGCCATGTAAGGATGTTTGGATGACGTTGTTGGATTGATCATTCTTGGCTTTGATTATTCCTCATCTCGTCTAGGATGAGTTGTAGATCATCCCTCCTTTCTCTGTCGGGATGGCCAGGTGCTTTGTAAGGTGGAGGATCCCTGGGGTTGTATTGGGGCGGTTGATTTCCCTAGTTTTGGTACCCCTGGCGATTGGGATTCCTCATATAGCGCGCCTCCTGGTGGGTCTCAGCTAGTTGTACTTGCTCCGTGTGGGGGCAATCAGTGGTGATATGCCTTACGGAACCACATTTAGTGCAGGGTTGGTTGGCGGAGAGAAATTTGACTTGCTTCTGCAACCACCTGAGTTGATCTGGCATGAACTGATCTTTGAAGTCGGTATCAATCTCCTTGGAGTGCTCATAGAGTGGCATCGATGGGGCAGGCCTTGAGTCGGAGGCCACAGGAGTCCCATAGGTGTTGTCAAATTTGACTAACCTCTCTATAATATCCCAAGCTTGTTGTGGTAGGAGCTCGAGATACCCATAGAAGGTGTAGGTGTTGATTCTCTCCTTAGTTGCTACGTCCAGGGCTTTGTAGCTAATCTCCTGGATGATGTAGGGTGGTTGCCCATGCGTAGGGCAAGACCTCATCAGCTCCTTACACCACTCCCACACTTGCGCAAGGGTTTCGTGTGGCCTTTGTTTGAAAGCCATGATCTTCTGGCATATCACCGCGGTCTTGGACGGTGGGAAGAATTTGTTGAGGAAGGCATCCTTGCCCTCATCCCACGTGCGGAGCGATCCGAGGGCTAGGCTCTCTAACCATTCTAGAGCTTTCCTTGCGAGAGACCAACGAAAAGCCTTTAGTTTTACATATTCAAGGCTTTGTCCATCAACAATAGTGTCACACATGTCAAGGAATAAAGGTATATGCTCAAGAGGATAATCATTAGGTTTCCCCTCAAATTGACGTCACCTAATCTCAGTTAAGAAACTAGGTTTAATCTCAAAATTAGATGGAGGGATAAGAATGGCCGATTCAGGAACTGAGAGCACATGGTGCATGTATTGTTTGGCATTCTGAGGGAGGGCGTTGTATTGTTTGGCATTCTGAGGGAGGGCGTTGATTTGGGCTAGGCTCTCTTTAAGTGCTGCCTTTCTAGTTGTGAAGTCCTCAACTTGCTTCCTTAGGCGCTCAATTTGCTGAGCCTAGGTCTCATTGTCTACCATGATTCTTTGAACTCGGGACTTTAGATGGAGATAACGTTCAGGGTCGTCTACTCCTTCGAATTCAGGCGTGCGATCAGCGCGTCGCATACACCTGTAAGAAAACACTAGGAAAAAGAGTGAGATAGACTAAACAGCGCGCGATTGATAGCCTCCCCGGCAACGACGCCAAAATTTGATGTAGGAGGAAATAAAGTCTAATAAATACAAGTAGATATCAAACCGAATCCTAGTCCACGCAAATAAGTTACAAGACTTCCTCCCGTTGTAGTGGAAGGGAATCAGGATCGATCCACAAGGAGGCGAGTCAGCGGTTCCTGGATAGTCTATGCGAACTGAGCGCAATTCGACCAGAAGCTTTGATATCGAGTTGGTTAGTCGATATCGACAGGGGCAGTCGATTCCTAGTGATGACGTCGATCTGGAGAGAAAACCCGCGAAGAAAGAAAACAACAGAAGCACTCGATATCGACTGGGGTGGTCCATTTCGAGTGGGTCATTAGCTTTGTCGACTCAGAAAACTGTCGATGATGAAGTGCTCGATGCACGGTTGTCGATATCGACAGAAGTGGTCGATATCGAGTAGAATTCCAGTCGATGTCGATTTGTAGAAAAACAAAAAATAAAGAAAACGAAAGCAACAGATTTTTGGGTTTTAATTCAATAACTTAAAAGGCTTATAGGATAGGGATTCACCACAACGGTAACCATGCATGTATTATGACTAATTCTCATAAAAGATTAAACTTTTCTCAACACCAATTAGGGAGATAGAGGCTTTCGCATAAAAACTTAATTGGTTCAAACTTTTTCATAATTAGGGTTTGTGTAAACTTTCGCAGGCAAAACCTAATTACTATCCGAATTCACATATATAATCCACTTTCGCTTCATATAAGGTACATAAGGAATGATCCTAAACTCGCATTAAGGATTGAGCGCGGGGTAGAAGAAGAGATTGTATCATCAAATATGGAATAAGCGCACTTACATGGCTACCGTCAGGCTCACCCCAACCCTAGAAGTGGGATGACTACTCGTTCTTCATCGCAACAAACTCCATTGGTTTAAAAGAAGAAACTTGCATTAAAGTTTAAAACTCCCAAAGCTTTACAACACAACGTTAGCTCTCGCAAATGCCAAACTCTAAACTTCTCTCTAACTCTAACTCTATTGATTGTGTGTGTGATTGAATCCATAAAAACCAGCCCCCTAGGGCTTTATTTATAGGTTGCTAATCCTCACTATCCAAGGATAGTATCTTCTATCTTCTATCTGAACTCTATCCAAACAAGTAGGATAGATCTTTTATTTAAGTAAATATCTAAAATAACTAATAGAGTTCTTAGGGCAAAAAGAAAACTACCCTTAAGACATAATCTTATATAAAACAAAGAATAAACTGTGGCTTATATAGATAAACTTGCAATCCGTGTCTCAAAAAGCGCGTCCAACCCGTGTCGAAATCTAGTCCATATCGACCAGTTCAGTCGAAATCGACCTCTTTGTTTATGCTCGACGGGCTCAACTCTACTCGATTTCTGAGTCTTGGTCGATATCGACCTCAGGTCCTCGATATCAGGTTCTCTTCTTTTGCTGATGTTCTTGGTCTGTCTCGACACTTAGAGTCTGTGTCGATGATTCAGTCGATATCAACAAGATAGGTCGATTTCGACCACTTTTCTGTTGTCCTTGGTTTCTTCGTTTTGACTCCAATTTCGCTCAAATTCCTACATAATTAGACTAAAACTTGTGCAGACTCTATTTCTTGCATGTTAGCTCATTCTACATAAATTTATATTAATTTTCACACTTTTCTTTGGGAATTGAATAAAAAAAGAAGTCAAAAGATGCAATAAAAAGTGTACTAAATATGTACATCATGGCACTATTGAGCGGCATAAGGCTAGGCTAGTGATTTGTGGTTGCACACAGAAAGCTGGAATCGATTTCAAAGAGATATTCTCTCATGTGATCAAGATGACCATTGTAAGAGTTCTTGTCTCCATTGCTTTGAAACGCAATTGGTCCATGTTCCAGACAGTGGTATTCCAAGCTTTCTAATTCTTTGATGTCTCGTGGGTATTCACATTCCCCCAATGATCATTCCTTATTCATTCGTCGTTGTGGAGATTCAGTGGGTTTTTTGGCCATCTACGACGATGACTTATTATTGACAGGGAATGATCTTGCTGCTATGACAGATTTGAAATCCTTCCTTGATGACCAGTTTAAAATCAAGGATTTGGGGAATTTGCATTATTTTTTGGGGATAGAATTTCTCAGAGTTCTTCAAGGCATGGTGTTGTGTCAAAAGAAGTTTGTTTATGATCTTCTTACTGACTTCAATGTCAGTTCTGGTTCTGCTAATGCTCCCCTTGTGGCTGGTGTGGATCTTTACAAGGTTTCTAGTCCTCTTCTGTCTAACCCTATTCAGTTTTGTCGTTTGGTTGGTAAATTGAACTTTCTTGCCTATACACGCCTGGATTTAGCCTTTGCTATTCAGTATTTGAGTCAATTCATGCGTTCACCAACAGAGGCTCATTATGAGGCTGCATTTCATGTTTTAAAGTATCTTCGTCATCAATCTGATTTGGGAATTCTCCTTAATTCTTCCTCTGTTATGGATCTAGTTGGGTATAGTGACTCTGATTGGGCTGCTTGTTCACACACCAGACAATCAGTTAGTGGATACTTTGTCACGTTTGGTGGTTGCCCCATCACTTGGAAGGTAAAGAAACAGCCAATGGTGTCTTTGTCTAGCGTTGAGGCCGAGTATAGGTCACTGCGTCGTCTTACTGCAGAGCTCGCTTGGCTCTCGCGTGTACTTTCTGAGTGTGGTGTACAAGACATTCTCCCCGTCCCTGCTAAGTGTGACAATCTTGCTGCCATACATATTGCCAAAAACCCTGTTTACCACAAGTGTACAAAGCACGTGGACCTTGACTGTCACTTTGTTCATCATAAGCTATGTGAAGGGTTAATCAGTCTCTCTTATCTCCGTACCAAGGATCAGCTCGCGGACATCTTCACCAAGTCTTTTCCTAGTCCTCGTCACACTAACATGCTTTGCAAGCTGAAGTTGGTTCACCCACATTCATCTTGAGGGGTAGGGGTGTTGGAGTATTATAGGAACAACGTCATTTTTACTCTCCATCTGTATTTTGTTTCTAAAACAAAGTAGTTAGAGAACGACGTCGTTTAGGGTGTTCGGTTGAGCTCATCACCTAGGCTATATGTAACATACTCTGGTGCCTGTTTTTCTTCAATCAAGAATTCCATTTTTTCGTCGTCTACAATTTGCTCTCTTTTTCTGCAAATTCAATCTCAGATCCATGGTTTCCAACAAATACTCCGTCCGATCGATAGTATTTGATTTTTTGTTTTTCAACACATTTTTTTAAAAAGATAAAAATTCTAAAAAAATATTAAAATACTAAAACAAATCTATTCTTAATACTAATTTCATGAAATTATTTTTTAAAAATTATTTAAAATTTTGTTATTTTATATACTATTACATTTTATTAAAAATTATGAGAAATAATAAAAATTAAATATTTGGGATCAGATATAGTATATAATTATAAGCACTAGAACTTATGAACCGCGTCTTTAATTTTAAAATTTTAAAATTATCGCAAAATTATCAAATCATGATTTTTTTATTTAAAAAAGAAAAAATTGAGAAACCCGAAATCGACCCGAAATGACCCGAAACCCGGTCAAACCCGGGTTCGAGACAACCCAGATATACTCGGAACCCGTTTTACCCGGTACCCGTAGTGACTCGACCCGAACCCGACCCGAATGACCCGTTTGACAGGTCTACCTACGGTGGTCCGGACCATATCCAAATTTCGACATGTCAGCCGATAGTAGCGACAACTCCAACAACACTGAAATACGCCGTGGCACACTTGAAGAATATGAGGGAGTCTTATACAATGGTAGCCCACAGTCGAAGACCGTCGAGTCGATGATAAAGAGCCTACGGGAAGAGAATCGATCGCTGTTGGTTGCAAACCAGCAATAGCGGTGGCGCATCGACATGTTAGAGAGGCATGTTGCCATACTCAAAGAGGAAAATAGGAATTTAAACGTTCAGTTGACACAGTCAAGCTTATCTGGAACTCAATTACATTAGACAATGATGTATTCAAGTTAATTATGTATTCCGTTCGTGTATTTTTGGATCTATTTCAAGTACGTTCAATATATATATATATATATATATATATATATATATATATATATATATATATATATATATATATATATATATATATCTGTGTGTGTGTATTTCGTCAGTCGAAAACAATCATCAAACAGTCATGACATCGTTAAAGGGCCGATGTCCATACATACACGATGACAAACCAAATGTCCACAACCATAACTCGAAACACTACTAGAATAACGTTCATAGACATCGGGTATAAACCGATGTTAATCAAAAAAAAATTCGACGTGTTAGTGGGTGGCGTTAAAGATCCCAACTTTACCACATCGGTTTATACCCGATGTCTTTAATGATTTATAACATCGTTTTTCTTTTTTATAATGACTTGAATACATGAATATAATTATGTTTTGATATATTCACCTAATGTTAAACCAATATTATCTTGCATTTTTAGCCATTTGAAGGTTTGTAGGACAGCCCAAAAGTTCACATTAACATCGCTATTTTTTATAAACATGATGTTTTACATTGATACACACATCGGTTAGGAATTATTCAATTTGTGCATACTCTTTTTTCATGTTTAATTTTTTATATTATTTTATATAAATATAATGAACCATATTGAATATTTTAAAATTCAATGTTATTTATATTTTTTCAAATCGATTTTTATATGAAAAACAATGTTTTTGTATTTTATCACATCGTTTTATATTACAATTTCGACATATAGTGAGTTTTAGAAATCACTTTGTGTCTTCATAATCGATGTATCTATAAAGATAGACATCTTTTTTCCCTAAAATTCGATGTTTTTCATTGAATACATCAATCATTTTATACCCCTATTTATCTATATTGTGACCCTGTTTTAGCTAATAGAAAAATTAAACATTGTAGAAGAGAAACACATACATTAAATAATGACAATAGAGTCAAATACAGGAAGTGTTAAATCACTACAAGAAAAAACGTTTTGGGTGAAAAAACAGTTCATTGCCCAAAGATAGTTTTTAGTCTCACAAAAATGTTTGTGACATCCGTCCTCCAATCTGGGACTTCATGGATTTCGAAGAGGAGGCCAGCAAGCACCTACTTTTGCTTTAATAATCTGTAGATCCATGCCTGTAAATCTACTCTTCAATGGTGTGTTCAGCCTGAGGGATTTAGCTCCATTGGTCATTGCTTCTTGCATCCCTGCAAATTAAACTAGCTATCCCACTCATCTTTAATAAATAGAAATTTAAACTCTTCCATTTCCAGAATTTGAAAAAAAAAATTAAAGATTGAGAAACTATTGTGCTTGTATATACTAGCTCTTCAAATGTACAATCATAAGTATATGAAGCAAAGTTCAGCAATTACCTGATTTGTAAAATACTTATGAGTAATCCAAGTGAGCAAGAACTGAATGAAGCATACAAATAGAAGGATGATCAAGTAGTTCATCAATTTCCGATTCTAGATCCTTTAAAGATTGAAAATGCAAAAGCAACAAAACGTACTGAGCAATTTATTTTATTTAAGTTATATATAGCCTGTTATAAAGTTTAACTCAACGAGTGTAAATGAGCATTCAACTACCTAGTATGTCACAAAGTTCAACTCAACGAGTGTAAAGAATAGGTTGTAGAGATGTCAAAAGGGAAAGAGAAAATGAGTATGCAAATTGACAACAAGCCCAATTAGCTTTACATTAGCACCAACGTATGTAATCTAAAATATATATATATATATTATAAGGTCTAGGTTCGGATGCAAAAATACATAAGTTTAATGTACAAAGAATGTACATACCAACCATTATCCACTTATGTGGTGTGGAGTAGATTTAACTGTAGCTTCTAAGAAGACAACCATGCTTATAAAAACTTATGGTAAAGAGCATTTACATACCAACCATCTTCCTTGTGCAAGTAGTAACTTATATGAACCTAATGATAAAGAGAATACTGATCATGTAGATTACAAACAGAACAGTAGTACCTTTACTTATCATAGACCAGTAGGATCTTTGGCTCTTTTATCCTAGCCATGCCACTTCCACTCATTTTATCTTGGTTTCAGCATTGCTGAACAGTTACTACTGATCACGTAAATGACAAACGGAATAGTAGTTAGTAATTAAGAAAACAAGATCAATCACGCAGTTCTGGGCTCCTAACCCATCTGAATAACCAATTCCTCTTGCATTCATAATTCAAGGAATAGAAAAATACTTACCACACATCAACGTGAGGGCTTCACAAAAAAGCTTTTTAACCATATCCCCATCTTGGTCAGACACCAAATCCTGGAACTACCCCCATCTTGGTCAAACACCTTCCCATTATCCTTTTTTTCTTTTGAGCTTTTTTATTAGGGCTCATCATCAGAAATTTCTTCAATGGTGGTTGCATTAGTTGATACGGAGCGTGTATTTTACCCCACTCAATACTTCATTCGATTAGTACAAAGACGATATGCTTATTTAAAATCGTAGTAGCTCTCCCGAGAGGAAAGCTTTATAGTTTATTGAATATTAAGCTCAAACACAAAATCACTTTAACCTTGGCTAAAGTACTATCAGAAAGCAACATACAAGGACACAAAATTGCTATTTTTTTTTCCAGGTTTGCATTTCCTTATATGCTTACTAACTAACCAAAAATTAAAAAGGCAGAGAAATCCATTTTCCAAATGAAAGAATGGGAAAATTACACCTAGTAGATAACAAGTTTATACTTCGAATAAAACAACGACAAATTGAAGCCAGCAAATCATTATACACTAACTAGTCACCATCCCACTGGAAAGTACTCAGGCTCATCATCTAGGTTCGAAATCATCGTATGCTTCACTCTTCTACCAAATTTGTTAGACGCTGTCTACATCTCCTCCTGAATAAATCCTGTGAATCCAGATCCTCGAATCAAACTCCCGAATCAAACCCTAATGAAGCTTGTGAATGAAAAATCAAAACCTAATCAAACTCCCGAATCCAAATCCTCTATTTCACCAAATAAAACCCTAACCAAGCTAGTGAATTGACAGAAGAAGGATTCAAAAAGGTTACCTGACAATGGAGGTTGAGAGAACACTCAAGAATCACTTGAACTTGGAATCGAGGATGAGAGAGGGGGAACATCCCTATTAAAGCATGGAGAGAGGCAAAACAAGATCTGAAATCTCATATCCGAAAAAGCGTTGAAATAAGGGTTGAAAAAACTGAGAATTCTTACCGGTTAGGGTTTTGAGAGAGAGAAATCATCTTCTTAATTGCTGGTCAGAGGAAGAGAGAAGGGATAAGATGATGAGTGTCGCTAGTGCGAACAGTGTCGGCATCGGAGAACTTGTCGGAGAGGCGAATCATGAAGCAATCGAGGGCTTCGTCGCAGTGGACACCGTACTACTGTTGTGAGTGTCTACCCGCTTGACGGCGACGGAGCTTTCATTGGTGAAGGAACTTCTTGACAGAGAAGGGAGACTCCATGAGAGAACGACATAGGGAGAAATGGAGGAGGAGATATTGGTTCAGGGAGTTCTAGATCTGAGGGCCATGAGAAGAATAGAGAGGAAAGAGAAGATGACGGTGAGTGGGTGACCTAAAAAAGACAGATGCGCCTATTTTCGAAAGGAGCGGGTTATGAAAATTTTCCAAGTCTCAAAATTTTAATTTCGCGCTTTTTCAAAATTTTTAAACAGTGTTTTTAACATCAGTCGATAATAAAGACCGATGTCTCTTTTTTTATTGACATCACAAATTTATATATCGATGTTATATAGTCATTTAAAATCATGCGTTTTTCTGACTAATGTAAATAGTGTGATGTCTGATGACATAATTCTAGTAGTGAAACCACCACAATGTCATAAATCCAAAAACAACATCAAACACTGTAACAATGTATCACTGCGGAGGATCTAACCAATACCGCTCATAGATGTGGTGAATGTGGGCCTCATTGAGAGGTACTCTCTATGCCAGTAGACGGTTGATCTCCTCACCGGCGGCGCGATAGCGAATCTCATCAAGTGTCGGCGGCACGGTAGCAGGGGGCGATGGTGGCAGCCCGACAGAAGGAGGTGGTGGTGGCGACAGCGGGATGATGTACTCGGCTCGTGCAGTGTCGGGGAGAAGATAAGGGTGACTCATCTCGTGAAGCCACTGCAGATAACCATCAACCACATCATAGGGGTACTTGCTGCTAGTCTGTGGGACGTCGGACATGTCAACTAAGTGATCGAATCTGTCCACCCAATAGTTGTCATCCAGCGAGAAGGTGGCCTCCTTCTTCCCCTTCAGGGACTTCAGCCTGAATACGCTCGTGGGTCTAATTGGGGCAGTGGGAATCCACTGAACCCGGCGGAACTGATGCATCAAATGGTCAGTCATGTACGACTCATCATCAAACATCCAACGGATGGTGCCCCTGTAGTCCTGTACCGTGAAAGACGGAGATGGTCATCAAATTCTAGATCCCGACTGAACAGCATGAAGTCGATCTGAAAATATAAGAGAGTTTTTGTAAGGTTATACACCTAATGTAACAATATACAAAGAAAATGTAGGAAGCGTACGTAGATGTACATATCTCATCGACAATCATCTCATCTAATCTCCGTCGCAGCTCCTGCAACCAAAAAACTTGTGGTCCTTCATCTCTGCTCGAGGTCCACGGCATTGCCATCTCCAAGTATCGTACGCCATGAAATGGATCCAGCACAAGTCTCCGATCCAGCGTCATGTGCCCCCTAAACATCGGAAAGTACAACCATATCCATACCTACAGGGACATCGACCATCAGACCATAAATTAACATAACTGAAAGTGTGTACATGTTCTATTGATCAAGGACCCGATGATAGTACTTGCATGAGTAATGTACAACCGTCCATGTCCTTGACCAACTGTCACGTTGCCTCGCCCAAGCCCCGGTATAAGCAAGAGGAGGTATGTCAGCGCTTTTCTTGTTGTAATCACGATCAAGCTTTCGACCTCAGAAGACACTCGATATCGATATGTCTGGTCGATATGGACCTCAGTTCTTGTTGATTTCCAGTAGAGTTCCTGCAGAAGACAAAAGCAGCAAAGTCATCGTCGAGTGGAACCTCGATATCGACGTTAGACCTCGATATTGAACTTTAAAGTCGATTCCGATGTTTGTCACAGAAACTGTTTTGCGTAACCTATTGTCGGAAAAGTGTCCGAAGAACGTAGAATGGTAAAGAAGGATGGTCAGAAATCAAATCTTAAACTTTTATATAAATTCAATAAACTTAAAACTTCCAAAGTCGGGGTTTCATGCCACAACGATAACAATGCAAGTATGATGCTAAAGTTATGAAATTTAATGCCTTTCCGTCAAATAACTTTCATTACCAATACTTAGGTGATTAGAGGCTTTCACATAGTTCCTAAGAGTTACTATCCAATTCATGAGCAATCCAAGTTCACAACTTCATAATAATGCACAAACTCCATATAACTCCAAAGATGACATCCATTCTCAAACTTGTCCCCGGATAGGGTATAAGGTGTAAAATTGGCAATATGTAATATATGTGGAGCAATAATGAACATGATAAGGCTCACATATGGCTTTGTGGTTTTTGCAAATATGCATAGGTAAGGCTAGGGTATGAACTTGTATATGTAAGCACTTGTATGGAATTTCATAAAAAGTGCTCCATCATCTTATCATGCACATGTCAAAAGCAACTTCAAATATTTATCTCCTTTATCTTTTTCTTTTTGCACTTCATTGGGACTTCCCTTAACTAGGCAATTTCATGTTATATCTCTAATGAATCTAATTTTGCATCATAGAGCTCTTTATTATACTTCCATGACTCTTTCCTTTATTTTCAATTTTTGATGGGGGTGGGTCATTTTTTTATTTTTTCTCTTTCGAATTTATGTAAAACTTAAAATAAATATGACTAACTAACTATGTAATATGCATGAACTATAGAAATAAATATGCAATGACTTATAAAATATGCTAAAACATGTAAGTAATCCTTTCCCCCACCCCATACTTAAAGTTTACAGTGTCCTCATTGTATTAGAACTAGGGTAAAGAAAAACTTACTAAACCGTCACAAATTTCAGGAGTCGAAGAAGACTGCAGGCATGGTCGATATCGACCTTGCAACATCGATATCGACGTCTCTCATTGGTTTCTGGCTCAAGCTTCAGGGTGATCCGGCCTCGACCACAAGCCCATCTAAATCGACCATAAGGTCGATGTCAATCTTCGACATCGATTTCGATGTTCTGTTCTGTGTTCTTTCTTTCCTGCAACTTCTAAAAAAAACAAAACCAAAACAATTCAATATAACATAAATTGTAGTGTCTCAAACCAAAGTAAAAACTGTCTAAAACCAAAACTAAGTCTTTGTTACATGCTCTAGACTTTTAAGTGGCTAGGCCGACTTCTTCCTTGTGCGCGTCTCAAGGCGGCATCTGCAGAGCCCATGTGGCTTGAGCCTCAAATATTACTCCTTTTTTGTCACGCATCTGCATTTGGCCGGGATGGATCTGGTTCACCATGAATGGTCCCAAATTCTTACCTTTGAATCTCGTAGGGAACCAATGGTCCTTGGATTTGGCGACGTAAACTTTGTCTCCTATCTCATATTGGCTCGAATCATCATCGGATACCCTACATAAGCGCACATGCCAAGGCACACCTCTTCCAAATAATGGAACAGGAGGAATCCGTACCTCGACTTACCTTTTTATCTGTCTGTGGCTCAGGTCGACATCGATGTTCAGTCCTCGATATCGAGGTCTGTTATACTCCTAGAGGATCAGTCGATTTGGAGAGTTTTCCCTCGATATGATCAGGTCGATTTCGACCCTCAGAGATCGATATCGAGGTCTCTGTTCCTCCCTCCTTAGCTTCAATAGAGGTCGATTTCGTCACTAGGGCATGGTCGATATCGATCTTAAACATCGATTTCGATGTTCCTTCTTCTCCTCCGTCGAACCCATACTTATAACCTGACATAGAATCTTGAACATTATTAGTTTATATCGACTCACCTGGGTCGATTTCGATGTTCTGTTTGGCTCCTTTGTTCAAGATTGCCACAACCTCCTCCAATTGGGCTTCTATGGCCCTCTTCTCAAGCTCTTCCGGTGTCATACTCCTTACTTTGGCCTCTCCACATGCAATGTAGACACCATTGATGGCTTTTATCTCCATTGGCCCTTGATTTTTCACCGTCTTGTTAAAGGCATACTCTATCACCTCGTCACTAATTGTGAATGAGAGCAATCCTTTCTTCACGCTAATGTTGGCATCGACGATAGCTAGGAATGGCCTACCTAAAATAATGGGACAAGCAGGGTCCTCCACTATATCAACAACTAAGAAATCATAAGGGACAAAGAATTTACCTACTTGTACTGGGACATCCGTTACCATCCCTGTTGGAATTACTACCGTATTGTTTGCCATGTATAACCTTGCATCCACGGGCTCCAAAGGACCTATCTTTACCTTGCCTGTTGATGATTCTTTCCCGGATGACCACTTGTTCCAAGCCACAACCTCTGCCATCTCTCATGTCACCGCAGAGCTCCTAAACTTCTCCATTGAGGGGCTTCCTTGGTATGCTGATTTTGTGAACTACCTGGTTTGCAAAGAGTTGCCCCCTGGACTGTCATTCCACCAGAGGAAGAAATTCCTCCATAATGTTCAAGAATATTATTGGGATGAACCGCTTCTCTTCAAGCTAGGTAATGATGGAATTTATAGACGGTGTGTCCCGGATGATGAGATTGAAGGTGTGATTAAGCATTGTCATAACTTGCCTGCTGGAGGACATGCTAAAGCTTTCAAGGCTACCGCCAAGATATTACAATCCGGTTTCTTTTTGCCTACCATGTTTAAGGATGTGCAGAGGTATGTAACTTGTTGCGATGAATTTCAACGTTCAGGGAACATATCTTGGAGGAATGAAATGCCACTCACCAAATTCCAAGTGCTTCAAACTTCCTTTCAATAAAGTGTGATCCTCCATCACTAATAAGCACTCGCGGAACCCCAAACCTTGGAATGATAGTAGACTTTAAGAACCTTGCTACCACTTTAGAGTCCATAGTAGGTGTGGCGATTGCTTCCACCCACTTCGACACATAATCTACAGCAACCAAAATTTACTTTTAGACTCCAGAACTCGGGAAGGGTCCCATGAAATCGATCCCACACATATCAAAAAGTTCCACCTCTTGGAATTTGGTGAGTGGCATTTCATTCCTCCAAGATATGTTCCCTGAACGTTGACATTCATCGCAAGAGGTTACATACCTCTGCACATCCTTAAACATGGTAGGCCAAAAGAAACCGGATTGTAAGATCTTGGCGGTAGTCTTGAAAGCTTTAGCATGTCCTCCAACAGGCAAGTTATGACAATGCTTAATCACACCTTCAATCTCATCATCCGGGACACACCATCTATAAATCCCATCATTACCTAGCTTGAAAAGCAACGGTTCATCCCAATAATATTGTTGAACATCATGGAGGAATTTCTTCCTCTGGTGGAATGACAGTCCAGGGGGCAACTCTTTGCAAACTAGGTAGTTCACAAAATCAGCATACCAAGGAAGTCCCTCAATGGAGAAGTTTAGGAGCTCTTCGGTTACACGAGAGATGGCAGAGGTTGTGGCTTGGAACAAGTGGTCATCCGGGAAAGAATCATCAACAGGCAAACCTTCTTTTCCCTTCTCAATCTGCTCATGAGGAAGCCTAGAAAAGTGATCAGCAACAACATTCTCGGCCCCTTTCTTGTCTCTAATTTCCAAGTCAAACTCTTGCAGCAATAGAATCCAACGGATAAGGCATGGCTTTGCATCCTTTTTCTGCTTCAAGTAACGCACAACAGCATGGTCAGTAAAGACAATTTCCTTAGAACCCACAAGGTATGACCGAAACTTCTCAAAGGCAAACACCACTGCAAGCAACTCCTTTTCCGTTGTTGTGTAGTTCATTGGAGCCTCATCAAGTGTCTTGCTGGCATAGTAAATAGAATGAAGGTTCTTTTCCCTTCTTTGCCCAAGAACAGCGCCCACGGAAAAGTCACTTGCATCACACATAATTTCAAAAGAGAGATCCCAATCCGGTGATTGCATGATGGGGGCTGACACTAATGCTTGTTTTAGCCTGCAAAAAGACTCAAGACAATCTATGGAAAAATCGAAGGCTACATCCTTCAACAATAGGTTAGTCAAAGGCTTGGCAATTTTAGAAAAATCCTTGATGAATCTTCTATAAAAACCAGCATGTCCTACGAAACTTCTAATCCCTTTTATAGAGGTAGGAGGTGGCATCTTCTAAATTATCTCAATTTTAGCTTTATCTACCTCAATTCCTCTATTAGAAACTAGATGTCCCAGCACAATTCCTTCATTAACCATGAAATGACATTTTTCCCAATTCAGCACAAGATTAGTGTCTTCACATCTCATTAACACTCTTTCAATAATAGACAAGCAAGCATCAAAAGTAGTGCCATAGACGGAGAAATCATCCATAAACACCTCCACAATCTCCTCAATCATATAAGAAAATATGGCCATCATGCATCGTTGAAAAGTTGCAGGAGCATTACATAAGCCAAAAGGCATCCTTCTGTATGCAAAGGTGCCATAAGGGCAAGTGAATGTAGTCTTTTCCTGATCATCGGGGTGAATAGGAATTTGCCAAAATCCACTATACCCATCTAGGTAGAAAAAATATGAAGGATTAGCCAACCTTTCTAGCACTTGATCAATAAATGGAAGAGGGAAGTGGTCTTTCCTAGTGGCGGTGTTCAACTTTCTATAGTCTATGCACATTCTCCACCCGGTGACCGTTCTAGTGGGAATTAATTCATTATTTTCATTTCTTACAACCGTCAACCCACCCTTCTTAGGCACAACGTGGACCGAACTTACCCACTTACTATCGAAAATAGGAAAAATAATCCCTGCATCTAACAATTTTAGGACTTCTTTTTCCACTACCTCTTTCATGTTTGGGTTAAGTCTCCTTTGGTGTTCTATGGTGGGTTTATGGTCATCTTCCATGAAAATACGATGCATGCACAAAGAAGGTGAAATCCCTTTCAAATCATCTATCGAATACCCTATGGCCCTTTTATGTTTCCGAATGACAATTAAAAGTTTCTCAACTTGATCATCACTCATATTAGCATTCACAATCACAGGCCATGTAGAGTTGGGTCCAAGGAATTCATACCTCAAAGAAGATGGGAGTGGCTTCATCTCCAACTTAGGTGCTTCAGGAACATCCGTGGTTAGGAGTTCGACCCTGGACTTAGGGAAGGGGGGAGCTTCTGGTGACAACTCCAAATCAGCAACAACTTCAGCAAGTGGTGGAATTCTCTCCTCGTCATCACACTAGTAGGGAACATATACCGTGTCCTTCAAAGGCTCAACTATTGCCTCGGTCTCAACCTCTGGTGGAGCAGCTTTCCCTTTAGCTTTAGGAGGTTCAGGCTTCTTTACCTCCTCCAACTGTTTACCATTCCTGAAGGACACAACAGAAATTTGTCCTTTTGGATTCTCATCAGGTCGGCGTGGAAGTTGACTTGACGGTCTAGGAGCATTGACAGCTTGTTGAGCCAACTGATTAGCTTGAATCTTTTGTTCATGCTCAATCATTTGTATCTTGGTACCCATAGCTTTGAATTTAGAAACCAGATTCTCAATAGCAATAAGTTCAGGTGACTTCTTAGGAACCACTGGCGAAGACTGATTCGGCCTATTCTGGTATCCCTGATTCAGCGCATTCTGAAATCCAGGTGGTGCTCCATTCCCATATGATGCTTGGTTCTGGAATGACTGTGGATTCTGCACATTAGAATCGTTTCCATACCTGAAGTTTGGGTGATTCCTCCAACCAGGATTGTAAGTAGAATAAATGGGTCATTTTTGGGGTTTCTGTAGTTGTCCCTAGTGAAGTTTACTTCCCCTTGAGCCATGCCCGGTTGTGTTTCTAGAAAAACAGGGCAACTGGATAATGTGTGGTTCAGCATACCACAATATTGACATTCAACAACGGGAGGAGGCACTCCTGTAGCACTAGATGAGAGCGGCTTAGCCAGTAGCTCCTTCTTTAATAAAGCAATGTCCCACTGTAAAGCTTCCAACTGGGCCGACTTATAAGTTTCAGCATCAACCTCGTAGAGACCTGAAGACCTCTTAGCAGCAGAAATAGAAGAGCGAGGATTAGAGTACCTCGCAACATGAAGAGCAGTCTTCTCAATCAAAGCCCAAGCATCATCTAAACTCATCTCCATAAATCCTCCATTAGAAGAGGTATCTATAAGCAGTCTAGTAGCATCATCAACTCCTTGATAGAAGATTTGAAGGAGAACATGCTTGGTTTGCCCGTGATGTGGGCATTGAATCAGCAAATCCTTGAACCTCTCCCAGGCTTCATGGTAGGTCTCCCCATGTTGCATGGCAAAGGCATTGATCTTCGCCCTCATCTCCGATATCTTCTTGGGTGGAAAGTATTTGCTAGAGGTCTTCTACGAACATGCCCAAAGAACCGTAATCTGGACTCCCGCAGTTTGTCAACAATACTTGCAACTCCAACCTTGTTCCTAATGTCTTCATTTTTTATTCTGTCAAATCTTGTGTGCCCACTCATCCATTGCAACATTCGCATCTCAGCCACTAACAACTTATGTACTTGAGCTTTCATAATAGGCCAGCACTCTGAGCCATACAATACGGTCAGCCTAACCACCACCTTGTAGAATTTCCCTTTCAATTTCGCCGGCACTTTCTTGTCGCATAACACCCCTGACGCCCTTCTCCATCTCAACCACCCCGCCTGAATACGATGCTCAATATCTTTTTCGACACCCCCATCGCTTTGAACGTATGATCCAAGGTACTTGAAAAACTCTTTCCTTGGAACAAGATCATCCCCCAGAACAACTGAAGCCTCTGAATCCCTACCCTCTCCAAAAGGAAACTGAACATAATCGGTCTTCGTCCTACTCATTCTGAAACCTTAGACTCCAGCACCCCTCTCCACAATTCAAGCCTGCGAGCCAAACTAGATCTAGAACTATCCACTAGAACAATATCGTCAGCGAACAACATGCACCATGGGACCTCTTCTCGGAGTGGAGTAGAAAGGGTGTCCAAAACTACAGTGAAAAGAAGTGGACTGAGTACTGACCCCTGGTGAAGCCCCACTCGGACATCAAAATACTCTGAATCACCACTCGGCATTCTAACACTTGTCAGCGAACCCCCGTACATATCCCTGATAACTCTGATATACGACCCCGGCACCCCCTTCTCTACCAAGCATCTCCAAAGCAGCTCTCTCGAAACCTTGTCGTAGGCCTTTTCTATATCAATAAATGCCATATGCAGATTCTTCTTCATGTCTCTGTGCATCTCAATTAGTTGCCTAATCAAGTGGATAGCTTCCACTGCTAATCTGCCAGGAGAATCGAATCGAAATATATAATAAAATATAAAATAATGCAACCCTTAGCCTCTTCAAATAAATTCAAGACTCCCCGCTATAGTAGTAGGAAATCAGGTTTGATCCACGAGGAAGCGAGTCAGCAGGATCCTAGTAGAGTTGAAAGCACGTCCTGAATGTTCGACCAGAAGACTCGATATCGAGCACAACACTCGACGTCGACCTTGGCTGTCGATTCCTACTGCAACAGAAGACCTGCAGAGACAAAAACGGCAGTCGATATCAACTAGGGACGTCGATATCAATGTTAGTGGCAGAAATCGACTTGCTCAGAAGACTGTCAGTCGACATAGGGTGGTCGATATCGAGTAGGTGATTCGAAATCGACCTCAGCTAATTCATGCAGAAGACTCGAGATCAACACAAAATACCGTCGATCTGGGCACAATGGTCGATATCGATGTTGGTGGTCGATATCGATGTTGTTCCTGCAGAAAAGATAGTTCTTGTCGGCGAAGAAAGGCTGCAGAAAGAAGGATGAATAAGGAGCAATGATCAGAAATAAACCAGGGGTGTTGGGTTTTTCGATAACTCAACGAACGGCAGGCAAATAAAGATGTAAACTAATAAAGAAAAGATCTTCCAAAGCCAGGGATTACCACGACGACAACCATGATAGTATAAGTAAGAAACCGATAAAGATGCATGCTTTTATCATAAAGGAGAAGGCTTTCACCTAAACCGGCAAATAGGAAAAGATATCTTGTAATAAATTAACCTAATTTGTGTCTACCTTTGTCATAATTGAGTTTATAATCTTTCGAATAGAAACCCTAATTACTACCCATGTTTCACAACATGAGTTCCTTAAATTCGCATTTAATTATGAAGAACAAGGTAGAATGAGATAAAAAATACTTCTTTAGCGACATACAAGCCTTACCACCATGGCTATCGTCGGGCTCACCCCAACACTAGAAGAAAGGGCGACTACTCGCTCATGTTGAAAAAAGACATGCTTGAAATTGAAAGAAAATAAACTTGCATTGATGAAGAAACTTGAATCTTTACATCTCAACGCCAACTATCACAAGCGCCGAAACCCTAAAGCTCAAAACCTAAAACTCTAACTTTATTGTTTAATGCTATTGCGTCTTTCTTGCTTGAATGAATAAAAAACAGTCCCCTAGGGCTTTATTTGTAGGCTACTAATCCTTGCTATCTAAGGACAGTATCTTCTATCTTCTATCTAAATTCTATCCCAACCGTAGGATGGATCTTTTATTTTGGTAAATATCTCAAACAGCTGAATAAATCTTTAAGGTAAAAACAAATAACTCTTAGCTGTAATCTATCTAATATTGCAAGATAATTCGGGCTTTAGTTAATAAGATTCTCAATCCGCGTCTTGAAAAGCGCGTCCAACCCGTGTCGAAGTCTAGTCGATATCGACTAGAGTAGTCGATATCGACCTCTCTGTTTCTGCTCGACGGGTTCTTCTCCACTAGATTTCGGGTGTCAAGTCGATATCGACCTCAGGTAGTCGATATGGAGTGTCTTCTTGGTTGGTCTGTGTGGTCTATCTCGACACTTAGAGTTTGTGTCGATGTCTATAGTCAATATATCGACCAGTCCTGTCGATATCGACCTCTTCTCAGCTTCACTTGGCTACTTCGTTTTGACTCCGATTCCAATCCAATTCATGCATATTCAGACCAAAACTTGTGTAGACTCTATTTCTTACACGTTAGCTCATTCTACACAAATTTGCATTATTTTCAACCTTTATTTTAGGAATTGAATGAAATATGAAGTCAAACCTTGCAGATAAAAAGGGTACAAATATGTACATCAGTACACACATACGCTATATCTAATAATCATGCTTCTAGATGCAAGGCGGAATATTAACACACTAGCATGCCCCTACAATCAAGTGGATAATAATAATAACAAGGCCTTATCACAGAATACCAAGTGATATATCCCTCTCCTACTCCCGCACCCATGCTCATTAGTGCATGAACCGGCCACGTTTTCTACTCTTGCACCCATGCTCGTTAGTGCGGGAACCGGCCGCGTTCAATATCATAACATCATCAATCGCATCAATAGAAATAAAGTGTTGCTCAAGACTCATTTGACTCAGGACAGGACCCGGTGGGATTGGGCTGTCCTCTGACCCTAGCAAACACTCTAGTTAACTTCACAGATACCGGCCGTTCTGGTTATATACGCATACAGAAATAGAATGCTCAATGGTCAATGCAACCTAGCATGATACTACATGGCATGCTGATCATGATATGCAAGCACCTAGTATATCATGCACGTATAGCAGGGAGATCTATTCAATCCGAGTAAGCTCCGAAGAGACTGACGTGGGGAGAATTGAATCGAAATATATAATAAAATATAAACCAATACAACTCTTAGCCTCTTCAAATAAATTCAAGACTCCCCGCTATAGTAGTAGGGAATCAGGTTCGATCCACGAGGAAGCAAGTCAGCGGGATCCTAGTAGCGTTGAAGACACGTCTTTTATGTTCGACCAGAAGCCTCGATCTCGTTGTCAGACCTCGATGTCGACCTTGGCTGTCGATGTTCTCTGCAACAGAAAACCTGCAGAAACAAAAACTATAGTCGATATCGACTGGTGGGGGTCGATATCGAGGTTAGTTCACGAAATCGACTGGCTCAGAAGTCTGCCAGTCGATACAGAGGGTCGATTTCGACACAAGGGGGTAGATATCGATGCTTGCAGAAGTTTCCCAAGAGTCTCGAGATCGACTCAGAAAATCGTCGATCTATCAGTTTTGGTCGATATCGACCTCTGCTGTCGATATCGATGTCTTCCTGCAGTGATTTAGTGGTTTTGTCGGCAAAGAAAAGGCCGAAGAATTAAGGATGGGAAGGAAGCAATGATCAGAAATAAGCAATGGTGTTGGGTTTTTCGATGACTCAACGAACGGCGGGCAAATTTTAATGTAAACTTAATAAAGGAAAAGTCTTCCAAAGCCAAGGATTACCGCGACGACAACCATGATAGAAGAAGTAAGAATCAACTAAAGATGCATGCTTTTATCATAAAGGAAAAGGCTTTCACCTAAACCGACCAATAGGAAAAGAGATTTTTCAATTACTTAACCTAATTGGTGTCTACCTTCGTCATAATTGAGTTTATAATCTTTCGAATAGAAACCCTAATTACTAACCAAGTTTTACAACATGAGTTCCTTAAATTCGCATTTAAAGATGAAGAACAAGGTAGAGGGAGATAAAAGATACATTCTTTAACGACGTACTTACCTTACCATCATGGCTATCGTCGGGCTCACCCCGACCCTAGAAGAAAGGGGAACTACTCACTCATGTTGATTGTAGACATGTCTTGAATTGAAATAACTTGCATAAATGAAAAATTTCGAATCTTTACAATCTCAACGCCAACTATCGTAAGCGCTTGAAACTTTAAAGCTCAAAAACTCTAACTATCTATTGTCTATTGTCCTTGTCTTGGATGATTCTATGATTGGACGATCTAACAAATCAGCCCCTAAGGCTTTATTTATAGGCTACTAATCCTCGCTATCCGAGGATTGTAACTCCTATCTAAACTATTAACTCTATTCGAACAATTTAGGATAGGTCTTTTATTTTGATAAAACTTAAAGGAAAAGATAATAAACAACTGCTAATATCTAAAAGAACGAGATAACTCATGGCTTTGATGATAGACTTCACAATCCGAGCCTCAAAATCGGATTTATCTTCTGTCGAGGTAAGGTCGATATCGACACCAGAGGTCGATATCGATGCATGTGTTTCTGCTCGACTTGTCCAACTTCAGTCGATGTCTATGACGATGGTCGATATCGATGCATGTGTGTCGATATCGAGGCTTCTAGTCTGGTTTGTGTGGCTTATCTCAACACTCAAAGTCGTGTCGAAATCCAGGGTCGATATCGATGTCTCCAGTCGATATCGACCTATTCTCAGCTTCACTTGGCTTGTCCGTTTTGACTCCGATTTCATCGAATTCCTGCATAGTTAGCTCAAAACTCGTGCAGACTCTATTTCTTACACTTTAGCTCATTCTTACACAAGATCATATGCTTTTGAAACTTTTATTTGGAAATCGAATGAAATATGAAGTCAAAAGATGCAATAAACAAAGGTATAATTATGTACATCAAAACACCCCATACTTAGACTTGCTTGTCCTCAAGCAATAACCAACACCTACAACACAACCTTCAAGTCTTTGCCTTTGTCAAAAGAGACATCATAAGCGGTAGCAAAGCAAAGCAAGTGAATTTAACGTCATAGCACATATTTTGGCGATCCATAGGCATATGCAATTTTGATCCAACCTCACAGGGATAATGTGTTTGCACTCAACTCTCATGTGTTTAGGCTATGAAGATCAACTCTCAACTCAATTCCATATACAATCTCATAAACATTGCAATTTATAATAATCCACTTCGCAACCAATTATGAAAATGCAATAAGAATCATCAGGAGGACTTTCGCTCAATGGAAGACTTCATAGAAGACTCCATTCTGTGGGGTTGTAATGGGGTTAGGTATGAAATAAAGGGTATGGAATTATTTGGCTATGTGGTGCTTTTATAATTCGGGAATCAAGACTCCTAAATCTCAACACTTGCAATACCCAAACCATAACTCTTCAATGTAAGCTCAATCTCTATAATGCTTTTTCCCAACTCATCTTTCCATAATATGCTCTAAAAAATATAACACTTGTATGAATAAAGGACTTAAGGATTTTGGCTCATGCACTATATATATATATATATATATATATATATATATATATATATATATATATATATATATATATATATATATTTTCAGTTTTTTTTTCGAAAATAATACTAAAGCTATGTGCATTTATATGGTGAGCCAAAAAATCCTTTTACAAAATATGACAAAATGTAAATATGTACCATCTTATAATTTCCTTGCTCAAAACTAGACATTATGCTCTTTTCTTTCCACAAGGCATTAGTTCCAACCAATCTAAGTCTCAATTCCCAAATGGGGGTCAGGCTTAATTCGGCTAGGGATAATTTTGTGGAGTTTGCAATTTCAGGCTCAGGCTAATGTTCTGGCTTCAAGCAGGGATAATGCAAGGTAGGTAAAGAGAGGATAAAAATGGCTTAAAAGATGCCTCCATCATTTAATTCTCGTAAACATAATCATATATATGCATTGGTTTTGAATAACTATCACAACATTTAGAGATGCATAGGAAGAGTAAATTCACTCAAGAAAGCGGAGGGATTTTTGATGTTCTCCCTATAGGTCAAAATTCTCACAAGGACAATTTTTGTTGGGTTTGCTTTTTAGCCTAGGATCATATGTGCTCAATTTCATCACAAGTTCACAAACTACATAAAAATTTTAAAGACTTAGGCTAAACCATTCAAATATGTCTTAGGATTTACATGATCAAGTCAGCTATTGAGTTTTCATCATAGGACATCTAAGTAGGGTTAGAGAAATAGACTTAAAAATAAACATGCATTTTTTTGTATTTTTGACATTTTTCTATATATATATATTTTTTTGATTTTCTGACATTTTATAGACTCAACAAAAACAAATTAAAAGATTAAGAACTTAAACTTTAAAATGCATAAATGTTTAAATATGATGCAATGCATATAAGCAGAAAGTGAATAAAATACAAGCCAAGTGTGCCAAGTTTTAAACCCTACCACAACCAGATAAAGCAGTTTATAATGTCCAAGTTCAGTCCCCACCCCATACTTAAAGATTACAGTGTCCTCACTGTTAGAAAAATAAAGTAGAGGGAAGGATCACTCACACTCACTTACGCTACATATATATCACTGCTCAGGGGCGGGGGAGGTGGCAACAGCAAGGGCCAGCCCTGTGTAGGGGCTGTCCCTGAGTAGTCTGTCGGGGCGGCCTGCGGGAATGTGGAAGGTCCAGCCTGCTGATCGAAGGAAAAGCCCATATACGAGCCCAAACCCTCGAGGAACCTCCCATAGCGTCGCTGCTCCTCGTGCATCTCAGTGACGGAGAGCTCCAGCCTAGTAAAGCGGGCAGACATGTCTTCCTGCCAATCAGTGGTGTAGGCGGGCTGGAAGGGAGGAGGAAGTGGAGGTACATAGCTATGGTGGCTATGGTGACTGTGGTGGCTGTGGTGGGACCCTTGCGGGCCCTCTCCTCCCCCAACCGCATCATCCCTGGCGTCATCATCGTCGTTGCCATCCATGTCCCCCTGGTAGGCTGGGGGGCTGCTCAGCTACGTCGGAATGGGGGTCAGCGTCCCAGGACATAGAATCCACCTCTGGCTCATAGTTGTAGAGCGGGGGTCTCCTCCGTAGGGTGGGGTCGGCGGACGGATCTATATCCGTATGATATGGCTGCCCAGTCCAAGACTGGTACCAATCAGGGATATACAGCAGATCCATGAAATCGTGTCGCAGGCGCATCCCCGTCTGGGGGTGTCTCCATCCCTGTGCTCCTGTCGCGATGACTCCGCCCTGGCGCAACACCGCAGCGTCTAGGTACGTGAGCTGGTAGGCCATGTACCTCTCAGTGTGGACGCCTAGAGCCTCGGCGAGGATGGCCACCATGCCGCCGTCCAAGATGTCTGTAGAGACCGTGCGTCTGCAGTCTACTATATGCTCAAGCTAGGAGTGGAGGTATGGTAGAGGGTCATCCTCGAAGAGCATCCTCCGTAGAGTCTCCGTCTCATGGTGTGTCGGGCAACGGAGCTCAGGCCTGGCCCAAAGGGTACTCGCCAGGACCCTCAGGATGACCCTAAAAAGTGGACTCACAACCCTAGAGGTGAAGGAGTCAGTAGGAGCAGGGTAGGGTGTACCTGATATGTAACTCCAGATGACATTGGGGTCCTGGACCCTGAAGGCGGCCGGAGTGTGGATGAACCCTAAAATCTCGCTCATCTCCTCGAGCGATAGTCTGTGTCGCCTGTTGCCGAGCTGGAAGATGACTCGGCGGCTGGTCGAAGTGCGCTCGGGAACCTCTAACGTGGCCATAAACTCCCCAGTCAGAACGGGGTAGTGCGCCTCCAGTAGCTCAATCAGTCTGTGTAGAGAGAGTTCTCAAACGCCTCCTGAACGCCTGGGTGAAATCCTAGCTGGATCATGTCAGGGAGATGGTACCATCTTGCCCTGGTGGCTCGGGGAATCAAATCCTCAGCAAGGGAGCGCTGCTGATCATCCTCAATGCGGAGCGCGTCCTGAGGGATGTTATTGGCTCTAACCATCGTCTGCAAAAGAAACCAATACCAAAGATAATTCTCCTTTGTATTAAAATAGGGAGAACCCCATACTTAGGTTCCATATTATGCTAGAAATTATGTAAAGGTAAATGTCTAAGTAAAAGAAAGTACCTAAGGACGGCAATTTATCTAAACATAATTTATTAAAGTTTTAATACTAAGGAACCTAATGACCTATAGAAGTTTGGCCTAAAAAAAATCAGATTTTAAATATAAAAAAAATCAGAATATAAACCCCCAAAAAAATCAGATTTACAAAATCAGCCCATATATATATAAAATTCAGATTCATAGCCCAAACTTATGGAAAATTCCGATTATTACCCCACATAAATTATAAAAGTTAGATCTCTCCCCATTATATATAAAAATCAGATTTCATGCCCATATATATAAAGAAATCAGATTCATAGACCCACATAAATAAAAAAATAAATTCATGCCCCACAAACATACCAATGCTCTTTCCCGTGCAATCTACGTTCAAACCCTAAACACCCAATATGAAATTTCTTCCCAATCAACTAATTAAATATGAAAATCCAGAAAAAAATAGAGGAAGGGTGAGAAATCATACCAGAAGAGTGTTGGAATTAGGGGAGAAAGAGGCAAGCAACCGCAAAAACAAGAGAAACAACCGACCGTTGACAGGAGACGTCGATGTCGATGCCCAGGGGTCGAAATCGACCGGATCTGGTGTGCTGTCGGGGCTGCTGGTGGCGCTGTGGGATCTCCGGTGGCGTGGGGCGGCCGGATTTGGTGGTTCTTGGCCGTAAGTGGGTAGATCTTGGGCGAGGAGGCTTGAAAACGAGGGAGAGAGAGAGAGGGCTAGGTCGAGAAGAAGAAGAGAGGATGGGGTCTGCTGCACAGGGTGAGGAATAAATTGACAGTGGGTGGGGCGGCTGGTGTTTACAGTGGTGGGTGGCTGTGAGGAGGATGACCGGAGGGCTAAGGGTGATGAAGAAGAGGGGTGAAGAAGAAGAAGAAGAAGAAGGCTTAGGGTATCGAAAGGGGATGGGGGTGTCGAAGTCGGGGGGGGGGGGTAATAAAGGGAATGAAACCCTAAAAAGTAAAACTGAAATAAATTAAATTCTGACCTGGCACCTACCTCCATCTGTAGTCGATATCGACCATAGAGGTCGATATCGACCCCCCTTCTACCTCCATGTAATTGTTCCTGTTGATCCCTTCTGTCGTCTTATCGATATCGACCATATAGGTCGATATCGACCTCTCTTATGGGCTGGACTTCCTTGTTGACTTTAGATAGAATAGCCACGAATGATCTAAAAAATATAAAATAGACGAAAAACTAAAAGAGAAAGAAAAGGAAAAGAACGGGTTGCCTCCCGGAAGCGCTTGAGTTTAAGTCGCTAGCTCGACATATTTCCCTTTTTGCGCTAGTTCAACGCCAAGGTGGCGCGAATCTCTTCTTCCGGGTCCTCCTTGTCATAATATTTCTTTACTCGGTGGACATTTACCTTAAAGGTTGATCCATCGTCGCAAAATAATTCCACCGCTCCATGAGGGAATACTTTATGAACTTTGAAAGGTCCGCTCCATCTTGTCCTTAGTTTCCTTGGAAATAAGCGAAGCCTAGAATTGAAAACAAGGACTTTGTCACCTACCTCATACGTTTTTGGCACCAACTTCCTATCATGCCATTTCTTATTGCACTCCTTGTAGATTTCGGCGTTCTCATATGCCTTTAGGCGCAACTCTTCCAAGGCTTGTAAGTCAATGAACCTCCTCTTTCCCGCTTCGTCGAAATCCATGTTAAGCTCCTTAAGAGCCCACATTGCTTTATGCTCAAGTTCAACGGGCAAGTGACATGACTTACCATATACCAAGTTATAGGGAGTTGTGCGAAGTGGTGTCTTATAGGCCGTTCGGTAGGCCCAGAGCGCATCATCCAATTTGGACGACCAATCTTTCCTTGAGCGGGAGACCGTCTTCTCCAAGATGGCTTTTATTTTGCGCTTGGAGACTTCTACTTGACCGCTAGTTTGAGGGTGATAGGGTGTTGCCACCCTATGGTTTACCCCATACTTAGCTAAAAGAGCTTCAAAGCCTCTCTCAATGAAATGCGAGCCACCATCTGAAATAAGGACTCTAGGAACACCAAAGCGAGGAAAGATGTTAGTTTTCATAAACTTAGAGACTACCTTCGCATCGTTGGTCCTAGTTGCCACAACCTCCACCCATTTAGAGACATAGTCCACCGCCACTAGAATGTATTTGTAGGGGCCAGAAGCAGGAAATGGTCCCATGAAGTCAATGCCCCATACATCAAAGAGTTCTACCTCTAGAATGCCTGTGAGTGGTGTCTCATTCCTCCATGTGATATTACCTGCACGTTGACACTAATCACAAGAGGTTACATAGTTTTGCACATCCTTGAAAAGGTTAGGCCAATAAAAACCACATTGAAGAATTTTCGCCGCGGTCTTGAATCCTTTAGCATGGCCTCCTGTAGGGAGAGAATGACAATGGTGAATCACGCTCTCTACCTCGTCCTCCGGGATACAACGTCGAAAGATATGGTCTTTCCCCTGTTTGAATAAGTAGGGTTCATCCCAATAGTATTGTTTGACGTCGTGCAAAAACTTCTTCCTTTGTTGCGAAGTTAAGCCTGAAGGAATCTCGCCTCCTACAATATAGTTAGCAAAATCCGCATACCAAGGTACCTTCGCCCTTCTTACAGCAAATAAATCATGGATAGGACTAGAAGGAGGTGTAAAGAAGAAATCCTCACCGAAGCTTACCTTTTCAGGAAAGAACTATTGAGGATCTGTCTATGAGGGTTAAAAGTCTTGAAGCTTCTTATTCAGGTCTTGACATTAAAGTTAAGACGCTTGACTCAGAGAAATCTGAACTCAAGCAAGATCTCTCCTCTCTAAGAAATGAGCATCATGACTTAGAGAACGAGAAGATCTCCCTGAATAATAAGATTCAAGACCAACAGACAGCCCTCATAAGTTTTACCAAATCCAAAGACACTCTTGATAGGATGTTGGGCGAGCAACAAAGTTCTCTAAACAAAAGTGGTATTGGTTACAATCCAAGGTTTTTAAAGAAGCAGCACATTACCACCTTTGTAAAGGCAAAAGGAAGCAGAACCTCTCCTATATGTCACCACTGTGCTAGAAAGGGACATGTAAAAGAGACCTGCCCTTATAGAAGAAAGGATCCATATATTATTCGCAATACATTTCCTGTTCATTTGAGAAAAGAACGGATAACACAAGTTTGGGTTCCAAAAGGCACTATTTTACCAAACATGGTTTACCCCAACAATGGATCCAAATTTGCTTATTGGTCTAGCCACAAAGGTTGATGTTTGTCTTGCAGGAGAACACCAAGGTGAAGGAACATAAATGGATCATTGATAGTGGGTGCTCGAGGCATATGAGTGGAAAGAGTTCTCTCTTTCATGATCTAAAGGAGCAATCCACGGGAACAATCACTCTTGGTGACAAAGGAAAATGTGACATCGTCGGTATTGGTAGTGTTGGAAGTGATTCCAGCCATAGTATTGAAAATGTCTATCTTGTTAATGGTTTAAAGTATAATTTGCTTAGTGTCTCTCAACTATGTGATAGTGGCAACTATGTCAGATTTAACAAGAAAAGATGTCTAGTGTGCAGAGAAGATACAGGTGAAGTTATATTGACTACACATCGTTACAACAATGTATACGCTGTAAATGCTGATCAAGTGGCACAAGGAAGCTTAACCTGTCTAAAGGCTTTGACGGACGATCCAAAGCTCTGGCACAAGAGACTCGGTCATGTGAGTCCACATACACTACAGAAGCTTGTGTCCAAAGGGCTTGTAAGAGGGCTACCTAAGATGGACTTCAAAGGTATTAATATGTGCAATGCATGCACACGAGGTAAACAAACACGTAGCTCTTTCAAACCCAAAAAGGTTGTAAGTTCTTCTAGACCCCTTGAACTTTTACATATGGATTTATGTGGTCCTATGCGAGTCAAATCTCCCAATGGTAAAAAGTACATGCTAGTTGTTGTTGATGATTTCTCTAGATATACTTGGGTTGCATTTTTAAAAGAAAAATCAGAGGCCTTATTTGAGTTTTCAAAACTTTGTAAGGAGTTGCAAACTTTAAGAAACGAGCCCATAGTGTCAATTCGGAGTGATCATGGTAAGGAGTTTGATCAACTTCAGTTTGATTTGTTTTGTGCTAAATATGGCATCTCCCATAACTTTTCTGCTCCTAGGACACATCAACAAAACGGGGTTGTGGAACGCAAGAACCGCACCTTAGAGGATATGGCCAGGACTATGCTTTTAGAAAATGCATTACCTAAAACCTATTGGGCTGAAGCTGTTAACACAGCTAACTACATTTTGAATCGTTGTCTTATTCGTTCCATCTTAAAGAAAACTCCTTATGAACTTTTCAAAGGCCGCAAACCACTTATATCTTATTTTAAACCCTTTGGCTGTACTTGTTTTGTTCATAACAATGGAAAAGATAACCTAGGGAAATTTGTTGCGCGTAGTGATGAAGGTATATTTCTTGGCTACTCCACAAGTAGCAAAGCTTATAGAATCTTCAATAAAAGGACCCAGTTAGTTGAAGAAAGTATACATGTTATATTTGATGAATGCAATGACGGTTCTTTGAGTGAAAGTGTTGCAGATATACATTTTAACATCCATGTAGAGAACGAGGAAGGTGATGATGCTGCTACCAAGAACACAGAGAAGAGGAACATGCAGGAACAGATTCTTAACACTGAAGAATTAGCCCAAGGTGTTGAAGATTCGTCCAAAGCCCTTGGTGTCCAATCCAACAGTGTTGAGACGTTAGAAACTGCTGTAACTGAACCTAACAGGACCACGGAGTCAGATGTACCACAAGTCAATCCTACTGGTGTGACGAATCAAGGAGCTGAGACTAGCAAAAGGAAATTCAAATACTCCTCATCACACTCATTAAAGGATATCATTTCTGACCCTACTTCTAGTGTTCAAACTCGTTCTAAACTTAAAGATCTTTGTGCTTTTCACGCATTTGTTTCTCTTATTGAACCAAAGAAGGTAGATGAGGCACTTCAAGAGCCAGACTGGATCATTGCTATGCAAAGCGAGCTTAACGAATTTGAAAGAAACAAAGTTTGGACCTTGAAGCCAAGGCCAAAGCATCAATCAGTCATTGGCACACGATGGGTATTTCGAAACAAGCTAGATTAGAATGGTAAGATCGTGAGGAACAAGGCAAGGCTTGTTTCTCAAGGCTACAATCAAGAGGAAGGTATTGACTACGAGGAGACCTTTGCTCCCGTAGCCAGGCTTGAAGCCATTCGCATTTTATTAGCATTTGCATCTTTTATGACCATAAAGTTATATCAAACGGATGTCAAGTGTGCTTTTCTTAATGGTTTCTTAGAGGAAGAAGTATATGTGGCTCAACCCCCAGGATTTGAAAGTTTGGAATTTCCCAATCATGTTTATAAACTTGACAAAGCGCTTTATGGTTTGAAACAAGCCCCAAGAGCTTGGTATGAGCGCTTGTCAAAATATCTTTTAGAAAATGATTTTAAAAGGGGGTTGATCGACAAGACTCTTTTTATCAAGACCAAAGGAAAGGACATTTTGGTCATTCAAATTTATGTTGATGATATATTATTTGGTGCTACTAACACATCTTTGTGCAAGGAATTTTCTGACATCATGTGCAGTGAATTCGAGATGAGCTTGATGGGTGAACTCAACTTCTTTTTGGGATTACAAGTTCACCAATCCAAGAAAGGGATCTTTGTCAACCAAAGCAAGTACACTAAGGATCTCTTGAAGAAGTTCAAGATGGATCAATCCAAAGCAGCCAAGACTCCCATGAGCTCAACATTATCTCTAGATCAAGACAAGACTGGGAAAAGTGTCAATCAAAAGGAATATCGAGGAATGATTGGATCTTTATTATATCTCACGGCTAGTAGACCTGACATCATGTTTAGTGTTTGCATGTGTGCTAGGTTTCAAGCTGATCCTAAAGAATCTCATCTCGTGGCTGTAAAGAGGATCTTTCGATATCTCAATGGCACTAAGGAGCTTGGACTATGGTACCCAAAGCAAAAGGATTTCACATTAATTGGATATTCTGATGCAGATTTTGCAGGGTATAAGGTGGATAGGAAGAGCACATCAGGATGTTGCCAATTCTTAGGAGCATCCTTGATCAGTTGGCACTCAAAGAAACAAAACTCAGTCGCTCTATCCACTGCAGAAGCCGAATACATTGCAGCTGGAGCCTGTTGCTCCCAAATCCTTTGAATAGCTCAACAAATGCGAGATCTTGGCATCAACCTCAAAGGCATTCCTATTAAATGTGACAATACAAGTGCCATCTCCATCACTAAGAATCCTGTTCAGCATTCAAGGACCAAACATATTGATGTAAGGCATCATTTCATTAGAGACCATGTTGAAAAAGGTGATGTGTCCATTTCGTTTATTTCAACTGATTATCAATGGGCTGACATTTTTACTAAGCCTTTGGCAGAGGACAGGTTCATCTTCATAAGACGACAGATTGGGATGCTTAACAAGGATGCACTTTCGTAGGGGGAGCTTTCCCTTTACGAAAGATAATATCTACTTAGTGTCAAGACCTTTGAGAATTATGTCAAGGTTTGTGAACTAAATGGTAGATTACATACATCGGATCACATTTTTTGGTTAATATCTTTCTAGATATTTAATCAATTATATTTTTATCGGATTTCAAAATTGCCTATTTATGTTATATTTTCTTTCCGTTGAGATATCTTAATTTTGGAACTAAATATTTCGGTTATTCAGTCCTATTTTAATGGAATAGTTTGAATTTTGAATTGGAAATTTTTCAAATTTGGCAATGATATCATTACTCTCCCTTGGAACTCTAAACCCGTCCCATCACTCCATCATCTTCTCTCTCCACTTAAACCCAATTCTGTACCCGATTCCCTCACAAACTCTGAACATCTCCAAACCCTTTCACCTTCTTCTTCTTCAACCTCTCAACCTGTTCTAACAAAACCCTAACCGATTTCCTCCATGGCTCCCAAATCAAAGAAAGCTTCCACACCCAAAAGACTTGGCGCCACCCCCAAGGGACGTCAGGTCACTACAACCTCTCCCACACCTGAACCCACTCCTCAAGCCATTATCCCAACTGTTGTCCAGAGCACCATCGCTGAGAGCACGACCATTGTTACCAAGGGCTCTCAAAAACGCTCTGCTAAGAAGTCCCTTAGTGCGAAACAGAAAGGGAAAAAGAAGATATTAGCTGAGGAGGTGGACGAGGAAGAGGAGGAAGATGATCTCGACGCTATTCTGGAAAGAGATGCTGCCAAGGAAGTCGAAGAGGAAGCCTTGAAAAAGGCCGAGGAGGAAGCCGAGCTTGCAAGAAAACTTGCCGAGGAAGAAGCTGAGAGGATTCGGAAGGAAGCCAAAGCCAAGGAGGTTCCATCTAAAGAGGAGCCTGAGGAAGAAGACGAAGAGCAAGACGGATCTGGAGAAGACGAGGAAGCTGAAGGAGATGAAGCGGGGTCCGGTGAGGACTCGGGGTCTGAGGAAGAGGAGGAAGAATCTCCCTCTCCTTCTCCTCCTCCCCCGTCTCCTAAGAAGCGGAAAGCCCCAATTGCAGTCAAGCCTCCATCCCCAAAGCGCACCAGGAAGGGCACTCTCAGAAGCCTTGAAGCGTCTGTCAAGAAAGCCGCTCCAACGATTGCTCGCAGGAAGAACGCCGATCCACCTGCCTACATCCAGGTAAACCAATCCTTGCCCTCCTCTTGGTTTGAAAATGCTGAGACTGCTGGTAAGTGGGTAGATGAGTTTCGAACTCGTAGGATTTGCTGTTCTGATTTTTTGGATATTGAGTTCTTCGAAGCTTTGAAGCTACCCTGCATTGATCTTCTCAAAAAATCCCCAGCCTGGACCCTTCTCAATCTTGAAACCGTTTACTATCCCCAGCTTACCCGCCTGTTCTACATAAACCTAAAGCCAAACACGACGCCAATGGTTGGTCTTTAGATTCTGTTGTCAAAGGGGTTAGAATCTCTTTCAACTCCAATGACTTTGCAGATTTCCTTGCCCTACCTAGCCCATGTCCACCCTCTGAAATACACCCCTCAAAAGAAAACTGCATCATCCTTGCCCGAGCCAAGTACCTCCTACCCGAAGCATCTAACAGCACCTCAAAGCAACTCACCCACTCATCCCTTACCCTTGAGGCAAAAATCATATTTAACATCATTGTTCGATGCCTCTTACCCCGTCTTAACTCTGGCTCGCTCCTTACTGACAATGCCATGGTCCTCCTTTACCGTATCCTCAATGGCCTTGATCTTGATCTGGCCAACACTATTTTAGGATCCATGGCTCACACAAGAAAAGCCAGGAAAGGAACCCCCCTCCCCTTTGCTACCCTTTTGACCCCACTCTTCAAAGCTTCTGGAATTGATTTCAAAAATGAAGAACAACAACGTCATATGGGTAAGTTCGACTCCAAGAGCCTTGAAAAGATTGGCATCACTCGGTCTCCCCAAGGGACCTTGAGTCTTGCCACTCCTTCAAAAGCTCTTCCCACTGCTTCAGCCGTTGATGAACGCATGGATAACTTGGAGTTGGGCTTGGAGGAAGTTCGCCTGGATATCAAGGAGCTGCACAAGGAGGTTATGACGGAGATGAGCGGGATAACCAAGATGCTGCAAGGTCTGTGGACGAGGCTCACTGATGATGCTCCGGACGACGAAGCTTAAACCCTACCCTACCCTATCCCATCCCTGAAATCTGATACATTGCTGGTTTTTGGAAACATTTTCAAAACTTTTGGTGACTGGTACCTCCTCCCTTTGTTGAAAGACAAAAAGGGGGAGATGATCTGTGGTTGTTTAGACTTGAAAACCTTTCTGCTTGAAGGTCTTGGAAGACCTTGGTTTTTGATTTTTTGGTTTTCGGTTGGATGGCTTTTTCATGCTTTAAAAATTTGATCCAACATTTGTCTAACCCATGCAGGTACTTAGTCCGATTTCACTTATATTATTTATGCTTGACTAAGTTGCAGGGATGCACAGGTTTTGTCTTTCATCAAGGGGGAGATTGATAACTCCCTCCCTTGATGAAAATCGGAATAAAGTTTCAAAGGCCTTGACAGTTTGTCTGTGACAAAGGTCTTGGAGCTTTAACAGTATTGATGAAATACAAAACCTGTTCTATATATTATTATATCCGAATATTATTTAATATTATATACTTCCATTATATTATATGCCTAACTAACCTTTCAGGAAGTATTATTCGAATTACTTCTTTCCTTATGGTGCATATTGAGGAGATCCAAATTGGAGAGATCATGTCTTCGAAGTGTCCAAAAATAGAAGATCCTTGGGCGCGCCATGATCCGAACTAGTCGTTGTTGAAGATCCTTAGGCGCCATGTTGCTTCTATATTAAGGAAAGGAAGAAGAAGACAGAAGATACTGGTTGAACACAAGCTTTCATTTATTCAAGCGAGATCTGTCTTCAAAGTGTACTCTCTGCTAGCGCTCAAGAGTTTGTTATTTCATTTCAAAGCCTTTGAGAGTTACACTGTGAGCTTATAGGATATATTCATTTATAGTGTTACTCGAGAGTTTGTAACTCGGGAAGTAAGCACTAGGCTATTGATTTGTGAGAGTAAGAGGATTGTACTAGATAGTTGAGAGAGGTGGGGCTCTTCTAGATTGGTCTAGGACTCCAAGGGAACGTGAGTTGACTAGATTGCAATTGTATAGGAGAGAGGCTTCTCGGTGAGCTATTAGGATCCTAAGCTTTGCGAATCAATAAAGCCTTTTGAATCCTAGGGTTGTGGAAGAACCCTAGTCGGGGACGTATGCCAAGTTCGTGCCGAACCTCGTAAACAATTACTCGTATCCTTTATCTATTGCTTTACCTTATTTCCGCACTTGGTTCGATTGTCTAACTTTGTGATTCAGGTTTAATCTCAAAGGGTTTTATACGAGCTCCAAAAGTCTTGAGACTTTCTGCGAAAAAAGGGCATACTCTATTCAACCCCCCTTCTAGAGTATTTCTATGTTACCTTGTTTTATATTATCGAACCTTCAATTGGTATCAGAGCTTTACTCACTGTTTTTGATCTAACAATCTTGTGAGTTTTCGATCATGTCTGGTGAAGCAAGCGGAGGATTTGCATAGGGAAGGTCCACGAGCAGACCACCACTCTTTGTAGGAAACAACTTTGTCCACTGGAGATCCTTGATGAAAATGTTCATTATAGATCAAGATATGGAACTTTGGAACATTATAGAGAATGGTCCGAAGATTTCAGAGAAAGATGGACCAAATGGAACCAAAGTCGCAAAGAAGGAGTCTGAATACATCCAAGCGGATCTTGAACTCGTTTCCAAAAACTACAGGGCTATTAACTTACTTTATTGTGGTCTTAGAACTGATGAGTTTAACCGTATTTCATCTTGTAGGTCAGCTAAAGAGATTTGGGACAAACTGGTCGTCACCTATGAAGGAACGAGCCAAGTGAAAGACACCAAGATCAGCATCTTCCTTCGAAAATATGAGCTCTTCAAAATGAAGTCTGATGATTCAATCAAGGCCATGTTCACACGATTCACAGAAATCACCAACAACCTTGACTCTCTCGGCAGGAGCTTTACCAACATTGAGAAAGTGAGGAAGATACTGAGGTGCCTCCCAAAAGAAAAATGGGGTCCAAAAGTAACAGCTATAGAGGAAGCACAGGACCTCACCACTCTACCCCTTGATGACCTTCATGGGAAGCTGATCACGCATGAGATGATCCTTAATGAAGACGATGGAGAACTTCCAGCTAGCACTAAGAACTTGGCACTCAAGTCTATGAAGGATGAGCCTAAAGGTGGATCTGATTCCGAAGATGAGGATGACGATGAGGATGATCCTTTTGCTCTTATCACAAGAGGCCTTGCTCGAATTCTCAAAATAAAGAAGCAATTCAACAACAAGGATGGATCAGAGTCTTCAAAATTTCGAGGTAAGCCTCAATACAACAAGTATGAAAAGAAGACTAAACCATTGTCTTGTTTTGAATGTGGTGAAACAGATCATCTCGTGAAGGACTGCCCTCAAAAGACAAAGACCCAGTCCAAGAAGGGTGACAAATGGAAGAAGAAAGCCATGGTGGCAACTTGGAGCGATTCTGACTCTGACTCCGATGATGAGAAGGCCAATATTTGTCTTATGGCCTCAGAAGATGAATCCCACGATGAAAAGCTTGAAGCTACTGTAAGAGAACTTATGGCAAGTCCAAAAGAGGTATTATCGGAATTCCTTTCCAATATGATTGCCAATGAAGAGAAACTTATTGCCCAAACTAACATTCTTATTAAGAGAACTGTGGATCAGGAAAGAACTATTGAGGATCTGTCTATGAGGGTTAAAAGTCTTGAAGCTTTTTATTCAGGTCTTGACATTAAAGTCAAGACGCTTGACTCAGAGAAATATGAACTCAAGCAAGATCTCTCCTCTCTAAGAAATGAGCATCATGACTTAGAGAACGAGAAGATCTCCCTGAATAATAAGATTCAAGACCAATAGACAGCCCTCATAAGTTTTACCAAATCCAAAGACACTCTTGATAGGATGTTGGGCGAGCAACAAAGTTCTCTAAACAAAAGTGGTATTGGTTACAATCCAAGGTTTTTAAAGAAGCAGCACATTACCACCTTTGTAAAGGCAAAAGGAAGCAGAACCTCTCCTATATGTCACAACTGTGCTAGAAAGGGACATGTAAAAGAGACCTGCCCTTATAGAAGAAAGGATCCATATATTATTCGCAATACATTTCCTGTTCATTTGAGAAAAGAACGGATAACACAAGTTTGGGTTCCAAAAGGCACTATTTTACCAAACATGGTTTACCCCAACAATGGATCCAAATTTGCTTATTGGTCTAGCCACAAAGGTTGATGTTTGTCTTGCAGGAGAACACCAAGGTGAAGGAACATAAATGGATCATTGATAGTGGGTGCTCGAGGCATATGAGTGGAAAGAGTTCTCTCTTTCATGATCTAAAGGAGCAATCCACGGGAACAATCACACTTGGTGACAAAGGAAAATGTGACATCGTCGGTATTGGTAGTGTTGGAAGTGATTCCAGCCATAGTATTGAAAATGTCTATCTTGTTAATGGTTTAAAGTATAATTTGCTTAGTGTCTCTCAACTATGTGATAGTGGCAACTATGTCAGATTTAACAAGAAAAGATGTCTAGTGTGCAGAGAAGATACAGGTGAAGTTATATTGACTACACATCGTTACAACAATGTATACGCTGTAAATGCTGATCAAGTGGCACAAGGAAGCTTAACCTGTCTAAAGGCTTTGACGGACGATCCAAAGCTCTGGCACAGGAGACTCGGTCATGTGAGTCCACATACACTACAGAAGCTTGTGTCCAAAGGGCTTGTAAGAGGGCTACCTAAGATGGACTTCAAAGGTATTAATATGTGCAATGCATGCACACGAGGTAAACAAACACGTAGCTCTTTCAAACCCAAAAAGGTTGTAAGTTCTTATAGACCCCTTGAACTTTTACATATGGATTTATGTGGTCCTATGCGAGTCAAATCTCCCAATGGTAAAAAGTACATGCTAGTTGTTGTTGATGATTTCTCTAGATATACTTGGGTTGCATTTTTAAAAGAAAAATCAGAGGCCTTATTTGAGTTTTCAAAACTTTGTAAGGAGTTGCAAACTTTAAGAAACGAGCCCATAGTGTCAATTCGGAGTGATCATGGTAAGGAGTTTGATCAACTTCAGTTTGATTTGTTTTGTGCTAAATATGGCATCTCCCATAACTTTTCTGCTCCTAGGACACATCAACAAAACGGGGTTGTGGAACGCAAGAACCGCACCTTAGAGGATATGGCCAGGACTATGCTTTTAGAAAATGCATTACCTAAAACCTATTGGGCTGAAGCTGTTAACACAGCTAACTACATTTTGAATCGTTGTCTTATTCGTTCCATCTTAAAGAAAACTCCTTATGAACTTTTCAAAGGCCGCAAACCACTTATATCTTATTTTAAACCCTTTGGCTGTACTTGTTTTGTTCATAACAATGGAAAAGATAACCTTGGGAAATTTGTTGCGCGTAGTGATGAAGGTATATTTCTTGGCTACTCCACAAGTAGCAAAGCTTATAGAATCTTCAATAAAAGGACCCAGTTAGTTGAAGAAAGTATACATGTTATATTTGATGAATGCAATGACGGTTCTTTGAGTGAAAGTGTTGCAGATATACATCTCCCTCTCCTTCTCCTCCTCCCCTGTCTCCTAAGAAGCGGAAAGCCCCAATTGCAGTCAAGCCTCCATCCCCAAAGCGCACCAGGAAGGGCACTCTCAGAAGCCTTGAAGCGTCTGTCAAGAAAGCCGCTCCAACGATTGCTCGCAGGAAGAACGCCGATCCACCTGCCTACATCCAGGTAAACCAATCCTTGCCCTCCTCTTGGTTTGAAAATGCTGAGACTGCTGGTAAGTGGGTAGATGAGTTTCGAACTCGTAGGATTTACTGTTCTGATTTTTTGGATATTGAGTTCTTCGAAGCTTTGAAGCTACCCTGCATTGATCTTCTCAAAAAATCCCCAGCCTGGACCCTTCTCAATCTTGAAACCGTTTACTATCCCCAGCTTACCCGCCTGTTCTACATAAACCTAAAAGCCAAACACGACGCCAATGGTTGGTCTTTGGATTCTGTTGTCAAAGGGGTTAGAATCTCTTTCAACTCCAATGACTTTGCAGATTTCCTTGGCCTACCTAGCCCATGTCCACCCTCTGAAATACACCCCTCAAAAGAAAACTGCATCATCCTTGCCCGAGCCAAGTACCTCCTACCCGAAGCATCTAACAGCACCTCAAAGCAACTCACCCACTCATCCCTTACCCTTGAGGCAAAAATCATATTTAACATCATTGTTCGATGCCTCTTACCCCGTCTTAACTCTGGCTCGCTCCTTACTGACAATGCCATGGTCCTCCTTTACCGTATCCTCAATGGCCTTGATCTTGATCTAGCCAACACTATTTTAGGATCCATGGCTCACACAAGAAAAGCCAGGAAAGGAACCCCCCTCCCCTTTGCTACCCTTTTGACCCCACTCTTCAAAGCTTCTGGAATTGATTTCAAAAATGAAGAACAGCAGCGTCATATGGGTAAGTTCGACTCCAAGAGCCTTGAAAAGATTGGCATCACTCGGTCTCCCCAAGGGACCTTGAGTCTTGCCACTCCTTCAAAAGCTCTTCCCACTGCTTCAGCCGTTGATGAACGCATGGACAACTTGGAGTTGGGCTTGGAGGAAGTTCGCCTGGATATCAAGGAGCTGCACAAGGAGGTTATGACGGAGATGAGCGGGATAACCAAGATGCTGCAAGGTCTGTGGACGAGGCTCACTGATGATGCTCCGGACGACGAAGCTTAAACCCTACCCTACCCTATCCCATCCCTGAAATCTGATACATTGCTGGTTTTTGGAAACATTTTCAAAACTTTTGGTGACTGGTACCTCCTCCCTTTGTTGAAAGACAAAAAGGGGGAGATGATCTGTGGTTGTTTAGACTTGAAAACCTTTCTGCTTGAAGGTCTTGGAAGACCTTGGTTTTTGATTTTTTGGTATTCGGTTGGATGGCTTTTTCATGCTTTAAAAATTTGATCCAACATTTGTCTAACCCATGCAGGTACTTAGTCCGATTTCACTTATATTATTTATGCTTGACTAAGTTGCAGGGATGCACAGGTTTTGTCTTTCATCAAGGTGGAGATTGATAACTCCCTCCCTTGATGAAAATCGGAATAAAGTTTCAAAGGCCTTGACAGTTTGTCTGTGTCAAAGGTCTTGGAGCTTTAACAGTATTGATGAAATAAAAAACCTGTTCTATATATTATTATGTCCGAATATTATTTAATATTATATACTTCCATTATATTATATGCCTAACTAACCTTTCAGGAAGTATTATTCGAAGTACTTCTTTCCTTATGGTGCATATTGAGGAGATCCAAATTGGAGAGATCATGTCTTCGAAGTGTCCAAAAATAGAAGATCCTTGGGCGCGCCATGATCCGAACTAGTCGTTGTTGAAGATCCTTAGGCGCCATGTTGCTTCTATATAAAGGAAAGGAAGAAGAAGACAGAAGATACTGGTTGAACACAAGCTTTCATTTATTCAAGCGAGATCTGTCTTCAAAGTGTACTCTCTGCTAGCGCTCAAGAGTTTGTTATTTCATTTCAAAGCCTTTGAGAGTTACACTGTGAGCTTATAGGATATATTCATTTATAATGTTACTCGAGAGTTTGTAACTCGGGAAGTAAGCACTAGGCTATTGATTTGTGAGAGTAAGAGGATTGTACTAGATAGTTGAGAGAGGTGGGGCTCTTCTAGATTGGTCTAGGACTCCAAGGGAACGTGAGTTGACTAGATTGCAATTGTATAGGAGAGAGGCTTCTTGGTGAGCTATTAGGATCCTAAGCTTTGCGAATCAATAAAGCCTTTTGAATCCTAGGGTTGTGGAAGAACCCTAGGCGGGGACGTAGGCCAAGTTCGTGCCGAACCTCGTAAACAATTACTCGTGTCCTTTATCTATTACTTTACCTTATTTCCGCACTTGGTTAGATTGTCTAACTTTGTGATTCAGGTTTAATCTCAAAGGGTTTTATACGAGCTCCAAAAGTCTTGAGACTTTCTGCGAAAAAAGGGCATACTCTATTCAACCCCCCTTCTAGAGTATTTCTATATTACCTTGTTTTATATTATCGAACCTTGAATATCGACCCCTTGTGTCAAAATCGACCCCTCTGTATCAACTGACAGACTTCTGAGCCAGTCGATTTCGTGGACTGATATCGATATCGTACCCTTCCAATCGATATCGACCACTTGTTTTTTGTCTCTGCAGGTCTTCTGTTGCAGAGAACATCGACAGCCGAGGTCGACATCAAGCACTAAAGCGGAAATCGAGGCTTCTGGTCGACGCAGACGTGAGATTTCCAAAGCTACTAGGATCCCGCTGACACGCCTCCTCGTGGATCGATCCTGACTACCCTTCCACTACAACGGGAGGAAGTCTTGTAATTATTTGCTTAGGCCAGGAGTTGGTTTACGTTTATTACATCTTTATAATTTGTAATTACTTGACATATCATCCTCCTGCAACAACAGGTTACAGAATCTATAAATAATGAAAATAAATTGGCATTACAAGCTTACAGCTCTGCCAAGGATACAAATATCATGGAAGACAACTTTGCTGTGCAGGATGAAGATGTAGAATACATAAATGATGACTGTGATATGGATGATAATGAAGATGACACAGGGATTGAAAGTCGCATCAGTGGCAGTACAATGTCCATAAAATATACAGCAGCACCTGTAAGCAAAAGAAAGAGGGAAATTCTTATATTTGTGAGACAACTGTTCAGAACAAAGGAAGATCTCAAAAATGTTATTGAATTGCTGGCTGCACAAGAAGCGTTTGCTTACAGAGTGAAAAAGTCAACACCATGTTATTACAGAACAGTTTGTGTTGATGGGAGCTGCAACTGGAAAATTCATGGTGCCATAGTGGGTGGTTCAACTATATTTCAAATTAAGAAATACTTTAATGAACATACCTGTAGCATGGAAGTAAGAATAGGAAAGCAACGCCCTCCAACTTACAAACTCGTAGCTGAAAAGATCGAACACATGTGAAATGTACTACAATACCTTACTGTAATCATTCTTCATTTCATAATTTATTTACTCTTTTACATAATATGTACAGATTTGAAGATGAGAAAAAGGGTCCAACTCCAAGCTAGATTAGAAACACGATGAGAACTGAATTTAAGCTAAATGTTAGCTACTGGAAATCTTGGATGGCTCGTGATTTAGCAATGGTGATGACAATGGGGACATCAGAAGAAAACTATGAATCAGTACCATCATATTGTTGGGTCCTGAAGCAAGCAAATCCTGGAACTGTCACCTTCATTGAAGTTGACAACAACTCAAATTTCAAGTATGTGTTCATTTTCTTTGGACCATGTATCCGAGCATTCCCAATCCTACGAAAGGTACAGATTAATTTCATAAGAAAAAAATTACTGTCACCAAATAATTACTGAATAAAATTCAATTGTACAGGTGCTTGTGGTAGATGGTACATTTCTAAAAGGACAATACAAAGGGACTCTTCTCACAGCTTCTGCACAAGATGCAAATCATCAAATATACCCTATTGGCTTTGCAGTGGTTGACTCAGAAAACAATGCCTCTTGGGAGTGGTTCTTCAACAAGCTAGCAACAGTCATCCCATCAAGTGAAGAGCTGGTTTTTGTTTCTGACCGTCATCAAACCATTGCAAGAGCTTTAGAGTTGGTTTACCCAAATGCTAAGCATTATTACTGCAGATGGCACTTGAAGCAAAATATAATGGCAAAATTCAAGAAAAATATACTTTGTCAGTGGTTTGAAAATGTTGCAAACAGTTACACAAAAGCAGATTTCAACAGCTACTTTGGATGCATCAGTAATACAAACACCAAGATGGAGAAATATCTTCAAGAAATACAGTTTGAGAAATGGGCAAGAGCTTATTCAAAAGGTGACAGGTACAATATGATGACTTCAAATAATGCAGAATCAATAAATAATGTCTTTGCTGAAGATAGATCATTCCCAATTATATCCTTACCGAATGCAATCAGAGAGAAGCTAACAAAATGGTTCAATGACCGCAGAAATGAATCTGAAACCAACAGCTTTGAGCTTCCGAATAAGATAAGTGATATAGTGTACATAAGATGCAGTGAAGCAGGAATGTACAATGTGAAGCACCTCAATAAATTCCAGTTTGAGGTTGTCGGTGGGATGAATAGATTTATGGTTGATTTGAAGGAGAAATCTTGTTCATGTAAGGTATTTGATTATGACAAGATACCTTGTGTACATGCTCTAGCTGTCATCAGGGACAAAAAACTTAGTGTTCTGAGGTATATCAGCAGCTACTACAAAAATGAAGCTTGGAAATTGGCTTATCATGAGACAATATATCCGGTTTTAAAGGAAGAAAAGTGGACTGTACCAGAAGACATCAAAAGACATAAATGTTACCCACCAATGATACGTAAAAGATGTGGTTGCCCTCAAAAGAATAGAAAGCCTTCAGCTGGAGAAATCAGAGGCAAAGCATCAAAGAGGATTCACAAGAGCTAGAGATTTAATGGTACAATAAGTTTGAGAAGATTTACTTAATATTTTTCTTATATGGAATAGAATGTTCAATGTCAATAGCTCATTACGCTGACACAGAATGTAAACTGTCACCATATTTCAGTTATTTTTTTTAACATTAGTGTTTTACAAAGATTTATAAATGGCAAAATGTTAAGTACATTATATCGTTAAGAGATGAATTGTGTCATCACCATAAATCCTGTCACCATGAACCATGTCATGATGAAAATACATGTGATGGACAATTATCTTTTAATATATGAATGAATAACAATGTCATATACACTGTAAGCAAAATAAAAACAGGGTAGTCAATGGTGTAACCACAATAAAAACAGGGTCAAATACACTGATCCAAAATGCTAACACTAATCAAAAGAAAAGATGATGTACAATACGTCGTTAAGTGATGGTCGCTGTCACCAAATAGAAAACCCTAGGACAAGGTAAGCACAAACCCTAAAGGGGCTAATGAGATGCACAAAGACATGAGGTGGACAGTTCTCCTTCAATATATGAATGGGTAAGAGAGGGATAGATGTTGTAACCAAGATGAAAACAAGGTCCTAGACACTGTCACCACTATGAAAACAGGGTAATAGACACTATAACAAAAGGAAAACCTATAGACTCTGTAACCAAAATGCACACAGGGTCATAGGCACTGTCACCAAAATGATAACATGGAAATAGACACCGTAACCAAAGGAAAACCTACCAGAAGGCAAGCACAAACCCAAAAGGGGGCTAATGAGAAGCCAAAAGAAAATGTGATGTACAGTATGGTTTAGCGTTTAGGGTTAAGTCTTTAAGGTTTAGGGCCAAGGCCCTAAAACCTAAATCTTAAACCCTAACCCCTAAAATGTGATGTACAGTACGTCGTTAAGTGATGGTCGTTGTCAACAAATGGAAAACCCTAGGACAAGGTAAGCACAAACCCTAAAGGGGCTAATGAGAGGCACAAAGACATGAGGTAGACAGTTCTCCTTCAATATATGAATGGGTAAGAGAGGGATAGATGTTGTAACCAAGATGAAAACAAGGTCCTAGACACTGTCACCACTATGAAAACAGGGTAATAGACACTGTAACCAAAGGAAAACCTATAGACTCTGTAACCAAAATGCACACAGGGTCATAGGCACTGTCACCAAAATGATAACATAGAAATAGACACTGTAACCAAAGAAAAACCCTACCAGAAGGCAAGCACAAACCCAAAAGGGGGCTAATGAGAAGCCAAAAGAAAATGTGATATACTGTATGGTTTAAGGTTTAGGGTTTAGGATTTAGGGTTTAGGGCCTTGGCCCTAAACCCTAAATCCTAAACCCTAAACCCTAAAATGTGATGTACAGTACGTCGTTAAGTGATGGTCGTTGTCACCAAATGGAAAACCCTAGGACAAGGTAAGCACAAACCCTAAAGGGGCTAATGAGATGCACAAAGACATGAGGTGGACGGTTCTCTTTCAATATATGAATGGGTAAGAGAGGGATAGATGCTGTAACCAAGATGAAAACAAGGTCCTAGACACTGTCACCACTATGAAAACAGGGTAATAGACACTGTAACCAAAGGAAAACCTATAGACTTTGTAACCAAAATGCACACAGGGTCATAGGCACTGTCACTAAAATGATAACATGGAAATAGACACTGTAACCAAAGGAAAACCCTACCAGAAGGGAAGCACAAACCCTAAGGGGGCTAATGAGAAGCCAAAATAGATTTGGTGACAGTTCTCCTCTAATATATGAAGGTGTAAGAGGGTCATAGAAGCTGTAACCAAAATTTAAAAAAATAGTTCATAGGCATTGTAACCAAAGTGAAAACTATGACATAGACGCTGTCATCAAAGGAAACCCCAAGGACTAAGGAAGAACAACCCTTAAAGGGGTTAAAGCTAACCAAAAGCACCCGTGATGTTAAATACATGGCATAAAATATCCAAAAAAAAAGGGAAAAGACTTCTGTCACCAAAGAGACACTAGCACAAGGCAAAACATTGTCACTAGAACTGTCACCAAATCAAAAAACATTGAAGATGTCACAAGAAATAATCAAACCTTGACATTAAAGTGGAATTATAGAGAGTCATAACATCATAAGCCTACAAATACACAAACTTAGTGTAACCATGGGACTGTCACCACGACTATTACATCAACAAAACATAGAATAAGCTGTCACCAAATCAAGTGTCACCAAATACATAGTCCAACTAACACAAACTTAATATCATAACTAAACAAATGTCCACAACTTTTTCAAGAGATCAGATGCAATCTTCTCACGATAAGCATTAACATAATCATCATTCACAAGCTGCATGTCACCACCAAAAACCAGAAACTCAATGTCCTTGATGACATAAACACCACAGCTACCCCTACATAAGGAGCAAAAAATTAAACATAAGAGAAAAAAGTGAACAGATATAATGTCACGAAATAGAAAACTAAATAAAACAAGATGGAAAACAGAAGGTACTCATCTTCATTTTTTTCCAAGTCTTCTACTCTATCCACTTCAAAGGGAGAGTCATCCATGTTAGGAAAAACACCACTCTTCCTCATCAGAATAGGAAGCACTTCACATGTATGAGCAAGCTTCTGTAGCAGAACTTCATTTTTAGTGAAATTACACCGGGAGTCATACACAAGAATCCTCTTCGACTCTAGCTCAATTTCAAAGGCAACCCAGTGCATGTTGTCAATATTGAATGGAGTGTAGACCTTCTTCGCACCTTCCCATGTCTTACCATAATTACCAGGATAAAGACCAATGAAGTAACTGTAGAATTCATCCGGAATTGTATCACGTGTTTTAATGACATCAGCATTAATGTTCGCAATCTTGTGAAACAAAATGGTGTCTACTACAACACTGGTTGGATTTTGATCAGGATAATCGTGAAGACGCTTTCTAAAATGATGAAGTGCTTCGTCTAGATGCTGTGAAACAAAATGGAATAATAACAAACTGTCACCAAACTGATGGCACCAAATGAGCAGCAACAGAAAGACATGTAAATATGAACTTACAACATCACGAAGCCATCTTGTCTTCCCCGCTAAATCATTGAAAAACGACTTGTTCATGTCAACCTCACAACCAGTGATTTTTCCATCACGCCTACAAAGTAAGATAACAAGTTAAATAAACTTATTATAAGAAGTGGTAATATGAAAAAGAAAACACTTATCAAAAGTGGATAATTACCCAAGATCTCGAAAAGTAGTATAAAATTCAACACGCTCATCAGAGCTGAGAAAGAAATGGGTAGGTAGTTTAGGAAGGCGAGGTTTCTTCAGTTTACAAGGATTGGTGTAAGGAGTATGGGCTACAGGAGCAGATTTCAACGCCCTATAAGATCACCTTAGCAGAACTTCATCATCATTCTCATTTTCAGCATCCGAAGGAATAAGGTAGCCAATATCAGTGATGTCATGAAATTGACTGCACTTGTCATCAATATCGCCATCTACACCACCACTGTCACCAGGCACATCCTCTGGGACATCATCACTACAGCCAAGTATGACACCAATACCATGATCAACTTTTTCAACAACAACTTCAGGAGCAGGGCAACTACTTGCATCAATCAAATCAGGTCTAACCACACCTTTGGGACCAACAACACCACTGTCATCAAGTGCATCAGTTGAACAAGGAAGCACAGGAGTTGCAACAAGACCACTGTCATCACGAGCATCAGTAGAACTAGGAACAACAGGAGTGGGAACAGCACTTTCACCAGGAACCTCTTTGGAAGCAATCATATCGCCAATGGTCAGCTGTGAATCAATAACTTCAGTAGGAGCACCCGAGCTAGCAAAAACAGTGTCACCTGAACCAATTACTTCAGTTGGAGCAACACTCAAATCAGCAGTTGCATCAGCCGAAGAAAGGACTTCAGTAGGACAAGCAGCAGAACAAGTTTCAACAATTTTTTCAGTAGGGGATGCACTAGAATTGTGAATTCCTTCATATGAGGGAATAACTTCAGTAAGAGGGATAACACTGTCATCAGTTACATCCTGTGATGCAAGTACTTCAGCAGGAGCAACAACACTGTCATTAATCTTGGGAGAAGGAGAAGCATGGCCAGGAGAAGGGACAACACTGTCATCAAATTTACCCTTTGAACCCACAGGACCAGTGTCACCATCAGTGCAATCAACATCCCCATCTATTGAAGTTGACTCCTTAGTTGCTCTAACAACAACATAATCTGGAGTTGGGGATTCAATGGAAGTATCTGTGGCATCACCTTCATTGGCATCACCTTCATTCAAACCCTCAATCAAATGACCATGTTCAGACAATTGAGAGCAATTATCCCTAATACCAGGAAGCACATCCTTAAGAGACTCATCCAATGCCTCACGTTCCCTTTTCAGAAAAGCCTCACTGTCATCACTGAGATGTAAGATATGTGATTCTAGTTTATACACTTTCTCCTCAAGGATAAGAATCCTAGAAACACACTCTTTCGATTGAGCTTCAATAGAATCAAATGATGCCCTAAAGGAATTAATAATTCCTTTAAAAACAGATTTCTCAACAAAATCTTTTGCCCACCCAGGAACATCATCACTTGCAGGAAGCCCATCACCTTTGGGAGGAATAGGTCTAGAGAGCTTAAACTTAGACCTCTTGGGCTTGTCACCATGATCTAAACCTTTGTCACCACACTGTGCTTCTTCTTCAATCTTAGAAGGAGACTGACTCTTTGAAGATTTCTGAGATGGCACCACCTTTGCCTTCTTCTTAATAGGCTGATCAAGGATAGCAGAACTTCTCAACACTCTCTTCTTCTTCATAGACTCATCAGCAGTAGGAGTACGTCTCAACATTTTACCCTTCTTCACAGAAAGAGGACTGTCACCACTGCTCATGGACCGTGTAACCAACCTCTTCCTGGGATGGACAGCACTCTCAAAGTCAAAAGTGCCCTCAGTGATGACTGGTGGTCTCACCACCCCCTTTTTCCGCAAAGGTGAGGTTCTAACTATTTGCTTCATTCGAGTAGAAATAGTCGTAGAAAGGATATTAGGTTCCACTCCACCATAAAGGAGATGACCACCTGATTGCCTGACATGATACGCTTGAATGCGTAAATTCCTAGGACACACTTCATCACTGGCATTAGCATCCATACCAACAAAACAAGAAACATACGAATCAACGTTGTCATCAGCAACTTCATCAGGAAGTAAAAGGTCAGGACAATCCATAAATGAGGCATACAGAGAGTAGACAGTCCCCTAGCAAGAGAATAAAAAATACAATTAAATGACGACAAATATATTACATGGAAGGGAAAAACTGAGATGACAATAATAAAAGCTGAGACCAGAAAGAATGCTTACCAAGTCATGAGAGAAAATTTCAGAACACTTATCATATACAATGTTGTAACCACGTTCAATACTATACCAGATAAGAGAGGCTGGTAATCCTTCACAGAATGCAAAGTCACATTTTGTGATGGCAGCAATCTTAGGGATTGACTCTAAAATCCAAACCTGAGAACAAAGTAACATTAAGAACATAAATAGAAATAAAGAATAATAATGAAGATAAGGAAACAAACATAGGAAAATAAAAGGAAAGGAAAGGGAAATACCTGGAATGCTACAGGATATCCAAGCAAATTATAACCAAACCTTGGACCCTTTTGGATTGATCAGACCTCAAAGCTTTCTTCAAAAAACCAAGTGTTTCCAAAAACACAACCCGGCCAAAAGGATACAATTTTAAGCGATCCAAATCACATACAAGGTCCACAAAAGATTGACGTACAAGAGCTTTAGAATGCTGAGGGAGCAACACACCCTCAATCAGTAACAAGTACGCCATGGACAGTTTCTTCGGAGACTCAGTTGGCTCCTTGAGGAAAATTTGCAGAAGACCACTAAAATTGTAGTTCGATAACCCCAAAAACTCCTTCATATCCACATGAGGATAGGGAGTCGTGTCATCACCAGGTTCTTCCCAATTCAAACCGGTTACACAGCAGAATTCAGCTAGGGAAAACCTAAACAAATGCTTTCCAACTTGGAACCACATCTCATGAACTTTACGAGTCTCAACTTCAGGTAGAAGCATTTGATGCACAAGTTGATGATAAAAATAAAGACGATCACGAGCACGAACAATTGGACCTAAACACCCATCTATAAGAGAAGCCCAATCAGTTGTAGACAATCCATTCTCAATAACTTTGATCAAAGCAGGCTTGGAGTAGACATTAATGTGGCCACGAAATCGCTGTTGTTTGGGAACAACAAACTTGAAGGAAGCATGTTCAATAACAGATGGTGGAACCACATTAGGAATTCCCTGATGGGCTACAATTTCTTTACCTAAATAGAATAGAAATAAAGTAAACATTAGGTGTTACAACATAGAAGTTATTGTCACCAAAAACAAAACAAAACAAATTGAGCACCAACATAAACAAATATTGTAACCACACCAAACACTGCAAACACACAACAAGGAGAATGTCATATGAAACCCTATCACCAAACAAGCAATGAACTGTAACCATGAAATAGGTATCCATGAAACATGAATCAAACATAAAAAACAAAGAGATTTCTCTTCAGATTGTAACCATACTTTAATCACACCAAACACTGCAAACACACAACAAGGAGAATGTCATATGGAACCTTGTCACCAAAGAAGTAATGAACTGTAACCATGAAACAGGTATCCATGAAACATGAACCAACCATAAAAAAAAAAAGAGATTTCTCTTCATACTGTAACCACACTGTAACCAAACAGGTAACTGAATGTAACCAACCATTAAAAACAAAGAGAAACAACAAATGCCACAAAATGTAGAAATGGAAACGGAATCAGAACAAGGGAGGTAAATTATAGCACAAACTGATAGACATTAGACAACAACTGAACTAAAAAACAAACCCTAAAACGGAAGGAAAGGGATAAAATAACGAAAATAAACCAAAATAGGCATAAAATGCAGGAAATCAAAGTAGATATACACAATACAAAGAGAAATTGCAAAAAGGAAACAACAGGCTAAGTTGCTTACAAGAACATTGAAGGAGTAGAGTAGATGAAACTACCTGATGAAGCCATTAGAAGAAAATAAGCAGAGACGGAGAATGCAGAATCGAAGAGCCGAAAAATGCAGAATCGAAGAGGAGAGAAAGACGGAGAACAAGTCGGAGAGCACGATGGAGTGCAAAACGGAGAGCAACCGTCGGGAAAGGACAATCGGAGTGGGAGACGTTGATGTGGAGAAACTGCTCAGCAACTGATCGTGGAGAAGAAATGATAGAGGGAGTAAGAGGTAGGGGTAGAATGGGAATTAAGAAAAAATTTTGGACAAAAGCTAAAAAATTCAAACAGGCCGAACAGTTACTAAAAGGCTTGATGGAAAGGGCCTTTGGGCCCAATATTTTCGAGATTTAATTAACGATAGATCAAGAAAAAAAACCTTTTACCGTATAAATGTGAATTTTATTTATATTTTGAGAGTGTCAAAATAAAAGATATTTAGATTATATATAATATGTCGAAATAATTTTACTTATATCTATATTATTTTTTGGTTAAAAAAATTATTTATATTTATATTTTATATTTATTGGATCTATCTAGATTATTTATAATATTGTATTATTGTATTCACCGTACATGGGACGAGTCTTAAACTAGTAAATGATAAAATGCAACCACTGAATTTAATTCAAATTTATTTAAAAGATTATTCAAAAAAATTAATTATATTAGATACGAGAAGTCAAAAACAACATTTTTAATTAGGCATAGACCATGTTTTTTTTAACCGTTTTCTTTTAACATCATTTGTATATGACAACGGTTTATTCATATTCATTGTCTTTATAAATTAATAGACAAGGACTATAATCAGGATTAGACAACGATTATAATAACCGTTTTCTTTTAGACACATCTTCTATATATATAACAACAGTTTTTTAAATATTCGTTGTCTTTATAACGTAATAGACAACGATTCTAATCGACCTTACACAACTGTCTTATGAATCGTTGTCTTTCTGAATTGAAGTCTTTTGTATATACAACAGCAGTTCTTTAAATATCCATTGTCTTTCCACTTACTAAAATGTCAATTTTATTGGGTGAATTTGGTAATTAGACCTTTTGGAAAATCCAATTAGGTAATTAGCCCACTCTAAAATAAAATTACTTTTAGATGTACCCTTCCCAAATGGAGCATTAAGGTCAACGGTCAACATGTTTGACCATCAACTGGTCAACGTTGACGGTTGACCGACTCATTCAGATTTTTTTGTAACCACTGATGCCGATTTTTTGATGCCATTTTTCACCGTGATTCTATTTTTTCAAAGTGATGTTTGATGCGATTTTTCAAAGTAGTGTTTTGATGCCAAATTTTTAATAACATTTTTTTCTTTAATGTGATGCCAATTTTTCAAAGTAGTGTTTTGATGTCATTGTTCTAATGTAATTATTTGATGTCAGTTTCTTAATTAAATCGTTTGATGCCACTTTTTTAATTAATCAATTATATATGGATATATTGTCATTGATTCTACTTTTTTTTCCACTAATGACATATTTGTGATTACACTTCATTGATGCAATCAATTGTGGTGACAATTTTATTACATTTTTATACAATTGATGACACAAGGCATGCATAAAATGTGAGTGATTAAACTTCATTGATGACATATTTTTAATGATGAATTTTATTCATTGATGACATTTGTGATTACACCTCATTGATCTCAATCATTTGTGATGACATTGTTTGTTGATGATATTTGTATTTATACAATTGATAACATTTTTATACAATCGATAACATATGAGCAAAAAATTTGATTACACTTTATTGGCGACATTTTTATTTGTGACACATTTGTGATGACATTTAAGAATCCAATAACATGAAATATCACATAACATGTCTCTCATCCTCCTTTTTCCGGGCTTGGGACAAGTTGTATACCAAAATACAAGCAGAGTTAAAAACATGGTATCACTAGCTAGCAAGCACTGAACAAAGGACTAGATCACCTAGTTAAAAACGTGTTGAACATGTTATCTGGTTCATATTTTACAGCCCAAGGAAATTTAACTTTACTGTATATTGGTAGGTACAAATGCTTTAAAAATTATTTTTATGTACAAGCCATGTACAATATAATTTTTGCTAGGTAAGGGGACATTAATGTATAATGGCTAGCTAGTTGTTTGAATAGGTGGATTAATCATTCAGTTCAAGATTCAGTAAATATTAAAGTAAGTCAATAGGCTAATTATAATCAAGGCATAGCTAGCTTGCCCACCAAAACGAATATAATAATCTATTAGGATTTATTTTGGTACCTACCAAGATACAGTATTATATTACAGTGGGTGAATGGGTATTGAATATACCAAAAGAAATGGGTGTTTGCAAAAGTAACACCCCCTAAAAATTTTGCAAAAGTAGCAATGGGTCCACATTTTTTTGCAAAAGTAGCCGGTGGGCAGAGGAGAGAGGGGGAGGAAAGAGAAGGGAGGTGGAGGGCAGAGGAGAGAGGTCTGCAATTGGTGGCAGAGGAGAGAGGTGGAGGGGAGAAAGAAAAAGAGGAATCATTACATGAAAAAGGGAGAGAGAGAAAGAGAGAGAAGAACATTAAATGCAGATGAGAGAGGGGAAAAATCAGCTTTTCGCAGAGGAGAGAGGGAAAGTGGAAGTGATGTCATTGAAGAAAAATCGAAAATACGAACAACCCAGTGATCAGTTGCATGCCAACCAATACGAAATACGTGCCATCAACTTAATATTGTGTGACGACCAAACGTTAAACCATGCCAGCAACTTAAGATTCCCCATTGTATGATTCGTGGACTTCATGGATTTGTTAGCAATTCGTAGGCATCGAAATATCATTGGCATGGAATTTTATTTTTATGGCACGAGTTTAGATGTTGGTGGCATATAAAACATAATAACTGGCACATTAATTTTATCCGGCATGTAAAACAAACACCGTAAGCTTTCTTACCCATTTTCGTTAATATATGCTTTCTGGATTTGGCACGTGTCACCCTTTGCGTGGCATGTAATAATCAGTTGTTGTCCCGTGTTTCCTATTGTCTGGCATATAACTGCTAACTGGGACCACCTTTGACCTTTAGCTAAGATGGAATGGAGGTCAGATTCCTAAGCTTCCCTTGATTTAAAAGGTCAATCATTGCTCCCTCCTTTTTTTGGCGCCAAGATGCAAAGTGAAGGTGCATTTAATGCACATGACATCACCCACTCTCCTTTGAACAGCTAAAGCCGGATGTAATTTGTGAAGGGGGTGAATGTGGGTTCCTACCCTCTCCCACATCGACACGTGTGCTAGCCCATCCTCTCCTCTGCTGGGTGCAATGTGTACTTTTTTTTTTACCTGTAACCGGCTAGGTCCTTCACTTTCTTAATTGCAAAAGTAGCAAATGCTACCCCCCATGTTATTTTTACACCCCCATGCTACTTTTGCCAAAGTTTGCCACTATTGGTATACTTGTGCAATTTTTCCTTAAATAAGTTTACTCACAAAAATGAAATGCATTAGATAGCTCATTAAATACAGTAAGCACAACAATAGCAAGCAACATGTTTACACAACCCCAAAACAGAGGAACTTTGCAAAACCCCTCACAGCAAAGACCAATTTAGTCACACGGATATGATTCCAGAATTTGCATCAGAAAAAAGGCCATAAGCCAAAAGAACACTAATTATTTAAGCAAAAAAAAGAAAGAGAATTTAACACATAGAAACTTGCCTTCTTTGGAGCCGGTTCAAGGGATATACTTGACCTGGTGATGATGCCAAATTGTCCAAGGCCCCCAAGAACACCATAAAAGAGGCCAACATTCTATTTAATGGAACAAAATAGAGTTGGCATTCATCAATTAAAATGAAAGGGGATGCATAGAGATGTTTCAATCAAAATTTAATCAAAAACTTGCAAGGAATTATTTATTTCAACTCAAAGTTAGCAGGGAACATCAAAAATAGATTCAATTCATCTAGGCATTTCATCGAGCACCTTGGAGGCAGCTCTTGCCTACTCGAGTCCTCAACTATCTTCATCAATTAATCAAAGTATCAACAATCGGAAAATAAACGCAAAGAGAAGAGAATAGGATGAAAGAGATTACGATGTGCAAAAGCTTGGCGCCACCGACGACAGCTTGGCCGGCGTGGTGGACAACGAAATCGACGTAGGTGCGGATGCGAGATAGATTCCACGACATTCTCCCTCTGAGTAGCCTCGAAACCGGCATAGGAAGACGGAACCCTAGCTAGCTAGGTATATCCAGACATTGAAATCCAACCGAGTTAACCGATTGCGATCGGCTTTCAAATAGAACAAACGAAAAGGTATGGTTATCACATTTCACAATGGATCAAAATGGAATCGCTGCAGGGATTGAGCATTGGATCGGTCGATTGATCGGATAAGGAAGTGAGAAAGAGGGAGAATTCGTGAATCCAGATAGAGAAACATGAGGGCGAATCGGGAGGATGAGGCCTCACGAGATTTGGGGAAGGAGAAGGATGAAGATGAGTGAACAGGATAGGGTACAAAGGGGTTAATTGTATTTTGGGATGAAACAACACGACCAATTATTTTTTTAAAGGGTATAATTGCCTAATCAACTTTTTGAAAAGGTATATTCTACCAAAATTTCTCAATTTTATTTGACCATAGACAACGGTTTTAATAACCGTTTTCTTTGAGATGTATTCTATATATATAACAACAGTTCTTTAAATATTCGTTGTCTTTATAATGTAATAGACAACAATCATAATTGGCTTTACACAACCGTTGTACGAACCGTTTTCTTTGAGAAGTCTTTTGTATATATAACAACAGTTCTTTAAATATCCGTTGTCTTTTCAAATTACTAAATGCCAATTTTATGCAGCCTTAGACAATGGTTTTAATAACTTTTGTCTTTGAGACCTCTTGTATATATATATATATATAACAACGGTTTTTTCAATATTCGTTGTCTTTATAACGTAATATAAACCGATCATAATTGGCCTTACACAACGGTTTTATGAACCGTTTTCTTTTAGAAGTCTTTTGTATATATAACAACAGTTCTTTAAATATCCAATGTCTTTTAAACTTGCTAAAAGCCGATTTGATTCAGCCTTAGACAACATTTTTAATAACCGTTTTCTTTAAGATGTCTTCTGTATATATAACAACGGTTTTTTTAAATATTCGTTGCCTTTATAAAGTAATAGACAACGATTCTAATCGAGCTTACACAACGATTTTATGAACCGTTTTTTTTAGAAATCTTTTGTATATATAACAACAGTTCTTTAAATATCAGTTGTATTTTCCACTTACTAAACGCGATTTTGTTCAACCTTAGACAATGATTTTAATAACTGTTTTCTTTGAGACGTCTTCTATATATATAACAACGGTTTTTTAAATATTCGTTGTCTTTATAACCTAATAGACAACGATTCTAATCGACTTTACACAACGGTTTTATGAACCGTTTTCTTTGAGAAGTCTTCTGTATATATAACAACGGTTTTGTAAATACCCGTTGTCTTTATAAATACAAACACACCCAAAGACAACAGGTAAAATTATAACCGTTTTCCGTCCAAAAAATCTCTAATTTTTTTCAACATAGACACCATCTTTATAGAAACCGTTGTCTATGTGGCGTCTTAGAATATACATTTTGTATAGTGTACCTGTAATGGATCTCTATCACCACGTCCACGGCCCGCACCACGACCTCGCCCTCGAGCACCATCCTGAATACTCTCACTCACCATTGTGTATCACAAAAAGATAGGACAAACAATGAAGAAAAGGGAATGGGACAAAAGACTAGGAATGTCGGATACGACAAAAATGTTGGGAATTTCGAAGAAGACAAAACGACAAGAGAATGGAACGGGAGATTGGGAATTGTGCGGATACGGTGGGCCCCTAACGCCTTTTTATGGGGCTCGGAGCCCACCGTATCCCTCCACGGTGGATATCCCCCCATTGCGTAACGGGCAGATATCCACCGTCACTAATTGCGGTGGGTTCAAATTTCAAAATTTAAACCCACCGTGATAGGTTGCGGTGGGTTCCAAATTTCAAAATTTGAACCCACCGTCATAGGTTGCGGATAGGTTGCGGTGGGTTCGGCCTTTTTGAATTCTGAGGTAAATCCACCGTTGACACATACGGTGGCCTCTTCTGTAGTCCATTTCGAATTCCGAGGCACACCCACCGTTGACACATGCGGTGGTATTACACTTAACGTCCGTTAAAGTAAACGTCACCGTTGTATACAACGGTGCATCATACCCACCGTATTGTACAACGGTGGTTTTCGTTAAACGTCATTAAACCCACCGTGATTATCTACTGTGATTAGCGGTGAAAATATTAAAAATTAGCGGTGGAAATATCCGGGCCGAAAAAAAGGGCGAGACAAAGAGGGCGATGAACAGAAAAGAGAACGTGTGCTGATGAATTGGAAAAGAGGGAGAGATCAGATTGGGCTTGAAAAACAATGGGCCTGACTTGATACAAAGAACTTCAATTTTTTAACAAGAGCTTTCGGGCTCAAAATTAAAAAAGTGGGCTGCTTCCTTAAAAAAAAATGGAAGAAGAAATGAATGAAGCACCCAGCTTAATTTGGTTTGAACGTACATGCAAGGGCATGTTCGAAATTATTTTTTTATGAAACTTACCCACTAAAATATAAAAATTATAATTAGCACAAATTAGAAATTGAGTTTAACAAAATCATAAAGTTAAACTTGTAAAATTTCATTGCCAGTTTATCCTAGTGGGTCGATCTAAAAATTGACTTCCCAGAAAAAAGAAACGAAGTCAAAACCATAAATCAAATTTCTCCAAATTCAAACGGTTCTAAAAAGAACTACGTAAAGACTTGACGCCTCATATCGGCTACGTAGGTAACCCGATATTAAATCTTAAAAATATATCGGGTACAGTCGCCAACCTCCAAATTCACTAGGAGGTCAATGTCCGACCAAATTAAATAATCGGTTCTCAAAGGAACTACGACCGATTTGATTCCGACTTGTCGGATACGTAGGCCACTTGATGCAAAGTTAAAGCCCGTCGATTTCAATCTGCAAAACCAAAAATACCAAATTGTTCCAAAAAGAACTACGTAAAGACTTGATACTCTTGTATGAGTTACGTAGGAAATCTGATATCAACATTCAACATATATCGGATTCAGTCGTCTATCTCAAATCAAATTAAATTTGTTCCAAAAGGAACTACGACTGATTTGATTCCGAGTTGTCGGATACGTAGGCCACCTGACATAAAGCTAAAGCTCGTCAGGTTCAATCGTCAAACTAAAGAAAATCAAATTAGTTCTAGAAAGAACTACGTAAAGACTTGATGCTCTTTTATGAGTTACGTAGGAAGTCCGATGTCAAAATTCAAGATATATCGGATTCAAACGTCCATCTCAAATCAAATTAAATTTGTTCTCAAAAGAACTACATAAGATTTGATTCCCGACACAAAGCCAAAGCTCGTTGAGTTCAATCGCCCAATTCAAATTAAATTGATTTGATGTCAAGCCAAAGCCCATCGATTTCAATCAGCACCCTCAAATGATCTCATGATCAAACCCAAATACAAAGTCCATTTTTTTTATCCCGAATTACAGTGACTTGATTCCACCAGAAAGTGGATACGTAGAAAACTCAGTGAAATCAAATTCTCACTGAGTCCAATCACACCCAAAATTTCAATCAAATCTCTTCAAATTCATTCGCTGACTCTAGTTTTTCCAAATATCAAATTTTCATCAAAGCCAAAGTGTCTACTCTAACTCGATACAAAGCTTTTGCTCGTCGAGTTTAGCCACACCAAAAAAAAATCAAATTTCGCAATCCTCCAATTGACTTCTAAGTCAAATCTCAAGTCAAAACAAGTAAAATTCCAAATTAAGCTCCACCTCAAATTGTATTCTATGCAAATGATAGGCGGGTTACTTGAGTTACCCTTCCGAGAAGGTGGGCTCAGGTTACTCGGGTGGAGTGTTGTTCAAGCTACCCTTCCTAAAAGGTGGTAATGCTTGATTTTCTTCCAAGAGATACGTAGGCAACCCGCTAAAATTCGAGTGCAGCCCAAATCACCAAAACGACTCAAGTCTTAGTGTCAATACAACTTCGAATCAAGAGGATAACCAAAAGGGGTCGAACTTAAATTCTAAAAAAATAAATAAAATATGTTTTACAATTATTCGCGCATTTTTATTTAACATTATCGTTAAACAATCAACAATTTCTCAATTCCATTCACTATCGAGGCCCTACAAGGTTAAATTACACTCTAACCCACCTTTGTCAATTTACCATCTGCTTAGCCTCTTTAAAGTCAAGTCAACCAGTTCATACATTAATTGTTATCGATTCAACTTCAACAAGTTAGTCAATTAGTTTCCCTTCTTCAAGGCAAGAAGCAACGAATAAAATAAGACAACGCCTCACGTAAAGAAAATTGATCCACTTAGGGTCCGTTTTCTCGCGCGGGGTTTTTTAAGGGGTGGAGATAATTTTTAAGGGGTGGAAGGGGTGGAGATATAATTTACGGGATGGAAAAGGTGGAGATATATTTCACAACGTATCTCGTATGGTGTTTGGTTGCTTTCAGTTTTTATGAGGTGGAAAAAATGGAAATACCGAAATTGCCCTTACTGAAATTTAATAAACCCACCTACCTGCAGCTCCTCTCCACTTTCAAGCTGTCGACTTTTGTGGTGCTCGGCGATTGAGAGCCTCACGCAGGAGAGCCGGAGGGACAGCCTACCGCCGGGGAAGCTACTATCCAGCCAAGGCCGCCGCCACCGCTGGGATCCACCGCACCTGTGGAGCCGGAGTAGACGTCGCCTGTGCCATGTGAGTTTATCCTTTCCCACTCATATGTTGGAATATGAGGTTTTAGGAAGCTTATTCGGTTGTTAGAGTTGCTAATTCCTATGGATGTGATACGAATTACGCCCCCTCGTTCTTGAAATCTTTGATTGACCACTTGATCTTTGAGGGAACAAAGTCAATTTGTGAAGTGAAGAACATAGATTGTTCTGATGAGGTCGACTGTCGGTGTGGTGAGCATTTGGTTCATTACCCTTAATTTGTCAAAGTTGAAAGGGTTGTGGGGTGAAATGTGTTTTTATGCCTTTTCCAAATTTCTACAACAAATTGCATGTGTTGCTCCGCATATAGTTTTTGCCAGGTAGCATTGTCTTTGGGAATCCTTGTTCTCCTACAAAATGTATACAAAGATTCATATGTAGTTACACCCCTCAAAACTTGGTGTTGTTTTGAGTTGATGCAGCCCCTAATTTGTTTCATGACATGGTTAGTGCAGCCCCTAGAGTTGGATTTGCATTTATGAAAACTTGTACTCCTTATATTCTTCATATTTGACAATCTGCTACATGCATGAATTTCAGTTTCTGGAAGACCTTATAAATACTTTCACTCCTTATTCTCCATTTGTTGTAGCAATTTGCAAAGTGCATGAAAAAACATGAAATATCCATCTACAGTTATTTATGCAACTTAAAACTAACTTTGCATGACATCATGGATACTTTTGGTAGTCATCTTACTTTGTTGATACATCTTGCTCTAATGGTGGTAACAATAGACTGTAGGCATTGTTGAGTGCTGAGGGTTATGTTGGTGATGTATGTTGTTTGCATAAATTGTGTGAATTCTATATCTACATGTGAAACTGGTGTATCAATGCCTCTGTTGGATGTATATTGCAGTCTTTGTCTATGGAATACGATGTCTAATCCTTACATACATTCATCTGAGAATGGGCTTATATCTATCATTTCAACTTACTTCTCATGACAGAATATGTTGTCTGTCTCTACATATGAGTTTCTGTTTTGATCTGCTGTTCATGTTCTTCGTGTGAGGATGAATATGAGTTTGTCTTCCTTTCACGTGATCATGGTGTCTGTTTGATGTTGTCCAGTACCTTCAGTCTTGAGTGTGAAGTAATCCGTTGCCCTTTTAGTGACGGTGGTTGTAGTTGGTCCGAATGGCACCGAAAAAAACTAGGGCCCCTAAGGAGAAGTCCACGCCAAAACAACCCGCATTCTACTGGATGCATGAACTGTCGAAAACACTGGTGGAGCCTCTACTCTCATACCAGGACTCCGTTGGTAGAGAGCAACCGATGGCGTGGAAACAGTTGAAGGTTGAGTTCGAGGGGTTGACCGGAAAGAAGTGCAATGCCTTTACCTTGAAAAACCATAACCGAGACATGAAGATTGAATGGACAAGGTGGAGAGCCCTTAAGCACGGGGAGACTGGCCTCGGTTGGGATGCCGCAAAAGGGACCATTGCAGCGACAGACGAGTGGTGGGATAAGAAATTACAGGTAAGTCATCGCCACTGCTGATGTTAAATTCAATTGAGGCACTAGTAGTTCGATGTCCGATGGTCCCATTGAAATATGTTATGCCAGGGTCATCCCGAGTGCAGTCGTTTTTGGAGAAGGGGTGTCCCCCCCCCCCCCCGAGTTGGAGGAGTTATGGAACCAACTTTATGACGGAGCAGTCGCCACAGGGGAGTATTGTGTGGCCGCCTCAATGACCGCTGCGGAAAGGCGTGCTGACGAGGAGCTGTCTGCAGCCGTCGACGATGAAGGAGGGGAGAGTGATGATGAGGATGAGGAGGACGGGGATGACGGGGATCGTGGGTCCCAATTCGACCCACTGCTCAACGGAGGTGCACACCTCGAGGGATTTGATGAGCTTTTCCCGTCCCAGCCAGTGCGTGTGACTCCCACACCATACGATGACGGTGTTGGTGGCAGCACCGGTGCGACGCATCCTACTGGGACACCTCGTGCAGCTGCCCCTCCCCCCGCCCGTCCATCAGGTATGTCACCCGGAGGAGGGCACCTGACCAGGGGGAAGCGCCCTGGGGGAGCCGCTTCAACTAGCACTCAAGGACAGGGAAAGTGAAGCGTGCGTAGGTCTGACGGGTCAAGGCTGTTTCAGCAGCATGTGGAGGCAGCTCAGGAGACAAACTCGTTGATACGGTCATTGTTAGAGAAGGAGGACGTGGCGTCTTCGACTCCCAGTAGCATCACAGCAGACGCACTCGCGATCGTGCAGGAGTTGGTGAGGGACGGACTGCTAGCTGAGGGGGAGCCCCTATGGTGCTTCACCGTTTCCCTCATCGCTGCCCATGTCGGACAGCGTGACGCTTTTCTGAACCTGAGTAACAACAACGCCAGGCTGAAGTGGTTGGAATGGGTCTATGAGATGGAAGGTGGGCGCATGACACTCCCTAAGGGGTAGTCCGGATTAGTATCTCCCTTGTCATCGGTCTAGTTGGTACATTTTGATTGAGTCATCGTGTCTTCTGTTTAGTTGGTACATTTCGATTGAGTCATCGTGTCTTCTGTTTAGTTGGTACATTTCGATTGAGGCATCGTGTATTCTGTTTAGTTGGTACATTTCGATGTGACCTTGGATTTTGTTGCGTGTTTGATTGTGTACTAACCCGTTTTCTGGGTTGTTTTTAGTGTGTTATTGTTGTTCAGTGTTTGTTATTTGATACAATGAACCATTTATCTTGTTTCATGACTATGTTTGTTGATTGCATACCCTGTATGTACAATGACTTCGACATGGATGGGGTTGGTGACCAATGTGTATATGATTGTAGGAATGAGGAGGACGATGTTAGGGAACGTCGTCGACGCAATCGGCGTCTTGCGGCGACGTTACTGCTCAAACAGAAGCAGTCGATGCCCATCGTCGAGTACTACTCGAAGCACGTTCACAAAGTCCCTTGCTACACGTCCGCGTACACGGGGCTGCAGTGGGTCGACGAGATTCTTAACAGCCCGGGGGACATTAGGAGTTTCAACGCCTTCCGCATGGAGAAACACGTCTTCCTTCGCCTATGCGGGGTCCTGGAGCATCGGTATGGGCTTCGGGGATCCGTGCAATTGTCGGTATTAGAGAAAGTTGCCATATTCGTCAACACGATGGCATGGGGCGTAAGCCAACGGAATGCGTGCGAGCGTTTTCAACGGTCAACCCATACTATTTCCGAGGCAATCGGTGATGTGCTTGATGCCATGGTTGGGAGAGAGCGAGGCTTTGTCGGGTTAGCTAAGGACGTCATAAAGCCGAAGGACCCCACGTTTCGCGAAGTGCCCGTGCGCATTCGAGAGGACAGGCGGTACTGGCCTTACTTCCAGGTATTATGTCATTTCTATTCCATACCTCCACGACCTACCCCGTCTACACAAGTGTTGACGTTTGATGCGAAAACCGGAACAGGGCTGCATAGGGGCAATAGAAGGCACGCATATCGAAGCAACTATCCCCCGTGACCAGCAGCAACGATTTCGGGGAAGGAAGGGCATATGCACTTTCAACGTGATGGCCGTGTGTGATTTCGATCTCATGTTCACATTCATCTCCGCCGGTTGGGAAGGAAGTGCTCATGATGCCCGGGTTTTCGATCACGCTCTACGGACGCTGTCTTTGAACTTCCCACATCCTCCTACGGGTCGCTACTACGTGTGTGACAAGGGGTACCCAGAGCGGGAGGGGTACATGATTCCTTATAGCAACACGAAATATCACCATGCCACGTTCGAGGCGGAGGCCCCAACAAACGAGAAGGAGGCGTTCAACAAGTCACATTCGTCGCTTCGAGGTGCAATAGAACGCACATTCGGCATTTCCAAGAAGCAGTGGAAGATCACCAATCGAGTACCACAGTACCCGATTTCGAAGCAAGTGGACATAATTATGGCATGCTTCGCCTTGCATAATTTCATCCGCCAGAACAGCGGCTACGCTTCCATCGACGAGAACGATGATCCACCTATCGGACACAGGGTCGGCGATGCGGACGACGCAAGCAGTGACGACGACGTCGCACCTGCGGAGGTGGGTAGGTATATGGAACGGAACTCAGAAGGAGTGAAGCGGATGAGAGCCCTCCGGGACCATATCGCGACTCAAATATGGAACGATCAGAGACGACGCATGTAAATGCACTTCGACGACCATCAACTACAGCCAGCAACGCATGGTGAAAACGGTTGTATGTTTTGTTCCATGTCATTGAACATGAAAAATGTATCCATATGGGTAGGAGATGGAATTTGTTGTGTCACCCGGACTTGTATCGTTATTCATCAACAACAATGTATTTGTATTACATGAAATTGTGCTACTACAATTGGCAGGACAAGACAACCTTGGTTAGAGCAGTTGCATATAAAATATGACTGAAAATGATGACCCTAATACAGTGTTGCATCCCTAGACTTGAAAAGAAACACCAATTGTATAAAATAAATTGGCCTTCAAATGTACGGACACACATATCATACAAACGTAGGCAAATGAAGTACCACTTAGAGGTCATTACAGATTAATGTCAAGGGCGATTAGAGATTCAGTCCAATACATCACCGAAAGCTACCTTGTGGCCGACAACAAATTTACACATTCGACACCACAACAACGGGGCTTCAAACAAAAAGAGGCTACCCCGGACAACAAAATAGGACAGTACGGTGACGTTAGGGTGGATGGTCATTGTTCATAGGTACCCTGGGATAACCAAAAAGGGGGGCATGTAACCATCAATGTACGAGTTTGAAGCAAACATAATTTAGAACACTTTTCCTTCATACGTCCATAGAAGACATCAGTTACGGCGAGCGAAGATGACAGCCAGCAACACGAAGATAACTCCCAGGGCGACGTAGAGGGCCACCGTGACGACCCTCGTCTTCTTGTCTGATTCCTGCAGCCTTACCCAGAGGGTGACAATATATGTGGAGAGAGAAGCAACCCTCTCCAACAGCTCTTGGTTGGTGGAATCGGTGTCTTGCAGCTGGCGGTCACGCTCCTCCAGAAACTCTTCAAGCTGGGCAATGCGAGCCTGCAGCGCCTGCGTAGGATCATTCAGGTCTGGAAGAACCGCGGCATGAGTCGAGCTCACACGTGATTCACTTGGCGGGGGTGAGTCACGTGATTCACTTGGCGGGTGGGAGAGGTTTCTTCGAGACGGTCCCCTTCCGTCGTCATAGGCCCACTGCATACAGTGATAAAACGAAGACGTAAGGTGAAAACATATATCCTAATAGTGTTGATAAGGTCGGTATAGAGGAAGGGAATAACAACGTCAAAACAAAACCAAGTGTATAGGACTTACATTGTCAGGATAGCCGTAAGGATAGTCCCCCCTAATCCAGTAGTACTTGTCAGGGTCGCCACTTTGGAGGCTGATATCAGAGTCGGAGTCGGACCACAACATGGTGAGCTGTTGAGTGGGAGAGAATTGGTCAGAATTGACTACCCTATTTCAACATTATCAGGTGCAACTTCACGAACTATAATGCAGCAGTTCATGGGATAACTACAAATCACTCACAATCTATACTATTCTTCAATGTCCTAATTGAATGCATACATTTTACATATGTGAACTGTAATGATACTACTACTGTAAAGGGATGGCCACATGTATCAAGAGCAAAAAGGGATGGTTTGTGGCATAACACAAAGTTGGAAGTAGTAGGAAATTAGCCATCTTAAATTGGTTGCTGTCAACACAAATAAAAATATGAAAAGTGTTATACACACAGCAGAATCCCCACATGAAATCTATCCTTACATGAGAAAAAATGGGGTTGAATTAGTGGACAAGGCAGATGCTTTCAGGGATCTTGAGAAAACAGTCAATAAGACATCACCAAGATAAGGTTAATATTTTAGCAATAGAATATCATGATTTCAGGCTAGAAAATGAAAAAACAGACACCTTGGTTATAAAATGTAATGGTTTTGGTAGAAGAAGCTTGTCATAACATGACTCAAAACAAGATGAAGTTTCTGAGCATCTGCCCTGGTGCACCTTCTATTCACTTTCATGTATTTTTTTTTTATTCAGGCTAATTCAATCAAAGAAGGTGAAAGTAGCAACTAACAATTGTTGTGAAAATTGGATTCAACTTTTGGTAGGAAGGGTAAAATTAGGAAATACAACTCCCTGTATTTGAAGAAGCAAACTAATAATCTTGATTTCCTCCCAATCTTTAACTCTCACTAAAGTGTACAAGTCAAGGGATAAAGGAAGTTAGATAATATATACTCAAAGCTTAACAGTTTCCACACATCACAAAGTACTAAAACATACCAGCTTGACAAGAATCATGAGGTAATAAATTCCTTTCATCAAATCAAAACAGTTTCAAATTGGATCTAATTTCCCATCAAGAAGGTGTGAAGATTTGGTTTTTAAGCTGAGTTTTCCTTGGATTTATCAACTTATTAAACATGAAAGACAAAGATCAAGGACTGGTGGTGCGACAAATGGGAGCACAGCAAGGCCAAAACCATGGCAGCCCTCCTTGCACAGCATATCTGAGGCTGCATCAAAATAGCTTCCCATTTTTTTGACATAAATTGCAAGTTTTTTTCTTTTTTTTACTTCCAGCCATGAGCAAGTTGTCCTCTTCATCATCAGCTCCTGAAGAAGTTTTTTGGAACTTAATCATAGTGTTATAGCCCCCTACTTGTTAATCAGTTTCACAACCTGATTTTATTAACATCTATCTAAAAGTCCAAACTCAAAGATGTTGGTGCTTTTGCAAACAAAGGAAGGGACACATCTAAAGACAATTTGAAGGTGGGTTTCTTCTTTTTCATCACCATCACCACCCTCCCATCGATCTAACAGAAACGGATAAGGGCAAGTTCAAGGTAGGTTTCTGCATTTCCTGTTTTACACCTTCTTATTTGACCACTTGAAAAGCAGAAGAACACTTGACTTTTACCATACAGCAGCAACAACACACAAAAGCAAACAGCATAACAACAACACAGACAGCATAACAACATCACAGAAAAGCAGAAAACCAATTGACAGCATACATCAGCAACACAGAAAAGCATAAACACAGTTGACAGCACAAACACAACACATAAACAACCATAACATTGAAATCTATAATCTGAAATATGTTTCAACGTCTCAAATTGTGCAGGAAAACCACTTTCGAAAGAGATTTCAACCACCCGACTGTTGTGTCCTTCATTGTACGTGCAAATCCGAGTTTGTCCAACCAGATCTGTCATGTTTGGATAAATGTTGCATAGTCGACAGCCACCTTCATATGCCTCTTCAAAAAGACGATGAAGGGCATCCGTCGACAGCCACAATCATCTCCAACACAGCACACATACTGCCTATACACCTACACTACCACAAAATCGAAGGGAAGAAGGCATTACCTGTCGCCGGAGAAGTTGTCGTCGAAATCGCCCGTCGCTCCTCTTGCTCGTGGCTGCTAGGGTTGTGAATTGGGATCGACTGTGAAGGGGAGGGGCATTTTGAGGATCTTCCCATCCTCCACCCCCTCCACCTACATCCTGGGAGGTGCCAAAATTCGTCCACCCCCACCCCCGTCCACCCCCATTTCGCCTCCCATCCCCACCCTCTCCAGCTGCAGGAAAACGGCGCCGGCTCATCCACCCCCCACCCACAGCACCCCGGCAACCCCTTAAAAATTTGTAGGAAAACGGACCCAAACCAAATCAATTTAGTCGAATAAAATGAATTGATTAATCCAATCCTAACTAGCCCGCCAGTTATTCAAGGCCTAAGAGCATACCCAGTCTCGACGGTTCGGAGGTTCGAGGTGGCTCACAATCTAAGATTAAGGCGGCTTAACCAAGGGGAGGAAGCTATAGATCTAGGACTCGGACATCGACTCGGATCTGTGGCATGAACCAATCTAGGCATCACTGGTCCAGGCGCTCGGACAAAGAGTTGAGATGAGGATTGGAGATCGGAGCTCCATCGGTAGCTCGAGCAGTCGGGATCGAAGAGGAGGGAGCAGAAGAAGAGCGACGACATCGAGGCCTTATCGATAGCGCTTCCGAATCTGGGTGGGTGAGCGTCGGTGCTAGGCCGAACTTATGAGAGATCCTACAAGTTCAGCCCCTTCGTTGTCAACTCCGTGGCTCGTCCGGGGGCAACAGACTGAGCGAGGTTAGGACGCCATTGACGGGGGAGCTTGCTAGCTCAAGAGACGGGGAGTAAATTTGGAATCTGAGAATGAGGAAGATCTTAGGTCGGCGTCGCGTCGGAATGAGGCCGAGATGGAGGTGGTGCGAGAGGAGCAAGGAGACGAGAGGGGAGGTGGGCGGCGCCATGGAAGCTTCGACCTCTTCGGATCTGGTAGAAGGTGCCGAGATGGAGGAGAGTAGCCATGGAGGTTCAGACGAGGGAGCTTGGAGCTGAGGACGGGAGAGCGCTTGTGAGGCATGGGGAAGATGAAGCAACAGTTGGTGGCGGCACATAAAGGGAAGAAACGGTATATATATAGCCGGTAAACTAGGGTTTGGTTAGCTTATAAAAATTATAAAATAAATCCGTTTTTTCTCATTTATAAAAATTATACCCCTATAAAATTATAGAATTCATCTTAGTAAATTTTATTTAAATTAAAAGCACCACAATATCAATCTTTGTATTAATAGAATAAATAAATAAACAAATAAAATAATTTATGAAAGTGTATATATATATAGAGAATAGATCAATTGTGCACACCCCTTAGGGTATACTTTGTGCACAATTCTTAGCCATTGATCGGGTATGGATGGATGGATGAGATTTAAAGGAGTTTTTCCAAAAAAAAAATTCTAATTTAAGGTGGGGCCCGCGCACAAAGGTTGAAAATCGAAGCCACTCTCTATCTTGTGGCGCGTGTGAAATGTGGGAAGTGGGTTTTGAGTTTTGAAGATGGGGCCCGCAACTGACATAAGCCGAACCTCTTGTGAAGAGTGGAAATTCGGTTTTGATTTTGGAAGGTGGGGCCCGCAATTGAGATTAGCCGATCCTTTGTTTTTTTTATGTAGAATGAATTTGCAGTTATTTGTTTATTTTAATATTAATTGGCAATAACTCATATCTTAACAAAGTCATATCTTTCTTTTAAGTAAATATTTTGGGTTAGATAAAAATAAATATCTTTTTTTAAAGTAAATATTTTGGGTTAGATAAAAATAATCCATTAAGTTGACATAATAAACCATTAATTTGACAGTCTTTAAGATTACAGTACATACGCTCCATATTTTCATATATTATAATTGGCAAGTACTTTATCCATATATTTTTTATTTTTAAATATTTCGATATAGATCAAAACAAACCATTAATTTAATTCACATTATAGGTTGTTAAGCAAGCAAAGATATTGAGCGGGTTATCAATTACTCAGTATAAATATTATTTTTATTCAAAAAAATCGGTTGTGATGTACTAAAAGATATGGTTAGGTCGTCAATTATTCAGTGGAATTCTTATTTTTACGAGGTACACAGAAGCGATTACTAATTGCATATTCATGCATAAGTAATTCTTTAGATTTATTCGGTTGAATCGATCGATTTATCGCGCACATTGAACAAGAATTGGGAGATTATTCAGTGGAATTCTTATTTTTACGAGGTACACAGAAGCGATGAATAATTGCATAATCGGTGTGAATAAGTAAATTATTAGAATTATTCGATTGAATCAGTCGATTTAACGCGTACATTGAAAGATAATTGGGAGATTATTCAGCGGAATACTTATTTTTACGAGGTACACAGAAGCGATGATTAATTGCATAATCGGTGTGAATAAGTAAATTATTAGAATTATTCGGTTGAATCAGTCGATTTAACGCGTACATTGAAAGATAATTGCAAGATTATTTAGCGGAATACTTATTTTTACGAGGTACAAAAAACGATGAATAATTGCATAATCGTTGTGAATAAGTAAATTATTAGAATTATTCGGTTGAATCAATCGATTTAATGCGTACATTGAAAGATAATTGAGAGATTATTTAGTGGAATACTTGTTTTTACGAGGTACAAAAACCCATCAACTGCTTGTATAATCTCTTATACACTACCAACACCCCATATTTAACCCAAATTTTAACAAACCCCCTAAATCTGCCGAATAACCCTAAATTGATAACCAATTTCACCCAAATTGTCACAATGTTTGATTTTCCCCAATGTTTCTTCTAATTTCATCCTAAAATCACACATTCATACACCAATAACAAGGAAAACAAAAGGAATCGGTGAATAATTTCATTGAAGACACAAATATGAACATCAACCCCTATTTAGCACAATCGATCCAAAAAAAAACCAAGAAATTTTGTCGGTTACCCATTTTAATCCGTTATCCACCACAACTCGGTAACACCAAAGAGGGAGGCCGCCGGATTTACAGTCACACGAACGAGGGAGGTCGCCAGAGTGAAGCTCGGTGGCTTAGTCCCCGAAATCGCTGAAAGGAGGAGAGAGGTCAAGACGGTTTGCTCCAGGCGAAGCGCTGTGCTGCTTTTTTTTTCGCACCAGTTGCCGCCGCAATCGACGCCCCTTGACTGTGCTGCTGATACGCCGGAGGAGCCGGAATCGACGCCGGAGGAGCCGGAGGAGCGGGAAGAGCTGCTGGTGGTGGACGATTGCAGTGGTGGGGGTGAGAGCCGATGTGGAGGGGAGGAGTATTGAATCCCACTAATTTTTTTTATAACAAAAATTGAATCTGTACACAAAAGGAAGAATTGTAGTGGCCCCACCAACTTTGATGCACTACACGCGCCCATTCAACAGAGTAAGAATGAAATGTGAGGTTTCCAATTTTTTTTTTTTTAAAAAAAATGACGTACACGTGGCAGAATCTAAGCTCTACATTCTACTAAGATCAATGGTCCATAATTGTGCACAAGGTACACCTTAAGGGGTGTGTACACCTGAACCACACCCTATATATATATATATATATATATATATATATATATATATATATATATATATATATTTTTAATTCAAAATTTTCGGCATCTCAGAATTTTTAATTAAATCATAATTCATAAAATAATATTTTAATATTTTGGATCTTTACAAAGTGAGGCATTTCCTCTGGAAGGCCTCTCGTGACAAATTGCCAACTACCGATCGGTTACACCGTTCTCATGTCGCGGTTCCTCCAGGTTGTCCGCTGGGTGATAACACACTAGAGACTGGTTACCACCTTCCACTAGAATGCAATATTACTAAACTTTTGCTCACAAAACTTCACATCAACATACCGCCTGCACTAGGTGTCTTCCATCATAATAAGTACAATCTCTAGCTTGAGGCGTTATACAATTCTAATGGTAAAACAAGTATGTCTTACCTTGCTACGGCTTGGTGGAGTATTTGATTCTTTCGGAACAAAGCCGCTTTCGACCCTGGTATATCTTTGACTGTCAACGATATTGCAATGTCCGTTTCTACCAACCGGTGTACTTGGGCGGCTTCAAAAGACGCCTTGCGAACTACAGTTCCATCAGCCACTAATCATACATGTACTTCTTCGGGTGGCCAACAATATGCTTTCGGCAGACCTTCCACGACCAAACGATCGGTTCCATGGCTGAAACCTCCACAGGACTTTTATAAACTAAATTTCGACGGCTCCCACAAGCCTGATGGTTCGGCCACGTACGGTTTTGTTAACAGAGACTCAAATGGAGGTATAGTTTCTTTGGGAAATGGTTGTTGCCATGACACCTCTGCACTATACGCTAAAGCCTTAGGGCTTCGTTTGGGTGTCATAAAGGCTAAACAGTTAAATCTAAGCAAGCTTCTTATTGAAGGTGATTGTTTAGTGGTTGTAAACGCTCTACTGGGTGACGGAAAATGTCTCGGGAACATTGAGCTGCCACAGTCGGATACTCGTTTAGATCTGTCTTTTATCAATAATGTTGCTATTCATCATGTTTTCAGGGAGTCAAACACTATAGCAGACAGGATTGCACGTCTGGCCTACAGTAGCCCTGCCGATGATAGCTGCGAGTCAGATAAAGTTCTTGCTGATCTCGTCCGTCTGGACGCTCTAGGAAGGCCGCCGAGTTGCCGGCAACCTCCCTAAATCTTATCTTGCTTCAAAAAAAATAAAGCTATTTAAGTAACCATTCCGGAATGGTTCAACCGGAAAGGACTTGTGGGTAGTACCCAAAGGTCCCCGGTTCGAATTCCGGATGTTCGCTCTTTATTTACCAAATTCAAGGAATAGGATTAAATAAGACAAAAGACATAAATAAGGTACAACAGATGAAATTATTTGGGAAAATCTTAGCTAAACCACAAAATAAATGTGTAAAAATAATTATATGAAAATATCTAAAAGGAAAAAATATATACGACTACACAAGAACAAAAAAATACATCTTGGCAGTTGTCAAAACTCATGGAAATAAAAGCAGAATTTTGTTCGGGATTAATATGGCAGATTGGGAATGGGAAAACAATAAGATTTTGGAAGGAAAAATGGCTAAACAACTAAACAAAATTACTAGAAACCTGGTTATATGACAACATAAATGAATAGGAAACTACTAATTAATATGTAAACCCAGATAAAACCTAGAACATAAAGAAACTAAAGAAAGTACTCTTAATGGACATTATTGAGCGGATTCTCAATACCCATATACCATCAAACGAGTTTGAAGATAGACTCTATTGGAAAGCAAGCAGAAATTGATGGTTCTCAATGACCAGCACCTTAGAATGTACTACAAAAGCACGAAGGAATATCGTTGAATCCTTTTATTGGATTTGGAAAATAGACTGTCCTCCAAAAGTGAAAAACTTTCTATGGAAAAACATACTAAATGGAACACTCGTGCGAGTTAGAATGTCGTGAGTTCTAACAGCCCAAATAGTAAATCTATACCTTCAACTAATAACGAGTATCAACAGCAAGTACATGTCAATACCACAGAGAGTGCATGCGACTTTGGCTAGACGTAGTAAGTGAGGATGCAATTTGTATCAAAAGTAATAATATAAGAGAAATGAGTTGTAAATAAAGCAATGGTTTAAACTAGTCCTGTCAAAACCCGACTCGACTCGAACAGCCAAAAAATTTTGGGTCAATACAGAAAATTTTGACCCGAAAATTTTTTTCGACCCAAACCCGAAAATCTGGTAATTTTCCGGATCATCTGGGTTTAGACTCGGTGACCCGATTGACTCAGTAATTTTGACCCGATTGACCCAGTGACTCAATTGACCCGATTGATTTATAATTATGTATGATTAATTTTTTTAAGGAGATTGCAATTTATTACATTTTATAATTACAATCACTTGATCTTTCATTTTCAAATCAACTTTTATATTTATTCGTATTGTGTAATACTCCCTTCAATCACTTAGATTTTTCATCACATTTTTAAAATGATAAAAACTCTAAAAAATATTAAAATAATTCTATGCTTATAACTAATTGCATGAAATTATTTAAAAATTTGATATTTGATATATTTAAATTTATTAAAAATTATGAGAAATAATAAAAATCAAATATTTTTTATCAAATATAGAATATAATTATAAGAACTAGAACTTATGAAGCACGTCTTCAATTTTAGTATTTTAAAATTATCGCAAAAGTACCAAATCATGATTTTTTTTTTAATTTAAAAATGAAAATTTTGAAAAATCTGAAAATGACCCGACTTGATCCTAAACCAAGTCAACCCCGAGTTTAAGTCAACCTGGATCTACCCGGGACCCATTTTACCCGAAACCCATTTTACCCGAAACTCGAAATGACCCGACCCAAATGATCCGACTGACAGGTCTAGTTGAAACAGAAAATAATATTATGATAAGAATATAGTTCTACTTATATTCGCAACATTGGTAATTCCATGATCATTGGATTTTTTGGTTATGTTTGGCTATCTTAGACCATCCACAATGGTTTTGGGTAAAATGTACACATTTGCACAAAATGTGTAAAAATACACATCACTTTTTAAAAATTTGCATTTTTTACACATCATTCAAATACAATTCATTTATAACAAAAAGAAAAATAAAATCATAAAAAATCAACCAAAGAAATTGTCTTGCTTTTTTGAAAAGTTTTTGCATATAGGGGAGGTGGTGTGCTCAAATTTGCACATTATATGCCTAAATGTGTACATTTGCACACATCCAAAACAACCAATAGAGTTAAAAATATCTAAAAAATACAAATTTGCACATTTGCACACAATCATTGTGGATGGTCTTAGTGTCGGTTTGTGCACAAAGTTATATAGTTTCTTCATTCGATCACTATTAACTCCCTAAACTCTTGCATGATGTTCGAGAAGCAATAAATCCCTAATCACATAAGCATATATTTCATGTATTTCCTGCATATTCAACTTGTCACCTGGTTGTTAATCCAGCTATCGCATCAGCTAAGAATAACGTTAAAATACCTATCATTACTCTTTCATATGCATGAATTTCAACCTGTTCATCAAGATATGATTGCTACTATATCGGATTAAGGTCCGCAATAGCGGATTTGGCTATAATCACTTAACACATTGTTTACATATCTAAGACCATCCACAATGGTTTTGGGTAAAATGTACACATTTGCACAAGATGTGTAAAAATACACATCACTTTTTAACAATTTGCTCCATTGGTGAAATGTGCATTTTTTACACACCATTCAAATATAATTCATTTAAAACAAAAAAGAAAGTAAAATCATAAAAAATCAACCAATGAAATTGTCTTGCTTTTTGTAAAAGTTTTTGTACATTTGCACACACCCAAAACAACCAATGGAGTTAAAAAGTGTCTAAAATATAGACATTTGCACATTTGCACACCACCATTGTGGATGGTCTAAGTGTTCAATTAAGATGAATAAACAGCATAAACATGTAAAGAACAAGAATAATGAATAATCAAATATGCATAAACCAAATATAAACTATATAATATTATTCAAACAAACCTCACATGTCCTTAACCAATGCATAAAATATAAGCAAAACTATATAAAAGGTTGGGCCGAGCATGACTTATCGAAAACAGCGGAAAAAAGGAAAGAGAGAAAAGTGGCATGAGAGTGATGAGTGGTGAGTTGTATGTGAGATTGTGGCTGAGGAGAGTTGTATTTATAGGCATAGAAAACCCTAGGAGTCGGTAATATTATGGTAGAAGCGAAGCCCAATGGGCCAGATTTGACCGAGAGGAAATCTTTCAGAATCTACAATCGGCGGGTGCCAATGGTTTAGCGGCAGGCGCCGATCTAGCAAGTGTCATTATGTCTTCAGTGGGTGCTGTAAGCCGGCGGGTGCCAATCCCTTAGCCGCGGGCGCCGCCTTTGCATTCTTCATATTTCTTCTTTCTTCTTTTCTTGTTTTGTGTTGTCCGCATCTTCTTTTATCTTATTCCTTGACTCTTCTCTAAGCTTCTAAGGTTCCATAATGTAGCTTTCCTCTTTTTCTTTAGCTTGTCTTTCGAGAATATGCATAAATAGGCGTAAAATGCGTACATTCCGAACTTTGCAACTTTAAAGACAATGAATGTAATTTATGCTAAAAACATATCTAAATGCAACCTAAATGACTTAAGAATGACTCAAAATGCCTATACAAATAATGGATTATCAAATCCCCCACACTTACCTTTTGCTAGTCCTCGAGCAAAATCGTTTCAAAGATAATCATCGTACCCCACAAACATTGCTTTTCATGAATTAGCCTTTCTCAAAAGCGACATCTTAAGTAAGTGCAAACAATGGTAAAGTAGACTAACGTCCTACCATGTACATGTGCGATTAAGTAGCCCACATGTCTTATCCATCCAACCTCATGGGGAAATGTGTTTCACTCACTCTCATATGTTTAGGATTTAAGATCAATTCTCAACTCAATTCATTACACAAAAATCATCTTAAGCATTAACATTTATATATCATTATCTCCACCCACTACTTCAAAACAAATAAGTAACATCAAGAAGACTTTTGCTCAATGGAAGACTTCAAAGAAGACTCCATTCGACGAGGTTGTAATGAGGCTTGGTATGAAATAAGGGCAATGAATTGTTTTGGCTATGTGGTGCCTCTAGTTTCGGGAACTAAGATTCCTAAATTTTCAACATAAACTAAACAACTCACAAATAAACAAGCTTCCATATGATGCAATTTATCTAACTCTCACAAATATAAAAATAGACTAAGGCTCTTTATTGCAATAATGCTTTTTTATTGCTTTTGCTATTTTTTTCTTCTTTCTCTCTTTTTTTCTCTCTTTTAGAGTCACCTATGAAGTATAAAATGTGAGGAAGTAAAGCACATAACTTTACATCTTTGACTTGAAACTTTTCAACAATAATGCATAAGATACTAGCTTCTTCTTTTCTCTAATTCATAACCATAACCAACTCGAATCCTAATTCCTGAAGGGTCGGGCTCATTATCAACTAAGGATAATATATATTTTTGTGAAGCTTTCAAAAGAAAAAGGCTAAAGGCTCAAATTGGCTTCAAACAAAGGTATAACGTATGGTAGATATGGATACATATAGCTAAAAAGATGCCTCAATCATATGAAACTTATAAGTAATGAATATGTATTATAATAGGTCTCAATAATAAATAACTATGTCAATACTCAGATATTAATGCACAAGAAGAGTAAATCACGCAATAAAAGAAAAGGGAATAAATGTAATATCCATATAAGGCCAAAAATTTTCACTGGGACAAGTTTTGTTGGATTTCAATCACGCCTAGCAAATTAGTTCATGCATGGTCAATTATGTCTACTTAATATGTTTCACATAAAAACCAAATTTTCGTGATAAGGGCTAATCAATCGAAACAAGTTATGGAATTTAAATGATTAAATTTGTAAATATATTTGAGAACTAACAAAGATAGATGGGTATTTGAATAATGATACAATTTTATGCAAAAAAAATGCATGATATTTTTGGTATTTTTGACAATGTCTATTTTTTCTTTTGATTTTTCTTAATAATATGCAAAATAATTCAAATATGCTCTAAATGCATACAAAAGCTAAATTAAAATAACTAAACTAAAAATTAAAATATAGACTTAAGATAAACCCTCTCCCCCACACTTAAACTTTTCATAGTTAACACCTGGATCATCTTCCCCATCTTGAGATTTGTAGCCGTTATCAGTTTTGTTTGTTGTTGCAAAGCGTGATGTGTTTCCAATTGATCTGCCTTGATCTCCTGAATTAATTTACATATCTCCTTCAAGATGGCATCCATGGTAGCTGTAATGAATTCATCCAACTTATCTCCTTCTTCATTGGTATTGGATGATAGATGCATAGGCGGAACGTAGAAATTTGCCAATATCTTGGGTTTTGGTAGTGGCAGAGGGAGATAAAGACGATGTCCTGTCTCTTCTCTCTAAATGAATGGCGGTGTATACCCATCCAAGATACCCAACCTCCGTAGGTAAAGCGTGGAAAGCATGAATTCTCCGTCTTCAGCCAACAGGGTAATGAGTCCTCCGTAGGTGATGATCACGTCTTGGTCTATATATGATGGCCTTGAGCAAGCATCTATGAACATCTCCATCAAGTGTGGAATGATGTATACCTCTAGGGTTAAGGAATAAAGCTGTTCCCAATTGAAGATATCGAACATTGCTCGATACTGGATATCTCTTTCTTGACTTTGCTGCGTCGAGTAGCTGACAAGTACTTGCTCAGAAATGGTTTCTTCAATTCTTTCCAAGACTTGATACTTTTCATTGGCAGATAGTAGAGTCATTTATTTGCAGCATCATTGAGAGTGAACAGGAATACTTTGAGCATCATTTGGTTGTTGGTGATTCCGTTGGGTCTAACACGATCGCATACCACTGTAAATTCTGCCACATGCTTGTTTGGATCTTCTCTGTTCCATCCGTGAAAACTGGGCAACAACGATGCTCATTGGTGCGTGTCATAATGTTGATAATGCATGATTTGCATAGATGTTTTAGGTCATTCTTAAGTCATTTAGGCTGCATTTGGTTAGGTTTTTATCATAAAGTACGATCATTGCTTTGAAAGTTGCAAAGTTCGGAATCTAAGTGTGTTATGTGTATTTATGCAGATTCCTAAGGATTAAGCTAAAGAATATAGAGGAAAACTGAGATATGAAGCTTAAGAAGTATAAGGAAGGATCAAGAAAGAAGACAGAAGGAGAAACGAGCAAGACAAGACAAGAAGAAGAGAAAAAGAGTCACTACAGAGATCGACGCCTGCTGCCCCCAACCGGCGCCCACCGGTTCCGATGCATAGACAGATACATCCGCGTAGCTACAGTGGATCGGCGCCCACCGACGAAGATTCTGGAAGATTTTCTCCGGTTGTAAATCTATCAATTGGGCTTTTCTTCTACCTTAACTTCTCTGATTTTTACCTCTCCTATGCCTATAAATACAGCACTCCTCAGCCCCCAATTCACATATTCACAACACACAACACTCTCTCTCACACACACACACACACACACACACACTCATCTCTCTCTTTCCATTTTCCGCTCTTTGGATAAGCTATGCTCGGCTAAACCTTCTTTATAGTTTTGCTTATATTTTATGCATTGGTTAGAGACATGTAAGGTTTGTTTAAATATGATTTTATAATTATGGTTTATGCATATTTCGATATTTATTACTCTTGTTCTTTATCTGTTAAGTTGTTTACTTGTCTTGATTGACCACTAAGATAGATAATCAACATGCTAAGAGATTATAGCTAAATCCGATATTGCGGGCCTTAATCCGATATAGTATCAAACATATCTTGATGAACAGGTTGGAATTCATGAATATGAAAGAGTAATAATATATAGTTTTGTGTTATGCTTAGCGGATGCGATAGCGGGATTGACAACCAGGTGACATGTCGAATATACGAGAATTACATGAATTATATGCTTATGTGATTAGGGATATATTGCTTCTTGAACCCCATGCAAGAGTTTAGGGGATTGGTAGTAATCGAATCAGGAAGCTATTCAATTTTGTGCACAAACCGACACTAAGATATCAAAGCCTAACCAAACAACCCGATGATCATGGAACTACCAATGTCGCGAATATAAGTTAAACTATACATCCATCTCATATTACTTACTTTGCAATCATTATCTCGTTTACTTTATTTCTGCGCATTATTTCTCTCAATCTCAACACAAACTACTCGCTTGCTCAATATGCTCAACCAAAGTCGCACGCACTCTCTGTGAGATCGACCTGTACTTGCTGCCAACACTAGTTATTTGTTGAAGGTAGACATGGCCATCGGTCACGGGTTGACCCATGACCTAGGGTCAAAGGGTTGGAGCGAGTTTCATGTTAGGGTTAGGGTCGCTCATCCCCCAACCTGCTGACCCGCCGGGTCAACCCGCCAATCCAAAAAAAATTTTGAAATTTTTTTTTGGAAAAAGATAATTTTATAACCATTATGCATATTATTCTTAGAATAATTCATAATAAAAACATAAACTCACATGCAAGATGCAATGTAGGACAAAATGCACCATTATTCTTCTCTTTTTATAGCATTGAAAGCATTCCTTCTATTCCCTCATTTTCGATGTGGGACAAGAGCATTGTCCCACATTGTAATTGAGAGTTAGAATGAGAAGATATGAAGATATATCCATACATACCTATATATATATATATAGAGAGAGAGAGAGATAGAGAGAGGATAGATCATATGTACTTAGCTCTTAACATGTATCATGTACACAAATCTAGACCCTTGATTGAGAAAAAATGAAAGGCTGAGATTAATCGAATATATTGATTAATTGTAATTAATGTTAAAAAAACACTAACCCACACCTAGACTAGCGTGTGAAAATCTAACCCTAACACAACCCCCCCTTTTGTCGAGCTTCTCGGAGAGAGAAAGAGAATAGGAGTGGGAGATGTTAAACATCAAAGGGTTACCAGTGCCATCAATCAACTTTCCGACAACCACCAAAGGGTTTCCCGAAACTAGGTAGTGGTGAAGTGAGAGAAGGAGCGGGCGACGACGACGTTTGAGGGAGCAATCGGAGTTGGCGGAGATTTAAAAGAGAGATCGGAGTTGCGGTGATTTGAAGGAGAGATCAGAGCAAGAACCAGAAGGAGACGGTGATGGAGAGGATGAGCGGCAATTCGGCGATGAAGAGAGGCGAAGGCGAGGAGGAGAAGATGCAATTCGACAATTCAGAGACTGGACAAGCGATTGGGTCGGCGATTCGGCAATGTGGAGGTGAAGAGGCCATTGGGGTGGTTTGAAGATAACAACGACGACGGAGGGATGGAGGGACAGAGGCACGATAGCGCAGGCTAGGAAGATGGTGAAGGCGGGATGGTGGCGACGTCGGCAGATTAATTTTGGCGGTGGCGGCATTTCTTGTTGCAGATTTAATCCCGTTTTTCTTCCCCTATTCTCAGATCTGGGCGCCGGTGAGGAAGCCATGGGTAAGATGGCTGATTTTTTTCGAAGGCGGAGATTTGAATAGTAGGTTAGAGAAATTTCCGAAGGCGGCGATGATTTGAAGCCATGGGCGACTCCCTAGTTGTAAAGACCCAAAATTTTAAAATATTATTTTATGACTTATAATTAAAACTAAATATTAAATTTCTGTGATTTCGAAAATTTTGACAATCTCCGTCCTCGATCAAAATGAATTCTATTTTATTCAAACAAAATTCCGGCGTATATCCGATTTCAAAGAAATAAATATTGTTTTGAACCTGTCAAGGCGAGTATGATAAATTTTATGGCATATTTAAATTGAATAAAATTGATTGAGTTGAATTTTGTTATTTATTGTGTGAATATTTCAAAACCTAGAAATAGCGGTATAGTTTTGTAATTTCCTTAACATAAAGCTAAACCTAGTTCCCGGGTATATAAGCCTCACATCCACCCCTCCTATTCACTCTCTTCCTCCCTGAGCGTTACCTCCACAAAACAAAAAAAAAAATCAGATCTGGTTGAAGCTTCCATGGCCGCTTGCACCATCTCGAGCTCGCCTCCCATGGCTACCCTCCTCCTTCTCGGTTTCCTTTTGTCAGATCTGATGCAATCGAAGCTCCCATAGCCTTCTTCTTTCACTCCTGCCCTCCCTCCATCTCTCTCATCGTTCCTCGAATTTGAAGCTCGCCGCCTCCTCGTCCATGGCTTCCCCGACATTGAACCGAGCTCCCTCTCCTCTCAACGTCCTCCTCTCGACCTGCCATGGCTACCACCTGCCATCGAGAACCCCAAGCTCGAGCTCCCCATCCATGGCTGCCATGGAGGGCGAATCGGGGCTCCTGTTGCCGCCAAAACGACGCCCAGCTCCAGCATCCACTGGACCCCTCCCCTTCCCTCATCTCTCGACCTAGATCTCGAGTCGAGCGTGGCAGAGCCCGCCTAGGAGCCAGCCTGTTGCACCGCTCCACCATTCCTTGCCGTCGTTGATCCCAGGAGGAGCTGGAGACCGATGCACCAAGCCCCATCTTCTATCCCCCATCTCTGCTCGTGTTCAGTTCAATCGGACAGGGAGCCCGTAGCTGCTTCGATTCCGAGCCCATGAACCCGAACCGACCGACCTGGACCATTGCTAGTGCTTGACCACGCAATCGGCTAGCTCTTTCCGCCCACCCTTGAGCTCTCAATTTCTGCGGAATTGGGGTATAATCCTTAGGCTAGAAGACTCATTTTAGTTTTAATTTCAAATTCCCTTTGGTTCAATTGGCTAAATGTAGGTGTGAATTGGATTGTTGATTGACTGGTTTCATGTGATTTGGTTCGGTTTAACTTGTTGGGTTGGGTGTAGTGTTAATTAAAATGAGTCTATCAGATGGTGTTTTATTAAGCTTTTAATTAATATGGCTAAACCTAGTAATGTGAATGAATGAGTTGATTAAATGGGTATGTCTAATTGATGATTTAAACGCAAATAATTGGTTTAAAGTATATGGTTATGATGATTATTCATATAAGAAAATGGTTGACTTCTTCTGATGTCCGAGAAGTTATGGTTCATTGTGTTATTTAAGGTTTGATAAATTATTATTTACTAGAGTTGACTTGATGATTTGATCAATGAATATACTTGAGCACTTATGTGAGTTATGGTATGAAAGGTATGAAGTATGTAAATGAGATATAAATATATGAGCTAAAAACATGATTAGATGATATAGCATAACCTTGAGTGGCTTATTGGCTTATCACTTAGTGAATAAATGAGATGACTAATTGTTATATTATTTAGATTGGATATTAGTGAAGCTCTCCCTTGTTAAGATGTTTTAGTGGACTTTATAAACTAGTTGTTTTATTTTGATATAAGAGCTCTAAGTCTCATGACCTAAAAGAAGTTAAGATGGGACCAAGTGTGCAAGGTTGTGTAAAAGACATCTTGAGAACTTGTTATACTTGTAAGCTTGTTGTTATGCCTTTTTTTTAGTTCGTTAAGAAATTGGTTAATAATTTGAGTTAGCTATTAAACATGAGTATAGATGAGTTGTTGGTTGTTATTTGCTTATAGAATTATATTTATTGACTAAATCTTTTTGGCTAGGGATAATAATCCTTTAAGTTATATATATATATATATATATATATATATATATATATATATATTAATAAGATCTTATTGTGATAATGATAAGTTCTTACTAGGTTATTATCATGTGTTTAATAGCCAATACCTTGAGATATGATTTAATAACTTGTCTTGATAGGTAAAGTTGAGGTCTTAGATAAAGAGATACCTTGAGAACTTGTTATGTTTTAATCTTGCTTGTGTTGACTTCGAGATTTCATTGATTGATTTAGTGATAATTGAATTCATAAAGGATTTTAGAAATGTCGACTTATCATGGCTTAGTCCTTAAATATGAATGAATATATGATACTTGAGAAAATGATTTGATAAAATAGATTCTTGTCAACTTACCTTGGTTACTCGTTGAGCATGATCTATTATGTGAGTTTGATAAATAAGACTTGTTGATCCTTGGTTTTAAGAACCTGTGGTTTTGTTGAGTAATCGGGTATTTGATAATCGATGGTTACTTGAGAAAATGGTTGGGGAAAACCTGAATTTGATATAAAGTAAGATGTTTTGAGTGATGATGTTGGTAAGGATTTGAGCTAAGTTTCATACTTGATGAGAACAAGGTTGACTGAGAATGATGGTCATGATGAGAATGTTGGATTATTTATATGAAATATTGTGGAATCTTGTGTTGACTTGAAAGTATGCTTGTGTGTGAATTAAATATGTATTGATGAGCTATTCCTTGCTTATTATTTGCTAGTGTGATTGGATGGTTCTCTGAGTGACTTGTTTGCTGATGGATGATCCTCTGAGTGGGTTGTTTGCTGGCTAATTGAATATGAAGACTCCAGGTAAGTCCTCCGGGGCTTGCTCAAGTGATTGGACCTCATGCCTGATGTGTCATATAGTATGTAGGTGTTGCATATGCATAAAAGAATGCCATGTAGTATCATGTTTAGGACTTGCACTTATGAATGAGCATCCCTATTCTTTATGCGTTTGAAACAGAACGACCGTTATCTGTGATAGTCCTAGAGTCTTTGCTAGGGTCATAGAGTAGCCCAGCCCCATCGGGTTGCCCTGAGTCAATCCAGTCGATATGAGCATGACCTGATAGCCCAGCACCATCGAGCAAGCGATGAGATGATATGATATGATGATGCCGTGGTTTGTGCACCAACACGAGGAAATTTCTATACTATAGCACCGAACTGGCCAGTCTCTGCACTAACGGGAAGGGGTGCAGAGGTAGGAGAGGGATATGCCACTTGGCATTGTCTTGGGCCCTTTACAGTTTTTCCGCATTTTATAACTGTCAAAGCATGCTTATGTGTTTTAAATCTTGTACTGCATTAACCATCCTTTATTCTAGGTATAGGCGTATTATATGACCTCAGCGAGGACTTCTGGTCCCGCATGAGTGGCTCGACCTTGACTTGTGGTATAGTTTCAGGTACCCGCTCCCTTTTGCTTGCTGATTTGCTTCTATGGCGGGGTTTTCTCACGGGACGAGAGCGTTAAGGAGACTTCACCTAGTATAGCTTGACTTTACAAATGTTTTGGTTATGTTTATCATTTAGAAACATGTTGTATTTATATTGATTTAAACTCGTTTTATCTCTTTTGAGTTTTGACTAGTTGAATTAGGACATGTTCTCATTTTATCTCTTTTGAGTGTCTCGAGGGTTTGAAATCCTCTTTTTCTTCATTAAATTCTTAAGACATAAACAGGGTTATAACTTGAAGTTGATTAATAAGCAGCTCGTACTTGGATTGCAAGATCTGGCAGAGGGATAATTCTTCCCTCTAAACGTAACCCGGATTTATAATCTGGGGCGTTACACTAGTGGTGGATTTGCGGTCGGGAGGTTTTCCCTGGTGGTGGATCTATAGTCGGGAGGTTTTCCGGTGGTGGTGGATTTGTGGTCGGGAGGTTTCCCTGGTGGTGGATTTGGAGTCTAGGGTTTGTGATTAATTGAAATCATTTTTTGTTTGCAATTGCTCAATTGATTTAATTGCTCGGACAGTCATATGAATGAAAAATGCATCGATACCATCAAATAATCATGTGATACCATCAAATTATCATGCGATACCATCGAATAATTTTATTTATAATACTGTAACACCATCGAATAATCAAGCTATACCATCGAATAATCAAGTGAGGCGATCGAATAATCAAGCGATACCATCGAATAATTTTTAGGTAAACGTTAGGGGCGTTTTCATGGTGTTAGCAGATTAGAAAAATCCATCGATACCATCGCATAATCCGTCGATACGATCGAATAATCCAGCGATACCATCGAATAATTTAAAGAAAAAAATAGGTTTGTACACGCGACCCAATGCACGCGCCCCAATGCAGTGAGGTAGAAAATATATGGGTCCCACTGATTTTTAATTAAAGAAAAAAGGTAAAATTGTCTATTAATCTCAGCCACCCATTTCAATCAATCAACGACCCTGATTTGTGCACATGATACACGTTAAGGGCTGAGTACACCGGAAGCATCCTATATATATATATATATATATATATATATATATATATATATATATATATATATATATATATAAGTTGTGAACGAATCTAAACCATCCAATCCTGAAAAATCAATGGCCTAAATTAATATTAATATTAATTTTTTTAAATAAAAAACAGTTGCCCCATCCAAAAAACCACTCATCACATGCAGTGAACATTTGGAAATGACCAATACAAATCCTCTACAACACTCTCTACATCACTTCCTACATCACTAAATTATTTTCATATTTATTTAATCTTAAAAAATTATATACATATTCTAAACATCTATTTTTATATGTTTATAAATTTTATTTTTAAAAAATCATGTTTTAAAATTTTTTAAAATTATATTTTATAAAATAATATCTTTCAAATTTTTAAAAATTTTGAAAACATGATTTTTCAAAATAAAAACTTATAAACATATTAAAATGAAGGTTTAGAATATATATGTAATTTTTATAATTTTTTAACATTAAATACATGTGAAAATAATTTAGTGGTATAGAGAGTGTTATAGGGAGTGATGTAGATGATTTGGATTGGAAAACGACCCTCCCCCCTCCTTTTTTTTTTTGCTCCTTACGCTCTTTTTCTTAAAAAAAAGTACTGCTTTTCTTTTTAGTTTTTTTCCCTTTATTTTTCTATATCTTTTATAAATAAATAATAGGAGAAATTATTCATATAAATGATGACTAATATATGATGAAATATTTACAGTGTATATTTATATTTCTTATTTCTATTTAATGTGAAAGTATGAGTTATTCATACAAATTTTGCAATTATTCAATGATTTATGAGGACTTATTCATATAAATTAATGAAATAACCTAGAGAGAGAGAGAGATACAACCACAACTCAAGCCGTTCTACACCGGCTCCGACCGCATTACCCCGGCTCCGGCCGTCTCATTTCGGCTTCGGCCTCCTTCGGACCTCTGTGGCGCCGCCACTCCGTCGCTCCGGTGAGTTACCGGTTGTTATTTGTCGTCAGATTAACCCTAGCCCCTTTCTTCTGGGTCTAGTCTTCGTTCTTTCAAAAATTATTTGGGGGCTATTGTCAATTTGTGTCTTTTGTTCCCAAATATATAATCCATTTTGCTCATGTCAATCGGATTTCTTCCGTTGGGGTTCGTTTGTTCGGAGTGTGGGGTGGGTTGAGTCTACCTTCCTCCCTCCTCCGCTCTCCATCTCATCCAGCGAATTCCGACCCCATGTCTCGTCTCCCCGAGGGGCGGTTTGTGTGCTCCTCTACCATCGCCGACCTAAGTTCATCACAACGTCCATCATTGGTGTGTCAAAATCTCTTTCGATGTGCTGTCCGATCTCTTTGGGCAAAGGGGTTTTGTCTGATCTCCAACCTAGTTGGTTCTTGTTCCCTCTGCTTGGGCTGCTCGGTGTGGCAGCCGGCCGTCTGGCTCCTTCGACTGTCCTCGGAATCGCATCCTTTTCAGTTGCTCTCCTGGTTGGTGTTTCACTGGCTGCGGGAATGGCCCGTGGAAGGTGCTTTGGGCCCAATTTTGAGAATCTTGGGCCCAAGTTTGAGACTCTTAGGCCTGAGGCTATCTTTGATTAAAAAAAAAATCAAACAACGTTTTGGTGTAATCAATTACTGAAAGGCCCATCCCTTTTTGGTAATTCAACCCGCAATAAATAAATAAATTAATGAACAAATAAATTGAATAAAATGGAAATTATATATAATTTTTATATCTTTGCTTCTTATATATATATATAATTATTAAAATCCCAGACCAACCATAAATAAACTCACCTGAAAGGGTTTGACAAAAATCCCGTATGGGTTTGAACAAATTCTCGAAAGGGTCTTATTTTATCCCTTTTCGGTTATCCTTTTTTCGTTTGGTCTGAGCAAACTCCTTCAGTTCCTAACTCCCGCTAGGGATTGAGTAAACAATTTTATTAGATTAATAATAATTTCTGGGTGCTTTCTGTTTGGGTTGTCTTCAACTTCGTTTTGTTTGACGTGGTAGTCTTTGGCTTTATTGGGGTTTTGGCAGTCGGAGTCGGGATTGGCTGGGATCGTAGTAGTGTGTACCGGGCGACTCCGTGTACGGATAGATTCCTTGAAGGTTCGTCTTCACTGCCCATAGGATTGCCTGATGTATTGCCGGCCAACGGTGTCATTTCACGATGGTGCTTGGCTTCGTCCGTAGTCTTCGTCCCCGAGATTCTAGCTTTAGGTTTGCTGTGTTTTATCTTTCGTTGTTGTATAGCCTGTTCTTTTGCACTATTTATGTATTTGTTGTATGTTTGACGGTTTGTCGTCTACCGATTTATAGGCCTCTCGAGTTTCAGGCCTGTCTGAACTCGAATTTTTACCTAATAAAATAATAATAATAATAATAAGGGCAAATTGTGAAAAATAGCATGAACTTTAGGAGTAGTTGCGTTTAATGGCATAAACTTTCAAAATTTTAAAAATAATCACCAACTTTGGTTTTGGTTGCAATAAGTGGCACATCTATTGTTTTTTTTTTTTTTGAAATATCACCTCTTATTAACATTATTTGTAAAAAAAATCATCCAATTTTCAATTTAAAAAAATGCCCATATTTCATTTTTAAAAACAATCCATTTTCATTTTTAATTTAAAAAAATATAATTTATTTTATAAAACACTACTTTTCCCCTTTTTTCTTAAAAGAATACACTCATTATTTACACCCGTTTAAAAAAGAACAAATTTTATTTTCTCCATAAACTCAGTTTTTTTCAAAAAATTAAATAATAAGTAATGTCTTTACAATTAAAAAGGAGTGTCTTAAAAAGATACCAATTAATATCACAATTATATTTTTAAAAAAATGATGTTTTTTGAAAAATTGAAATTGAGTTTATAAACATGAATTTTTTTTTAAAAAAAAAGAAGAAAATTGTGAGTGGGTTTAAAAAACCAATGGAAAAAGGTTATTTTTTTGTAAACAAAATGTTAATAAAGGGTGCACTTTTAAAATAAAATGGTTGTGCTACTAATCACAACCACCCTTCAAAGTTGGTGATTATTATAAAATTTTTGAAAGTTGATGCCACCGAACGCAACCACCCCTAAAGTTCGTATTATTTTTTGCAATTTGCCCTAATAATAATAATAATAATAATAAATTAATTAAATTTTAAATAATAATATTTGTATTTATGGTTGAGTAATGTGCGATCAAATGGGAAAACATGAGTTATTCATCCAAAATTTGAAATTATTCATCGATTTGTAAGGAATTATTCATAGAAATTAACAAAATTTTTAGTAATAGTATTTGTACTTATGGGTGGGTAATGTGCGATTAAATGGAAAAGCACGAGTTATTCATCCAAATTATGTAATTATTCATCGATTTATGAAGAATTATTTGCATAAATAAGAAAATTTTAAGTAACAATATTTGCATTTATGGTTGAGAAATGTGTGATTTAATGGAAAAACATGAGTTATTCATTCAAAGTCTACAATTATTCATCTATTTAAGAGAAATTATTCATAGAAATGAACGAAATTTTGAGTGACAATATTCGTATTTATGAGTGGGTAATGTGAAATTATTGATCCAAACACTTTCAAACAATATTACTATTGACCACCAAACACTTTTAACATGGTTGCGTTTTCAAATGATAAGATGTCGAAAAGGACAACGTATCCAGAAGTTGATAGTCGGTCATATAAGATGAGGAGAAGACCTTTAGTAGCTATCAATTATATATAATAAAGGAGAAGTCGCCTAAGACACATGGTTAAGCCTCACTTAAGTTAATAGGAAAAGACAATTATACTACACCTGTCAATCGGGTCATTCGGGTCGGGTCGTTTGGGATTTCAGGTAAAACGGGTTTCGGGTATAATAGGTCCCGGGTAGATCCAAGTTGACCCGAACTTGGGTTTGACTCAGTTTCTGGGCAAATCCGGTCGATTTTGGGTTTGTCAATTTTTTCCTTTTTAAATTAAAAAAATCATGATTTGGGAATTTTGCGATAATTTTAAAACGCTAAAATTATAGACGTGGTTCATAAGTTCTAGAGATTGTAATTATATAATATATCGATCTAAAATATTTTATTTTTATTATTTCTCGTAATTTTTAAAATAATTTTTAAATATATAAAATATCAAAAATTTAAATAAATTTTTTGAAAAATAATTTCATGCAATTAGTAATAAGCATATAATTATTTTAATATTTTTTAGAGTTTTCATCTTCTTAAAAAATGTGATGAAAAATAAAAAATCAAATACTATCGATTGGAAGGAGTATTACACAATACAAAAAAAATAAAAAAGTTGATTTGAAAATGAAAGATCAAGTGATTGTAATTGTAAAATGTAATAAATTGGAATCTCCATAAAAAAATTTAATCATATATAATTATAAATCAATATGGTCACCAGGTCAATCGGGTACGGGTCCAAACCCAGATGACCCATAAAATTATCGGGTTTTTGGTATCGGGTTGGAAAAAATTTCCGGGTTAAAATTTTCGGGTCTTGACCCGAAAATTATACCCATAACTTTTTAATGTTTTACATATTTCTTTATATTAGTCTCAACTAAATCAAATTTCCAATCTAATTAGCCAAATAGCTAGAGGTCCACGAACAAGACCCGATGACCACCAGCAGGTTCCACCAGAGGTCGTCATTGCTGGAGGCGATGAACAACAGGAGACTTTAGACATTCATCACCCTTTTTGTTTAGAATTGGAGAAAACTTAATTAGATTTAACAAGAAAAGTGGGTATGAGTGGTTAGTTGCAACCAATTTTGTAACGGCCCGGATATAAATACCCGGGTTACGTTTCGAAGGTTGGTTACCTTCGTTCGGATCTTGCAATTCGAGTACGGATCGAGGTTTCAAACTTTAAAGGATCAGTATTTTAAAGTAGGGATTTCAAACCCCAAAACAATCTAAGGCCACTAGGAACCCTTAAGCTGTCCTATGACTATATCGCGGAAATTCATTTTCGAAACCGGTGGAAGCGGAAGTAAAGTACAACTTGCCACGGCGAGGCCGGGTCAAAACCAAATTATTAAAACATATATTCTGAAATTATATAAACAAATTAGCGGATTTAGGCATGTTCTTTGCAATCGCCCGGGGGATTCCCACGCCATAGGAATGAAGAGCAATCATACCTAAAAACAAGTTGTGCGCGCGAGATCAGACCGAGACCCCAACGCACTCTGTCCCGCAAGCAAGTATACACATACACTATAATAAAGATGCTTTAATGCAATACGGAAATTAAATCACACTATCATGCTCCTAGCTGATAATATGCAGAAAGGAATGTAAAAGCGCCCAAAGAATGCCAAGTGGCATATCCCTCTCCTACCTCTACACCCCTTCCCGTTAGTGCAGAGACTGGCCAGTTCGATGCTATAGCATATCATATCTCATCATAGCATATCATATCTCATCATCATATCGTATATCATGCTCATGCCCGATGGTGCTGGGCTATCTCGTCATCATGCTTATATATCGACAATACTGACTCAGGGCACCCGATGAAGCTGGGCTACCCTATGACCCAAGCAAAGACTCTAGGACTCACAGATAATGGCTGTTCTGTTCTGAAACACACAAAGTAACCGAATGCTCATTCACAAGTGCAATCCTAGCATGATACTACATGGCATGCTTTAATGCTTATGCAACACCTAGTATGTCATATAATCACAAGCAGAGATTCTCTTTCAAATCTGAGTAAGCCCATAAAGGAACTTACCTGGAGAAGCAGAACAACAAAAGGCAGAATCCAGGTATACAGCAAGTCATACATCACAGATGATAACCTATCATATATAGGTAATGTATATTAGTCTACTTCTAAGTTACACTAAGCATATCTCAATCACACAAGTACACAGAACTACAGATCTCCTCATTCAGAACCTCATCATATTATCATCCGTTCATCACATATCTCATAGCATGATCTCATATAACTCATCAAGAGTCAACTCTACTCATCATCTTAATATCGACGTTTCCTCAGCAACATATATCATTATATCAGGACTTCATACTCAAGACATATATCATAATAGCATGTTTTCACAATCACCATATGACATCACATCCCAATACTCAAGATCATATAATAACATCATATAATTTCTACTATCATCAGCATGCTTGAATATAACCTCATTTCATAACTCATGCATAAAACATATATTAGCATATCATGGTTCATACTTAGCACTATATCAATATCATAACATCATGCTTGCAGTCACACATACAATCCATCAGATTAATCACAATTCGGATAAGGCAAGTTAATTTTCTCAAGATTCCCCAGAATTCTTAACTCTCAAGTTTAGATCAACACCATCATTCTAGAATATCTTTTCTCAAATAATCACTTGGCCCCGAATCCACTTATAAAACATCACCTTTTTAAGTCGACTCGTTAATCATTTTATCAAAATAGTTCCGACAAAGTTAGGATATTTTCAAAAATCCGCTTTACAAGTAATTAACTCAATTTTCATTTTAAATCTTATTAAATCCAATTCCAATATTTGAAAACATTTTCCAAATTCCTTTTTCAATTTCAAGTCCAAATATTATACTTTTAAATCCCAAAAATTTTAAGATTCATAATTTTATAATATATGTAATCCAATTAATATATATATATATATATATATATATATATATATATATATATATATAAACAATAATGTTACATTATAAATCTCCATAATTTTAAATGGTCATCACATTAATATATACATATATATATATATACTCCTTTTATTTTAATATTTGTACATTTAAATAATATATGTGTATTAGTCTTAAAACAAAATAACATTTGTTATCATAATAACCCTTTTTCCAAAAAATTAGGCCCACCAAAAATAGGCTCAAAGCCTTGCCCAAAATCGGATCTAACAACCCATGAAATCTGATTTTTGATTTAAATATAACTGAACCAGTTATGAATTTAAAAGAGAAGAACCGGACCGGCCGAATAAAGAAAATAAGAAAGACCAGACCGGCCTCTATCTTCTTCATTCAGCTCGTTCAAAATCGAAAGACAAAACGAGAACAGAGCCTCGCCGGAATCTTGCCCAAATTTCCCGACCTTACCAAATAAACAGAAGAGGAACAGAAGGAGTGAACTCAGGGAAGAAGGGGGGACTCACCGAGGGTGCTCGAAGTCTCGCTGGAAAAACGCTCGTCGGACCTCGGTTAGGTTCGCCGGAGGCTCGAGGAGCTTCCGCTTGGCCTGGGAAGGAAGAGGAGAGCATAAAGGTGCGACTTTATATTGCTTCAAAGCGAAAGAGAGGAAAACGAGCTTTACTGGATTTTTGGAATGAAACAGGGGAGATGGAGGAGGAACGAGGCTCGTCGGAGGCGGAGCTCGATCAAAGGCTCCGTTCTCAGCTCGGCGCTGCTCCTCGGACAGCTGTGGCTTGGCGTTCTCGGCTCATAGGTTGGAGGGATGTTGCTTCTATGACAGAGGAAGAGGTGGTGCTAGCTTGGTGATGTGCTTGGCTCTTGGAGCTCTCGAAAACAGAGGGGATGGGTCGGTGTTATCTTGTTCCTGGGGCACACTGGTGGTGCTGCAGTGGGGTGGAAGAGGAGGAGGAGAGAGCGAGGGAGGTCTGGTGGTGGAGGTGATGGCTTGAGAAGAAAACAGGGGAAAGGGGGGGTTGTGTTTGTGGGTTGGAAATGAATTAAAGAGGAGAGGTGTATGTGAAAGGATGGGCTGCGGTTTCGAAATTCAATTAAAAGGGATGAGATGCTGCTTCTGAAACAAATCAACAAAAGAGGGAGAGTGTGCACTGGCGTTGGAGTTGTTGGGTTGAAGGCACAAAAGAGGTAAGAAGATATGGGGAAAGGGGTGAGTGTTGGATGTGGGTGCTGGCACCAATTGGGGAAAGCAATAAAAGCTGGGCAGAAGAGATGAAAATGGGGGATCTGATGGTGTTGATCAAAGGAGAAAGGACAAAGTGTGGTCCCAAAATGTTGAAATTCAAAACACCCGAAGAAAAAATAAATCTTGAAACCCGCGCTCTCGACCTATCCCTACTCAATCGAAATTTAATCGAATTATCAAAAATAACATAAAATAATGAATTCAAAATTTTCCAACTCGGAATCTGAAAAAATAAAATCTGTTTTATAATGATGCCGGAATTTGTTTCGAAAGATTTTGAATAAATGAATCGCACAAGGACAGAAGTCCTCAAAATTTCCAGAATCCCAAAATCTGATCAAATATAATCAAATATTTTCATAAAATAATAATTTATATTTTCCGGTCTTTACATCATCCACCTCTAAAAATAAGTCTCGTCCCCAAAACTAAAACCCTTTTTCAAAACCGATCAAGCTTTTCTCAAAACATAGAACCAAACAAAATCATGCGAAAGCCCAAGTCGATTCTATCTTATATCAGTCAACCCAGTTTTCAGAACTCAAGAGGTGGAAATCATCCACCTCTAAGGGCTAATCCCGTATTCTCTTCCTAGGTTCATTTTTCAAAGATCTGTTTCAACTATCACTCTCAAGCATCATCGTGTTCAATGGCAATCATCTCAAATTATCTCAGAATCTCATATATCAAAATAATCAAGCCAAGCTATCATGTTTCATTACGCTAACAAGCATATTTAGGGTGGTATCGTAACGAGTATTATGCAAGCAAGTCATCACTCTTCAAGGGCTCATCACCAATCACATCACATTATCACGTATTCTCGACATAACTATCGATCTTATAAGCATAACGACATAGAGATAAACATCAAAGCACACGTCTCAAAACAAGGCACTAGGGTATACTCACCACTAGGTCATGAGATCAAGAACATGTCTACACTAGGCTCCATGTTAGACGCGAGTAACTCATCTGAAGTATCTCCACAACTAGCCCAAGTGCTCTCCTCAAGAGGCTCTACTAAGGAATGATCGGCCTCAACATGGAGGTGAGAATAGTGAAGAATGTGGCTAGGATCAGGAACATATCGACGAAGCTGAGACAAAAAGAAAGACATCGGTCACTCCAGCTAAAGACCGGAATAAAGCTAAGCGATAAGCTGCCTCTCTAGAATCTCAAAAGGATCAACAACCTAGGGCTCGGCTTGCCTATGATGTCAAAACGTCGGAACCCTCGGGTGGTGATACTCTCACCCATATGTGTGCTCACACATCGAAGATAATCTCGATCCTTGTCAATGCCTCGGAACTCGTGAACAGGCTTCCAGAATCTCGAAGTGAATTATCCATCTCTGTCGGGAACTATCCTCTCAAGAATTCCATGAAGCCCCACAATCCGTCGGATGAACTCCTTAGCTAGCCTCGAACATGCTAAGTATCTTGAATAGTGATGAACTGTGCCTCTTACATAATCCTTGGCCTCAAGTCCTGGGAGCGGTGGGTTATGGGCCCACCACGCTTCCGCTGCACCGCTCTAGTACTACCCAGCTGACCGTTTTCTTCTCAAAGTCGTCGCTCGTCGAAAGTAATTCAAGGATACTAAGTTAACGGAAGTAGGGGAGAAGTAAAGGCGGACAACTCAGATTCTCTACGGAACCGGACATAGACCAGAACTGACGATGACGAGAATGAAAGACAAGATCCCAACCCGAGAACAACAATAGTGCCCTTATGGAATTCTATGAGGCTATAATTATGGCAAGAAAAACACATATCAATCATGAAGCATACTAGTCACATCAATACACACTAACATGTACCTATCTCGATGAATAACAACAACACACATTGACAGCAAGGAACATGATCGAGTTCTTCATGGACGTACATATAAGACGATCTAGCTACCTATCATTCCTCAAGTAATAGACAAGCTCGACATATTAATAATCACGTGTGCATGAATTTAAGAATATATCTGTATGGTACAAGCCATGCAAAACATATTATTATAACGCGTATCACATGTATTGGTGACTACTCATGTTCAACAAAATCCTAGAACATCATATATATACATATCATCATAACTAATCCAAGTCCAAATCCGTATAAGTCATGGAAGCATAAGTCGTCTTTAAATTCTTTTCTATCAATCATATAGCATCACATAAGAATTCAGATCACATATATGAAATAACCCAAAACGAGTTTGATCCAAACCCGAGCCAATGCCCAAAGAAAGGAGAGAACCGGCTCCAGCCAAGAGCCCAGATCTGGTTTTCGTCGCGGCGAATTGGCCGCTTGCCACGGCGAAATCCAGTTCTTCGTCCCTCGCGAGTGATGCCCCTCGCTACGCACGACAAGCATCATTCTCTTCCTATGTTCCTAGTCCTTGTTTGTCGCGACGAAACAAGCAACTATGAGCTCGCTTTTGATCTAAACTCGATCCTTTCTTTTCCAACTAATCTCATCTTTTCTGATACCCTTCCCCGACCTCAAACAACATTTACATAGTAATCCCGAATAATAATATAACTAACAATTTGATAACCACTTAAAACCACATTTTTTTTAAATACCTCAAGATTTAATATAGGATATTCAAATAACAATTAATTACCCATGTCGGATACACACATAGACAAGTCATATCAATATAGAATCCGATACTAAGATGCCCAAACACGTCATAGCACTATAAATGGAACACATAAGGGGGCATAAAACTATCACATCATACAACAACAAGGTCTACATGATAGGATAAGTATGATATGTAATCATATGACGAGTTATAATAGGAAAGCATGTCCTACATGTTACTAGGCGGTCATGAAGTGACGTAAGTACAACCAAAGTTGATCACTAAGGAGCAAGTTTAACATCGGATCATATTTCATATATATGTGCATTTCATCATGTCGTAGTATGTAACATGCAAGGTGGCACCCCATTACTAATTAACACATGACTCGCAATCATATGTGCTCAACAAGATAAGCATAGATCGATGATATATTCTAGGCAACATGACAAGGTGTGAACCTGGGCATGATCTTAACTATAATACGGGGCATGGAGTCGGATGAGGTACAAGCTACCAGAATACAATAAGCATCACAAGAGCATCATATGGTAAGAACAATAATTTATGTGAGACACACATATTAGCACATCATTAGTCATTTTAAGCATGATAGAAGGTTGTTGAGGCATAACATGATAACTAGATTACCAACATCAAACATGCTCAGATAGTCATAAGATCATATAAAGGGACATATCATGGCTATCACAACATATGGCAACAGTACTAGACAATGATACAATTTGTGTATAGAATCATACAAGTCATGTATCCAAGACATAACCTTACACCATATTAATAGTACCTGACAAGTTATAAATATATGAAACAAAATGCATCAAGTAACTTCACATAATAGCATGGGAGTGATAGAAGCTCAAGTAAGACTACCATCGCAACCAGCATCAATGCATATAGGGAGAATACAAGCAAGTGCAACAGGTGAATCATACACATGTCATAATGCAACACAGAATAATGCCCCTAAGGTGTCATGCTTCGAGAGACCAATATGCCATATTTACACATATAAAGGTAATTATGCGAGCGTCTTGCAAGTATCGTGGTGTGTGCATTCATGCAAAATGTATAGAGGTATTGTCTCAAGTAAGGGTGTACCATATCCTAGTCATATCGAGGTCATCAGAGTATGAGGTCAATGATGGCAAGATGATCATCTAAGGTGCTACTAGACATTGAGATGCAAGGGAACAACATGACATTACGAATGCAATATTCGCGTACGTAAACGAGACAATTAGAGCACATATTCTCATGATGAGTTGCATCTTAGAAGACATACATCCTATATGATACTAATAGCACACGGGTAATCTAAATACACTATATTGTGTGAACATACAAGGTGTTAGACTATTCATGCTTAAAAGCATAATAGAATGTCATGGGGCATAGGAAACAACATCATGAGACAAGTAGATAGGCATGATACTAGTCGGAATCACATAAGGCATAATGAGTATCGAGGTGTTACACAATTCATATTATAAGGAACGAATGTCGATACTATCGGGGACCTATTTTAAGTAGGAGCATATCATAAAGCAAGTATGGCATAAATGTACACAAGCCACAAGTCATGGGTCCTACAGGATACTAATGTCTCAATGAAAGGCGTAGATGTGCATCAAATGATACATGTACATTAAACAACATAGTACCAACATATGCAAGAGGTCAAGACGACAATAACATAATCATATGGAAGAAGGAAGAAACATAGCAGGGGACACACGAGCCTAACATAGCATGACTTCACATAAACATAAGGTATGCATGCACATGGGTATAAATCAATAAATATCTGTACGAGGCAAGTATTTAACATGGTAATGTATCAAGTCACACAACATAGTAATGTATCAAGTCATGTAAACATAGATAGGGCTACCATTATAACCAAACAGAGATTTCCAAGGGCAATATCGACTTATCCCCACAGACTCAAAAGCCCATTTCCTGGGAATGCTTATGTGACTCATTTCGGGAACATAGAAGGGTACTCAAATTACTCCCGAAAGAAGATGGCGGAGTTCGTATAGAAGTTCATGACAAGGAGACATCAGTTGACCACTAGGAAAATCGAGGAGGATGACTCCACAAAACAACCCATCCCATAGACTCAAAACCATTCAAAGTTTGATACCCTAGCACACCGACCATCTCGTGGCATGACCTATGGTGTCAAGTACCATACTTATCTCATGCTCAAGTAGTCAATGTTTCATAACCTAATTCCCGATCAAGATTAGATTCCCAATTCCATCTCCTGTGAAAGACATCAATACCATAAAGGACGACTCGATCAGAATATCAATTGAGACATGGGAGAAGATAGAAGGGGAGGAGATCAAAATGAAAGGAATAGGCATCTCTCAACCATCACCAACCTTTAACCGAACTTCGTCGAACCAGAGACAAAACCATAGGGGAAGACACCAACAAGTGAATCATGGAGGAGACTGCTCTATAAGATAGGAATTCCGACTATACCGAAATGAAAGGCTCCCTCACTTATTCCACTCACATAAAGATGCAACACTCAGTCTAAGTATATCAACAGATTTCTAGTACTAGCATAATAGCACTCAGCACAGAAGTGATCATTGCGATTTAGTCTGATCCCCCTTCGAGGGGGATCGCCCTCGAGCTCAATTTATATATAAAACACGTCAAGCTATCTAATGCCGCTCTTCGAGGAGCGACTGACCGGAGGGGCAAATACCCCACGATCTCTACCTAACTCGCCACTCCAACCACCGTGGTGTAATTCCTTGGAGTCTTCCAAGCCCAATTGTAAATAATAAGCTATATTTTGCCTACCCGTTCCCAACTACATCCAATAGGGATGGTCTAGCGCCATTCTACCCACTCGATCCCCGTTGTTTGATTCCTCTTATTTAGTAAGCCGAGTTCATATTTAGTCCATTTGAGTTAGTCATATTAAGTTCATTTTTCCCCTTTAAAACACTTTCAAATCCTTTTGAAATTCGTGGGCGGTTTTCAAAACATACACCCGACCCTTGCGTACCCAAATTGCACAACCGGGCTCTCATACCAACTTTGTAATGGCCCGGATATAAATACTTGGGTTACATTTCAAAGGTTGGTTACCTTCGTTCGGATCTTGCAATTTGAGTACGGGTCGAGGTTTCAAACCTTAAAGGATCAGTATTTTAAATTAGGGATTTCAAACCCCAAAACAATCTAAGGCCACTAGGAACCCTTAAGCTGTCCTATGACTATATCGCGGAAATTCATTTTCGAAACCGGTGAAAGCGGAAGTAAAGTACAACTTGCCACGGCGAGGCCGGGTCAAAACCAAATTATTAAAACATATATTCTGAAATTATATAACCAAATTAGCGGAGTTATACATGTTCTTTGCAATCGCCCAGGGGATTCCCACGCCATAGGAATGAAGAGCAATCATACCTAAAAACAAGTTGTGCGCGCGGGATCAGACCGAGACCCCAACGCACTCTGTCCCACAAGCAAGTATACAAATACGCTATAATAAAGATGCTTTGATGCAATACAGAAATTAAATCACACTATCATGCTCCTAGCTGATAATATGCAGAAAGGACTGTAAAGGCGCCCAAAGAATGCCAAGTGGCATATCCATCTCCTACCTCTGCACCCCTTCCCGTTAGTGCAGAGACTGGCAAGCTCGATGCTATAGCATATCATATCTCATCATAGTATATCATATCTCATCATCATATCGTATATCATGCTCATGCCCGATGGTGCTGGGCTACCTCATCATCATGCTCATATATCGGAAATACTGACTCAGGGCACCCGATGAAGCTGGGCTACCCTATGACCCCAGCAAAGACTCTAGGACTCACAGATAACGGCCGTTCTGTTCTCAAACACACAAAGTAACCAAATGCTCATTCCCAAGTGCAATCCTAGCATGATACTACATGGCATGCTTTAGTGCTTATGCAACCCCTAGTATGTCATATAATCACAAGCAGTGATTCTCTTTCGAATCTGAGTAAGCCCATAAAGGAACTTACTTGGAGAAGCAGAACAGTGAAAGGCAGAATCCAGGTATATAGCAAGTCATACATCATAGATGATAACCTATCATATATAAGTAATGTATATGCGTCTACTTCTAAGTTACACTAAGCATATCTCAATCACACAAGTACACAGAACTACAGATCTCCTCATTCAGAACCTCATCATATTATCGTCCGTTCATCCCATATGTCATAGCATGATCTCATATAACTCATCAAGAGTCAACTCTACTCATCATCTTAATATCGACGTTTCCTCAGAAACATATATCATTATATTAGGACTTCATACTCAAGACATATATCAGAATAGCATGTTTTCACAATCACCATATGACATCTCACATCCCAATACTCAAGATCATATAATAACATCATATAATTTCTACTATCATCAGCATGCTTGAATATAACCTCATTTCATAACTCATGCATAAAACATATATTAGCAGATCATGGTTCATACTTAGCACTATATCAATATCATAACATCATACTTGCAGTCACACATACAATCCATCAGATTAATCACAATTCGGATAAGGCAAGTTAATTTTCTCAAGATTCCCTTGAATTCTTAACTCTCAAGTTTAGATCAACACCATCATTCTAGAATAGCTTATCTGAAATAATCACTTGGCCCAAAATCCACTTATAAAACATCTCCTTTTTAAGTCGACTCATTACTTGTTTTATCAAAATAGTTCCGACAAAGTTAGGATATTTTCAAAAATCCGCTTTTCAAGTAATTAAATCAATTTTCATTTTAAATCTTATTAAATCCAATTCCAATATTTGAAAACCTTTTCCAAATTCCATTTTCAATTTCAAGTCCAAATATTATACTTTTAAATCCCAACAATTTTAAGATTCATAATTTTATAATATATGTAATCCAATTAATATATATATATATATAAACAATAATGTTACATTATAAATCTCCATAATTTTAAATGGTCATCACATTAATATATATATATATATACTCCTTTTATTTTAATATTTGTACATTTAAATAATATATGTGTATTAGTCTTAAAACAAAATTACATTTTTATCATAATAACCCTTTTTCCCAAAAATCAGGCCCACCAAAAATAGGCTCAAAGCCTTGCCCAAAATCGGATCAACAACCCATGAAATCCGATTTTTTATTTAAATATAACTGAACCGGTTATGAATTTAAAAGAGAAGAACTGAACCGGCCGAATAAAGAAAATAAGAAAGACCAGACCGACCTCTATCTTCTTCTTCATTCAGCTCGTTCAAAATCGGAAGACAAAACGAGAATAGAGCCTCGCCGGAATCTTGCCCAAATTTCCCGACCTTACCAGATAAATAGAAGAAGAACGGAAAAAGAGTGAACTCAGGGAAGAAGAAGGGGGACTCACCGAGGGTGCTCGAAGTCTCGCCGAAAAAACGCTTGTCGGGCCTCGGTTAGGTTTGCCGGAGGCTCGAGGAGCTTCCGCTTGGCCTGGGAAGGAAGAGGAGAGCATAAAGGTGCGGCTTTATATTGTTTCAAAGTGAAAGAGAGGAAAACGAGCTTTACTGGATTTTTGGAAAGAAACAGGGGAGATGGAGGAGGAACGAGGCTCGTCGGAGGCGGAGCTCGATCAAAGGCTCCGTTCTCAGCTCGGCGTTGCTCCTCGGACAGTTGTGGCTTGGCGTTCTCGGCTCATAGGTTGGAGGGCTGTTGCTTCTTGGATGGAGGAAGAGGTGGTGCTAGCTTGGTGATGTGCTTGGCTCTTGGAGCTCTCGAAAATAGAAGGGATGGGTCAGTGTTGTCTGGTTGTTGGGGCACACTGGTGGTGCTGCAGTGGGGTGGAAAAGGAGGAGGAGAGAGCAAGGGAGGTCCGGTGGTGGAGGTGATGGCTTGAGAAGAAAACAGGGGAAAGTAGGGTTGTGTTTATGGGTTGGAAATGAATTAAAGAGGAGAGGTGTATGTGAAAGGATGGGTTGCGGTTTTGAAATTCAATTAAAAGGGATGAGATGTTGCTTCTGAAAAAAATCAACAACAGAGGGAGAGTGTGCAGTGGCGTGGGAGTTGTTGGGTTGAAGGCACAAAAGAGGTAAGAAGATATGGGGAAAGGGGTGAGTGTTGGATGTGGCCATGTGGGTGCTGGCACCAATTGGGGAAAGCAATAAAAGCTGGGCAGAAGAGATGAAAATGGGGGATCTGATGGTGTTGATCAAAGGAGAAAGGACAAAGTGTGGTCCCAAAATGTTGAAATTCAAAACACCCGAAGAAAAAATAAATCTTGAAACCCGTGCTCTCGACTTATCCCGACTCAATCGAAATTTAACCGAATTATCAAAACTGACATAAAATAATGAATTCTAATTTTTCCAACTCAAAATCTGCAAAGATAAAATCCGTTTTATAATGATGCCGGAATTTGTTTTGAAAGATTTTGAATAAATGAATCGCGCAAGGACGGAAGTCCTCAAAATTTCCTGAATCCCAAAATCTAATCAAATATAATCAAATATTTTAATAAAATAATAATTTATATTTTCGGGTCTTTACAAATTTGTATATAATGGGTGGTTATTTGAAAATTTTTTAATAGGGGGTGGTAATTTGCAAACAACCTTGAATAAAGGGTAGTTTTATGCATTTTTGCCATATTAATATATATGTAATGAACCAAACTGAAGGTTCGATAATGTAAAACAAAGTAATATAGAAATACTCTAGAAGGGGGGGTTCAATAGAGTATGCCGGTTTTTCGCAGATTCTCAAGACTTTTGAAGCTCGTGCAAAATCCTTTGAGATTAGACTTAGTCGTTTCTCTGAAAACCTGAATCACAAAGTTAAACAGTCGAACCAAGTGCGAAAATAAGGTAAAGCAATAAGTAAAGGACTCGATGAGTTGTTTACGAGGTTCGGCACGAACTTGGCCTACGTCCCCGCCTAGGGTTCTTCCACAACCCTAGGATTCAACCGACTTTTATTGATTCACAAGACTTAGGATCCTAGTAGCTCACCGAGAAGCCTCTCTCCTATACAACTGCAATCTAGTCAACTCACGTTCCCTTGGAGTCCTAGACCAATCTAGAAGAGCCCCACCTCTCTATGCTATCTAGTACAATCCTCTTACACTTAGTGAATCAATCGCCTAGTGTCTACTTCCCGAGTTACAAACTCTTGAGTATAACACTCTCTCGAAATATATCCTATAAGCTCACAGAGTAACTCTCAAATGCTTTGAAATGAAATAACAGACTCTTAAGGACCAGCAGAGAGCACACGAAGAAGACAGATCTCGCTTGAAGGCTTGAGTGTATGAAAGCTTGTGTTCAACATGTGTATCGCTGTCTTCTTCTTCCTTTTCTTTTTATTGAAACAAATCGGCGCCTAAGGATCTTCACCAACGGCTAGAGAGGATCATGGCTTGAGCTGGATCTTCTATCTTTGGAAACTTTCGGAGGCCATGATCTTCCGATTTGAATCTTCTCAATTTACAACATAAGGAAGGAAATAATATTCGAAAATACTTCCTGAAAGGTTAGTGTATATATAATAATATAATGGAAGCATAAAATAATATTCGAACATAATATCATACAGAACAGGTTTTGTGTTTCATCAATATTGTTAAAGCTTCAAGACCTTTGACACAAACGGACTGTCAAGGCCTTTGAAACTTATTCCGATTTTCATCAAGGGAGTGGAGTTATCAATCTCCCCCTTGATGAAAGACAAAACCTGTGCATCCCTGCAACTTACTCAAGCATATATAATATAAGTAAAATCGAACTAAATACCTGCATGGGTTAGACAAATGTTGGATCAAAATTTTAAAGCAAGAAGACCATCCAATTGAAAATAAAACCAAGGTCTTCCAAGACCTTTAAATCGCAACAGTTTTAAAAAGTCTAACACCACCACCGATCATCTCCCCCTTTTTGTCTTTCAACAAAGGGAGGAGGTAAAACAGTCACCAAAAGTTTTGAAACAGTTTCCAAAAACTAGCAATGTTTCAGATTTGGGGTTAGGGTAGGGTAGGATAGGGTTAAGCTTCATCGTCCGGAACATCATCAGTGAGCCGCGACCACAGACCTTGCAACAGCTTGGTTACCCCGCTCATCTCTGTCATAAACTCCTTGTGCAGCTCCTTGATATCCAGGCAAACTTCCTCCAAGCCCAACTCCAGGTTGTCCATGCGTTCATCAACGGCTGAGGCAGTGGGAATAGCTTTTGAAGGAGAGGCAAGACTCCAAGTCCCTTGGGGGGACCGAGTGATGCCAATCTTTTCAAGGCTCTTGGAGTTGAACTTACCCATATGACGCTACTGTTCTTCATTTTTAAAATCGATTCCAGAAGCTTTGAAGATTTGGGTCAAAAGGGTAGCGAAGGGGAGGGGAGTTCCTTTCCTGGCTTTTCTAGTGTGAGCCATGGATCCTAAAATGGTGTTGGCCAGATCAAGATCAAGGCCATTGAGGATTCGGTAAAGTAGGATCATGGCATTGTCGGTCAGGAGAGAGCCGGAGCTTAGACGGGGTAAGAGGCAACGCACAATGATGTTAAATATGATCTTTGCCTCTAGGGTAAGGGATGAGTGGGTTAGCTGCTTTGAGGTGTTGGTAGATGCCTCGGGTAGAAGATATTTGGATCGGCCAAGGGTAATGCAGTCTTCTTTAGAGAGGTTTTCTTGAGAGGGTGGACAAGGGCCAGGAAGGCCAAGGAAATCAGCGAAGTCAAAGGAGTTGAAAGAGATTCTAACTCCCTTGACGACAGATTCCAAGAACCAACCATCGTCAGTGTGTTTGGCTTTGAGATTTATATAGAACAGGCGGGTGAGTTGGGGATAATAGACGGTTTCAAAATTGAGAAGGGTCCAGGCTAGGGATTTTTTAAGAATAGCAATGCATGGTAAATTCAAAGCTTCAAAGAACGCAATATCTAAAAAATCAGAACAGTAGATCCTACGAGTTCGAAACTCATCTACCCACTTACCAGCCATTTCAGCATTTTCAAACCATGAAGAGGGGAGGGATTAATTTACCTGAATGAGAGCGGGAGGATCAGCGTTCTTCCTTCTAGCCTGTGTTGGAGCAGACCTCTTGGCAGGCGCCTCAAGGCTTCTGAGGGTGCCCTTCCTGGTGCGCTTGGGAGAAGGAGGCTTGGCTGTAGAGGCTTTCCGCTTCTTTTGGAGACGGGGAAGGAGGAGGAGGAGAAGGAGAGGGAGCATGCTCGGGCTCCTCTTCCTCTTCTTCCTCTGACCCTGAGTCCTCAGCGTTGTCTCCATCGGTATCCTCGTCCTCTCCGGATTCGTCTTGCTCCTCGTCCTCTTCCTCAGGCTCCTCTTCAGAAGGAACCTCCTTGAGAGCCTCCGCCTCGGCTTCCTTCCGGATTCTCTCAGCTTCCTCCTCGACCAACTTCCTTGCAAGCTCGGCCTCCTCCTCGGCCTTTTTCTTCCTTAAAGCTTCTTCTTTGGCTTCCTTGGCTGCATCCCTTTCCAGAATAGCATCAATATCCTCTTCTTCTTCTTCCTCATCCACCTCCTCAGCGATGACCTTCTTTTTCCCTTTCTGCTTCACACTGAGAGGCTTCTTAGCAGAGTGTTTTTAGAGCCCTTGGTTACTGTAGTCGTGCTCTCAGCGATGGTGCTCTGGACAACAGCAGGGACGATGGCTTGAGGAGTGGGTTCAGGTGTAGGAGAAGTAGCAGTGACCTGGTGTCCCTTGGGGGTGGCGCCAAGTCTTTTGGGTGTGGAAGCTTTCTTTGATTTGGGAGCCATGGAGGTATTCGGCTAGGGTTTCAGGATAGTTTGAGAGATTGGAGAGGGAGAATTGGAAGAGTTTTGGGTAGTTCTGAGGTTATGAGGTAATCGAGAGGGGTTTGGGTTTTAAATAGGAGAGATTTGTGTGATGGGATGGGGTTTAGGGTTCCAATGTAAGTAATGATAACATTGCCAATTTGAAAAATATTTGAATTCAAAATTCAAATCTTCTCTCAACCATTTTAGAATAGGAGGGAAATAACCGAAAATATTTTGTTCCAAAAATATCTCTACGGATAAAATATGTGACATAAATAAATTATTTTGAAATCCGATGAAAATAATACTTGATCAAATATCTAAAAAGATATTAACCAAATATATACGATCCGATATCTGTTTTCTATCATTCAGTTCACAAACCTTGACATAAAACTCAAGGGTCTTGACACTGAGTATAATTTATCTTTCGTAAAGGGAAAGCTCCCCCTATGAAAGTGCATCCTTGTTAAGCATCCCGATCTCTCGTCTAATGAAGGTGAACCTGTCCTCTGCCAAAGGCTTAGTAAAAATGTCAGCCCATTGATAATCAGTTGAAATAAAGGAAATGGACACATCACCTTTTTTGACGTGGTCTCTAATGAAATGATGCCTTACATCAATATGTTTGGTCCTTGAATGCTGAACAGGATTCTTTGTAATGGAGATGGCACTTGTATTGTCACACTTAATGGGAATGCCTTTGAGGTTGATGCCAAGATCTCGCATTTGTTGAGCTATCCAAAGGATTTGGGAGCAGCATGCTCCAGCTGCTATGTATTCGGCTTCTGCAGTGGATAGGGCAACTGAGTTTTGTTTCTTAGAATGCCAACTGATCAAAGATGCTCCTAAGAATTAGCAACATCCTGATGTGCTCTTCCTATCCACCTTATAGCCTGCAAAATCTGCATCAGAATACCCGATTAATGTGAAATCCTTTTGCTTTGGGTACCATAGTCCAAGCTCCTTAGTGCCATTGAGATATCGAAAGATCCTCTTCACAGCCACGAGGTGAGATTCTTTAGGATCAGCTTGAAACCTAGCACACATGCAAACACTAAACATGATGTCAGGTCTACTAGTTGTAAGATATAGTAAAGATCCAATCATTCCCCGATACTCCTTTCGATTGACACTCTTCCCAGTCTTGTCTTGATCTAGGGATAATGTTGAGCTCATGGGAGTCTTGGCTGCTTTGGATTGATCCATCTTGAACTTCTTCAAGAGATCCTTAGTGTACTTGCTTTGGTTGACAAAGATCCCTTTCTTGGATTGATGAACTTGTAATCCTAAAAAGAAGTTGAGTTCACCCATCAAGCTCATCTCAAATTCGATGCACATGATGTCAGAAAATTCCTTGCACAAAAATGTGTTAGTAGCACCAAATAATATATCATCAACATAAATTTGAATAACCAAAATGTCCTTTCCTTTGGTCTTGATAAAAAGAGTCTTGTCGATCAACCCCCTTTTAAAAACATTTTCTAAAAGATATTTTGACAAGCGCTCATACCAAGCTCTTGGGGCTTGTTTCAAACCATAAAGCGCTTTGTCAAGTTTATAAACGTGATTAGTAAATTCCAAACTTTCAAAACCTAGGGGTTGAGCCACATAAACTTCTTCTTCTAAGAAACCATTGTGAAAAGCACACTTGACATCCATTTGATATAGCTTTATGCTCATAAAAGATGCAAATGCTAATAATATACGAATGGCTTCAAGCCTGGCTACAGGAGCAAAGGTCTCCTCGTAGTCAATACCTTTCTCTTGATTGTAGCCTTGAGCAACAAGCCTTGCCTTGTTCCTCACGATCTTACCATTCTCATCTAGCTTGTTTCGAAATACCCATCGTGTGCCAATGACTGATTGATGCTTTGGCCTAGGCTTCAAGGTCCAGACTTTGTTCCTTTCAAATTCGTTAAGCTCACTTTACATAGAAATGATCCAATCTGGCTCTTGAAGGGCCTCATCTACCTTCTTGGGTTCTATAAGAGAGACAAACGCGTGAAAAGCACAAAGATCTTTAAGTTTAGAACGAGTTTGAACACTAGAAGTAGGGTCAGAAATGATATCCTTTAATGAGTGTGATGAGGAGTATTTGAATTTTCTTTTGCTATTCTTAGCTCCTTGATTCGTCACACCAGCAAGATTGATTTGTGGTACATCTGACTCCATAGTCCTATTAGGTTCAGTTTTAGCAGTTTCTGACATTTCAACACTGTTGGATTGGACACCAAGGGCTTTGGACGAATCTTCAACACCTTGGGCCAATTCTTCAGTGTTGAGAATCTGTTCCTGCATGTTCCTCTTCTCTGTGTTCTTGGTAGCAGCATCATCACCTTCCTCGTTCTCCGGATGGATGTTAAGATTTATATCTGCAACACTTTCACTCAAAGAACCGTCATTGCATTCATCAAATATAACATGTATACTTTCTTCAACTAACTGGGTTCTTTTATTCAAGATTCTATAAGCTTTGCTACTTGTGGAGTAGCCAAGAAATATACCTTCATCACTACGCGCATCAAATTTCCCAAGGTTATCTTTTCAATTGTTATGAACAAAGCAAGTACAGCCAAAGGGTTTAAAATAAGATATAAGTGGTTTGCGGCCTTTGAAAAGTTCATAAGGAGTTTTCTTTAAGATAGAACGAATAAGACAGCGATTCAAAATATAGTTAGCTGTGTTAACAGCTTCAGCCCAATAGGTTTTAGGTAATGCATTTTCTAAAAGCATAGTCCTGGCCATATCCTCTAGGGTGCGGTTCTTTCGTTCCACAACCCCATTTTGTTGAGGTGTCCTAGGAGCAGAAAAGTTATGGGAGATGCCATATTTAGCACAAAACAAATCAAACTAAAGTTGATCAAACTCCCTACCATGATCACTTCGAATTGACTCTATGGGCTCGTTTCTTAAAGTTTGCAACTCCTTACAAAGTTTTGAAAACTCAAATAAGGTCTCTGATTTTTCTTTTAAAAATGCAACCCAAGTATATCTAGAAAAATCATCAACAACAACAAGCATGTACTTTTTACCATTGGGAGATTTGACTCGCATAGGACCACATAAATCCATATGTAAAAGTTCAAGGGGTCTAGAAGAATTTACAACCTTTTTGGGTTTAAAAGAGTTACGTGTTTGTTTACCTCGTGTGCATGCATGGCACATATCAATACCTTTGAAGTCCATCTCACGTAGTCCTCTTACAAGCCCTTTGGACACAAGCTTCTGTAGTGTATGTGGACTCACATGACCGAGTCTCCTGTGCCAGAGCTTTGGATCGTCCGTCAAAGCTTTTAGACAGGTTAAGCTTCCTTGTGCCACTTGATCAGCATTCACAGCGTATATATTGTTGTAACGATATGCAGTTAGTATGACTTCACCTGTATCTTCTCTGCACACTAGACATCTTTTCTTGTTAAATCTAACATTATTGCCACTATCACATAATTGAGAAACACTAAGCAAATTATACTTTAAACCATTCACAAGATAGACATTTTTAATACTATGGTTGGAATCACTCCCAACGCTACCAATACCAACGATGTCACACTTTCCTTTGTCACCAAGAGTGATTGTTCCTGTGGATTGCTCCTTTAGATCATGAAAGAGAGAACTCTTCCCACTCATATGCCTCGAGCATCCACTATCAATAATTCATTTTTGCTCCTTCACCTTGGTGATCTCCTGCAAAACAAACATCAACCTTTGTGGCTAGACCAATAAGCAAATTTGGATCCATTATTGGGATAAACCATATTTGGTAAAATAGTGCCTTTTGGGACCCAAACTTGTGTTATCCGTTCTTTTCTCAAATGAACAGGGAATGTATTGCGAATGATATATGGATCCTTTCTTCTATAGGGGCAGGTCTCTTTTACATGTCCCTTTCGAGCACAATGGTGACATATAGGAGAGGTTCTGCTTCCTTTTGCCTTTACAAAGGTGGTAATGTGCTGCTTCTTTAAAAACCTTGGATTGTAACCAATACCACTTTTGTTTAGAGAACTTTGTTGCTTACCCAACATCCTATCAAGAGTGCCTTTGGATTTGGTAAAACTTATGAGGGCTGTCTGTTGGTCTTGAATCTTATTATTCAGGGAGATCTTCTCGTTCTCTAAGTCATGATGTTCACTTCTCAAAGACAAGAGATCTTGCTTGAGTTCAGATTTCTCTGAGTCAAGAGTTTTGACTTTAATGTCAAGACCTGAATAAGAAGCTTCAAGACTTTTGACCCTCATAGACAGATCCTCAATAGTTCTTTCCTGGTCCACAGTTCTCTTAATAAGAGTGTTAGTTTGGGCAATAAGTTTCTCTTCATTGGCAATCATATTAGAAAGGAATTCCGATAATACCTCTTTTGGACTTGCCATAAGTTCTCTTACGGTTACCTCAAGCTTCTCATCGTGAGATTCATCTCCTAATGCCATAGGACAAACATTGGCCTTCTCATCGTCGGAGTCGGAGTCAGAATCGCTCCAAGTTGCCACCATGGCTTTCTTTTTCCATCTATCACCCTTCTTGGACTGGCTCTTCGTCTTTTGAGGGCAATCTTTCACAAGATGATCTGTTTCACCACATTCAAAACAAGACAACGGTTTAGTCTTCTTATCATTTTTGTTGTATTTAGACTTACCTCAGAATTTAGAAGACTCTGATCCATCCTTGTTGTTGAATTGTTTCTTCATTTTGAGGATTCGAGCAAGGCATCTTGTGATAAGAGCAAAAGGATCATCCTCATCGTCATCCTCATCTTCGGAATCAGATTCATCTTTGTTGTCATCCTTCTTAGATTTGAGCGCCAAATTCTTAGTGCTTGCTGGAAGTTCTCCATCGTCTTCATTAAGGATCATCTCATGCGTGATCAGTTTCCCAAGCAGGTCGTCAAGAGGCAGAGTAGTGAGGTCTTGGGCTTCCTCTATAGCTGTTACTTTAGGACCCCACTTTTCTTTTGGGAGACACCTCAATATCTTCCTTACTTTCTCAACGTTTGTAAAGCTCTTGCCGAGAGAGTCAAGGTTGTTGGTGATTTCTGTGAATCGTGTGAACATGACCTTGATAGACTCATCAGGCTTCATCTTAAAAAGTTCATACTTTCGAAGGAAGATGCTGATCTTGGTGTCCTTCACTTGGCTGGTTCCCTCAAAGGTGACGACCAGCTTGTCCCAAATCTCTTTAGCTGACCTACAAGATGAAATACAGTTAAACTCATCAGTGCTAAGACCACAATAAAGTAAGTTAATAGCCCTATAGTTTTTGGAGACGAGTTCAAGATCCGCTTGGATGTATTCAGACTCCTTCTTTGTGACTTTGGTTCCATTTGGTCCGTCTTTCTCTGGAATCTTTGGCCCATTCTCTATAATGTTCCAAAGTTCCAGATCTTGGTCTATGATGAACATCTTCATCAATGATCTCCAGTGGACAAAGTTGTTTCCTACAAAGAGTGGTGGTCTGCTGGTAGACCTTCCCTGTGCAAATCCTCCGCTTGCTTCACCAGACATGATCGAAAACTCACAAGATTGTTAGATTAAAAGCAGTGAGCAAAGCTCTGATACCAATTGAAGGTTCGATAATGTAAAACAAAGTAATATAGAAATACTCTAGAAGGGGGGATGTTGAATAGAGTATGCTGGTTTTTCGCAGATTCTCAACACTTTTGAAGCTCGTGCAAAATCCTTTGAGATTAGACTTAGTCTTTTCTCTGAAAACCTGAATCACAAAGTTAAACAGTCGAACCAAGTGTGGAAATAAGGTAAAGCAATAAGTAAAGGACTCGATGAGTTGTTTACGAGGTTCGGCACGAACTTGGCCTACGTCCCCGCCTAGGGTTCTTCCACAACCCTAGGATTCAACCGGCTTTTATTGATTCACAAGACTTAGGATCCTAGTAGCTCACCGAGAAGCCTCTCTCCTATACAATTGCAATCTAGTCAACTCACATTCCCTTGGAGTCCTAGACCAATCTAGAAGAGCCCCACCTCTCTATGCTATCTAGTACAATCCTCTTACACTTAGTGAATCAATCGCCTAGTGTCTACTTCCCGAGTTACAAACTTTTGAGTATAACACTCTCTCGAAATATATCCTATAAGCTCACAGAGTAACTCTCAAATGCTTTGAAATGAAATAACAGACTCTTAAGGACTAGCAGAGAGCACACGAAGAAGACAGATCTCGCTTGAAGGCTTGAGTGTATGAAAGCTTGTGTTCAACAGGTGTATCGCTGTCTTCTTCTTCCTTTTCTTTTTATTGAAACAAATCGGCGCCTAAGGATCTTCACCAATGGCTAGAGAGGATCATGGCTTGAGCTGGATCTTCTATCTTTGGAAACTTTCGGAGGCCATTATCTTCCGATTTGAATCTTCTCAATTTACAACATAAGGAAGGAAATAATATTCGAAAATACTTCCTGAAAGGTTAGTGTATGTATAATAATATAATGGAAGCATAAAATAATATTCGAACATAATATCATACAGAACAGGTTTTGTGTTTCATCAATACTGTTAAAGCTTCAAGACCTTTGACACAAATGGACTGTCAAGGCCTTTGAAACTTATTCCGATTTTCATCAAGGGAGTGGAGTTATCACAAACTTTATATTTGTACACCGAACCAATCTTCAGGCATACGTACTGAACCAATCTTATATATGTATACTGAACCAATCTTCATATATACGTATTGAACCAATCTTATATATGAATACTAAACCAATCTTCATATAAAATGTTCTGAACCCATCTATATACATGTATACTGAACCAATCTGTATATATAATCAACCAATATGACTATATATGTACTGAACCAATCTTTATATTTGTAAACTAAACCACTCTCTAGAGAGTGGTTCATGACTAAATAGAGAGTGGTACAGTGACTAAATAGAGAGTGGTTTAGCACATATAAATAGAGAGTGGTTCAGTGACTAAAAAATTTAATTATAAAAAATAGAGAGTGGTTCAGTGACTAAATAGAGAGTGGTTCAATGACTGAATAGAGAGTGGTTCAATCTTCAATGACTGAATAGAGAGTGGTTCAGCAATAAATGGTTCACTTCTTGTTAATTTTTTTTTCAAGTATGTGTCTATATATAGATAAAATTAAATTACGCTAAAAATTATATTTTTTTTTATTTTTCTAACAAGTGAAAATGTCAAAATATAATTTTTAAAAGTTCATGTAAACCTTTCTACATGTGTTACTTAGCTTTTCTAATTAATTAGTAAGAGCGCGTGTAATTAATTAGTTTGTTGTGCGTGTGGGGGTGTTACTAATTAATTTTGGTGGGTATTGCTAATTAATTTAGAAGGGGTACACGGGCTGATTTGGCATTCACTTTTTGGACATGTGGACCAATCAAATCACTTCTTTTGTTCTTACCGGTAAATGTGTTCTCACCCGAACCCTACCTTATATATATAGGCCTGATTCGGATATATAGGGAGAGGATAAAGTGTAAAATGTCCTTAAGATATAAAATTGCTTAAGGTGTAAAATTTTGTCTTTTAGTGAAAGCCGGATATGGGCCTGATTCGGATATGGGCCTGACTTAAAAGAAAAAAAAAAGAGAACCCGGCTCAACTAATAGCCCTAACCCTCCTCTCTTCTCTTGTTCCTCTTCGCTTCAGATCAACCTTCGACTAGGCCACCTTCACAAAGAGAGGCCAAACGACCAGATCTCACCGTCGACGCTCACCATCACTAGAGCCTTAGTCGAGGGTCTCGATCGCGCACTTTCTATCGCCTCTTGATGCTTCCAGAAGAGAGAGGGATCCGATGTTTCTCTCTCCGGCCCTCCATCGCCGTCGTTGGACTCGATGTACACGCTGAGGGAGCACCTGGAGATGATCGAGAGGTCGGTGATAAGATCGCACGTGATCAAGAGCGTGCACATTGTGGTGCACTCGCTAGGGTGCATCCTCGCCCTTGCCCTCACCGTCAAGTACCTTGACTCCGTCAAGTCGTTGACGCTGCTTGCACCGGTGAGTTTTCCGATCTATAGTTAGTTTTCCGATCTATTGGCCTTGGATCTTCCTTTTGTTCAGGTATTGTTTCCCTTTTATTTAGATCAAAATGTAAGTTAGACATGTTAAATTCATTAAAATGACTGACATGTTAAAAGAAGGTCAAAGACTAAGGCTAATCTGGGTTGGAAAATGTAAAGACTTGGGATTTTCAAATATTATTTTCTAAATTAAGATTTAATTTTCGATTTAATATTGATTTAGTCTCGATTTAATTCCCAAGAATTTGAAAATTTTTGAAAATCAATGTCCTCGAGCAAATAATTTGAATTCAATTTCTTCGAAGCGAGTTTCGACATACACTTGAATTTGATTTTTAAAACTGACTTATTCTGCTTCCTTATACGAGACTTGAAAATATTTGTCGGATTTTATTATTTTGAATTTGAAAGTTTAATTTGAATTGATATGGATTAAGGTCGAAATGCGGATTTCAGGATTTATTTCCGGGTAATTAATTTGACTTCCCCTAATTAATGCCTTAACATCCAAGCCATCCTACAGCCCTCCCCTACCCCCTATTTCATCTGTCAAAACCCATCCCCTCTCCCTATAACTCTAGTTGCAAACACCCATCCCTATCATACCCCATCACCGAAGTTCTCAGCCCCTTCCTTTCTTTATCTTTCTGTCCTCCTTCCTCTTGCCCTCTCCTACACCATCAGCCACACCGTTGCCACCATCCCTTCGCCTCCCTGTTTTTCCGCCACCGCCACCCTTCACCTGTCATCCTCGCCGCCAGCCACCACACTCCCCTGTATTCCTCTGTTTTGAAGCCCCACCATCGCGAGCTCTTCTCCTCTGCCCCAACGCCACCATACAGCCGCCCCTATCTCCTCCCCTCGAAGCCGGAGCTTCTTCCCCGCCTCTGTTTTTGGAAGCCCCAAGAGTCGAGCTCCTCCTCGAGGGTCACCGGAGCTGCCAACAGCCAACATCAGCAGCCGGAGCCACCTAGAAGCGCAGCCGACGCCGATTCTCGCCCCATCTCCCCTGTTTCACAAGAAAAAGGTCGATTCTGGTGTCAATCCATCTCCGGCGAGCCCAAATCAACTTTGTCGGCCTCGAGACTTTCCGACGAAGCTCAAACACTCTCGGTGAGCGCTCGACCTCCTTCCCTTTCTCTATTGGTTCACTATGTTTTAATTCTTTTCTTGTTCTTGGTTGTCGGGGAGAGCATCGGAAGCGAGAGGAACAAGAGCAAGCCAAGGGAACGAGCGGAGATGTTGGAAGGAAGACGATGAACAGTAAAAAGGGGTGGGTTCTGTTTTTCTTTTCTTGGGTCAGTTTTCTTATTTAATAAAAAGGATGGTTCGGTTTTCCGTATAAGATGAAAACCGGTTCAACATGGGTGGGGCCGGATTCTTTTAAAAATAGAAAAATGGGCCTATTTTCTTTCTCTGGGCCGGAACTGATTTTTTTAAAACAAAGGAGATTGGGCCTTTTTTTATAAAGTGAAAATTTGGGTTTCTGCTTTAACAAAAAGGATGGGTTTTGGGGTTTGAAAAATAAGGGCGGTTTTGGTAAAAAAAATAAAAAGGGCCGGTTTTTATAAAATGAAAATATTGGGATTCAAAATGGATTTTAAGACCTATGTATATTTTATGAAATATATTAATTAAAGGGAATATATTATAAAGTGTTTTAAAAGTAGTAGTATTTGGGATATAGTATGTTATTATATGATGATTTTTACATGTGTGTTTTAATTATATTGAATGTGTTATATTAATGTTGATTTAAGTGTTTTTGGTTGATTAATTATGATAGTTAAATGGTAAGATATAATATTTGAGGTATTTATTAAGTGTTAGAAATTATTAAGATAATGATTTCGAAATAAGAACTATGTCGGGATTATTTTAATAATACAATTTTGGAAAATTGGTTTAAGGAGGTAAATGTTTAACGTAGTGACTGATTAATAATATACTTTCGAAATTTGGTTAAGGTGTAATAATTTATAAATGGATTGTTTTGGATATTAAATTGACTTCCTCAAGATTTAATGGCTTTGAGAAACTATTGAATTGACTTACTTGGACTTAACTTGGTAAATTGCTTGATGAATCTTACATGTTAATTTGTGTGAATTATGATATGAATCTATGTGGATTAAGAGCATGATTTGATATATTGGGAATTCGAGTTGATTTATGGAAATGAGAATGGAATTGTGATGATATAAGATGTTGAGTTAAGTTAAGGTGAACAATGACGATGATGATGATGATGACGACGACGACGATGATGATAATGTTGATATGAATAAGATGTGATGATGAGAATATGCCCAAGTCGTGGAAACGAGATGAGAAATGTAATTGAGACATCAATGTTGATGATGATGGGATGGTTAACTTATATATATGTTTTGTGTGAATCTTATGTGTGTTATTTGATATGCTTGTGTAAGTTAGACTTAGACTTATACATGTTCATTAATAATTATTAGGTGATCTGTGACCTGATTGGATTGCTTGCTATTGCTGATTATTAATTGGATTTCGCGCTTCTCTAGGTAAGTTCCTTGAACTTACTCATGATGGGCGTTTTATGCACTGAGTGTTATATAGTAGGCTAGTGTTCATGTACCATACGACTTAGAATCAAGCTTAGGATCTAAAATGGAAATCATATGACTTGCTATATGTCTTTTCTAGAAAACGGTCATTATAGGTGTTACCAGATAGGACCTTTTTCTTCATTCTTGTCATCTTAGTTGGTGCTTATTATAGAAAGTTGCATGCACTCGATGATGCGGTAGGCTTTTGGTATAGAAAGTTGCTTGCACTCGATGATGCGATAGGCTTTTTGGTAGTAAGTGCCATAGGACTCTTAGAGCCTTAGACCTTATATAAGTGTCGTTGCTTGCCTTCCTTTCATAGTTAGTAGGTTCATTGCTTGGGGTTGGCTTGCACCGTAGGGTGAGGTAGCTCCTTTGATGGTGAGTTGCTATAGGATTTCTTAGGAGCCTAGAGGGACATGCTATTTGGCATTTCTTGTAACTGGCGCGCTTCTTTATCTATTTCTGCATTTACTTATCCGCATGCTTATCTGTTTAATTTCCATTTGCATTACACATTTCATCTTAGGAATAGTGTAACGGCCCGGATATAAATATCCGGGATACGTTTCGAAGGTCGGATACCTTCATTCGGATGTTGCAATTCAGGTACGGGTCGAGGTTTCAAACCTCTAATCAGTCGAAGTCTCAGAAATACAATTTAAACGAAAATAAAGCGGAAGTACGGTTTAGATACAAAGCCACGGCAGAGCCGGGTCAAAACCAAAACAAAGTGGGTGATTTGCCATTTGTCAAGTTAGGATATATTAGTCGGATTCTTCGATTCGTCAAAAGATTTCCCCGTCACAGAAGCATGGAGCAACAAGAGCGGTACCTAACACTATCCACGAAGTCAGGCCTGGTGATCGCCTGCGGGTCCTCTGACCGCGCTGAGGCCACATAACATGCCTATGCCTATATAAAAGATGACTAATGCAGTACAAGATTTAAATCACACTATCATGCCCCTAGTATATGTAATATGCGGAAAAGAACTGTAAAAGGGCCCAAGACAATGCCAAGTGGCATATCCCTCTCCTACCTCTGCACCCCTTCCCGTTAGTGCAGAGACTGACCAGTTCGTTGCTATAGCATAGCATATCCTCGTGGTGGTGCACTCACCCACGGTATCATCATCATAACATAAATTAAACATAAATTAAACATGCCCGATGGTGCTGGGCTATCATCATGCTCATATCGACTCGATAGACTCAGGGCGCCCGATGGGGCTGGGCTACCCTATGACCCTAGCAAAGACTCTAGGACTATCACAGATAACGGCCGTTCTGCTTCAAACACACAAAGTAAACACATGCTCAGTTCAATGCAATCCTAGCATGATACTACATGGCATGCTTTAATATGCAACAAAACTACACATTACATGACACATCAGGCAGGAGGTCCAGGTTACTGAGTAAGTCCCGTATGATACTTACCTGTTGATGCAGAACAGCAAGATAACATAAGCAAGGGCCCAAATGCAAGTCCAAAGCAATCCAAAAGCAATATACACCTATCATCAAGTCATTTCCATAAGCCACCAGACCAACATTCATACACACGAACCCAAGTTCTCAACATCCTCAAAACCGACCGATAGTAAAACCGTTTTCCAAAATCTTCCTGATACGATCAAATCGACCAAAATCATTTTTCAATTAAACCCATTGATAAAATCATACCAACCATATTTTCAACTCATAAATCCCAATTTAAGTCGACTCATGTTCAAAATGATTTCTCAACTCATATTTGTCCAAAAATCCATTGATAAACATAATCTTTAATCAACTCACAAATTTATACCACTTAAAATAATTCCGGCATGTTGGTTTTCAAATAACAATTCTTTTAAAGGATATTTCTAAAACTTGAAAATCTCCTTTTAAATAATTTATCATCAATACATCTAATAAACATAAACATCCACTAACTTTATTAATAGTTCATTTTAAAGATCCCCAAATCATATATTTAAATCCTCAAAATAATTTTATGTTCACAAATCATATATTTATAAATCAAAACCAACAAGTCAATTAAAATTCATAACTCACATTTTAGAACATCAAAAGAAATACCTATTCCTAATAATATCATTTTTAACCCATTTATAAACATTATATAATAACCCATCTCAATGGATATTTAAATATAATAAAATTGCCAAAATCAATCCATTTTATTAAACACTTCCAAATAATATTTTCAACCCCTTAAAATTACCAACCATCTTATTTAATAAACATGAGCCCCTTATTTTATAAAATTATAAACCGACCCCTCCCTTTTTATCGTATACCAAACCATGCCCATTTTGATTTTTGAGGTCAAATAAACTAAATTGAATCCGAGTAAAGATCCCAGCCCAAGAAGATTACCCAAGTCTTGCCCCGGGCATAGAGAGGGAGACGTTTAGGTTCGGGTTGTAGGTGGTACCCCAACAAGCCCCGCCTCGTGGTGGTGCCAAGAAGATCCGGCGGCTGGGGACACAAGGAGATCTACAAGGGGTGGCTCCGAGGAGGAGGACGGCCATGGGGTTCCTCTGCCGGCGATGACGTCGACGACGATTGGGGGAGCGGGAGGATAGCAGCAGAGAGAGCGGGATCGACAGAGATAGAGAGGGCGAGATCTGAGGGAGCGCAAGGGGGAAGAGGCTGCCATGGTCGACGAGGGTGGTGTCCGACGGCGCTACAGACGTCGGTGAGAGCGAGAGGGTGCCAGTCTCTGGAGGGATGAGGAGAACCAGGAGGAAGAGATGGAGGTCGAGCGAGGTCGCCGCCGGAAGGGTCTCGACCCAGATATGGAGGTGCAGGGAAGGGCGAGCGAGAGATGTCGGGGGGGGGGGGGAGCATGAGAGTAGTGGAGAGAGGGAGGTTACGCCATGGGAGGAGCTCGAAAACTGGAGGTCGGGGAGGGGTGTTCGGATCTGAGACGTGAAGGAGGGTGTGAGTGAGGGCGGCTGATGGAGAGAGGAGGGAGTGAACAGGAAGTGAAGTTTATATACCCAGGGAACTAGGTTTTGCTTAATGTTAAGGAAATTATAAAACTATCCCGCTATTTCTAGGTTTTGGAAATAATAGCACAATAATTAACAAAATTACACTCAATCAATGTTATTCAATTTAAATATGCCATAAGATTTATCATACTCGCCTTGACAGGTTCAAAACAATATTTATTTCTTTGAAATCGGATATACGTCGGAATTTGATTTGAATAAAATAGAATTCATTTTGATCGAGGACGGAGATTTTCAAAATTTTCTAGAATCTTAATTTTAAAGTCGAACATAATTTAATATTGTAAGAAAATAATATTTAACTTTTCCGGTCTTTACAAATAGGATGCTTATTATATGCCTCTAAGAGTGTGTTTACACACGCGCATGAGTGACCCGATGATTGACCCAGATCCCCCTCTTTTTTTAGATTCAGGTAACCGTTAGCCGCTATCTTTGCTTATATGGATGCTTAGCGTGTTCAGACTTTTGGCGTTAGATCGAGAGCTTGAGAGACCACCAAACTTCCTCTCTTTTAAACTCTTTTATGTCGTTTTGACCCGGCTCTGCCGTGACACCCTTTTGGATTGTATTTTGATTTATAATTTACTTTCGTTTCCGCTCGATTTCACGATTAGACTAAGGCAGGTACTTGGTCCCCAATGGACCTGCGATCTTTAAAAATTCGAAATCCCTATTTCAAAACATTGCTTCTGTTTATTGCGAAAACTTGCGACTCGTACTCGGGTTGTAAGATCTAGTTGGAAGGTAACCTTGCCTTCTTAAACGTAACTCGGATAATTATGTTTTCTTTCCTAGGTCCAAGGGAGGGCAATAGAGGAAAGAAGATCCTTATTTTTCGGGCCGTTACAGAAAATGCATACCTAAGTGTTTGTTGTGATTCTCTTAGGGGCATGATGCCTTCAACTGTCACATGCAATTGAATCTGATATCCATCTATTTCACCTTCAAATTGCTCTTCAAATTTGCCATTATGAAATCAATTGATTATATATATGTTGGGAAGATAATGTAATCTTATATTCATGTGTTGTATTTTTTTTCCCACAATTTCTCTCTTGAATCCCTTCTGTCAACTGCAGGGAGATGCCTACTTGTTGTTCATCCTCATGGCGGATTTCAACTATAAATTATGCACTTTATAAATTCTAAATTGCCAAGTTGCTAGAAGATTGAATGCTGCAAGAAATCAAACAATAAAAAAAAACCAATGTAGCTCAATTGCTTGGTTGCACGTTTTGACAGCTTGTAAAAGACCATCTTGAACCCAAAATCGATTTGTTTTCTTTCTTGTTGTTTAAGAGCGTTTTTTGCTTGATTATTATAACAATAATAGAATTTTTTTTTTCTTATTAGCTCAATTGGTAGAGCGATATGCGTATTCATAAAGATGTGGGTTCAAATCCCACATAGGTTACATAATAAACAAGAACACAACAATCCCAAATTGTTAATTATGCACATTATAATCTTAGTTATGCACTTTTTAACCCTAATTATGCACTTTTTAATCTTATTTGTGCACTTTAATTTGAAATTGTTATACGTAAAAAACAGATAGACGATAGCCCCGTTTAAAATAAACATTGCATACCGTAAAGGCAGGGAGGCGTTGCCCCCCCCCAATCCCTGCCAAGGACGCGTCGCCCCCTGGACCTGTTGATGCATCGTCGGTCAACAATGATTCAAAACACATTAACAATAATCTTAATTGTGCACTTCATATTATTATTTATACGCATCGTCATTTTATGCTTGCACTTTTTCATTTTATTTATGTACTTTATAATCTTAATTGTGCACTTCATAATCTTATTCATGCACTTCATATTATTATTCATACACAACATAAAGTTATATTTGTACAACAAAAAATGTTGAAAACGAAACAAAAAGAAATTATTATGTCCATACAATATAAGGTTATATTTGCACAACATAATGTTATATGTGCACAACATCAAGTTATATTTGCACAACAAAAAGTGCCGACATACAAAAAAAGTGTCGACATTTAATTTCTAAAAATCTACATTCAAACTAAAATTTTATTTTTGCACTTTATAATCTTAATTGTGCACTTCATAATCTTATATTTCAATTATAAAAATTATAACTTTTTATAATTGAAATAGGCCCATTTACCTATTTACCCATAAGACATTATTATATCTGCATAATGTAAAGTTATATTTGCACAACATAATGTTATATGTGCACAACCTCAAGTTATATTTGCACAATAAAAAGTGTTGATACGAAAAAAAAAAATTGTTGGTGGAGAAGAAGAAGAAAAAAAAAGTGACCCGGGAAGGGGGGCACAGTGGGGGCACATGGGCAGGGGGCACACGGATGGGGCAAGGGTGCACATGGAGTTGATAGTTTGCTAATTAAATTAGGGCCATGTACTTATAAATTAGGCCCATTTATCCTTTACCTATAAAAATTAGGTCCATTTATTTATAATTAGACCCATTTAGAGAATTTTACACCTTAAGGACATTTTTCATTTGAACCATTACCTATATATATATATGCTAAGTTTAAAACTAACTTTTATATATGTATTATCAAATAAAATATTATTAAAGGAATTGAGTATATATTATATGAAATTATGACTTTTTAAATTGTTGAAATAGAAAATATTATATTATATTATTTTTGTTGAGATTTCAAAAATATCTTAACAGGACTTGGATTGAGAAAGAAATTTGAAAAATGTTTTCAAGGGTCGGAAATTAATTTAATTACATAAAAAGGGGATATCAGAAAAATATTCTAACCTTGTCGGAATTGTTTTGAAATAATAATAAAATAAGTTGATTTAAATAGTAATATTTTATTAATGGATTTTTGGGGTCAAGTGTGATTTGAGAAAATATTTTGAATAAAGATTGATCTAACTTGAGATTTTAAATGGATTTTGGAAAATCTTGGGAAAGTAACTTACCTTGCCTAACTTGATAACTTGTGTGACTATAAATTGAGCTATGAAGAGATTGCTATGATATGATCTATGATGTGTTATGGTATCGATAAAATTATTGAGTGTGATTTGTGAGATAAGATGTTGATATATGTCCTTAAAAATGATATTACGATGCGTTGATATATATATATATATATATATATATATATATATATATATATATATATATATATATATATATATATGAAAGAATGATGCTATATTAAGAAGCATGATTATGGATATGTTATATGGTGCTTTAGAGTATGAATATGACGTATAGATGAGATGATGATACATGATTACTAAATGAGGTTGTATGATATGAATACAAGTTGTAGGCATGGGTGATGTTTGGAATCTTGAGTTGATTATAAAAATGATTAAGAAGCATGATGAGATATTATGTGATGATACATGCGAAAAGATATATAAGATGAGATATGATGAGATATGACAGTTGAGAGGATATGGAATGAATGAGGTGATATGATGCGATCTTAGATGAGTTGATATAAGGATGGTGACGATGATATGACTAAGATGTGATGATGAGTTCTATGAATTATGTAAAGTTTATGTGTGATAGCAAATGCCCCTTGTATGATTTAGACACGGACTTATATATGTTATCTATTGCATTCTAGGTGACCTCTGACTTGTTTTGAATTGCTTGCTATTGGTGTTATTGCTTGGATTCCGCGCTTTTCCAAGTAAGTTTCCTACGGGAGCTTACTCAGTGACCGGACCTCATGCCTGATGTATCATATAGTGTGTAGGTGTTGCATATGCATAAGAGCATGCCATGTAGTACCATGCTTAGGATCTGCACTTATGAATGAGCATCCGTCTTCTTTATGCATTTGGAAAGAGAACGACCGTTATCTGGGAGTCCTTGAGTCATTCCTAGGGTCATTGAGGGCATTCGTGTTTCATATCATTTCGGTCTCCAATTGAGTCAAGGAGCATGATTATACACTCATACGAGATGATATGACCGCGGTGGTGACTGAGTCGTCCGACCCCCGATGTGGGCGTGGACTCAAACCCCGACGTAGGTGTAGACTTGAGGCATGATTTGACGGTGGCACCGACCGGGCGTCCGACCCCCGATGTGGGCGTGGACTCCAACCCCAACGTGGGTATGGACTTGGCCCCGACGTGGGTACAGATTGAGAGATATGGGGATATGCCACTTGGCATTCTGTGTGGATCCATTTAATCGCTTTCTGCATATATATATAAACTGTGAGCATGCTTGTGTGATTTAAATTCCCACACTACATTAGAAACATCCTTTATTTAGGCTTAGAGTGCTTTATGTCCTTAGTGTGGTCTTTAGGGCCCGCAAGCGTCTCTTGGCCTGACTTCGTGGTTAGTTTCAGGTAATTGATCCTTGCTTAATGCTTGCTTCCGTGACGAAGGTTTCCTGTTGGGACGACGATTCGAAAGACTGACTTACTTCCTGACTTACATAATTTGGATGATACTTTACTCATTTTTCCTCGTATTTGGTTTTGACTCGGCTCTGCCGAGGCAAGTTGTATCTTCGATTTCCTTTCATTATGTGATTTGAGATTAAATGGTTTTGAGCGCCTTAGAAAGTAGGACATGTTATGGTCCCCAATGGACTTATTTCAAATTTAGGGTAAGAAATCCCTTCTTTTAGTACTAACACTTTGTTTTGAAACTCAACTCATACTCGAATGGCAAGATCCGAAGGAAGGTATCGAACCCTTCGAAACATAACATGGGTTCCTTAACTTGCGTCGTTACAAAGGTGGTATTAGAGCCAGGTTGTGCAATCCGGGTACAAAAGGGTTGAGCATATGTTTTAAAAACTACCCATGAATTTCAAGGGGTTTTGAAGAGTTATAAAGGGAAAAATGAATTTAAAAAGGGCTAACTTAATGAACTAACTTGAATGAACTTGACTTAAAGTATGGAAAATAAAATGGGTAATCGAGTGGGTAGAAAGGCGATAGACCGTCCCTTATGGACGTAGATTCGGGAAAGGGTATACAAAACTTAGCTTTATATTTTACAGAGGGTTTGGAATACTCCAAGGAATTTACACCGTGGTGGTTGGAGTAGCGGGGTTAGGACGTAGAGACCAAGAGGTAGTTGCCTCCTCCAGTCAGTTGCCCCTCAAAGGGAAACCTTTAGATAGATTGATGTAATATATAAATTAAGCTCGAGGGCGATCCCTCTCGAATGGAATCAAGTTAAATCATGATGATCGCTTCAGTGCTGAGTGTTATTATAATAGAACTAGAAATCTGTTGATATTTAGACTAATTGTCGCATCTCTATGTAAGTGAGATAAGCGAGGGAGCCTTCCTTTTCTGTGTGGTCGGAAATTATATCTTATAGAGCGGTCTCCCCCATGATTCACTTGTTGGTGTCTTTCCATTTAGTTTTGTCTCTGGTTCGACGAAGTTCGGTTAAATGATGGTGATGGTTGAGGGATGCCTATTCCTTTCATTCCGATTTTGTAAAGACCGAGATTTTTAAATAATATTTTTATAATTATAAATTTGATTTCGATAAAAAAAATTATTCAATTTTTGAGACTCCGAAAAATTTCAAAAATCTCTGTTATCGAGCCAACGAGTAATTTAAATTCCTTCGAACATATCCAGCGTAAACTTGTGACTCAAATTTGAAAACGAATAATTACGCTTTATTTTTCCAAGGCTTAAAAATATTTTTGGCTTTCGTTATTTAATTCGGATTCGATTAAATTATATTAAAACGTGCCGGGTTAAGGTCGGAAAGCGGGTTTCTGGGTTTATTACTGGGTATAATATAATAGTTGACTTTCACCCTTAGCCACCCCAGGCCCCTACCCAACAATCCTTAGACCCCCTTTTCCTACACAAACCAGCTGCAACCTCACCTCACACTCGACACCCTCTCTCTGTATTGCAGCCATCACCTCCATCCTTCACTTTCACCTTTCTAAGCCTACACCAGTGCCTCCTCTTTACACCCCAGCCTTCACCTTTGTCCCCTTTTATTTCTAAACAACCCAACTCCTTCTATCCATCCTCTTCTTCACTCAGCAGAGCCCCGCCACTTTCCCCTGCTCTCTTCATACCTTCACTATATACCCTCCTCTTTTGAAGATCGAAACGCCAGCTCCAACGCCCTTCCTCCTCTCGCCACCACCACTACTCACCTCGCCTCGGAGCCCCTTCATCATCGCTGTCACCCTCGCATCCTCCTCCTTCATCGAAGAGCAACCGCAGCCGTCACCGGACCACTCGACATCACCGACGAGCCACCGAAAGTCCACCGCCCGTTTCAATCGCGAACCAACCTTCCGGTAAGGCGTTCTCCTTCATTTCCAATCCAAACCACTCTCGAGCCCTACCCTCAAACTCACCCACATCCGACGCAGGTCCGAGGAGCCATCAAAAGCCTCCGACGACACCCAGAACTCCGATCGGAGCTCCGACGTCCGCGAATACCTCGGTGAGCTTCGTTCATTTCCTTCCGTTAGCCGTTCATTTCCTTTTTTTCATTCTTCAAGGTCAGGAAGGGAGTACGTGAGCGGAGTGCGAGCGTGGGTGAGCTCGAGAGCTCCGACGAGCTCGAGAGCGGTGAGGTCGAGCGTTAGGCCGTGTGTGCGAGGAGGCACCGTGAGCAGCGTGAGCGAGGGAGCGGTTACGAGGTCCGTGGGGGTATGGGCGAGGTCGGAGGGGGAGGACCGGGTGAGCAGTAGACCGAGCCTGGGCTCACCGGGCGAGGAGACGAGAATGGCTCGCCGACGGTGTTAGTAAAACCCATCAATTGATTCATAGAATTCATCAAACACATTGAAAATCCAAGTAGAAAATTTATCTGAAAACATAAATTGCTGTGGCGTGGTATATATCCGAACCCACGGCCTTAGAAGCGATTTCGCCCCGACCACGGTGCAAGTCGGCTTCTTGGCATCGCCTCCCAAGGTTACACAGCGCTCTTTAAAAGCGTGCACTCGCAATCGAAGAGATGGAATCAACCAGGAACTCAGAACATTTCTCAGAGAAGATGATGAAGATGGGAAACGCACGCTTTTTATCTAAAACCTAAAAGCCCCTTTTTAAGAGGATGTGAACGTGTGTTGTAACACCCCAACTCTCCCACCAAAACTCAGTTTGTTGAGGAAAATCGTCAAACCGGTTAAAATCTCTTTTTTTCTTTTCTTTTTAAATATGGATAAAATAGCGGAGAATAAAGCCCCTTATAAAACCTTATTCAAGCATTATTTCCAACAATCCCCCACAAATGCGAGAAACTAGGTTTTCCTAAAACAACTTTGAAATTAACGTTCTGAGCTGGTTTTATGGAGGAGATACTTAAATGTTGGTGAACAAGTCTTGAACCAACACATAGTGAAGTTGAGTGCCTCCCTCGTCATAGAAGTGAAACAAGTCTTGAACTACTAGACTCGAGAGTTGATCTCAACAGCACATACCTCAACCATGATCCAGGTGATTCCGCGATAAGATCCTCAAATAAGTATGTGATCATCTCATACGTTGGGTGCTGAAGAGTGCTCTAGAAAGACCACCCTAGTCTTCCATAAAAGGTGACCAACCCCTTCACACTCTCGTAGGTAGCTCCATCAAGTCTATCTCGCATAGACCACCCTTATTAGGGCTATGGAACCATTAAGAGCATTATGCTCATCCTCTTCCATATTTGGTGAATCCATCAAGTCCTTCTCAATAGAACCACCCAACTCTGGGCTATGGACTCATTAAGAGTACATGACTCAACCTTCCTCAATACACCTGTCAGGGGAATGAGACAAGGTGTATCTCTCCTCATATGGGTTTGAGTCTCAATCCCTTAGATAAATCAAGGACTAGTCTCATGTTCCGTCCTTTTGTCAACAGACCATCAAGTTCCTCTCGGACCTCACATTCTTCAAATAGATGACACTATTTGCAATCAGCTGTCTCAAAGCTTCATGTCAAATCCACGTGTGTCTCTTCTTGCCATTCTATGTATTGCTACTAGCTACACAAATAGCAAATGTGAGTCACAATGTAGAGAATTAGATAGAGCTTCATGCCCCCCCACAAAGGTAAGTAAGCCAGAAACATTCTCAACCACTCAATGTCTTGTCCAACTAAATCTAAAACTATGATCTCATATTTCATAGTCGATCTAGCAAACATGACAATTTTAATGATTTTCACAACATAGCACCACCACATAATGTCAAAACAAAACCACTAGTGGAGCTATAACATCATCATAATTAGAATGTTCGATCATACTGGCACAACGATAAAGTTATCAAACCTTCACAACATTTCTCCACATAATGGAATGAAGCAATTTCATTTTTCTAGTTTCTTTAACACTTAGAAACACATCAACTTCACCCATATCTTTCATTTCAAAGCGAGAGGAAACGAATGTTTAGTTTCATTTATTACCTGCATGCTCGTGCCAAATATCAACATCTCATTTACATATAAAGGCACGTAACCAATGTAATACATCTTGGTATAAAAACATGCATTATATACACAAAATGAAAACTTCAACACAGTTTGGTGACATACTCATAACATTTCGAATATGCTTGGTTAAAGTCATATATTGATTTCTTAAGTGAAAACATAAAATTCTCTTTTCTTGGAACCACATGCCCGTAGGCTGTTCCACATATCTCTTTCTCTAGATCGTCATTTAAAATACAGTTTAACATCCATTGATGCACTGCCAATTTATAATTAGATGCTAAAGCAAATAATAAATATAAATGACAATCTTAATCATTAGAGAATATGTATTAAAGAAATCAATTTCATATTTTGTGTGAATCCTTTAACCACTAGTCTTGCCTTAAACCTTATAATAGAATCATCAGTTCTAAAATTCCTTTTAAGGATCCATTTACATTTAATGGTTTTGACACCTCTAGGCAAGTCAACTAGTTCTCAAGAATGGATACACATAATAGATTCCACTTTACTGTCTATAGCATCTTTTGAAAGAAACTAGAATAAGTTGAACTCATAACCTCTTTATGTGTTCTAAATTCATTTTCTAACTTAAGAACATAAATAAGAGGTACATCACTTTCAGTCACATCAACGAGTTCATCCAACAAAGTTGTCTCAAACTTAAGCTCACATCTAGTTTCCCTTATATCTCATTTACTCCTTCTAGACTCACTAGATTCAAGCTCGACATTTGAATCAGGTAAATATAAAGATGCAGACATGAGCACATATGCATGAATACTATTATGATTTTACTTAAATAAACATTGCTAAAAACTCAGTGTCATGATATTCACACAAATTATATCATACAAGCACATAAGCTCATAAGCAATACAATTGTTCTCATAATAACCAACAAGAATAACATCAACCATATTAGATCCAACATCATCTCAATTAAAGGAAAGTACAACCACTTTAGTCAAACACCCCCACATTTCTCATATACACTAGATAGACTCTAAGTCATTTCCACATCTTATATGGGGTTTTGTCTAACTTCTCTTGTGGCATCTTACTTCCTACCTCTATCGGATCTAAAACATTTTGGTTCTATTCAAGTTGGTTTAATATCTCATATGCATATATCAAGAACAATTCTTCCTACTACATCTTTGATCTTAGCCACTGCATGCAACTTGGTATATCTAAAGATCATCAACTTAATGTGATATATATATATATATAACACATTTACCACACTTGCTTTTAGAGTTTAACAATAAAGTAACTCAAACAATCTAGTGGCCCTCTCAATTATGGGTTGAAAAGCAATTTAGCAAGTTTAACATTTATGCATATATCACCATAATTTTGATCATCAACAACCAAGTTAGAGGTTAGGAGCATTTATGGAGTTCTCTCAAAGAAACAACTTCCTATATACGGAGTATGTCCTAATATCATGTCATCGATCAACATTCACATATAGATGCATGCATAAGGATATATCCAAGCACAAACGGAAAGAGGCATATCATGAATTCATGATCATAGTTTAATAAAGCATATGCACATGAACCCGATCAACATATATGAATTTTTGTATAGTTAAAATTAATAACTAAAGCAAGAGTTGCTTACCAGATTAATTTCAAACTTAAAAGATCATGTTGATCACTTAGCTTAACTCACAAAATATGCTGATATGAATGTACCCAGCAAAATGTCCTTTGTAAGACTGAAGTGACAACTTGACCGGTTCATCAGCACAACGCATTGTGCATCCCGATCTCCTGCCTCTAGTGAGTACCATGACAATTGCTTTCCATTTTTGACATTCCATTGCCGCTCCGCATACACCGCATCATGAAATTACACAACGTAAAGATTACAATTGGAACATTAATTCAATTGAAAAAGTTCAGTCGTATGCATACATGTAATTAGTCAACTACATAAATGTTCCCATTTAATGCTCCATCTTTGACTAAATCAGTTATACGTACACCACTTTGTACTCCACTTCAAGCCTTAGGAATGAAAGGTAAGATTTAGTTCAATAGTGGTAATCCATTAGCAACTCGTAATGACTTGTGAGAGCTATACTGATATATTCGTAGCTTTCGATCTCTCAATCCCACGTATGCTTAATTAATTAAAACAAAAATAATTAATTTAGCCATGACTAACCGATTTACCTCTCCATCGAGGACTTGTGGTTGCGTTTTTCCTTGTGTGGCCTAAGTCCCTTATGCTCTAGGTTACCCTCTAGCCCGGCTCGGCCCGAAATTAAGCCCAGCAATGAGCCTGCCGCATAGCAGCCAGCTTGGAGCTTCCGTTCATCTGTACCTTCCATGGGAGTGACTCGTCGTCGACAGCCTAGACGGCAGCAGCACCAACGCCTCCTGCACTCACGAATGGTGAGCAAGGACCAAGCGCAGCCTAGCCCAGGAGAGTACCCCGCCATTGCAGTGAGCTTGAGCGTCTGTGCAGGCTGTGCAGCTAGGATCTCCCTCCGACGAACGCACAGGCGGTAGCGCCGCCAGAGAGATTGACCGCCTTACCTCCTCGATCGATCTGTTGGTGCTCGCCACAAGACAGCCCTCAGTCGTCGCCATCGGCACCGAGAACTCCTTCTCGTGGAGTAGCAGAGGGCCGGCGATTCCAAACGGGATCTGGACGTATCCTACAGCCATCTCGCAACACTGCTCTAGAATTGACTCGCCGTCGAGAGCGCCTCCAGTAGTCCACGTCACGATCGTCGTTTTGAGCGGATAGGACGGCATCGCAACAGCCATAACCAATTCCACGATGTTCTCGTCGTCGACCGAGGGTAATGGAGCAACATAAGTCGCGATTGTCCCTTGGTTTATCATGAATCGATCAATTTGAGTATCGCTCCTCTTCTCCATCTTCGTAGGAGGTGAAACCAGAGGCTGCGTAGCGCCACTTATTCGTCTCCATCGCTAGTCCTGGATCTCATTGGACACAGTCCGTTCCGGGGAGGTGAACGCGTGCGCCGTCAACCATGAGGCGTGATCCTCTCACTGGAACTCGCCGGCCATCGACCACTCAGGCAGCGGCACCGCCATGATTTCGGCACAGCCATAGATCGACTCGGTGAAGAGCTCGTCGCTCTTTGCGTGGAAACAATGGCGCCGATCTCCTTGATCTCAGAAAGCGCCTCCTGGGGTCCTCCTCCGATTAACCAAGTTAACTCTTTTTGACGCATCTACAAATAATTTGCAGGATTAGAACTTTGAACAATGGAAATTAAAATCAATCTGATTAATCGGATTGTTCAATTAAAATCAAACTTCCCTCAACTCTATTCAACAGGTAACTACTAACAAACATAAAATTGCTTCTAAATTGTTAGTAAAACCCATCAATTGATTCATAGAATTCATCAAACACATTGAAAATCCAAGTAGAAAACTTATCTGAAAACACAAATTGTCGTGGCGTGGTATATATCCGAACCCACGGCCTTAGAAGCGATTTCGCCCCGACCACGGTGCAAGTCGGCTTCTTGGCATCGCCCCCAAGGTTACACAGCGCTCTTCAAAAGCGTGCACTCGCAATCGAAGAGATGGAATCAACCAGGAACTCAGAACGTTTCTCAGAGAAGATGATGAAGATGGGAAACGCACGCTTTTTATCTAAAACCTAAAAGCCCTTTTTAAGAGGATGGGAACGTGTGTTGTAACACCCCCACTCTCCCACCAAAACTCAGTTTGTTGAGGAAAATCGTCAAACCGGTTAAAATCTCTTTTTTCCTTTTCTTTTTAAATATGGATAAAATAGCGGAGAATAAAGCCCCTCATAAAACCTTATTCAAGCATTATTTCCAACAGACGGGGCTCCGCCTCCTCCGGGGCGCCGGTGTGAAGCACAGAGAAGTTGGCGGGCGGGGGACAATTTGAAATGGAAGAAGAAGAACTGGGAGTGGGGCCCTTGCCCAGTCCGCGGCGTGGGTCCCCCTCTTTTTTATTTTTGGTTATTTTATTTTGGTTTAGCTTATTAACCGGTTTGGGGTTAATATTTATGGGTTTGGTTCGGTTCGGTTCGGGTTAAGGCCTTGGTTCGGATCGGATTTTTCTATTTATTTCATTATTTATTTATTAATCTGTTTTTATTTATTTAATTATTATTTGTTTATCTATTATTTACTTAATTATTTGTTTGGTTGGTTAATTTGGGTTATAAAATTATTATGTTGGTTATATAAATGTTATTCTAATTATTATTATTAAATTTATTTTTTTGATTTATTTATTTATTTAACTCATTATTTACTTATTTATTATAAATTATTAAAAATCTGGATTATTTGAATAATTAGTTAATTATATTATTTTAAGGTTATAGTTCAACAACTTGTGAACCCTTTGTTAGTTACTAAAATCATTTACTTATATTTTTCTAAATTTTATTTGAATATGATATAGAATTAATTGGAATATTTAATTATCCATTTTAATATACATTTAAAATCTGATTTTTAAAAATATTATTTAGATGCTTGATTATATTATTTTAATGTGTGAAGGTTATTTAATTATTTTATGGATTGTGATCCTTTATATGGTTAAGTAATTGATTATCTTCTTTTGATTTATTTATTTAGTTATTAAACTAATTTGTTGAGAATGATTTATGGGACTAAACTAATTCCTAAGTTTTGATATTTAAAATGGGTAATTTGAGATATTGGAATAATTCATGGAAATAAGAATGTGATGAGTTGACTAATGAAGAAGATGATGATGATATTATGATCGCATTGAGAAAGATATCAGATTATGAGAGATAATGAAACTAAATGGGAAATGGAGATGAAATGATAATGTTGATAATGATGAAATGGATGGGTTATATTATTATGTGTATCTTATATGTTTCATATGTGACTTGTGTGCTTGTGCAAATTAGACTTAGACTTATTGTATTATTTATGAAATTTCCAAGTGCTTTCTGATCTGTTGGACTACATACTTCCGCTACTTTATTTTCCTGCTCTACACTTCCAATTAAGTCCTCCGGAGTTTACTCAAGTTAGATACTCATGCCTGATGTGTCATATAGTGTGTAGGCGTTACATCCTGCATATTCATGTAGTGGCATGCTTAGGTTGCACAATTAACTGAGCATCCGTATTCTCTTTGCGTATGGTAGAACGGCCGTTAAATTGTGAGTCTTAGAGTCATTTGCTAGGGTCATAGGACGACCCAGTTCCATCGGGTTTTTTCCTAATCGAGTATGATGTTATACCATGAGAAAGAAAGAAAATAATGACATATGAAACATGAGACATGATATATGACATGATGAGACGTTGCTACATAGCATTGAACGCGGCCAGTTCCTGCACTAACGAGCATGGGTGCGGGAGTAGGAGAGGGACATGCCACTTGGTATTCTATGCGGGATCCCATTTAATCGATTTCTACATATATATATATATATATATATATATATATAGAATGCGGTTCAAATGTTAACATCTCTTACGGTGTTAAATGTTAACAAATCAATATTCGGCAAAATTTATCAAATATTCATCACAGTCACTCAATTATTCATCAAAGCTTTTGTTAAAATTAATCAAATATTCATCACAGTCACTCAAATATTCATCACAGTCACTCAATTATTCATAATTTCCCAAATATTCGGCAACATTTAAGAAATATTCATCACAGTAACACAATTACAGGATTGGGGGTGGATATTGTGAATAATTGTGAATAATTGAGTGACTGTGATGAATATTTGAGTGACTGTGATGAATATTTGGGAAATTGTGAATAATTGAGTGACTGTGATGAATATTTGAGTGACTGTGATGAATATTTGATTAATTTTAACAAAAGCTTTGATGAATAATTGAGTGACTGTGATGAATATTTGATAAATTTTGCCGAATATTGATTTGTTAACATTTAACACCGTAAGAGTTGTTAACACATGACCCAACCTCAATATATATATATATATATATATATATATATATATATATATATATATATATATATATATATATATATATATATATATATATAAACTGCTAGCATGCTTGTGTATTTAATATTGATGCACTGCATTGACCTTGACTTCGTGGTTAGTTTCAGGTACCCGTACCCTTGCTTTATCATGTGCTATTATTGCGGGGGATATCTGATGGCGCAGTGAGAGGGAGAGAAAGACCGACTTGAACTCTACACTTTTGCTACTTATTTCCACGTATTTGGTTTTGACCAGGCCATGCCGTGACAAGTTGTATTACGAGATTTCCTCCTTTATGCTTTTCGAACTTAAAACGTTTTGAGCGACTTAGGCAAGTAGGACAGATTCGGGGTACCCAGCGGCCCTATCGCGAATTTAGGGTGCGAAATCCCTTCTTTGATCACTAAAAACTTTGTTTTAAAACTTAACCCGTACTCGAATTGCAAGATCCGAACGAAGGTATCCAATCCTTCGAAACGTAACCCGAATATTTATATTTGGGCCGTTACAAAGGTGGTATCAGATCTTGGGTTGCGCGATTCGAGTACAAATGGGTTGAAGTATGATTTTTAAAACTGCCCAATGTTTTAAAATAAGGAAAATCGGAAAAAGGGAAATCGAGTGGGTAGAAAGGCGATAGACCATCCCTATTGGATGTGGACTTGGGAAAGGGTAGGTGAAACCTAGCTTTGTACTTTACAGAGGACCTGGAAGACTCCAAGGAGGTTGCACCGTGGTGGTTGGAGTAGCGGGGTTAGAATGTAGATGCCGAGAGGATAGTTTCCCCTCCAGTCAGTTGCCCCCCGAAGGGCAGCTTCTAGATAGATTCTGTGATTTTATATAAATTGGGCCCGAGGGCGGTCTCCCTCGAAGGGGATCTAATTAATTTTCTTTGATTGCTTCTGTGCTGTGTGTTAAGCTCCGCCCTTCTGTTGTAGTCACTATGGCCGATACACGTGATGTACGGATCGGGCGTGGGGGCCCAGTGCGTAGAGGTAGAGGACAACCCCGTTGTAGAGCACCTACTATTACGACCGACACTGACACTCCGAAACCTAAAGGCGGCGAGACTCAGGTCCCCATTCAGCAGACCACACCGGGGCAGATGGACCAAGCTACGATCTTGGAGGTATTGCGAGAGTTTCTTGGAGAGTCACATTCTGCAACACTCGGGGCCCAGATTCCGATCGAGCCTTCTATATCACCTGAGCCTGCTCAGGCTGTTCCTATGGCCGTTGTGCGACCCGAGAAGCGCATCGATTGGGTGAAGGCCATGGGGCAGTGTAGGCCTCCGCAGTTCTGGGGAGACACCAGAGAGGATGTAGAGATGTGGTTCCGTCAACTAGACAGGATCTTCGACCATATCGATGCGCCAGCTACAGAGCGACAGAGACTATCAGCAGGACTTCTGCGGAAGGACACCTTTGATCGCTGGTCCGTGTACAAGACGGAGCAGACTGAGTGGAGTTATGATGCCTTTTGGACTTTGATGCTGAGGGAGTATATAGTCCCTCGGGGACTCAGACTGCTTGCTAGGTAGCATTTTATCGTGGGACCTACAACCCGTCTCTCTCTGTTGTTGATGTTTTCCGCCAGTTCAAGAAGGAACTGGTTTACTATGCACACCTATGTTCCACTAAGAGAGTCACATTCAATTTTTGTCAATGAGGTTGTCACCAGCTGTACTACTTCGTGCTTCTAGTCTGGGCGTAGTCTCGTTCGACCATTTCCAGGAGGTGGTCCTTCTATACGATCAGCAGCGTATCCTCTCCGCGACTGCATATGCTTCCTCTTGCTCTGAGGGGGAGAGACCTACACCCGCTGAGACCAGATGGGAGACGAGACCTAGAGGAGGGTTCCGAGGAGGATTCGGAGGAGGAGTATCGAGGATTCCATCAGCACCGTCTGCTCCGAGTAGAGAGGTTCGAGTTAGGAGCATTACTTGTCACGACTGCTATGAGGAGGGCCATTATGTTGCTGCATGTCCGATGAGAGATACTAGGTGCTATTCATGTGGACTTTTAGGGCATAGATCTCACTATTGCCCCAGAGTAGAGGGACTCCATCTGCACCAGCTCTCCGACTTCCAGAGGCTCCCAGACCCCCACTACTGACTTACCCCCAGGGTCAGGGGAGAGGATATGCTCCTAGTAGAGGCTGCGGAGGATTGAGAGGCGGCAGAGGTTCTGGCCACGGAGGTAGTGGATCGGCTTCAGCCGGGCCATCTGGGTCGAGTCATGGCAGAGAACGGACTTCATAAGGTCGTGGTTCTGCGTTGCCCCCACCGCCCCGCGGGTTTTAGATGCGAGTTGATGATCATTCCGCTTCGACTGCAGCAGGTACCATCTCTCTCTATGATGTGTGTTTGCGTATGCTGTTTGATACTAGCGCTATACACTGCTTCATAGCAGAGACGTGCGTTTTTAGCCTGAGCCTTAGCTGCACGAGTGGTCCATCCCTCTTAGTAGGCATGCCGGATGGATCTACGGTTAGGACTAGCCGAGAGATCCTAGGATGCTCTATCCGCATAAGAGAGCGTGAGTGGCCAGCAGACCTGATTGTGATGCCTTTGAAGACGGACGACCTCATTCTCGGGATGGGTTTCATGGGATGATATGGAGCGATCGTCAATCTTCGGACAAGGACTGTGACACTTTTAGCGGATGACGGGACCGAGCACCAAGTTTGGGGAAGTGACCCCAAACGAAACGGGGCGCTTATCAGCGCAGTTCGAGCAGCCAAACTTTTGGATCAGGGATGCATGGGGTACTGGTGCTATGCCTTAGATGTGGATCATGAGCAGCCCAGCATGACCAATGTGCCTATAGTGCAGGAGTTTGCTGACGTGTTTCCCGACAAGCTGACAGGACTCCCTCCGCATAGAGAGATTGACTTCGCCATAGAATTAGAGCCGGGCACGAGGCCGATTTCATGGGTACCGTACCGGATGGCACCGATTTAGATGGCAGAGTTGAAGGCTCAGTTGGAGGAGTTGGCCGAGAAGGGCTACATCAGACCTAGTGCGTCGTCGTGGGGAGCACCGGTCCTCTTCATTAAGAAGAAGGACGGATCTTTGAGATTATGCATTGACTACAGGGAATTGAACCGGGCGGTGGTAAAGAAACGTTATCCTCTTCCTCGGATTGATGACTTGTTGGATCAGCTTCAGGGGGCAGTTGTGTTCTCGAAGATCGATTTGAGATCCAGATATCATCAGCTTCGAGTTAAGCCTGAGGATGTACCAAAGACCGCCTTCCGGACTTGTTATAGGCATTATGAGTTTCTGGTCATGCCATTTGGGTTGACCAATGCACCTGCGCCTTCATGGAGCTCATGAACTGAGTGTTCATCGATTAGTTGGATTGATTCGTTGTCGTCTTCATCGACGACATTCTGGTGTATTCGAGGAGTAGGGAGGAGAACCTGAGGATTGTGTTAGAGATGTTGAGGAAGCATCAGCTGTATGGAAAGTACAACAAGTGTGATTTTTGGATCCCTGAGGTGACTTTCCTGGGTAAGTGATTTCAGCAGAGGGAGTCGCCGTGGATCCGGCGAAGATAGCTTGACAGGCTCCCACAAATGTCAGGGATATCCGCTCCTTCCTTGGCTTGGCGATTTACTACAGGAGATTTGTTCAGGGGTTCTCAAGTATCGCACAACCGATGACACAACTGTTGCGGAAGGACGTTCCTTTTGAGTAAAGCGTGGAGTGTCAGGCCAGTTTTGAGCTTCTGAAGGAGAAGCTGACCACTGCACCAGTTCTAGCCCTGCCAGATGGGACTGAGGATTTCGTTGTCTACAATGATGCATCCAGAGCTGGACTAGGGTGCGTGCTTCATTAAAGGGATCGAGTTATTTCCTATGCTTCACGTCAGCTAAAGCTTGGGGAGTTGTCTTATCCCACTCATGATCTAGAGTTAGCAGTTGTAGTTCATGCTCTGAAGATCTGGAGGCACTATCTGTATGGCATGTCGTGCAAGGTGATGACGGATCACAAGAGCCTGAAGTACATCTTCACGCAGAAGGAGCTGAACATGAGACAGAGACGATGGCTGGAGTTGCTCAAGGACTATTATCTGGAGATCGTGTATCATCCCGGGAAGGCCAACGTGGTTGCAGATGCGCTCAGCATGAAGACTCAGTCAGATTTGAGATCAAGTGGTATCGAGGTTTGGATTCAGCGAGAGAGCGGACAACTGACCTTCTTAGAGGCGCAGTCAGATCTGTTAGAGGAGATTCGCAGAGCCCAGACAGAATGCCCAGAGGTTGTAGCTCTTAGAGGACGGATGGCTCAGGGATGAGCCAAAGAGTTGTCAGAGAGAGGACGGGATACTGACATTTCATATCGCGTTGTGGTACCATCTACTCAAGATCTTAGACAAAGGATCATGCAAGAGGCGCACACTACTCCTTATTCTGTTCATCCCGGAACGAATAAGATGTACCAGGATTTGAGGAGGTCTTACCGGTGGCAGAGGATGAGAGCAGACATCACTGACTTCATAGCTAGGTGCCAAGTCTGTCAGCAGGTTCGTATTGAGCACCAGCGGCCAGGAGGACTCGTCAGGTCACTTCCAGTTCCTGAGTGGAAGTGGACGGACATTTCTATGGACTTTGTCACCGGACTGAGGCGAGATGTTAGAGGGTTCGATGCCTTCTAGGTTGTGGTTGATAGGTTGACCAAGTCCGCACATTTTATTGCCATACAAGTGACATGGCCAATGTCGAGATTAGCTGAGGAGTTCATCCGACAGATTGTCCGTCTGCATGAAGTGCCAGAGAGGATTGTTTCTGACAGAGACGATCGCTTTACTTCACGATTTTGGCAGCATGTGCACGAGGCTTTAGGGACCAGATTACAATTCAGTACTTCCTTCCATCCGCAGACAGATGGGCAGAGCGAGAGGACTATACAGACACTGGAGGATATTCTACGATCTTGTGTGCTAGAGTGGGGTGATAGATGGGTGAAATATTTACCACTGGTCGAGTTCTCGTACAACAGCAGCTATCATTCTTCGATCGAGATGGCTCCTTATGAAGAGTTGTATGGGAGGCGCTACAAGTCACTAGTTTGTTGGGATGAGCCCGCGGATACAGTCACATCCTTGCCAGAGCTAGTCCGAGAGATAATGGATCAGGTTGGCCGCATCAGAGAGCACATGAGGATCGCTCAGGACCGTTAGAAGAAGTATGCTGATCGATAGAGGACAGGGATCGTCTTCGATGTGGGAGCCCATGTTTGGCTGAGAGTGTCACCCACCGGGGGAGTCCGGTGATTTGGCATCAAGGGCAAGCTGAGCCCTAGGTATATTGGACCCTTTGAGATCCTAGAGCGTGTAGGTGAGGTGGCCTATAGATTAGCCCTACCCCGTCTTTATCTGGGGTTCATGATGTGTTCCACGTGTCTCAACTCCGTAGATATGTGCACGATCCTAGCCATATCCTTGATCATTCTGACCTCTATGTTGAGCCCGACCATACCTTTATAGAGCACCCTATTAGGATCCTTGATCGTCGTGTCAAAAAGCTCAGGAACAGGGAGGTTCCTTTGCTTTTGGTTTAGTGGTCTAGGCAGAGTCCTGAGGAGGCTACCTGGGAGACCAAGGAGAGTATTCGGGCCAGTTATGGGGGAGTGTTAGACGAGTTACTTGCATCTTACGTGGAGCCTAGCGTGGACATTTCTTTAACCTCGTGAGCTAGTTGGTGAGTATTGTCTGATCCTTGCTATGAGATGTGCCTTATCATTGTTTGATTATGTGATTGTGCCTGTTTGATTGATAGTTATGTACAATTTCTATGAGTATATGATATGTTGATATCGTGATGTGTTATACCTTGAACTAAGAATGCTAAGATTGACTTTGAGAATGAACCTAGGAAGTGGAATATGGGATTAGCCCTTAGAGCGGGATGTTGCCACCTCTTGAAATTTTTGAAACCTGATGGACTTAAATAAGAGAAATGACTTGGATTTTAAAAGACCGAACGCGATCGAGAATTTGCTTGATTAACTTGAATTGAGACCCCTTTTGAAACTTTTTTTTCGACCCGAGTTTACATTATAATGTCCCACAAAGTGGATACAAGCATTTATATGGGCACTTATAGATTGTTTGCTAAGACCTAATGGAGACGTTATGATTCTTTTGAGTTATAATGTAACCAAGAAGTCGGGGTAAGGTTGTGATAGGGGCCCATATCACATTCTTGCTACGACCAATTGGGAATATTATGATCATGACGAAGATACTGTGAGGATATCATTGGGGCACTTATGAGGTACTTACGGGATCAATGGCGTGATCCTCGGACTCACCAATTTCGAACTTCATCCTCTTGCTTTAAAAAGGATTTTAGTCTCGAGGACAAGACTTGTTTTTAGAGGTGGATGATGTAAAGACCGAGATTTTTAAATAATATTTTTATAATTATAAAGTTGATTTCGATAAAAAAAATTATTCAATTTCCGAAACTCCGAAAAATTTCAAAAATCTTTGTTCTCGAACCAATGACTAATTTAAATTCTTTTGAATAATTCCGGCGTAAACTTGTGACTCAAATTTTTAAACGAATAATTATGCTTTATTTTTAAAAGGCTTAAAAATATTTTCGGCTCTCGTTATTTAATTCGGATTTGATTAAATTATATTAAAACGTGTCGGGTTAAGGTCGGAAAGCGGGTTTCGGGGTTTATTACCGAGTATAATAGTTGACTTTCACCCTTAGCCACCCTAGGCCCCTACCCAACAACCCTTAGACCCCCCATTTCCTACACAAACCAGCTGCAACCTCACCTCACACCCGAAACCCTCTCTTTGTACTGCAGCCCTCACCTCAATCCTTCACTTTCACCTTTCTGAGCCTACACCAGCGCCTCCTCTTTACACCCCAGCCTTCACCTCTGTCCCCTTTTATTTCTGAACAACCCACCTCCTTCTATCCACCCTCTTCTTCACTCAGCAGAGCCCCGCCACTCTCCCCTGCTCTCTTCATACCTTCATTATATACCCTCCTCTTTTGAAGATCGAAATGCCAGCTCCAATGCCCTTTCCTCCTCTCGCTACCACCACTACTCACCTCGCCTCGGAGCCCATTCATCATCGCTGTCACCCTCGCATCCTCCTCCTTCATAGAAGAGCACCCGCAGCCGTCACCGGAGCACTCGACGTCACCGACGAGCCACCGAAAGTCCACCGCCCGTTTCAATCGCGAACCAACCTTCCCGTAAGTCGTTCTCCTTCATTTCTAATCCAAACCACTCTCGAGCCCTACCATCACACTCACCCACATCCGACGCAGGTCCGAGGAGCCATCGAAACCTCCGACGACGCCCAGAACTCCGATCGGAGCTCCGTCATCCGCGAATACCTCGGTGAGCTTCGTTTATTTCCTTCCGTTAGTCGTTCATTTTCTTTTTTTCATTCTTCAAGATCGGGAAGGGAGTGCGAGAGCTGAGTGCGAGCGTGGGCGAGCTAGAGAGCTCTGACGAGCTCGAGAGCGGTGAGGTCGGGCGCTAGGCCGTGTGTGCGAGGAGGGACCGTGAGCAGCGTGAGCGAGGGAGCTGTTAGGAGGTCCGTGGGGGTATGGACGAGGTCGGAGGGGGAGGTCCGGGTGAGCAGTAGACCGAGTCTGGGCTGACCGGGCGAGGTGACGAGGATGGCTCGCCGACGAGGCTCCGCCTCCTCCGGGGCACCGATGTGAAGCACATAAGAAGCGGGCGGGCGACAATTTGAAATGGAAGAAGAAGAACTGGGAGTGGGGCCCTTGCCCAGTCAGCGGCATGGGTCCCTTTTTTTTGGTTATTTTATTTTGGTTTAGCTTATTAACCGGTTTGGGGTTAATATTTTTGGGTTTGGTTCGGTTTGGTTCGGGTTAAGGCCTTGGTTCGGTTCGTGTTTTTCTATTTATTTAATTATTTATTTATTAATATGTGTTTATTTATTTAATTATTGTATATTTATCTATTATTTACTTAATTATTAGTTTGGTTGGTTATTTTGGAATATAAAATTATTATGTTGGTTATATAAATGTTATTCTAATTATTATTAAATTTATTTTTCTGATTTATTTATTTATTTAACTCATTATTTACTTATTTATTATAAATTATTAAAAATCTAGATTATTTGAATAATTAGTTAATTATATTATTTTAAGGTTATAGTTCAATAACTTGTGAACCCTTTGTTAGTTACTAAAATTATTTACTTATATTTTTCTGAATTGTATTTGAATATGATATAGAATTAATTGGAGTATTTAATTATTCATTTTAATATATATTTAATATCTGATTTTTAAAAATATTATTTAGATGCTTGATTATATTATTTTAATGTGTGAAGGTTATTTAATTATTTTATGGATTGTGATCCTTTATATGGTTAAGTAATTGATTATCTTCCTTTGATTTATTTATTTAGTTATTTAAACTAATTTGAGAATGATTTATGTGACTAAACTAATTCCTAAGTTTTGATATTTAAAATGGGTAGTTTGGGATAGTGAAATAATTCATGGAGATAAGAATGTGATGAGTTGTGATGCGTTGTAATCTCCAAAGACTCGTTTAGTTCGGATCTTGCGATGTCTTAACGCCGATCTTGACTCGTCTTTGAAGGATCTTGTGAGGGAATGATGATCTTGAAGGTAGGGAAGGAGAACAACAAAAATAACCACCGAAAACAGCCTTCGGAGAAGCTATCGCAGAAGCTGTCCTGTAGATGCCGCGGTCGCGGCCAGGGCGCGGCCAGGGCGCGGCAAGGGTGCGGCCTGGAGATGGACGAATTTCTACGCAACTTCTTCTTGATTTCTCTGCTCGGTTTCGCCTTGGATGACTTTGAATCTTTGTGAGTGTGATTTATTTGGATTAGGATGTGTGTTTAAGATCTTAAAGGATTCAATGATGGAACTTAATTGAACTTGACGAAGAGCGTAAGATTGCTAGGGTTGAAGAAGAGAAATCACTTAGCCAAGTGCTTCGCCTTTAAATTCAACGTAATTAAAAACTTAAGAGAAATATAACTTAAACAGGAGTTGGTGGAGAATGAGAGTGGCTCCTTGCAAAGAAAACCATAGTTCTCTCATTTTTATCTAAAAAATAAATAAATAAAACATAGATAAATATCATAATTCTATCTATCTAAAAATAGCTAAAATAGATAAATGAGCAAGGAGATAAAATATCTCATCACTTTTATTTCCTAAATAAATAATAATAAAAAAGATTAAAAATAGACATAAGAAAAAACAGGTTGTCACGACTCGCAGGAGTGTCCCACGAGTCGTGAGACTCATCAGACGGTCGCCTAGGATCAAGGCTCATGGCCATGTCTTGAACAAAAAGAGGGCCATAGAGGGCCAATCTTGATGGCATCATTCTCCCCCACTTAGCTTCGATTCATCCTCGAATCGACTCGTTGTAGGGCACTAGGAGAGCAGCAGCCTTGTCTTGAACAAAAAGAGGACTATAACGGACAACTACCAGGAGATTTCGAGGTCGAGAAACCTCAAAAACAATAGCGTCCATGATGACTTTGGAGCAATCAACATCAACGATCTGAATTGGCTCCTTGTTCACATGTTTCTCAACATCAATGACCTCCTCCTTAGGCTCAACATCAGCGAAGAAAACCTCATGAACATCGATAGACACGGTAAGCACATCCTGCGCAGAATTGCTGTCAAATTGAAGATCAGATTCGGAGGCCTTCTCGAGAGAGTTTGGTTGCTTATTACCCACCGTTGGAAAGATCTCAAAGTTATCTACGCACGGAATCTGAGATGAGGCGATTCCGAGGTCAGAATCAACGAATCTGCAAAACAAAATTGTCGCGCAGTGCTGTTTTCTAGGCAAGCTGGGCAACGAATTCCTCCGTCATCTTAGCCGCAATGGCATCAAGCCCGGCTTGAAGCCATGCCTCATCCTCTCCTCGTCGTTGTTCCTCAGCCTCCCGTTGTTGGAGAAGCCAAATCTGTCGGCGACGTTGAAGTTGTTGTTGACGTCTCCTTTCCTCATCGTTCTCCGCTTGACGTTGAAGCCAAAGGCGACGCCTTTGAGCCTCCCTTTCTCGCTGCCAATACCTCAAGAGTTCGGGATCATAATCCCCATCTCCCCATATCTCCCAAGTCATGACATCAACAGGACAACCATATCAAAATCAAAGAGAATACGCACAAACCTTGGCTTTGAATACCAGTTGATGCGTTGTAATCTCCAACGACTCGTTTAGTTCGGATCTGGCGATGTCTTAACGCCGATCTTAACTCGTCTTAGAAGGATCTTATGAGGGAATGATGGTCTTGAAGGTAGGGAAGGAGAACAACAAAAATAACCACCGAAAACAGCCTTCGGAGAAGCTGTCGCAGAAGCTGTCCTGTAGAAGCCGCAGGCGCGGCCAGGGCACGGCCAGGGTGCGGCCTAGAGATGGACGAATTTCTGCGCAACTTCTTCTTGATTTCTCTGCTCGGTTTCGCCTTGGATGACTTTGAATCTTTGTGAGTGTGATTTATTTGGATTAGGATGTGTGTTTAAGATCTTAAAGGATTCAATGATGGCACTTAATTGAACTTGACGAAGAGAGTAAGATTGCTAGGGTTGAAGAAGAGAAAGCACTTAGCCAAGTGCTTCTCCTTTAAATTTAACGTAATTAAAAACTTAAGAGAAATACAACTTAAATAGGAGTTGGTGGAGAATGAGAGTGGCTCCTTGCAAAGAAAACCCTAGTTCTCTCATTTTTATCTAAAAGTAAATAAATAAAACATAGATAAATATCCTAATTCTATCTATCTAAAAATAGCTAAAATAGATAAATGAGCAAGGAGATAAAATATCTCATCACTTTTATTTCCTAAATAAATAATAATAAAAAAGGTTAAAAATAGACATAAGAAAAAACAGGTTGTCACGACTCGCAGGAGTGTCCCACGAGTCGTGAGACTCATCAGAAGGTCGCCCAGGATCAAGGCTCATGGCCACGACTCGTGGGACTTCTCTCTACCCTCTTCAATCACTTCTTTGAACTCTTCTCTTCAAGCCATGGTGGAGCCTTCTTCTTTCTCGGGATGATCGGGTACTCGAACCGCCTAGGCCCATAAAGGGCCAATCTTGATGGCATCATTCTCCCCCACTTAGCTTCGATTCGTCCTCGAATTGACTCGTTGTAGGGCACTAGAGGGCAAATCTTGATGGCATCAAGTTGACTAATGAAGATGATGATGATGATATTATGATCCCATTGAGAAAGATATCGTATGAGAGATAATGAAACTAAATGGGAAATGGAGATGAAATGATAATGTTGATAATGATGAAATGGATGGGTTATATTATTATGTGTATCTTATATGTTTCATATGTGACTTGTGTGCTTGTATAAATTAGACTTAGACTTATTGTATTATTTATGAAATTTCTAGGTGATTTCTGATCTGTTGGACTACATACTTCCGATGCCTTATTTTGTTGCTATGCACTTCCAGGTAAGTCCTCCGGGGCTTACTCAAGTTAGAACCTCATGCCTGATGTGTCATATAGTGTGTAGGTGTTGCATCCTGCATATTCATGTAGTAGCATGCTTAGGTTGCACAATTAACCGAGCATCCATATTCTCTTTGCGTATGGTAGAACGTGTAACACCCCCGTCTCACATCGGATATCATAAGGATGTTGGGAGTGATTTATAAGTGATTCAAGCCCTACTCGTGTCACACGAGTTCTTCGTTTTCAGGCTCCAAGTTAGGACAACGGACTTGAGAGGGCTAGGTGGCATGGGTTGACGCCTCCTAAGACCCCGTCCCACATCGGGATGTCATAAGGATGTTGGGAGTTATTTATAAGTGATTCAAGCCCTACTCATGTCACAAGAGCTCTTCCTTTTCAGGCTCCAAGTGAGGACAACGGACTTGAGAGGGCTAGGTGGAATAGGTTGACGCCTCTTAAGACCCAGAGTCTTATAGATGGTATTAGAGCCGACTCCGGGCTCGGAGGTGCGCCGAAAGTATGCTCGAGTACGCTTGGGCCTGACGGGGTCGTCGGTGCTTTAAGTGGGGCAGATTGTAACACCCCCGTCCCGAATCGGATATCATAAGGATGTTGGGAGTGATTTATAAGTGATTCAAGCCCTACTCATGTCATAAGAGCTCTTCCTTTTTAGGCTCCAAGTGAGGACAACGGACTTGAGAGGGCTAGGTGGCATGGGTTGACGACTCTTAAGACCCCGGGTCTTATAGAACGACCGTTAAGTTGTGAGTCTTAGAATCATTTGCTAGGGTCATAGGACGAATCAATTCCATCGGGTTTGTTCCTAACCGAGTATGATGTTATACCATGAGAAAGAAAGAAAGAAAGAAAATAATGACATATGAAACATGAGACATGATATATGACATGATGAGACGTTGCTATATAGCATTGAACACGGTCGGTTCCTGCACTAACGAGCATGGGTGTGGGAGTAGGAGAGGGACATGCCACTTGACATTCTATGCGGGATCCCATTTAATCGCTTTATGCATATATATAAACTGCTAGCATGCTTGTGTGTTTAATATTTACGCACTGCATTAGCGCATCCTTTATTTAGGTATAGGCATATAATATGTCGTCGGCGAGGTCTTCAGGGCCCGCATGAGTGGCTCGACCTTAACTTCGTGGTTATTTTCAGGTACCCGTACCCTTGCTTGATCATGTGCTATTATGGAGGGGGATATCTGATGGCGCAGTGAGAGGGAGAGAAAGACCGACTTGAACTCTACACTTTGGCTACTTATTTCCATGTATTTTGTTTTGACCCAACCATGCCGTGTCAAGTTGTATTATGAGATTTCCTCCTTTATGCTTTTTGAACTTAAAACGTTTTGAGCGACTTAGGCAAGTAGGACAGGTTCGGGGTACCCAGCGACCTTATCGCGAATTTAGGGTGCGAAATCCCTTCTTTGATCACTAAAAACTTTGTTTTAAAACTCAACTCGTACTCGAATTGCAAGATCCGAACGAAGGTATCCAATCCTTCGAAACGTAACCCAAATATTTATATTTGGGCCGTTACAGATTTCCTCCCGTTCTATCTTCTTCTATGTCTCAATTGGTATTCCGATCGAGTCGTTCTTTATTGTATCGATGTCTTTTCACGGGAAATGGAGTTGGGAATCCAATCATGTCTAAGAATTACGTTCTGGAACGTTGACTACTTAAGCGTGTGATGAGTATCGTACTCCTCTCTCTTTCCTTTCCTCCATTTCTGAGCAGGTGCTCTCGGGGAGATGATGAACAGTGCCCTCCCTGGGTCCGGTTTTCTGTTCTAAAAAGAGGGGTCTGGTTCACCCTTTTTCATATAAAACCGGTTCGGGTTTAGCACAAAATCAGATTTATATTTATGGATTTGGGTTTGGTGGTGTATTGGGACGGATTCGATTTTGGCATAAGGTTTGGGCTTTTGCTTGAGCCTAATTTTGATGGTAATATATATATATATATATATATATATATATATATATATATATATATCAATCATGTATGTTAATTTTAAAATTTACTTTTATATATGTATTATCAAATAAAATATTATTAAATGAATTGAATATATATTATATGAAATTATTACTTTTAAAATTGTTGGAATATAAAATATTATATTATATTATATTATATTATTTTTGTTGAGATTTAAAAAATATCTTAATTGGACTTGCATTGAGAAAGAAATTTAAAAAATGTTTTCAAGGGTCGGAAATTGATTTAATTACATAAAAAGGGGATTTCCGAACAATAATCTAACCTTGTCGGAATTGTTTTGAAATAATAATAAAATAAGTTGATTTAAAGAGTAATATTTATAAATGGATTTTTGGGGTCAAGTGTGATTTGAAAAAATATTTTGAATAAAGATTGATCTAACTTGAGATTTTAAATGGATTTTGGGAAATCTTGGGAAAGTAACTTACCTTGCCTAACTTGATAACTTGTGTGAGTATAAATTGTGCTATGTTGATATTGCTATGATATGATCTATGATGTGTTATGGTATCGATAAAATTGTTGAGTGTGATTTGTGAGATAAGATGTTGATATATGTCCTTAAAAATGATATTACGATGTGTTGATATGTATGAATGAATGATGCTATATTAAGAAGCATGATTATGGATATGTTATATGGTGCTTTAGAGTATGAATATGACTTCTAGATGAGATGATGATACATGATTACTGAATAAGGTTTTATGATATGAATACAAGTTGTAGGCATGGGTGATGTTTGGAATCCTGAGTTGATTATGAAAATGATAAAGAAGCATGATGAGATATTATATGAGAAATTATGTGATGATACATGCGAAATGATATATAAGATAGGATATGATGAGATATGACAGTTGAAAGGATATGGAATGAATGAGGTAATATGATGCGATCTGAGATGAGTTGATATGAGGATGGTGATGATGATATGGCTAAGATGTGATGATGAGTTCTAGGAATTATTGAAGGTTTATGTGTGATAGCAAATGCGCCTTGTATGATTTAGACACAGACTTATTTATGTTATCTATTGCATTCTAGGTGATCTCTAACTTGTTTGGAATTGCTTGCTATTGGTGTTATTGCTTGGATTCCGCTCTTTTCTGGGTAAGTTTCCTACGGGAGCTTACTCAGTGACCGGACCTCATGCCTGATGTGTCATATATTGTGTAGGTTTTGCATATGCATAAGAGCATGCCATGTAGTACCATGCTTAAATAAGATCTGCACTTATGAATGAGCATCTGTCTTCTTTATGCGTTTGGAAAGAGAACGACCGTTATCTGTGAGTCCTTAGAATCGTTGCTAGGGTCATTGGTGGCATTCGTGTTTCATATCGTTTCGGTCCCTAGTCGAGTCATTGAGCATGATTATACACTTATACGAGATGATATGGCCGAGGAGGTGACCGAGTCGTCCGACCCACGATGTGGGCGTTGACTCCAACCCCGCTGTGGGTGTGGACTTGAGGCATGATATGACTGCGGCACCGACCGGACGCTCGACCCCCGATGTGGACGTTAGGGTTGATATCCAAGCCGAGTAGCTCGATCTCGGCTCGGGCTCAGCTCGAGAAAAGCTCGGCTCGGGATCGTTTGAATTATAAAACGAGCCGAGCTCGAGCTCCCAGTCGAGCTCGTGACGAGCTCGAGTAAGCTCGATTGCTCGTTTTTAGGTGAAATTACGATTTTACCCCTAGGGTAAGATTACCTTTTCTCGTGTGGACGTGTCTCAGTTGTCCGTCCCTTCCCCCATTCTCCAGTTGCCTCCTCCACCTTCATTCTCTCCAATTTCAAGCTCGAGTAGCGAGCTCTCAGACCTAAGGCCGTTCTGTCGCTCACGGGAGTTTAGTCCTCTCTCCAGGGCTCCCTTGTCCCTCCTCTAGTCCTCTGTCAGGCACTCAAGCTGCTCAAATTACATATATTCTCCAATTTCAATCCGATTATGAGATCTCAGATCTGAGGGGAGGTCGATTGCTCCGCCGCTCACTCGTTCTCAGACCGACCCTCGGCACCTCTGAGGTCAAGTGCTCCCTCAGTCCCTCTGGGTAGATCTCGAGCTGACCCTCGTACTCATTCTCGGCCTTCTCCTCTATCCGCCGCGGGAAAATCTCCATTGTTGTGGTGGGTAGATCTCGAGCTCGAAGGGCTGATAGGTACGAGTCATCTCCTCCCTCCTCTTGTCTCGTTTGTTGTTTGGTTTGAGCCGACCCTCGCACTCGTTCCCGGCCTTCTGCTCTTGTCTTGTCTGGTCTCGAGCAGTCAGGCTTTAATCCTCTCCCTCTTGTCTCGTCTTGTGTTGTCTGGTTTCATGCACTGGAGTGCTGGTCTTCCCCATTGCTGAATTGTAGGCGCTGATCCTTCTCGGATTTCAAACAAGTATTAGCCTTTTACATGTTATTACAGTGATTACAAATGTTCAAACAAGTATGATTATACATATTAGGTTTTAGCCTTTTAGGTGTAAAATTTGGACTAATTAAGTATGATTACAATTTACAAATGCTAAAAAAAAACAGTAAGTATATTAATGTACTAAAAAAAGTAAGTATGATATGTTAGCCTTTTAGGTGTGAAATTTGGACTAAGTATGATTACAATTTACAAATGCTAAAAAACAGTAGGTATATTAATGCACTAAAAAAATAGTAAGTATGATATGTTAGGTTTCATATGATAGTGATTACAAAAGTTGATTGAAAACTCACATAATTCATATATGTTCGGTTTTAGGTGAAAGTTGGAATCATTTACAACTTGTGTTGTTGAGATCTAATGTCTCTTATCGACAAAGTAAGTATTTGCTATTGCTTTCTTATGAATTCATTTTAGAATTGGCTATTGCTTTCTTATGAATTCATTTTAGAATTGGCTATTGCTCTCTTATTTATGTTATATTAATAATCATGTTTAGATTATGTCAACTCCAAATGCCAATGAGTCTATCGGTATTGGGGCTTCTGCCACCGCTCCTATTAGTATAGATGAGGAAATTGATCAAGTTGACGAGGTAGAAGTTCAAGCTGAATTGAATGAGGATATTAGCGATAAAAAGAGACAGAAAAGAAAGACTTCGGCAGTTTGGGATGATGTCACTAAAACAGTTGAGAAGGGGGTAAAAGTTGTGAGATGCAACCACTGCAATGCTAAGTTGGCTATTAGCAAAGGAGCGCCAACTACTTCTTACAAAATACATATTCAGTCTTGCATTGTCCGTAAAGCTAACCTCTTGGGGAAAAGTCAAGGTGGATCCCAAACAATGTTGAGCTTTGATTCAATTGGAAGCGGTTCATTAACATCATACAAGTTTGATAAGGAAGCAATCTATGATGTTACCGCAAAGATGATAATTGTACATGAGAGTCATGGTTCAGAAGATGAAAGACAGATTTGACAAGTATTGGAAGGAGTCCAATCTTCTAATAATCATAGTTGCAATTTTAGATCCTCGAAACAAGATGCAATGGGTCATTTTTGTATTTGGGAGACTATATGGAGAAGTGGAAGTTGAAGAAAGGGTCAAGTCTATTATGTGTGATTTGCATGCACTCTACGATGACTATGTTGCGAAGATGCAAAGTTCTATGATGGGAGGAAGTGGAAATGCTTCTAAGGCTAAAGTGGGTGTTGAGATGATGGTTGATGAATCTCCGGAAGAAGGCCCGGATTTTGATGCTTTGGGTTGGTGGAAGCTACATAAGACTAAGTATCCAATCTTATCCAAGATGGCTCGAGACATTTTGTCTATCCCGATAACCACTGTACCTTCTAAGTCAGCCTTTAGCGCCGGGCGTAGAGTTATCGGTGATGATCGATGTTCATTGGGTGATGACACAATAGAAGAACTTCTTTGTGCTTCGAATTGGTTTCGGAATGATTTCCTTGATTGAAATTGAGGTATGCTTTTCACTCTTGAATTTTTACTAATTAGATATTCATATATTGTACAATTGTACTTGTGCATATATTGATATGCTTTTTAATGTTTATTTTAGATTTTTCCAGCTCACTATGCTTAATTATGGACTTTCCAGGTATGATTTTCTTACTTTCTCATTGTTGTTTTCTTTCCATTGATGCCTTGCTATGATTGTCTTCAATGATTCCCTTGAATTGATTGTATCTTTGAAGCTTGATTCCCTTGAATTGATTGTATCTTTGAAGCTTTGCCTTTGTTGTTGATGGAGAAGAAAAAGGGAGTAAAACTTGTAATTTTTTTAGGGATACATGATAATCAAGGTATTTTATGGACCAATGACGATTGCAAATACAATTAATCATTGTTATTTTTTCCCATTTCATAGCTTAGTCACTTGCCATCTATCATATTTCATTTTCATCATGTTTGTTTCTGTATTTAACCATTTTTGTATTCTTTTTGATTTTTTGACATGGTCTTGTTGCAGCTCATTCCATCTTGTGTTAGTGTTGTTACTGCCCAAGTGCTCGGATGTTATTGTTCGTGTTGCGTTCGTGTTGCTTATGTCTTCGTTGTATTCATGTGTTGCATTTATGTTGTTCTATTTGGAACTTTATCTATTTCGAGTTTACGATGTATTTGAACCTTGTAATGTCGGGTTGTACTTTGAATACCGGTGTAATGTTTTAGATTACTTTGCAATTTAATTATTTAGGTCATTAGATATTTTGCATAAGGTTGAGCATGAATACAAATCAAGCTACGGGTTATTAGTTGCAACAATTCGAATACTATAAAACGAGCTCACAAGCTCACGAGCTCGAGCTCAACTCGAGTAACCGAGCTCATGAGCTCGAGCTCGAGCTTGGCTCGAGGAGAAGCGAGCTCACGAGCTCGAGCTCAAGTATCTCCTCCAGCTCGTGAGCCGAGTTCGAGTACAAGCTTGAGCTCATTTTCAAATGAATCTCGAGCTCGAGCTCGGCTCGTTTAAAAATGAGCCGAGCTTGAACATCAAGTACTTGAGCTCATGAGCTCATATATCACCCCTAGTGGGCGTAGACTCCAACCCTGATGTGGGTATGGACTTGGCCCCGACGTGGGTACAAATTGAGAGATATGGGGATATGCCACTTGGCATTTTGTGTGGATCCATTTAATCACTTTCTGCATATATATAAACTGTGAGCATGCTTGTCTGATTTAAATTCCCACACTGCATTAGAAGCATCCTTTATTTAGGCTTAACAAGCTTTATGTCCTCAGTGTGGTCTTTAGGGCCCGTATGCGTCTCTTGGCCTAACTTCGTGGTTAGTTTCAGGAAATTGATCATTGCTTGATGCTTGCTTTCATGACGAGGGTTTCCTGTTGGGACGACGATCCAAAAGACTGGCTTACCACCTGACTTACGTACATTTGATGATACTTTACTCATTTTTCCTCGTATTTGGTTTTGACTCGGCTCTGCCGAGGTAAGTTGTATCTTCGATTTCCTTTCATTACGTGATTTGAACTTAAATGGTTTTGAGTGACTTAGAAAGTAGGATAGGTTATGGTCCCCAATTGACCTATCACAAATTTAGGGTACGAAATCCCTTCTTTTAGTACTAACACTTTGTTTTGAAACTCAACTCGTACTCGAATAGCAAGATCCGAACAAAGGTATCCAACCTGATACGGGGTTAGCCGCAGGATGGCCCGATCATCGACAATCAAACAAGAAACTAAAGAACGGAAGCAAAAGACTCAAAGATACGCAGCAAGAATTGAAAGACACGACCGATAAGGACTGAGTCGATCTATATAGAACAAGATAAAGACCCCAGGCCTCCTTAGAGGGTAGGAACCAATACAAATGACTATATAACCCGCCTCTACAACCCTACACAACCAAGCGGACAACTTGGAGGCACAAGGAGGGGGCTTGTGGATACTAGGATCACCAAGTCTTGCGAAGTTGACGAACACAAAGCAAACCAAGCTAAGATAATAACCAATTTGCAATCGATGAGCAATGCTTCGAATCGATTGACTTTCACTCAATGTGTTTTCAAACAAATGGATTTTTCATTCAAGGATAGACGTGTGTTCTACAAAGGCTGGAATCGGCAATATATAGCCATGTAGGGCTTGGTTGGGCCGATTCTACTAACTAAAGAAGATAAAAGAAGATTAAATAACAACTTAAAGGAATTAATAAAATTAACCCTAAAGTTTCCTAAAATAACTTAAGTAAAAATAATACTAAAAATAGCAATATAAAGATGTTCCAACACTTAGCCAAAATCGGCTTATCTAAGACTAAGGTGGATCGGCTTCTTCTTGAATCCCTATGCACATATAGGTCTTCAATGTAGGCTCGGGGAGTTGAACCGTGCTCGAGAACAAAGCATGACTCACAAATAGGAATGAGTCTCGTTGAAGCTTCTTAGCTCGGGCTCGAGTCATAGGTCCTTCTCCTAAGATAGTGGGTGTGTCTGGAGCTGTAGAAGATGGTCCCGCATCAACCTCCCCTTCTTGAAAAGGATTCGACCACGAATCCAAGTCTTCATCCACGGCGAAGTAAGGGATTAGATCGGCGACGTTGAATGTTGTGCTCACGCCCATGTCTCCAGGAAGCTCCAATTGGTAGGCATTGTCGCCCACTCTCCTAAGCACCTTGAATGGTCCGTCACCCCGTGGTGCTAACTTACTCTTCCGTGCTTCTGGAAACCGCTCCTTCCTTAGGTGCACTCACACAAGATCCCCAGGCTGGAATGTGACCAAACGGCGTCCCTTATTGGCCTTGTTAGCGTTGTATTTAGCCTTTTGCATAAGCTTTTGACGCGTCCGTTCATGTAGCTCCTTGACGAACTCGACATGCTTACCTGCTTCAAATGATTCTTTCTCTCTCATAGGATATGGAGTAAGATCAAAAGGGGTTAGTGGATTAACACCATAGACACATTCAAATGGAGTAATTTTCGTTGCAGAATGCATAGTTCTATTATAAGCAAACTCCACATGAGGTAAGGCTTCTTCCCAAAGTTTCAAATTCTTCCTAATAATGGCTCTTAGGATGGTTGTAAGGGTTTTATTAGTCACCTCAGTTTGGCCATCAGTTTGGGGGTGACTAGAGGTAGAAAATAACAATCTAGTTCCCAATTTGCTCCATAAAGTTCGCCAAAAATGACTTAAGAACTTAACATCCCTATCACTAACAATAGTCTTGGGCACACCATGCAACCTAACTACTTCTCTAAAGAACAGATTTGCAACACTAGTAGCATCATCGGTTTTATGACATGCAAGTGAGCCATTTTAGAAAACCTATCTACCACTACAAATATAGAATCTCTCCCCTTCTTAGTTCTAGGCAACCCAACAATAAAATCCATAGAAATGTCTTCCCAAGGGGCTGAGGGGGTAGGTAGTTGATGAGCGCGCATATTGCCATATTTTCTATGCACATGTGAATTCATTTTGTTGTCTTTTGCATGCACATTAATGGGAAAACATGGGAATAGTGTAGTTTATGCTTAAATGTCAAATATATGGGTTTGCACGAGTTTCCATGTGATTTCGCAGAAAACAGGATGAAAATGGATGAATTCAGAAGAGCGGAAGAAGAACTCGAAGTCTTCTGAAGAGGTCGAAATCGACTGAAGACCTCGACATCGAGTACATCGAGACATAGGAATCGAGCAGAAAGGAAACAGAGCATCTCGACACAGAAGAGGTCGATATCGACGTCTGGAGGTCGATATCGATGCTGCCAGATCGACCAAGTTGATAGAAGTCGAGTAGGAGAAGGAGAAGCTCGAGATAAGATTTTGGAGGGGTCGATATCGAGTGGAAGGGTCGATATCGACCATGCCAGCAGAGGAATTCGACTTCGATTTTGATAGAATTTTATCCAATGCTTGCAATATCTATCCAAAGGTCGAGATTTCCTATCATCCACATCAGGTTTATCATGAGGAGGCTGGTTTCACCATAAAGTTTTAGCTTCTACTTTTTATTTATTTATTTATTTATCATAGAGAATAAAGATAAGGTTTCGAGTCCTTATCGTCATCTACAAATAGAAGCCAATAGGGCTGAGTTTAGGCATCCACACACGCAGAGAATTCAGTTTTCAATAGAGAGAATTTGTAGAGAGAGAGAGAGAGAGTGGCCGAGTGGAGTTGTAAGGCGAAAGCGGAGTGGCTTGTTCGGTTGTACTTTCTTTCGGAGTTTTAATTCAAGGTAGCTTTCTTTCAATAACAATGATGATGATGTGCATGATGAAGAGCGAGTAGTCAACCCACTTCTAGGGTCGGGGTGAGCCTGACGATAGCAATGTGAGGTAAGTGCATCAAAGGTATGTCTTTTATGCGATTCCGTCTTCTACCCCATGCATGATCCTTTGCGAAAGTTAGGGAGATTCATTATTTGCATTATTGAAGCGAAAGCCACTCATATTGCGAACTTGAATTACTCATGAATTGGATAGTAACTCTTAGGAATTTTGCGAGAGCCTCTAATCGCCTAAGTGTTGATAACGAAAGTTATTTGACGGAAAAGACATTAAAGTTCATATTTTTAGCATGAAACTTGCATTGTTATCGTTGTGGCATAAAACCCCGACTTTGGAAGCTTTTTAATTCATTAAATTCTTCATAAAAGTCTTAGTTTTGTTTCTGTTCATCCTTCCTCTCCATTCTATTTTCTTCGGATCCTTTTCCGACAAATTGGTTACAAAAACGGTTTCTGTGACAAACATCGAAATCGACCTTAAGGGTCGATATCGAGTACTAACATCGATATCGAGGTCTCTACTCGACGTCGACTTGCTGTTTTGTCTTCTGCAGGAACTGCGCTAGGAAATCGACCAGAACTGAGGTCGATATCGACCAGTATACTCGATATCGAGTGTCTGCTGAGGTCGAAAGCATTGATCGTGAGTACAACAAGGGAAGCGCTGACATACCTCCTCGTGGATTCGATCTTGAATTACCCTACTACTATAAGGGAGGGGATTCTTGTATTATTTGTTTGGGACAGGGAGATAGTCTAGTTGTGCTTTATTTTATTCTCCTCTATTTTATACATACACCCCCCAACTTCCCGTAACGAACAAATTGGCGCCGTTGCCGGGGAGGCAATCAATCGCCACCTAAGTTAACCACGATCTTTTTCTAAGCTTATTCTGCAGGTTTATGCGACGTTCTGATCGCGGACCTATCCTGGAACCAATTGACGAGCCTGAACGTTTCTACCATCTTCGCAACAAAGCAATTCGCATCATGGCTGACAACGAGACGCAGGCTGAGATCATAGAGCGGTTGAGAAAGGAAATCGAGGACCACAATGCTACAATCGCTGCTGAAAGGGCCGCTGCTGCTGCTGAGCGAGCCCGTGCTGACAGGGAGGAGGATGCGCGCAGACAAGCCCAAGAGCGGCTAAATCAGTATCCACAGACGGCGATGCAATACATGCATCCGCCCCTTCATGTTCCTGAATCTGCCATTATAATTCCTCACTCCAATTATGAACTGAAAATTAACTTCCTATCTGAGATTAAAAGAAATACTTTTGAAGGAAGACATAATGAATGCCCCCTGCAACACATCTCTACTTTTATGGACTTATGTGAAACAGTTGCTGATGGAGTAAACCTAGAGTATGTGCGACTAAAATCTTTTCGATGGTCTTTGGCAGGAAAGGCATTACAATGGCTTGAAAGTTTGGCTCCACGATCGCTAAGGACATGGGCGGAAGTGAAAGATGCATTCTTGAACAAATTCTTCCCACCTTCTAAAACGGCGATGCTACGACAAAGGATCACGGCTTTCAAACAAAAGCCAGGTGAAACCCTAGCACAGGCGTGGGAGCGCTTCAAAGACTTGCTGAGATCATGCCCGACGCATGGGCAACTTCCATATGTCATCCAAGAGATCTTTTATAACGCCCTTGATGCGCCGAATAAGGAGAGGATCAATTCATATACCTCCTATCGGTACATTGAGCTTACACCAACGGAGGCATGGGAGACCATTGAGAGGCTTGTGAACTTTGACAACACCTATGGGGCTGCTGCGGCCTATGATGCAAGGCCTGCCCCATCTATGCCACTATATGAGCCTCCAAGGGAAATAGATCCTGAAGTACGGCAACAATTCCATAACGATCAAACACGCCGCCTTCAAAAGCAAGTAAGGTTCCTGAGCAACAATCAACCTTGTCAGGAGTGTGGTTCAATAAGGCATAACACCAGTGCCTGTCCACATACTGAGCAAGTATCCATGGCGGAACAACATGAGGAGGTCAAATGGACGAGAGGCCCCTATGGAGGGGGCAATCAACAAAATTTGGGTGATCAAAGGTTCTATCAAAGGGATCCCCCAACCTATAGGGCACCAGGGCACCCTGAGCGGGAGACTAAGAAAGATGACCTGCAAATCATCCTTGATGAGATGCGGAGGAACCACGCTGAGTTCAAACAAGCCAATAACTCCGTCCATACTCAGCTGCAGGGCATAAATTCTAGACTTGGGGAGATCGACGTTTGGAAGCGCAACATGGAGACTCAAATGAGTCAATTGGCGGAAGCAATGCCCAAAGCGTCCGGATCACTCCCTGGATCCACTGTGCCCAACCAAAAGGGCAAAACCACAGGTCATATCGCGGCAGTAAATCTAAGGAGTGGGCGTCAATTACAAACGCCCGAGCGAAAAGTGGAGGAGAAGGAGCCAGAACAGACGTCGATATCGACCACCCCTGTCGATATCGACCAAAGTGACATCGATGTCGACCCTCCTGTCGATGTCGACCCAAATTCTGCGTCACCACAGAAATCGACTCTTCCAGTCGATATCGACCCCACTGCTGCCGATATCGACCTCACTACAGCCGCAGGAAGGAAGAAGGTGTTGCCATTCCCAACTAGAAAGGTGACTAAGGACCCAGCGGAAAAGAAGTTCCAACGGTTCGTGAAGATGCTCCAAGGGCTTAATGTCTCTATACCATTCACAGAGGCACTTCACGAGATGCCATCTTATGTGAGGTTCCTTAAAGACATCTTGGGTAAGAAGCGATCGCTCTCTGAGATCGCAGAGGAATGCAACAGGTTGGAGCTACCACAAAAGCGGGCGGACCCAGGTAAGTTTTCTATCGCTATAGGTCTAGGTCAATTCAAATTTAATGCTTTAGTTGACTTGGGCGCTAGCGTTAGCATGATGCCACTAACCATTTGGCACAAGGTAAAGATAGGTCCTCTGGAGCCCGTGGATGCAAGATTATACATGGCTAACAATACCGTAGTTATTCCAACTGGGATAGTGACAGATGTGCCAGTACAAGTAGGTAAATTCTTTGTCCCCGCTGATTTCCTAGTTGTTGACATAGTGGAGGACCCTGCTTGTCCAATTATTTTAGGTAGGCCATTCCTAGCAACCGTCGATGCCAACATTAGCGTGAAGAAAGGATTGCTCTCACTCACAATTAGTGATGAAGTAATAGAGTATTCCTTCAACAAGACGGTGCAAAGTCAAGGGCCAATGGAGATAAAAGCCATCAAAGAAGCCCAAGTAGAGGAAGTTGAAGCAATCTTGAACGAAGGAGCTCAACAGGACATCGAAATCGACCCAGGTAAGTCGATATCGACCACTATTGTTCAAGATTTTGTGACAGGTCATAAGTATAGGGTCGACGGAGGAAAAGAGGAAGCATCGAAATCGGGGTCAAGGGTCGATATCGACCACACCCTATCGAAATCGACCACCATCAGCGCTGAGAAGAGAGGCGAGGAGACCTCGATATCGACCTCTGAGGGTCGAAATCGACCTGATCATATCGAGTCAAAACTCCCCAAATCGACTGATCCTACAGGTGTACAACAGGGGTCGATATCGACCTCTGCACATCGACATCGACCTGAGCCACAGACGGAGAAGAAGGTAAGTCAAGGTACGGATTCCTCTTGTTCAATTACAATTAAGGACTTATCATTATTTGGAAGAGGTGTGCCTTGGCATGTGCGTTTATGTAGGATATCCGAAGATGGTTCAAGCCAATATGAGATAGGAGACAGGGTCTATGTTGCCAAGTCTAAGGACCATTGGTTCCCTACAAGATTCAAGGATAAGAGCTTAGGACCATTCACGGTAAATCAAATCAATCCCGGGGGAATGCAGCTGCGGGACAAGAAAGGAGTGATATTTGAGGCCCAAGCCACATGGGCTCTGCAGATGCCACCTTGAAAAGCGCAAAGGAAGAAGTCGGCCTAGCGACTTAAAAATCTAGAGCTTGTAACAAAGACTTAGTTTTGATTTTAAGACAACTTTTGTTTTGGTTTTAGACATTTTTATTGTTTTGCATATTTTGTGTTTAGTTTTCAAATTGCAGGAGAGAGAAAAGCACACAGAAAGGCATCGAAATCGATGTCGGACATCGAAATCGACCTCAAGGTCGACATGGATAGGGTTTGTGATCGAGCCGAGTCACCCTGAAGCCCGAGCAGAAATCAAGAGAGACATCGATATCGATGTAAAGGGTCGATATCGACCTTCCCTGCTGTCTTCGTCAACTCCTGAAATTTGTGACGGTTTAGTAAGTTTTCTTCTTAACCCTAGTTCTAATACAGTGAGGACACTGTAAATTTTAAGTATGGGGTGGGGGAAAGGCTTATTTCCATATTCATGCTTAGTTTAGGGTTGCATATTTATTTTAATGCATATTTATTTTAAATGACCCCCATCAAAAATTTTGGAAAAGAGAGAGTCATGGAAGTATAAAAAAGAGCTCTATGATGCAAAATTAGATTCATTAGAGATATAACATGAGATTGCCTAGTTAAGGGAAGTCCCAATGAAGTGCAATTTTTTGAGAAAATCATAAAGGAGATGAAAATTTGAAGTTGCTTTTGACATATGCATGATAAGATGATGGAGGATTTTTTATTCCGTACAAGCAAAGTTCATATCCTAGCCTTACCTGCGCATATTCACAAAGCCATATATGAGACTTATCATGATCATTATTGCTCCACATATACATATTGTCCATTTTTTACCTTATACCCTATCCGGGGACGAAGTTTTTTGAATGGATGACATCTTTGGAGTTATATGGAGTTGTGCATTTATAAAGTTGTTGGCAGGAATGATACAATATGGAAAATTAAATGAGCGAGAAAAAATCCGATCACCTCAGGAGATAAAGGTAGGTCGACCCTGCTCGCTGAGATAATAGTTCGGCGAGATGGGACACAAAGGTGAGGAGTCCAAAGTACTAAGTATCCGGGGCCATTCATGACACCCATGTTTGCGACTCGCGAGAAGGCAGTGCTAAGGTTAGAGAGGTAAAAGCATTAAAGAAAAAAAAAAGCATTGAACGATGAGTGAAAGGTGAGACATTATGAAGGAGGAATGTGGAATATTTTGGAAAGAAAGTGTACTTCCCCGGATTTAACACCACATGGCCAAATATTAGCCCACCTTTAGCCTTTTACCAATCCACTTCTCATAAGCTTGAAGAAAATCCTCTTGATTATTAATGCAATGTCGCTGGAATTGTTTTTTGCATATTACCTCCTTTATAAGTATGAAATTGGTTTTATGCACAGGCATGGACTTGGTTGACATAAGTACCTTCTCGAGGATGGCAATTGATTGTAGGGACATATGAAAAATGAATCTATGATGTTGAGGGTTTACTTTCTTCCCCTGAATGACCGTTAAGAGTATTGCTTGGGGACAAGCAAGCTTAAGTATGGGGTGTTTGATGTGCGCGCATATTGCCATATTTTCTATGCACATGTGAATTCATTTTGTTTTTTTTTTGCATGCACATTAATGGGAAAACATGGGAATAGTGTAGTTTATGCTTAAATGTCAAATATATGGGTTTGCACGAGTTTCCATGTGATTTCGCAGAAAACAGGATGAAAATGGATGAATTCAGAAGAGCGGAAGAAGAACTCGAAGTCTTCTGAAGAGGTCGAAATCGACTGAAGACCTCGACATCGAGTACATCGAGACATAGGAATCGAGCAGAAAGGAAACAGAGCATCTCAACACAAAAGAGGTCGATATCGACGTCTGGAGGTCGATATCGATGCTGCCAGATCGACCAAGTTGATAGAAGTCGAGTAGGAGAAGGAGAAGCTCGAGATAAGATTTTGGAGGGGTCGATATCGAGTGGAAGGGTCGATATCGACCATGCCAGCAGAGGAATTCGACTCCGATTTTGATAGAATTTTATCCAATGCTTGCAATATCTATCCAAAGGTCGAGATTTCCTATCATCCACATCAGGTTTATCATGAGGAGGCTGGTTTCACCATAAAGTTTTAGCTTCTACTTTTTATTTATTTATTTATTTATCATATAGAATAAAGATAAGGTTTCGAGTCCTTATCGTCATCTACAAATAGAAGCCAATAGGGCTGAGTTTAGGCATCCACACACGCAGAGAATTCAGTTTTCAATAGAGAGAATTTGTAGAGAGAGAGAGAGAGAGTGGCCGAGTGGAGTTGTAAGGCGAAAGCGGAGTGGCTTGTTCGGTTGTACTTTCTTTCGGAGTTTTAATTCAAGGTAGCTTTCTTTCAATAACAATGATGATGATGTGCATGATGAAGAGCGAGTAGTCAACCCACTTCTAGGGTCGGGGTGAGCCTGACGATAGCAATGTGAGGTAAGTGCATCAAAGGTATGTCTTTTATGCGATTCCGTCTTCTACCCCATGCATGATCCTTTGCGAAAGTTAGGGAGATTCATTATTTGCATTATTGAAGCGAAAGCCACTCATATTGCGAACTTGAATTACTCATGAATTGGATAGTAACTCTTAGGAATTTTGCGAGAGCCTCTAATCGCCTAAGTGTTGATAACGAAAGTTATTTGACGGAAAAGACATTAAAGTTCATATTTTTAGCATGAAACTTGCATTGTTATCGTTGTGGCATAAAACCCCGACTTTGGAAGCTTTTTAATTCATTAAATTCTTCATAAAAGTCTTAGTTTTGTTTCTGTTCATCCTTCCTCTCCATTCTATTTTCTTCGGATCCTTTTCCGACAAATTGGTTACAAAAACGGTTTCTGTGACAAACATCGAAATCGACCTTAAGGGTCGATATCGAGTACTAACATCGATATCGAGGTCTCTGCTCGACGTCGACTTGCTGTTTTGTCTTCTGCAGGAACTGCGCTAGGAAATCGACCAGAACTGAGGTCGATATCGACCAGTATACTCGATATCGAGTGTCTGCTGAGGTCGAAAGCATTGATCGTGAGTACAACAAGGGAAGCGCTGACATACCTCCTCGTGGATTCGATCCTGAATTACCCTACTACTATAAGGGAGGGGATTCTTGTATTATTTGTTTGGGACAGGGAGATAGTCTAGTTGTGCTTTATTTTATTCTCCTCTATTTTATACATACACCCCCCAACTTCCGGTAATGAACAGTAGTGGTGTATGCAATCCATGGGGCATAAGCTTAGATTTGGCCTTTAAACAATCAATACACCTCTTAAGGCAATGTTCTACATCCCTAAGCATATGTGGCCAATAAAAGTGTGATTTAAGTGTATGATATGTCTTATCTCTCCCAAAATGACCCATTAATCCTCCACTATGGGCTTCATTAACCAATAATAATCGAAGAGAACACCTAGGTATACACACTTGATCTTTCCTAAATAAGAATCCATCAAAGATATAGAATTCGTTGGTAGGACCCTTATCTAGGCACTTTTGAAATATAGCCCCAAAATCAGCATCATTCTCATACAATTCCTTAATGTATACAAAGCCTAAGACTCTAGAATCCAAAGTGGTCAATAACACATGTCTCCCAGATAATGCATCAGCTACCACATTGTCTTTGCCTTTCTTATACTTTATCACATAAGGAAATGTTTCTATGAATTTCCATCCATCTACCATGTGTCCTATCAAGTTTATCTTGGCTTTTAAAATGTTTTAAAGACTCATGATCAGTCCTAAGAATAAACTCTCTAGGCCATAGGTAATGAGACCATGTCTTAAGAACTCTATACAATGCATACAACTCTTTATCATATGTAGAGTAGTTAAGACAAGCACCTTTAAGTTTCTCAGAAAAGAAGGCTATAGGCTTACCTTCCTGCATAAGAACTCCACCAATTCCAACTCTGCTAGCATCACACTTAACCTCAAACGGCCGAGAGAAGTCCGGAAGTGCTAGTAGTGGGGCGTGTGTGATCCTTAAGCGTGTTGAACGCCTCCTCCTGAGCTGCTCCCCATTTGAACTCACTCCTCTTCTTAGTGAGCTCGGTTAGTGGGGCTGAGATAGTGCTAAAGTCGCGCACGAAACGCCTATAGAAGCTCGCGAGACCTTGGAAGCTACGCACATGGCCGATGTTAGTGGGGGTCGGCCACTCTTGGATCGCCTTGATCTTTGCCTCATCGATACGCAGTCCATTAGAGCTCACTACAAAACCAAGAAAAGACACTTGTTCATTACATAGCTCACATTTCTTCATATTAGCATATAAGTGTTCTAATCTTAAAGTTTTAAGTACTTCTCTAAGATGTGCTTCATGTTCGTTAGGAGATTTGCTATAAATAAGTATATCATCAAAATAGACAACAACAAATTTTCCTATGAAGTTTCTAAGCAGATGATTCATTTAGCGCATGAAAGTACTAGGAGCATTAGTTAAACCAAAAGGCATAACCAACCACTCATATAAACCAAACTTAGTCTTAAATGCCATTTTTCATTCATCACCTTCCTTCATTCTAATCTGATGATAGCCACTTTTTAGATCTATTTTCGAAAATATGGAAGCACCATGTAGTTCATCTAGCATATCATCGAATCGTGGAATAGGATGGCGATATTTGACAGTTATATTGTTAATAGCCCTACAATCTACACACATTCTCCATGAACCATCTTTCTTAGGGACTAATAACACAGGAACAGCACAAGGACTTAAGCTTTCTCTAATGTATCCCTTATCCAATAGTTCCTGGACTTGGGATTGGACCTCTTGGGTCTCTGTGGGATTCATATGATACGCAGGCCTATTAGGCAAAGAAGCACCTGGAATGAGATCAATCTGATGCTCAATGCCACGAATAGGAGGTAGCCCTGGTGGTATGTCATCGGGGAATACATCCTTATACTCTTCAAGAAGAGATAGGATGCGAGGAGGGAGGGTAGCTCTAAGCTCCTCACTCAACATGTTCAACCCTTTGCATAGGAGCATGAGGGTTGTTTCCCCATCCACAAACTCGTCTATAAATGTGCTCTTGGAAGCCAAAAACACACCTTTAGGCCGAGATTGAGGATCCACTTGGCTCGACAGAGCCTTCCTAGCTAACTCACCTTTACTTACCTTGCGCTTCTCAATCTCTTCAGCCACTTGTGTAGGCATCATGGGTTTGAGAACAACATTCTTCCCCTGAAAAGTAAAGGAGTAGCGATTAGTATAGCCATCATGAATAACCTTACGATCAGATTGCCATGGACGACCCAATAAAATATGACAAGCTTGCATAGGCACGATATCAGATAAAACATCATCTTCATAATGTCCTAGTTTAATATGCACTTTAACTTGCCTATTCACTTTCAAGTTTCCACAATCATTCATCCAATGCAATTTGTAAGGTCTAGGGTGTTGCATAGTGGAAAGTTGCAATTTATCAACCATTTCTTGACTAGCTAAATTACATCAACTACCACTATCAATGATCATATTTACAACCTTTCCTTTAACTAAGCATCGAGTGTGAAATAAGTTTTCTCTTTCATTATCATCACATGGTGTAGGAACAACACTTAGAACTCTCCTAACAATCAAAGACTCTCCATGTTCATATTCGACCTCCTCATCATCATTATCATAGCACACAAGGTTAAGGTTTTGATCATTGTTATCATTAGCATGCTCATCATGTTCATCACAAGAATTTTCAGATTCATATTCTCCTAGGTGATTAATCATGAGAGTTTTCTTATTAGGGCAATCCTTCATATAATGTCCTCTACCTTGGCATTTAAAGCATACAATATCTCTAGATCTAAGGGTAGAAGAGTTAGGATTACTCCCTTTGGGACCAGTAGATGTCCCGGATGACACACGCCCATTCCATGGCGCTTTTCCTTTGTCGAGGGGCTGTTGAGTTTGTCGATTGTCACCCTTCCATTGGGGCTGCTGTGCTCGATCTCGAGAGCCCATGTCCGAGCGCCCTTGGGGTTGTTGTGGTCGACTTTGTCTCCAATTCGGTTGCGGTCCACTCGACATTCTATTACCTTGGCTCTTATATCGTTGTCCCCTTTCTACTTTAATTGCTAAATGTAACAAATCAGTAGGAGTAGTATAGGGAAAGTAATCAATTTCATGAGCTAAAGTGGGATGCAATATCCTAAGATATCTAGCATTTGTATCTTCATAAGGTTCAACCACATTAGCTCGAGCCATGGTTTCTTGCATAAGATTAAATGTTTTCTCAACAGTTTTATTACCTTGCTTAAGATTCTCTAATATTTGCCTAAGCTCTCTAGCATAATGTTGTGGTACAAATCTATTTCTCATAAGTGCTTTAAGTTGATCCCAAGAAGCAATAGGTGCATCAAGGGCTCTTATTCTTTCTTTAACTAGGTTATCCCACCAAATTAAAGCAAAACCAGTGAATTCTAGGGTAGTTAGTGGCACTTTCTTAGCATTAGAGAAATTATGACAATTCCAAATCTGATCCATTTTAGTTTCCCAATCAATATAAGCATCTGGATCAGTTTTACCTTCAAAAGGAGGAATCTTTACCTTAACCTTACCTATTCCATCCTTGTCATGATTCCTAGGTGGCCGATTTTGGTACTGATTTCCTCTTTGATTCCGTCTCGGGCGTTTCTCCCAATACTCCTCTTCTTGGAAGTCATCATCTTGCTCCGAGTAGTAGAATCGTTCCTGGAAGCCTCGGCCTCTTCCCCTTTCTTGTCCTTGGCCCTGCACATGAACAAACCCATTATTCCTATCATTTCTCCCACCTCGTGGAGAGTTGTTTTCTTCAAAAATAGGGTTATTGACATTAAGATTAGGGTTAGGGTTAGGGTTAGTATTATTGACTTCCCTTTCATCGCGAGGTGGCTCATCATACCTTTGATCTCCTCGACCACCCATGGTATTCGAACCACTAGGCCTAGACTCCAAAGCCGCTACATTTGCTGTTAGTGTGTTTATGTTGTTCATCAAGATGTTGAACATTTTGGGAGTCACGGTGGTGCTGGAATTGTTCCCATTGTTGGGATCATTCTCGTTGTTTGCCTGGTTACCTGAATGAGACATTGCAAATAGAACGAACACGGAACTATGTAAAAGATTAGCAAATATAAACAACCTCTCAATGTCTTTCGCTCACACTCCCTCTCTCTAATTGGTATGTCACGCTTGTTGGGGCAATCCGCCTTGGGCAAATCAACACTCAAGCAAAAACCTAACAATCAAAGTATATATATATGAGAGTATTAAGGAGAAACAAAGCAAAGAGGACTCGACACCAATAAAGAACTCGATCCAAGCAAGTATAGGACTCAACAGTAGCAAGGATCACACAAAAGCTGGAGAAGAAAAGATCAAAATCGACCGAAAGCCTCAAAATCGACCCGAAACAGACTCGAAAGACGCTATACCAAGGCAAGGGGGGTCGGTACGGGGTCGGTATGGGGTCGGTATGGGTACTACAGGACTCGACACTCTTCGACAGGAGCTGTACCGAGGCTGGAGGGTCGGTACGGGGTCGGTATGACCACTGCAATGCTCGACAGACCTCAAAAGAGAAGAAAACAAAGGAAAGTATGGAAATTTACCTCTTTTGATTGAAAACCTTTAAGTTAGGATGTTGTAGTTGCAAGGTAGGGTTTCAATTTTTGTGTTTTGTGGAGGTAATGTGTATGAAAGAAGGTAATGTCGATTAGGGCTAGGAGAAATCACCAAAAATTGTGGTCCTTGGAGCTTTCTTGCACTAGATGAATCAACAAACTCTTTTTTTTTTTTACTTACTTTTGCCCCTAGTGAATTTTATCCTCCTAGGTCCAAGTTCAATCTTTTTTTTTTGAAGAATTTCGGTAAGTGGATCTATCTAAAAGATAGAGTTTTGTGGCCCTAATGTTAGATATATAGGTGAAATTGGCTATTTTTTTGGTAAGTGGATCTATCTAAAGCCTTTATGATATAAGATAGATAGAATTGGATTAAATCTATCAATAAAATCAGATTTTAAATAAGGTAATGAAATAGATAGATTAAAAGTTCCAAAGATAGAATATATAAGCCAAAGATAGAAAAGAATAAACAAACTAGGGTTTTCTTGTGGTATGTGAATGCCGACCAAGCAAGACTATGGGGACAAGGGCTACCGTCGGCTAAGGTGTCACACAAGGGAATTGTGCACCAGTTTTGTCGACTCCACGGTCTCGGCTAGGCTTGTGTTTAGGCTATGCAACCACAAACAATCACAAACTCAAGATTAGTGCAATAATCAAATAAAGAACAAGAAGTAAAAGACCAAAACAAGAAAAGGACTCTTTTTTGTGGTTTTTGTGTTTATGAAAAGAAAAGACTCAAACTTTGATGTCGAAAACCTAAGCTCTGATACCAATTTGATACGGGGTTAGCCGCAGGATGGCCCGATCTTCAACAATCAAACAAGAAACTAAAGAACGGAAGCAAAAGACTCAAAGATACGCAGCAAGAATTGAAAGACACGACCGATAAGGACTGAGTCGATCTATATAGAACAAGATAAAGACCCCAGGCCTCCTTAGAGGGTAGGAACCAATACCAATGACTATATAACCCGCCTCTACAACCCTACACAACCAAGCGGACAACTTGGAGGCACAAGGAGGGGGCTTGTGGATACTAGGATAACCAAGTCTTGCGAAGTTGACGAACACAAAGCAAACCAAGCTGAGACAATAACCAATTTGCAATCGATGAGCAATGCTTCAAATCGATTGACTTTCACTCAATGTGTTTTCAAACAAACTGATTTTTCTTTCAAGGATAGACGTGTGTTCTACAAAGGATGGAATCGGCAATATATAGCCATGTAGGGCTTGGTTGGGCCGATTCTACTAACTAAAGAAGATAAAAGAAGATTAAATAACAACTTAAATGAATTAATAAAATTAACCCTAAAGTTTCCTAAAATAACTTAAGTAAAAATAATACTAAAAATAGCAATATAAAGATGTTTCAACACTTAGCCAAAATCGGCTTATCTAAGACTAAGGTGGATCGGCTTCTTCTTGAATCCCTATGCACATATAGGTCTTCAATGTAGGCTCGGGGAGTTGAACCGTGTTCGAGAACAAAGCATGACTCACAAATAGAAATGAGTCTCGTTGAAGCTTCTTAGCTCGGGCTCGAGTCATAGGTCCTTCTCCTAAGATGATGGGTGTGTTTGGAGCTGTAGAAGATGGTCCCGCATCACAACCCTTCAAAAAGTAACTTTGGTTCCTTAAGTTGGGTTGTTACAAAGGTAATATCAAAGGCAGGTTTTGCAATCCGAGTACAAAAGGGTTGAGTGTATGTTTTAAAAACCACTCATGAATTTCAACGGGTTTTGAAGAGTTTTAAAGGGAAAAATAAATTTAAAAAGGGCTAACTTAATGAACCTAACTTGAACGAACTTGACTTAAAGTATGGAGAATAAAATGGGCAATCGAGTGGGTAGAAAGGCGATAGACCGTCCCTTATGGACGTAGATTCGGGAAAGGGTAGTCAAAACTTAGCTTTATATTTTACAGAGGGCCTAAAAGTCTCCAAGGAATTTGCACCATGGTGGTTGGAGTAGCGGGGTTAGGACGTAGAGACCGAGAGGTAGTTTCCCCCTCCGGGCAGTTGCCCCTCAAAGGGCAACCTTTTGATAGATTGCTGTGATATATAAATTAAGCCCGAGGGCGATCCCTCTCGAAGGGGATCAGATTAAATCACGATGATCGCTTCTGTCCCGAGTGCTATAATAGAACTAGAAATCTGTTGATATTTAGACTAATTGTTGCATCTCTATGTGAGTGAGATAAGCAAGGGAGCCTTTCTTTTCCGTGTGGTTGGAAATTTTGTCTTATAGAGCATTCTCCCCCATGATTCACTTGTTGGTGTCTTTCCCTTTCATTTTGTCTCTGGTTCGACGAAGTTCGGATAAAGGATGGTGATAGTTGAGGGATGCATATTCCTTTCATTCCGATTTCCTCCCCTTCTATCTTCTTCTATGTTTCAATTGGTATTACGATCAAGTCGTTCTTTAATGTATTGATGCCTTTTCACGGGAAATGGAGTTGGGAATCCAATCATGTCCGGGAATTAGGTTCGGGAACATTGACTACTTCAGCGTGTGATGAGTATGGTACTTGACACAATAGGTCATGCCACGAGATGGTCAGTGTACTAGAGTATCAAACTTCGAATGGTTCTGAGTCTATGGAATGAGTTGTTTTGTAGAGTCATCCTCCTCGATTCTCGCAGTGGTCAACTGATGTCTTCATGTCATGAGATTCTATACAAACTCCGCCATCCTCTTTCGGGGAGTAATTTGAGTACACTTCTATGTTTTTGAAATGAGTCACACAAGCATTCCACGGGAAATGGGCTTTTGAGTCTATGGGGATAAGTCGACATTGCTCTTAGAAATCTTGTTTGGTTATAATGGTAGCCCTATCTATTTTACATGACTTGATACATTACCGTGCTAAATACATGCCTTGTACAGATGTTTATTGATTTGTATCCATGTGCATATATCCCTTATGTCCTTGAAATACGATTTGTGTTACACCTCGATACTCATTATGCCTTATGACATTCCAACTAGTATCATGCCTATCTACTTGTCTCATGATGTTGTTCCCCATGCCCCATGACATTCTTTTATGCTTCTAAACATGAATATTCTAACACCTTGCATGTCCACACACCACATTGAATTTACATTCCGCATGTACTATTAGTATCATATAGGACGTATGTCTTCTAAAATGCAACTTATCATGAGAATATGTGCTCTAATTGTCTCATTTTATGTACACGAATGTTGCATTCAAAATGTTATGTTGTTTCCATGTATCTTAGCATCTAGTAGCACCATAGATGATCATTTTGCCATCATTGATCTTATACTCTATTGACTTTGATCTGACTATGATATGTACATTAATGTTGGTTGTGATGGCAGTCTTACTTGAGCTTCTATGACTACCCATGCTATTATGTGAAGTTATTCGATGCATCTCCTTTTCATATATCTATGACTTTTCATGCATTATTAATATCATGTGAAATCTATGCCCTTAGAAATATGACTTGCATAATCCCATGCTCAAATTGTATCATCATTCAGTTCCTCTTGTCATAAGTTATGATAGCCTTGTTATGCCCCTTTAATTATATGATCCTATGACTATATATCTAAGCATGTTAGATGTTGCTAATCTAGTTGTCGTGCTATGCCTCAATAACCTTGTATCATGCTTAATATGGCTAATGACGTGCTTATGTGTGTGTCTCATATAAATTATTGTCCTTACCATATGATGCTCATGTGATGCTTATTGTATTCCGGTAGCTTGTACCTCATCTGACTACGTTCCCCCTATTATAGTTAAAATCATGCCCAGGTTCAGACGTTATAATTTTGCTTAGGATATATCGTCAATCTATGCTTATCTTGTTGAGCTCATATAATTGCGAGTCTTGTGTTAATTAGTAATTGGTATCACCTTGCATGTTACATACTATGACGTGATGAAATGCACATATACATGATATATGATCTGATGTTGAACTTGTACCTCAGTAATCATCTTTGGTTATACTTATGCCACGTCATGACCGGTTAGTATCATGTAGGACATGCTTTCCTATTATAGCCCATCGTATGATTGCATGCCATGCTTAGCCATTACCAAAATTATTCTGAGTAATTAATTATTATATCAATATCATTTATTAAGTCTTGAGGTCTTTAAAAATATGATTTTAAGCTTCTATCTAATTATTAGTTATATCATTATTCAGAATTATTATTTTGAATGTTGTTTGAAGTCGGGGGAGGGTATCGGAAAAGATGAGAGCAGTTGGGAAAGAAAGGATCGAGTTTAGATCAAAAGCGAGCTCATAGTTGCTTGTTTCGTGCGGTGAAACCATGTTAGTGTGATACCTCGCGCGGTAGCGAGAGGTATCACTAGCAAGAGACGAAGAACAGGATTTCGCCCTGATGAGCAGCCATTTTGCCGCGGTGAAAACCAGGTCTGGGTTCTTGGCCAGAGCCGGTTCTCTCCTTTCTTTGGGCATTGACTCGGGTTTGGTTTAAACCCAGTTGGGGTTATTTATATATGTGATTTAAATTCTTATGTGATGTTATATAACTTAATAAAAAAAGGGATTTAAAAGCGATTATGATTCAATGATTTGTATGGGTTTGGACTTGGCTTAATTATGATGATAGGTATATACGATGTTCTGGGATTTTGTTGTACATGAGTAGTCAATCATACATGTGATATTCATTGTATTACTATGTTTTTCCTTGCTTGTACCACACAGATCTATTGTTGAATTCATGCATACGTGATCCTTAATATGTCAATTTTGTCTATTACTTGAGGAATGATAAGTTGCTAGATCATCTCGTATGTACGTCCATAAAGGACTCAATCATGTTCCTTGTTACCAATGTGTGTTGTCGTTATTCATCAAGATAGGTACATGTTAAGGTGTATTGATGTGACTAGCATGCTTCACGAATGATGTGTGTTTTGCTTGCCACAATTATAACCTCATAGAAATCCATAAGGGCACCTTGTCATTCTCGGGTTGGGATCTTGTCTTCTCGTCTTGTCATCATCATTCTTGGTCCGTGTTTGGTTTTATGGGGAATCCGAGTTGTCCATCTTTACCTCTCCCCTACCTCCGTTAAAGTAGTATCATTGCGCTACTTTCAACGAGCAACGACACGGAGAAGAGAACGGTCAAGGATAGTACTAGAGGGGCGTAGCGGAAGTGTGGACATTACATTGACCTCTTGACCTAGAGATGAGCATATTAATGTGTACTAGTATGTTAGCCATTATGATATGTTGATATACTTGATGTGATCCTAGCATGATATAGTCTGTAGAGTTGCCTTGGTTATTTCTGATATATGATATTATACGCATTTTGGTGACTTATGATTCATGATGAGATATAAGAGGGATTGAATTGCCACTGACTTTGAAAACGAAACCTAGGAAGAAAATGCGGGGTTAGCCCTTAGAGGTGGATGATTCAATCTCCTGACTTCTGAACTTGCTTGACTAACTTGAGATTTTGAAAGATTCTGTTTCGTTTTAAAGAGTAGGAGACTTTGCTTGGTTTTGAAGGTTTTAGTCTCAGGGACGAGACTTGTTTTTAGAGGTGGATGATGTAAAGATTGGGATTTTTAAATAGTATTTTTATAATTATAAATTTTATTTCAATTAAAACTTTATTGAATTTCTAAGACACTAAAAAATTTCAAAGATCTCCCTCCTCGAGCAAGCGATTTTATTTTATTTTTTTTAGACGAATTCCGACATGAACTTGTTATTCGGTTTGAAAATGGATTTATTTCCATTTTATTATTTTGAGGATTGAAAATATTTTTGAAATTTGTTATTTACTTCGGATTCGAATGATTATTTTCAATTTATTTTAATCGCATCGAGTTAAGGTAGAAAATCGAGTTTCGGGATTTATTTTCGGGTAGTAATTTTGACTTTTTTTTACCAATCCCACACTCAATCTCACCATCCCTCCCTCACCCTATAACCCTCCCTTACCCCTGTTGAACCTATTAAACCGCCATCCCAGTTCACCTCTCCTCATCAATCACCCCGTCACCTTCATCACCACCATCACCCTACACTCCTACTCCCTCTCGGTCACCTACATGACCACCACACCACCCCTGTTTCATCGAGCCCATGCCACCCGAGCACCTCCCTGAGCTCTCCCGAGCACCTCCACCTTACTCCGACGTCCGAGCCAAGTCCTGGATCCGCCAATAGGGGCAGCCGGACCACCACCGAGCCCCTTCTTTCCCCAGTTTTTCCGTCCCCATCACCGGTGAGCTCTCTTCTCCTCCTCTCAATCTAAAACAACATAAAAGCTCGTCTTTAAGCTCCCTACCTTTATCCTAGGCCGAGACCAAAGAGATTTCGACGCCGGCGAGGCCAATCGAGCCCAACGACGTTTCCGACGAGTTTGAATTCCTTGGTAAGCTACGGCCCTTCCTTCCCCTTTTAATAGTTGCTTTTGGGTTAGGGGTAGTCGAGAAAGGTGGGGAAGGATGGTTGGAGCCACCCATTGCCGCCAGATGGCCCTCCTCTCCCTTTCCTTTCCTCCATTTCCGAGAAGGAGCTCTCGCGGAGATGATGAACAGTGCCCTCCTTGGGGATGGTTTTATGTTTTAAAAAGAGGGGTCGGGTTCACCTTTTTTCATATAAAACCGGTTCGGGTTTAGCACAAAATCAAATTTATATTTATGGCTTTCGGTTTGGTGGTGTATTGGGCTGGATCAGATTTTGGCATAAGGTTTAGGCTTTTGTTTGAGCCTAATTTTGATGGTAATATATATATATATATATATATATATATATATATATATATATATATATATATATATATATCATGTATGTTAAGTTTAAAACTTACTTTTATATATGCATTATCAAATAAAATATTATTAAATGAATTGAGTATATATTATATGAAACTATGACTTTTAAAATTGTTGGAATATAAATATTATATTATATTATAATATATTATTATTATTGAGATTTAAAAAAAATATCTTAATTGGACTTGGATTGAGAAAGAATTCGGAAAATGTTTTCAAGGGTCAGAAATTGATTTAATTACTTAAAAAGGGGATTTCCGAAAAATCTGTTACCCTTGTGGGAAAGATTTTGAAATAATAATAAAATAAGTTGATTTAAAGAGTAATATTTTTTGTAAATGGATTTTTGGGGTCAAGTGTGATTTGAGAAAATATTTTGAATAAAGATTGATCTAACTTGAGATTTTAAATAGATTTTGGGAAATCTTGGGAAAGTAACTTACCTTGCCTAACTTGATAACTTGTGTGAGTATAAATTGTGCTATGTTGATATTGCTATGATATGATCTATGATGTGTTATGGTATCGGTAAAATTGTTGAGTGTGATTTGTGAGATAACATGTTGATATATGTCCTTAAAAATGATATTACGATGTATTGATATATTTGAAAGCATGATGTTATATTGAAAAGCATGATTATGGATATGTTATATGGTGCCTTAGAGTATGAATATGACTTATAGATAAGATGATGATACATGATTACTAAATGAGGTTTTATGATATGAATACGAGTCGCAGGCATGGGTGATGTTTGGAATCTTGAGTTGATTATGAAAATGATTAAGAAGCATGATGAGATGTTATATGAGATATTATGTGATGATATATGCGAAATGATATATAAGATGGGATATGATGAGATATGACAGTTGAGAGGATATGGAATGAATGAGGTTATATGATGCAATCTAAGATGAGTTGATATGAGGATGGTGACGATGATATGGCTAAGATGTGATGATGAGTTCTATGAATTATGTAAAGTTTATGTGTGATAGCAAATGCGCCTTGTATGATTTAGAAACAGACTTATTTTTGTTTTCTATTGCATTCTAGGTGATCTCTGACTTATTTGGAATTGCTTGATATTAGTGTTATTGCTTTGATTCCGCTCTTTTCCAGATAAGTTACCTACGGGAGCTTACTCAGTGACCGGACCTCATGCCTGATGTGTCATATAGTGTGTAGGTGTTTCATATGCCTAAGAGCATGCCATGTAGTACTACACTTAGGATCTGCACTTTTGAATGAGCATCTGTCATCTTTATGCGTTTGGAAAGAGAACGGCCATTATTTGTGAGTCCTTGGAGTTGTTGCTAGGGTCATTGGGGGCATTCGTGTTTCATATCATTTCGGTCCCCAGTCGAGTCAATGAGCATGATTATACACTTATACGAGATGATATGCACGAGGCGGTGACCGAGTCGTACGACACCCGATGTGGGCGTGGACTCTAACCCCGACGTGGGTGTGGACTTGAGGCATGATATGACTGTGGCACCGAGTGGGCGTCCGACCCCCGATGTGGGCATGGACTCCAACCCCGATGTGGGTATGGACTTGGCCTTGACGTGGGTACAAATTGAGAGATATGGGAATATGCCACTAGACATTCTGTGTGGATCCATTTAATCGCTTTCAGCATATATATATAAATTGTGAGCATCTTGTGTGATTTAAATTCCCGCACTGCATTAGAAGCATCCTTTATTTAGGCTTAGCATGCTTTATGTCCTCAGTGTGGTCTTTAGGGCCCGCATACGTCTCTTGGCCTGACTTCGTGGTTAGTTTCAGGTAATTGATCATTGCTTGATGCTTGCTTCCATGACGAGGGTTTCCTGTTGGGATGACGATCCGAAATACTGACTTACCACCTGACTTACATACTTTGGATGATACTTTACTCATTTTTACTCGTATTTGGTTTTGACTCGGCTCTGCCGAAGCAAGTTGTATCTTCGATTTCCTTTCATTATGTGATTTGAACTTAAATGGTTTTGAGCGACTTAGAAAGTAGGATAGGTTATGATCCCCAATGGACCTATCGCAAATTTAGGGTACGAAATCCCTTCTTTTAGTACTAACACGTTGTTTTGAAACTCAACTCATACTCAAATTGAAAGATCCGAACGAAGGTATCCAACCCTTCAAAACGTAACCCGGGTTCCTTAACTTGGGTCGTTACACTCACTCCAAGGGAGTAAGGGCTCATCTTCGAGTTGTCGGTGTGCTTTGTCAGTTGCCTCCCTTTCTCCCCTGTTCCTCGCCCCTACCTTCAAATCACCTCCCTATTCCGCTTCTCATGGCTCCCTCCTTTCGAATCACTTATGAAGCAAGGTCGTCAGTCATGAAGCTGTTCCAGCGACGTCGACGGTGGTATGTTGTTGCCATCCGTGCTCCTATTATCCCGTGACTCCCTCCTCTTTGTCCTTGCTTTGGGTTTCATTTGTGCTTCTATTTTCCTCGTCGGCATCATCCATGCACTGGCCATGTCGCTTCTGCTTTGGTGGTGGCCTGTCGACGCATCGCTGGCCTGCCGGTGGCCGCTGCATCTTCCTTGGCGTGCAAGGGCGCTTGAGGGGGGTGCACGCCTAGTCTTCTGTGCTGGCAGAGAACGAGAAAAAGGAAATGATTTACTTATATATATATATATTAATAATAATAACAATGTAAATCCCAAAAGGGTTTGACAAAATTCCGAAAGGGTTTGAACAAACCTATCAAATGATCCCGATATGGTAAACCCAATTCTCATAAGGGTTTGAAGAAAGGTCTTTCATGTCCTAAAACCCGCTAGGTCTTGAGTAAACATTATTAGATTAGGAATAATTTCTAGGTGCGTTTCTGGGTGCGTTTTGCTCCGGTTATGTTCAGCTTCGCGTGGTGTGACTTGGCGATCTATTGCTTTGTTGGGGTTCTAGCATTCAGAGTCGGGATTGGCTGAGATCGTGGTAGTGTGTACGAGGCGATTCTGTGTATGAAAAGATTCCTTAGAGGTTTGTCTTTCCTACCCACAGGGATGCCTGAAGTATCACTGATCAACGGTGCATTTCACGATAATGCTTGGTTTTGTCCATAGTTACGTCCTCAACCTGCTAGTTTTAGGTTTGCGTGTTTTATCTTTCATTGTTTGTATTGCCTGATCTTTTGCACCTTTTGTGTATTTATTTTATGTTTGGCGGTCTACCTTCTGCCGACTTGTCGACCTCTCGAACGTTAGGCTTGTCTGAGCTTGATTTTAACTTAATAAAAAAACGAGGCATACAAGCCCAAAGATGGAGTTTTTGAACTTCAAAGATGGAAAAACAAAGAATAGGAAAGCAAATAGTAGAAACGGACAGATCAACGAGCGGGATCTCATGAATAGAAATATGTTTATTGATGTAGGATTAAATGAAAAGGCAGTGACGCAATAATCTGGAATATCTAGAATGGACACTAAACATAACCAAACCCGAAAGCACAAATCCAAGTACTTCCTTGATCCTTCTCTTGATCTGACTACTTTTCCCTGCGATAAAACTACAGAATTGAAAATACATGTAAGAAAAGACGTTGAATGGTGGCGCTCCTGCGTCTTATTCCCTGCGATAAAACTGCAGAATTAAAAATATTTCCAAGATTATATACATAATGTAACTCAAGTAATATATTCCTAAGTTATAACTGATTGCATGTTGGATGACTGCAAGTCTGTAAGCTTCATTATTTATTCTTACAAGAAGATATGTTGGACTATATTAATGAGCAGTAAATAATTAAAAAAAATCAACTTCTTTATTTAATTTTACAAGAAGATATGCAACTCAATACATCATGGTTCCCAATGCTGGTTTCTTTCTTATAGAAAAAAAAAGAAAAGAGATATAAAAAGACCATGTACACTGATGAGAAGAAAAACCCCAAACCCACTGAATTTCAATATCTAACTCTCTGCTGAGGCAATTCTTCTTATAACAATTTCATCAACATACCTTTGACTACATAAAAAAAGGAGAACCATTCATACAAGAAGGTATGCTTTGATTATGTTTTTCTGTCAAATCTCTCTCCTTTAGCTTCCTTCCTACTCAGTTCATATGGAATGTGCAATTGATGCCTATGGGCATCAAGATTTTTTTCTTAAAACAATTTAACTAGAAAGTAACTATTTTCATAAATAGAAGACTAAGGAAAAAAATAAACCAGAACACAGCATAACAGACACTTGCCAGAATCACAAGTAGCAAAGTACATAACAATGAGTAGCAAAATACATAACAAATAACACAACAATGACATAAACATTTAAAACCCTCCACCAAACAATAATGTCCATAAAAACAGTAGGATTAGACCAATAAAACACATTCAAATAGAAATTTATCGTAACAAGAAGCGAAAATGCGGCTGCGTGGTCCATTTGTATCCATCCCATTCGAAGTGTGGGCGCAATTTGTGGCCACAACAAACCTAATTGTCCCCGGTCGGAGAGAAGTCAACCCTATAAGTTCGGTCATTCCCAAAAGAACACACCTCAACCACAATACCCGACCAATACCCTTCTCTTGCGTGACAATCCACACGGTCATACATCTCATAGGCGTCATATGAAATACGAGGTGGACGGGGACGAATTCGAAGAACCGAAACGATTTCCTTTAGCTTATCTTTTTTGTTCTCGTCTAGGAGGGTTACATATTCCACCTCCGAGTGGGTTGGATCCATTTTGCGAACAAGGATCGCCTCGAAGAATGATCCTAGCATCCCATCCTCGCCCCCGACGACCTCGACCTTTTGATTTCGTAAGTATGGCGGCGGCGCTGGTGCTACATAAATAAACATAAACGAGCTATATCATACACGTATCGAAAATGAAATCTAAACCAACAAATTCATTGACTAACCTGAACTCTCCTGAGTTTCCTACCCCTTGTTCGAGCTATCCGACGATATATTGATGAGGACAGTGCGGGGAGGGAGGCCTGATGAGGAGGCCTGGTGGTGTGATGAGTAAGCCATTTCTGTTAAGGGGAGAGGGTTGTGGGAGAGAGGGTTGTGAGAGAGATGGTAGAATGCCTTATGGAATTTTCTGAACTCTTACCCCTTACCAAGCCATGGATCGGTATTTATTGTATGAAATTGGGGTTGAACTATTCAACATGTGAACATGTGATTGGGATTGGGGTGAATTTCTGATTTATGCATGTTGATTTCTTAATTTATGCACTATTGAACATGTGATAGGGGTGAATTTCTATTTAAAGAATTTATTGAATTTTTGAAATTTGTACACTACTTCATTTCTGTTGCTTCTGTATTTCTGGCTTTCTGTATTTCTGTTTTTCTGTATTTTTGTATGTTTTACTTTCTGAATTTTCTATATTACTGTATGTTTTACTTTCTGTTGCTTCTGTATTTCTGGTTTTCTATTTTTCTGTATTTCTGTATTTTTGTATGTTTTACTTTCTGAATTTTCTTTATTACTGTATGTTTTACTTTTTGTTGCTTCTATATTGCTGGTTTTCTTTATTTCTGTATTTTCTGTGTGTTTTACTTTCTGAATTTTCTGTATATCTGTATTTTTGTTTTTTCTGAATTTTCTGTAGTTCTGAAATTTATGGATTTCTGTATTTTTGGACTTTTTGGACTTTTATGGCCTTTTATTTTAAAGTGTTGTATAAATAAATGTAGTTTTTACGTACATTGAAGTTATTACAATTACCTTTTATAGCATTTATGAATGTTTTCTGTAAGAGTGGTTGATGGTTAATTCTAACTGTTTTTGTCAGTGGACAAGTGCAAGACCAATTACCTTTTATAGCATTTATACCCCTTGTCTACTGTTAGTGGACAAGTGCAAGACCAATTAGCTTTTATAGCTATTATAGCTATTGTTTCTTGTCCTCCTACTACCTTTTATAGCCCTCGTAAAGGACCAATAACACATACTTTACAAATCTGAATAGTACTGTCAGTGGACAAGTGCAAAGCGCATTGGTACACTAAGTTTCGTTTTCTGTTTTTTTTAATGACTTTTTCAGTACAGAGAAAACCACAGTAGCATATCACTGTTTTTTTTCTATTTCTGTGTTTTCCATTACTGTGTTTTTTTTGTTACATATGCTTTGTAATTTTCTGAACCATGCTTAAAAAACAGTTGCATGGTTCATTGATGTTAAAGTCTTGATGCAAAGGCATTGACATACAACCAGCAACTGAGCAAGAACTTGTACCACAACATATTTGGTTTATTTCCTTCTCTTTCTTTTATATGCAATTTAATATTACTAAATTAATGATATTATTAGAATACGTTGTTCAACTCTTTTAGATAATCTAAATGAAGTTGTTATTAAGAATTTATAAAAAAAAATTGAAATGAGAATAATGATGGTAATAATTATAATAATTATGAACATGAAATTATTATTATTATTATTATTAAAGAAGATATAAATCTATTCCTTTGTAATAATAATAATAATAATAATAATAATAATAATAATAAATGAAATACCTTCTAAATGATTATTTTCTAAATACAAAGCATCTATTAAAGAAAGTATCTACAACAGTAATCTGTAATTATTAAAAATTGAAAGAGTGTTTGTATCTAGTAAAGTAATCTGTAATTATTATTCTTTCTTAATGGTACTACTTTGGTTACTTATGTGGTTCTGCTTCGTACTTAAGGATGCAAAGTCACAGTATAGATAAACACTTGAATTTGGGTCGAGTTACAGTGGATGAGTAGTATTTGTTTTGGGGAAGAAAAAGAAAGTTGTAGCTTTTTTTTAAGGTCAAGAAGGGATGTCTCTTTGAGAAAATGAATAGATGTTAAAGGAACAAAATCATGACTTACCATGTATACAACCAAATATTGGCTTGCTTACCTTTTTCACCTAGTTATTTTCATTCATAGGAATAATATTTTATTATATTGCCATTTGAGGTTAACTTATAAAAGCCATATAGATGTGCAACTTCTTAAAAACTTATTGTCTTCTTGTTTTCACCCTTACAAGTCTATAACATCTAGTTGTCTTCATAAGCATATCTAAGGGTTTTTTTATCCTCTTTTATTAAAAGCTTATTGTCTTCTTCTTTTCACCCTTTTATTATATTGCCATTTGGGGAAGAAACAAGGTTCTCTAAGGATTTTTTTTATCCCTTTTTCCTAGATGTAGGGTGCTATAACATCTAGTTGTCTTCATAAGTATATCTGTTTGTCCTGTTTGATCTCTAACAAACATTAATTTAAAGGAACTCTAAGCCTAAACAAGTTTCAATTTTAGAATATGTAAAATTGAAACTTGTATCCTACACATTTCTTCATAACATACAGATCATCTATTAAACAAAGCATCTACTTTTACATAAAAAAAGTAAAAGGTGATACTTGTTTATATAACTCTAATATAGGATGCCTTCACTTGAGTAATACTTATAGCAGTATGAACATACTCACTCAGAAGTGTATTTATCCATTTCTTTCAAAAGTAGACCACCTTTAATAGTTTCTGCATATGGGACCTATCTATGTATGTATTCACCTTTAGACGTTTCTCTTCTTTCAAAGACATCACATGTGCTCTCTCTTTGATGTAGGTGTAATTCGTGTATATATAGGCCATTGTAATGACTATAGACAAGTCATGGATTGACAGGGGAAGTAGAGTTTCCGTGCCGTATTTTGCTAAGTTAGATGAATTTTTAGACTTCGCATATGCTAGCAAGGATGTTGGTTCCTGCATATACTATCTTTGTAGGAAATGTAGAAATAGGCAGGTGTATGGTAGGGAAGTTATGCGAAAGCACCTTCAGAATAATGGATTTTGGGTTGCATATAAGTTGTGGACTAAACATGGTGAGAGCGTTGATGATCTGATTGAGGAACCGCAACAGAGGAATGAAGGGCTACCTGTAGTGGATGGGTATATAGATGCGGATATGGATAGATTAGTTGAAGATGCTTTACGAACGACCAATATACCTACTGTAGAACATCAGAATGATGATGGTGAGAGTGTAGGTGCTACTCCTGGGCCAACTGAGTCCACTAAGCAGTTTCTAAAGCTGATGCAAGATGCGCACCTACCTCTATACCCTCGTTCTAAGAAACATACGACATTGTCATTTGCTGTTCGTCTATTACAAGCCAAAAGTTTGCACGGATGGACAGACAACTCTTTTAAAGAGTTGTTAGCAATATTTGATGAGACTCTGCCTGACGAGGTTAACCTTCCTAAGTCTTATTATCAAGCCCAGAAGTTGGTGGATGATTTAGGTTTCACTTTCACAACCGTGGATGCGTGTCCTAATAGTTGTATGCAGTATCGAAATGAAGATGAAAACCTAGATGAATGTGCAATATGCAATGCATCTTTACGGAGGGAAACATCTGAAGGTTCTGAATCCGGGACACGAAGAGCTGCACAACAAGCAAGATACTTTCCGTTGAAACCAAGATTGCAGAGGTTATTTGCAACAACGCAATCAGCAACTCTTATGAAATGGCATTGCTTGAAACGGGTTAATGATGGTGTGTACAGGCATCCGGCAGACTCTTCTGCTTCGAAGCAACTTGATGCTACACACCCGAGTTTTGGAACAGAGATGAGGAATGTACGTCTAGGAATTGCCTCCGATGGATTTAATCCGTTTGGGAATCAAAATGTAAGCTATAGCACATGGCATGTTATCCTAGTTTCGTACAATTTGCCACCCATGTATATCTTGAAGCAACCATTTATATATCTTTCTGTGCTCATTGATGGACCGAAAGGGCCGGGTGATAAGATAGATGTGTATTTGGAGCCGTTAATTGAAGAATTGAAGGAACTATGGGAAGTGGGCGTAGAAACCTTTGATGCTTCCACCAACGAAATGTTTCAATTGCGTGCAGCTTTACTGTGGACCATCAACGACTTTCCTGCTTATGCCAACTTATCCGGGTGGAGTACTAAAGGTGAATATGGGTGCCCAAATTGCAACACAAAGCCAGGAACAACATATTTGAAGGCTAGCCACAAGTGGTCTTATGGGAAGAGTAGGAGGTTCTTGTCATATGATCACAAGTACCGAAGAGATGCAAAGTCCTTCTACAATGGAAGAGAATTTGTCGAAGCTCATTCAAGAATGACCGGGGTTGAACGCATGTCACAACTTCATGATAATGGGATGCTTACTTGTTATAAAAAGCAAGACATGATCTTGAGACAAAAGATGGGACCTGAGAAACCGAAAAGGGATCCATAAAAAAAACAGCATATAATTGGAAGAAAAAAAGCATCTTGTTTGAGCTGCCTTATTGGAAAGACAATCTTCTGCCGCATAGTATAGATGCGATGCATGCTGAGAAAAACTTTGCCGAAAATATTCTGCACACAATAATGGGAGTTAAAGGAAAAACTAAGGACAACGTCTCTTCTCGTCGTGACATTGAAAGCTTGGGAATTCAAACGGAGTACCATGTGAAGCGCACAGAGTCTGGTGCTGAGTATTATGAGAGAGCCGAATTGGAGATGGATAATGACGAGAAAGATAAGTTTCTGCTAGCCTTATCCCAGGCAAGAATGCCTGATGGTTCATGCTCCAATATTGCTCGGAGAGTTAATTCGAAGGATCATTCCATTGGAGGGCTTAAAAGCCATGATTATCACATCCTTATACAATAGCTTATTCCACTATGTGTACGGAGTTCCTTGCCTGGGAATGTGGTTTCTGTTCTAATTGACGTAGGGAAGTTCTTCAAGGCGTTGTGCTCGAAGGTTAATTCTCATGCTACATTGGAAGAAACTCGTTCTCACATTACCATAACTCTTTGTGAGCTTGAGAAAATATTTGCACCATCTTTTATGGATGTAATGGAGCATTTGCCGATACATCTTGCCGAGGAAGCTGTAATTGGCGGGGCTATCCAGTTTCGTTGGATGTACCCTATAGAGAGGTTCCTCCTTACTTTGAAGAATTATGTAAGACAAAATGCATGCCCAGAAACGTCATTAGCGAAAGGGTATGTTATGGAAGAATGCATGAACTTTTATGCTCAATATCTAGAAGATGTGGAAAGCAAGTCCCATAGACCTCCAAGAAGGAAAATAGACGATGACAATAAGGGAAAAGCATTCATTCTTCCAGAAATAACGTGATCACATATACATCGATGGGTCTTATTTCATACTGATGTAGTGACACCCTATCTAAAGTAAGCCGACTACATTTTAATTTATGATTAGATCCTTGATGTGCGCGCAAATTGCCATATTTTCTATACACATAAAAGTCCATTTTATCGTCTTTTGCATGCACATTAATGGGAAAACATGGGATAAGTGTAGTTTACGCTTAATTGTCAAATATATGGGTCCGCACGAGTTTCTATGTGATTTCGAAGAAAACAGGATAAAAATAGACGAATTTGGAAGAGCGGAAAAAGAACTCGAAGTCTTCTGAAGAGGTCGAAATCGACTTGGGACCTCGACATCGAGTGCATCATAGACATAGGAATCAAGCAGGAAATAAAACAGAGCACGTCGACACAGATAGGTTGATATCGACGTCTGAAGGTCGATATCGATGTTGCCATATCGAGCTAAAAGATAGAAGTCGAGTGCCAGTTTGAGTAGGAGAAGGAGAGCTCGAGATGAAGTTTTGAAGGGGTCGATATCGATGTCTAGGGTCGATATCGACCATACCAGCAGAGGAATTCGACTCAGAATTTTGATAGAAATCTATCCGAAGCTTGCACGTCTATCCAAAAGTTGAGATTTCTTATCTTCCACACCAGATCTATCATGAAGATGCTGATTTCACCATAGAGTTTTAGTTTTTACTTTTATTTAAGTTTTATCTTAGAAAATAAAGATAATGTTTCGAGTCCTTATCGACATCTATAAATAGAAGCCAATAGGGCTGAGTTTAGGCATTCAAGTTAGCATCCAATAACATCAAATTTACAAGATAATTCAGTTTCAATAGAGAGTAGTAACGAGTAGAGAGAGAGAGGAGGCCGAGTGAAGTTGTAAAGCGAGAGCAGAGTGGCTTGTTCGGTTGTACTTTCTTTCGAAGTTTCAATTCAAAGTAGCTTTCTTTCAACAATAATGATGATGATGTGCATGATGAGGAGCGAGTAGTCAACCCACTTCTAGGGTCGGGGTGAGCCCGACGATAGCAATGTGAGGTAAGTGCATCAAAGGTATGACTTTTATGCGATTCCGTCTTCTACCCCACGCATGATCCTTTACGAAAGTTAGGAAGATTCATTATTTGCATTATTGAAGTGAAAGCCACTCATATTGTGAACTTGAATTGCTCATGAATTGGATAGTAACCCTTAGGAACTATGCGAGAGCCTCTAATCACCTAAGTGTTGATAACGAAAGTTATTTCACGGAAATACATTAAATTTCATAGCTTTAGCATAAAACTTGCATTGTTATCGTTGTGGCATGAAACCCCGACTTTGGAAGCCTTTTAATTAATTGCATTCTTTATAAAAGTCTTAAGTTTTGTTTCTGATCATCCTCCTTTCCCATTCTCTTTTCTTCGGACTCTTTTCCGACAAATTGGTTACGAAAACAGTTTCTATGACAAGCATCGAAATCGACTGTAAGGGTCGATATCGAGGTCTAACATCGATATCGAGGTCTGACTCAACATCGACTTTGCTGCTTTTGTCTTCTACAGGAACTGCGCTAGGAAATCGACCAGAACTGGGGTCGATATCGACCAGATTACTCGATATCGAGTTTCTGCTGAGGTCGAAAGCTTTGATCATGAGTACAACAAGGGAAGCGCTGACATACCTCCTCGTGGATTCGATCCTGAATTACCCTACTACTACAAGGGAGGGGATTCTTGAATTATTTGTTTGGGACAGGGAGTTAGCCTAGTTGTGCAATTGTTTTATTTAAATTATTTGAATCTCCTACCACCACCCCGTGAGCGAACAAATTGGCGCCGTTGCCGGGGAGGAAATCAATCGCCACCTAAGTTAATCACGATCTTTTTCTGAGCTTATTCTGCAGGTTTATGCGACGTTCTAATTGCGGACCTATCATAGAACCAATCAACGAGCCTGAACGTTTCTACCATCTTTGCAACAAAGCAATTCGCATCATGGCTGACAACGAGGCACAGGCTGAGATCATAGAGCGGTTGAGGAAGGAGATCGAGGACCACAATGCTACAATCGCTGCTGAAAAAGCCGCCGCTACTGCTGAGCGAGCCCGTGCTAATAGGGAGGAGGATGCGCACAAACAAGCCCAAGAGCGGTTAAATCAGTATCCACAGACGGCGATGCAATTCATGCATCCGTCGCTTCATGTTCCTGAATCTGCCATTATAATTCCTCACTCCAACTATGAATTGAAAATTAACTTCCTATCTGAGATTAAAAGAAATACTTTTGACCGAAGACATAATGAATGCCCCCTGCAACACATCTCTACTTTTATGTAATTTTGTGAAACAGTTGCTGATGGAGTAAATTTAGAGTATGTGTGATTAAAATCTTTTCGATGGTCTTTGGCAGGAAAGGCATTGCAGTGGCTTGAAAGTTTGGCTCCACGCTCGGTGAGGATATTGGCGGAGGTGAAAGATGCATTTTTGAACAAATTCTTCCCACCTTCTAAAACGGCAACGCTACGACAAAGGATCACGGCTTTCAAACAGAAGCCAGGTGAAACCCTAGCACAGGCATGGGAGCGATTTAAGGACTTGCTAAGATCATTCCCAATGCATGGGCAACTTCCATATGTCATCCAAGAGATCTTCGACAACGCCATTGATGCGCTGAATAAGGAGAGGATCAATTCATATACTTTCTATCGGTACATTGAGCTTACACCAACGGAGGCATGGGAGACCATTGAGAGGCTCGTGAACTTTGACAACACCTATGGGGCTGCTGCGGCCTATGATGCAAGGCCTGCTCCATCTATGCCACTATATGAGCCTCCAAGGGAGATAGATCCTGAGGTGCGGCAACAATTCCATAACGATCAAACACGCCGCCTTCAAAAGAAAGTAAGGTTCCTGAGCAACAATCAACCTTGTCAGGAGTGTGGCTCAACAAGGCATAACACTAGTGCCTGTCCACATACTGAGCAAGTATCCATGGCGGAACAACATGAGGAGGTCAAATGGACGAGAGGCCCATATGGAGGGGGCAATCAACAAAATTAGGGTGATCAAAGGTTCTATCAAAGGGATCCCCCACCATATAGGGCACCAGGGCACCCTGAGCGGGAGACTAAGAAAGATGAGATGCAAATCATCCTTGATGAGATGCGGAGGAATCACACTGAGTTCAAACAAGCCAACAACTCTGTCCATACTCAGCTGCAGGGCATCAATTCTAGACTTGGTGAGATCGACGTTTGGAAGCGCAACATGGAGACTCAAATGAGTCAATTGGCGGAAGCAATACCCAAAGCGTCAGGATCATTCCCTGGATCCACTGTGCCCAACCAAAAGGGCAAAACCACTGGTCATATTGCGGCGGTGAACCTAAGGAGTGGGTGTCAATTACAAACGCCCGACCAAAAAGCGGAGGAAAAGGAGCCAGAACAGACGTCGATATTGACCCCCCCTGTCGATATCGACCAGGGTGACATCGATGTCGACCTTCGAGTCGATGTCGACCCTAATGCTGCGTCACCACAGAAATCAACTCCTCCAGTCGATATCGACCCTACCGATGTCGATGTCGACCTCACTGCAGCCACGGGAAGGAAGAAGGTGTTGCCATTCCCATCTAGAAAGGTGATTAAGGACCCAGCGGAAAAGAAGTTCCAGCGGTTCGTGAAGATGCTCCAAGGACTTAATGTCTCTATACCATTCACAGAGGCACTTCCCGAGATGCCATCTTATGTAAGGTTCCTTAAAGACATCTTAGGTAAGAAGCGATCGCTCTCTGAGATCGCAGAGGAGTGCAACAGGTTGGAACTACCACAAAAGCGGGCGGACCCAGATAAGTTTTCTATCGCTATAGGTCTAGGTCAATTCAAATTTAATGCTTTAGTTGACTTGGGCGCTAGCGTTAGCATGATACCACTAACCATATGGCACAAGGTAAAGATAGGTCCTCTTGAGCCCGTGGATGCAAGATTATACATGGCTAACAACACGGTAGTGATTCCAACTGGGATAGTGACGGATGTGCCAGTACAAGTAGGTAAATTCTTTGTCCCTGCCGATTTCCTAGTTGTTGATATAGCGGAGGACCCTGCTTGTCCAATTATTTTAGGTAGGCCATTCCTAGCAACCATCGATGCCAACATTACCGTAAAGAAAGGATTGCTCTCATTCACAATTAGTGACGAAGTGATAGAGTATGCCTTCAACAAGACGGTGAAAAATCAAGGGCCAATGGAGATAAAAGCCATCAATGGTGTCTACATTGCATGTGGAGAAGCAAAGGTAAGAAGAATGACACCGGAGGAGCTAGATAAGAGGGCCATAAAAGCCCAAGTGGAGGAAGTTGTGGCAATCTTGAACGAAGGAGCCCAACAGAACATCGAAATCGACCCAGGTAAGTCGATATTGACCACTAATATTCAAGATTCTATGGCAGGTCATAAGTATGGGGTCGTCGGAGGAGAAAAAGAAACATCGAAATCGGGGTTAAAGGTTGATATCGACCACACCCTAACGAAATCGACCACCATCAGCGCTGAGAAGGGAGGAAAGGAGACCTCGATATTGATCTCTGAGGGTCGAAATCGACCTGATCATATCGAGCCAAAACTCTCCAAATCGACTGATCCTCTAGGAGTACAACAGGGGTCGATATCGACCTCTGAACATCGATATCGACCTGAGCCACAGAATGAGAAGAAGGTAAGTCAAGGTACAGATTCCTCTGGTTCAATTACGATTAAGGACTTATCATTATTTGGAAGAGGTGTGCCTTGGCATGTGCGCTTATGTAGGGTATCCGATCATGATTCGAGCCAATATGAGATAGGAGACAAAGTCTATGTTGCCAAAATCTAAGGACCATTGGTTCCCTACAAGATTTAAGGACAAGAATTTAGGACCATTCACGGTGAATCAAATCAATCCTGGCGGAATGCAGCTGCGGGACAAGAAAGGAGTGATATTTGAGACCCAAGCCACATGGGCTCTGCAGATGCCGCCTTGAGAAGCGCGAAGTAGGAAGTCGGCCTAGCGACTTAAAAGTCTAGAGCTTGTAAAAAAGACTTAGTTTTGGTTTTAGACAGCTTTTGTTTTGGTTTTAGACACTTTATTGTTTTGCATGTTTGGTTTTGTGTTCAGTTTTCAAATTGCAGGAGAGAGAAAAGCACACAGACAAGACGTCGACATCGACCTTAAGGTCGACATAGATGGGTTTGTGGTCGAGGCCAAATCACCCTGAAGCCTGAGCATAAATCGAGATGAACATCGATATCGATGTTAAGGGTCGATATCGACCTTCCCTGTTGTCTTCTCCAACTCCTGAAAATTGTGACGGTTTAGTAAGTTTTCTTCTTAACCCTAGCTCTAATACAGTGAGGACACTGTAAATTTTAAGTATGGGGTGGGGGAAAGGCTTACTTGCATATTCATACTTAGTTTAGATTTGCATATTTATTTTAATGCATATATATAAAAAAAAGAGAGAAATATGACCCCCATCAAAAATTTTGAAAAAAAAAAGAGTCATGGAAGTATAAAAAAGAGCTCTATGATGCAAAATTAGATTCATAAGAGATATAACATGAGATTGCCTAGTTAAGGGAAGTCCCAATGAAGTGCAAAAAAAAAAGAAGAAAAAAATAAAGGAGATGAAAATTTGAAGTTGCTTTTGACATGTGCATGATAAGATGAGGGAGGACTTTTTATGAAAAATTCCGTACATATACAAGTTCATATCCTAGCCTTACCTATGCATATTTGCAAAAGCCACAAAGCCATATTTGAGCCTTATCATGATCATTATTGCTCCACATATATACATATTGCCCATTTTATACCTTATACCCTATCCGGGGACAAAGTTCAAGAATGGATGTCATCTTTGGAGTTATATGGAGTTGTGCATTATTATGAAGTTGTTGGCAGGAATGATACAATTATGAATTATGGAAAATTTAATGAGCGAGAAAAAATCCGATCACCTTAGGAGATAAAGGTAGGTCGACCCTGCTTGCGTTGAGATAATAGTTCCGCAGGATGGGACACAAGGTGAGGAGTCCGAAGTACTAAGTATCAGGGGCCATTCATGACACCCATGTTTGCGACTCGCGAGAAGGCAGTGCTAAGGTTAGAGAGGTAAAAGCATTATATTGAATAAAAGCATTGAGCGATGAGTGAAGGGTGAGACATTATGAAGAAGGAATGTGGAAAGAAAGTATGATTCCCCAGATTTAACACCACATGGCCAAATATTAGCCCACCTTTAGCCTTTTACCAATCCACTTCTCACAAGCTTGCAAAAGTCCTCTTGATTATTAATGTTATGTCCCTAAAATTGTTTTTGCATATTACTCCTTTTATGAGTATGAAATTGCTTTTATGCATAGGCATGGACTTGGTTGACATATGTACCTTATCGAGGATGGCAATTGATTGTAGGGACATATGAAAAATGAATCTATGATGTTGAGGGTTTACTTTCTTCCCCTGAATGACCATTAAAGGTATTGCTTGGGGACAAGCAAGCTTAAGTATGGGGTGTTTGATGTGCGGGCAAATTGCCAAATTTTCAATGCACATAAAAGTCCATTTTATCGTCTTTTGCATGCACATTAATGGGAAAACATGGGATAAGTGTAGTTTACGCTTAAATGTCAAATATATGGGTCTGCACGAGTTTCTATGTGATTTCGCAGAAAACAGGATAAAAATGGACGAATTTGGAAGAGCGGAAAAAGAACTCAAAGTCTTCTGAAGAGGTCGAAATCGACTTGGGACCTCGACATTGAGTGCATCAGAGACATAGGAATCAAGCAGGAAATAAAACAGAGCACGTCGACACAAAGAGGTTGATATCGACGTCTGAAGGTCGATATCGATGTTGCCATATCGAGCTAAAAGATAGAAGTCGAGTGCCCGTTCGAGTAGGAGAAGGAGAGCTCGAGATGAAGTTTTGAAGGGTCGATATCGATGTCTAGGGTCGATATCGACCATACCAGCAGAGGAATTCGACTCAGAATTTTGATAGAAATCTATCCAAAGCTTGCACGTCCATCCAAAAGTCGAGATTTCTTATCTTCCACACCAGATCTATCATGAAGAGGCTGATTTCACCATAGAGTTTTAGTTTTTACTTTTATTTAAGTTTTATCTTAGAGAATAAAGATAAAGTTTCGAGTCCTTATCGACATCTATAAATAGAAGCCAATAAGGCTAAGTTTAGGATTCAAGTTAGCATCCAATAGCATCAAATTTACAAGACAATTCAGTTTCAATAGAGAGTAGTAACGAGTAGAGAGAGAGAGAGAGGAGGCCGAGTGAAGTTGTAAAGCGAGAGCGGAGTGGCTTCTTCGGTTGTACTTTCTTTCGAAGTTTCAATTCAAAGTAGCTTTCTTTCAACAATAATGATGATGATGTGCATGATGAGGAGCGAGTAGGCAACCCACTTCTGGGGTCGGGGTGACCCCGACGATAGCAATGCGAGGTAAGTGCATCAAAGGTATGACTTTTATGCGATTCCGTCTTCTACCCCATGCATGATCCTTTACGAAAGTTAGGGAGATTCATTATTTGCATTATTGAAGCGAAAGCCACTCATATTGTGAACTTGAATTGCTCATGAATTGGATAGTAACCCTTAGGAACTATGCGAGAGCCTCTAATCACCTAAGTGTTGATAACGAAAGTTATTTGACGGAAAGACATTAAATTTCATAGTTTTAGCATAAAACTTGCATTGTTATCGTTGTGGCATGAAACCCCGACTTTGGAAGCCTTTTAATTAATTGAATTCTTTATAAAAAGTCTTAAGTTTTGTTTCTGATCATCCTCCTTTCCCATTCTATTTTCTTCGGACTCTTTTCCGACAAATTGATTACGAAAACAGTTTCTGTGACAAGCATCGAAATCGACTGTAAGGGTCGATATCGAGGTCTAACATCGATATCGAGGTCTGTCTCGACATCGACTTTGCTGCTTTTGTCTTCTCCAGGAACTGCGCTAGGAAATCGACCAGAACTGGGGTCGATATCGACCAGATTACTCGATATCGAGTGTCTGCTGAGGTCGAAAGCTTTGATCGTGAGTACAACAAGGGAAGACTGACATACCTCCTCGTGGATTCGATCCTGAATTACCCTACTACTACAAGGGAGGGGATTCTTGAATTATTTGTTTGGGACAAGGAGTTAGCCTAGTTGTGCCATTGTTTTATTTGAATTATTTGAATCTCCTACCACCACCCCGCCCGCGAACAATCCTTAGTAAACTTTTTCCTATTTTATCTTGTGAAGGGCACATTTAATATGCATAAAAAATCAAAATCCTACGGCAAACGATCAGTCAGTGGCGAAAACTCATTTCAATGAGTTTTCGTAATGGTTTAAATCACATGTGAGTTGCAAATTCACGTATGCCCTTAACATCATGCTCTAAGATTCAATTCTGTTTGCAACCATCAACTACTAATGCTAACTAAATATTATAGGTCGAAGGATTGCTTTGGGCAGGTTATGTGGTAAGATATGAAATTGTGGCATTGTCTAACCCCCCTTCACCCGTAGCAGCAAGGATGACCTCATACACGATGCTTTATCCATGGAGCTCAAAGAAGAGGTCCACATCGATGAGGAGAGGTCGAAATCGACCATATCAATCGATATCAAGTGCCCTCAGTCGACATCGATGCACTCAGTAAGTCAGGTTCTTCCTTCTTCTCTTACAAGCGATATCGAGGTACCCATGTCGACTGCAGAGGTCCAAATCGACCAGGCGATATCGATACCAGAGGTCGAAATCGACCATGTCCACTTGTCATCGGACAGCTCAAAAGCCTAGGTATGTGCTGAACTTTCAGTCGATATATATTGACTATTCCTATTCGCCCTCAACTTCTTTTCTGCAGGAATACTTTGAGGAGTCCCAATTAAAGTTGGCATCACTCTATATTTGGTCCACGCCAACCCCTATAGCTGATTTGGGAGCTTCAATCAAGAGAATTGAGACAGATTACCTTGGTGAGATTATGAAGACGCAGATGCGATTGGGACACTTAGGTGCTTAAGCCTTTACCCGACACACTTAGGTATGAGTTTCTTGGTCCCAATTCTACTTTTCCTGTAATTATCAATGCTTCACTAACCATGCAGGTATTTCACCCGCTACATGTATGCATAGAATCCTCCTTGAGTATAATCATAAGGCATCTATAGAACACCAACAGAAGCTCTACCCCAACATGAGAGAGGTGGTGAAGAAGGAGATCATGCGCATGCTTGATGCAAGAATCATCGACGCCATCTCTGACAGCGAATGGGTGAGCCCAGTCCATGTGGTGCGTAAGAAGGGTGGAATGACTGTTGAAAAGAATGAGAAGGGTGAGCTTGTGCCAAAGCGAATCACAACTAGTTGGCGAATGTGCATTGATTACAGGAAGCTCAACACCGCCACTAGAAATGATCACTTTCCCCTTCCATTCATTGACCAGGTATTGGAAAGACTTGCCGAACATGATTATTTTTGTGACCTGGATGGATATTCTGGCTTTTGGCAGGTCCCTATTCATTCTGACGATCAAGAGAAGACCACCTTCACATGTCCCTATAGGACTTTTGCATATAGGAGAATGTCATTTGGGCTCTGCAATGCCCCCTCTACCATTCAAAGATGTATGATGGCCATCTTCTCCGACATGATAGAGGACATCGTGGAGGTATTTATGGATGATTTCTCTGTTTATGGTGAAATACCCCAAATTATTTTTGGGATATTTCTTTAGATAATATTATACTATATTATGTGAATTGAGGAAGCTAATAAATTCGAAGATATATAATATAAATTAGAATAATTATGTTATTTTAATTTTATCCTCTAAACATTCTTGCTATTTAAATTATTTAATTTATAAAGTTAAATTAAATAATATTTTATTTCCACTAATATATATAATATATATATAGATGGACCCATATATATGTATAATATATAATTAAATTCAGTTTGCATCTATAAACCCAATAAAGAGGGTCAGATTTTTCGGCCCAGCCCGGTTGGTAGAAGCCCACTTTTCAACCCAAAGGGTATTACCTCTTTTGAGGAAACAAAATGGCCCACCTCCTACTTCCTACATTACGGTAAAAACAAAAGGTATATCTCTTCCTCCAGATTTTTTTCTGATAAACATCACCTACGTTCAGGTAAACCCAATCTCAAACAAATCCGAGATCTCAGTAACTGGATGGGTATCAACCTCTTACTCCCTATCTCTTTCAATTCCAGTCCTATAACTAGAAAGGGACCCCGTTAGCTTTCCATCAGCCAAATAGAACCTTCCTCTTCGTTCTCCTCCCGTGAGCCGACCTCCGCTGTTCAACCACCAGCCGCCGGCGACCTTGAGCCACAAGTAGCGCAACCTTTCCTGGAGACGTGCCACGAGCCAAGCCGCCTGACCTCGCCCCTGTTCGACGCCGCACCCACGGACAACAGTCTGAGCACCGCCTCCGGTTGTCGTCGGCCATCTCTGTCCGAGCTCGTCTCCGATTGCCACGGCCACGAACAGCCGCCCTCGTTGCAATCGCCTCCACGAGCCGCCGTCTCCGATCGCTTCCTTGCCGCTGCCCATCGTCACCCGCGCCGTCGCCGTCGATCGTAGCCCTCGCCGCTAGCCATCGTCGCCGAGGGAAGAGCGCCGAGCCGCCCCTGCACCCGTTCTTCCTTCCTCTGTACGTGAGTTCGAGAAGAAGGTGAACAGAGATTTTAATTTCTTTTGCTTAAATTACAGAAAGCTCCCTTGTTTTTATATAATTTCCGTTTTTGGCCCTGAGTTAATTACTTGTTAAGTTAAGTGGCCAATATTTCTAAACTGTTCGATTCTTGCCCGTTTCAGCGACACCAAGATATCTCGAAGCACCCACGCCGGATCCCGCTTCCCGAGGAATTCATATTGGTATATAATATTTAACTTTATAGAATTAATTCAATTTCAAATTGAGTTAAGTAAAGTTAATTTCATAAAATATCAATATTGATTTCATTTTTCTGTTGGATTCAATAGGTGCTAAAATCTCGCGTAGTAGTCATCAGCTGATCATCGAAAGTTAAGGCAAGTGATTTCGTTCATATTGCCCTTTGCAATGTTTCATGACTTTTGTGGTGCCTTTCATTTCTATCGTGTCGAATGCGGCCTTGTGGCCAATTTCCATGCAGGTTTCGATAGATAACATATCTGTCTGCTTGATGTGATTTATCATTTTCACTCTAAATTGGCATGAGTATATAAATGGGAAATTATAAGTATAATGCGTATGCGTATAATTTATGAGTTAGAGTAATTAAGCCCATATTCCTAATTGCATGAATTTCTGTTCGGTTCTTTCATGCAGATTATTAACATGCGATATTAAGACCTTTGAAATATCCATGTTTCTCTTCTATTGTTAATACCGTGTACATGATCACCTAGTGTAATTAAAGCGACTAAATTACGATATAATTAAATATGCGTACTTTATAGTGCGAGTTGACTTTTAGTCAGTGCGAGTTTTCTTTAGTTAAGACTAACTTGCAGGTTGAGGTTCGTTAAGCCTTACCCTATAAAGGTTTCATGAAACGACCCATTCCGGAATGCATTCATCGCGGGATGGTAAACTTTCATAGTGTTGTAGGTCGTAGTCCTCTTTAAGGGCCCGACCGGTATCACGTGTTATATTATTATTGTCGTTATTATTAATGTTATCATATAATGTATTATGTAAGGTGATCAATTCTGCGCATATTATACTTCATTGTATTCGAGTATAATTCCTATATCGTATTCTTATTCGATCTCCGTGATCATCCGAGTCATGTGTCATTTTTGTTTTATTCTATTATCAGATTTCCACAATATATACTCGAAATTTTCCCTTAACTATTATTATACCGTTTCAGGGTCACTGGTTTTAGTTAAAGTTGAACATTTTTCATATCGCTTGCTAGTCTTAATTGTACTAACCATCCTATTTATTGGATGGCTAGTGTCCTTCGTAATCACGAAACACCAAACCATATTCCACAGGTCTAGTAAGAGCAGAGGAGCTGGGGCTGGACAAGGAGACGGACTATCATTAATAAAAATCTTGTTTCATTGAAAAACTTTGGTTATTATTATATTTCTAAGTTGGATCTTAGTGGTTTATGGGATACCTTTGACAATTTATTTTCAATTATAACATTTTTAAGTCTTCCGCTAATATTATTTTATTATTTGCTTTATTATCATCTTGTTTATGGGAGCATGGTTACATGTCCCTATAAGCCTAAGGTGAATACAAAGACATTAAAGTCTGCGTATTTACTGGCGCTGTAGCATTTCCTTGGATATAAAAGGGGGTGTTACAGAAGGTGGTATCAGAGCTATAGGTTTTAAAACGTTTTCATTTAAATTTTTAAATGATTTCTAAAATGAATCGCAAAAAGCTTTTATCAAAACCAACTTTTTACTTTCAAAGGTAAGCAGTTTTGGGAAATAATTTCAAAATACTTGTCCCATAGTCCTGCTCAAGCTCCTGCACCTGCCAAAGACTAATATTATATTTCATATTATTATTTTTCTTTTTAAATTCCTCTTTCTGTGATTGTCTCGCTCGAGTATTGATGTCTTTTCATCCTCCTCGATAGATGTCTGACGCTCGCAAGATCTCGAAGTTCCACACAATGGGTTACCCCTAACGCATTGACCTCACCGATAGCTCAGACGCCGGATCTGACTCCAGCACAGAAGTCGAGGTTGTGGAGAAAGCGACAATAGAGCTATCCAAGGGGAAGAATGTCCTGATCGACCCTCCCGAAGGAGCTGCAGCCACAGAATATGGCAAGAAGCTCATCCGCGAGTGGTACAAGGAAAATAACTTGGGAACTCCTCGATTCTACAGCGAGGAAGAGGAAGCACGGGAAAAGAGAGCCATGCTAGCTCCTCTAGACGACGATAGGAGAGAGTACCTCATGGACCTCGTCCGAGTGTACGACACGGAACCATCCGAAGCCCCCAGTGAGGAGGACACAAAGAAGAGAACCTTTGCGGAAATCCACGTTGATAGGAAAGCCTATCAGGCATTGCTGGTAAAAAGATTGAGGCAGAGACTCCGTGTAAGGGAGGTAGAGGAAATATACAAGGATAAGGAGCAGATTATGGAGGGGCTGGAAAAACGCTGTGATGAGGCTAGGGAGGAGTTGAAAAAGTTGTGTGAGCATGCTGAGTTAGAGAGAAATGCAGCCTCACAGAAGCACAACTCTGAAATGGAAAAACTCCTCGAGCTGTATACCTTTTCAGAAGACGATGAGGATTGAGATCTCACCAGCCTCTACCATTAATAAACTTTCAATTTCTTAAACACATTTAGTATTTCTTTTTCCATATAGGGTAGACTTACCCTATGTTTTAGGTGGTTGCAACTTTTGTTATTCTCTTAGTATTTGAACTCGTTTCGTATGCATTATGAAGTTTTGGATATTAAATGCATTATCTCCAACCCTGATCTGGTCGAGTTTGAAATTATTAATATTATTTCTCCTACCTTTAGATCATGAATACTAGGGGACGTACCAAGGCTGCTACTGAGCCCATCATACCACCACCTAACTCCGATCGGGTGGAGAATGGCATTTCGAACCCACGCATGGAGCGGGTGGAGGAATCAGGCGATCACTCCCTGAATGGCGCTCAAAGCCAGCTTAGGGCTTCTCATGCCAGCCAAAGGCAACGCACCCCAGTTGGTAACATGCCGGACGAGGAACTGATGCAAGCTTTGAGGGGAATGGTGAGGGATGCTGTGGCTCAGGTAGTGGGAGATGAAAGGCGTCCACCTCCTGACAGGCGTGCAACAACTAGGGATCTGGGGGCACCTAACCCTCCTCTTCACCACCCAACTGGACCGATGGACACCTACAGTAACGTCCTGAAAGCGGTCAATGCCAGCAAGGTGGATAACTATGATGGAACTGGTGAGCCATTCAAAGTGGTCCAGTGGTTCACGCACATCGAGAAAGTCTTCCGAGGTATCCACTGCACTGATGACACTAAGGTACATGTTACTGCTTTGTACCTGAAGGGTGTAGCGGGACAGTGGTGGGAGTCCGCCTACCGCACTTGGGTGAATGCTCCTTCCTAGGAGAGCTTCAAGAAGCTGGTTACCGATCACTACTTCTCTTCGTCGCTGAGGTTAGAGAAGAAGAGAGAGTTTCTTTACCCCAACACTCAAGGGATGAAACTAGCTCAACTGGTGGACAAGTATTATGAACTATTGCTCTATGCTGATGAATTGGTGCAAACTGAGAAGCACAAGGTGGAGTATTTCCATGAATGGATGTACCTGAAACTGAAGCTGCAGATGTTGGCTTACAAAAATGAGACCTTGGATGCTTATATCGACGCAGCCTACAGGGTTGAGGCCACTCTTGATGAGAGCAGAAAGGCTCAGGAAATATATGATTGGAGGAGAGGTCGTCAGCAGTATTCTGGCTCGAAGAGGCCAGCTCCTTCTGCACCTGCTGGGGGGACGACAACTGGCCGTACCCAGCCAGGTCAGGACACTACTTCTGCTAGAGGTGGTCAATCAGCAATCTGCTACAACTGCGGGAAATCGGGACATCTGAAACCAGATTGTAGAGAGAAGGAGCGTATCTATAGAGGATGTAACAAGTCTGGTCACATGGTCCGCTTCTGCCGTTTTGCTCCTAACGGGAACCAAAACCGCTCACAGCAGGCATCCGCTATGGTTCCTCGGAATCCGGGGCAAAGACAGTATGAGAACCAGCAGTAGCACAGGTCGCAACAGTACCAACAGAATACCCAGATTCCGGCAGGTTCACAGCCGATTGTGAACAAAGGCAAGAACGTCGTCGGGTCATCTCAGCAGGGTTCGCGACTATATGAGATGCGTAGGCTGGATGACACTGCTTCTCCTATGGCTCAAGGTATTATCTATCTCCGGGCTGAACCTATTAACATTCTTTTTGATTTGGGCGCTTCTCATTCTTTTATAGCCGAGCAAACTGTTGCAAGACTCGGATTAGAATCTGTGACTCTAGATGATTCTTTCGTTGTAAAATTCCCTAATGGGGAAAGAGTTCAAGGTAGGAAAATGTTATTCCGCTTCCCCATCACGATAGGTGGCGACGAGTACCTTACCGATCTTGTTCTGCTTCCGATCCTTCCTCATGACATCATACTCGGCATGGATTGGCTTACTCGCCATGGTGCAATCATTGATTGCGGACGGAGAATCGTGACCATTTTGCCGGACGGTAAGGTTGTGTGCAGATTTCGTGGGCGCATCCCCGAGGAGGATGGCCGTGTTATTAATGTAATGCAGGCAGCCAGATTGTTACGTCAAGGTTGTGCCGGATTTTTATGCTATCTGCAGGATCAGCCGTCCGAACCGGTCCCTATCTCCGATATTCCTGTAGTTCGGGATTTCCCTGATGTCTTTCCCGACGAGATTCCTGGTTTACCTCCAAAGCGGTTCATTGAGTTCACCATCGACTTAGAACCAGGAACAGCTCCAATTTCCAAAGCTCCGTACCGCATGGCTCCAGTGGAGATGCAAGAGTTGAAGAGCCAGCTTGAAGAGCTATTAGAGAAGGGTTATATCCGACCCAGCGCTTCACCTTGGGGTGCTCCCGTGCTGTTTGTGAAGAAGAAAGACGGCTCTTTCCGTCTGTGTATTGATTATCGGGAGTTGAACAAGGTGACGATCAAGAACAAGTATCCACTTTCACGCATCGACGACTTGTTAGATCAGCTTCAGGGAGCAAGGGTATTCTCCAAGATTGACCTTCGATCTAGTTACCATCAGCTCCGAGTCCGTGATGAGGATATTCCAAAGACTGCATTTAGGACACGTTATGGGCACTATGAGTTCGTAGTGATGCCTTTTGGCTTAACAAGTGCCCCGGCAGTCTTCATGGACATGATGAATCGTTGTTTCCACCAGTATCTGGACAAGTTCGTCGTAGACTTCATCGACGACATCCTGATCTACTCACCAAGTGAAGAGGCTCACTCGGAACACTTGAGAACTATTTTGATAACACTGCGAGAGCATCAGTTGTACGCAAAGCTGTCCAAGTGTGACTTTTGGATGAAGCAGGTGACCTTCCTAGGCCACATCATCTCAGAGAAAGGGGTGATGGTCGACCCCCAGAAGATAGTAGCTGTAGAGAAGTGGATTCCACCAAAGAACGTCAAGGAGATCTGGAGTTTTCTGGGACTAGCAGGCTACTACAGGAGGTTTGTGGAAGGGTTCTCCAAATTGGCCCAACCACTGACCTCACTTCTGCGCAAATCCCAGAAATTCGTCTGGAATGACAGGTGCGAAGCAAGCTTTCAGGAGCTCAAGAAGTGGTTGATCACAGCACCTATTCTAGCACTTCCGAAGGAGTCAAAGGATTATGTGATTTACAGTGATGCTTCCAAGCAAGGTTTGGGTTGTGTACTGATGCAAGATGGGAAGGTAATAGCCTATGCATCACGACAGTTGAAGCCGTATGAGGAGAACTACCCAGTGCATGATCTGGAATTAGCTGTTGTGGTATTCGCTCTAAAAATCTGGCGCCATTATCTGTATGGAGTTCGTTGCCAGATATACACCGACCATAAAAGCCTCAAGTATGTGTTCAACCCAGAAGGAGTTGAACATGAGACAGAGACGCTGGTTAGAGCTGATCAAGGACTATGACATTGAGCTTCTCTATCATCCTGGAAAGGCTAATGTCGTAGCCGATGCTTTGAGCCGGAAATCTCAGCACGAGGCTATGATTAGCTGTTTGACAGCAAGTCCTGTTCTGCAAAGGGATCTGCTCAGGTTGGAGGTTGAGGTTTGGTTTGAAAGGAACCGAGGACAATTGTGTAGGTTGGAGGTTCAGTCAGATCTGTTAGCAGAGATAAAAGCAAAGCAGACAGAGGATGTTGTGTTACTGCAGATCACTGTTGACTTCTTCGATGGTAAAGCCCCGGGCTTTGTTGTGAGGGATGATGGATCCTTATGGTTTGGGAATCGCATCTGCGTCCCTAATGTTCCTGAGATCCGACAGACCATCCTTCAGGAAGCTCATGCATCCGGTTATTCGGTACATCCTGGATCTAGTAAGATGTACAAGGATCTGAGAAGGAACTACTGGTGGTCTGGCATGAAGAATGAAGTAGCAGAGCACGTGGCCAGATGCTTGGTGTGTCAGCAGGTCAAGATCGAGCATCAGAGACCTGGTGGGAAGCTCCAACCACTTCCAGTGCCCACATGGAAGTGGGAACAGATCTCAATGGATTTTGTTATGGGGCTCCCTAAGGGTCAAGGGCAGAAGGATGCCATTTGGGTGATTGTTGATCGACTCACCAAATGTGCACACTTCATTGCTATCCGATCTAACTGGAAGCCGGCAAAGCTAGCAGAATTGTACCTTCAGCACATAGTCCGCCTTCACGGTGTTCCGTCGTCCATTGTCTCTGATCGTGATGGACGATTCATCTCAGACTTCTGGAAGAAGCTACATGAGGGACTTGGCACTCAGCTAAATTTCAGCATTGCTTTTCATCCTCAGACAGATGGTCAGTCAGAGCGGACCATTCAGACACTGGAGGATATGCTACGAGCCTGTGTCCTGGATAGGCCAACAGATTGGGAGACTAGTTTGAGTCTGATTGAGTTCACCTACAACAACAGCTGGCATTCATCCATAAAGATGGCTCCTTTTGAAGCCCTCTATGGACGAAAGTGTCGATCGCCAGTGTGTTGGGATGATGCGACTGATGCCATCCATCTAGGTCCGGAGCTTCTAGAGAAGACAGCTGAAGAAGTCGCTATGATCAGACAACGAATGTTGACCGCTCAGAGTCGCCAGAAGTCTTATGCTGACCCTAGGCGTAGAGAGGTCAACTTTGAGGTGGGCGACAAGGTGTTCGTGAAAGTGTCACCCACGAAGGGAGTCTTTCGGTTCGGAAAGCGAGGGAAGCTGAACCCTCGATATATTGGGCCATTTGAGATTCTGCAGCGTGTAGGCAATGTTGCCTACCGCCTTGCTCTACCCCCGTCGGCTCATCCAGTACATGACGTCTTCCATGTATCGCTGCTACGGAAGTACGTGCCTGACCCGACCCACATCCAAAGTTACGAGGACATCGAGGTCCGCCCTACCGGAACCTACGAGGAGGAACCGGTGCGGATTCTGGAGCGACGAGAGAAGCAACTTCGCACCAAGGTGGTTCTGCTCGTTAAGGTGCTTTGGTCAAAGCACGGAACTGAGGAGATGACTTGGGAAACTGAGGAAGAAATGCGGAAACGCTTTCCTCAGTTGCTTTCTACCTAGCGCGAGTCGCATAGTGTTTTCATTACCTCGTTTATTCTATTGTTGTTGAATAAGAAAACTGGTTGAGCACCTTTGTTATGGCTCATTTGGTTAATGTTATAAATTCTTGTTGATCTTTTATTCATTTCTCTCGTCAGTTCTAAAGTTCCACTTAATTTATTCTCATTTCCATTCTTTTTCTCTTTCTAATTTTTGGGACGAAACTTATTTTAAGGAGGGAGGTATGAAATACCCCAAATTATTTTTGGGATATTTCTTTAGATAATATTATACTATATTATGTGAATTGAGGAAGCTAATAAATTCGCATAAGATATATAATATAAATTAGAATAATTATATTATTTTAATTTTATCCTCTAAACATTCTTGCTATTTAAATTATTTAATTTATAAAGTAAAATTAAATAATATTTTCTTTCCGCTAATATATATAATATATATATATATATATAGATGGACCCATATATATGTATAATATATAATTAAATTCAGTTTGCATCTATAAATGCAATAAAGAGGGTCAGATTTTTCGGCCCAGCCCGGTTGGTAGAAGCCCACTTTTCAACCCAAAGGGTATTACCTCTTTTGAGGAAACAAAATGGCCCACCTTCTACTTCCTACATTACGGTAAAAACAAAAGGTGTATCACTCCCTCCAGATTTTTTCTAATAAACATCTCCTACGTTCAGGTAAACCCAATCTCAACCAAATCCGAGATCTCAGCAACTGGATGGGTATCAACCTCTTCCTCCCTATCTCTTTCAATTCCAGTCCTATAACTAGAAAGGGACCCCGTTAGCTTTCTATCAGCCAAACAGAACCTTCCTCTTCATTCTCCTCCCGTGAGCCGACCTCCACTGTTCAACCACCAGCCGCCGACGACCCTCAGCCACAAGCAGCGCAACCTTGCCCGGAGACGCGCCACGAGCCAAGCCGCCTGACCTCACCCCTTTTCGACGCCGCACCCACGGACAACAGTCTGAGCGCCGCCTCCGGTTGTCGTCGGCCATCTCTGTCCGAGCCCGTCTCCGATTGCCACGGCCACGAACAGCTGCCCTCGTTGCAATCGCCTCCGCGAGCCGCCGTCTTCGATCGCTTCCTTGCCGCTGCCCATCGTCACCCGAGCCGTCGCCATCGATCGTAGCCCTCGCCGCTAGCCATCGTCGCCGAGGGAAGAGCGCCGAGCCGCCCCTGCACCCGTTCTTCCTTCCTCTGTACGTGAGTTCGAGAAGAAGGTGAACAGAGATTTTAATTTCTTTTGCTTAAATTACAGAAAGCTCCCTTATTTTATATAATTTCCGTTTTTGGCCCTGAGTTAATTACTTATTAAGTTAAGTGGCCAATATTTCTAAACTGTTCGATGCTTGCCCGTTTCAGCGACACCAAGAAATCTCGAAGCACCCACGCCGGATCCTGCTTCCCGAGGAATTCATATTGGTATATAATATTTAACTTTATAGAATTAATTCAATTTCAAATTGAGTTAAGTAAAGTTAATTTCATAAAATATCAATATTGATATTCATTTTTCCGTTGGATTCAATAGGTGCTAAAATCTCGCCTGGTTGTCATCAGCTAATCATCGAAAGTTAAGGCAAGTGATTTCGTTTATATTGCCCTTTGCAATGTTTCGTGACTTTTGTGGTGCCTTTCATTTCTATCGCGTCGAATGCGGCCCTGTGGCCAATTTCTATGCCGGTTTCGATAGATAACATATCTGTCTGCTTGATGTGATTTATCATTTTCACTCTAAATTGTCATGAGTATATAAATGGGCAATTATAAGTATAATGCGTATGCGTATAATTTATGAGTTAGAGTAATTAAGCCCATATTCCTAATTGCATGAATTTCTGTTCGGTTCTTTCATGCAGATTATTAACATGCGATATTAAGACCTTTGAAATATCCATGCTTGTCTTCTGTTGTTAATACCGTGTACATGATCACCTAGTGTAATTAAAGCGACTAAATTACGATATAATTAAATATGCGTACTTTATAGTGCGAGTTGACTTTTAGTCAGTGCGAGTTTTCTTTAGTTAAGACTAACTTGCAGGTTGAGGTTCGTTAAGCCTTACCCTATAAAGGTTTCATGAAACGACCCATTCCGGAATGCATTCATCGCGGGATGGTAAACTTTCATAGTGTTGTAGGTCGTAGTCCTCTTTAAGGGCCCGACCGGTATCACGTGTTATATAATTATTGTCGTTATTATTAATGTTATCGTATAGTGTATTATGTAAGGTGATCAATTCTGCGCATATTATACTTCATTGTATTCGAGTATAATTCCTATATCGTATTCTTATTCGATCTCCGTGATCATCCGAGTCATGTGTCATTTTTGTTTTATTCTATTATCATATTTCCACATTATATACTCGAAATTTTCCCTTAACTATTATTATACCGTTTCAGGGTCACTGGTTTTAGTTAAAGTTGAACATTTTTCTTATCGCTTGCTAGTCTTAATTCTACTAACCATCCTATTTATTGGATGGCTGGTGTCCTTCGTAATCACGAAACACCAGACCATATTCCACAGGTCTAGTAAGAGCAGAGGAGTTGGGGCTGGACAAGGAGACGGACTATCATTAATAAAAATCTTGTTTCATTTAAAAACTTTGGTTATTATTATATTTCTAAGTTGGATCTTAGTGGTTTATGGGATACCTTTGACAGTTTATTTTCAATTATAACACTTTTAAGTCTTCCGCTAATATTATTTTTTGCTTTATTGTTATCTTGTTTATCGGAGCATGGTTACATGTCCCTATAAGCCTAAGGTGAATACAAAGACATTAAAGTCTGCGTATTTACTGGCACTGTAGCATTTCCTTGGATATAAAAGGGGGTGTTACATATGGCAATACTTTCGGTGTTTGTCTTTCTAACCTTCGCAGGGTACTTGCACGATGTGAAGAGACAAACTTAATTCTTAATTGGGAAAAGTGCCACTTTATGGTAAGGGAAGGAATTGTGCTAGGCCACAAAGTCTCAAAAAGGGGAATTGAGGTGGACAAGGCAAAGATAGAGCTTATTAAGAAGTTGCCTCCACCTTCATCTATTAAGGACATAAGAAGCTTCCTTGGTCATGCAGGTTTCTATAGGAGGTTTATTCAAGATTTTTCTAAGATTGCCAAACCTTTAACTAACCTACTAATGAAGGATGTTAAGTTTGTCTTTTCTAGTGATTCTCTTGAAGCTTTCAATAGGTTGAAGGAAGCCCTTATATCCGCCCCTATCATTCAATCGCCAGATTGGTCGCAACCCTTTGAGATCATGTGTGACACAAGTGATTATGTCGTAGGTGCTGTCTTAGGACAAAGGAGAGACAAGAAGCTTCACGCCATCTACTATGCAAGCAAGACTCTTGATGCCATTCAAACTAAGTACACAACAACGGAAAAGAAGTTCTTAGCGGTGGTTTTCGCTTTTGAGAAGTTCCGCTCATACCTAGTGGGCTCTAAGGTAATTGTCCATACTGACCATGCAGCTCTCAGGTACTTGATGCGAAGAAGTATGATAAACCTAGGCTCCTACGATGAGTGCTCCTACTACAAGAGTTCGACGATGAGCTTAAAGATAAGAAAGGAACGGAGAACTCCGTAGCCGATCATCTTTCACGGATACCCAAAGGGCTTCTGGATGAGTCACATGACAACACGCGAATTGATGACTCCCACCCTGACGAGTACTAATGAGGCAATAGGCACAACGGGCAGAAAATCCACTCGATATCGACCATAGTAGGTCGATATCGACTGCCCCGAAGGTGAGATTTATGTCGATTTCGACTAACTTTGATAGTAGGGTTTCAAATGCAAAGGTCGAAATCGACCTTCAGACGTCGAAATCGATGACCAATATCGAGCAGCCAATATCGACTGAACATGTTGATGCCGTCCGGTCGATATCGACCTCTACAGGTCGAAATCGACCACCTTCAAGAGACTCCGAAGGGGATGAAGAGGTAAGCTTTGGTGAGGATTTCTTCTTTACACCTCCTTCCAGTCCTATTCATGAGTTATTTGCTGTAAGAAGGGCGAAGGTACCTTGGTATGCGGATTATGCTAACTATATTGCAGGAGGCAAGATCCCTTCAGGCTTAACTTCGCAGCAGAAGAAGAAGTTTTTGCACGACGTCAAGCAATACTATTAGGATGAACCTACTTGTTAAAGCAAGGGAAAGACCATATCATTCGACATTGTATCCCGGAGAAAGAGGTAGAGAGCGTGATTCACCATTGTCATTCTCTCCCTACAGGAGGTCATGCTAAAGGATTCAAGACCGCGGCGAAAATTCTTCAATGTGGTTTTTATTGGCCTAATGACAAGATGAAAACCTGTCGTTGTTCCTGCCAAAGAAATACTCAAACCTACAACTAGTATAGTTGGTAAGAAAGAGGTCGATCCACAGGGAAATCTAGTAAGTTCAACTGCTAATCTAATCGCAAGTAACCAAAAAGAGAGTTTTTGTGAGAAAAAGATCCGCCTTTTGTCAAAGCGGAAAGAAGCAAACAAGGTAAAGGAGGTTGAAAGATGCAGTAGAGAGAATTAGGTTCACCTACAATTTGTCACTTCAATTGATGAATTTGATCCTTGTTTCAGCATCTAGTTCTTTTCTTTTCCTATCAATGTCCTTGTCTAGATCTTAGGTAAATTACTAGTCCTAAGAGTCCTAATAATCCTTATCTCTAAATAACCCTAACACGGTTAAGATTTCACCTAGAGATAGCATTAAGACTATGAATTAACCAAAGAATATGCAATATCAAGCTATGAGTTGATATTTAACATATATTCAACTTCCTACACATCCAATTAGTCCTACGAGTCCTAAAGGGATATGATTGCTACTTGGGTTAAGGTTCACTACGAGGAATCTACAAAACCCTAGCAATTGAATGAATCTACTCTAACTAGTTGATCAGACCAAAGAGAATAAAACACATTCAAAGGATTAAGCGCAAGGAAGCCAAAACATTCAAATAGGAATAAGAACTAGATTAAGAAACTCACAATTCAAGAATCAAAGATCCAAACTGTAGGCAAAACCTTCGAGAGTTTAGTTGCTCATGCTCAACGTGCTCTCAACAATTCTCAAAAGTGCATAAGGTTATTAGTTAGCTACCTAAGAAAATAACCCTATTAGTCTTTAAATAAGCCTAAGAAAGTCGGCCAAAACAATTCTAAAAAACCCTAATTAAAGTCTAAAACTGAATCGGCGGTTCTGCTGAGGCCGCGGGGCGGCTACCTCAGGCGACGGGGCGGCCAAGCGATCAGAGAAATCCTTTGACAAGTCTTCAGGCCGCGGGGCGGCTAGCTCGGCCACGGGGCGGCCATTCTGTTCACACCGATTTTTCCTCTTCGAATTTCGTCTCGATGTAAACAAAAAAGTTGTAGATATCGGAAAGAGCTTTCCAACGCATGCTTATAATAAGCATTCCGACCACCGAGGCCTCCAGAAAGTGCATTACAAGTTCAGCTTGTCTGGCAACAACTTCTACTCACTTGTTCTTCACTTAGGCTCTCAAAATTCGACTTCGCTTCTGTGCTCTTCACTTTTCTTCTTCAACTTGAATCTTCCTTCATCCAAGAGGCTCCTCATTCCTTGTCGGATCCACATCTACCTGAAATTAACCATAAAATTGCATATATTCTGACTCTTCCAATACCACTGGTAAACATGTAATTGTAACTAAAATATGCACTGTTTACAACCAAACTATGCTAAATGAATCATAATATGCATATCTAATCATGCTCTATCACCTAACCTTTTCAAGGATGTGCAAAGCTATGTAACCTCTTGTGATGAGTGTCAACGTGTAGGTAATATCACATGGAGGAATGAGACACCGCTCACAGGCATTTTGGAGGTAGAGCTTTTTGATGTATGGGGTATTGACTTCATGGGACCATTCCCTGTCTCAGGCCCCTATAAATATATTCTAGTAGCGGTGGACTATGTCTGTAAATGGGTGGAGGCCGTGGCAACTAAGACCAACGATGCGAAGGTAGTCTCTATGTTTATGAAAACTAACATCTTTCCTCGCTTTGGTGTTCCTAGAGTTCTTATTTCAGATGGTCGCTCGCATTTCATTGACAGAGGCTTTGAAGCTCTTTTAGCCAAGTATGGGGTGAACCATAGGGTGGCAACACCCTATCAACCTCAAACCAGCGGTCAAGTAGAAGTCTCCAATCGCCAAATCAAAGCCATCTTGGAGAAGACGGTCTCCCGCTCGAGGAAGGATTGGTCATCCAAACTGGATGATGCGCTCTGGGCCTACCGAACGGCCTATAAGACACCACTTCACACAACTCCTTATAACTTTGTATATGGTAAGTCATGTCATTTACCCGTCGAACTTGAGCATAAAGTGATGTGGGCTCTCAAGGAGCTTAACATGGATTTCGATGAAGCTGAGAAAAGAAGGTTCATTGACTTGCAAGCCTTGGAGGAGTTGCGCCTAAAGGCATATGAGAATGCCAAAATCTACAAGGAGCGCACAAAGAAGTGGTACGATAGGAAATTGGTGCCAAAAACATATAAGGTAGGTGACAAAGTCTATGTCTTTAACTCTAGACTTCGCTTATTTCCAGGGAAACTAAGGACAAGATGAAGCGGACCTTTCAAGGTTCATAAAATTTTTCCTCATGGAGCGGTGGAGTTACTTTACGACGATGGTTCCATCTTCAAGGTAAATGGTCACTGGGTAAAGAAATATTATGACAAAGAGGACCCGGAAGAAGAGATTTGTGCTACCTTGGCGTTGAACTAGCGCAAAAAGGGAAGTATGTCGAGCTAGTGACTTAAACTCAAGCGATTCGGGGAGGCAACCCATTCCTTTCCTTTTCTTTTTCTTTTTTGTTTTTAGTTTATTTTATATTTCTAGATTATTCGTGGCTATTTTATCTAAAGTAAATTAAGAGATCGAATCCAAAGGAGAGGTCAATATCGACCTTTGATGTCGATATCGACTAGCCAACAGAGACCAGTTCGAGGAAATATAGTCGACACATAGAGGGAGGTCGATATCGACCTCTTTGGTCGATATCGACTACAGTTGGAGACAAAGGTGAGAGCAAAGAACATCCCTATGGACTCACTTCACCAGCAGAGTGCTCTATCCACAGATCTGATTCATCGAGCCGGCAGGGCCCGCTCGTACCATTACCCTCATATAGTCCAGCTAGGGTTTCACACTAGAGTTCAAGAGGCATTCGAGAATGTCTCCCTGCAGCGGCTGATCGAACCTTTGGAGGCCCACTACCCCGTGCTGACAGGGGAGTTTATAGCTACCCTGGAGATTCCTGACCGCACATCCACCGGCCGCCGAGTTATATTCCAGCTCGGCAACATGCGTTTTCGGCTCTGACTCAAGGAGATGAGCAACATCTTTGGGTTTATTTATACTTTCGCTCCCTTCAGGGTCCATGACCCTAACGTTATCTGGAGCTACATTTCAGGGATCCCCTACCCCGCTCCCACATACTCTTTCACTTCCAGGGTCGTCAGCCCATTATTTCGTGTCATCCTGGGAGTCCTAGGGTGCACTATATGTGCCAGACCTGAGCTCCGTCACCTCACACATCGCGAGAGGGAGAATTTGAGGCGGATGCTCTTTGAGGATGAGCCTTTGCCATTCCTGTACTCTTGGCTCGAGCATATCCTTGACCGCAGACGCGCGGCCAGCACAGAGATCCTGGATGGCCGCATGGTGGCTATCTTAGCCCAGGCCTTGGGTGTCCACGTTGAGAGGTACACTGCCTACCAGCTTACTCACCTTGACTCTACTGTTTTACGCTAGGGCGGAGTGATTGCAGCCGGCCCACTTGGATGGAGACACCTCCAAACGGGGATGACTCTCCGACATGACTACATGGAACTCCTGTATGTCCCTGATTGGTACCAGTCCTGGACTGGGCAACCATATCACAAGGACATAGATCCGACTGCTGATCCCACTCTGAGGGAGCACAGCAGCCCCCAGCCTACCAGGGGAGCATTGATGGCGGCGATGATGATGATGACGCCGCAGACGATGCAACTGGTGGTGGAGAGGGCCCGCAAGGGTCCCACCACAACTATATGCCTCCACCTCCTCCGACCTTCCAGCCCACCTACTCCACTGACTGGTAGGACGACGTGACTGCCCGCTTCTCTAGGCTAGAGTTGTCTGTCGCTGAGTCCGTGATGATCAGCACTGCTTCGGGAGGATGCTTGAGGGATTGGGCTCCTACATGGGATATACCTTCGATCAGCAGAGCCTGGTACCTCTAAATTTCCGTAGGGCGGCCCGACCTACTACCCAGGGTCAGCCCCTACACAGGATTAGCCCTTGCTTTTGCCGCCTCCTCCGCCTCCTGAGCAGTGATTTTTATTGAGTAAGTGAGCGTGAGTGTTTCCTTCCCTTTACTTTGCTTTTTCAACAGTGAGGACATTGTAATTTTTAAGTATAGGATGGGATTGAAATTGGACATTATAACCTCTTTATCTGGTTGTGGTTATGGTTAAAACTTGGCAACTTGGCTTGTATTTACCTTTTATTTCCCTTTTACTTTATTTTTATGCATTGCATCATGTTTAAAATTTTATGCATTTTAAAGTTTAAGTCCTTAGTCTTTTAGTTTGTTAGTTTTATAAAAATGTCAAAATCCAAAAAAAATAGAAAAATATAGAAAATACAAAAAATGCATATTTACTCTTAAGTTTATTTTTAAACCCTACTTAGATGTCCTATGATGAAAACTCAATAGCTGACTTGATCATGTAAATCCTATGGCCTATTTGGACGGTTTAGCCTAAGTCCTTGAATTTTTTATGTAGATTGTGAACTTGTGATGAAATTGAGCACATATGATCCTAGGCTAAAAAGCAAATCCAACAAAAATTGTCCTTGTGAGAATTTTGGCCTATAGGGAGAACATAAAAAATCCCTCCGCTTTCATGATTGAATTTACTCTTCCTATGCATCTCTAAATGTTGTGAAAGTTATTCAAAGCCAATACATAAATATGTCTATGTTTACGAGAATTAAATGATGGAGGCATCTTTTAAGCCATTTTTTATCCTCTCTTTACTTGCCCTGCATTATCTCTGCTTGAAGCCGGAAAATTAGCCTAAGCCTGAAATTGCAAACTCCATAAAATTATCCCTAGCCAAATTGAGCCTGACCCCCATTTGGGAATTGAGACTTAGATTGGCTGGACTAATGCCTTGTGGAAAGAAAAGTGCATATTGTCCAATTTTGAGCAAGGAAATTATGGGTTGGTGCATATTTACATCTTGTCATATTTTATAAAAGGATTTTTGGCTCACCATATAAATGCACTTATTTTTAATAATTTTTTATTATTTTCGTCAAAAAAAATCCGAAAAAAAAGAAAAAGAGAGATATATGTATATATAGTGCATGAGCCAAAGTCCTTAAGTCCTTTATTTGTTTCATACAAGTGTAATATTTTTTAGAGGCCTATTAGAGTTTGAAAGAAGGATCGATAGTATGGTTTACATCTTTTAGTGCATCTTTAGAGCATATTATGGAAATATGAGTTGGGAAAGAGCATTATGGGAGATTGAGCTTGGAAAGTGCAACATTGAAGAGTTATGTTTGGATATTGCAAGTGTTGAGATTTAGGAGTCTTGATTCCCGAATTATAAAAGCACCACATAGCCAAATAATTCCATACCTCTTATTCCTTGAGCGAAAGTCCTCCTGATGGTTCTTATTGCATTTTCATAATTGGTTGCGAAGTGGATTTTTATAAATTGCAATGTTTATGAGATTGTGTATGGAATTGAGTTGAGAGTTGAACTTCATAGCCTAAACACATGAGAGTTGAGTGCAAACACATTATCCCTGTGAGGTTGGATCAAAAATTGCATATGCCTATGGATCGCCTAAATATGTGCTATGACGTTAAATTCACTTGCTTTGCTTTGCTACCGCTTATGATGTTGATTTTGACAAGGGCAAAGACTTGAAGGGTGTGTTGTAGGTGTTGGTTATTGCTTGGTTAATGCTTGAGGACAAGCAAGTCTAAGTATGGGGTATTTTGATGTACATATTTTTACCTATTTTATTCGCAAGTTTTGACTTCATATTTCATTCGATTCCTCAAACAAAGGTTGAAAACAAGAGGAATTTGTGTAGAATGAGCTAACGTGTAAGAAATAGAGTCTGCACAAGTTTTGGTTTGAATATGCAAGAATTGGATTGAAATCGGAGTAAAAACGAAGAAGCCAAGTGAAGCTGAGCAGAGGTCGATATCGACAATTAACATCGATATCGACTACAGTTGTCGACACAACCTCTGAGTGCCGAGATAGACCACACAGACCAACCAAGAAGGCACTCGATATCGATCACCTGACATCGATATCGACCATAACATAGACATCGAGTAGAGATGGACAAGTCGAGCAAAAATACGGACATCGATATCGACCTTCCTGGTCGATATCGACCACACCTCGATAGAAGATAGACACGTTTTCAAGACTCGGATTGGGAATTCTATCTTCAAAGCCACGAATTATCTTGTACTTTTAGATAAATAGCAGCTGAGATTTATTTATCTTTACCTTTAAGTTTTATCAAGTTGTTTAGAGTTTTATCAAAATAAAAGACCTATCCTAATTGTTTGGATAGAGTTCATAGTTTAGTTAGAAGTTACAATCCTTGGATAGTAAAGATTAGTAGCCCATAAATAAAGCCCTAGGGGCTGGGTTTTTAGAATCATCCAAGCAAGAAAGACAATATCAATGGGCAATAAAAGTTAGAGTTTTAGTTTTGAGCTTTAAGGTTTCAGCGCTTACGATAGTTGACGTTGAGATTGTAAAGATTCAAAGTTTTCCATTTATGCAAGTTTATTCAATTCAAAGCATGTCTACATTCAACATGAGTGAGTAGTCGCCCTTTCTTCTAGGGTCGGGGTGAGCCCGACGATAGCCATGGTGGTAAGGTTTGTATGTCGCTAAAGAAGGTATCTTTTATCTTGCTCTACCTTGTCCTTCATCTTTAAATGAGAATTTAAGGAACTCATGTTGTAAAACTTGGGTAGTAATTAGGGTTTCTATTCAAAAGATTATAAACTCAATTATGACAAAAGTAGACGCGAACTAGGTTAAGTAATTGCAAGATCTCTTTTCCTATTTGCCGGTTTAGGTGAAAGCCTTTTCCATTATGATAAAAGCATGCATCTTTAGTGGTTTCTTACTTATTCTATCGTCACGGTAATCCTCGGCTTTGGAAGATCTTTTCTTTCTTAAGTTCACATCCATATTTGCTTGTCGTTCGTTGAGTTATCGAAAAACCCAACACCTTTGTTTATTTCTGTTCATTGCTCCTTTGCCATTCTTAAATCTTCGGCCTTTCTTTGCCGACAAAAGAACTAACCTCTACAGGAGAACATCGATATCGAGGTCAACATCGATATAGACCACGGTGCTAGATCGACAGTCTTTTGAGTCGATCTCGAGTCTCCTGAGTTACTACTGCCGAAGTCGAAATCGACCCCCGAAGTCGAAATCAACCCTTCTGTATCGACTGACAGACTTTTGAGCTAGTCGATTTCGCTGACTAACATCGATATCGACCTTTCTAGTCGATATCGACTGCCGTTTTTTCTCTGCAGGTCTTCTGTTGTAGAAAGCATCGACAGCTTAGGTCGACATCGAGGTCTTGCTGGAGATCGAGGCTTCTGGTCGAACATTCAGGACTTATCATCAATGCTACTAGGATCCCGCTGACTCGCTTCCTCGTGGATCGAACCTGATTCCCTACTACTATAGCGGGGAGTCTTGAATTTATTTGAAGAGTCTAAGAGTTGTATTGTCTTATATTTTATTATATATTTTGATTCAATTCTCCCCATCGTCAATACGACACTTGATTACTACAACAGGACCATGTACAATTGTGGGTGTAGGTTTTTAGCCTATCACCATTTGACTCAACAATTTCTCTTGAACACTCATCTTGTCCAATAGTAACCTTAAAGTTTCATCTTTGTCCTCTTGTTGAGTGTTTCTTTGACTATTCTCATATGGCCTCTTCGTTGATATGGCACTTGTTGTTGCTGGCCCCTACTGATGAATCCACTTTGATAGTTGGAACTGTAGTTCTAATTGTAGAAGTTGTTACCAAAGTTGCGGTGAGGTCCATAATCCATAGCATTGAGATCAACAACGTCCTCTTGAATCAGTGGGCACTTATCATTCAAATGGTCTCCGCAAACACCGCAGGGTCTAGGCTGTTGTGATTGATTTAGTTGCATAGCCATCTTGTTGATCGAGCCAAGATCACTGATGTGCGCATATTTCACCATTTTCAATGCTTACATCTTTTTCGTTTCCATGCATATTTTATACTTTCGGGTTGGGAAAGTAGTGAATTTATGTAGTTTGAGTACATTTGCAAGATATAGAAGTCTACACAAGTTTTGGTTTGATTTCATAGAAAACGGAGCATTTTGGAGTGAAGACGAAACAAGACAAAAGAACTCGATCTCGAGCTAAAAGCACTCGATATCAACAGATATACTCGATATCGACCTGAGTACTCGAAATCAAATGAGGAGAAAAGATGAAGATTTAGCCAAAGCCATGTCGACCACACCAAACCAACTCGACATAGGTTACTTGATATCAACCTGTCCACTCGATATCGACTGGTGCTGCAGATGTGTGAAAAACGCGGATTGAGCCGAATCTTTGGAGGATGTTGCTTAGCCATGAAGACATCTATCATCTACCAAGATTCATCTATCTTAGGGGTATATTCCAAGTATGTTAGGGAATATAACCTATTTTAATATTTTATTTTAGGATATAAACTAGTTTAGATAAACATTCCTTTTAGCAATCTTAGTAGGATTAGAACTCCAATCCTTGGCTAGTAAAGGTTAGGAGGCTATAAATAAAGCCCTAGGGGGCTGGCTTTTAGGCATTCAATTCCACAACACAACAATCGATCAAACAAAGGAGAGAGAGAGAGTCGAGATAGAGAGAGATAGCGGAGAAGAAGGTGGTGGTTGTACGATTAGTTCCTTTTAAAGTTTAATGAAAAGTTTTAGTTTTTATTCAATGATATTTTCCCCCATGAAGAGCGAGTAGTCATCCAACTTCTAGGGTCGAGGTGAGCCCGACGGTAGCCATGTAAGTACTCTTTATTCTCTATTTGATTATGCGATCTCTTATTCTACCATGTGCTCAATCCTTAATGCGAGTTTAGGATCATTCCTTATTTACCTTATATAAAGCGAAAGTGGATTATATATGTGAATGTGGATAGTAATTAGGTTTTGCTTGTGAAAGTTGACTAAACCCTAGTTATGAAAAGGTAGAAACAATTAGATTTTTATGCGAAAGCCTCTATATTCCTAATTGATGTTGAGAAAAGCTTAATCTTTTATGTGAATTAAGTCATAGTACATAAATGGTTATCGTTGTGGTAAATCCCTACCTTGAGAGCTTATAGTTTATTATACAAAAAACACAAAAATCTGTTGCCTTTATTTTATTTCTTTATTTTCTCTTTATTTTTCTGCACTCAATACGTTCTATGAATGACTCAATTTTGACCTATATAGTCGATATCGACCATCGGCATTCAGCAAACCCTACGTCCACGGTCTTCTGAGTCGACAGGAACCACTTACCCTACTCGAGATTGACCTCTTTACTCGATATCGAGTGCTTATATTGTTTTCTCTTCTCTGTAGGTTCTTCATAGATCGACGTCACTCACTATGAATCGACTGCCTCTGTTGATATCGACTCCCCAACTCGATATCAAGGCTACTGGTCGACTTGTGCAGAAACCTTAAAGACTATCCAGGCATCGCTGTCTCGCCTCCTCGTGGATCGATCCTGATTCCCTTCCACTACAGTGGGAGGAAGTCTTGTAATTTATTTACGTAGACAAGGATTCGGTTTGACATTTATCTTTTATTTATTAGACTTGATTTCCTCCTACATCAAATTTTGGCGCCGTTGTCGGGGAGACTATTAATCGCGCCCTGTTTAGTCTATCTTAATTCTTTTCCTAGTGTTGTCTTGAAGATGTATGCGACGCGCTGATTGCACGCCTGAGTTCGCAGATGTAGACGATCCGGAACGCTTTCTTCGTCTACAAGAAAGAGTTAACAAGATCACGGCCAACGAGGAAACAATGAAACAAGAGCTTGAATGGATACAAAAGCAAGTAGAGGGGTTCAAAACCGAGCGCACTCAACATAACCAGGCGCAACAAAGAATGGCCGCTCGCTACGAACAAGAAGCCCAAGCTCTCCGAGAAGCCCAAGAGCAACTGCGCCAGATCCCACAAAATGGGAAAGAATATATGCACCCCACCGTGGCGGTGCCTGAGTCTCCTATTGTTCTCCCTAATGTTGCTTTTGAAATTAAAACTACTTTTACTGCGGAGATTAGGAGACATGCTTTTAAGGGAAAGGGCTTCGAATGCACTATGGCACACATAACTACTTATATTGATCTATGCGACACCATTGCTAACGGTGTCAATCTTGAATATGTGCGTCTAAAAGCTTTTTGATGGTCTCTTGTAGGAAAGGCGCTACATTGGTTGGAGAGCTTGCCGCCATGGTCTATCCGCACCTGAGTTGAACTTAAGGACATCTTACTCAACATGTTCTTTCCACCATCAAAGACAGCGCAGATTCGCCAGAAGATTATGTCCTACAAACAGAGACCAGGGGAGACGCTAGCGCAAGTCTTGGAGCGCTATAAGGATTTGCTGAGGTCCTGCCCTACTCATGGGCAACCGCCATACATTATCCAGGAGATCATCTGCAATGCCCTAGATATACCTACTAGAGAGCGGATCAACACCTATAGCACCTATCGATACTTGGAGCTTACCCCTACTCAAGCCTGGGAGAAAATTGAAAGGCTAGTGGAGTTCGACAACACCTATGGGACTCCTGTGGCTTCCGATACGAGGCCAGCCCCATCCATGCCACTATATGAGCCTTCCAAAGAGGTGGATTCTAAGGTGAAGGGCCAGTTCATGAAAGATTAGGTAATGCATCTTCAAAAGCAAGTTAGGCTTCTTACTAACAACCAAGCTTGTTTAGAATGTGGGTCACAGAAACACAACACGACGATTTGTCCCTACACGAAGCAAGTACAGTTGGCGGAGACCCATGACAAAGTCAAGTATGCGCGGGGGCCCAACTATGGAGGCAACCAAGGGAACTGGGGTTATCAACAACCCCCGCCATACGGCGCACCTGGCCATCCCGAGAGAGAAAAGATGGATGATCTACAACTCAACCTATATGAGGTCAGGCGAAACCAAGCGAAGACAAAGCAATCCAACAATGCCGTCCAAACATTACTAAGTGGCATTAACTCTAGGCTTGGTGAAATTGAAACATGGAGGAAAGGCGTGGAGACCCAACTCGGTCAATTGGCGGCATCTATTCCATGACAACCCGGAGGGCTCCCAGGCCAACTACTGGCCAACCCAAAGGGGCAACCATCGGGCCACATTGCTGCCATACGCTTAAGGAATGGCAAGGAAATTCAACTCAACAATGATGAAATGGAGCCAAGAGAGAAAATCATTGGAGAGCCAGTCGATATCGACACCCCCTAGTCGATGTCGACTGACCCACTCGATCTCGACCCACCTGTCGATGTCAACCCTGTCCAGGCGCCCCCGAGATTGACCACTACAGTCGATATCAACACCCCCTGTCGATGTCGACCCTTTTTTAGTATCACCTTAGGCTAATCCCACTCCACCAAAGAAGAATCCATTACCTTATCCCTCCAAATCTTCAAGGGACCCTGCGAACGCGAAGTTCCAACGCTTTTTGAAGGCACTACAAGGCCTCAATGTCACTATACCATTCAAAGAGGCCTTTCATGAGATGCCATCCTACGTCCGGTTGCTTAAAGATATCTTAAGCAAGAAGTGATCAATTGCTGAGATCGCAGAGGAGTGCAGCAAGGTGGACTACCCATAGAATAGGAGTGATACTGGTAGATTTGCCGTTCCTATTGGGCTTGGCCAAAATCGCTACAAGGCTTTGTGCGACCTAGGGGCTAGCTTGAGCCCCATGCCTTTGTCCATATGGTGGAATGTCAATATTGGGGCCTTGGAGCCAGTTGATATGAAACTCTACATGGCCGATAAAAACTTTGTAAGGCCCACATGCATTATCGATGACGTCCCAGTGAAGGTGGGTAAGTTCTTTGTACCCACTGATTTTATTGTGCTAGATATGGCGGAGGATCCTACATGCCCAATCAACTTAGGGAGGTTGTTCCTAGCTATGGCCGATGCCAATATCAGCTTGCGGAAGGGACTATTGTCATTCACCAATGGGAATGAGGTAATTTAATTATCCTTCAACCTATAATGAAGGAGGTAAATCAAAGGGAGGTCAAAGCGATGCATGGAATAGGGAGAGTAATCCCTTATGATGAACCAATAGAGAGAGCCTTGACCAACGAAGAGCTAGAGGACAGGGCCACGGAGGCCCAAATGGAGGAGCCTTTGGAAATTTAGAACCAAGCCGATGATGAAGAGGAGCCTAAAAAAGCAGTCGATATCGATTACACTGGAGCCAAATCGAGTGCCAGAAGCTAAGTATGGGGTCAACGCCAACAGGCAACTCGAGATCGACCAGGGCGAGTCGATATCGACTAGACCCACTGGAGATCGACTCCCCCTATTTGACCTGCCTCCATTGACTACACATCCAGAAAAGAAGGAACTCGATGTTGACCCTGTGACTCAATGTCGAGTGATCCTTAAGAGCAAAACAGACTCGAAGGTAAGTCCAGGTAAGGATCCTCCACCCTTAAAGCATAATTCTAATATATGTATGAAGCGAGTATCCTTGTTTGTGTGCCTTACTAACATGATAGGTAAGCCAATAAGCGAATACAAGGCAGGAGACAAGGTGCTTATGGAGCAATGCAACACCCTAGGATGTAAAAGGAAGGATGGAAGGAAAGAAAGCTTAATGACGATCTACAAAGTCTATGCAGGAAGGTTGGAACTTAGTGATAAGAAAGGGTTGGTGTTCAAAGTAGAGCTTCAAGGCCCTGATGAGGACATGAGAGCAATTTGGTCCCTATATGTGCCACCTTGGATAGAGGCGTGGAAGAAGTCGGCCTAGCAACTTTAAAGTCTAGAGCTTGTACATCTTCCTTCTTTTTAAATTTTTAGGGTTTTGATTTTCTGGTTTTTTTTTGTTTTTAAAACTTTATAACTTTGAACTTTTAGGGTTTGGTGAGATACTAACAATTTCAGGTACGGAAGGAATCTGCAAAAACACTCGATATCGACATACCTAGTCGATATCGACAAATGGAAATAGAACGAGCGATTGTGATCGACATTGAGATCACCCTAAGTCGAAGCAGAAACTCGAAATTGACACAAGCAGTCGATATCGACATCACTACTCGAAATCGACCTCCCCTGCGGACGTACCTAATTTGAGCCATTGCGACGTTTTCTAGTGAGTTCTCTTTAAAGTGAGGACACTGTAGGATCTAAGTATGGGGTGGGGTAAAAGCATTCTTACCTTATTTTAATTGTTAGTTTACCTTAATGTTTATTGCATAAAGTCTTGTTTTTGCACACATGGTTAGTTCTTACATATTTGCATCATATACATATTTCTCACATGAGCGTAAAGTTTATAATTCATACATATTTTGAGAAAAAAAATACCCCCATTAAAAATTGAAAAGTGTCATGGAAGTAGTTACAAAGCTCGACGATGCAAAATTGGATTCATTAGAGATATAGCATGAAATTTCCTAGTAAAGGGAAGTCTCAATGAAGTGCAATTTTTAGGAAAACCATGAAAGGAGTAAACTTTGAAGTTGCTTTTGACATGTGCGTGATAAGATGACGGAGGACTTTATTTTCCATTCAAGCTTCATTATTTACCCTTACCATTACCCATGCTTATTGCCTTTACTTCATATTCTAAGCCATATGTGCTTAATGTCATATTTGCTCCACAAGTTCTTAAATTGCCCATTTTTATACCTTTTTACCCATCCGGAAGATTATGTTATGAAATAGAAGTCATATTATGGAGTTGTTGTATGGTTTGATATGTTGTGAAGTTATTATGAAGTTGATGGCAGGAGATATTTTATATGGAAAATTGAATGAGTAAAAAAATTCATGCGAGATGGGACACGAGGTGAGGAATCCGAAGCGCTAAGTATCCAGGGACATTCATGACACCCATGTTTGCGACTCGCGAGAAGGTAGCGTTAAGGTTAGAGAGGTAAAAGAATAATAGTGGAAAAAAAAAAAGCAAAGATCATTATGAGGAAAGGAATGTGGAAATCACAAAGAAGAAAGTGCATTAAAGAAAAAAGTTTGGAAGTTTCCCCCCGGATTAGCACCACATTGCCAAAAATAGCTCACCACTATACCTTTTACCCACTCCTTCACCATTGCGCATGAAAGTCCTCCTAATTATTAATGTTATGTTACAAATTGTTTTTGCATAACCCTCTTTTTGTGCGAGATGTTGCTTTTCATTCACATGCATGTATTTGATGACATTAGTACCTTTGTGAAGATGGAAATTGATTGTAGTTGTCATATGAGAATGGATCTACAATGTTGAGAGTTTAGTCCTTCCCCTAAATGACCAATAAAAGTATTGCTTGAGGACAAGCAAGCTTAAGTATAGGGTGATTTGATGTGCGCATATTTCACCATGTTCAATACTTATATCTTTTCCATTTTCATGCATCTTTTATACTTTCGAGTTGGGAAAGTAGTGAATTTGTGTAATTTGAGTACATTTCCAAGATATAGAGGTCTAGACAAGTTTTGGTTTGATTTTGCAGAAAACTGAGCATTTTGGAGTGAAGACGAGACAAGATAGAAGAACTCGATCTCGAGCTAAAAGCACTCAATTTTGACAGATATACTCGATATTGACCTGAGTCCTCGAAATCGACTGAGGAGAAATGATGAAAATCAAGCCAAAGCCATGTCGACCATACCAAACCAACTCGACTCGACATAGGTCATACAATATTCACATGTCCACTCGACATCGACTGGTGCTGCAGACGTGTGAAAAATGCGGATCGGGCCGAATCTTTGGAGGATATTGCTTAGCCACAAAGACATCTATCATCTACCAAGATTCATATATCTTAGGGGTATATTCCAAGCATGTTAGGAAATACTACCTATTTTAATATTTTATTTTAGGATATAATTTAGTTTAGATAAACTTTCCTTTTAGCAATCTTAGTAGGATTAGAACTCCGATCCTTGGCTAGCAAGGGTTAGAATGCTATAAATAAAGCCTTAGGGGGATGGCTTTTTGGCATTCAATTCCAAGACACAACAATCGATTAACTCAAGGAGAGAGAGAGAGAGAGGCGAGATAGAGAGAGATAGCAGAGAAGAAGGCGGTCGTTGTACGATTAGTTCATTTTGAAGTTTAATGCAAAGTTTTAGTTTTTATTCAATGATGTTTTCCCTCATGAAGAGCGAGTAGTCGTACTACTTCTTGGGTCGGGGTGAGCCCGACGGTAGCCATGTAAGTACGCTTTATTTTCTATTTGATTATGCGATCACTTCTTCTACCCCGCGCTCAATCCTTTATGCGAGTTTAGAATCATTTCTTATTTATCTTATATGAAGAAAAAGTGGATTATATTTGTGAATTTGGATAGTAATTAGGATTTGCCTACAAAAGTTGACCAAACCCTAATTATAAAAAGGTAAAAACAATTAGGTTTTTATGCGAAGGCCTCTATATTTCTAATTGATGTTGAGAAAAGCTTAATCTTTTATGTGAATTAAGTCATAATACATGCATGGTTATCGTTGTGGTAAATCCCTACCTTAGGAGCTTTTAGTTTATTATACAAAAAACCAAAAAATATGTTGTCTTTATTTTATTTCTTTATTTTTCTTTATTTTTCTGCACTCAATACCTTCTTTCAACGACTCGATTACGACCAATATAGTCGATATCGACCACCTGCATCGAGCAAACCCTACGTCGCTGGTCTTCTGAGTTGACAGGAACCACTAACCCCACTCGAGATCGATCTCTTCAATCGATATCGAGTGCTTTTGTTGTTTTCTCTTCTCTGCAGGTTCTTCAGAGATTGACGTCACTCACTAGGAATCGACAGCCTCTGTCGATATCGACTCCCCAACTCGATATATAGGCTACTAGTCGACTTGTGCAGAAACCTTAAAGACTATCTATGCATCACTGACCCGCCTCCTCGTGGATCAATCCTGATTCCCTTCCACTACATCAGGAGGAAATCTTGTAATTTATTTGCGTAGACAAGGATCAAATTTTGGCACCGTTGCCGGGGAGGCTATCAATCACGCCCTCTTTAGTCTATCTTAATTCTTTTCCTAGTGTTGTCTTGAAGGTGTATGCGAAGCGCTGATCGCGTGCTTGAGTTCGCAGATTTAGATGATCTGGACCGCTTCCTTCGTCTACAAGAAAGAGCTAAGAGGATCATGGCCAATGAGGAAACAATGCAACAAGAGCTCAAAAGGATATGAAAGCAAGTAGAGTGGTTCGAAACCAAGCACACTCAACATACCCAGGCGCAACAAAGAATGGCCGCTCCATACAAACAGGAAGCCCAAGCTCACCGAGAAGCCCAAGAGAAACTACGCTAGATCCCATAGAATGTGAAAGAATATATGCACCCCACCGTGGCGGTGCCTGACTCTTCTATTGTTCTACCTAATGTTTCTTTTGAAATTAAAACTACTTTTATTGTGGAGATTAAGAGACATGCTTTTGAGGGAAAGGGCTCCGAATGCTTTATGGCGCACATAACTACTTATATTGATCTATGCGACACCATTGCTGACGGTGTCAATCTTGAATATATGCGTCTAAAAGATTTTAGATGGTCTCTTGCAGGAAAGGCACTACATTGGTTGGAGAGCTTGCCACCAAGATCTATTCGCACATGGGCTGAACTTAAGGACATCTTCCTCAACAAGTTCTTTCCACCATCAAAGACGGCACAGATTTGCCAGAAAAGGATGTCTTACAAGCAGAGACCAGGGAAGACGCTAGCGCAAGTCTGGGAGCGCTATAAGGATTTGTTGAGGTCCTGCCCTACTAATGGGCAACCACCATACGTTATCTAGGAGATCATCTACAATGCCCTAGATGTACCTACTAGAGATCTTATCAACACATATACCACCTATCGCTACTTGGAGCTTACCCCTACTCAAGCTTGGGAGAAGATTGAAAGGCTAGTGGAGTTCGACAACACCTATGGGACTCCTGCGGCTTCCGATGTGAGGCCAGCCCCATCCATGCCACTGAATGAGCCTATAACACCCCCTTTTGTAAATGAGGGAATGTCGCAACGCCAGTGTTTACTCGGACTTTAAAGTCTTCGTAACCACCTTAGGCTTGTAGGGACATGCTACCATGCTTCCATAAACAAGATCATAACAAAATAAAATACAAATAGCAGAAGCTTTAAACTATAATAAATTTTTTTATCTATAAATTCAAGATTCAAATTATAATATCTGATACATCAAAACATTACAGCGGAACACTTTGTAAAAATAAACATTTAACATTTATACAATATTTTCTAAGAACTTTAAATAATTAAATCTTGAAAATAAAATGTCTTCTTATTCTTCTTCAACTTCACTTCAGAGACTCGACGTTAACTTGTGAACCGGAGACTGAGGTATTGTACGAAGATAAGGGACCCCTAGCCATCCAAACAAATGACCGTTAGTTCGCGAAACTAGCAAGTGATGGCTCAAAAACTGGTACTACTTTAGATTTATACTCATTGAGCTTTAATGGTATGAATTTAAACCCAAATGTGATTATTGAGAATCTTTTATGTAGGATTAACGTTTTAAGACACGACTCCTGTGATACGAATAATCCCGAAGGATTGAATAAGAAAACATGTGAGCTACACGCACTCTTAGGAACCATACTCTAAGTACGAATGGAATATGATAAAGCTTGAATTAATTGTGATCACTATGAAACCGATGTTTATCACACACTTCACTCACTTTCCTCACGTTGAATAGCTTAAACGTACACAATTACACACTGTTACACATTCGAATACTTTGATACTTTACAAATTTCACAACACACACCTTTTAATTAATTAACAATCTTATGATACCGGTCCCACTCTCAATCGCAGATAACTACCTACTACCTTTTCATTTGGTAGTGTAACGTTCCGATAAATAATATATGCGCGTTCGGAATGTGTGAGTTTCATTAAACTTTTAGACCGGGGAATAACGGCCCCAACTTGACTCTACCACACCACTTTCACTTAACTTTACACGCAGTGACGGATCCAGAAATTCTTATAAGGGGGGCTGAAATTTTTTCCAAGAAATGACCGTGTGAATTGAAGCCTCAAAACTATGTCTTTAAAATCACAAGAGCTGCCAACATCAAATAATTATTGTATTGGACAAATAAGGTTTTATTTTCCATGTTATCTTTACTCTGGCAAGTTTAGGTCCTTTGAATTGAACAAATGCCATAGGTTCGGGAAGCTCTCAACGAACACCATATATATATACAAAGCCTAATCAAAATTATGCAAAATTATTCCCAAAATCAAACACTAATTTCACAAAATTTATTTCTCACAAATCACAAACCCTAATCGGCATTTTCCCCAAATTGATTCTCAGATCCAAAAATGTTAATCTGAATTGATTCTCATCTCAATCAATTGAACTTAAAAACAATCAAATTAAAAAGAAGAGGAAGAAAACTAACCGATCTAGATCAAAGGAGTGAAGAACAACAACAATGAAGACCGTGTGGGATTGCAAACTGCCGAGGGGATGGCTGGCTGGGTGCGGTTGTGCGCCGGTGCCAGGGTCAGCCGGTGGTGGAGCTGGCGGTGGCGGGTGGCTCGGGGACTCTGGAACTGGGCGGCTCGGGAGGTGCTGTCGCTCGAGGGGCTCTATGCCTCTATTTTGTCTAACTGTCTGTAACAAAAAAAAACAAGCTCTTTTGATGTTTAAAAAAAAGTGGAGTGTTTGTCTAAAATGGGATTCGAACCCGGGTTCACGCACTCCTTAGTAAATTATCCCGCCTCACCCAATGTCCTTACCACTGAGCCAAGTTGTCCTTTGTGATATCATGCTACTTAAATTGTATATATTACAAAAATAACAGATATATAAAAATATATATACACCTCTTTTTAGGATGGGGGGGGGGGGGGCTTCAGCCACCCCGAGCCCCCCCGTGGATCCTCCACTGTTTACACGTTACGTATCACCTTGATTTACATTGATCGATAAATTTTATTTGAATTGATCTTGATTCAATTGAGTTCCAATCGTAACACACAATCCTCACATTTTTCACTATTGATTAATGTCATCCTAGGTGATCGCACAACACAAAAATAATCCATATTATTTAAAGGTAACATGGATGCCAAATAGAATAAAATAAAATAACGGATGGAAAAATCAATGAAATAGCATGTTCCATACCTAACCATTTAGCATGCAAGAACAGTAATAAAATAATGCTTTAAAGAGACGGCGGGTAAACTATGTCATTATTTTATATTAAGGTCAAATAATAACTTTACCCAATTATACTTGCCAAATCCAAACTGACGATTAAATAAATTACACAAAAATGGATGAATTATAATTTATTTATAACTTGGCAAGCAACCAAATGAAGAAAACAACTAGACACGAAAGCACCGAAATGAGTAGAAAGGCTCGGAAAGTCACTTGCCTTTTTCGCCTTGTTGGATTTCGATACCAACTATGGACTTCAAAGACTTGATGACGGAGTTGAATAAATTAGCAACAGATCTACACATATAAATTATGAGACACGAAAAAGAATTTACTCATTGGTATTTTATACACATAATTGACTTATTAATTCGAAATAAAATCGAATTAATTATCAAGTTGGGGATTATACCAATTTGATCTTCTTCGAGGCCTTCACGTAATGGGTGTGTCGGAACTTGAGATTACCGCTGCAAATTTTTAAGAATTAACGCGAGTTAAAATACCTTCTAAAACTACGAGATAATTTTTATAATTTTAGAAACTGAAATAGGGCATAATTTATAGGAATGGAAAATATGGGGAGGTTTTATGAAATTTCCACATCTTCTTCTTCTTCCCGTCACTTGCACAGTAGACTTAAGTTCCTCACCCATGGCTACTGGTGGCGTGGCGGTGTAGCTCGGCAACGGCACGGTGGCGCCCGATCTAGGTGGTGGTGGTACCGGTGAAGGGTGATGTGCGCTCAAATTGCCAAATTTTTCATTTACTTTTACTTCGATTTCTTCTATATTTGCATGCAAGTTGGTTGGGAAAGCATAAGGTTAGTGTCGTTTATGTTTATTTGTCAATTATAGAGGTCTACACGCTTTCTTGTGTTATTTCGCAGAAATCGAGGCAAAATTGGAGCATTTTGGAGAAGAGAAGAAAAGATGGAAAATTACTTGAAGTCTACTGAGGAGTCAAAATCGCAAAATGACTCGACATCGAGTGGAATTTGAACACCAAAAATCGAGCCAGGAGAAGAATAATGCAACTCGACACAGACTGGTCGATATCGACTGAAGCTGGTCGATATCGAGTGCCCCAAATCTAGTAAAAGATAGAGGTCGAGTGAAAATCCAAGGTCGAGTAGAACTGGCTCGAGATAGAAGAAAAGTGGTCGATATCAACTGAAGCTAGTCGATATCGAGTGACGCTGCAGACAGATCCGACAGTTTTGATAAAATCTTATCCGAAGGAGTTTACATCTACATCAAGTCGAGATCTTTTATCCTTTCTATCAGACTTATTATCCTTTAGGGTGAATTCATATTTACTTAAAGTGATTTTATTTATTTACTTTATTTAGTTTTATCTTAGGAATAAAGATAGATTTCCTTATCCTTGGATAGCGAGGTTTGAGATCTATAATTAGAAGCCATTAGGGCTGAGTTTTTCAATCATCCAACATTCAATCCACACACATACAATCGTAGAGAAATTCAGTTTTTAGGAGAGGGAGAGAGGCCGAGTGGAGTAGAGGAGAGCGAGAGCGGATTTTGCTTTGTTCGGTTGTACTCTTTCATTTGCAATTTCAATTCAAGTTTATTTTCCATGATGATGATGATGTCAATGACGATGAAGCGTGAGTAGTCCCCTTACTTCTAGGTCGGCGTGAGCCCGACGATAGCCATGTAAGTTTATGCATCAAAGGTATGATTTTTATGCGATATCGTCTTCTATCCTATACGCATGATTCTTCTACAAAAGTAGTAGGTGATCCTTATTTGGATCATTGAAGCGAAAGCCAATCATATTGTGAATTTGAGTTAATTATGAAATTGGATAGTAACTCTTAGGATTTATACGAGAGCCTCTAAATCACCTAATTATTAGTAACGAAAGTTATTTGACGGAAAGGCATCATTTTTCATGAATTTGGCATAAGTCTTATATGGTTATCGTTGTGGCATGAATCCCCGATCTTGGAGGTTTTTAAGTTTATTGAGTTTATACGAATCACTGTTTTTATTCTGTCCATCTTTCCCTAATCATTCTTAATTTCTTCGGACACTTTTCCGACACAAAAGGTTACGTTTTACAGTTTCTGCGAAGACTCGAAATCGACTGCAGAGGTCGATATCGAGTGGCTTACCCGATATCGAGTGCTCTACTCGACGTCGACTGTTGCTTTTGTCTTTTGCAGGAATTTGCTAGAAATCGACTGGAACTGTAGTCGATATCGACTTATCTACTCGATATCGAGTGATCTTCTGTAGTCGAAATCGAACGTGATTACAAGCTTAGGAACCGCTGACATACCTCCTCGTGGATTCGATCCTGAATACCCTTCTACTACATTGGGAGGGATTCTTATAATTTTATTTGCTTGGACAAGGAGTTGGTTTGGTTTAATATTTTATTGATATTTATTTCGAACGAGTTTCCCCTCCTAACAAATTTTGGCGTTGTTGCCGGGGAGGCAATAATTCGTGCCCTAAGCTTTTATTCACGTTCTTTTCTAGTGCTGATTTTGTAGGTTTATGCGACGCTCTGATCACGAACCTATCTTGGAAAGCCTAGACGAGCAGGAACGTTTCCTCCACATTCAAAACAGAGCAATCAGGATCATGGCGGAGAACGAGACACGTGCTCAAATCATTGAGAGATTGAGGAAGGAGATTGAGGACCAGAATGCCACCATTGCCAATGAAAGGGCAACTGCTGCTGCTAAAAGAGCTCGCGCTGATAGAGAGGAGGATGCACGCAGACAAGCCCAGGAGAGGCTCAATCAATATCCGCAGATGGCGATGCAATACATGCACCCGCCACTCCATGTTCCTGAATCTGCAATTCTCATTCCTCCCTCTAATTATGAAATTAAAATTAACTTCCTTTTTGAAATTAAATGCAATTCTTTTGAATGAAGATCTAATGAATGCCCCTTGCAACATATTTCTACTTTTATGGATTTATGTGAGACTATCGTCGATGGCGCAAACATAGAATATGTTAGACTGAAATCCTTTCGATGGTCTCTTACAGGGAAGGCTTTGCAATGGCTTGAAAGATTGGCTCCACGCTCGATGAGGACATGGGCAGAGGTGAAGGATGCGTTCTTAAATAAATTCTTTCCTCCGTCAAAAATGGAAATGTTGCGACAAAGGATCACGACTTTTAAACAAAAGCCTGGCGAGACATTGGCGCGGGCATGGGAGCGCTTCAAGGACTTATTGCGATCATGCCCTACGCATGGGCAATTACCTTTTGTCATCATAGAGATCTTCTATAACTCCCTTGATCCACCGAATAAGGAGAGAATCAACTCATACACCTCCTATCGGTACATTGAGCTTACACCTATGGAGGCCTAGAACACAATTGAGAGGCTTTTCAACTTCGACAACACATATGGGAATGCTGCGGCCTATGACTCAAGGCCCGCCCCATTAATTCCACTTTATGAGCCTCCAAAGGAGATTAATCCAGATGTGCAACAACCATTCCACAATGATCAAACACGCCGCTTGTAAAAGCAAGATAGATTTCTCTACAACAACGAAGCTTGCCAAGAATGTGGGTCTATGAGGCACAATACCAACGCCTGCCCTCATCTTGAGCAAGTCAGCATTGTGGAGACACATGAGGAAGCTAAGTGGATGAGAGGCCCCTATAGAGGGGGCAATCAGCAGAATTGGGGGGATCAAAGGTTCTATCAACCTCATCATCAACAGAGGGATCCCCCAACTTATAGAGCACCAGGGCACCCTGAGCGGGAACCAAGGAAGGATGACCTGCAGATCATCCTTGATGAGATGCGGAGGAACCAAGCTAAGTTTAAATAAGCCAATAACTCAGTCCATACTCAGTTGCAAGGCATCAACTCTAGGCCCGGGGGGATCGACGTTTGGAAGAAAAACATGGAGACCCACATGGGTCAATTGGCTCAACGAATTCCCAAACCGTCAGGATCGCTGCCAGGATCTACTATGCCCAATCTTAAGGGCAAAACTACTGGTCAAATAGCGGCTATGAATCTAAGGAGTGGGCGTCAACTGCGAACGCCAAAGCAAAAAACGGAGGAAAAAACCCTAGGAGAGGACTCGATATCGACTCACCCAGTCGATATCGACCAAGATGCAATCGACATCGAGTCCCCTTTACTCGATCTTGATACGGAAGTTGAGCATCATCAGAAATCGACTCATCCAATCGATATTAACCAGACCCTACTCGATATTGACTCAACTCCAGCCGCAGTAAAGAAGAAGGTGCTGCCATTCCTTAAGAAAACTTTGAAGGGCCCGACGAAAAAGAAGTTCCAGCACTTTGTGAAGATGCTTCAAGGGCTCAATGTTACCATTCCATTCACTAAAGCACTTCATGAGATGCCATCTTATGTAAGGTTCCTTAAGGACATACTAGGTAAGAAGCGATCAATTGATGAGATCGCAGAGGAGTGCAGCAAGTTGGAGCTCCCAGAACAGAGAGCAGACCCAAGTAGGTTTTCTATCACTATAGGCTTAGGTCAACACCGATTCAATGCATTATGTGATTTAGGGGCTAGTGTTAGCGTTATACCACTAACAATATGGTCGAAGGTAAAGATTGGTGACCTAGAGCTTGTGGATGCTAAACTCTTTATGGCAACAAATACGGTGGTTATTCCAATAGGCATGGTGGATGATGTGCTAGTGCAAGTAGGTAAGTTCTTTGTCCCTGCTGATTTTCTAGTTGTTGATATGGCAGAGGACCCTGCTTGTTCAATTATTTTAGGAAGGCCCTTCTTAGCAACTTTTGATGCAAACATAAATGTAAGGAAAGGATTGCTATAGAGAAGAGGGCTATAGAAGCCCAAGTGGAGGAAATCGTGGCAATCTTGAACGTAGGAACAAAAGCACCACTCGAAATTGACCCAGGTAAGTCGATATCGACTAACAATGTTCAAGATTCTGTGCCAGGTTTTAAGCATGGGGTCGACGTCGGAGCAGACAACTCGAAATCGAGTACAGCACTCGAAATCGACCAAAATTTAAAGCCGACATCGATTGAACCAGAAGCTGAATGAGAAAAGAGTCACTCGATATCGAGTAACACTAGTCGATATCAAGTTGAGCATGTCGAGTCGAATTCCTCCACATAACCACCAGGAGCAGAAGATAAGTCGATATCAAGCGACAGTAGTCGATATCGACTGGACTCACAGACAGAAAACCAAAGCTCCGAAAAGGTAAGCCAAGGTATGAATTCCTTTTTCTCAATTTCAATAAAGGATTTATCTCTATTTGGGAGAGGTTTGCCTTGGTATGTGCGCTTGTGCAGGGTATCCAGTGACGATCCGAGAAACTACAAAGTAGGAGATAAGGTGTATGTCTCCAAATCAAAGGATCATTAGTTTCCAAGTCGGTTCAAAACAACGAAGATGGGTAACTTTAAAGTGATCAAGATCCATCCAGGCAGGATGCAGCTGCGAGACAAGAATGGAGTGCTATTTGAGGCCCAGGCTACATGGGCTCTGCAGATGCCGCCTTAGGAGCATGAAAGAAGAAGTCGGCCTAGCGACTATAAAGTCTAGAGCTTGTAACAAGACCATTAGTTTTTAGGGTTTGGACATGTTGTTTTGAGACTTTATGTTTTGTTTTGCTTTTTTTTTTCTAACGAATTTTAGGAGAAGAAGCGCAAAAGATGACTCGAAATGGAGTAAAGTGGTCGATATCAACGGCGCAAGTCGATTTAGAGAACTTGTGATCGACATAAGATCACCCAAAAGCTAAATTTCACCAGAAATCGAGTGAACTTAGTCGATATCGACTAGTCCACCTGATATCGACTACCCATGGAGACGACTTCCACACCTGATTTTCGCTAATTTTTAGTAAGTTTCTTTCTTAACCCTAGTTCTTATACAGCGAGGACACTGTAATCTTTAAGTATGGGGTGGGGGAAAGGCTTACTTGCAAATTTTACACATTTTTTTCTCATATTGCACATTTGTTTTTCATATTTAGGCTTACTTCCTTAAATTGCATTATACATAGTTACTTTAGATATCTTTAGTTATCTTTATGCATCATATTAAAAAAATCACCCCCGTCGAAAATTTTGAAAATTTTGGAAAAGTGTCATGGAAGCTTTTATTGAACTCGACCATGCAAAAGTAGATTCATTAGAGATAGAACATGAAATTGCCTAGTAAAGGGAAGTCACAATGAAGTGCAATTTTTTAGAGAAAACCATAAAAGAGAGGTAAAATCTGAAGTTGCTTTTGACATGTGCATGATAAGATGATGGAGGACTTTATATATTCCATACATGTGCTCAATTTTATATTCTAGCCTTACCTATGCATATTTGCAATACACAAGCCATATATGAGCCTTACATTATTATTGCTCCACAATACATTACCTATTGCCCATCTTTTATACCTTATACCCTCTCCGGGGACTGTGTTGAGAATGGATGTCATCTTTGGAGTTGTTATAGGGAGTTTGTGCATATTCTTGAAGTTGGTGGCAGGAATAAAAGAAATTTTAAAAATAGGGAAAATTTATTGAGTGAGAAAAAATCCAATCACCTCAGGAGATAAAGGTAGATCGACCCTGCTCGTTGAGATGTTAGTTCGGCGAGATGGGACACAAGGTGAGGAGTCCGAAGTACTAAGTATCTGGGGCCATTCATGACACCCATGTTTGCGACTCGTGAGAAGGCAATACTAATGTTAGAGAGGTAAAAACATTATAGTGAAAAAAAGCATTGAACGAAGAGTGAAAGATGAGAAATATTATGAAGATGGAATGTGGAATGAAAGTTTGGAAAGAAAGTTTATTTCCCTGAATTTAACACCACATGGCCAAAAATTAGCCCACCTTTAGCCTTTTACCAATCTACTCTTCCATAAGCTTGCAAAAGTCCTCTTTTTGATTATTAATGCTATGTTGCACGGAATTGTTTTTTGCATATAACCCTCCTATTGTGAGTATGATGTTGCTTTTATTCACAAGCATGGATATTGTTGACACTAGTACATTTTCGAGGATGGAAATTGATTGTAGGACATATAACAATGAATCTTGATGTTGAGGGTTTAGTTTCTTCCCCTGAATGACTGATAAAACTATTGCTTGGGGACAAAGCTTAAGTATGGGGTGTTTGATGTGCGCTTAAATTGCCATATTTTTCATATACTTTTACTTCGATTTCTTCTATATTTGCATGCATATTGGTTGGGAAAGCATAAGATTAGTGTAGTTAATATTTATTTGTCAATTATAGAGTTCTACACGACTTCTTGTGTTATTTCGCAAAAATCGAGGCAAAATTATAGCGTTTTGCAGAAGATAAGAAAAGCAGGAAAATTACTCGAAGTATACTTTGGAGTCGAAATCGGCCAAATGACTCGACATCGAGTGGAATTTGAACACCAGAAATCGAGCCAGGAGAAGAGCAATGCAACTCGACACAGATTGGTCGATATTGACTGAAGCTGGTCGATATCGAGTGCCCCAAATCGACTATAAGATAGAGATCGAGTGCAAATCTGAGGTCGAGTAGAACTGGCTCGAGATAGAAGAAAAGTGGTCGATATTGACTGAAGCTAGTCGATGTCAAGTGACACTGCAGACAAATCCGACAGTTTTGATAAAATCTTATCCGAAGGAGTTTACATCTACATCAAGTCGAGATATTTTATCCTTTCTATCAGACTTATTATCCTTTAGGGTGAATTCATATTTACCTAAAGTGATTTTATTTATTTACTTTATTTAGTTTTATCTTAGGAATAAAGATAGATTTTCTTATCCTTAGATAGAGAGGTTTGAGATCTATAATTAGAAGTCATTAGGGCTGAGTTTTTCAATCATCCAACATTCAATCCACACACTTACAATCGCAGAGAAATTCAGTTTTTAGGAGAGAGAGAGGCCGAGTGGAGTAGAGGAGAGCGAGAGCGGATTTTGCTTTTTTCGATTGTACTCTTTCATTTGCAATTTAAATTCAAGTTTATTTTCCATGATGATGATGATGTCAATGATGATGAAGCGCGAGTAGTTCCCTTACTTCTAGGGTCGGGGTGAGCCCGACGATAGCCATGTAAGTTTATGCATCAAAGGTATGATTTTTATGCGATTCCATCTTCTATCCTATATGCATGATTTTTCTACGAAAGTAGTAGGTGATCCTTATTTGCATCATTGAAGCGAAAACCAATCATAATGTGAATTTGGGTTAATTATGAAATTGGATAGTAACTCTTAGGGTTCATGCAAGAGCCTCTAAATCAACTAATTGTTAGTAACGAAAGTTATTTGATGGAAAGGCATCCTCTTTCATGAATTTGGCATAAGTCTTATATGGTTATCGTTGTGGCATGAATCCCCGATCTTGGAGGTTTTTATGTTTATTGAGTTTATACAAATCACTATTTTTATTCTGTCCATCTTTCCCTAATCATTCTTAATTTCTTTGGACACTTTTCTGACATAAAATGTTACGTTTTACAGTTTCTGCGAAGACACGAAATCGACTACAGAGGTCGATATCGAGTGGCTGACCCGATATCGAGTGCTCTACTCGATGTCGACTGTTGCTTTTGTCTTTTGCATGAATTTGCTGGAAATCGACTGGAACTATAGTCGATATCAACTAATCTACTCGATATCGAGTGATCTTCTTTAGTCAAAATCGAACGTGATTGCAAGCTTAGGAACTGTTGACATACCTCCTCCTTGATTCGATCCTGAATACCCTACTACTACATCGGGAGGGATTCTTGTAATTTTATTTGCTTGGACAAGGAGTTGGTTTGGTTTATTATTTTATTGATATTTATTTCAACTAGTTTCCCTCCTAACAAAGGGCGACGAGACTCCCGGTGGTCCTGGGCGGTGACAGCGGAGCTCCGGGCGGCTACGACATCGACGACCTCCAAATTTGAAATTTTGGGGTTTTCGATTTGGGTTGATTTGGGATAAAATGTTTGAGGGAAAATATTCCTAGGTGAATTTAGAACTCGATGAGATGGGTTTTGAGCTCTGATTTCTCAGGAATGTGGAGATATGGTTCCGATATAGTGAAACCCCTTTATCTCTATTCAGACGATTTCATAACCAATCCTTACCATTGAATACACCATTATCATCACATTAATTTTATAAATCACTACCACTCATCAATTGAGTCAAAATCGACATGGTCGTGACCGGACTTGGGTGAGAACGAAATAAATTTGGTGGAATATTCTTTGGATCGAATTGAATGTGATTCTTCCGGTTAATGCACCCAATAGGTTTAGAATCACGTCTAGATTCATTTAGGATTGGAATTTATGAAGTGAAATGAAGAAACAATGAAAACTACCATTAACGGGAGCTTCACTAGCCGTATAGTGGAAGGAAAGAGGAGGAAGGAGCGGTTCACCTGAACCGGTTCTTCATTTTATTTTATTTTTCTTCATTTGGTCGGTTCAACCGGTTTAACAAAACCAAATGCTTGATTTTATGTCTACTTACATAGTTACATCTCTATCTATTTGATTTGATTTTAATTACAATTATATCGTATTTTAAATTTCTATCTAAATACAATATAAGATAAACCATATATATACCCTTTTTAATAAATCAAGATATGTGGTTTTATTTAAATACTTATTTCAAATAAAATTTTATAATACTTCAAACATTATAATAAATATTATAAATTCATTTTAACCTTTTAATTATAAGATATGTTAAATATAATAAGTCGGATAATAAATTATACTTATTTTGCATAAAATGACATCACCTTGAGTATTGAAAGAATTTAATTACGTAAGACGCCATCCAAATAAAAGAATAAAATAATGAAATCACATCAATCCTTATTATTTAAAACAAAAGTTATGCTATATCTTAGTTAAAATAAGTTTTACTCTTAAAATCATAATGTTCAACTGAGTTTTATGTTCCAAATAATAAGAATTGGAATATAAGATATATATTCCATATAAAAAAATCTCATAACTTCTTTAATTTCAAAATTTTAACCTAATTCATTTACTTAACATAAAACAGAAATACCCAAAAATACTTTGAGGTATTTCAGAGCCTTCCAAAGAAGTGGATCCTGAGGTGAAGGCCAGTTCATGAAAGACCAGGTAAAGCGTCTTCAAAAACAAGTTAGGTTTCTTACTAACAACCAATCTTTTTTAGAATGTAGGTCACAGAAACACAACACGACGGCTTGTCCCTACATGGAGCAAGTACAATTGGCAGAGACCCATGATGAAGTCAAGTATGCACGGGGGCCACACTATGAAGGGATGATCTACAACTCATCCTAGATGCGATGAGGCGGAACCAAGCAGAGACAAAGTAATCCAACAATGCCATCCAAATATCATTGCATGGCATTAACTCTAGGCTTGGTGAAATTGACACATGGAGGAAAAGCGTGGAGACCCAGCTGGGTTAATTGGCGGCATCTATTCCACGACAACATGAAGGGCTCCCAGGCCAACCACAGGCCAACCCAAAGGGGCAATCATCGGGCCATATTGCCGCCATATGCTTAAGAAATGGCAAGGAAATTCAACTCAACAATGATGAAACGAAGCTAGCGGAGAAAATCACTAGAGAGCCAGTCGATATCGACACTCCCAGTCGATATCGACACTCCCAGTCGATGTCGACTGACCCACTCGATGTCGACCCACTTGTCGACGTCGACCCTGTCCAGGCGCCCCCGAGATCGACCACTGCAGTCGATATCGACAACCCCCTGCCGATGTCGACCCTTCTTCAGCACCACCTCAGGCCAATCCCGCTCCACCAAAGAAGAAGCCATTGCCATATCCCTCCAAAACTTCAAGGGACCATGCGGACGCACAGTTCCAACGCTTTGTGAAGGTACTCCAAGGCCTCAATGTCACTATACCATTCACAGAGGCCCTTCATAAGATGCCATCCTACGTCCGGTTCCTTAAAGATATCTTAAGCAAGAAGCAATCAATTGTTGAGATCGCAGAGGAGTGCAGAAAGGTGGTCTACCCAGAGAAGAGGAGTGATCCTGGTAGATTCGCCATCACTATTGGGGTTGGCCAACATCGCTACAAGGCTTTGTGCGACCTAGAGGCTAGCGTGAGCCTCATGCCTTTGTCCATATTATCGAAGCTCAACATTGGAGCCTTGAAGTCAGTTGATATGAAACTCTACATGGCCGATAACAACTTTTTAAGGCCCACAGGCATCATCGATGACGTCCCAGTAAAGGTGGGTAAGTTCTTTGTACCCACTGATTTTATTGTGCTAGATATGGTGAAGGATCCTACATGCCCAATCATCCTAGGGAGGCCGTTTCTAGCTATGGCCGACGCCAATATCAGTGTGCAGAAGGGACTATTGTCATTCACCATTGGCAATGAGGTCATCGAATTCTACTTCAACCCTATAATGAAGGAGGTAAACCAAATGAAGGTCAAGGTGATGCATGCAATAGGGAGAGTAATCCCTTGTGATGAACCAACGAAGAGAGCCTTGACCGACGAAGAGCTAGAGGAGAAGGCCATGGAGGCCCAAATGGAGGAGCATTTGGAAATTTGGCACCAAGCCGACGACGAAGAGGAGCCTAGAAAAGCACTCGATGTCGACATAACCTAGACGATGTTGAGTACACTAGAGCCAAATCGAGTGTTAGAAGCTAAGTATGGGGTCGATGCCAATAGACAACTCGAGATCGATCGACAGGGCTAGTTGATATCGAGTGGCCTTGGTCGATCTCGAGTGCCATATGTGCTTAATGTCATATTTTCTCCACAAGTTCTTAAATTTCCCATTTTTATACCTTTTTACCCATCCAGGAGATTATGTTATGAAATGGAAGTCATATTATGGAGTTGTTTTATGGTTTGATATGTTGTGAAGTTATTATGAAGTTGATGGCAGGAGATATTTTATATGGAAAATTGAATGAGTAAAAAAAAAATCCGATCACCTAGGAGTTAGGTAAATCGACCCTGCTTGCGGAGGATAAAATTCACGCGAGATGCGACACAAGGTGAGGAGTCCGAAACGCTATGTATCTAGGGCTATTCATAACACCAATGTTTGCGACTCTCGAGAAGGCAACGTTAAGGTTAGAGAGGTAAGAGCATAATAGTGAAAAAAAAACGGAAAGATCATTATGAGGAAAGGAATGTGGAAATCACAAAGGAGAAAGTGCATTAAAGAAAGAATTTTGGAAATTTCTCCCCGGATTAGCACCACATTTCCAAAAATATCCCACCACTATACCTTTTACCCACTCATTCACCATTGCACATAAAATCCTCTTGATTATTAATGCTATGTTACAAATTGTTTTTGCATAACCCTCATTTTGTGCAAAATGTTGCTTTTCATTCACATGCATGGATTTGATGACATTAGTACCTTTGTGAGGATGGCAATTGATTGTAGTGGTCATATGAGAAAAGATCTACAATGTTGAGAGTTTAGTTCTTCCCCTGAATGACCAATAAAAGTATTACTTCAGGACAAGCAAGCTTAAGTATGGGGTGATTTGATGTGCGCATATTTCCCCATGTTCAATGCTTACATCTTTTCCGTTTTCATGCATATTTTATACTTTCGGGTTGGGAAAGTAGTGAATTTATATAGTTTGGGTACATTTGCAAGATATAGAGGTCTATATAAGTTTTAGTTTGATTTCGCAGAAAACGGAGTATTTTGGAGTGAAGACGAGACAAGACAGAAGAACTCGATCTCGAGCTAAAAGCACTCGATCTCGACAGATATACTCGATATCGACCTAAGTACTCGAAATCGATTGAGTAGAAATGATGAAGTTCATGGAAAAGCCATGTCGACCACACAAAACCAACTCGACTCGACATAGGTCACTCGATATTGACTTGTCCACTCGACATCGACTGGTGCCACAAACGTGTGAAAAACGCGGATCGAGCCAAATCTTTGGACGATATTGCCTAGCCACGAAGACATCTATCATCTACCAAGATTCATCTATCTAAGGGGTATATTCCAAACATGTTAGAGAATATTACCTATTTTAATATTTTATTTTACGATAATTTAGTTTGGATAAACTTTCCTTTTAGCAATCTTAGTAGGATTAGAACTCCAATCGTTGGCTAACAAGGGTTAGGAGACAATAAATAAAGCCCTAAGGGGCTGGCTTTTAGGCATTCAATTCCAAGACACAACAATCGATAATCCAAAGGAGAGAGAGAGAGAGGCGAGATAGAGAGAGATAGCAGAGATGAAGGCAGTGGTTGTACGATTAGTTCCTTTTGAAGTTTAATGCAAAGTTTTAGTTTTTATTCAATGATGTTTTCCTCCATGAAGAGTGAGTAGTCGTCCCACTTCTTGGGTCGGGGTGAGCCCGATTGTAGCCATGTAAGTACGCTTTATTCTCTATTTGATTATGCGCTCTCTTCTTCTACCTCGCGCTCAATCCTTTATGCGAGTTTAGGATCATTCCTTATTTACCTTATATGAAGCGAAATTGGATTATATATATAAATTTGGATAGTAATTAGGTTTTACCTATGAAAGTTGACTAAACCCTAATTATGAAATGGTAGAAACAATTAGGTTTTTATGCGAAAGCCTATATATTCCTAATTGATGTTGAGAAAAGCTTAATCTTTTATGTGAATTAAGTCATAATAAATGCATGGTTATCGTCGTGGTAAATCCTTACCTTAGGAGCTTTTTTATTATACAGAAAACCCAAAAATATGTTGCCTTTATTTTATTTCTTTATTTTCTCTTTATTTTTTTACACTCAATACATTTCTGTGAACGACTCGATTTTGACCTATATAGTTGATATCAACCACCTGCATCGAGCAAACCCTACGTAAACGGTCTTCTGAGTCGACAAGAACCACTTACCCACTCGAGATCAACCTCTTTAGTCGATATCGAGTGCTTCTATTGTGTTCTCTTCTCTGCAGATTCTTCACAGATCGATGTTACTCACTAGGAATTGACTGGCTCTGTCGATATCGACTCCCTAACTCGATATCGAGGCTACTAGTCGTCTTGTGCAGAAAGCTTAAAGACTATCCAAGCATTGTTGACCCGTCTCCTCCTGGATCGATCCTGATTCCCTTACACTACAGCAGGAGGAAGTCTTGTAATTTATTTGCATAGACAAGGATTCGGTTTGATATTTATCTTTTATTTATTAGACTCGATTTCCTCCTATATCATCACCCTGAGTTGAATCCAGAGATCGACGTCGATTGACCCAGTCAATATCGACACATCTACTCAATCTCGACCTCCCCTGCAGACGTACCTGTTTTGAGCCGTTGCAACGTTTTCTAGTAAGTTCTCTTTAATTCCCCTTCTTATTTTATTTTTACAGTGGGGACACTGTAAGATTTAAGTATGGGGTGGGGTAAAAGCATTCTTACATTTTTCGCTCAATTACATATTTGTTAGTTTAGTGTATATTGTTAAAGTCTTGTTTTCGCATACATGGTTAGTTCTTACATATTAGGCATCATATATATTTTCTCATAAGCATAAAGTTTACAATTAATAGAGAATTTTGAGTAAAAAGTAAAAAAAGTAACCTCATTGAAGAAATTGAAAAGTGTCATGGAAGTAGTTACAAGACTCGACGATGCAAAAGTAGATCTATTAGAGATATAACAATTAAATTGCCTAGTAAAGGGAAGTCTCAATGAAATGCAATTTTTAGAGAAAACCATGATATGAGTAAAATTTGAAGTTGCTTTTGACATATGCATGATAAGAGGACGGAGGACTTTATTTTCCATTCATACATTATTTAACTTAACCATTACCTATGCTTATTAGCCTTTACTTCATATTCTAAGCTATATGTGCTTAATGTCATATTTGCTTCACAAGTTCTTAAAATTGCCCATTTTTATACCTTTTTACCCATCTGGGAGATTATGTTATATAATGGAAGTCATATTATAGATATGGTTTGATATGTTGTGAAAATATTATAAAGTTGATGGCAGGAATTTTATATGGAAAATTTAATGAGTGAAAAAAAATCCGATCACCTAGGAATTAGGTGAATCGACCCTGCTTGCGGAGGATAAAATTCACGCGAGATTGGACACAAGGTGATGAGTCCGAAGCGTTAAGTATCCGGGGCCATTCATGACACCCATATTTGCGACTCGTGAGAAGGAAGCGTTAAGGTTAGAGAGGTAAAAGCACATAAGTGAAAAAAACAAAGATCATTATGAGGAAAAGGAATGTGGAAATCACAAAGGAGAAAGTGCATCAAAGAAAGAAAGTTTGAAATTTTCTCCCCGGATTAAGCACCACATTGTCAAATATAGCCCACCACTATACCTTTTACCCGCTCTTCCCTATTGCGCATAAATCTCCTCTTGATTATTAATGTTATGTTACAAATTGTGTTTTTGCATAACCCTCCTTTTGTGTGAAATATTGCTTTTCATACACAGGCATGGATTTGATGGCAATAGTACATTTGCGAGGATGGTAATTGATTGTAGGGTTATATGAGAATGGATATACGATGTTGAGGGTTTAGTCGTTCCCCTGAATGACCAATAAGAGTATTGATTGAGGATAAGCAAGCTTAAGTATGGGGTGTTTGATGTGCGCTTAGTTCACCATGTTTCATGGTTACACCTATTCCATTTTTATGCATATTTTAAAATTTTGGGTTGGGAAAGTAGTGAATTTATGTAGACTGGGTTTATTTGTAAGATATAGAGGTCTACACAAGTTTTGGTTGGATTTTGCCTAAAACGGAGCATTTTGGAGTGGAAACAAGACACTGGAGAAGAGCTCGATCTCGACATGACAACTCGATCTCAACATAGACACTCGATATTGACTAGATCACCCGAGGTCAACTGAAGGAAAAGAGCCAGATCAAGACTAAGATAAGATCGACTAGAAATGAACCATGTCAACTGGACATAAAGCACTCGATATCGACTTGTCCACTCGACATTGACTAGAGCAACAGATGCGTATGAGACACGAATTAGGCCGAATCTTTGGGAGATTTAATTAGCCACGAAACAATCTATCATCTACCGAGATCATATATCATTATGGGTTTATTCCAACCATGTTAGGGCATATTACCTATTTATTATTTTATTTTAGGATATAATCTAGTTTAGATAAACTTTGCTTTTACCAATCTAAGTAGGATTAGGACTCTAATCCTTGGCTAGCAAGGGTTGTGAGGCTATAAATAAAGCCCTAGGGGGGCTGGCTTTAGTCATTCAATTCACAAGCAATTGTGCAGCCACAAGGAGAGAGTGAAGGCAGTGGTTGTATGATTAAAGTTTCCTTTCAAGTTTTAATGGAAAGTTCTTTCTTTTATGTGAAGATGTTTACCCCGATGAGGAGTGAGTAGTCGTCCTACTTCTAGGGTCGGGGTGAGCCCAGCAATAGCCATGTAAGTATGCTTGAATTCCTTATTTGATTATGTGATTTCATCTTCTACCCCGCACTCAATCCTTCATGAGAATTTAGGATCATTCCTTATTTACCTTATATGAAGAAAAAGTGGATTATACATGTAAATTTGGATAGTAATTAGGTTTTGCTTGCGAAAGTTGACTAAACCCTAATTATGAAAATGATAGAAACAATTAGGTTTTATGAAAAAGCCTCTATATTCCTAATTGGTGATAATAAAAGCATAATCTTTTATGTGGTATAAGTAATAATGCATGCATTGTTATTGTCCTGGTGAATCCCTTCCTTAGGAGCTTTTAGTTTACAAAGCAAAAACCCACAAAAATATTGTCTTTCTTTTATTTTCTTTTATTTTCTATTTTCGTTTTATTTTCTGTTTACTGTCTATTAACCAACTCCAGATCGACCCCCTGACTCGATATTGAGTGCAGTGCATCAAGGGAATGTAAATCGACGGCCTTATGAGTCGAATGGAATGCACTAATCTACTCGACATCGACATACCCAGTCGATATCGAGTGCCTCTGTCTTCTTTGCAGGGTTCAAAGATGGACGCAAACCACTAAGAATCAACAACCCCTGTCGACATCGACCTCACAACTCGATATCGAGGCTTGTGGTCGACACAACGCAGGAACTTTCAAAGACTATTTAGGAAATCGCTGACTCGCCTCCTCAAGGATCGATCCTGATTCCCAACTGCTACATCGGGAGGGAGTCTTGAATTTATTTGCTAGGGAAGGAATTGGTTCAAAATTATATCTTTTATTTATATATCTAGTTTCCCTCTTAACACATGGCTAACGTCGGGCTCACCCCGACTCTAAGAGCTTGGGGAACTACTCGCTTTTCATCAAAGTCAACATCTTTGCTTGAAAAGAACTAACTTGCATTGAAATAAACTTTGAAACTTTACAACTCCAACGTTGGCTCTCGCAAACGCCAAACCCTAAAGCTTCTTCTACTATAAACCCTAAACTATTATGAGATTCTGATCTCTGAATTTCAATTCTTAAATGAATAAAAACCAGCCCCCATTATAGGCTCTCAATCCTTTCTAGCCAAGGAAAGGAGTTCCAATCCTACTAAAACTACTATACTAAATTATATCCCATAACAAATAGGATAAAACATTGTTATGGTAAATAGTAAAAATCCTAGGGTAAAAAGGAAAGTACCCTTAGGACATAATCTATCTAGGATAAATGATAAGATTGTGGCATCTATCAAGATCTTCAACTCAGATTCGTCAACCGCGTCAAAACCACGGGAATCTTCTACTCGATATCCACTTGTCCACTCGATATCGAGTACTCTATTTCAGCTCGACTTGTCTTCACTTCACTCAACCTCTGGTGGGGTGTCGATATCGAGTTCACCACTCGATCCAATATCATGTCGAGTGCTCTTTAGTAGGTGTGTCTCTTGGTTGTTGACACCTTGTCTCTTGGTCGATCTATCTAATCGATCTCAAGTGGTGACTCGATCTCGACTGATCTTCAGTGCTTCTTGGCTTCTTGTTTTGACTCTCATTCCACTCCAATTCCTATACATTTAAACCAAAACTTGTGCGCACTCTATTTCTTACATGTTAGCACATTCTACGTAAATTCGCCTTATTCTTAACCTAGAATTTAGGAATCGAATGGAATATGAAGTCAAAGTATGCAATTAAAATGAATATAAATATGTACATCAAAACACCACATACTTAGACTTGCTTTTCCTCAAGCAATAACCAAGCAATAACCAATACCTACAACACATCCTTCAAGTCTTCGCCCTTGTCAAAAGCAATATCATAAGTGGTATCAAAGCAAAGAAAGCAAATTTCACATTATCACACATATACGAGCGATCCATAGGCATAGGCAATTTTAAATCCAACCTCACAGGGATAATGTGTTTGCTCTCAACTCTCAATGTGTTTAGTCTATGAAGATCAACTCTCAACTCAATTCCATATACAAACTCATAAAAATTGCAATTTATAATAATCCACTTCGCAACCAATTATGTAATGCAAACAAGAATCATCATGAGGACTTTCGCTCAATGGAAGACTTTAAAGAAGACTTCATTCGGGGGGGTTTTGTTCGGACGGTAAGGGGAAAGGTGTATGTATGTAAAATAGGAGAATAAAATAAAGCACAACTAGACTATCTCCCTGTCCCAAACAAATAATACAAGAATCCCCTCCCTTGTAGTAGTAGGGTAATTCAGGATCGAATCCACGAGGAGGTAGGTCAGCGCTTCCTTTGTTGTACTCACGATCAATGATTTCGACCTCAGCAGACACTCGATATCGAGTATACTGGTCGATATCGACCTCAGTTCTGGTCGATTTCCTAGCGCAATTCCTGCAGAAGACAAAACAGCAAGTCGACGTCGAGCATAGACCTCGATATTGATATTAGTACTCGATATCGACCCTTAAGGTCGATTTCGATGTTTGTCACATAAACTGTTTTTGTAACCAATTTGTCGGAAAAGGATCCGAAGAAAATAGAATGGAGAGGGAAGATGAACAGAAGCAAAACTAAGACTTTTATGAAGAATTTAATTAATTAAAAGGCTTCCAAAGTCGGGGTTTTATGCCACAACGATAACAATGCAAGTTTCATGCTAAAGATATGAACTTTAATGTCTTTCCGTCCAATAACTTTCGTTATCAACACTTAGGTGATTAGAGGCTTTCGCATAATTCCTAAGAGTTACTATCCAATTCATGAGTAATTCAAGTTCGCAATATGAGTGGCTTTCGCTTCAATAATGCAAATAACGAATCTCCCTAACTTTCGCAAAGGATCATGCATGGGGTAGAAGACGGAATCGCATAAAAGTCATACCTTTGATGCACTTACCTCACATTGCTATCGTCGGGCTCACCCCGACCCTAGAAGTGGGTTGACTACTCGCTCCTCATCATGCACATCATCATCATTGTTATTGAAAGAAAGCTACTTTGAATTAAAACTCCGAAAGAAAGTACAACCGAACAAGCCACTCCGCTCTCGCTTTACAACTCCACTCGGCCACTCTCTCTCTCTCTCTATTGCAACTGAATTCGAAATCTTCTTTTTAGAATTGAATAATGAATACCTAAACTCAGCCCTATTGGCTTCTATTTGTAGATGACGACAAGGACTCGAAACCTTATCTTTATTCTCTATGATAAATAAAATAAATAAATAAAAAGTAAAAGCTAAAACTTCATGGTGAAATCAGCCTCCTCATGATAAATCTGATGTTGATGATAGGAAATCTCGACCTTTGGATAGATATTGCAAGCATTGGATATAATTCTATCAAAATCGGAGTCGAATTCCTCTGCTGGCATGGTCGATATCGACCCTTCCACTCGATATCGACCCCTCCAAAATCTTATCTCGAGCTTCTCCTTCTCCTACTCGACTTCTATCAACTTGGTCGATCTGGCAGCATCGATATCGACCTCCTGACGTCGATATCGACCTCTTCTGTGTCGAGATGCTCTGTTTCCTTTCTGCTCGATTCCTATGTCTCGATGTACTCGATGTCGAGGTCTTCAGTCGATTTCGACCTCTTCAGAAGACTTCGAGTTCTTTTTCCGCTCTTCTGAATTCATCCATTTTTATCCTGTTTTCTGCGAAATCACATGGAAACTCGTGCAAACCCATATATTTGATATTTAAGCATAAACTACACTATTCCCATGTTTTCCCATTAATGTGCATGCAAAAGACAACAGAATGAATTCATATGTGCATAGAAAATATGGCAATTTGCGCGCACATCAAACACCCCATACTTAAGCTTGCTTGTCCCCAAGCAATACTCTTAATGGTCATTCAGGGGAAGAAAGTAAACCCTCAACATCATAGATTCATTTTTCATATGTCCCTAAAATCAATTGCCATCCTCGAGAAGGTACTTATGTCAACCAAGTCCATGCCTGTGCATAAAAGCAATTTCATACTTATGAAGGAGGTAATATGCAAAAAATAATTTTAACGACATTGCATTAATAATCAAGAGGACTTTCTTCAAGCTTGTGAGAAGTGGATTGGTAAAAGGCTAAAGGTGGGCTAATATTTGGCCATGTTGTGTTAAATCCGGGGAAGTACTCTTTCTTTCCAAAATATTCCACATTCCTCCTTCATAATGTCTCACCTTTCACTCATCGTTCAATGCTTTTTTAACTTTAATGCTTTTACCTCTCTAACCTTAGTACTGCCTTCTCGCGAGTCGCAAACATGGGTGTCATGAATGGCCCCAGATACTTAGTACTTCGGACTCCTCACCTTTGTGTCCCATCTCGCCGAACTATTATCTCAGCGAGCAGGGTCGACCTACCTTTATCTCCTGAGGTGATCGGATTTTTTCTCGCTCATTTAATTTTCCATATTGTATCATTCCTGCCAACAACTTTATAAATGCACAACTCCATATAACTCCAAAGATGTCATCCATTCAAAAAACTTTGTCCCCGGATAGGGTATAAGGTAAAAAATGGACAATATGTATATGTGGAGCAATAATGATCATATATGGCTTTGTGAATATGCGTAGGTAAGGCTAGGATATGAACTTTGCTTGTATGGAATTTTTATAAAAAAATCCTCCATCATCTTATCATGCACATGTCAAAAGCAACTTCAAATTTTCATCTCCTTTATGATTTTCTCAAAAAATTTGCACTTCATTGGGACTTCCCTTAACTAGGCAATCTCATGTTATATCTCTAATGAATCTAATTTTGCATCATAGAGCTCTTTTTTATACTTCCATGATTCTCCTTTTTTTCAAAATTTTTGATGGGGGTCAATTTTTTTATGCATTAAAAAAAAATATGCAACCCTAAACTAAGTATGAATATGTAAATAAGCCTTTCCCCCACCCCATACTTAAAATTTACAGTGTCCTCACTGTATTAGAACTAGGGTTAAGAAGAAAACTTACTAAACCGTCACAAATTTCAGGAGTTGAAGAAGACAACAGGGAAGGTCGATATCGACCCTTTACATCGATATCGATGTCTCTCTTGATTTCTGCTCGGGCTTCAGGGTGACTCGGCCTCGATCACAAACCCTATCCATGTCGACCTTGAGGTCGATTTCGATGTCCGACATCGATTTCGATGCCTTTCTGTGTGCTTTTCTCTCTCCTGCAATTTGAAAACTAAACACACAATATGCAAAACAATAAAATGTCTAAAACCAAAACTAAGTTGTCTTAAAACCAAAACTAAGTCTTTGTTACAAGCTCTAGATTTTTAAGTCGCTAGGCCGACTTCTTCCTTTGCGCTTTTCAAGGTGGCATCTGAAGAGCCCATGTGGCTTGGGCCTCAAATATCACTCCTTTCTTGTCCCGCAGCTGCATTCCCCCGGGATTGATTTGATTCACCGTGAATGGACCTAAGCTCTTATCCTTGAATCTTGTAGGGAACCAATGGTCTTTAGATTTGGCAACATAGACCTTGTCTCCTATCTCATATTGGCTTGAACTATCATCGGATATCCTACATAAACGCACATGCCAAGGCACACCTCTTCCAAATAATGATAAGTCCTTTATTGTAATTGAACAAGAGGAATCCGTACCTTGACTTACCTTCTTCTCCGTCTGTGGCTCAGGTCGATGTCGATGTTCGGAGGTCGATATCGACCCCTGTTGTACACCTGTAGGATCAGTCGATTTGGGGAGTTTTGACTCGATATGATCAGGTCGATTTCGACCCTCAGAGGTCGATATCGAGGTCTCCTCGCCTCTCTTCTCAGCGCTGATGGTGGTCGATTTTGATAGGGTGTGGTCGATATCGACCTTTGACCCCGATTTCGATGCTTCCTCTTTTCCTCCGTCGACCCCATACTTATGACCTGTCACAGAATCTTGAACAATAGTGGTCGATATCGACTTACCTGGGTCGATTTCGATGTCCTGTTGAGCTCCTTCGTTCAAGATTGCTTCAACTTCCTCTACTTGGGCTTCTTTGATGGCTTTTATCTCCATTGGCCCTTGACTTTGCACCGTCTTGTTGAAGGAATACTCTATTACTTCATCACTAATTGTGAGTGAGAGCAATCCCTTCTTCACGCTAATGTTGGCATCGACGGTTGCTAAGAATGGCCTACCTAAAATAATTGGACAAGCAGGGTCCTCCGCTATGTCAACAACTAGGAAATCAGCGGGGACAAAGAATTTGCCTACTTGTACTGGCACATCTGTCACTATCCCAGTTGGAATAACTACGGTATTGTTAGCCATGTATAATCTTGCATCCACGGGCTCCAGAGGACCTATCTTTACCTTGTGCCAAATGGTTAGTGGCATCATGCTAACGCTAGCGCCCAAGTCAACTAAAGCATTGAATTTGAATTGACCTAGACCTATAGCGATAGAAAACTTACCTGGGTCCGCCCGCTTTCGTGGTAGCTCCAACCTGTTGCATTCCTCTGCGATCTCAGAGAGCGATCGCTTCTTACCCTAGATATCCTTAAGGAACCTCACATAAGATGGCATCTCGTGAAGTGCCTCTGTGAATGGTATAGAGAAATTAAGCCCTTGGAGCATCTTCACGAACCGTTGGAACTTCTTTTCCGCTGGGTCCTTAGTTACTTTTCTAGTTGGGAATGGCAACACCTTCTTCCTTCCTGCGACTGTAGTGAGGTCGATATCGGCAGCAGTGGGGTCGATATCGACTGGAAGAGTCGATCTCTGTGGTGACGCAGAATTAGGGTCGACATCGACAGGAGGGTCGACATCGATGTCACTTTGGTCGATATCGACAGGGGGGGTCGATATCGACGTCTGTTCTGGCTCCTTCTCCTCCACTTTTCGCTCGGGCGTTTGTAATTGACGCCCACTCCTTAGGTTTACTGCCGCGATATGACCTATGGTTTTGCCTTTTTGGTTGGGCACAGTGGATCCAGGGAGTGATCCGGACGCTTTGGGCATTGCTTCCGCCAATTGACTCATTTGAGTCTCCATGTTGCGCTTCCAAACGTCGATCTCCCCAAGTCTAGAATTGATGCCCTGCAGCTGAGTATGGACGGAGTTATTGCCTTGTTTGAACTCAGCGTGGTTCCTCCGCATCTCATCAAGGATGATTTGCAGGTCATCTTTCTTAGTCTCCCGCTCAGGGTGCCCTGGTGCCCTATAGGTTGGGGGATCCCTTTAATAGAACCTTTGATCACCCCAATTTTGTTGATTGCCCCCTCCATAGGGGCCTCTCGTCCGTTTGACCTCTTCATGTTGTTCCGCCATGGATACTTGCTCAGTATGTGGACAGGCACTGGTGTTATGCCTTATTGAACCACACTCCTGACAAGGTTGATTGTTGCTCAGGAACCTTACTTGCTTTTGAAGGCGGCGTGTTTGATCGTTATGGAATTGTTGCCGTACTTCAGGATCTATCTCCCTTGGAGGCTCATATAGTGGCATAGATGGGGCAGGCCTTGCATCATAGGCCGCAGCAGCCCCATAGGTGTTGTCAAAGTTCACAAGCCTCTCAATGGTCTCCCATGCCTCCGTTGGTGTAAGCTCAATGTACCGATAGGAGGTATATGAATTGATCCTCTCCTTATTCGGCGCATCAAGGGCGTTATAAAAGATCTCTTGGATGACATATGGAAGTTGCCCATGCGTCGGGCATGATCTCAGCAAGTCTTTGAAGCGCTCCCACGCCTGTGCTAGGGTTTCACCTGGCTTTTGTTTGAAAGCCGTGATCCTTTGTCGTAGCATCGCTGTTTTAGAAGGTGGGAAGAATTTGTTCAAGAATGCATCTTTCACCTCCGCCCATGTCCTTAGCGATCGTGGAGCCAAACTTTCAAGCCATTGTAATGCCTTTCCTACCAAAGACCATCGAAAAGATTTTAGTCGCACATACTCTAGGTTTACTCCATCAGCAACTGTTTCACATAAGTCCATAAAAGTAGAGATGTGTTGCAGGGGGCATTCATTATGTCTTCCTTCAAAAGAATTTCTTTTAATCTCAGATAGGAAGTTAATTTTCAATTCATAATTGGAGTGAGGAATTATAATGGCAGATTCAGGAACATGAAGGGGCGGATGCATGTATTGCATTGCCGTCTGTGGATACTGATTTAGCCGCTCTTGGGCTTGTCTGCGCGCATCCTCCTCCCTATCAGCACGGGCTCGCTCAGCAGCAGCAGCGGCCCTTTCAGCAGCGATTGTAGCATTGTGGTCCTCGATCTCCTTTCTCAACCGCTCTATGATCTCAGCCTGCGTCTCGTTGTCAGCCATGATGCGAATTGCTTTGTTGCGAAGATGGTAGAAACGTTCAGGCTCGTCAATCGGTTCCAGGATAGGTCCGCGATCAGAACGTCGCATAAACCTGCAAAATAAGCTTAGAAAAAGATCGTGATTAACTTAGGTGGCGATTGATTGCCTCCCCGGCAACGGCGCCAATTTGTTCGGCCGGTAAGGGGAAAGGTGTATGTATGTAAAATAGGAGAATAAAATAAAGCACAACTAGACTATCTCCCTGTCCCAAACAAATAATACAAGAATCCCCTCCCTTGTAGTAGTAGGGTAATTCAGGATCGAATCCACGAGGAGGTAGGTCAGCGCTTCCTTTGTTGTACTCACGATCAATGATTTCGACCTCAGCAGACACTCGATATCGAGTATACTGGTCGATATCGACCTCAGTTCTGGTCGATTTCCTAGCGCAATTCCTGCAGAAGACAAAACAGCAAGTCGACGTCGAGCAGAGACCTCGATATCGATATTAGTACTCGATATCGACCCTTAAGGTCGATTTCGATGTTTGTCACAGAAACTGTTTTTGTAACCAATTTGTCGGAAAAGGATCCGAAGAAAATAGAATGGAGAGGGAAGATGAACAGAAGCAAAACTAAGACTTTTATGAAGAATTTAACTAATTAAAAGGCTTCCAAAGTCAGGATTTTATGCCACAACGATAACAATGCAAGTTTCATGCTAAAGATATGAACTTTAATGTCTTTCCGTCAAATAACTTTCGTTATCAACACTTAGGTGATTAGAGGCTTTCGCATAATTCCTAAGAGTTACTATCCAATTCATGAGTAATTCAAGTTCGCAATATGAGTGGCTTTCGCTTCAATAATGCAAATAACGAATCTCCCTAACTTTCGCAAAGGATCATGCATGGGGTAGAAGACGGAATCGCATAAAAGTCACACCTTTGATGCACTTACCTCACATTGCTATCGTCGGGCTCACCCCGACCCTAGAAGTGGGTTGACTACTCGCTCCTCATCATGCACATCATCATCATTGTTATTGAAAGAAAGCTACTTTGAATTAAAACTCCGAAAGAAAGTACAACCGAACAAGCCACTCCGCTCTCGCTTTACAACTCCACTCGGCCACTCTCTCTCTCTCTCTCTATTGCAACTGAATTCGAAATCTTCTTTTTAGAATTGAATAATGAATACCTAAACTCAGCCCTATTGGCTTCTATTTGTAGATGACGACAAGGACTCGAAACCTTATCTTTATTCTCTATGATAAATAAAATAAATAAATAAAAAGTAAAAGCTAAAACTTCATGGTGAAATCAGCCTCCTCATGATAAATCTGATGTTGATGATAGGAAATCTCGACCTTTGGATAGATATTGCAAGCATTGGATATAATTCTATCAAAATCGGAGTCGAATTCCTCTGCTGGCATGGTCGATATCGACCCTTCCACTCGATATCGACCCCTCCAAAATCTTATCTCGAGCTTCTCCTTCTCCTACTCGACTTCTATCAACTTGGTCGATCTGGCAGCATCGATATCGACCTCCTGACGTCGATATCGACCTCTTCTGTGTCGAGATGCTCTGTTTCCTTTCTGCTCGATTCCTATGTCTCGATGTACTCGATGTCGAGGTCTTTAGTCGATTTCGACCTCTTCAGAAGACTTCGAGTTCTTTTTCCGCTCTTCTGAATTCATCCATTTTTATCCTGTTTTCTGCGAAATCACATGGAAACTCGTGCAAACCCATATATTTGATATTTAAGCATAAACTACACTATTCCCATGTTTTCCCATTAATGTGCATGCAAAAGACAACAAAATGAATTCATATGTGCATAGAAAATATGGCAAATTGCGCGCACATCAGGTTGTAATGGGGCTTGATAGGAAATAAAGGGTATGGAATTATTTGGCTATGTAGTGCTTAATATAATTCGGGAATCAAGACTCTTAAGGTCAACACAACTCAACCAAACCATATCTCCCAAAATAATGCTCAACCAACTTACTTTCTCATGAAGAATTTCAACCTTTCTTTCAAACCCTAATATGCCTCTCAAAAATATAAATCTTGCAAAAAATAAAAGAACTAAGGAATAATTGGCTCATGCACTTAACTATAATGTAAATAGCTCTTTTTTTTCCTTTTTCGGATTTTTTTAGACGATAATAAATAAAATAATAATGATGTGTATTTATATGGTGAGCCAAAAATCCTTTTGCAAATATGTGACAAGATGCAAATATACTACCAACCCATAATTCTTCTTTACTCAAAACTAAACATATGCACTTTCTTTCCACAAGACATTATTCTAACCAATTCTAAATCTCAATTCCCGGATGGGGGCCAGGCTCAATTCGACTAGGGATAATTTTGTGGAGTTCATAATATAAAGGCTCAGGCTAATGTTTTGACTTCAAGCAAAGATAATGAAGGGTAGGTAAAGAGATAATAAAAGTGACTTAAAAGATGCCTCCATCATTTAATTCCCATTTACATAAACATATATATGCATTGCATTTGAATAACTATCACAACATTTAGAGATGCATAGGAAGAGTAAATTCACTCAAGAAAGCAGAGGGATTTTTAATGTTCTCCCTATAGGCCAAAATTCTCACTAGGACAATTTTGTTGGATTTTGCTTTTCAGCCTAGGATCATATGTGCTCAATTTCATCACAAATTCACAATCTACATAAAAAACAATTTTCAAAGACTTAGGCTAAACCGTCCAAATATGCCATAGGATTTATATGATCAAATCAGCTATTGGGTTTTCTTCATAGGACATCTAAGTAGGGTCTAAAACTAACTAAATAAATTAAATATGCATTTTTTCTTTTTTCGTTTTGACATTTTCTAATTTTTTGTGTATTTTTGAAAACTGAATAAACTAATGCATAAAGTGTTAAACATGATGCAATGCAAAAATAAAGATAAGCCAAGTAAGACATGTTTTATCCCCACCCCATCCTTAAAATATACAGTGCCATCACTGTATTAAAAGAAAAACAAGGGTGAAGAGAGAAACTCACAGAGTAACCTACGGTGGAGGTCGATTTAAGGTTCTGTCAATGCCAGTAGTCGATGTCGAGTGTAGTGGTCGATGTCGACTGCATCTATGTGTGTTGGAAGAAGTCAAAGTCGAGGTTCGCCAGTGGTGGTCGATATCGAGTGGCTAATGTGCGCGTAAATTGCCATATTTTCTATCAACTTTTATGTCCTTTTTGTCGTTATTTTCATGCATATTGGTTGGGAAAGCATAATTTTAGTGTAGTTTATGTTTATTTGCAAAATATAGAGGTGTACACCAGTTTTTATGTTATTTTGCAGAAATCGAGACAAAAATGGAGCAATTTTGAGAAGAGAAGAAGAGCTAAAAAAGAACTCGAAGTCTACTAAGGAGTCGAAATCGACCTAAAGACTCGACATCGAGTGGAAACAGAATACCAGAAATGGAGCAGAGGAAGAACAGAGCATGTCGACACAAAGAGATCGATATCGACATGAAGTGGTCGATATCGAGTTCCCTAAATCGAGTGAATTGATGGAGTTAGAGTGCAAATCCGAGGTCGAGTAGAATGGCTCAAAGATAAAAGAAGAGGTCGATAACGACATCTGCCGGTCAATATTGACTGCTGCTGCAGACAGATCCGACGCTGTTTTTGATAGAATTCTATCCGAAGGCATTACATCTATCCTAAAGTCGACATCTTCTATCCATTACTACGAGACATGTTATCCTTTATGGTTAATTTGATATTTACCTTTGGAGTTTTAGTTATTTACTTTATTTTAGTTTTATCCTATGAATAAAGATAGATTTTCTTATCCTTGGATCGCGAGGTTAGAAGTCTATAATTAGAGGTCATTAGGGCTGAGTTTTAATCATCCACAAGCATTCAATTCCAGCAAGAAAACAGTTTTAGTTACAGTAGAATAGTTAGAGAGAGAGAGAGAGAGCCGTGTGGGGTGAAGAGGAAGCAAGAGCGGAGATTGGCTTTGTTCGGTTGTACTCTTTCTTTTGCAAGTTTAATTCAAAGTAGTTTCTTTTCAATGATGATGATGTCAACGATGATGAGGCGCGAGTAGTTCACCCACTTCTAGGGTTGGGGTGAGCCTGACGATAGCTATGTAAGTTTGAGTATCAAAGGTATGATTTTTATGCGATTTCGTCTTCTATCCTATGCATGATCCTTTGCAAGAGTTGAGGAGATTCATTATTTGAATTATTGAAGCGAAGCCAATTGACGTGGGGAGAATTGAATCGAAATATATAATAAAATATAAAGCAATACAACTTTTAGCCTCTTCAAATAAATTCATGACTCCCCGCTATAGTAGTAGGGAATCAGGTTCGATCCACGAGGAAGCGAGTCAGCGGGATCCTAGTAGCGTTGAAGACACGTCCTTTATGTTCGACCAGAAGCCCCGATCTCGATGTCAGACCTCGATGTCGACCTTGGCTGTTGATGTTCTCTGCAACAGAAGACCTGCAGAAACAAAAACTGTAGTCGATATCGACTGGTGGGGGTCGATATCGATGTTCGTCCACGAAATCGACTGGCTCAGAAGTCTGCCAGTCGATACAGAGGGGTCGATATCGATGCTTGTAGAAGTTTTCCAGGAGTCTAGAGATCGACTCAAAAAACCGTCGATCTATCAGTTTGGTCGATATCGACCTTTCTTGTCGATATCGATGTCTTCCTGCAGTGAGTTAGTTGTTTTTTCGGCAAAGAAAAGGCCGAAGAATTAAGAATGGGAAAGAAGCAATGATCAGAAATAAGCAAGGGTGTTGGGTTTTTCGATGACTCAACGAACGGCGGGCAAATTTGAATGTAAACTTAATAAAGGAAAAGTCTTCCAAAGCCAAGGATTACCGCGATGACAACCATGATAGAAGAAGTAAGAATCAACTAAAGATGCATGCTTTCATCATAAAGGAAAAGGCTTTCACCTAAACCGACAAATAGGAAAAGAGATTTTTCAATTACTTAACCTAATTTGTGTCTACCTTTGTCATAATTGAGTTTATAATCTTTCGAATAGAAACCCTAATTACTACCCAAGTTTTACAACATGAGTTCCTTAAATTCGCATTTAAAGATGAAGCACAAGGTAGAGGGAGATAAAAGATACATTCTTTTGTGACGTACTTACCTTACCATCATGGCTAGCGTCGGGCTCACCCCGACCCTAGAAGAAAGGGCGACTACTCACTCATTTTGATTGTAGACATGTCTCGAATTGAAATAACTTGCATAAATGGAAAATTTCAAATCTTTACAATCTCAACGCCAACTATCGTAAGCGCTTGAAACTTTAAAGCTAAAAAACTCTAACTATCTATTGTCTATTGTCTTTGTCTTGCTTCTTGGATTGGATGATCTAACAAATCAGCCCCTAGGGCTTTATTTATAGGCTACTAATCCTCGCTATCCGAGGATTGTAACTCCTATCTAAACTATGAACTCTATCCGAACAATTAGGATAGGTCTTTTATTTTGATAAAAACTTAAAGGAAAAGATAATAAACTGCTGCTAATATCTAAAAGAACGAGATAACTCATGGCTTTGATGATAGACTTCACAATCCGAGTCTCTAAATCGGATTTATCTTCTGTCGAGGTAGGGTCGATATCGACACCAGAGGTCGATATCGATGCTTGTGTTTCTGCTCGACTTGTCCAGCTCCAGTCGATGTCTATAACGATGGTCGATATCGATGCATGTATGTCGATATCGAGGCTTTCTTTTCTGGTCTGTGTGGCCTATCTCGATGCTCAGAAGTCGTGTCGAAATCTAGGGTCGATATCGATGTCTCCAGTCGATATCGACCTCTTCTCAGCTTCACTTGGCTTGTTCGTTTTGACTCCGATTTCATCGAATTCCTGCATGGTTAGCTCAAAACTCGTGCAGACTCTATTTCTTATACTTTAGCTCATTCTTACACAAGTTTATATACTTTTGAAACTTTTCTTTGAAAATCGAATGAAATATGAAGTCAAAAGATGCAATAAACAAAGGTACAAATATGTACATCAAAACACCCCATACTTAGACTTGCTTGTCCTCAAGCAATAACCAAGCAATAACTAATACCTACAACACACCCTTCAAGTCTTTGCCTTTGTCAAAAGCAACATCATAAGCGGTAACAAAGCAAAGCAAGTGAATTGAACGTCATAGCACATATTTTGGCGATCCATAGGCACATGCAATTTTGATCCAACCTCACAGGGATAATGTGTTTGCACTCAACTCTCATGTGTTTAGGCTATGAAGATCAACTCTCAACTCAATTCCATATACAATCTCATAAACATTGCAATTTATAAAAATCCACTTCGCAACCAATTATGAAAATGCAATAAGAATCATCAGGAGGACTTTCGCTCAATGGAATACTTCAAAGAAGACTCCATTCGGCGGGGTTGTAATGGGGCTTGGTATGAAATAAAAGGTATGGAATTATTTGGCTATTTGGTGCTTTTATAATTCGGGAATCAAGACAACTAAATCTCAACACTTGTAATATCCAAACCATAACTCTTCAATGTAAGCTCAATCTCTATAATGCTCTTTCCCAACTCATCTTTATATAATATGTTCTAGGGATGCACTAAAAGATGCAAACCATACTATCAACCCTTCTTCCAAGTTCTAATATACCTCTCAAAGAATATAACACTTATATGAATAAAAGACTTAAGGATTTTGGCTCATGCACTATATATATATATTCGAAAATAATAAGTAAATATGTGCATTTATATGTTGAGCCATAAATCCTTTTACAAAATATGACAAAATGTAAATATGCACCAACCCATAATTTCCTTGCTCAAAACTGCACATTATGCATTTTTCTTTCCACAAGGCATTAGTCCAGCCAATCTAAGTCTCAATTCCCAAATGGGGTCAGGCTCAATTCGGCTAGGGATAATTTTATGGAGTTTGCAATTTCAGGCTCAGGCTAATGTTCTGGCTTCAAGCAGGGATAATGTAGGGTAGGTAAAGAGAGGATAAAAATGGCTTAAAAGATGCCTCCATCATTTAATTCTCGTAAACATAAACATATATATGCATTGGTTTTGAATAACTATCACAACATTTAGAGATGCATAGGAAGAGTAAATTCACTCAAGAAAGCGGAGGGATTTTTGATGTTCTCCCTATAGGTCAAAATCCTCACAAGGACAATTTTTGTTGGATTTGCTTTTTAGCCTAGGATCATATGTGCTCAATTTCATCACAAGTTCACAATCTACATAAAAATTTTAAAGACTTAGGCTAAACCATCCAAATATGCCATAGGGTTTACATGATCAAGTCAGCTATTGAGTTTTCATCATAGGACATCTAAGTAGGGTTAGAAAATAAACTTAAAAAATAAACATGCATTTTTTTTTTGTATTTTTTACATTTTTCTATTTTTTTTAGATTTTGACATTTTATAGACTTAACAAACTAAAAGATTAAGAACTTAAACTTTAAAATGCATAAATGTTTAAATATGATGCAATGCATACAAATAGATTAGAAAGTAAATAAAATACAAGCCAAGTTCGCCAAGTTTTAAACCCTACCACAACCAGATAAAGCAGTTTATAATGTCCAAGTTCAATCCCTACCCCATACTTAAAGATTATAGTTTCCTCACTGTTAGAAAAGTAAAGTAGAGGGAAGGAATCACTCACGCTCACTTACGCTAAACACATATCACTGCTCAGGAGGCGGGGGAGGTGGCAACAGCAAGGGCTAGTCCTATGTAGGAGCTGACCCTGAGTAGTAGGTCGGGGCGCCTTGCGAGAATGTGGAAGGTCCAGCCTGCTGATCGAAGGAAAAGCCCATATATGAGCCCAGACCCTCGAGGAACCTCCCATAGCATCGCTGCTCCTCGCGCATCTCAGTGACGGAGAGCTCCAGCCTATTAAAGCGGGTAGTCATGTCGTCCTGCCAATCAGTGGTGTAGGCGGGCTGGAAGGGAGGAGGAGGTGGAGGTACATAGCTATGGTGGCTATGATGGCTGTGGTGGCTGTGGTGGGACCCTTGTGGGCCCTCTCCTCCTCCAATTGCATCATCCCTGGCGTCATCATCATCGTTGCCATCCATGCCCCCCTGGTAGGCTGGGGGCTACTCTGCTCCGTCGGAATGGGGGTCAGCGTCCCAAGACATAGCGTCCACCTCCGGCTCATGGTTGTAGAGTGGGGGTCTCCTCCGTAGGGTAGGTTCAGCAGATGGATCTATATCCGTATGATATGGCTGCCCAGTCCAAGACTGGTACCAATCTGGGATATATAGAAGATCCATGAAATCGTGGCGCAGACGCATCCCTGTCTGGGGGTGTCTCCATCCCTGTGCTCCTGGTGCGATGACTCCGCCCTGGCGCAACACTGCAGCGTCTAGGTATGTGAGCTGGTAGGTCGTGTACCTCTCAGTGTGGACGCCTAGTCCCTCGGCGAGGATGGCCACCATGCCACCGTCCATAATGTCTGTAGAGACCGTGCGTCTGCGGTCTACGATATGCTCGAGCCAGGCTTGGAGGTATGGTAGAGGGTCATCCTCGAAGAGCATCCTCCGTAGAGTCTCCATCTCACGGTGTGTGGGGCAACGGAGCTCAGGCCTGGCCCAAAGGGTACTCGCCAGGACCCTCAAGATGACCCTAAAAAGCGGACTCGCAACCCTAGAGGTGAAGGAGTCAGTAGGAGCAGGGTAGGGTATACCTGATATGTAACTCCAGATGATGTTGGGGTCCTGGACCCTTAAGGCGGCTGGAGTGTGGATGAACCCAAAAATGTCGCTCATCTCCTCGAGCGATAGTTTGTGTCGCCTGTTGCCGAGCTGGAAGATGACTCGGCGGCTGGTCGAAGTGCGCTCGGGGACCTCCAATGTGGCCATAAACTCCCCAGTCATTACGGGGTAGTGTGCCTCCAGTGGCTCAATCAGCCTGTGTAGAGAGACGTTCTCAAACGCCTCCTGAACGCCTGGGTGAAATCCTAGCTGGATCATGTCAGGGAGATGGTACCATCGCGCCTTGGTGGCTCGGGCAATCAAATCCTCAGCTAGGGAGCGTTGCTGTTCATCCTCAATGCGGAGCGTGTCCTGAGGGATATTCTTGGCTCTCACCATCGTCTGCAAAAGAAAACGTTGCCAAAGATAATTTCCCTCTATATAAAATAGGGAGAACCCCATACTTAGGTTCCATATTATGCTAGAAATTATGTAAAGGTAAATTGTCTAAGTGAAAGTGGTAATATGTTCTAAAAAGAAAGTACCTAAGGATGGCAATTTATATAAACATAATTTCTTGAATTTTTAATACTAAGGAACCTAATGACTTATAGAATTTTGGCCCACATATATAAAAAAATCAGATTTTAATCTCTAAAAAAAATCAGAATTTAAACTCCTAAATAAATCAGAAATTCAGCCCTTATAAAAAAATCAGAATTTAAACTCGAAAATAAATCAGCATTTAAACCTCAAAATAAATCAGATTTTAATCCTAAAAAAATCAGAATATAAACCGCAAAATAAATCAGAATTTAAACTACTAAAAAATATTCCAGAATCAGCCCATATATATATAAAATTCATATTCATAGCCCATACTTATGGAAAATTCCGATTATTGCCCCACATAAATTATAAAAGTTAGATCTCACCCCATTATATATAAAAATCAGATTTATGCCCATATACATACAAAAATCAGATTCATAGCCCCACATAAATTAAAAAATCAGATGTTATGCCCCACAAACATACAATTACTCTTTCCCGCGCAATTAACGTTCAAACCCTAAACACCCAATATGTAATTTCTTCCCTAAATCAACTAATTAATGATGAAAATTCAGAAAAATAGGGGAAGGGTAAGAAATCATACCAGAAGAGTGTCGGAATTAGGGGAGAAAGAGGCTACAACCGCAAAAATCAAGAAAACGAAAGCCGTTGTCGACAGGAGACGTCAAAATCGGTGCCCGGGGGTCGAAATCGACCGGATCTGGGCGATGTCGGGGCTGCTGGTGGCGCGGTGGGCTCTCCGGTGGCTTGGGGCGGCTGGATCTGGTGTATCTTGGCCTCCTGTGGGTAGATCTGGCGCTGTCGGCTTGAAAAAGAGGGAGAGAGAGAGAGCTAGGGCAAGAAGAGGAAGAGAGGACAGGGGTTTGCGGGGGCTGCGGATCTGGTGTTTGCAGTGGGCTGTAATGGTGATGATAGTGGTGGGTGCGGCAGTGAGGAGGGTGACCGGAGGGATGCAGGAGAGAGATGAAGAAGAGAGATGAAGAGGAGAGAGCGGCGGCTGGGTAGGGTATCGAAAAGGGGAGGGGGGTGTCGAAGTCGGGGGGAATATAAAGGGATAAAAACCCAAAAAAATAAAACCGAAAAGAAATTAAAATCTGACCTGGCACTTACCTCCAGCTATAGTCGATATCGACCTTAGAGGTCGATATCGACCCCCATTCTGAATCCGTGTTGTTCTGCCTGCTGCTCACTTCTGTCGGCCTGTCGATATCGACCATATAGGTTGATATCGACCTCTCTTCTGGACTGGATTTCCTTGTTGACTTTAGATAGAATAGCCACGAATGATCTAAAAATATAAAATAGACTAAAAACTAAAAGAGAGAGAAAATGAAAAGAACGGGTTGCCTCCCGGAAGCGCTTGAGTTTAAGTCTCTAGCTCGACATATTTCCCTTTTTGCGCTAGTTCAACGCCAAGGTGGCGCGAATCTCTTCTTCCGGGTCCTCCTTGTCATAATATTTCTTTACTCAGTGGCCATTTACTTTAAAGGTTGATCCATCATCGCAAAGTAACTCTACCGCTCCATGAGGGAATATTTTATGAACCTTGAAAGGTCCGCTCCATGTTGTCCATAGTTTCCCTGGAAATAAGCGAAGTCTAGAATTGAAAACAAGGACTTTGTCACCTACCTCATATGTTTTTGGCACCAACTTCCTATCATGCCATTTCTTATTGCGCTCCTTGTAGATTTCGGCATTCTCATATGCCTTTAGGCGCAACTCCTCCAAGGCTTGTAAGTCAATGAACCTTCTCTTTCCTGCTTCGTCGAAATCCATGTTAAGCTCCTTAAGAGCCCACATTTCTTTATGCTCAAGTTCAACGGGAAAGTGACATGACTTACCATATACCAAGTTATAGGGAGTTGTGCGAAGTGGTGTCTTATAGGCAGTTCGGTACGCCCAGAGCGCATCATCCAGTTTGGACGACCAATCTTTCCTTGAGCGGGAGACCGTCTTCTCCAAGATGGCTTTGATTTGGCGATTGGAGACTTCTACTTGGCCGCTAGTTTGAGGGTGATAGGGTATTGCCACCCTATGGTTTACCAAATACTTAGCTAAAAGAGCTTCAAAGCCTCTCTCAATAAAATGCGAGCCACCATCTGAAATAACAACTCTAGGAACACCAAAGCGAGGAAAGATGTTAGTTTTCATAAACTTAGAGACTACCTTCGCGTCGTTGGTCCTAGTTGCCACAGCCTCCACCCATTTAGAGACATAGTCCACCGTTACTAGAATGTATTTGTAGGATACCAATCCGGTAGAGAAGAATCCAATCAAAAATCGAATGCCTTGAGCACTGAAGCCGGAAGGAAACCCATTAAGCAAGCCCTAGCACTTCATCAGGAACATTTGTGATTGACGAAGGAATTGTGTTACAAAAACGATTTCATCCGCTAGGCCTGTCCTCGTTTGAGCATAGTCGCTCGTCTAAGGAGCCCCATTGCTGAAGCAGGGAATGGTCCCATGAAGTCAATGCCCCATACATCGAAGAATTCTACCTCTAGAATGCCTGTGAGTGGTGTCTCATTCCTCCATGTGATATTACCTGCACGTTGACACTCATCACAAGAGGTTACATAGTTTTGCACATCCTTGAAAAGGTTAGGCCAATAAAAACCACATTGAAGAATTTTCGTCGCAGTCTTGAATCCTTTAGCATGGCCTCCTATAGGGAGAGAATGACAATGGTGAATCACGCTCTCTACCTCGTCCTCGGGGATACAACGTCGAAAGATATGGTCTTTCCCATGTTTGAATAAGTAGGGTTTATCCCAATATTATTGTTTGACGTCGTGCAAAAACTTCTTCCTTTGTTGCGAAGTTAAGCCTGAAGGAATCTCGCCTCCTGCAATATAGTTAGCAAAATCCGCATACCAAGGTACCTTCGCCCTTCTTACAGCAAATAAATCATGGATAGGACTGGAAGGAGTTGTAAAGAAGAAATCCTCACCGAAGCTTACCTCTTCGTCACCTTCGGAGGGTTTTGAAGGTGGTCGATATCGACCTGTAGGGGTCGATATCGACTGGGCAGCATCGACAGGTTCAGTCGATATAGGCTGCTTGATATGGGTCCTCGATGTCGACGTCTTGAGGTCGATTTGGACCTCTGCAGTGGACAACCTGTGATCAAAACTGGTCGACATCGATGCAAGTATTACCTTCAGGGCAGTCGATATCGACCTGTGGGGGTCGATATCGAGTGGATCTTCTGCCCGTCTTACCTCTTGCCTCATTAGGTGCTCGTCAGGGCGGGAGTCATTGATTGGTATGTTGTCATGTGACTCTTCCAGAAGCCCTATGGGTAGCCGTGAAAGATGATCGGCTACGGAATTCTCCGTTCCTTTCTTATCTTTAAGCTCAACGTCGAACTCTTGTAGTAAGAGCACCCATCGTAGGAGCCTAGGTTTAGTATCCTTCTTCGCCATTAAGTACCTAAGAGCTGCATGGTCAGTATGAACAATTACCTTAGAACCCACTAGGTATGAGCGGAACTTCTCAAAAGCGAAGACCACTGCCAAGAACTCCTTTTCCATCGTCGTGTACTTTGTTTGAACGGCATCAAGAGTCTTGCTTGCATAGTAGATGGCGTGAAGCTTTTTGTCTCTCCTTTGTCCTAGGACAGCACCTACGGCATAATCGCTTGCGTCGCACATGATCTCAAAGGGTTACGACCAATCGGGCGATTGAATGATTGGGGCGGATATAAGGGCCTCCTTCAACCTATTGAAAGCTTCAAGACAATCACTAGAAAATGCAAACTTAACATCCTTCATTAGTAGGTTAGTTAAAGGTTTGGCAATCGTAGAAAAATCTTGAATAAACCTCCTATAGAAACCTGCGTGACCAAGGAAGCTTCTTATGTCCTTAATTGATGAAGGTGGTGGCAATTTTTCAATGAGCTCTATCTTTGCCCTGTCCACCTCAATTCCCCGTTTAGAGACTTTGTGGCCTAGCACAATCCCTTCCCTTACCATAAAGTGGCACTTTTCCCAATTGAGAACCAAGTTTGTCTCTTCACATCGTGCAAGTACCCTGCGAAGGTTAGCAAGACAAACATCGAAAGTAATGCCATAAACAGAGAAATCATCCATAAATACCTCCACGATGTCCTCAATCATGTCGGAGAAGATGGCCATCATACATCTTTGAAAGGTAGCAGGGGCATTGCAGAGCCCAAATGGCATTCTCCTATATGCAAAAGTCCCATAGGGACAAGTGAAGGTGGTCTTCTCCTGATCGTCAAGATGAATAGGGACCTACCAAAAGCCAGAATATCCATCCAGGTAACAAAAATAATCATGTACGGCGAGTCTCTCTAATACCTGGTCAATGAATGGAAGGGGAAAGTGATCCTTTCTAGTGGCATTGTTGAGTTTCATGTAATCAATACACATTCGCCAACTAGTTGTGATTCGCTTTGGCACAAGCTCACCCTTCTCATTCTCCTCAACGGTCATTCCACCCTTCTTAGGCACCACATGGACTGGGCTGACCCATTCGCTGTCGGAGATGGCATAGATGATTCCTGCATCCAGCATGCGCATGATCTCCTTCTTCACTACCTCTCTCATGTTGGGGTTGAGCTTCCGTTGGTGTTCTATAGATGCCTTATGATCATCCTCAAGGAGGATTCTATGCATACAAGTAGCGGGTGAAATACCTTTGATGTCCTCAAGAGAATATCCAATAGCCTTACGATGAGCACGAAGTACTTCCATAAGCTTACCTACTTCCTGTGTGGTTAGTGAAGCATTGATAATTACAGGGAAAGTAGAATTTGGACCAAGAAACTCATACCTAAGTGTGTCGGGTAAAGGCTTAAGCACCGGAGAAGGGCCTTTTGGGATAAGGATTGGCTCTACCTCCTCCGTCTTCATAATCTTACCAAGGTAATCCGTCTCAATTCTCTTGATTGAAGTTCCCAAATCAGCTATAGGGGTTGGCATGGACCAAACATAGAGTGATGCCAACTTTGATTGGGACTCATCAAAATATTCCTGCAGAAAAGAAGTCGAGGGCGAGTAGGAATAGTCAATATCGACTGAGAGTTCAGCACATACCTCGGCCTCGGAGCTGTTTGACGACAAGTGGTAAGGGTCGATTTCGACCTCTGATGTCGATATCGGCTGGTCGATTTTGACCTCTTCTGTCGACATGGGCTGGTCGATTTCGCCTGTAAGAGAAGAAGAGAGAACTTGACTTACTGAGTGTGTCGATGTCGACTGAGGGCACTCGATATCGAGTGATTTGGTCGATGTCGACCTCTCCTCGTCGATATCGACCTCTTCTTCGAGCTCCATAGATAAAGCATCATCGAATATTTCCTCATCACTCGTGCATGTAGCCAGGAACTCCTCAATGTCCTCGTCGGTAAGCTCCTCTGCAGCTAGGGCTAGGGCCTCCTCAGGAGTTAGGGCCCTTTCCGTCGGTTCTTTGCAATCCATGACGCTAGTGTAGACCGACTTGATTTCCATACCATTAACTTCCTTCATTGTGGGGTTGAAGGAGAATTCAATGACTTCGTTCCCTATAGTAAAGGTTAGTAATCCTCTACGTACATTAATATTGGCATCAGCAGTAGCTAAGAAAGGCCTACCAAGGATGATAGGTACAATAGGATCTTCGGGCATGTCCAATACAATGAAATCAGTAGGCACAAAGAATTTACCTACCTTTATAGGGACGTCATCAACTATACATGTGTATATGACGAATGAATTATCAGCCATATAAAGTTTCATATCCACAGGTTCAAGTGCTCCGATGTTCGCCTTTTGCCAAATAGAGAGAGGCATGAGACTTACACTTGCCCCTAGGTCACATAGGGCTTTGTAGCGATGTTGGCCAAGTCCCACGGTGATTGCAAACTTCCCTGGATCACTCCTCTTCTCAGGGAAATCCATCTTTGAGCACTCCTCTGCGATCTCTGTCATGGACCGCTTCTTGCTAAGGATGTCTTTTAGGAATCGAACATAGGTGGGGATCTCGCTTAGGGCTTCTATAAGAGGGATAGTAATGTTAAGTCCTTGGAGAATCTTTACAAAGAGCCTAAACTTACCTTTAGTGGGGTCCTTCAATGCTTTGGAAGGGAAGGGCAACGTCTTCTTTGGCGGAGAAGCCAAAACGGTGGTCGGAGGAGCCTGTTGAACCTCGATGTCGAGAGGAGGTTGGTCGATATCAACTGGTAGGGTCGATTTCGACCTCTGTTGTTCTCTCTCAGGTTCTGCAGTGTCATCGACGTCGACCAGGGGGTCGACAGGGGTGTCGATATCGACCCCAGGGTCGACATCGACTGGTTTGTCGATGTCGACAAGGTCTGTTACTTCTTCCTCCGTTGCCTTTTGTGGTTTATGAACTTTGATGCCACTCCTTAGTTGCATGGCTGCAATGTGTCCTGACTCGGATTGCCCCTTAGGATTGGTAGTTGGTTGCCCAGGGAATGTTCCGGACGGTCTAGGGATTTGTGCCGCCAATTGACCCAGTTGGGTCTCTATGTTCTTCTTCCAAATATCCATCTCCCCAATCCTTGTGGTAAGGTGATTGAGTTGAGAGTGGATAGCATTGTTGGATTGATTATTCTTAGCTTGGTTCCACCTTATCTCGTCCAACACAAGTTGAAGATCATCCTTCTTTTGGTCTCTCTCCGGGTGCCCATGAGCTCTATGGAGTGGGGGGTCCCTAGGGTTAACCTGGTTCCTTTCTGGTTGTTGGAACCTTTGGTCTCCCCAATATTGGCTATTGGGACCCCTCATGAAGTTGGCTTCCTCATGAGTCTCCGCTAGTTGCACTTGTTCAGCATGGGGGCATTCAATGGTAGTGTGTTGCTGCGATCCACATTCGATGCAATCCTGGTTTGCTGAAAGGAATCTTACTTGTTTCTGGAGCTTTCTAAGTTGATCCCTATGAAATGGTTCTTTTACATCCGGATCGATCACCTTAGAGGGTTCGTACAATGGCATAGATGGGGCAGGCCTCGACGATGATGGTGCGTCGGAAGCCTCAGGAGTCCCATATGTATTGTCAAATTCCACCAACCTTTCAATGGTTTACCAAGCCTCTTGAGGAGCGAGTTCAAGGTAGCCATAGGCGGTGTAAGTGTTGATCCTCTCCTTGGTGGCAGCATCAAGAGCATTATATATGATCTCCTGAATTACGTACGGTGGTTGGCCATGCGTCGGGCATGATCGTAGGAGGTCCTTAAACCTTTCCCAAACAGTCGCCAGAGCCTCACCAGGCTTTTGTTTGAAAGCCGTGATTTTCTGTCAGATCAACGCCGTCTTAGAAGAAGGAAAGAACTTGTTGAGAAACGCGTCCTTGACTTCATTCCAGGTGCAGAGCGATCTTGGGGCTAAGCTCTCCAACCACTGCAATGTTTTTCCTGTAAGAGACCAGCGAAAGGCTTTTAGTTGGACATACTCAAGACTTTGTCCATCAGCAATTGTATCACAGAGGTCTAAGAAAGTTGATATATGTGCCATAGGGCATTCGTTAGGTTTCCCTTCATATTGATGCCTTCTTATTTCAGTTAAAAAGTTTGGTTTAATTTCAAAATTAGAAGTAGGGATTAGAATAGCCGATTCAGGCACTGTGAGCGATGGGTGCATGTATTGCTTTGCATTCCAGAGGAGGGCGTTGATTTGAGTCTCATATCGTCTCCTGGCTTCCTTCCCCCTGTCAGCACGCTCCCTTAGTGCCGCTACTCTAGTAGTGAAATCCTCTACTTGCTTCCTTAAGCGTTCAATTTGTTATGCCTGGGTCTCGTTGTCCGCCATGATTCTTTGAACTGGAGACCTTAGGTGGAGAAAGCGTTCTGGTTCCTCTAGTCCTTCAAATTCAAGTTTGTCTACTCGATATCCACTTGTCCACTCGATATCGAGTACTCTATTTCAGCTCGACCTGTCTTCACTTCACTCAGCCTCTGGTGGGGTGTCGATGTCGAGTTCACCACTCGATCCAATATCATGTCGAGTGCTCTTTAGTAGGTGTGTCTCTTGGTTGTCGACACCTTGTCTCTTGGTCGATCGATCTAATCGATCTCAAGTGGTGACTCGATCTCGACTGATCTTCAGTGCTTCTTGGCTTCTTGTTTTGACTCTCATTCCACTCCAATTCCTATACATTTAAACCAAAACTTGTGCGGACTCTATTTCTTACACGTTAGCACATTCTACGTAAATTCGCCTTATTCTTAACCTAGAATTTAGGAATCGAATGGAATATGAAGTCAAAATATGCAATTAAAACGAATATAAATATGTACATCAAAACACCACATACTTAGACTTGCTTTTCCTCAAGCAATAACCAATACCTACAACACATCCTTCAAGTCTTCGCCCTTGTCAAAAGCAATATCATAAGTGGTATCAAAGCAAAGAAAGCAAATTTCACATTATCACACATATACGAGCGATCCATAGGCATAGGCAATTTTAAATCCAACCTCACAGGGATAATGTGTTTGCTCTCAACTCTCAATGTGTTTAGGCTATGAAGATCAACTCTCAACTCAATTCCATATACAAACTCATAAACATTGTAATTTATAATAATCCACTTCGCAACCAATTACGTAATGCAAACAAGAATCATCATGAGGACTTTCGCTCAATGGAAGACTTTAAAGAAGAGTTCATTCGGGGGGGTTGTAATGGGGCTTGATAGGAAATAAAGGGTATGGAATTATTTGGCTATGCGGTGCTTAATATAATTCGGGAATCAAGACTCCTAATGTCAACACAACTCAACCAAACCATATCTCCCAAAATAATGCTCAACCAACTTACTTTCTCATGAAGAATTTCAACCTTTCTTTCAAACCCTAATATGCCTCTCAAAAATATAAATCTTACAAAAAATAAAAGAACTAAGGAATAATTGGCTCATGCACTTAACTATAATGTAAATAACTCTTTTTTTTCTTTTTTCGGATTTTTTTAGACGATAATAAATAAAATAATAATGATGTGTATTTATATGGTGAGCCAAAAATCCTTTTGCAAATATGTGACAAGATGCAAATATACTACCAACCCATAATTCTTCTTTACTCAAAACTAAACATATGCACTTTCTTTCCACAAGACATTATTCTAACCAATTCTAAATCTCAATTCCCGGATGGGGGCCAGGATCAATTCGACTAGGGATAATTTTGTGGAGTTCATAATATAAAGGCTCAGGCTAATGTTTTGACTTCAAACAAAGATAATGCAGGGTAGGTAAAGAGATAATAAAAGTGACTTAAAAGATGCCTCCATCATTTAATTCCCATTTACATAAACATATATATGCATTGCATTTGAATAACTATCACAACATTTAGAGATGCATAGGAAGAGTAAATTCACTCAAGAAAGCAGAGGGATTTTTAATGTTCTCCCTATATGCCAAAATTCTCACTAGAACAATTTTGTTGGATTTTGCTTTTCAGCCTAGGATCATATGTGCTCAATTTCATCACAAGTTCACAATCTACATAAAAAACAATTTTCAAAGACTTAGGCTAAACCATCCAAATATGTCATAGGATTTATATGATCAAATCAGCTATTGGGTTTTCTTCATAGGACATCTAAGTAGGGTCTAAAACTAACTAAATAAAGTAAATATGCATTTTTTCTTTTTTCTTTTTGACATTTTCTAATTTTTTGTGTATTTTGGAAAACTGAATAAACTAATGCATAAAGTGTTAAACATGATGCAATGCAAAAATAAAGATAAGCCAAGTAAGACATGTTTCATCCCCACCCCATCCTTAAAATATACAGTGCCATCACTGTATTAAAAGAAAAACAAGGGTGAAGAGAGAAACTCACAGAGTAACCTACGGTGGAGGTCGATTTAAGGTTCTGTCAATGCCAGTAGTCGATGTTGAGTGTAGTGGTCGATGTCGACTGCATCTATGTGTGTTGGAAGAAGTCGAAGTCGAGGGTCGCCAGTGGTGGTCGATATCGAGTGGCTAATGTGTGCGTAAATTGCCATATTTTCTATCAACTTTTATGTCCATTTTATCGTTATTTTCATGCATATTGGTTGGGAAAGCATAAGATTAGTGTAGTTTATGTTTATTTGCAAAATATAGAGGTGTACACGAGTTTTTATGTTATTTTGTAGAAATCGAGACAAAAATGGAGCAATTTTGAGAAGAGAAGAAGAGCTAAAAAAGAACTCGAAGTCTACTAAGGAGTCGAAATCGACCTAAAGACTCGACATCGAGTGGAAACAGAATACCAGAAATCGAGCAGAGGAAGAACAGAGCATGTCGACACAGAGAGGTCGATATCGACATGAAGTGGCCGATATCGAGTTCCCTAAATCGAGTGAATTGATGGAGTTCGAGTGCAAATCCGAGGTCGAGTAGAATGGCTCAAAGATAAAAGAAGAGGTCGATAACGACATGTGCCGGTCGATATCGATTGCTGCTGCAGACAGATCCGATGCTGTTTTTGATAGAATTCTATCCGAAGGCATTACATCTATCCTAAAGTCGACATCTTCTATCCATTACTACGAGACATGTTATCCTTTATGGTGAATTTGATATTTACCTTTGGAGTTTTAGTTATTTACTTTATTTTAGTTTTATCCTATGAATAAAGATAGATTTTCTTATCCTTGGATCGCGAGTTTAAAAGTCTATAAATAGAGGTCATTAGGGCTGAGTTTTAATCATCCACAAGCATTCAATTCCAGCAAGAAAACAGTTTTAGTTACAGTAGAATAGTTAGAGAGAGAGAGAAAAAGAGAGAGAGAGAGAGAGAGTCGAGTGGGGTGAAGAGGAAGCAAGAGCGGAGATTGGCTTTGTTCGGTTGTACTCTTTCTTTTACAAGTTCAATTCAAAGTAGTTTCTTTTCAATGATGATGATGTCAACGATGATGAGGCGCGAGTAGTTCACCCACTTCTAGGGTTGGGGTGAGCCTGACGATAGCTATGTAAGTTTGAGCATCAAAGGTATGATTTTTATGCGATTTCGTCTTCTATCATATGCATGATCCTTTGCAAGAGTTGAGGAGATTCATTATTTGCATTATTGAAGCGAAGCCAATTGACGTGGGGAGAATTGAATCGAAATATATAATAAAATATAAAGCAATACAACTCTTAGCCTCTTCAAATAAATTCAAGACTCCCCACTATAGTAGTAGGGAATCAGGTTCGATCCACGAGGAAGCGAGTCAGCGGGATCCTAGTAGCGTTGAAGACACGTCCTTTATGTTCGACCAGAAGCCTCGATCTCGATGTCAGACCTCGATGTCGACCTTGGCTGTCGATGTTCTCTACAACAGAAGACCTGCAGAAATAAAAAATGTAGTCGATATCGACTGATGGGGGGCGATATCGATGTTAGTCCACGAAATCGACTGGCTTAGAAGTCTGCCAGTCGATACAGAGGGGTCGCTTTCGACACAAGGGGGTCGATATCGATGCTTGCAAAAGTTTTCCAGGAGTCTAGAGATCGACTCAAAAAACCGTCGATCTATCAGTTTGGTCGATATCGACCTCTGTTGTCGATATCGATGTCTTTCTGCAGTGAGTTAGTTGTTTTGTTGGCAAAGAAAAGGTCGAAGAATTAAGAATGGGAAAGAAGCAATGATCAGAAATAAGCAAGGTTGTTGGGTTTTTCGATGACTCAACGAACGGTGGGCAAATTTGAATGTAAACTTAATAAAGGAAAAGTCTTCCAAAGCCAAGGATTACCGCGACGACAACCATGATAGAAGAAGTAAGAATCAACTAAAGATGCATGCTTTCATCCTAAAGGAAAAGGCTTTCACCTAAACCGACAAATAGGAAAAGAGATTTTTCAATTACTTAACCTAATTTGTGTCTACCTTTGTCGTAATTGAGTTTATAATCTTTCGAATAGAAACCCTAATTACTACCCAAGTTTTACAACATGAGTTCCTTAAATTCGCATTTAAAGATGAAGCACAAGGTAGAGGGAGATAAAAGATACATTCTTTAGTGACGTACTTACCTTACCATCATGGCTATCGTCGGGCTCACCCCGACCCTAGAAGAAAGGGCAACTACTCACTCATGTTGATTGTAGACATGTCTCGAATTGAAATAACTTGCATAAATGGAAAATTTCGAATCTTTACAATCTCAACGCCAACTATCGTAAGCGCTTGAAACTTTAAAGCTCAAAAACTGTAACTATCTATTGTCTATTGTCTTTGTCTTGCTTCTTGGATTGGATGATCTAACAAATCAGCCCCTAGGGCTTTATTTATAGGCTACTAATCCTCGCTATCCGAGGATTGTAACTCCTATCTAAACTATGAACTCTATCCGAACAATTAGGATAGGTCTTTTATTTTGATAAAAACTTAAAGGAAAAGATAATAAACAGCTGCAAATATCTAAAAGAACGAGAGAACTCATGGCTTTGATGATAGACTTCACAATCCGAGTCTCTAAATCGGATTTATCTTCTGTCGAGGTAGGGTCGATATCGACACCAGAGGTCGATATCGATGCTTGTGTTTCTGCTCGACTTGTCCAGCTCCAGTCGATGTCTGTGACGATGGTCGATATCGATGCATGTATGTCGATATCGAGGCTTTCTTTTCTGGTCTGTGTGGCCTATCTCGACGCTCAAAAGTCGTGTCGAAATCTAGGGTCGATATCGATGTCTCCAGTCGATATCGACCTCTTCTCAGCTTCACTTGGCTTGTTCGTTTTGACTCCGATTTCATCGAATTCCTGCATGGTTAGCTCAAAACTCGTGCAGACTCTATTTCTTATACTTTAGCTCATTCTTACACAAGTTTATATACTTTTGAAACTTTTCTTTGAAAATCGAATTAAATATGAAGTCAAAAGATGCAATAAACAAAGGTACAAATATGTACATCACCAATCATATTGTGAATTTGGATTTATCATGAAATTGGATAGTAACTCTTAGGTTTTATGCGAGAGCCTCTAATCACCTAATTGTTGGTGACGAAGGTTATTTGATGGAAAGGCATCATCTTTCATGAATTTGGCATAATACTTGCATGGTTATCGTTGTGGCATGAATCCCCGACCTTGGAAGATTTTAGTTTATTGAAGTATATAAAAATCTGTGTTTTTATTCTGTCCACCCTTCCATCATCATTCTACATTCTTCAGACTCTTTTCTGGTGCAAATTGGTTACATTTTCAGTTTCTGTTGAAGACTCGATTTCGACTGCAGAGGTCGATATCGAGTGCTGACATCGATATCGAGTGAACAACTCGACGTCGACTGTGCTTTTGTCTTCTGCATGAATTTTGCTGGTAATCGACTGGAACTGTAGTCGATGTCGACCAGTCTACTCGATATCGAGTGGTCTTCTGGAGTCAAAATTTGATCATGACTGCAAGCTTAGGAAGAGTTGACATACCTCTTCGTGGATTCGATCCTGAATTACCATACCACTTCATCGGGAGGGATTCTTGTATTTTATTTGCTTGGACAAAGGAGTCGGTTTAGTTTGATATTTTATATTTAATATTTTATTAGCGACCCCTCCCCCCTACGAACAAGTTGGCGCCGTTGTCGGGGAGGCAATCAATCGCGCCATAAGCTTTTCTGACGTTCTTTATTTTTAGTGTTGATTTTGCATGTTTATGCGACGCTTTGATCGCAAACCTATCCTGAAAAGTATAGACGAGCCGGAACGTTTTCTCCATCTTTGAAACAGATCTATGAGAATCATGGCAGATAACGAGACACAGGCTCAAATCATAGAGCGGTTGAGGAAGGAGATAGAGGACCACAACACTACAATCGCCAATGAAAGGGCCGCTGCAGCTGCAGAGAGAGCTCGACCAGTACCCGCAAACGGCGATGCAATACATGCACCCGCCACTTCACGTTCCTGAATCTGCGATTTTAATTCCTCACTCTAATTATGAGATAAAAATAAACTTCCTCTCTGTAATTAAACGCAATACTTTTGAAGGAAGAACTAATGAATGCCCCTTGCAACATATTTCTACTTTTATGGATTTATGTGAGACTATTTCTGATGGTGCAAACTTAGAATATGTTAGACTGAAATCTATTCGATGGTCTCTTGCAGGGAAGACTTTACAATGGCTAGAAAGCTTGGCTCCACGCTCACTGAGGACATGGGCAGAGGTGAAGGATGCGTTCCTAAACAAGTTCTTTCCTCCATCAAAAACGGCGATGCTGCGGCAAAAGATAACGGCTTTCAAACAAAAGCCTGGTGAGAAATTGGCACATGCGTGGGAGCACTTTAAGGATTTACTGAGATCATGCCCTATGCATGGGCAATTACCATAAGTCATCCAGGAGATCTTCTAAAACTCTCTTGATGCGCCGAATAAGGAGAGAGTCCACTCTTATACCTCCTATCGGTATATTGAGCTCACACCAACGGAGGCCTGGGACACCATTGACAGGCTAGTCAACTTTGACAACACATATGGGACTGCTGCGGCCTATGACTCAAGGTCTGCCCCATCTATGCCACTTTATGAGCCTCTAAAGGAGATTGATCCTGATGTGCGGCAACAATTCCACAACGATCAAACACGCCTCCTTCAAAAGCAAGTTAGATTCCTCTCAAACAATCAAGCTTGTCAGGAATATGGTTCAACAAGGCACAACACCAATGGCTGCCCACATCTTAAGCAAGTCAGCATGGCGGAACAACATGAGGAAGCTAAGTGGACAAGAGGCCCCTATGGAGGGGGCAATCAACAGTATTGGGGAGATCAAAGGTTCTATCAACCACAACATCAACAAAGGGATCCCCCACCTTATAGAGCACCAGGGCACCCTGAGCGCGAACCAAGGAAGGATGACCTACAGATTATTCTTGATGAGATGCGGAGGCACCATGCTAAGTTCAAACTAGCCAACAACTTCGTTCATACTCAGCTATAGGGCATCAACTCTAGGCTCGGGGAGATCGATGTTTGGAAGCGAAACATGGAGACCCAAATGGGTCAATTGGCGGAACAAATCCCCAAACCTTCAGGATCGCTGCCTGGATCTACTATGCCCAATCTAAAGGGCAAATCTACTGGACATATAGCGGCTATAAATCTAAGGAGTGGGCGTCAACTGCGAATGCCTGAGAAAAAAGCGGAGGAGAAAGCCACAGAAGAGACATCGATATTGACACATCCAGTCGATATCGACCAAGGTGAAGTCGATGTCGAGTCCCCTTTTCTCGCTGTCTACACAGAAGCTGAGCTGCACCAGAAATCGACTCCTCCAGTCAATATCGACCACCCTCTACTCGTTGTTGACTCAACTCCAGTCGCAGTGAAGAAGAAGGTGTTGTCATTCCCTAAGAAAGCTATTAAGGACCCCGCGGAAAAGAAGTTTCAACGATTTGTGAACATGCTTCAATGGCTCAATGTTTCAATTCCATTCATCGAAGCACTTCATGAGATGCCATCATATGTGAGGTTCCTTAAAGATATAATAGGTAAGAAGCGATCAATTGCTGAGATCGCAGAGGAGTGCAATAGGTTGGAGCTACCAGAGAAGAGAGCGGACCCAGGTAAGTTTTCTATCTCTATAGGCTCAGGTCAATATCGCTTTGATGCTTTATATGATTTAGGCGCTAGTGTTAGCATGATGCCACTAACCATATGGTCCAAGATAAAGATAGGTGTCTTAGAGCCTGTGGATGCTAAACTTGTCATGGCCAACAATACGGTGGTTATTCCAACAGGGATGGTGGATGATGTGTCAGTGCAATTAAATATTGATCTCTTTTTGGAATAGGTTTGCCTTGGTATGTGCGCTTTTGCGGGGTATCCAATGATGATCCGAGCAACTACGAAGTTGGAGATAAGGTGTATGTCTCAAAATCAAAAGATAATTGGTTCCCGAGTAGATTCAAAACAAAGAGGATGTGTCCCTTTACTGTAAACCTGATCCATCCAGGCGAGATGCAGCTGGGAGACAAGAACGGAGTGTTATTTGAGGCCCAGGCTACATGGGCTTTGCAGTTGCCGCCTTAGTAGCTTGAAAGGAAGAAGTCGGCCAAGCGACTATCTTGTAACAAGACAATTAGTTTTTGGTTTTGGATTCTTTTGGTTTGTTTTGAAACATTATTATTTGTTTTGTTTTTTGTTTTCTAACGAGTTTCAGGAAAGAGGAGAAGCAAAAGAGAGATCGAAATCGAGTAATGTGCTCGATATCGACCAAGCAGGTCGATTTAGAGGAGTTGTGGTCAACCTGAGATCACCCTGAAGCTTTGAACCACCAGGAATCGAGTGAAACTGGTTGATATCGACTGGTCCACCCGACATCGACTGCCCCTGCAGACGTCTCCAACTCCTGATTTTCGCGAATTTTTAGTAAGTTTCTTTCTTAACCCTAGTTCTTATACAGTGAGGACACAGTAATCTTTAAGTATGGGGTAGGCGAAAGGCTTACTTGCATATTTTTAGCATTTTTTAGCATGTTTTAAAATTTTTCATAGTTTTTGCATATTTGTTTTTCATGTTTATGCATACTTTTACATAGTTATTTAAGCATTGTCTATTTATGTTATGATGCATATTTATGTTTCGAAAAAAAAAATCACCCCCATCAAAAATTTTGAAAATAAAGAAAAGAGTCATGGAAGCTTATAATGAACTCGACGATGCAAAAGTAGATTCATTAGAGATATAACATGAAATTGCCTAGTTAAGGGAAGTCACAATGAAGTGTGATTTTTTAGAGAAAACTATGAAAGAGAGGTAAAATTTGAAGTTGCTTTTGACATATACATGATAAGATGATGGAGGACTTTATAATTTCCATACATGTGCTCAATTTCATATCCTAGCCTTACTTATGCAATTTTGCTATTACACAAGCCATATATAAGCATTACATTATCATTATTGCTCCACATATATTACATATTTCCATTTTATACCTTATGCCCTATTCGGGGACAATGTTGAAAATGGATGTTATCTTTGGAGTTATTATATGGAGTTTGTGCAATATTCTTGAAGTGGTTGGCAGGAATGAAAGAAATTTTGAAATATGGAAAATTAAATGAGTGAGAAAAAATCCGATCACCTTAGGAGATAAAGGTAGGTTGACCCTGCCGGTTGAGATGTTAGTTCAGCGAGATGGGACATAAGGTGAGGAGTACGAAGTACTAAGTATCCGGGGCCATTCATGACACCCATGTTTGCGACTCGCGAGAAGGCAGTACTAAGGTTAGAGAGGTAAAAGCATTATAGTGAAAAAAAAGCATTGAACGAAGAGTAAAAGGTGAGAAATATGATGAAGAAGGAATGTGGAATGAAAGTTTGGAAAGAAAGTTTATTTCCCCGGATTTAACACCACATGGCCAAAAATTAGCCCACCTTTAGCCTTATACCAATCTACTTCTCATAAGCTTGCAAAAGTCCTCTTGATTATTAATGCTATGTTGCACAAAATTGTTTTATGAATATAACCTTCCTTTTGTGAGCATGATGTTGCTTTTATTCACAGGCATGGATATTATTGACATTAGTACCTTTGTGAGGATGGCAATTGATTGTAGGGACATATAAGAATGAATCTATGATGTTGAGGGTTTAGTTTCTTCCCCTAAATGACCATTTAAAGTATTGCTTGGGGACAAGCAAGCTTAAGTATGGGGTGTTTGATGTGTGCGTGAATTGCCATATTTTCTATCAACTTTTATGTCCATTTTGTCGTTATTTTCATGCATATTGGTTGGGAAAGCATAAGATTAGTGTAGTTTATATTTATTTGCAAAATATAGAGGTCTACACGAGTTTTTATGTTATTTCGCAAAAATCGAGACAAAAATGGACCAATTTGGAGAAGAGAAGAAAAGTTGAAAAAGAACTCGAAGTCTACTAAGGAGTCGAAATTGACCTAAAGACTCAACATTGGGTGGAAACAGAACACCAGAAATCGAGCAGAGGAAGAATAGAGGATGTCGACACAGAGAGGTCGATATCGACATGAAGTGGTCGATATCGAGTGCCCTAAATCGAGTGAATTGATAGAGTTCGAGTGCGAATCCGAGGTCGAGTAGAATGGCTCGAAGATAAAAGAAGAGGTCGATATCGATATGTGCTGGTCGATATCGACTGCTGCTGCAGACAGATCCAACGCTGTTTTTGATAGAATTCTATCCGAATGCATTACATCTATCCTAAAGTCGAGATCTTCTATCCTTTACTACCAGACATGTTATCCTTTATGGTGAATTTGATATTTACCTAAGGAGTTTTAGTTATTTACTCTATTTTAGTTTTATCTTAGGAATAAAGATAGATTATCTTATCCTTGGATAGCGAGGATAGAAGTCTATAATTAGAGGCCATTAGGGCTGAGTTTTAATCATGCACTAGCATTCAATTCTAGCAAAAAAAACAGTTTTAGTTACAGTAGAATAGTTAGAGAGAGAGAGAGAGAGAGCCGAGTGGGGTGAAGAGGAAGTAAGAGCGGAGATTTGGCTTCTTTTGGTTGTACTCTTTCTTTTGTAAGTTCAATTCAAAGTAGTTTCTTTTCAATGATGATGATATCAACGATGATGAGGCACGAGTAGTTCACCTACTTCTAGGGCCGGGGTGAGCCCAACGATAACTATGTAAGTTTGAGCATCAAAGGTATGATTTTTATGCGATTCCATCTTCTATCCTATGCATGATCCTTTGCGAGAGTTGAGGAGATTCATTATTTGCATTATTGAAGCGAAAGCTAATCATATTGTGAATTTGAATTTATCATGAAAATATGGCAATTTGTGAATTAGTGACCCCTCCCCCTACGAACATTGGCCTCCTCGATGTCAACTGCAGTTTGTGGCTCCTTAGTCATCGATCTCGATAACAGGAGATGGATCGACCCTAGCCAGTCGATGTCGACTGGCCTAGTCAATCTCGTGTGCTTCTACAAGGACCTTGTTTCTTCTTCGCCGTTCCGTTTGCTTAACAACATATGTGCGCGCAAATTGCCATATTTTTTATGCACATTTAAGTCCATTTTTATCATTCATTTGCATACATATTAGTGGGAAATCATAAGATTAGTGTAGTTTATGCATTACTGTCAAATATATGGGTCTGCATGAGTTTCTATGTGATTTTGCAGAAATCGGGACAAAAATGGACAGATTTAAAGGATCAGAAAAAGAAATCGAAGTCTTCTGAAGAGGTCGAAATCGACTATGAACCTCGACATCGAGTGAAGCAGAGCAGGCAGGAATCGAGCAAGAGAAGAACATAGTATGTCAACATAGACAAAGGTCGATATCGATGTCCCATCCTCGATATCGAGTGGCCTAGATCAAGCTAAATGATAGAAGTTGAGTGCCAGTCCGAGGAGAAGAAGGAGTGCTCGAGATAGAGTTAAAGGGAGGTCGATATCGATGATGAAGGTCGATATCGATGTTGCCAGCAGCAGAAGTTCGACTCAGATTTTGATAGAATTCTATCTGAAGCTTGCACGTCTATCCAAAAGTCGAGATCTTCTATCTTCAATGCCAGACTTCATCCTTTATGTTATTTACCATGAAACTTTTAGTTTTTACTTTATTAAGTTTTATCTTAGAGAATAAAGATAGGTTTTCGAATCCTTGGCTAGCAAGATTTGAGATCTATATCTGGAGGCCGTTAGGGTTGAGTTTAATCATCCGAGAAAAGAGTTTTAGTTTATCACAGAGATTTGTAGGGAGAGAGAGAGGAGAGCCGAGTGAGTTGGGTATGACGCGAGAGCGGAGATTTGGCTTGGTTCGGTTGTAAATTTCTCTTTAGTTACATACAAAGTAGTTTCTTTTCAATGAAGATGATGAGTTCCATGATGAGAAGCGAGTAGTCAACCCACTTCTAGGGTCGGGGTGAGCCCGATGATAGGAAATTTAGGGTAAGTACATCAAAGATATGATTTTTATGAGATTCCGTCTTCTATCCTATGCATGATCCTTTGCGAAAGTTAGGAAGATTCATTATTTGCATTATTGAAGCGAAAGCCAATCATATTGTGAACTTGGATTTTTCATGAATTGGATAGTAACTCTTAGGAATTATGCGAGAGCCTCTAATCACCTAAGTGTTGGTAACGAAAGTTATTTGACGGAAAGACATTAAACTTCATAACTTTAGCATCATACTTGCATTGTTATCGTTGTGGCATGAATCCCCGACTTTGAAAGCTTTTAGTTAATTGAATTTGATAAAAAAGTTTGAGTTATAGTTTCTGTACATCTTCCCTTTACCATTCTAAGTTCTTCGGACCACTTTTCCGACACATAGGTTACGCTTTACAATTTCTGTTACAGACATCGAAATCGACTGTAATGGTCGATATCGAGCACTAACATCGATATCGAGGTCTCTCAATGTCGACTGTGTTTGCTTTTGTCTTCTACAGGAAACCACTTGAAAACCGACCAGAATTGAGGTCGATATCCACTAGACACCTCGATATCGACCTCGGTTAACTTGATTGTGATTACGACTAAGGAAGCGCTGACATACCTCCTCATGGATTCGATCCTGAATTACCCTACCACTGCATCGGGAGGGATTCTTGTATTTATTTGTTTGAACAGGGAGTTATCATAGTTGAGATATATATTTGAATATTTCAATCGCACCTTCCCTAAACGCATCAAATTAGCGCCGTTGCCAGGGAGGCAATCAATCGCCACCTAAGTTTTCTCACGATCGTTTTTTTTTAGTGCTTATTTTGAAAGTTTATGTGACGTTCTGATCGTGGACCTATCCTGGAAACCATTGAGGAGCCTTAACGTTCCTTCCATCTTCGCAACAAAGCTATTCAAATCATGGCGGACAATGAGACACAGGCTGAGACCATAGAGCGGTTGAGGAAAGAGATCGAGGATCGTAATGCTACAATCGCTGCTGAGAGGGTCGTCGCTGCTGCAGAGCGAGCCCGTGCTGATAGGGAGGAGGATGCACGCAGACAAGCCCAAGAGTGGTTCAATCAGTATCCACAGACGGCGATGCAATGTATGCTTCTGCCGCTTCATGTTCCTGAATCTGCTATACTTATTCCTCCTTCCAATTATGAGATTAAAATAAACTTCCTGTCTGAAATTAAAAGAAACACGTTTGAAGGAAGACCAAATGAATGCCCACTGCAACATATCTCTACTTTTATGGACTTATGTGAAACAATTGCTGATGGTGTAAATTTAGAGTATGTGAGACTGAAATCCTTTCGATGGTCTTTGGCAGGGAAGGCATTACAATGGCTAGAGAGTTTGGCTCCACGCTCGCTGAGGACATGGGCAGAGGTGAAGGATGCATTCCTGAACAAATTTTTTCCGCCCTCTAAAACGGCGATGCTGCGATAAAGGATCACGTCTTTCAAACAAAAGCCAGGTGAAACATTGGCACATGCCCGGCGCATGGGCAACTTCCATATGTCATCCAGGAAATCTTCTACAACTCCCTTGATCCGCCGAATAAGGAGAGGATCAATTCATATACCTCTTATCGGTACATTGAGCTCACACCAACGGAGGCCTGGGAGACAATTGAGAGGCTCGTGATCTTTGATAACACATATGAGACTGCTGCGGCCTATGACTCAAGCTTGCCCCATCAATGCCATTATATGAGCCTCCAAAGGAAATAGATCCTGATGTGCGGCAACAATTCCACAGCGATCAGATGTGCTGCATTCAAAAGCAAGTCAGGTTCCTAAGCAACAATCAAACTTGTCAAGAATGTGGCTCAACAACGCATAACACTAGTGCCTATCCACATATTGAGCAAGTATCTGTGGCGGAACAACATGAGGAAGCCAAATGGACTAGATGCCCCTATGAAGGGGGCGGTCAACAATATTGGGGAGATCAAAGGTTCTATCAACAAAGAGATCCCCCACCATATAGAGCACCAGGGCACCCTGAGCGGGAGACAAGGAAGGATGACCTGCATATCATTCTTGATGAGATGTGGAGGAACCATGTTGAATTCAAATAAGCCAACAACTCCGTTCATACTCAGCTGCAGGGCATCAACTCTAGACTTGGGGAGATCGACGTTTGGAAGCGCAACATGGAGACCCAAATGGGTCAATTGGCGGAATAAATACCCAAACCGTCAGGAACATTCCCTGGATCAACTGTGCCCAATTAAAAGGGGAAAACAACTGGACACATAGTGGCGATGAATCTAAGGAGTGGGCGTCAAGTGCAAATGCCCGAGCAAAAAGCGGAGGAGAATGCCCCAGAACAGACATCGATATCGACCCCCCTGTCGATATCAACCAAGGTGACGTCGATGTCGACCCTTCTGTAGTCGATATCGACACTGAATCTGAGTCACCACAGAAATCGACTCCTCCAGTCGATGTCGACCCCCATCCAGTCAATGTCGATCTCACTCCAGCCGCAGGGAAGAAGAAGGTGTTGCCATTCCCATCAAAGAAGGTGATTAAGGACCCGGCAGAAAAGAAATTCCAGCGGTTCATGAAGATGCTTCAAGGACTCAATGTCTCAATTCACTAGTACAGAAAGCCGGTTTTACCTCGGTTCCGTGTGCAAGCTTTACCACGGTTCTGAACTGAGGTAAAATTGGCTATGGTAAATCTGTTTACCACGTGAACAGAACCGTGGTAAAATCGTCCACCCGTGGTAAATCTGTCTGTAGTTGTAGACTTTGTGAACCGTGGTAAATGTGTCACCCGTGGTAAATAGGTCATGTGGTAATTGTTTTGAACCGTGGTGAATTTGTGAACCAAAGTAAAAATGTATGCGGTAATTGTGTTCGTTGTAAATTGTTGAACCGAAGTAAATATGTATTGTGGTAATCAGTGGCGGATCTGTGGGGGGGCTCGGGGTGGCTAAAGCCCCCCTATCCTAAATAAGGGTATATGTATATTTTTATATTTCTGTTAAGTTAGTAATATATAAAACTGAAGTAGAATATAATCGCAAGGACGTGTTAGCTCAATGGTTAGGACGCGGGTTGGTTTTAATGAAATCTCACCCATCCCGGGTTCGAATCTCATTCAGCCCCCCATATTCTCTTATACCTGTTTTTTTTTACCATCAAAATTAACCCCGCCCCATTTTTTTTACCGCCCTTTTTTTTACTCTCCCTTTTTTTTTACTGTTGACAGAAACCTTCAAAAATTAACCCCACCCCATTTTTTTTTACTGCCCTTTTTTTTACTCTCCCTTTTTTTTCTACTGTTGGTAGAAACCTTCAGCGAAGGCTTCAGGCAGCGAAGGCCGAAGAACTTCGTTGCCACCGCCGCTGCTTCTTGCTCCACCTCCGGGCTCCGGCCGATCCTAGTACCGGCGGCGCAGCGCACCAATGCACCCCAAGCTGCTGTCCGCATCTGCGAAGGCTTCTTTTCAACCGGTGAATTCTTCACTCCTCCGATCTCCTTGTTAGTTTTCTTCCTTAGTTCATCTTCTTTTGATTTTTTTTTTGTTTTTAAGTTGAATTGATTGATTAATAATCAATTTAGATTAGAATTTGTGGAATTGAGAATTAATTTGGGGAATTTCGATTAGGGTTTTTGATTTGTGAGAAATAAACTTGTTCCTTTGTGATATGAAAATTAATTGTAATTTTGATGGTGGACTTGGTTGTGATTGTGATTATGGTTGTGAGAAATAAATTACGACTGTGGTTTTTGATTGTGGTTGTGAGAAATGAATTTGTGATTTGAAATTGTGGTTTGTGGATTTGTTTTGTTATAGGAGTATAAAATATGGATATGTTTGTTATTCGATCCAAGTCATCTGTTCGAAATAGCGGATCTTCAATTCCTTCAACCAACCAGATTCCAACTCCATCTCAGAATGTTGATGACGTGATTGCGGTTGAACAAAATATTTCTAGAGATGATAGAAGGAGCGAAAAAAGAGCTCGATTGGAGAAAGAATGGGTTATTATTAGTGATCCTGCATTGTGGAACCCCATTGATGAATATGATCCTTTGATTAGAGATGATGTCAAGAGAGATTATATTCTTAATGGTCCTTGTCAACCTATGTCACATGATTTTCCACAACGTTCTTTTGGAAAACAAAAGAGAAGTTTCCAAAAGAAGTGGTTCAAAGATAGAGAATGGTTGGAATATAGTGTTTCTAAAGATGCTGCTTATTGTTTTTGGTGTTATCTTTTCAAAGGTGACTTAGGACCAAAATATGGAGATGGGGTGTTTGCCAAGGAGGGATGTTCTAATTGGAAGAAGGCTCTTGAGAAATTTGAAGAGCATGTAGGGAGTGCTAATAGTCAACACAATGATGCAAGAATATTGTTTATTAGTTACAAAAATCAAGCGCAAAGTATTTCAAGATGTTTGTCTACTTCAACAGAAGTACAAAGTGCTGCTTACCGTCTTCGTTTGACTACAAGTTTGAGAGCGGCTAGATATCTACTTGCGCAGGGGATGGCTTTTCGGGGGCATGATGAGAGAGTTTCTTCAAAAAATAGAGGTAATTTTATGCAATTGCTTAAGTTATGTGGTGATCTGAATGAAGAGGTTGCAAAGGTTGTGTTGGGTAATGCCCCTGGAAATCATCAGCTCACTAGTCCTTCAGTTCAAAAGGATATTGCTAAGGCATGTGCTTTAGAGACAATAAATGTCATTATCCGAGAACTTGGGGATAAATTCTTTTCTATATTGATTGATGAGTCTCGTGATGTCGCAGTGAAAGAGCAAATGGCTATTGTTGTAAGATATGTTAACGACCAAGGAGTTGTTGTGGAGCGGTTTCTTGGGGTAGTTCATGTTCGTGAGACCACTGCACTATGTTTGAAAAGTGGTATTGATGCGTTCTTTGCTCAGTATGGATTATCATTCAGTAAACTGAGAGGCCAAGGATACGATGGAGCTTCAAATATGCGAGGCGAGCATAATGGGTTGAAGACTCTTATTTTGAAGGAAAATCCATATGCAAGATATATTCGTTGTTTTGCTCATCAGCTTCAACTAGTTATTGTGGGGTGTGCAACCAAAAATAGAGATGTGGCAGATTTCTTTAGTTATTTGATGTTGATTACGAACATGGTTGGGGCTTCTTGCAAAAGAAGAGACCAATTGCGACAGATTCAACATGATAACTTGGTGGAGATGTTAGAAAAGGGAGATGTTTCAACTGGAAGAGGATTGCATCAAGAAAGCACTTTAACTCGGCCGGAAACCACACGTTGGGGGTCACATTATATCACCATTGTTCGTATTCTCACGTTGTGGAAATCCACCACCAAGGTGTTAGAAAACTTAGTTGATGATGGAGGTGATTCAACAATTCAGGGAAATGCCGCTAGCTTGGGTGAAAAGATGGAAAACTATCGGTTTGTTTTTATTGCTCATTTGATGAGACTTGTTTTGGGATGGACAAATTCTTTGTCACAAATGTTGCAACAAAGAGATCAAAACATCATTACGGCAATGAATCAAGTTCAGATTGTAAAGGAGAAGCTTCAAGATTTGAGGGAGAATGGATGGGATCGGCTCGTACAGGAGGTCAATGAGTTTTGTGCTACACACAATGTGATCATCTTCAAAATGGAAGATAATTTAGCAAGTCGATTTTGTTCTAGATGTGCAGGAGAAGAGGTGAAAATGACAAACTACCACCATTTTCGAGTCAACATATTCTGTCAGGTAATTAGAGTATTGTATTATTTATCAATTTTATTAAGTTTTTATTTCATTGTTAGTATTAGAAGTATACTTAACATGGCGCTTCATTTTTAGGTTATTGATCAAATTAATGAAGAGATGGAGAATCGTTTCGACGAGACAAACACTACATTACTCACATGTAGTGAAAGCCTTAATCCCAAGAATTCTTTCTCCAATTACAATCAGTCTAAGCTACTTCAACTTGCAGAGCTATATCCAGAAGACTTTTCAGAGATTGATAGATCTGTACTCAAGCAAGAATTAGAAGTGTGGATTACATCCATGAGGAAAACTGAAATATATTCTGCATTGGAAGATCTTGGAGATGTTGCGAAGAAGATGGTTGAGGATGGCATTAGCAAATGTTTTCCCTTGGTATATCGTCTTATTGTGTTGGTTTTGGTGCTTCCTGTCGCAACTGCAACCGTTGAAAGAGCCTTCTCTGCAATGAGTTTTGTAAAGACGGATTTGCGTAACAAGATGGGTGATGAGTATCTCAATGATTCTTTGGTATGCTACATCGAGAGTGATATTTTCGAGAGCATTGACAACGAAGTTATTCTGCAACATTTTCAGAACATGAAAACACGCAAGATGGCTTTACCTCCTCTACCGTCAAAGTGAACTTGTTTGTGGAATTGTAGTATTGAACTTATGTTTAGTATCAAACTTGTTTTTAGTATTGAACCTATTTTTAACCGTAAGATGAATTTATTAAATGCCTTTGTTATTTTCAGCCCCCCCCCCCCAAACAGAAATCCTAGATCCGCCACTGGTGGTAATTGTTACCTAATTATTATAGTAGCCTATGCGGGATTTGAACCCACATCTTTATGTATAAACACATCGCTCTACCATTTGAGCTAATAGGCTTGCAACTATAGTAAAAAAAAACTTACGATAAAGAACAATAAGTAAACTATTAATTAATACCTCCATGTGAAAGAAGTAACTGAACAACACACATCTTTGTACAAATGGCTCATTTTCTCCAACCTGTCAAACAAATCAGAAATCTATAAGTTGCTTGTAAAGAGAACAACACACATAAGGTAACTTGCCATAACAATTTGATAAGCAGAGTTGGTTTTTAAAGAATTACACACAAAGGTTGGTCACACCATGTTTTTCAAGAAAATGATATCCTTGGGTATGATAAATAAATTTATAGACTACAGAAACCGATGAATTTTTTCGATGATGAAAAAAACAAATTTTGACTATGAACACAAACAATAAAAGTATATGCACTTTTCTGAATAAGGTATGACTTGTATTCCACCGTATCACCAAATAGCACAATCAAAGAATGCACATACATAATAACTAGCACCTTTAAAGCATCCTGGGCTTCCACCTTACTCTTTCCACTTTCAGTCAGCGCCCAGAAACAAATATCATACTGATTATTAATATGGCCTGCAAAATAGAAAGCTTGAACCTAACTATTCCACAACCATATGTTGCACTTGGCACTTATGTAGAGTCACAACAAGATGATCAATACAAGAACTGTTTTTCATATAAAAAAATTGGCAGGCAAGAGATATGATGATCTGAATCTACTTACAATCATTTTGTCTCCATGCAAGATACGTTTGTAGAACATCAAGGGTTGGTGGACACTGAATAACTTATCCCTGAATCGAGGGTGCATACCTCAACTCCTTTTTGGGGAACAATTGCTTCCATTTTACAACATAAAGAGATGTAAAGAAAGATATAGTGACATATAGTATCTTACTGCATATAAACATGCAGACACTCCGTATATTATAAAGAAGAGGCATGATAATAGTTGATATTTTGCAAAATATCATGTAAGAAAACAGAGAACTTGCAAGTTCTTACACATTAAAAGACATACCCTCTTGACATTTTTTATGTCAAAATGTCTATCCAATGGAGGTTGCTTGGTTCTGCTAGGAAAGTTGCCTTCAAAGCTTGCGATAATCTTATAGCCATTCCCCTGAACAGTTTTCACAGCAAGGAACAATAACACAAACCTAGCATCAGCCACAAACATAGTAAATATGACAAATATGGGATCGAGGAATAAACAACAAAGTATATATATATAAAGGCAATACTTGAATACAAATGGTATCCAATGTTATATGCATAGTAAAATACCAAGAAAACAAGATGACCCTTTCAATAGAGGTAAGAGTTGAGAGATTATGGTACCTAAATTAACATTAAGAAGAATCACTAAAACAGCAGAATCAAAGCCCTGTGATGAATGTTCTATCAGTAATCTTTTAAGAATTAGAAACTAATTACCTCTACAAACATCGATCAACTTGAAATCAAGGCTAGCAAATCTATGTGTCAATTCGAATTCATCGCAAATAAATTCCTGGCCATGTGCATATTTAGCATCCATCTATTAGCAAGAATGACGAAAACAATTAAATGTGTTAAGGGTTATTCCCTTATGATCTCAATCTACAAGGCACACTAATATTCTAGAGCAAGCAAACAGTAAGTTTTGTGAAACTGTGATTTCATTCATTCAGTTAACCAACATATGCAACCTTGATGTTTCATATTAGGGCATGTTCCTAAGAGAATAAATACCTACTGCAATAACAAGGAATCCCATAAACACAGCCTTCACAAGGTTTGCTTAATGTGGGCAATTCAGACATGGATAAATAGACAGTCACTAGAATGTAACTCATAACACCTAAAAAGTAATAGAATGAAACGTTTATGTGGATGTAAGAGATGGTGTATAAAATTCATAACCTATAGAAGATAGGGGAAAGAACGAGGAGCCAAGAACTAGATAAAACTATAAATATAAGCAATAATAGATGACTTAGCGTCAGATTTAGTGGAGTAAGGGTTCATCGCGCAAAAGAGATTACCTCGGAGGTTCATCGGAGATCCTCGAGTGAGATCCCACAAAGGAGATACATGGAGGTGATGGCGAGAGAACGAAGTGGCGCTGACTATCGATCCTTGCACCGGCTTCATCGATATTGTTCGGCAGGAACGGTACCCTTAATTGTGAGAAAATAAACTGCTTTTGGCCAGTGGTCTCCATATCCAAGTGAGAGGGGTAGAGAACGAGAGTGATGCCGATTAGGATTTGTGGAACCGTCGGAGATCGGGCACCAGAAAACGTGTTAGAGAGGGATTGAGCGATTAGAGAAATCTAAGGTTGGGCTTCCGATCTAGGGCAGGACGATTGAGAATGACTTGAGATCTGAGATCCACCAATAGAGCAAGAAAGATGAATGTAGAATGTGAGGATGTCCGGAGGAGGTTAAGCGGCGAACCCCAAAAGGATTGGCTTAGGATATTTTAAGAAAACTACAAAACTGACCCCCAATATATCAAATTTACGAAAAGTAAGGTGCACAAATACTACGGTTCATCTGAGAACTGTGGTAATTTTGTAAATATTTTAAATTTACCATGCCACCACTTAAAACTGTGGTAAATTAATAGGTTGAATTACCACGGTTTTTTAAGGAACCGTGGTAAATTTACCATGTAACAAATTTACCACGCTAAAAATTCAAAACCTGGTAAATTACTATGCTAAATTACTACGGTTATTCAAAGAACCGAGGTATATTTTCCAGTCTTGCAAAAGTACCACGTCAGAACACGGAACCGTGGTAATTTAACTGTCGCCAAAAACTATTTTTCTACTAGTGATTCCATTCACCGAAGCACTTCATGAGATGCCATCTTATGTGAGGTTCCTTAAGGACATATTGGGTAAGAAGCGATCGCTTTCTGAGATCGCAGAGGAGTGCAATAGATTGGAGCTACAGAAGCGGACGGACCCAGGTAAGTTTTCTATCGCTATAGGCTTAGGTCGATATCGCTTTAATGCTTTAGTTGATTTGGGCGCTAGCGTTAGCATGATGCCACTAACCATATGGCACAAGGTAAAGATAGGTCCTCTTGAGCCCATGGATGCAAAGTTATACATGGCAAATAATACGGTAGTAATTCCAACAGGGATGGTAACTGATGTGCCAGTACAAGTAGGTAAATTCTTTGTCCCTACTGATTTCTTAGTTGTTCATATAGTAAAGGACCCTGCTTGTCCCATTATTTTAGGTAGGCCATTCCTAGCAATCATCGATGCCAATATTAGCGTGAAGAAAGGATTTCTCTCATTCACCATTAGCGATGAAGTGATAGAGTACGCCTTCAACAAGACGTTGAGGAACAATGAAGGGCCCATGGAGATAAAGGCCACCAATGGTGTCTACATCACATGTAGAGAAGCAAAGGTAAGGAGTATGACACCGGAAGAGCTTGAAAAGAGGGCCATAGAAGCCCAAGTAGAGGAGGTCGTGGCAATCTTGAACGAAGGAGCCAAACAGAACATCGAAATCGACCCAGGTAAGTCGATATCGACTAACATAGTTCAAGATTATGTGCCAGGTCATAAGTATGGGGTCAATGGAGGAGAAGGAACCTCTAAATCGAGCATAAAGGTCAATATCGACCATGCCCATATGACGAAATTGACCACCACAAATGCAGAGAAAAGAGGAGGAGAGACCTCGATATCGATCTCTGAGGGTCGAAATCGACCTGATCATGTCGAGCGGAAACACTCCAAATCGACTGAACCTCCAGGAGCACAATAGAGCTCGATATCGACTATTGATGATCGATGTCTACCTGAGCCACAGAAAGAAGAAAAGGTAAGTCAATGTATGGATTCCTCCTGTTCCATCTGAATTAAAGATTTATCATTATTTGAAAGAGGTTTGCCTTGGCATGTGCGCTTGTGTAGGGTATCCGATAATGATTCGAGCCATTATGAAATAGGAGACAAGGTGTATGTCGCCAAATCAAAAGATCAATGGTTCCCTACTAGATTCAAAGACAAGAGGATGGGACCTTTCACGGTGAATCAAATCCATCCGGGCGGAATGCAATTGAGAGACAAGAAAGGAGTGCTATTTGAGGCCCAAGCCACATGGGCTCTGCAGATGCCGCCTTGAAAGCGCAAAAAGAAGAAGTCGGCCTAATGACTTTAAAGTCTAGAATAACGAAGACAATTAGTTTTAAGTTTTGGACAATCTTTCGGTTTTGTTTTGAGACACTTTACATTATTGTTTTGTTTGGTTTAGTTTCTAACAAGTTGTAGGAAAGAGGAAAATAGCACATAAACAAGCATCGAAATCGAGTACAAAGCTCGATATCGACCTTAAGGTCGATTCCGAGGGGCTTGTGGTCGAGGTCGGATCACCCTGAAGCCTGAGCCAGAAATCGATGAAAGAAGTCGATTTCGATGTTAAAGGTCGATATCGACCATCACTGTAGTCTTCTTCGACTCCTGAAATTTGTGACGTTTTAGTAAGTTTCTTTCTTAACCCTAGTTCTAATACAGTGAGGACACTGTAATCTTTAATATGGGGTGGGGGAAGGGCTTACTTGCATACTTTTAGCATATTTTGAAATTTTTCAAAAGTTTATTGCATAGTTTTTACATATTCATATTATTTAGTGAATTTAGAATTGCATATTTATCTTTAATCATTCATACTTCATTTATATTTTCAAAAAAAAAATGACCCCCATCATAAAATTGAAAAAAAAAGTCATGGAAGTATAAAAAAGAGCTCGATGATGCAAAATTAGATTCATTAGAGATATAACATGAAATTGCCTAGTTAAGGGAAGTCTCAATGAAGTGCAAAAAGAAAGAAAAACATGGAGGAGATGAAAAAATTGAAGTTGCTTTTGACATGTGCATGATAAGATGATGGAGGACTTTAGATATTTCCATACAAGTGCTTACTCAAGTTCATATCCTAGCCTTATCTATGCATATTTGCAAAAGTCACAAGCCATATATGAGCCTTGAACTATATCATTATCATTATTGCTCCACATATATTATATATTGCCCATTTTTTATACCTTATACCCTATCCGGGAACAAGTTTGAGAATGAATGTCATCTTTGGAGTTGTTATATGGAGTTTGTGCAATTTTATGAAGTTGTTGGCATGAATGAAACAATTTATGAAATATTGAAAATTTAATGAGGGAAAAAAAATCCGATCATCTCAGGAGATAAAGGTAGGTCGACCTTGCTCGTTGAGATGTTAGTTCAGCGAGATGGGACACAAGGTGAGGAGTCCGAAGTACTAAGTATTCGGGGCCATTCATGACACCCATGTTTGCGACTCGCGAGAAGGCAGTGCTAAGGTTAGAGAGGTAAAAGCATTATATTGAAAAAAAACATTGAGCGATGAGTGAAAGGTGAGTTATTATGAAGGAGGAATGTGGAATATTTTGGAAAGAAAGTTTTATTTCCCCAGATTTAACACCACATGGCCAAATATTAGCCCACCTTTAGCCTTTTACCAATCTACTCTTCTCTAAAGCTTGCAAAAGTCCTCTTGATTATTAATGCTATGTCGCTGAAATTGTTTTATGCATATAAACCTCTTCTATGAGTATGATGTTGCTTTTATGCACAGGCATAGATTTGGTTGACATGAGTACCTTATCGAGGATGGCAATTGAATGTAGGGACATATGAAAAATGAATCTATGACGTTGAGGGTTTACTTTCTACCCCTGAATGACCATTAAAAGTAATGCTTGGGGACAAGCAAGCTTAAGTATGGGGTGTTTGATGTGCGCGCAAATTGCCACATTTTTTATGCACATTTAAGTCCATTTTTATCATTCATTTGCATACATATTAGTGGGAAATCATAAGAATAGTGTAGTTTATGCATAATTGTCAAATATATCAGTCTGCATGAGTTTCTATGTGATTTCGCAGAAATCGGGATGAAAATGGACAGATTTAGAGGAGCAAAAAAGAACTCGAAGTCTTATGAATAGGTCGAAATCGACTATGAACCTCGACATCGAGTGAAGCAAAGCAGGCAGGAATCGAGCAAGACAAGAACAGAGCATGTCGACATAGACAAAGGTCGATATCGATGTCCCATCCTCGATATCGAGTGGCCTAGATCGAGCTAAATGATAGAAGTCGAGTGCCAGTCCGAGGAGAAGGAGGAGTGCTCGAGATAGAGTTAAAGGGAGGTCGATATCGATGATGAAGGTCAATATCGATGTTGCCAGCAGAAGAAATCCGACTCAGATTTTGATAGAACTCTATCTGAAGCTTGCACGTCTATCCAAAAGTCGAGATCTTCTATCTTCAATGCCAGACTTCATCCTTTATGTTATTTACCATGGAATTTTTATTTTTTACTTTATTAAGTTTTATCTTAGAGAATAAAGATAGGTTTTCGAATCCTTAGCTAGCAAGATTTGAGATCTATATCTAGAGGCCGTTAGGGCTGAGTTTAATCATCCAAGAAAAGAGTTTTAGTTTATCTCAGAGATTTGTAGGGAGAGAGAGAGAGAGGAGAGCCAAGTGAGTTGGGTGGGAAGCGAGAGCGGAGATTTGGCTTGGTTCAGTTGCAACTTTCCCTTTAGTTTAATACAAACTAGTTTCTTTTCAATGAAGATGATGAGTTTCATGATGAGAAGCGAGTAGTCAACACACTTCTAGGGTTGAGGTGAGCCTGATGATAGCAATGTAGGGTAAGTGCATCAAAGGTATGATTTTTATCCGTTTCCGTCTTCTATCCTATGCATGATCCTTTGCGAAAGTTAGGGAGATTCATTATTTGCATTATTGAAGCGAAAGCAAATCATATTGTGAACTTGGATTTTTCATGAATTGGATAGTAACTCTTAGGAATTATGCGAGAGCCTCTAATCACCTAAGTTTTGGTAACGAAAGTTATTTGACAGAAAGACATTAAATTTCATAACTTTAGCATCATACTTGCATTGTTATCGTTGTGGCATGAATCTCCGACTTTGGAAGCTTTTAGTTAATTGAATTTGATAAAAAAAAAAAAAAGTTTGAGTTTTAGTTTCTGTCCATCTTCCCTTTACAATTCTAAGTTCTTTAGACCACTTTTCCGACACATAGGTTACGCTTTACAATTTCTGTTACAGTCGTCGAAATCGACTGTAAAGGTCGATATCGAGCACTAACATCGATATCGAGGTCTATCTCGACGTCGACTGTGTTTGCTTTTGTCTTCTGCAGGAAACCACTGGAAATCGACCAGAACTGAGGTCGATATCAACCAGACACCTCGGTATCGAGTCTCTCTTGAGGTCGAAAGCTTGATTGTGATTACAACTAAGGAAGCGCTGACATACCTCCTCGTGGATTCGATCCTGAATTACCCTACCACTGCATCGGGAGGGATTCTTGTATTTATTTGTTTGAACAGGGAGTTAGCATAGTTGAGATATATATTTGAATATTTGAATCGCACCTCCCCTAAACGCATCAACAACCTGAGATTCTTGTTAGTTCATAAATAAATAAAGCCACGATTTATCAAAGTCTCCAAAACCAAATCCCAAAATCCAAATCCTAAAAACCTTCTAAGCGGAAAATTTAAAGTTTTATTTACAAACTCTAGATTTTTAAGTCGTTGGGCCAACTTCTCCGTCAATGCATCAAGACCCTTTAAGGTAGGGCCCCTTCTAGCTCGTTCCTTCTCCTAGATCGTCTAGGTCCTTGTGGTAATAGCCAAGCTCGAAGATGATTGCTTCCATTCCACCAGGCTCTTACCTTGGATCTTTCCTTCTTTTCCTTGACCTTATTTTGCTAACATGAGCAAACCATGAACCTTTGACCCTCCCATTAGTGGAATCATTTGTAATGGACAGAAGAGGGTTAGAGATCATACTTGAGCTTGCCTTTTTGGGCCCGAAACAGCGATCTTCGGGCTGGGGGTTAGTCGACATCGACATGGTGGAGTCGATCTCGATATCAGTGGTTGACGTTGAGATGGTCTTGTCGACATCGGTAGTGAGGACCCCATACTTAGGCTCTTGGCATCTCGATTGATCTTCAGTGGAATTCGACATCGATAGAGTCTGGTCGATATCGAGCATATTGGTCGATCTCGACTGGGAACAATCGATTTCGACACTCTTCGCAACTTCTATTCTCACAACCAAGTACTTGCAAAGCTTTTCCTTTGCAGGGGTGAGCCCATCTTCTTTATAGATTCCAGGGGTGAAAACTCTTTGTATTGCCTCCTCACAAAGGATATACGCCTTGCTTAGGCCGATGTTCTCTATCTCTAGCCTTTTTGTCTCATTCATCGTCGGGTTGAAGCGGAACTCGACGATCTCATTGTCGATTGTGAACATCAGGGTGCCATTCCTCACGTTGATGTTGGCATCAACGGTTGCTAGGAAGGGCCTACCAAGGATGATAGGGACAATAGGGTCCTCCGGCATGTCAAACACAATGAAGTCTGTGGGTATAAAGAACTTGCCCACCTTGACAGGGACATCATCCACAATCCCTGTGGGTATCACGAAGGAGTTGTCCTCCATGTAGAGCTTCATGTCGACGAGCTCCAATGCTCCAACTCCAAGTTGTTGCCATATCGATAGGGGCATCAAACTTACAATAGCCCCAAGGTCACATAGGGCTTTGAATTGATGCTTTCCTACCCCTACTGTCACTTCAAACATTCCTGGATCGCCTCGTGATGTACATATTTCTAGTCATTTTAAATGCATGTTTTGACTTCATATTTCATTCGATTCCTAAAATTATAGGTCAAAAATAATAAGAATTTGTGTAGAATGTGCTAACGTGCAACAAATAGTGTCCACACAAGTTTTGGTTTAAATATATAGGAATTGGAGCGGAATCGGAGTCAAAACAAGAAGCCAAGAGAACCTGAGAGGTGGTCGATATCGACTTGACATGTCGAGATCAACTAGACAGATAAACGTAGACACAAGTTGTCGACATCCAAGAGACAAACCTATTGGAGAGCACTCGACATCATATTGGATCGAGTGAGGAACTCAACATCGACACTCCACCAAAGGTAGAGTGAAGTCAAGACAGATCGAGCAGAAACGAAGTACTCGATATCGAGTAGACATGTCGATATCGAGTGGAGATTCCCACGGTCTGCACACGGTTTGGAGAATCCGAATTGAAGATATACTTTGATGGCCACGTCTTTATCATTTATTTTAGATAGATTATGTCCTAAGGGTATTTTCCTTTTTACCCTAGGATTTTTATTATTTGCTTTAATAATGTTTCATCCTATCTATGATAGGATAGAATTTAGAATAGTAGTTTTAGTAGGATTAGGACTACTTTCCTTGGCTAGCAAAGATTAGTAGGCTATAAATAAAGCCTTAGGGGGTGGGTTTTCAATCATTCAAGCAAGCAAGTTACAAACCAATAAGCAATCAATAGCAATAGTTTTAAGATTTGAGCTTTAGGGTTTCGGCGCTTGCGATAGTTGGCGTTGGGATTGTAAAGATTCAAGTTTTAATGCAAAGTTCTCTTCTTTCAAATATGTCTTCCATCATCATAAGCGAGTAGTCCCCCTTTCTTTTAGGTTCGGGGTGAGCCAAACGATAGCCATGGTGGTAAGGTTTGTATGTCGCTAAAGAAGGTATCTTTTATCTTGCTCTACCTTGTGATTCATCTTTAAATGCGAATTTAAAGAACTCATGTTGTGAAACTTGGGTAGTAATTAGGATTTCTATTCAAAAGATTATAAACTCAATTATGACAAAGGTAGACGCAAATTAGGTTAATTTATTGTAAGATATCTTCTCCTATTTGACGCGTTTAGGTGAAAGCCTTCTCCTTTATGATAAAAGTATGCATCTTTATTGATTTCTCACCCTTTACCTTCATGGTTGTCGTCGTGGTAATCCCTGGCTTTGGAAGATCTTTTCCTCATTTGTTTACATCGTTATTCTCTACTGTTCATTGAGTTATTGAAAAATCCCAACAACCCACTGTTTATTGCTGATCATTGCTCCTTCTCCATCCTACTTTCTTTGGCCTTTCTTTGCTGACTTGTTACTAATGTTTCTATAGGAGCACTCGATATCGGCATTTGTGGTCGATATCAAGACCATCATATCGCTCAACATTCTCTGAGTCAATGCCACATCTCCTTCTGTCTGAACTCGTTATCGAGTGACCTACTCGACATCGAGTGCCCCAAGATCGACCGAAAATCTTCTGCGTCGATCGACCTCGCTACTGACATTCGATATCGACTTTCGTTTTTCTCTTTGCATGTCTTCTACCACACTGAGATCGACAATCACTGATCGACGTTGAGTCCTCAACTCAAGATCGAGTGCCTTATGGTCGACATCAGAACATGGTTCAGACTATCTAGGATCCCGCTGACCCGCTTCCTCAAGGATCGAACCTAATTCCCTACTACCGCAGCTGAGAGTCTTGAATATATTTCAAAAGGCTAAGGATTGCAATTGTTTTATATTATTTATATTTCGATTCAATTCTCCCTACATCACCTCGCTTCTCAAAGAACTCAATTAAGTGACATTCTTCAGTGATCTCGGTGATGGACCTCTTCTTGGCTAGGATGTCCTTCAGGAACCTCATATATGTTGGCATCTCGCTAAGGGCTTCAGTGAAAGGTATAGTGATGTTCAATCCTTGAAGCACCTTCACGAATCGCCTAAACTTTGTATCCGTCGAATCCTTCAACGCCTTTAAGGGAAAAGAGAGCGCTTTCGTCGGCTCTGGAGCTAAAGTGGTTGACTTTGGCTTTCTGGAATGGTCAACATCGACAGTGGGGTTGATATCGACTGGATTAGTCGACCTCGAAGGAGTTTAAAGCTGATGTCGATCTGCAGAGGTCTCAACATTGACCTTGCAGTTGACATCGATTGGTTCACCATCGAGTTCTCTTCTGGTGCTGTGGGCTTGACATCGAATTGGTGGTCAACGTTGATAAGGCCCTCGACATCGACTGGGTGGTCGATATCGACTGTGTCTTTAGTGACTTCTCATTTGCTCTGTGGCTCATGCAATCGGCATCCAATCTTTAGATTTACAGCGACAATGTGTTCGGTTTGGCCCTTTAGATTCGCTTGTGGTTTTCCTAGGAGCGTTCTGGCTGGCTTTGGAATTTAGGCCACTAGTTGACCCAATTGGGTCTCCATGATCTTCCTCCAAATATCCATCTCTCCATTCCTTGTGGTAAGGTGATTGAGTTGAGAGTGGATGGCATTGTTGGCGTTCTTGCTCTCAGCATGGTTTCGTCTCATCTCCTCAACGATGAGTTGGACATCGTCTCTCCTTGGCTTTCTGTCTGAGTGGCCTGAAGCTTGGTAAGGTGGAGGATCCCTAGGGTTGTATTGGGGTTGTGGATTACCCCAATTCTGATATCCCTAGCAATTAGGATTCCTCAAAAACCTCACCTCCTGGTGAGTCTCTAGTAGATCTAATTGCTCCGTGTGGGGGCAAGCGGTGGTGATGTGCCTCTCAGAGCCGCATTCGGCGCAGGGTTGGTTGGCATGAGAGGAACTTGACTTGCTTTTGCAACCTCCTAAGTTGATCTTTCATGAATTGATCTTTGATGTCGGGATCAATCTCCTTAGAGGGCTCAAAGAGTGGCATCGATGGGGCGGGCCTTGATTTGGAGGCCGCATGAGTCCCATAAGTATTGTCAAATTCCACCAACCTCTTTATGGTATGCCAAGCATGTTGCGGTGGGAGTTCAAGATACTCATAGGAGGTGTAGGTGTTTATTCTCTCCTTAGTGGCTACGTCCAGGGCATTGTAGATGATATCTTGGATGACGTAGGGTGGTTGCCCATGCGTAGGGCAAGACCTCATAAGCTCCTTAAATTGCTCCCACACTTCCGCGCCATGGTTTCATGAGGCTTTTGCTTGAAAGCCATGATCTTCTGACGAATCACCGCCATCTTGGGTGGTGGAAAGAATTTGTTTAGGAATACATCCATGACTTCATCCCACGTGCGGAGCAATCTTGGTCCTAGGATCTCCAACCATTGAAGTGTTTTCCCTATAAGAGACCAACGAAAAGCCTTTAGTTTTACATATTCTAGGCTTTGTCCATCAGCTATAGTGTCACATAAGTCAAGGAAAGTAGTTATGTGCTCTAAAGGGAAATCATTAGTTTTTCCCTCAAATTGACGTCTCCTAATTTCAGTTAAGAAGCTAGGTTTAATTTCAAAGTTTCAATGAGGGATAAGAATGGCCGATTCAGGCACAGAGAGCGCTAAGTGCATGTATTGCTTTCCGTTCTGAGGGAGGGCATTGATTTGGGCTTCATATCACCTCCTTTCTTCCTCCTCCCTATCACCTCGTTCCCTTTGTGCTACCTCTCTAGTGGTGAAGTCTTCGATTTGCTTCTTTAAGCGCTCAATCTGCTGAGCCTGGGTCTCTTGGTCGGCCATGATTTTTTGAACTCTAGACCGTAGGTGGAGATATCTTTCAGGGTCTACTACTCCTTCATATTCAGGCGTGCGATCAGCGCGTCACATACACCTATAAAATAACACTTAAAAAGGACGTGAGTGAGACTATTAGGGCGCGATTGATAGCCTCCCCGACAACGGCGCCAAAATTTGATGTCAGGGAGAATTGAATTGAAATATATAATAAAATATACTCAACCCTGGCTACTCAAATAAATTTAAGACTCCCCGCTGTAGTAGTAGGGAATCAGGTTTGATCCTCGAGGAAGCGAGTCAACGGGATCCTAGATAGTCCGAAAGTCACATTTGTGTCGACCAGTAGGCACTCGATCTCGAGTGGGTACTCGACGTCGAAGGTGGCTGTCAATTCCTGGTGCATAGAAGACATGCAAAGACAAAAACAAAAGTCGATCTCGACCACAAAGGTCGATCTCGATCGGTCAGTAACTAAATTGACCGATCAGAAGACTATCGGTCGATATAGGGCACTCAATATCGAGTAGGTCACTCAATGTTGAGCTCAGATGCAGGGGCAGAAATTTGGTGTTGACTCAGAGAATGTCAAGCGATGTGATGGTGTCGATATCGACTACTAGTGTCGATATCGAGTGGTCCTGCAGTGCGTTAGAATGTCGGCAAAGAACGACCGAAGAGAATAGGATGGGAGTAGAAGTATGAACAGAAATAACAAAGGTTTGAAATGATTGTAAATATATATTAAAGGCAACTCCTAAGGCTAGGGTTTACCACAACGTTAACCAAACATGCATAAGGTAAATAAGACAGACAATTGCGCTATCTCACCCAAGGGACAAGCTTTCGCCTTACACCAACGATTAGGAATACTCTTGCAAATAAACCTAATTGTTTCTATAAATTTTATGTTTATAACCCAAGTTGTTAACGTGAATTCCTTTTCTTGTGATAAGTACTAAACACTAAATCGTAGGAGATGATCAAGACACAACGTTATCAACAATAAACACTTACCTTAAGCACGCATGGCTAACGTCAGGCTCACCCCGACCCTAAGAGCTTGGGGAACTACTCGCTCTTCATCGAAGTAAACTTCGAAACTTTACAACTCCAACATCGGCTCTCACAAACGCAAAACCCTAAAGCTTCTTCTACTCTAAAACCTAAACTATTGTGAGATTATGATCTCTGAACTTTAATTCTTGAATGAATAAAAACCAGCCCCCTAGGGCTTTATTTATAGGCTCTCATTCTTTGCTAGCCAAGGAAAGGAGTTCTAATCCTACTAAAACTACTATTCTAAATTTCATCCCATAACAAATAGGATAAAACATTATTATGGTAAATAATAAAAAAACTAGGGTAAAAAGGAAAGTACCCTTAGGACATAATCTATCTAAGATAAATGATAAAATTGTGGCATCTATCAAGATCTTCAATTCGGATTCGTCAAACCTCGTCCAAACTGCGGGATTCTTCTACTCGATATCGAGTATTCTATTTCTGCTCGACCTGTCTTCACTTCACTCGACCTCTGATGGTGTGTCGATGTCGAGTTCATCACTCGATCTAATATCATGTCGAGTGCTCTTTAGTAGGTCTGTGTCTTGGATATCGACACCTTGTCTTTGCGTCGATCGATCTAGTCGATCTCGATTGGCTGACTCGATCTCGACTACTCTTCGGTGCTTCTTGGCTTCTTGTTTTCACTCCGATTTTGCTCCAATTCCTATACATTTAAACCAAAACTTGTGCAGACTCTATTTCTTGCATGTTAGCACATTACTACACAAATTCACCTTATTCTTAACCTAGAATTTAGGAATCGAATGGAATATGAAGTTAAAATATGCAATTAAAACGACTATAAATATGTACATCCTTATGATGTATTGATAATAAGATAGAAAAACAGTTCACCTATAATTCTCGACAATGGTTAAGGTTCAAGGTCCTAGGATTGATTTAATAGTACTTATAATATATATGTCGACTTGACTAAGGTTGATTGTTTCGCAACGATACAATCTTCTTATTCAATATCATTAAAGAATAGCATTAACGATTTAAGTTCTTAGACCAATTGGCATATCGATATAGATCAATCAATATCATCCACTATAAAGGCATAGAAATATCACTAAATCAATGACTTCGTTTGCTATCAAGAAACCAACAACTTATTCATAGCCTAGATGCAATTCCTAACATGGTGATCAATCATAGAAAGGAACACAAATTCATATCAATAAGAACAAGATGATAAATATAATTATAAATAACTAATTGAAATCAAATCCTCACAATTCATTCAACCATGTCTTCGAATCACAGGCTATGAATCAGTTGTTGGCTATGAGTTTAGCAACTCATAGCCATGTCTTCGAATCATAGGATATGAATCACATCGGTACTTTGTCTATGAGTTTAGCAACTCATAGCACCATTAATGCTCATCTCTCTCTCTAGTTTCACACGACATAATCCATCTCTAACCAAATCACACACGACTGAACAATGGTAGAAATAACCTAAATAGAGTCGTGCAAAACCCTAGGGAATAAAATAATAATTTAATAATAAAATAGAATCTTCAGACTAAAATCGGCAATCGTTGAATACGTGACAGCGGCGGGCGCTGGTCCCAACAGTAGCTTGGTTCTTCTCAACTTCGACGTTGTGCTTCCTTGCTCCTTTGGTTATCCTTCCTTAGCCTTCATATGCTTCTAAATCATCCTTTTAAGCTCCTCCAAGATCCCATCCAAGGTCGGAATGTAAAACTGCAGAATAAACTCTAAAAAGGCGTAGATTCCGAACTCGAATACTTCACAAGAAAGATATAGAATTAGACTAAAACATATGCAAAACTCCTACCTAAATGCAATAAGAACTACCTATGATGCCTAAATGAAATATGCATTATCACTCTCGCATAAAAACCTATTCTTTTCTATCTTTTCATAATTAGGGTATAATCAACTTTCGTAAATCAATCCTAATTACTATCCATAATTCACAATTAATTCACTTTCGCTTCATAATCGCAAATAAAGAATTTCATCTACTTTCTCAACGGAATTAAGTATGAGATAGAAGATAATAATCACATAAAAGCATCATAAATTCAAACATACATACATACATACATAGCTATTGTTGGGCTCACCCCGACCCTAGAACTAGGAAAACTACTCACACATCATCGCAATGCACATCATCATGAAAATGAAAAATAACTTGAATTAATAATAAAGTTACAACCAAAATCTCTAACCCTTCCTCTCCCACTCAGTTGTCTCTCTTTCTCTACTAGGCTTGATTCCTCAAGTGCGGGATATCTCAAACCCTAGGCCTAATGCCTTTATTTATAGTAAACCTAAACTGGCTTTCTAAGTAAATAAATTATATCTAAATAAGAAAATAAAATCCATTATCTAAAGCTTTATCTAAATATAAAGTTTTGATTTTAATCATGTAAAGATAAAAGATCTCGTGGCTAATTATCCTTAAAAGATTTGGATCTCTCAAACCGCGTCCGCAACGTGTCTGTCTTCAATCGATGTCGAGCACTCCTCAGCTACACTCGATCTCGAGCAGTGGTCATTGTGAAGCTCGAATTTCGACTGCTCTCCTCTTCATTCCAGTAGCTCCATTCTTTAAATTCTTCAGTCGACGTTGAGTGGTGTTGGTCGACGTCGAGTTCTCTTTTTCTATGATCCACAGCTCTTGCAATTGCTTTCAATTGCCCCAAATTCTGCGAAATTAAACCATAACTTGTGTAGATCTCCATATCTTGCAAATGATCATATTTTACATAAATTCCTAATATTCTTAACCCATAATATAAATAAAAGACAGAAATTAGAATAAAAATAAGTACAAAACATGGTCAAATATACGGACATCACAAATACCTGTTATAATAGATAAACATGTTGCACTTAAATATTACATAGCATACATGTTGCATTTAATTGTTGCAATAGCTCAAATGCTATAATCAACTATTGCATTAAGTCATTTTTGTACGTAGTAGTGGTGGTTCAATATTCTTCTATCTTCATAGGTGATGTACACATTTGCACCTTCTTTTATTGCATCTTTTAACTTCGTATTTCGTTCGATCTCCAAAGAAAAGGTTCAAAAGAATATAAACTTGAGTAAGAATGGGCTAAAATGCAAGAAATAGAGTCTACACAAGTTTTGAGCTAACCATGCAGGAATTCGAGCGAAAACGGAGTCAAAACGAAGAAGCCAAGTGAAGCTGAGCAGAGGTAGATATCGACCCTAGACCCAGATATCGACCTCTGGGGTAGATATCGACCTTCAACATAGATATCGACCTCAACATAGACATCAAGTGAAGCTGAGAAGAGGTAGATATCGACCCCCAGTGTCGATATCGACCCCCATATCGACCTCAACATAGAAATCGACCAGAGCTGAACAAGTCGAGCAGGAACAGAGACCTCGATATCGACCTCTGGTGTCGATATCGACCCCTTATCTCGACAGAAGATAGACTCGATTTCGAATGCGGATTGGAACTATATCTTCAAGGAGGCACGGGATTATCTCATACTTTCAAGATAGATGGCAGCTGAAGTTTTATTCATCTTTTACCTTTAAGTTATTAAAGTTTTTATCAAAATAAAAGACCTATCCTAATTGTTCGGATAGAGTTCATAGTTTAGATAAGAGTTACAATCCTTGGATAGCGAGGATTAGTAGCCTATAAATAAAGCCCTAGGGCTGATTTGTTAGATCATCTTTCATACCATCAATTAACAAAGACATAGACAATAGAGTTAGAGTTAGAGAGAAGTTTTAGGGTTTGACGTTTGCGAAAGTTGACGTTAAGTTGTAAAGCTTCGGAGTTTATTTTAATGCCAGTTTCTTCCTTTCAATTGACAATGAGTTCCATGATGAGAAGCGAGTAGTTCTCCAAAGCTCTTAGGGTCGGGGTGAGCCCGACGTTAGCCATGCGCGCTTGAGGTAAGTATTTGATGTTGATATCGTTGTGTCTATCTCTCCTCCTACGATTCTATGTTTAGTCCTAATCGAAAGAAAAGGGATTCATGCTAACAACTTGAGTTATAAACATAAAATTTGTAGAGACAATTAGGTTTATTTGAAAGAGTAATCCTAAGAGTTGGTGTACGGCGAAAGCTTGTCCCTCGGGAGAAATAGCGCAATTGTCCGTCTTATTTATCTCATCGCATGCATTGGTTAACGTTGTGGTAAACCCTAATCCTATGAGTTGATTTTTACATAAGTTAATTCACAAAACCCATTGTTTTATTTCTGTTCATTGCTTCTCTCTCCATCCTAAAGTCTTCGGCCTTTCTTTGCCGACGAACAACTAACACACTGCAGGGAGACATCGATATCGACCCCAGACGTCGATATCGACCACTGAGTTCGTCGACAGTTGTCTGAGTCGACGACGAACACCGCTGCGGAGTTTTGCTGACATCGATATCGACACCAGACATCGATATCGACCCTTCTGTGTCGACTGGCAGTCTTCTGAGCCAGTCGATTTCGTGGACTGATATCGATATCGACCCCCACCAGTCGATATCGACTACTTGTTTTTGTCTCTGCAGGTCTTCTGTTGCAGAGAACATCGACAGCCGAGGTCGACATCGAGGCCCAAGGTCGAAATCGAGGCTACTGGTCGACGCAGACGTGAAATCTTCAACGCTACTAGGATCCCGCTGACTCGCCTCCTCGTGGATCGATCCTGACTACCCTTCCACTACAACGGGAGGAAGTCTTGTAATTATTTGCTTAGGTCAGGAGTTGGTTTACATTTATTTACATCTTTATACTTGTAATTACTTGACATATCAAGCCTCCTGCAACAACAAATTGGCGCCGTTGCCGAGGAGGCAATCTATCGCGCCCTAGTAGTCTATCTCACGTCTTTATCTAGATTGGCTTTGCAGGTGTATGCGACGCGCTGATCGCCCACCTGAATTTGAAGGAGTAGACGACCCTGAGCGTTATTTCCATCTAAGGGCCCAAGCTCAAAGAATCATGGCGGAAAACGCGAACCAAGCAGAACTTATTGAACAACTAAGGAGGCAGGTTGAGGACCTAAAGACTAGAGAGGCGGCACTTAAGGAGCGTGCGGATAGGGAGGAGGAAGGCCGAAGGCAAATAGAAGCCCAAATCAATGCCCTCCCTAGGAATGCCAAGCAATATATGCACCCCGCTCTCACAGTGCCTGAATCGGCAATTCTTATCCCTGCCTCTAATTTTGAAATAAAACCTAACTTCTTAACTGAGATTAGAAGGCACCAATATGATGGAAAACCTAACGAGTGCCCTATGGCACATATTTCTACCTTCTTAGACCTTTGTGATACTATTGCTGATGGACGAAGTCTTGAATATGTCCAACTAAAAGCCTTTCGATGGTCTCTTACAGGTAAAGCATTGCAGTGGTTGGAGAGTTTAGCCCCAAGATCGCTCCGCACCTGGAATGAAGTCAAGGACGCGTTCCTCAACAAGTTCTTCCCTCCTTCTAAGACGGCGTTGATCCGACAGAAAATCACGGCTTTCAAACAAAAGCCTGGTGAAGCTCTGGCGACTGTTTGGGAAAGGTTCAAGGACCTTCTACAATCATGCCCGACGCATGGCCAACCACCATATGTAATTCAGGAGATCATATATAATGCTCTTGACGCTGCAACAAAGGAGAGGATCAACACCTACACCGCCTATGGCTACCTTGAACTCGCTCCACAAGAGGCTTGGGAGACCATAGAGAGGTTGGTGGAGTTCGACAACACATATGGGACTCCTGAGGCTTCCGACGTACCATCATCGTCGAGGCCTGCCCCATCTATGCCCTTATATGAACCCTCCAATGTAATCGATCTAGATGTGAAGGAGCAATTCCACAGAGATCAACTTAGAAAGCTCCAAAAGCAAGTGAGGTTCCTTTCAGCGAACCAAGATTGCATTGAATGCGGATCGCAGCGGCACACCACCATCGAGTGCCCACATGCCGAACAAGTACACCTAGCGGAGACTCACCAAGAGGCGCGCTACATGAGTGGCCCCAACAACCAATATTGGGGAGACCAAAGGTTCCATCAACCACAAAGGAACCAGGTCAACCCTAGGGACCCTCCGCCTTATAGAGCTCCTGGGCACCCGGAGAGAGACCAAAAGAAGGATGATCTTCAACTAGTACTGGACGAGATAAGGCGGAACCAAGCTAAGAATGATCAATCCAACAACGCAATCCACTCTCAACTCAATCACCTTACCACAAGGATTGGGGAGATGGATATATGGAAGAAGAACGTAGAGACCCAACTGGGTCAATTGGCGGCACAAATCCCTAGGCCGTCCGGAACACTCCCTGGGCAACCCACCACAAATCCTAAGGGACAATCCGGGACGGGCCATGTCGCAGCCATGCAACTAAGGAGTGGCACCAAAGTTCATAAGCCACAAAAGGCGACGGAGGAAGAAGTAACAGAGCCTGTCGACATCGACAACCCAGTCGATGTCGACCCTGAGGTCGATATCGACAATCCTGTCGACCCCGTGGTCGACGTCGATGACACTGCAGAACCAGAGAGAGAACAACATAGGTCAAAATCGACCTTACCGGTCGATATCGACCACCCTCCTGTCGACATCGAGGTTCAGCAGGCTCCTCCGACCACCGTTTTGGCTTCTCCGCCAAAGAAGACGTTGCCATTCCCTTCCAAAGCATTGGAGGATCCCACCAAAGGCAAGTTTAGGCGCTTCATAAAGATACTTCAAGGACTCAACGTTACTATCCCTCTTACAGAAGCCCTAAACGAGATGCCCGCCTATGTGCGATTCCTCAAAGACATCCTGAGCAAGAAGAGATCCATGGCAGAGATCGCAGAGGAGTGCTCAAAGATGGACTTCCCTGAGAAGAAGAGTGATCCAGGGAAGTTCGCAATCACCGTGGGACTTGGCCAACATCGCTATAAAGCCCTATGTGACCTAGGGGCAAGTGTAAGTCTCATGCCTCTCTCTATTTGGCAGAAGGTGAACATTGGTGCCCTTGAACCTGTGGACATGAAGCTTTATATGGCTGACAACTCATTCGTCAGACCCACAGGTATAGTTGATGACGTTCCGGTAAAGGTAGGTAAGTTCTTTGTACCTACTGATTTCATTGTATTGGAGATGCCTGAAGATCCTGTAGTGCCTATTATACTTGGTAGGCCTTTCTTAGCTACTGCAGATGCCAATATCAATGTACGTCGAGGGTTACTAACCTTTACTATAGGGAACGAAGTGATAGAATTCTCTTTCAACCCAACCATGAGCGAAACAAAGCACCTGGAGCAAGTAGTCCTCTCGCCGGCCAAAGAAAAGCTTAGAAAATTTTTGTTGGCGAGGACGGAAACAGCAAGCAGGGTCGACATCAACTGGAACCAGTCGATATCGACTAAAAGCATCGAAATCGACCCCCCTTGGTCGAAATCGAGTATGCCAGATCGCTGCCAGGAGCTTAAGTATGGGGTCACAGAGGTCGATATCGACCCCCACATGTCGATATCGACCACAGCACTCGAAATCGACCCTCCTTGGTCGAAATCGACCACCCCTCAGCCCGAAGATTTCTGTTTCGGGCCCAAACAGGTAAGCCCAGGTATGACCCCTAACCCTCCTCTGTCCCTTATTGATGAATCAATTAAGCCAATTATTGATAAATCTACTAAAGAGAGGGTCAAAGCTCCATGGTTTGCCTATATTGCTAAAGTTAGGTCAAGAAAGAGAAGAAAAGCACCCAAAGAAGAACCTAATGATGAAGAAGCCTTGGTCGCCGAACTTAGATGCTACCAAAAGGACCTAGATGATCCAGGAGAAGGCTCACGCTCGAAGGGTCCCTACATAAAAGGGCCATGAAGAATTGACGGAGAAGTCGGCCTAGCGACTCAAAAATCTAGAGCATGTACATAAAACATTTAAATTTCGCATGGATGGTTTTTAGGACTTAAGTTTTGGCTGTTTGAAACTTTTAAAACTGAGATAATTCGTGCTTTATCTATATTTCTAACAAGATTTCAGGTTATCGAGCAAAAGGAACGAAGAAGAAGAAAAGAAGCTTCTGCAGAGGCAGTCGAAATCGACCCCCCCCCCAGGGTCAAGCCATCTCCTGGAGTCGACATCGAGGACTCAGGAGCGAAAAAGAGAGGTCGATATCGACCATAATACTCGATATCGACCCCAATCAGGTAGCCCTTGTCTTCATCTTCTTCCTCGAAATCGACAGATGCAGTCGACATCGACCTCTGACCTAGATATCGACTTCTGGCATCGACCTCACCTGAAATCGACCTGAATCCGTAGGTTGCGCTGTGAGTTTCTCTCTACCCTTGTTCTTCTTTTTAATACAGTGAGGACACTGTATATTTTAAGTATGGGGTGGGGGAAAGACATGTCTTATGGTTTTAACTTGGTTTCTTCTTCGCATTGCATTCATGTTTAAATTATTGTTCTTAGTTTTACTTTTATAAAATGTCAAAAATCCAAAAAAATAGGAAAAATGTCAAAAATACAAAAAAAATGCATGTTTATTTTAAATTTCTAAAACCCTACTTAGATGTCCTATGATGAAAACTCAATAGCTGACTTGGTCATGTAAACCCTATGGCATATTTGGATGGTTTAGCCTAAGTCTTTTAAATTTTTATGTAGATTGTGAACTTGTGATGAAATTGAGCACATATGATCCTAGGCTAAAAAGCAAATCCGACAAAAATTGTCCTTGTGAGAATTTTGACCTATAGGGAGAACATCAAAAATCCCTCCGCTTTCTTGAGTGAATTTACTCTTCCTATGCATCTCTAAATGTTGTGATAGTTATTCAAAACCAATGCATATATATGTTTATGTTTACGAGAATTAAATGATGGAGGCATCTTTTAAGCCATTTTTATCCTCTCTTTACCTACCCTGCATTATCCCTGCTTGAAGCCAGAACATTAGCCTGAGCCTGAATTGCAAACTCCACAAAATTATCCCTAGCCGAATTGAGCCTGACCCCCATTTGGGAATTGAGACTTAGATTGGTTGGACTAATGCCTTGTGGAAAGAAAAGAGCATAATGTCTAGTTTTGAGCGAGGAAATTATAGGATGGTACATATTTACATTTTGTCATATTTTGTAAAAGGATTTTTTGACTCACCATATAAATGCACATAGTTTTAGTATTATTTCCGAAAAAAAAAAAATATATATATATATATATAAAGTGCATGAGCCAAAATCCTTAAGTCTTTTATTCATACAAATGTTATATTTTTTAGAGGTATATTAGAACTTGGAAGAAGGGTTGATGGAATGCATCTTTAGAGCATTATATTGAAGAGTTATGGTTTGGGTATTGCAAGTGTTGAGATTTAGGAGTCTTGATTCCCGAATTATAAAAGCACCACATAGCCAAATAATTCCATACCTTTTATTTCATACCAAGCCCCATTACAACCCCGCCGAATGGAGTCTTCTATGAAGTCTTCCATTGAGCAAAAGTCCTCCTGATGATTCTTATTGCATTTTCATAATTGGTTGCGAAGTGAATTATTATAAATTGCAATGTTTATGAGATTGTATATGGAATTGAGTTGAGAGTTGATCTTCATAGCCTAAACACATGAGAGTTGAGTGCAAACACATTATCCCTGTGAGGTTGGATCAAAATTGCATATGCCTATGGATCGCCAAAATATGTGCTATGACGTTAAATTCACTTGCTTTGCTTTGCTACCGCTTATGATGTTGCTTTTGACAAGGGCGAAGACTTGAAGGGTGTGTTGTAGGTGTTGGTTATTGCTTGGTTATTGCTTGAGGACAAGCAAGTCTAAGTATGGGGTGTTTTGATGTACACATTTGCACCTTCTTTTATTGCATCTTTTAACTTCGTATTTCGTTCGATCTCCAAAGAAAAGGTTCAAAAGAATATAAACTTGAGTAAGAATGGGCTAAAATGCAAGAAATAGAGTCTACACAAGTTTTGAGCTAACCATGCAGGAATTCGAGCGAAAACGGAGTCAAAACGAAGAAGCCAAGTGAAGCTGAGCAGAGGTAGATATCGACCCTAGACCCAGATATCGACCTCTGGGGTAGATATCGACCTTCAACATAGATATCGACCTCAACATAGACATCAAGTGAAGCTGAGAAGAGGTAGATATCGACCCCCAGTGTCGATATCGACCCCCATATCGACCTCAACATAGAAATCGACCAGAGCTGAACAAGTCGAGCAGGAACAGAGACCTCGATATCGACCTCTGGTGTCGATATCGACCCCTTATCTCGACAGAAGATAGACTCGATTTCGAATGCGGATTGGAACTATATCTTCAAGGAGGCACGGGATTATCTCATACTTTCAAGATAGATGGCAGCTGAAGTTTTATTCATCTTTTACCTTTAAGTTATTAAAGTTTTTATCAAAATAAAAGACCTATCCTAATTGTTCGGATAGAGTTCATAGTTTAGATAAGAGTTACAATCCTTGGATAGCGAGGATTAGTAGCCTATAAATAAAGCCCTAGGGCTGATTTGTTAGATCATCTTTCATACCATCAATTAACAAAGACATAGACAATAGAGTTAGAGTTAGAGAGAAGTTTTAGGGTTTGACGTTTGCGAAAGTTGACGTTAAGTTGTAAAGCTTCGGAGTTTATTTTAATGCCAGTTTCTTCCTTTCAATTGACAATGAGTTCCATGATGAGAAGCGAGTAGTTCTCCAAAGCTCTTAGGGTCGGGGTGAGCCCGACGTTAGCCATGCGCGCTTGAGGTAAGTATTTGATGTTGATATCGTTGTGTCTATCTCTCCTCCTACGATTCTATGTTTAGTCCTAATCGAAAGAAAAGGGATTCATGCTAACAACTTGAGTTATAAACATAAAATTTGTAGAGACAATTAGGTTTATTTGAAAGAGTAATCCTAAGAGTTGGTGTACGGCGAAAGCTTGTCCCTCGGGAGAAATAGCGCAATTGTCCGTCTTATTTATCTCATCGCATGCATTGGTTAACGTTGTGGTAAACCCTAATCCTATGAGTTGATTTTTACATAAGTTAATTCACAAAACCCATTGTTTTATTTCTGTTCATTGCTTCTCTCTCCATCCTAAAGTCTTCGGCCTTTCTTTGCCGACGAACAACTAACACACTGCAGGGAGACATCGATATCGACCCCAGACGTCGATATCGACCACTGAGTTCGTCGACAGTTTTCTGAGTCGACGACGAACACCGCTGCGGAGTTTTGCTGACATCGATATCGACACCAGACATCGATATCGACCCTTCTGTGTCGACTGGCAGTCTTCTGAGCCAGTCGATTTCGTGGACTGACATCGATATCGACCCCCACCAGTCGATATCGACTACTTGTTTTTGTCTCTGCAGGTCTTCTGTTGCAGAGAACATCGACAGCCGAGGTCGACATCGAGGCCCAAGGTCGAAATCGAGGCTACTGGTCGACGCAGACGTGAAATCTTCAACGCTACTAGGATCCCGCTGAATCGCCTCCTCGTGGATCGATCCTGACTACCCTTCCACTACAACGGGAGGAAGTCTTGTAATTATTTGCTTGGGCCAGGAGTTGGTTTACATTTATTTACATCTTTATACTTGTAATTACTTGACATATCAAGCCTCCTGCAACAACAATAGGTAGTATCGGCAGCAACTAGGACAAAATATCGTACCACCGTTGTATATATTCGTCATATTAAAAGCAAATTATATCTCTAGCCTTCCGTGTTTCAAATACAGAAGTCACACAACCATTTTGTACTTTCATAATTTGAAAACGAAAGACAAAAAGTAGTTTTCTACTCACGTGTTTAAAAAACAGAAGCAAAAAAATAGTTTTATACTCCCGTGTTTAGAAAACGAAAGTTATAAAGTAGATTTGATCTTCTGACTTTAAACAACGGAACGCAAAAGGAAGCTTTTCACTCCTGATTTTAAGAAAACAGAAGGTATAAAGTCGATTTGACCTTTTGTTTTTTAAACAGGAGAGCTATATATAAAATATTTTTCAAAAAATAAAAAAAATAATTAAGATGACACCAACACGGAAGTGTAATTTTTTTCCGATGCCCCTCCGAATTTTTTCTATTAACATTAACATCGGACAGGGCATTAGCCCTCAAATTGACCCAAAAAATAGAAAAATAACAATAACAGTGCCTCCCAGAAACCCTAATTTCCCAGAACCTTACAAAAAAAAAAAAGTGATGAGAATGTTTCTAAAAACTGGTAAGAATCAACGGCTGTGATCTGTAACGCACCTCCAGTAAGCAGCCCGCATTTTTGGATCCGTCATGGCCACCCACTACTTTTCTCGGGGGAGTGTGAGTCACGCGCTACTTTTTGACGCGCTCTCTTCCCATAGTAGAGTTAGAGGAGGCCATATCTTTCGATTCGATATATAAGAGAGCGAGAGGCGGGGGGGAGAGAGAGAGAGAGAGAGAGAGAGAGAGAGAGAGAGAGCCGCCATGTGTGGGATACTAGCTGTTTTCGGCTGCGTCGACAACTCCCAAGCCAAGAGGTCCAGGATTATCGAGCTATCCAGAAGGTGATTGTTTTATCTCAACTTGTTCTCTGCTCCTTCAAGAGTTCATGTACCGGAGTAGAAGTGATCACATTTTCATTCAGTTAATTGGATTCTGAGAAGATTAGGGATACAATTACAGTCTATTCGGGTTAGACGTTGTCCTAGGCATAGATTAGTGTCTTTAGCAGTTCGGTTGTTTAACCGCTTGTAATGTTGAACATCGACGGGTTTGAATTTGATTTCTCTTGCTTACTCTTGCTCAAGGTGTTTAGAAATTAAGATTGGCGTGTTGCCGATGGCTTTATTTCTAGAATGTGGATTGCTGTGGCTGGGTTGATTTGTTTTTGCAGCTTCGATTTCACCTTGTTGGACTAACGAGTTGGTTTTCTGTATTGATGTTCAATTTAGGTTTAGATGTGCTAGGTGTTTGCTTGGCTGCTATCAAACCACTTGGTTTATCTGCATCCTTACTGTATATATACACATTAAGATTGGGCAAATTGCAAGGGTTACTAATGCTGATGCTAATGTCCTTGCATGTGATGCTTTGCTTATCTCAAGCTAATTTATTGTCCTTAATTTTGTATTTAGGTTGCGACATAGAGGTCCCGACTGGAGTGGTCTACACTGTCATGAGGATTGTTACCTTGCTCATCAAAGATTGGCCATTGTAGATCCTGCCTCTGGGGATCAGCCTCTTTACAATGAGGACAAGACTGTTGTAGTCACGGTAATTTTACATTGCAGAACGTCTAATTCTGATATCATTGCATTAGGATAGGCAATAAAATTTACTATGTTTTCTCTCAATTTGAAGCTCTATTACTCCCAAGCTTCTTTTATACAAGCATTTGATATAGTTTCTTTTGGTTAAACAAATACTTTTGAACCTGTCTTTGAGAATAACAGTAGGAGTTATTTCTTTCAGGTTAATGGAGAAATATATAACCATAAAGTGTTAAGAGAGAAGTTGACATCTCATGAGTTCCGCACTGGGAGTGATTGCGAAGTTATTGCTCATCTTGTAAGTATCCATCAAGTCTATCCTGCATTTATCAAATACTTGATATGCATGTTAAATTTATTAGTTTTCTTCCTTCGTTGATTTGTTTGCTCTTTTGAAATTTTTAGAAACCCAAAATATTCTTTGTTCCACTTCTTTGAAATAAGAGGCTTCTCTTATCATAGATCTCTCCTTATATTTATTTTCTTATTTCAGTACGAAGAATATGGAGAAGACTTTGTGGACATGCTTGATGGCATGTTCTCTTTTGTACTTCTTGACACCCGTAATAGGAGTTACATTGCAGCTCGAGATGCTATTGGCATAACTCCTCTTTACATGGGTTGGGGTCTTGATGGTAAGTTGTATGTTGGGTTGGGACTAAAGAGTATATTCTTTTTATGGAGAATCTATTGCACAATGACCTGTTCCCAAAATGGTTGATTTACAACATATCAATCATGTGTCCTTCACTTGTAATATTTCAGCTAACAGTAAAACTTGGTTTTCATAGTGGCCCCTCAGGCTTTGACTTGCGGACATTTGAACAGATGAAAGATGTTGGATTAAAGAAAATACATTTTGGCTGTAAGCCTTTTTGAACCAGGGAATATTATGATAGCTACTGTTTTTGACATAGAAGCTATGGTTTTCCCAAATATGAAGTGGCATGTCATACGGTTACTAGTAGTTTGATTGAACTTTTTACATCTCGTTACCTCATACCCAGTATGTGTTTTCAGGATCAGTTTGGTTTGCATCTGAAATGAAAGCCTTAAGTGATGATTGTGAACGATTCATTAGCTTCCCACCTGGGCATATCTACTCGAGCAAAAGCGGTATGCTATTTTCTGACTCTGCTGAATTTGTTAAGAAATTTCTACATTTTCAGCCTTGGAGTAAACACAAATTTCTGTTGAACTTTCGTTGCTTTACAGTTCTGTTGATGCAGTAATCTAACTTGATGCAGGAAGCCTTAGAAGATGGTACAACCCTGTATGGTTCTCTGAACAGATTCCTTCCACTCCATATGATCCTCTAGTTTTACGCGGAGCTTTTGAGAAGGTAATGCTATTCTATTCTTTTCAGCTATTTTCAATGTGACTGACTTCTGAGTCAGAACTTGCTTGCTGATTAAAATCCTATACTTATCACACATCTTTGTGTTCGATATTATAGTGCAAAATAGTCATTAAATCCCTTTATATCAGGCATATCTACTAAAAACTTGGTGTTTTGATCTTTGCAGTTTTATATTCCACTAAATCGTATGTTGTTATCTTTCTTTTATGTAATGGTTTTTCTCATTTACTTTCCTGGTAATTCAATTTCAAACCTATGGTTAATGAGCCCTCCCATCTGTTAAATATATACAGGCCGTGCTTAAGAGACTTATGACCGATGTTCCATTTGGTGTACTTCTATCTGGAGGATTGGATTCATCACTTGTTGCAGCAGTAGCATCACGGCATCTGGCTGAATCAGAAGGAGCTTATCAGTGGGGCTCACAGTTGCACACCTTTTGTGTTGGTTTGAAGGTTGACCATATTCAATTTTCCAATTCTTCACTAGATCCTAAAAGAAGTCATATTTGTAATTTGGGACATCATGAACTCAACCTGTATACTTCAAGACGACATATGCAATTTGGTATCTTATGTAACTTGATCTGAATACTTTGATCCTCCCACTGCCTGAACACTGTGTTTTTCATTTTGTCGTTTTCTGGTTGCCACACTTCTGGTTTAGTTAGGATTGTGTGCATGATATATCTCTTTGGTCTATCAGAAGCTGTGCTCCATTTGATACTGTAATTTTGAATGAATGAATGTGAAATGTCTTACAGGGTTCCCCGGATCTGAGAGCCGCCAGAGAAGTGGCTGATTATCTTGGAACTCGTCACCATGAATTTCACTTCACTGTTCAGGTGATCTTTTCATTTTAATTTTGCATGCTATAAGTTAAATATGTTAATGCTGAATCAGCTTGTTAATGAACTGCTTTTGTGATTTTTTTCCCCATACTTTTCCAGGAGGGCATAGATGCACTAGAGGAAGTGATATATCATGTTGAAACATATGATGTAACAACAATTAGAGCGAGCACCCCTATGTTTTTGATGTCTCGGAAGATCAAATCATTGGGGGTAAAGATGGTTATTTCAGGAGAAGGATCTGATGAAATCTTTGGAGGATACTTGTATTTCCACAAGGCACCTAATAAGGAGGAATTTCATCAGGAAACATGCAGAAAGGTTTTTTTAGCACTTTTGTTTGGCACACCCTATTTACAATGACTTGTGACTTGTGTGATCATGTAGCTCTAGTTTGACAGTTGATATAATTTTGATCAGATTAAAGCTCTACATCTTTATGATTGTTTGAGAGCAAACAAGTCAACATCAGCATGGGGTGTTGAAGCTCGTGTTCCGTTTTTGGATAAAGAATTTATCAATGTGGCAATGAGCATTGATCCAGAATGGAAAATGGCAAGTGAATATCAAAGCTTTCTTTCTTTCTCTTGTTTTTAAAACTATTTTGTTGGACTAAGTTGTTTCACAATTATCAGATTAAACGTGATCTTGGGAGAATTGAGAAATGGGTATTACGCCATGCATTTGATGATGAACAAAAACCCTATTTACCAAAGGTATGCCGTTTTTTCTTATGTTTTCTGTTTTGTAGTTGGTGATTGTCACCCTGCCGATTCTATCTATTTGTGGTGTTACCTGCATGTTTATATTTACTCAGTGAAGTGTTTTTCTTCTGGTTTTTGTTCCATCAGCATATATTATATCGCCAGAAGGAGCAGTTTAGTGATGGAGTGGGATATAGTTGGATTGATGGCTTAAAGGATCACGCAGACAAACATGTAAGTCAATGTAGATCTTTTCCTTGAAACCTTTTCCATTTGTTTCAAGGATATTGCTTCTACAAACTAGTGAATCACTTGGTTAAGCCAATCATCATGGAAGCACTTGCAATGGGTCATTTCACGCCCTGACATCTATTTGGGGATTCTTAAATTTCAGGTCACAGATGCTATGCTAACGAATGCAAGTTTCATTTACCCTGAAAACACTCCCACAACAAAAGAGGGATACTACTACCGAACAATATTTGAGAAATTTTTCCCCAAGGTCAGATGGTTCCTTCTATTAAACTGTGGTGAAATGACACGTCTCCTCACCTATGCTTTGTTTACGTTACTGTTCAATGCCTGATAAACATTATTTTCAAATAGAATGCTGCGAGACAGACAGTTCCTGGTGGTCCAAGCGTGGCATGCAGCACTGCAAAAGCAGTGGAGTGGGATGCCTCTTGGTTAAAGAACCCTGACCCATCGGGCCGTGCTGCTCTTGGTGTTCACGATGCTGCCTATGAGGAAGCTGTGGAGGATAAAAGTGCAGATTGCGTGAATGTCCCTCCCCAGGCACTGCAAGCAGTCTTGGAAAAGGCAGTCTTGGAAAAGACTGCAACAGTTGCTTGAACTGAAGTGCTTTAATCATGGCATTGTAAAAACTTAATCACATTGCCCATGCATGCATCTGATCATGGCATTGGCGAATTCATAATTTCATATCCCCCCGCATGCAGTTTCTGTGTAGTCAGATCGCGTGTTGTAAGGACTGTTTCATAGGTTAAGGTTGTGATTTGTGCTTCTGTTAGAACTCTTTTCAAGGTTGCTTGGCCAAGTTAGAGAATAAGGGTAACTATTTTCCATTTTCCATTTAGTAAACATTTTGCGCTTCATCAGTCCAGTGAATGCTTTTTGACAGAACTAATTGTTTCACTACAAAATACTATCAGATACCCGTATGATCTCAGGTTTCATTTGCACTGTGAAATGTATACTTTTTGGTCTAGGCAGAGTTCATGTTTTGTTTACATGGTTCTTGTACAAGTTAAGATATCAAGAGGTATGGAAACAGCACCATAACCGATAGATTACTTGGAAAACCTTCCACGGAAAAGACCTCACTCACTCTGTACATTACATGCTATACAATGCAAAAGATCTATATTGAACTTAAACAGTTGGGCCACATTCACTTGGTTACAAGGATTTGCTGAACACTGAAACCCAAGTAACTGCAACTTCGTTCACCATCTACATATCCCTGGAGGAGCCTCTGCTCTGCAAAGGGCGAGTGTTTCCTCGTACTTTGAAGCATATACAAAACCCCAAAGCTGCAAAGAGAGAAATGGGGTGAAGTTGGCAACTTGTATGATTTTTACGAATGATGAAGAAAATCGCATTGCAAGAGAGAGCACCTCGACTTCCTTGACTTCAAAATCCCGGGAACATGCAAGGCAGGAGTTTCCATATGTTTCTGAAGCAGCACTTGATCCATTCAGGCTGAAACAATCATAAAAGTAGATGAATGAAACCGTAGTTGATGAGCCTTGTTTCCATATGAAGAAATTTTGACAAGTATGTAATTTTTTCTCTTTTCATCAAGGATACAGGATAGGTTAAATGTCAGGATCAGAATCTTACAGGTCACTGTCCAAATAGAGCGCAAAGTGATTGCCACCACCCAAAGCAAGAAAGTCTGGAGAACACAAAGTGTAGTATCGGTTTGCACCTGACAGAACATAGCAGTGTCACATTAATTTATGATGGTTTCATGAAATAAGAAGAAAAGAATAGATAAGCTGAGGCTCTCAGCTAATAAGCATCATCAGATAACTTCAAGGTTATGATTAGAACGGAAAAAAGTGCCATTGCATATATCATTTACCTGTAGGATGATATACACGAGATCGGCCAGACATATCAGTGAAGAGAAATGTGCCATTTGTCCCCTGCTCAAGAGTAAAGAAAATGTAGTACACATACACAGCAAAACAGTCGCATACGCTTCAGCATACCTGATACTTCCGGCTCTTGGATGGCATCAGTGGGGCCTCGACCAAGCCTCCGAATACTGCACCTTTTCTGTCCCCTACAACCTAGATAGATTTCGGCAGGTACATTTTTAATCGTTTACAGGTAAGCTATTCTAGCAAAACAAGCCTATGCCAGCATCTTAGCAAGCAACCACTATTTATTACTCCGTAACAAAGAAGACAAATACCAGCAAACTAAGTCCGTCACAGAGCACGCTTCTTCTATAGAGAGTCAAAAGTGATATGCCATGCCTCCATGTACTGCAACGGTCCAAAATAGGATACAATCATCAAAGAAGAACTTGAATACAGTTCCAATATCTATTTCATTAAACTCACCTGTAAAGAAGAACCCATTTTCTTCCCTTAGCAATAGCTGGAAGCGAAACGTACAAAAATCTCCTCATCCTATCAGAAAGCAGCGACGAAGAATCCGACATCTCAGGCAGCTGCACTGCTTGCAGTGCCTCATCCTCCTTCCTCCTCTCAATGGACTCAAATTCATCTCCTTCGCCATCTTCACAGTCGTTCTTATCGGGCTCTTTTGCCTCACCAACTCGTTTTCCTTTCCTCTCAGATCCCTGATTCCTGCCAAACCCACCAAGCCTAGCAGCATGCCCAAAGGCTTTGCCAACAGATTGCTTTCCCCTGGAAAACAAACCCTTCTTCCCACTACTCTCCTTAACCGAATATTCAGGTTTAGAATTGGATTCAGGTTCAGGCTTTTCTGCTTCAGGCTCATCCTTCGAGTCCGAAGATGACAACAGGGAAACCATAAACGCGGAGAACGAAGAGGTATCGGGTCCGCCATTTACAGGCACCTCAGGAGCAACCACCTCTTCGGAAATTGAACTCCGTTGACCTCTTTCGGATTCAGTTTCGTCTTCCTGACAATAATCGGACGAAACAACAATCAACTATTTGTGATCAATTAGGGTTACTTGATATCGAAATCCACAGCCACCAAACAAAGAAACTGAACAATGCCAAAGCAGATTCGAGTGGGAAATTGGACGGGGATGGGGTCAACTGATAAACTGAAATCGAACTTACCGAGTGCGATGAAGAAGCAGGTTGGGGTTTAGAGGGCTTATCAGAAATGGGATTTAGGAGGACAGTGGTGATGTCGGAAACCAAATGCACCGCTTTACTCCGAATCGATCTTTGCCTCCCCATTTTTCCTCCTTAATTTTCTTAATCAAACAACAAAAGGAAACAATAACAGGAGAAGAACAAAGGAAATTAGGGATTTGTAACTTCCGCGCTTCAATCAAACAAGAAATCGTGGCGTCTTGTCTCCTTGGAAGCAAACAAGAGAGATTCGTGCGGAGGTGGATAAGCAGTAGTAGATTGAAAGTTACGACAAGATTTGGGTTTTGGGGGGTGGGTGGGTTGGGTTTTGTTTCCCTTTCTTTTCCCCTTTCCCTTTTCCCTTTCTGGTAGGCGACGACCCAAAAACAAAACGTCCATCTTTTGATAGGAAAAACAAAGCGTCCATCACCATTACGGCATTTACCCACATTAATTTTTTTTATAAGAGGATTCTCTTTAGCGCACGGTGAATTTGCTGTTTAGCGTATGATTGGTTGCACCGACCATATAGTCAATTGGTCGCAACGACCATATAGTAATAGGACGCAACGACCCAACACATTATGGTCGCCACGACCATGGTCGCAACGACCGTATTTAGTTTGGTTGTTACGACCATTTTTTATTTTTAAAAAATAGGGTTTTTAGCCCGGTATAGAAGTTACTGGGTTAAAATCATCCATGGTCGCAACGACCATATCTTAGTTTGGTCGTTGCAACCATTTTTATTTTGTAAAAAATAGGGTTTTTTAGCCCGGGTATAGGAATTACTAGGCTGAAATCATCAAATTTTTTTTTATCTCGGTTATCACTCCAACCGAGCTAAAAAGCTCCTTTTTTTTAGGAAACCAACCCCCAAGACGGGGGTGGTGGTAAATTCATAGATAAAATATGCCTACATAAGGGCTAGTACAATCGACTAATGTCATAGTAGATAATATCATAGTAGTATTCCGGAAAGGTAGGCAGACCTTCCGACAATACAAGAGCAAATAAATCAGTCACGCCCAAATACAATCCCTAAATTTTTTCCACAATAGCCAAAGAAAAGGAATCATGCAATAACCGAAATACATGGGTGCTAATCAAACGAGCTAAAGCATCCGGGGATATAAGATTGTCGTCGAAGACCTTGGCGTTCCCGGTGTGCCAAATAAAGTAGATCGACGCGGAGAAGGCAAACCTCCGGGCCTGTGCCAAAGCACCATGCCCCTTAGCGTACCTCCTCAAACACCTAAGACCCTTGGCACCGAGGACACCATCATGGGAATCTGGAATCGTTGCTGCATAATGGACCAAGTTTCCTTGGCAAAGGGGCAATCAAAGAACATATGCTCGTGAGTCTCAAGTTCGTAACCACATAGTCTGCAAGAGTGGTCAATGTCAAGATAGTAAAGGCGATCAAACGTGGACAACCTCCCCAAAACAGCCAACCAAAGAACGAACATATGCTTAGATGTGTTATTTCTAGCCCACACCACCTTGGTCTAACGGACCCTAGGCCCCTTGTCCCGAAGCTTCTCATAAGCAGCACTAGTGCAGAATTTACCACCATGACACCAAGACTCAAGCATCTCACCAACAGGACGGTCACGACTCTCAAGAGCTTCAACCGAGTCACAAGCATGAAGAATGACCTTTATCAAAGGAGAGTCACGTTTATGAGGCACCCAGTCCGAGGCAGCAATAGTTTCCAAGTAACGGTGATGAACCCACCTCACCCATAAGGACTCACGGCAAGAGAAAATGTGCCAATAATGTTTAGCCATAAAGCTAAGTCCCTATGTACGGATATCACAGATCAATGTTCTAAAAGGCACTAGGCGGCGGGTGACCGCCTAGCGCCTAGGCGGCGCCTAGGCGGACTTAGAACAAACTTGATTATTTCCTCATCTTTTAACGTATAACACATGTCAATGATTCATATAATGTAATAGTAATCCATAATATCACTCATAAACTCGAAATTTGCGGTGTTTAACTAACATTTAAGTAAATAAACGCAAAAGTATGCGTCCGACTAACGACTCTAAAACTCCTGAAATTCAAAACCATAGGTTTGACTCAAAAGCAAATATATCTCGACTTGGGGGATAAAAAAACCCTAAGTTGACAAATCACATGCCCAAAAGATAAAATTAAATAATCGTCGAGCTAGGCGGGACTAGGCGGCGCCTAGGCGGGTCTAGGCGGCGCCTAGGCAGGTCTAGGCGGCGCCTAGGCGGTGCCTAGACATATTTCCGCCTAGAGGGCCGCCTATGCTTAAAAATTCCTAGGTCCCCTCCCGCCTAGCGCCTAGCCGGCGCCTAGGCACGATTTTTAGAACACTGTCACGGATGCCAAGCCCACCTTCACATCTAGGCATACAGACGGTTTTCCACCTAACCTTGGGAGTCTTCCACAAAAACCTACGACACAAAGACTCCAGCTTAGCAATAACCACAACCAGAAAAGGAAGCATGGACAGTCAGAACGCTTCATTTCCTTGGAGAACAAAGGTGATAAGTTCTTTTCGACCGACAAAGGAAAGGCTCTTCTTATCCCACACCCCAATACAATTAGGAATACGGTCCAGGAGTGGCTGATAATGTAAGACACGAAGACCATGGGGAGTAATAGGGATACCCAAGTAACGGAAGGGGAATTACCCTCGGTACAACCCGTGACAGCAGCGATTGCGTCTCTTTCCACCCTCGGCAAAGAGGCAGTAAAAACGAACGACTTGGACATATTAACTTTGAGGCCAGAGACGTCCCCAAAGGACTTCAAACAGTCCATCAGAATCCCAACAGAATCAAGGTCTCCACGGCAAAACATAACGACGTCGTCGGCGAAGATGATATGAGTAAGCCCAACCTTAGCACAATTCTGATGGTAGGAGAAACGCGGCCTAGCTGTCTCCTTTTTAATCATACGGGACAAAAATTCCATGCATATCACAAAGAGCAAGGGAGAGAGCGGATCACCTTGCCTAAGGCTACGCTTGCCACGGAAGAAGCCATATATGTCCTTGTTGTAGAGTAAGAGGCGGTCGTCACGCACTCCAGGACCCAAGAAATAAACTTGGGAGGAAGGCCAATCTCGGTCATAGCAAACCGAAGAAAGCTCCAAGAAGTAGTATCGTAGGCCTTCGCAAGATCAACATTGAGGAAGCAACGTTTGGTTTCACGCTTGACATTGTAACGCCGAAGCAACTCTTGAACCAAGAAGACGTTGTCGGATAATAATCGGCCAGCAACAAAGGCACTTTAGGCTTGATCAATGATCCCACCCAAACATCTTCCAAGTCTCTCCATCATGATTTTAGTAATGATCTTGTAAATCACGTTGCAACAAGAGATAGGGCGGAAGTGCTCAACACGGCAAGGGCTATCAACCTTCGGAATAAGGGCAACAATGGTATGATTAAGTTGTCGAAGGAGCTTACTATTGGTGAAGAACTCCTTGACAGCCGCACACACCTAACCCCCAACAACGTCCCAAGCCTTCTTGAAAAACAAAGCCGAGAAACCATCCGGACCCGGCGCCTTCTCATCCCCCATGGACCACAACGCAGCCTTAATCTTTGCATTAGAAACGGAGGATTCAAGCATCAGGCCATCCTCAAGCGAAACCGAAGCCCCATGGGCAAACCTCCGATGTAAGTCATCCGACACCTCAACATCCGAGCCAAATAAAGATTGGAAATAGGACACAAACTCATGGCTCACCTCATCCTTGGACGTAGTATGGCTCCCATCCGCACGAATAATGGAAGTAATAAGCCGCTTCTTACCATTCGCCCTCATCAAAGCATGGAAGTACTTGCTACCTCTATCGGACTTAAGAATGTAGTTGGATTTAGCCATTTGAGCATAGAAGGTCCTCTCCGCCTTGTTGAGCCTAAGCGCCTCAAATTTGGCCTTCTCGGCAGTCTCACGAATACTCATAGAGTCCGGGTTCTCACGGAGATCATCAAGCGCAGCAGCATAAGCATCCTTGGCTCTCTCAACATGAGAGGAAATGTGGCTGAAATCTTTCTTATCCAGTGCTCTCATGGGCGCCTTCATGCCATTCAAGAGCTTCACCAAACGGAATTGGTAGGAACCCCTGGTCCTAGTGCACCACTTCTCTCGCACAATGCGTTTGAAGTCATCATGATCCGCTCACATATTCTGAAACTTGAAGCTGCGTCTATGCACCGTGGGCTCCTTGAAGACGTTCACAACAGCCGGTTTATGATCCGAGAGATCCACATAGCCTGGAATTGACATTGCAAATTTCATCAACATTAGCCCAATCATGGTTGAGTAAGACCCTATCCAAGCGACTCCAAATATGTTCATCCGTCCAAGTAAAGATATTCGAGCTCAAGGAAGGAGCATCAACAAGGTCAAGTTCATGACAAGCATCTATCATATCCTTGCATTCATACATGGTAACGGGTTCCCCATTAATCCTCTCATTAGCCGCCATCACATTATTGAAGTCCCCCATGATCATCCAAAGAAGCGGGACAACCCCTAAGGCATGAGAAATGGCTTCCCAAATACCCCTTCTTTCAACAACCAAATGCAACCCATAGACAAAACAAATGCCAAATCTAAAACCCGAGGCTCTACACTTGACCACACAAGCAATATGTTGAGTCAAAGTGCCACATATGTCAACATCGACCTCCATGGGGTCCCAACAAACCAAGATACACCCTCGTTCATGAAGATAGAAATTCGTAGCAAACTTCCACCCAAAGGCCAAAGAATCGACAATAGCACCCACATTGGCGCCATCCCTTAGCTTCGTCTCATATATAAAAGCCACAAATCTTCGCTTTCTTATCATGAATCACTCTCCGAACATCACTTTGTTTCGGGGGATGATTAAGCCCCCTAACATTCCATGAGAGAATAATCATGGCTGCACCTTGGAGTGCAAGTCACCCTCGGCCCCATCCTGATTTTTCCGAGAGCCCTTATTCTTGATCTTCTTGCTTGGCCATTTGCCCTGTGCCCTAAGCGCATGAACCACCTCTTGCCTAGCTTTCTTCAAGGGTGATTTCGAGAGAAATTGGATGAACTCCTCCTCCACGTCAATAGTGGCATCACCTCCTCCACCATTGGCAAAGTCGTCCGATTCTTCGCCATCATCCTCAACCCGGTGAACGATCTCCTTTGAAGAGGACTCGTCAAGTGACTTTCCATTCTCCTCATCACCTTGCATGCCTTTAGATTGAGCATTAGGATCACTCTTATTGTGTTTCCCCCATTTATCTCACGTTGACTCTCAATATTAGGGTCACTCTCACGGCTTTCACCTCCATTAGGAGGAGGGTTAGGCCAAGTATTTTGTCTAAGTGTTTCCCCACCCAAGTGCTCAACATCATCACTAGGATAATGTTTGTCACCGTCACGAGCCTCGTTGTTAGAGACATTATCCTCCGGAGTTCGGGACATAGGGCCCTTCTGGTTGGAGTCATTCGGTGGTGCCTTGTCATCCTTTCCATCACTTTCGAAGCTGCTACCCTCCCCGGTCAGCCCTTCACCCTTCCGAGTATCACTCCTCGGGGCCTTGGAATCACGCCTATTATTGACACCCACATTGGTCCTTTTCTGAAGGAAAGAGCACGAATCCATTGCATGACCAAAAGAGCAACAATGCATGCAATATAGAGGTTCATTCTTAATCAACAATTTATAAGGAATAGACTCGCCATCATGAAAATAAATGGGCAGCTCCCTAAGAATCTCATTAGCGAAATTAATCTCAACCAAGACCCTAGCATAGGTCCCCCGTTTCCTCTATTCTATCACCTTATCCATAAACAAAGGTTTCCCAACATAGGACGCCAAACGCCCAAGAGATTTCGGGGTCCAATAGGTTCTAGGCAAACCATAGAATCTAACCCACAAAGGAATAGTAGATATATCTTTCCGGTTGAAGGCAAATTTGTGCAGAATTGGTTTCAAAATCAAAGGTTTACCGTTGATAAAGTAAGGTCCACCTTTCAAGACTTCGTTGCAATCGCTCTCGGATTCGAAGGTAAAGATCATCCACCCGGCCTCAATGCGGAATCTACATTTAACCCCCCAACGTTTTCTTGAGCTCATTAACCAAAAAATTGCCCGGATAGAACCCCACATATTGCCCAAGCAATGACCAACCCCAAACAACCTCCTTCGACAATTCTTCTTCCTTGGTCAAAACAAATTTCTCCATGGGTTTGGTGTACTCAAGCCTTCTACCGACACCCGCATTCTTGAATATCTTAGTGGATTTTCTGTCCCAAGCATTAGGAACCGGCTTACCTTGATCAAAGTTGGCCCTAGGAATCGGCCTTTGACCTCCCATAGTCCTTGAAGTCGAAGCCATGTTGCTACCTCCCACCTTGGCCCCATTAGGAGCCTGGACACCCCCACCAGCCTTGGGAACACCCGAGTCATCACTAGAAAAAGTAGCATTGGTCGTGAAAGACTTACTGCTAGGGTTAGGGTTTGAGTCGCTAGCATTGGGCACGGTCTGGGCATTATCGCTAGGCGTCTGGCCATCCAGCCCCCCCTTGTCCTTGTCCTGGGCATCTGAGGACTTAGCATCGGGCACCTTAGGCACACCGCCCATGATATAGTCACTGACAGACTCTTCTAGATTTTTTGTCCTTGGCACCACGACCATCCGACGATCTGTCCCGGTTTCCACGAGCACCATCCCTGGACTTGTCCCGAGAACCAGGCTTCTTGGGAACACGATACAATTGAGGATGCCCATCCTCCTCATCTACGTCCGATAGGACAACCCGTTCAAGAGGCACTTGTTTATCCACGATGTTCTTGCCATGAGGTTTGTCTCCCTTGGCGCCATGCTTGGGAATCTGTGGGTCATCCCCATCTTTGCTACCGGTGGAGTTCTTGTTCTTGGACTTGGTGGGCGGTTTCCTTGGCGCCTTGGATCCGTCACCCTCCATGGGAAGGCGCTTGGGTGCTTGGTCATTAAGGATCTCCTCCTCTTTGTTCAGCGATGGGTCTTCCTCATCCGATGGGCCCTTGGGCTTCTTAGCCATGGTGAAAACTCAACAACCACCAGCCAAAGGAGGCCGAGGTTGGAGAATCATAACCAAAACATGAGAAAGCTTTACACAAACCGATTCCAACAAGGAGAGAGCAATAAGAATCGACGGGGAAGATGAAAAACGAACGGTTTCAGGGTGGTTGAGGGCGGTTACTGGCGGTTCTCCAGTGGAATTTGGACGGTTCAAGGGTGGTTGAGGGCGGTTATGGATGGGAAAATGGAGGGGATGGCCGAAAAAGGGTAGATCGACACGTCAATGGATGCGATGAATCCTCGTGAGGATGAATTCATGCAAGGATCAAGGAGATCGTGAGGATCTCCAAGATGATCGGCGTGGGAGAGAAAGGAAGGCCGAAAATCGCCCTAGGGGAAGAGAGAGAAGAGAGTGGCGTGACTGAGAGCTCTTTCTTAAATGGAGGACGACAGTATGTGTTGCTGCGCATCTCTTCCTCCTTGATTTGCTTCAATGTTTTTTTTAGAATACCAAAATACTAATTGAATCACAAATTCCACACAATTAATTGTTCTAATTAAGGACATATATTAATCTCCACATCAAATCCCTAAATTCTAAACAATCTAATAAATCCTAAAACTAATCCCTAAATTTATTAAAACATCACAAAAACATTGCAATCAACCTAAAAATTAAGAAAAAAAAACCATTCCTCTTTCGATATAATTTTAACTTGACAAAGATTTTAATTGCTTCGGATGTAAACTATAATTTGGGTTTCAAAGGATTTGAGAGTTTTGGTTTTCACAGGAGAGAGGATGAGGTGGAGGGGGTTGAAGATAGGGGTAGTACTTGTAATTATTGTGAAATCAACGCCCCAGGCAGAGTGGCAAAGATGTGCAACCCTATCAACCATCGTGCCAACATTGTTTGTAATAGTTTATCCATCAAAATTTAATTTAAAGGTTCCTCTTGGGGGTTTACGCCACATAACCGTAGCTTGTTTAATTTTCCTCCGTTTATGATTGGAATTTTGTGTTTGGAGGGCATAGTCAACATCCAGACAATGCTCAAATCGCGAGGCCCTATACCAGCTCATGAGATTTGATGAGGCGTAATGTTGCGTCTCTATCTGGAATAGGGCCATGTCTAAACACATGTTGGTTCCGAATGTTCCATTTGGTCCACCAAGAAAAAGCGAGCTTTACCTTAGACGTGTTATCAAGGTTACTCCCGTTATAGGACATAACCACTTTGATATATCGTGAGCGATTAATGATACATGAGATACTTGATATGGTGCTATGTGGGAGATTGAAGAGAGAGGTCATGTATTGGCATTCTAAAAGAAGGTGAATTTCATCTTCAACTGCGCAATTGCATAAGCAGCAAGAGGAGGGAATGGAAACTCCACATTGTGCAAGCCGAAATGCTGTAGGGAGCCCATCTTGGCAAACCTTCCACAAAAAAATTTTAACTTTTGGTGGAATGTCTAGATTCCAGAACCAAGCGTTAATATCTGGATTCCGGGAGGACTGACCTGATATTAGTTTGTATGCACTGGAGGTGGAGAACCAACCTTCCCTATTAGGCCACCAATAAAAGCGATCTTGAAAAGGAGAGGCGGGCAGGGGAACATCTAAGATTTCCTTGACTATTAAATTTGGTAGCACCTTGTTGAGTTTCTAAGACCACCACGTACCGCCCATGATATAGTCACTGACAGACTCTTCTAGATTTTTTTATCATAGGGCAGTCATTCCTCGACTGCATGGAGGACGTAGAGACCCAATTGTCTGTCCAAAATTTAATCGAGGTCCCATTTCCAACATGTAGATTAGACCTGTCTTGAATTTATCAATGAGTGTTGTTAGTTTGGCCCATTGCCAAGATGAGTCACCCCTTTTCTTGTATTCTAGGATGTTAGTTGCACGAAGATATTTATATTTTATAACAGAGACCCAGAAGTTATCTGGTTTAGCCAATATTTTCCATAGAAGTTTCATTTGAAGGGCTTCGTTCATTTCTTTTGATTTCCTAAGGCCTAATCCCTTGCATTTTTTCGGTCTGCATATCCTATCCCAGCTAATTTGAGGGTGGTGTTGAAGGTCTTTATTCTAGAAAAACATTCTGTTAATGTGATCAAGTTCTTTATGTATAGATGCTGGTAACATAAAATTCTGCATTGTATATAATGGCTTAGCCGCTAGATTAGTGTTGATAAGGATTGCGCGTCCTTGTTGTGACAGAGCATTCGCTCGCCATTTGCTTAATTGTTCTTTGGATTTGCATATGATGTCCTTAAATGTCGGTTTAGTAACTCTACCATTGATGATTGGGCAACCCAAATATTTCTCAAGGAAAGTCACATTTGAGATATTTAAGCAACAACAAAGCTCAGAAATCCTAGAGCTCAGAATGCATTTGCTAGCTTGGAAGCTAGATTTCTGATAATTTACTTTTTGACCAGAAACTTTACAGTAGGTATCAATTATTGTTCTCACTTTATGTCCAGTAAAAGTACTTCCTTTTGTGAAGATAATAATGTCGTCAGCGAAGGAGAGGAACGGGATTCGAGGACCGCTTCGACCAAACGAAAAACCAATTTGGTTCCTATCTTGAGCTGATTCTACTAATAAATTGTATGCGAGGATTTCAGCTCCGAGAATGAACAAGAAAGGGGAAATAGGATCACCTTGGCGAATGCCCCTAGAGGGGGAGAACAGGTCTGTAGGTCCATTGTTAATGAGCACAGAGAAAGAGACACTCGAGACGCATTCCATGACCCATGAGATGAAGATTGGATGGAAACCAAATTTTTCCAGGACTTTTCTGGTGGAATTCCAGTTGACTCTATCATAGGATTTCTCCATATCAAGTTTTATTGCCAGCCAACCCTCACAACCCGTACGAGATCTAAAGGAGTGGAAAATTTCGTGAGCTATTAGAACATTGTCTTGAATGGCTCTGTCTGACACAAAAGCACCCTGTAATGGGTGGATAAGTTTTTCGATGATTACTTTTATCCTTTCGGTCAGGATCTTGGATATGTCCTTATTAATTGTAGAGCATAAACTAATTGGTCGATAATGGCTAGTCGAAGTTGGGTTATCACTTTTAGGCAATAGGGAAATAAATGTGTGGTTTATTTGTTTAAGGATTTTTCTGGATAGAAAAAAAACTCTTAACAACTCTAATAATAGATCTCCCACAATATCCCAATATTTTTTTTTTATAAAACTCTGTTGTAATCCCATTCGGACCCGGGGATTTACTATTACTCAGGCTAAACACCACATTTTTTATCTCGTTATTTGTTGGGTGACAAATGAGAAACTCATTATCTTCGATGGTAATTGATGGTTGAATTAGTCTTAGCATTTCATTACGAAGTCTGTCATCAATAGACTCTTTATTAAAGCATTTTTCAAAATCGTTCGTAATCTCGTTTCTAACATTTTCTTCTCCTATTATCAAGGTGCCATTGGCAGTGAGTATATAACGAATTTTTTTCCTATGTCTTCGACCCGAGGCCACACGGTGGAAGTAGGATGTGTTGGAATCCCACAACTTGAGGTGCTTTATTTTGGCCCTTTGATTCCAAAACGTTTTCTGGAATAGGAGAAAGTTTTCCCTCTTCTTTAACAGGTAGTATTCCTTTCTGTTGGTCCTATTTGGGTTCACCGTAGTACCAGAAGATTGGATTTTAAGCAGTTCATTTTCTACCTCATTAAGCTGACGAAATATGTTTCCAAAAGTATACTTATTCCATACTTTTGCTTTTTTTCTTAAGAATTTTTTTGTTTGAATATTAATTGGAACATATCCGAACCAGGACAAGTAGCTCTCCAGGATTGTTTGACGATATTACAAAAATCTTTTTGTTGGAGCCATTTTTCTCAAACTTGAAAGGGGGAGCTTTGAAAATAACACTACTTTCAAGAAAAATTGAGATAGGACAATGGTTTGAAGTTGAGAAAACTCCATTTTTAGTAATGAGATCGGGGAATTTATGAAGGACTTGGTGATGAACAAGCACCCGATCAAGCTTTTCGAAGATGTTGCACTCATCCTTCATACTCTTTCCCCAAGTGAATGGATTCCCGAAAGTAGGAATATCCATGAGCGAACAGTTATTCTTGAAATGGAATAGATGTATAAACCGAGAGGGACGAGAGATCGCCCCACCTAGCTTGTCTTCACTACACGCAATTTCATTTAAGTCCCCCATGCCAAAACATGAAATTGACGAATTGTTCATAATTTTTGTTAATGTTTCCCAAAACGACTCTTTTTCCCGCATATCAGGCGGTCTGTACACAAATAAGATGAGATACAGGACCCGGTCATTAATGTTTTCATATCTTAATCCAATGATACGAGGTAGGTGGATTTCTACAAAGATAAGTTCGTTTGTCATTTGGTGGGTTTTCCATAATATTCCAAGACTACCCGAGCGCCCAACACAGGGTGACCAGATACCCTTGTCAAAACCTATACATTTCCAGAGTTTGTTGTCCTGAATAATTTCTGACTTTGTTTCAACTAAGCCAGCAATTGAATATGTTCATTTTTACACAAAGCATCAACTTCAATCTAAAATGTTTTTCTTCTTAAACCTCTACAGTTCCAGTAACTAAATTTCATTTATAATAATCTATGTATGAGTGTTGGGGAGAAAGTGTAATAACCCCAACCAAGTGATACCACAATGGTTGATCGGTGGATTGGTGACTGGGCCTCAAAGACAAATTAAATTTAGACCTGATTGTCCTCAAGGAATAACCAAGCAATAACCAATACCTACAACACACCCTTCAAGTCTTCGCCCTTGTCAAAAGCAACATCATGAGTGGTAGCAAAGCAAAGCAAGTGAATTGAATGTCATAGCACATATATGAGCGATCCATAGACATATGCAATTTTGATCCAACCTCACAGGGATAATCTGTTTGCGCTCAAATCTCATGTGTTTAGGCTATGAAGATCGACTCTCAACTAATCAATTCCATATACAAACTCATAAACATTGCAATTTATAATAATCCACTTCGCAACTAATTATGAAAATGCAATAAGAACCATCAGGAGGACATTCGCTCAATGGAAGACTTCAAAGAAGACTCCATTCGGCGGGGTTGTAATGGGGCTTGGTATAAAATAAAGGGTATTGACGATGCCGAAAAAGTAACCCCTTTTATTAATAGGGGTATGACATCATAAATGGGTTGTCCAACGCAAAAGTTGCACACCTACTTAACATCAAATCATCGTGACCAAAGTCTTCACAACCCACATGGCAAAGGTTCAAGTCTAGACGTGAATGCTTTCCCTCAAGATTGGTATCGCGAGTAGAAACTCCGAATCAGCTAAAACTCCCCAAAAAGGGCAAGCAGCTCGCTGGTGAAGCACCTCTCCACTAGTATCGCCATGTGAAGATACCCAAGATTGCTAGCATGAGGGTATAAGCTACACGTATCCCCTACAAGAACCATGAGGTCACCAGCCAGCTGCTCGCTTAATAACACTATAAATACCCCCACAGGAACCAGACGTGTGCAAGGCCACATTAATATTTACGACGCAATCTCTATCGCGTGTCAAACGCTAGAGAGTGCATTTATATTTGGTTAATCTCTAAATCTCTTCGTACGGTGGAGATTACCATCAATAATTACGATTCAATCTCTATCGCGTGTCAAACGCCGGAGATCGCGTTTATATTTGATTAATCTCTAAAGCTCTTCGTACGCTGGAGATTACCATCAATATTTACGATTCAATCTCTATCGCGTGTCAAACTTTGGAGATAGTATTTATTTTTGGTTAATCTCTACAGCTCTTCGTACGCTGGAGATTTTCATCAATATTTATGAATCAATATCAATCGCGTGTCAAACGCTAGAGATTGCATTTATTTTTGGTTAATCTCTACAACTCTTCGTACGCTGGAGATTACCATCAATATTTATGACTCAATCTCTATCGCGTGTCAAACGCAAGAGATTGCATTTATTTTTTGTTGATCTCTACAACTCTTCGTACGGTGGAGATTACCATCAATATTTACGAATCAATATCCATCGTCTATCAAACGCTGGAGATTGCATTTATTTTTAGTTAATCTCTACTGCTCTTCGTACGGTTGAGATTACCATCAATATTTATGACTCAATCTCTATCGCGTGTCAAACGCTGGAGATTGAATATATTTTTGGTTAATCTCTATAGCTCTTCGTACGCTGGAGATTACCATCAATATTTACGACTCAATCTCTATCGCATGCTAAATGGTGGAGGTTGCATTTATTTTTGGTTAATCTCTATAGCTCTTTGTACGTCGGAGATTACCATCAACATTTACGACTTAATCTCTATCGCGTTTCAAACGGTGGAGATTGTATTTATTTTTGGTTATTCTCTACAACTCTTCGTACACTGGATATTATCATCAATATTTACGATTCAATCTCTATCCCGTGTCAAACGTTGGAGATTGCATTTATTTTTGGTTAATCTATAAAGCTCTCCGCACGCTGGAGATTATCATCAATTTTTAAGACTCAATCTCTATCGCGTGTCTAACGCTGGAGATTGCATTTATTTTTGGTTAATCTCTACAGCTTTTCATACGCTGGAGATTACCATCAATATTTACGACTCAATCTCCAATGCATGTCAAACGATGGAGATTGCATTTATTTTTGGTTAACCTATACAGCTCTTCGTACGCTGGAGATTACCATCAATATTTACGAATCAATCTCTATCGCGTGGCAAACGCTGGAGATTGCATTTATTTTTGGTTAACCTCTACCGCTCTTCATACGCTGGAGATTACCATCAATATTTCCGACTCAATCTCTATCGCGTGTCAAACGCTAGAGACTGCATTTATTTTTGGTTAATCCCTACAGCTATCCGCAAGCTGGAGATTATCATCGATATTTACGACTCAATCTCTATCGCGTGTTTAACGCTGGAGATTGCATTTATTTTTGGTTAATCTCTACTACTCTTTGTACGCTGGAGATTACCATCATTATTTAATAATCAATCTCCATCGCGTGCAAACGCTGAAGATCGCATTTATTTTTGATTAATCTATACAGCTCTTCGTACGTTGGAGATTACCCTCATTATTTACGAATCAATCTCTATCGCGTGTCAAACGCTGGTGATTGAATTTATTTTTGGTCAATCTCTACCGCTCTTCATACGTTGGAGATTACCATCAATATTTATGACTCAATCTCTATCGCGTGTCAAATGCTTGAGATTGCAGTTATTTTTGGTTAATCTCTACGCTCTTCGTACGCCGAAGATTACCATTAATATTTACGACTCAATCTCTATCGCGTGTCAAACGCTGGAGATTGCATTTATTTTTGGTTAATCTCTACAGCTCTATGTACGATGGAGATACCATCAATATTTACGACTCAATCTCCATCGCATGTCGAACGCTGGAGATCGCATTTGTTTATTATTAATCTATACAGCTCTTCGTACACTGGAGATTACCATCAATATTTACGATTCACTCTCTATCGCGTGTCAAATGTTGGTGATTGCATTTATTATTTGCTAATCTCTACAGCTCTTCGTATGATGGAGATTACCATCAATATTTACGAACCAATCTCAATCACGTGTCAAACGCTGGAGATTGCATTTATTTTTGGTTAATCTCTACAGCTCTTCGTACGCTGGAGATTACAATCAATATTTACGACTCAATCTCTATCGCGTGTCAAACGCTGGAGATTGCATTTATTTTTGGTTAATCTATACAACTCTTCATACGCTGGAGATTACCATCAATATATACGATTCACTCTCTATCGCGTGTAAAACGTTGGTGATTGCATTTATTATTGGCTAATCTCTACAACTCTTCGTACGATGGAGATTACCATCAATATTTACGAACCAATCTCCAACGCTTATCAAACGCTGGAGATTGCATTTATTTTTGGTTAAACTCTACAGCTCTTCGAAAACTGGAGATTAACATCATTATTTACGACTTAATCTTCAATGCGTGTCAAACGATGGAGATTGCATTTATTTTTGGTTAATCTATACAACTCTTCATACGCTGGAGATTACCATCAATATTTCCTACTCAATCTCTATCGCGTGTCAAACGCTAGAGACGACATTTATTTTTGGTTAATCTCTACTACTCTTTGTACGCTGGAGATTACCATCATTATTTACGAATCAATCTCCATCACGTGCAAACGCTGGAGATCGCATTTATTTTTGATTAATCTATACAGTTCTTCGTACGCTGGAGATTACCCTCATTATTTACGACTCAATCTCCATCGCGTGTCAAACGCTGGTAATTGAATTTATTTTTGGTTAATCTCTACCGCTCTTCGTACGCTGGAGATTACCATCAATATTTATGACTCAATCTCTATCGTGTGTAAACGCTTGAGATTGCATTTATTTGTGGTTAATCTCTACGCTCTTCGTACGGTGGAGATTACCATCAATATTTACGACTTAATCTCTATCGTGTGTCAAACGCTGGAGATTGTATTTATTTTTGGTTAATCTCTACAACTCTTCGTATGATGGAGATACCATCAATATTTACGACCCAATCTCCATCGCATGTCAAACGCTGCAGATCACATTTGTTTATTGTTAATCTATACAACTCTTCTTACGCTGGAGATTACCATCAATATTTACGATTCACTCTCTATCGCGTGTCAAATGTTGGTGATTACATTTATTATTTTCTAATCTCTACAGCTCTTCGTATGATGGAGATTACCATCAATATTTACGAAACAATCTCAATCACGTGTCAAAGCTGGAGATTGCATTTATTTTTGGTTAATCTCTACAACTCTTCGTACGTTGGAGATTACCATCAATATTTATGACTCAATCTCTATCGCGTGTCAAACGCAAGAGATTGCATTTATTTTTTGTTGATCTCTACAACTCTTCGTACGGTGGAGATAACCATCAATATTTACGAATCAATCTCCATTGTTTGTCAAACGCTGGAGATTGCATTTATTTTTGGTTAATCTCTACTGCTCTTCGTACGGTTGAGATTACCATCAATATTTATGACTCAATCTCTATCGCGTGTCAAACGTTGGATATTGCATTTATTTTTGGTTAATCTCTATAGCTCTTCGTATGCTGGAGATTACCATCAATATTTACGACTCAATCTCTATCGCGTGCTAAATGGTGGAGATTGCATTTATTTTTGGTTAATCTCTATAGCTCTTCGTACGTTGGAGATTACCATCAACGTTTACGACTTAATCTCTATCGCGTGTCAAACGGTGGAGATTGCATTTATTTTTGGTTATTCTCTACAGCTCTTCGTACGTTGGAGATTATCATAAATATTTACGATTCAATCTCTATCGCGTGCCAAACGTTGGAGATTGCATTTATTTTTGGTTAATCTATAAAGCTCTTCGCACGCTGGTGATTATCACCAATTTTTACGACTCAATCTCTATCGCGTGTCTAACGCTGGAGATTACATTTATTTTTGGTTAATCTCTAAAGCTCTTCGTACGCTGGAGATTACCATCAATGTTTACGACTCAATCTCTAATGCGTGTCAAACGATGGAGATTGCATTTATTTTTCTTAATTTATGCAGCTCTTCGTACGCTGGAGATTACCATCAATATTTACGAATCAATCTCTATCGCGTGTCAAACGCTGGAGATTGCATTTATTTTTGGTTAATCTCTACCGCTCCTCATACGCTGGAGATTACCATCAATATTTCCGACTCAATCTCTATAGCGTGTCAAACGCTAGAGACTGCATTTATTTTTGGTTAATCTCTACAGCTCTTCGCACGCTGGAGATTATCATCAATATTTACGAATCAATCTCTATCGCGTGTCTAACGCTGGAGATTGCATTTGTTTTTGGTTAATCTCTACTACTCTTTGTACGCTGGAGATTACCATCATTATTTACGAATCAATCTCCATCGCGTGCAAACGCAGGAGATCGCATTTATTTTTGATTAATCTATACAGCTCTTCGTACGCTGGAGATTACCCTCATTATTTACAAATCAATCTCCATCGCGTGTCAAACGCTAGTGATTGAATTTATTTTTTGTTAATCTCTACCGCTCTTCGTACGCTGGAGATTACCATCAATATTTATGACTCAATCTCTATCGCGTGTCAAACGCTTGAGATTGCATTTATTTTTGGTTAATCTCTACGGTCTTCGTACGCTGGAGATTACCATCAATATTTACGACTAAATCTCTATCGCGTGTCAAACGCTGGAGATTGCATTTATTTTTGGTTAATCTCTACAGCTCTTCGTACGATTGAGATACCATCAATATTTACGACTCAATCTCCAATGCATGTCAAACGATGGAGATCGCATTTGTTTATTGTTAATCTATAAAGCTCTTCGTACGCTGGAGATTACCATCAATATTTACGATTCACTCTCTATCGCGTGTCAAATGTTGGTGATCGATTTATTATTTGCTCAAATCTACAACTCTTCGTATGATGGAGATTATCATCAATATTTACGAACCAATCTCAATCGCGTGTCAAACGCTGGAGATTGCATTTATTTTTGGTTAATCTCTACAACTCTTTGTACGCTATAGATTACCATCAATATTTATGACTCAATCTCTATCGCGTGTCAAACGCAAAAGATTGCATTTATTTTTTGTTGATCTCTACAACTCTTCGTACGGTGGAGATTACCATCAATATTTACGAATCAATCTCCATCGTGTGTCAAACGCTGGAGATTGCATTTATTTTTGGTTAATCTCTACTGCTCTTCGTACGGTTGAGATTGCCATCAATATTTATGACTCAATCTCTATCGCGTGTCAAACGCTGGAGATTGCATTTATTTTTGGTTAATCTATATAGCTCTTCGTACGCTGGAGATTACCATCAATATTTATGACTCAATCTCTATCGGGTGCTAAATGGTGGAGATTGCATTTATTTTTGGTTAATCTCTATAGCTCTTCGTACATTGGAGATTACCTTCAACATTTACGACATAATCTTTATCGCGTGTCAAACGGTGGAGATTGCATTTATTTTTGGTTATTCTCTACAACTCTTCGTACGCTGGAGATTATCATCAATATTTACGATTCAATCTCTATCGTGTGTCAAACGTTGGAGATTGCATTTATTTTTGGTTCATCTATAAAGCTCTTCGCACGCTGGAGATTATCATCAATTTTTACGACTCAATCTCTATCGCGTGTCTAACGATGGAGATTGCATTTATTTTTGGTTAATCTCTACAGCTCTTCGTACGCTGGAGTTTACCATCAATATTTACGACTCAATCTCCAATGCGTGTCAAACGATGGAGATTGCATTTATTTTTGGTTAATCTATACATCTCTTCGTACGCTGGAGATTACCATCAATATTTACGAATCAATCTCTATCGCGTGTCAAACGCTGGAGATTGCATTTATTTTTGGTTAATCTCTACCGCTCTTCATACGCTGGAGATTACCATCAATATTTCCGACTCAATCTCTATCTCGTGTCAAACACTAGAGACTACATTTATTTTTGGTTAATCTCTACAGCTCTTCGCACGCTGGAGATTACCATCAATATTTACGACTCAATCTCTATCGCGTGTCTAACGCTGGAGATTGCATTTATTTTTGGTTAATCTCTACTACTCTTTGTAAGTTGGAGATTACCATCATTATTTACGAATCAATCTCCATCGCGTACAAAAGCTGGAGATCGCATTTATTTTTGATTAATCTATACAACTCTTCGTACGCTGGAGATTACCCTCATTATTTACGAATCAATCTCCATCGCGTGTCAAACGCTAGTGATTGAATTTATTTTTGGTTAATCTCTACCGCTCTTCGTACGCTGGAGATTACCATCAATATTTATGACTCAATCTCTATCGTGTGTCAAACGCTTGAGATTGAATTTATTTTTGGTTAATCTCTACGCTCTTCGTACGATGGAGATTACCATCAATATTTACGACTCAATCTCTATCGCGTGTCAAACGCTGGAGATTGCATTTATTTTTGGTTAATCTCTACAGCTCTTCGTACGATGGAGATACCATCAATATTTACGACTCAATCTCCATCGCATGTCAAACTCTGGAGATCTCATTTGTTTATTGTTAATCTATACAGCTCTTCGTACGCTGGAGATTACCATCAATATTTACGATTCACTCTCTATCGTGTGTCAAATGTTGGTGATTGCATTTATTATTTGCTAATCTCTACAGCTCTTCGTATGATGGAGATTACCATCAATATTTACGAACCAATCTCAATCGCGTGTAAAACGCTGGAGATTGCATTTATTTTTGGTTAATCTCTACATCTCTTCGTACGCTGGAGATTACAATCAATATTTACGACTCAATCTCTATCGCGTGTCAAACGCTGGAGATTGCATTTATTTTTGGTTAATCTATACAACTCTTCAGACGCTGGAGATTACCATCAATATATACGATTCACTCTCTATCGCGTGTAAAACATTGGTGATTGCATTTATTATTGGATAATCTCTACAACTCTTCGTACGATTGAGATTACCATCAATATTTACGAACCAATCTCCATCACGTGTCAAACGTTGGAGATTGCATTTATTTTTGGTTAAACTCTACAGCTCTTCGTACGCTGGAGATTACCATCTTTACGACTCAATCTCCAATGCCTGTCAAACGATGGATATTGTATTTATTTTTGGTTAATCTATACAGCTCTTCGTACGTTGGAGATTACCATCAATATTTACGAATCAATCTCTATCGCGTGTCAAACGCTGGAGATTGCATTTATTTTTGGTTAATCTCTACCACTCTTCATACGCTGGAGATTACCATCAATATTTCCGACTCAATCTCTATCGCGTGTCAAACACTAGAGACTGCATTTATTTTTGGTTAATTTCTATCGCTCTTCGTACGCTGGAGATTACCATCAATATTTACGACTCAATCTCTATCGCGTGTCAAACGCTGAAGATTGCATTTATTTTTGGTTAATATCTACAGCTCTTCGTACGCTGGAGATTACCATCAATATTTACGAATCAATCTAGATTGCGTGTCAAACGCTGAGGATTGCATTTATTTTTTGGTTAATCTCTACCGCTCTTCATACGCTTGAGATTACCATCAATATTTCCGATTCAATCTCTATCGCATGTCAAACGCTAGAGACTGCATTTATTTTTGGTTAATATCTATCGCTCTTCGTACGCTGGAGATTACCATCAATATTTACGACTCAATCTCTATCGCGTGTCAAACGCCGAAGATTGCATTTATTTTTTGTTAATATCTACAACACTTTGTACGCTGGAGATTACCATCAATATTTACGAATCAATCTCCATTGCGTGTCAAACGCTGAGGATTGCATTTATTTTTGGTTAATCTCTACAAACTCTTCGTACGCTTGAGATTACCATCAATATTTACGACTCTATCTCTGTCGCGTGTCAAACGCTTGAGATTGCATTTATTTTTGGTTAATCTCTATAGCTCTTCGTACGCTGGAGATTACCATCAAAATTTACGACTTAATCTTTATCGCGTGTCAAACGGTGGAGATTGCATTTATTTTTGGTTATTCTCTACAACTCTTCGTACGCTGGAGATTATCATCAATATTTACGATTCAATCTCTATCGCGTGTCAAACGTTGGAGAATGCATTTATTTTTGGTTCATCTATAAAGCTCTTCGCACGCTGGAGATTATCATCAATTTTTACGACTCAATCTCTATCGTGTGTCTAACGCTGGAGATTGCATTTATTTTTGGTTAATCTATACAGCTCTTCGTACGGTGGAGTTTACCATCAATATTTACGACTCAATCTCCAATGCGTGTCAAACGATGGAGATTGCATTTATTTTTGGTTAATCTATACAGCTCTTCGTACGCTGGAGATTACCATCAATATTTACGAATCAATCTCTATCGCGTGTCAAACGCTGGAGATTGCATTTATTTTTGGTTAATCTCTACCGCTCTTCATACGCGGGAGATTACCATCAATATTTCCGACTCAATCTCTATCTCGTGTTAAACGCTAGAGACTACATTTATTTTTGGTTAATCTCTACAGCGCTTCGCACGCTGGAGATTACCATCAATATTTACGACTAAATCTCTATCGCGTGTCTAACGCTGAAGATTGCATTTATTTTTGGTTAATCTCTACTACTCTTTGTAAGCTGGAGATTACCATCATTATTTACGAATAAATCTCCATCGCGTACAAACGCTGGAGATCGCATTTATTTTTGATTAATATATACAGCTCTTCGTACGCTGGAGATTACCCTCATTATTTACGAATCAATCTCCATCGCGTGTCAAACGCTAGTGATTGAATTTATTTTTGGTTAATCTCTACCGCTCTTCGTACGCTGGAGATTACCATCAATATTTATGACTCAATCTCTATCGCATGTCAAACGCTTGAGATTGCATTATTTTTGGTTAATCTCTACGCTCTTCGTACGATGGAGATTACCATCAATTTTTATGACTCAATCTCTATCGCGTGTCAAACGCTGGAGATTGCATTTATTTTTGGTTAATCTCTACAGCTCTTCGTACGCTGGAGATTACAATCAATATTTACGACTCAATCTCTATCGCGTGTCAAACGCTGGAGATTGCATTTATTTTTGGTTAATCTATACAACTCTTCATACGCTGGAGATTACCATCAATATATACGATTCACTCTCTATCGCGTGTAAAACGTTGGTGATTGCATTTATTATTGGCTAATCTCTACAACTCTTCGTACGATGGAGATTACCATCAATATTTACGAACCAATCTCCAACGCTTATCAAACGCTGGAGATTGCATTTATTTTTGGTTAAACTCTACAGCTCTTCGAAAACTGGAGATTAACATCATTATTTACGACTTAATCTTCAATGCGTGTCAAACGATGGAGATTGCATTTATTTTTGGTTAATCTATACAACTCTTCATACGCTGGAGATTACCATCAATATTTCCTACTCAATCTCTATCGCGTGTCAAACGCTAGAGACAACATTTATTTTTGGTTAATCTCTACTACTCTTTGTACGCTGGAGATTACCATCATTATTTACGAATCAATCTCCATCACGTGCAAACGCTGGAGATCGCATTTATTTTTGATTAATCTATACAGTTCTTCGTACGCTGGAGATTACCCTCATTATTTACGACTCAATCTCCATCGCGTGTCAAACGCTGGTAATTGAATTTATTTTTGGTTAATCTCTACCGCTCTTCGTACGCTGGAGATTACCATCAATATTTATGACTCAATCTCTATCGTGTGTAAACGCTTGAGATTGCATTTATTTGTGGTTAATCTCTACGCTCTTCGTACGGTGGAGATTACCATCAATATTTACGACTTAATCTCTATCGTGTGTCAAACGCTGGAGATTGTATTTATTTTTGGTTAATCTCTACAACTCTTCGTATGATGGAGATACCATCAATATTTACGACCCAATCTCCATCGCATGTCAAACGCTGCAGATCACATTTGTTTATTGTTAATCTATACAACTCTTCTTACGCTGGAGATTACCATCAATATTTACGATTCACTCTCTATCGCGTGTCAAATGTTGGTGATTACATTTATTATTTTCTAATCTCTACAACTCTTCGTATGATGGAGATTACCATCAATATTTACGAAACAATCTCAATCACGTGTCAAAGCTGGAGATTGCATTTATTTTTGGTTAATCTCTACAACTCTTCGTACGCTGGAGATTACCATCAATATTTATGACTCAATCTCTATCGCGTGTCAAACGCAAGAGATTGCATTTATTTTTTGTTGATCTCTACAACTCTTCGTACGGTGGAGATAACCATCAATATTTACGAATCAATCTCCATTGTTTGTCAAACGCTGGAGATTGCATTTATTTTTGGTTAATCTCTACTGCTCTTCGTACGGTTGAGATTACCATCAATATTTATGACTCAATCTCTATCGCGTGTCAAACGTTGGATATTGCATTTATTTTTGGTTAATCTCTATAGCTCTTCGTATGCTGGAGATTACCATCAATATTTACGACTCAATCTCTATCGCGTGCTAAATGGTGGAGATTGCATTTATTTTTGGTTAATCTCTATAGCTCTTCGTACGTTGGAGATTACCATCAACGTTTACGACTTAATCTCTATCGCGTGTCAAACGGTGGAGATTGCATTTATTTTTGGTTATTCTCTACAGCTCTTCGTACGTTGGAGATTATCATAAATATTTACGATTCAATCTCTATCGCGTGCCAAACGTTGGAGATTGCATTTATTTTTGGTTAATCTATAAAGCTCTTCGCACGCTGGTGATTATCACCAATTTTTACGACTCAATCTCTATCGCGTGTCTAACGTTGGAGATTACATATATTTTTGGTTAATCTCTAAAGCTCTTCGTACGCTGGAGATTACCATCAATGTTTACGACTCAATCTCTAATGCGTGTCAAACGATGGAGATTGCATTTATTTTTCTTAATTTATGCAGCTCTTCGTACGCTGGAGATTACCATCAATATTTACGAATCAATCTCTATCGCGTGTCAAACGCTGGAGATTGCATTTATTTTTGGTTAATCTCTACCGCTCCTCATACGCTGGAGATTACCATCAATATTTCCGACTCAATCTCTATAGCGTGTCAAACGCTAGAGACTGCATTTATTTTTGGTTAATCTCTACAGCTCTTCGCACGCTGGAGATTATCATCAATATTTACGAATCAATCTCTATCGCGTGTCTAACGCTGGAGATTGCATTTGTTTTTGGTTAATCTCTACTACTCTTTGTACGCTGGAGATTACCATCATTATTTACGAATCAATCTCCATCGCGTGCAAACGCAGGAGATCGCATTTATTTTTGATTAATCTATACAGCTCTTCGTACGCTGGAGATTACCCTCATTATTTACAAATCAATCTCCATCGCGTGTCAAACGCTAGTGATTGAATTTATTTTTTGTTAATCTCTACCGCTCTTCGTACGCTGGAGATTACCATCAATATTTATGACTCAATCTCTATCGCGTGTCAAACGCTTGAGATTGCATTTATTTTTGGTTAATCTCTACGGTCTTCGTACGCTGGAGATTACCATCAATATTTACGACTAAATCTCTATCGCGTGTCAAACGCTGGAGATTGCATTTATTTTTGGTTAATCTCTACAGCTCTTCGTACGATTGAGATACCATCAATATTTACGACTCAATCTCCAATGCATGTCAAACGATGGAGATCGCATTTGTTTATTGTTAATCTATAAAGCTCTTCGTACGCTGGAGATTACCATCAATATTTACGATTCACTCTCTATCGCGTGTCAAATGTTGGTGATCGATTTATTATTTGCTCAAATCTACAACTCTTCGTATGATGGAGATTATCATCAATATTTACGAACCAATCTCAATCGCGTGTCAAACGCTGGAGATTGCATTTATTTTTGGTTAATCTCTACAACTCTTTGTACGCTATAGATTACCATCAATATTTATGACTCAATCTCTATCGCGTGTCAAACGCAAAAGATTGCATTTATTTTTTGTTGATCTCTACAACTCTTCGTACGGTGGAGATTACCATCAATATTTACGAATCAATCTCCATCGTGTGTCAAACGCTGGAGATTGCATTTATTTTTGGTTAATCTCTACTGCTCTTCGTACGGTTGAGATTGCCATCAATATTTATGACTCAATCTCTATCGCGTGTCAAACGCTGGAGATTGCATTTATTTTTGGTTAATCTATATAGCTCTTCGTACGCTGGAGATTACCATCAATATTTATGACTCAATCTCTATCGGGTGCTAAATGGTGGAGATTGCATTTATTTTTGGTTAATCTCTATAGCTCTTCGTACATTGGTGATTACCTTCAACATTTACGACATAATCTTTATCGCGTGTCAAACGGTGGAGATTGCATTTATTTTTGGTTATTCTCTACAACTCTTCGTACGCTGGAGATTATCATCAATATTTACGATTCAATCTCTATCGTGTGTCAAACGTTGGAGATTGCATTTATTTTTGGTTCATCTATAAAGCTCTTCGCACGCTGGAGATTATCATCAATTTTTACGACTCAATCTCTATCGCGTGTCTAACGATGGAGATTGCATTTATTTTTGGTTAATCTCTACAGCTCTTCGTACGCTGGAGTTTACCATCAATATTTACGACTCAATCTCCAATGCGTGTCAAACGATGGAGATTGCATTTATTTTTGGTTAATCTATACATCTCTTCGTACGCTGGAGATTACCATCAATATTTACGAACCAATCTCTATCGCGTGTCAAACGCTGGAGATTGCATTTATTTTTGGTTAATCTCTACCGCTCTTCATACGCTGGAGATTACCATCAATATTTCCGACTCAATCTCTATCTCGTGTCAAACACTAGAGACTACATTTATTTTTGGTTAATCTCTACAGCTCTTCGCACGCTGGAGATTACCATCAATATTTACGACTCAATCTCTACCGCGTGTCTAACGCTGGAGATTGCATTTATTTTTGGTTAATCTCTACTACTCTTTGTAAGTTGGAGATTACCATCATTATTTACGAATCAATCTCCATCGCGTACAAAAGCTGGAGATCGCATTTATTTTTGATTAATCTATACAACTCTTCGTACGCTGGAGATTACCCTCATTATTTACGAATCAATCTCCATCGCGTGTCAAACGCTAGTGATTGAATTTATTTTTGGTTAATCTCTACCGCTCTTCGTACGCTGGAGATTACCATCAATATTTATGACTCAATCTCTATCGTGTGTCAAACGCTTGAGATTGAATTTATTTTTGGTTAATCTCTACGCTCTTCGTACGATGGAGATTACCATCAATATTTACGACTCAATCTCTATCGCGTGTCAAACGCTGGAGATTGCATTTATTTTTGGTTAATCTCTACAGCTCTTCGTACGATGGAGATACCATCAATATTTACGACTCAATCTCCATCGCATGTCAAACTCTGGAGATCTCATTTGTTTATTGTTAATCTATACAGCTCTTCGTACGCTGGAGATTACCATCAATATTTACGATTCACTCTCTATCGTGTGTCAAATGTTGGTGATTGCATTTATTATTTGCTAATCTCTACAGCTCTTCGTATGATGGAGATTACCATCAATATTTACGAACCAATCTCAATCGCGTGTAAAACGCTGGAGATTGCATTTATTTTTGGTTAATCTCTACATCTCTTCGTACGCTGGAGATTACAATCAATATTTACGACTCAATCTCTATCGCGTGTCAAACGCTGGAGATTGCATTTATTTTTGGTTAATCTATACAACTCTTCAGACGCTGGAGATTACCATCAATATATACGATTCACTCTCTATCGCGTGTAAAACATTGGTGATTGCATTTATTATTGGATAATCTCTACAACTCTTCGTACGATTGAGATTACCATCAATATTTACGAACCAATCTCCATCACGTGTCAAACGTTGGAGATTGCATTTATTTTTGGTTAAACTCTACAGCTCTTCGTACGCTGGAGATTACCATCTTTACGACTCAATCTCCAATGCCTGTCAAACGATGGATATTGTATTTATTTTTGGTTAATCTATACAGCTCTTCGTACGTTGGAGATTACCATCAATATTTACGAATCAATCTCTATCGCGTGTCAAACGCTGGAGATTGCATTTATTTTTGGTTAATCTCTACCACTCTTCATACGCTGGAGATTACCATCAATATTTCCGACTCAATCTCTATCGCGTGTCAAACACTAGAGACTGCATTTATTTTTGGTTAATTTCTATCGCTCTTCGTACGCTGGAGATTACCATCAATATTTACGACTCAATCTCTATCGCGTGTCAAACGCTGAAGATTGCATTTATTTTTGGTTAATATCTACAGCTCTTCGTACGCTGGAGATTACCATCAATATTTACGAATCAATCTAGATTGCGTGTCAAACGCTGAGGATTGCATTTATTTTTTGGTTAATCTCTACCGCTCTTCATACGCTTGAGATTACCATCAATATTTCCGATTCAATCTCTATCGCATGTCAAACGCTAGAGACTGCATTTATTTTTGGTTAATATCTATCGCTCTTCGTACGCTGGAGATTACCATCAATATTTACGACTCAATCTCTATCGCGTGTCAAACGCCGAAGATTGCATTTATTTTTGGTTAATATCTACAACACTTTGTACGCTGGAGATTACCATCAATATTTACGAATCAATCTCCATTGCGTGTCAAACGCTGAGGATTGCATTTATTTTTGGTTAATCTCTACAAACTCTTCGTACGCTTGAGATTACCATCAATATTTACGACTCTATCTCTGTCGCGTGTCAAACGCTTGAGATTGCATTTATTTTTGGTTAATCTCTATAGCTCTTCGTACGCTGGAGATTACCATCAACATTTACGACTTAATCTTTATCGCGTGTCAAACGGTGGAGATTGCATTTATTTTTGGTTATTCTCTACAACTCTTCGTACGCTGGAGATTATCATCAATATTTACGATTCAATCTCTATCGCGTGTCAAACGTTGGAGAATGCATTTATTTTTGGTTCATCTATAAAGCTCTTCGCACGCTGGAGATTATCATCAATTTTTACGACTCAATCTCTATCGTGTGTCTAACGCTGGAGATTGCATTTATTTTTGGTTAATCTATACAGCTCTTCGTACGGTGGAGTTTACCATCAATATTTACGACTCAATCTCCAATGCGTGTCAAACGATGGAGATTGCATTTATTTTTGGTTAATCTATATAGCTCTTCGTACGCTGGAGATTACCATCAATATTTACGAATCAATCTCTATCGCGTGTCAAACGCTGGAGATTGCATTTATTTTTGGTTAATCTCTACCGCTCTTCATACGCGGGAGATTACCATCAATATTTCCGACTCAATCTCTATCTCGTGTTAAACGCTAGAGACTACATTTATTTTTGGTTAATCTCTACAGCGCTTCGCACGCTGGAGATTACCATCAATATTTACGACTAAATCTCTATCGCGTGTCTAACGCTGAAGATTGCATTTATTTTTGGTTAATCTCTACTACTCTTTGTAAGCTGGAGATTACCATCATTATTTACGAATAAATCTCCATCGCGTACAAACGCTGGAGATCGCATTTATTTTTGATTAATCTATACAGCTCTTCGTACGCTGGAGATTACCCTCATTATTTACGAATCAATCTCCATCGCGTGTCAAACGCTAGTGATTGAATTTATTTTTGGTTAATCTCTACCGCTCTTCGTACGCTGGAGATTACCATCAATATTTATGACTCAATCTCTATCGCATGTCAAACGCTTGAGATTGCATTATTTTTGGTTAATCTCTACGCTCTTCGTACGATGGAGATTACCATCAATTTTTATGACTCAATCTCTATCGCGTGTCAAACGCTGGAGATTGCATTTATTTTTGGTTAATCTCTACAGCTCTTCGTACGATGGAGATACCATCAATATTTACGACTCAATCTCCATCGCATGTCAAACGCTGGAGATATCATTTGTTTTTTGTTAATCTATACAGCTCTTCGTACGCTGGAGATTGCCATCAATATTTACGATTCACTCTCTATCGCGTGTCAAATGTTGGTGATTGCATTTATTATTTGCTAATCTCTACAGCTCTTCGTATGATGGAGATTACCATCAATATTTACGAACCAATCTCAATCGCGTGTCAAACGCTGGAGATTGCATTTATTTTTGGTTAATCTCTACATCTCTTCGTACGCTGGAGATTACAATCAATATTTACGACTCAATCTCTATCGCGTGTCAAACGCTGGAGATTGCATTTATTTTTGGTTAATCTATACAACTCTACAGACGCTGGAGATTACCATCAATATATACGATTCACTCTCTATCGCGTGTAAAACGTTGGTGATTGCATTTATTATTGGCTAATCTCTACAACTCTTCGTACGATTGAGATTACCATTAATATTTACGAACCAATCTCCATCACGTGTCAAACGCTGGAGATTACATTTATTTTTGGTTAAACTCTACAGCTCTTCGTACGCTGGAGATTACCATCTTTACGACTCAATCTCCAATGCTTGTCAAACATGGAGATTGTATTTATTTTTGGTTAATCTATACAGCTCTTCGTACGTTGGAGATTACCATCAATATTTACGAATCAATCTCTATCGCGTGTCAAACGCTGGAGATTGCATTTATTTTTGGTTAATCTCTACCACTCTTCATACGCTGGAGATTACCATCAATATTTTCGACTCAATCTCTATCGTGTGTCAAACACAAGAGACTGCATTTATTTTTGGTTAATTTCTATCGCTCTTCGTACGCTGGAGATTACCATCAATATTTACGACTCAATCTCTATCGCGTGTCAAACGCTGAAGATTGCATTTATTTTTGGTTAATATCTACAGCTCTTCGTACGCTGGAGATTACCATCAATATTTACGAATCAATCTCCATTGCGTGTCAAACGCTGAGGATTGCATTTATTTTTTGGTTAATCTCTACCGCTCTTCATATGCTGGAGATTACCATCAATATTTCCGATTCAATCTCTATCGCATGTCAAACGCTAGAGACTGCATTTATTTTTGGTTAATATCTATCGCTCTTCGTACACTGGAGATTACCATCAATATTTACGACTCAATCTCTATCGCGTGTCAAACGCTGAAGATTGCATTTATTTTTGGTTAATATCTACAACACTTCGTACGCTGGAGATTACCATCAATATTTACGAATCAATCTCCATTGCGTGTCAAACACAGAGGATTGCATTTATTTTTGGTTAATCTCTACAACTCTTCGTACGCTGGAGATTACCATCAATATTTACGACTCAATCTCTGTCGCGTGTCAAACGCTTGAGATTGCATTTATTTTTGGTTAATCTCTACAGCTCTTCGTACGCTGGAGATTCCCATCAATATTTACGACTCAATCTCTATAGCGTGTCAAACGCTGGAGACTGCATTTATTTTTAGTTAATCTCTACAGTTCTTCGTACACTGGAGATTACCATCATTATATACGAATCAATCTCCATCGCGTGTCAAACACTGAGGATTGCATTTATTTTTGGTTAATCTCTACAACTATTCGTACGCTGGTGATTACCATCAATATTTACAATTCAATCTCTATCGCGTGTCAAAGGCTGGAGATAGTATTTATTTTGGGTTAATCTCTACAGCTCTTCGTACGCTGGAGATTTTCATCAATATTTACGAATCAATCTCAATCGCGTGTCAAACGCTGGAGATTGCATTTATTTTTGGTTAATCTCTGCAACTCTTCGTACGCTAGAGATTACCATCAATATTTATGACTCAATCTCTATCGCGTGCCAAACGCAAGAGATTGCATTTATTTTTTATTGATCTCTACAACTCTTCGTACGGTGGAGATTACCATCAATATTTACGAATCAATCTCCATCGTTTGTCAAACGCTGGAGATTGAATTTATTTTTGGTTAATCTCTACTGCTCTTCGTACGCTAGAGATTACAATCAATATTTACGACTCAATCTCTATCGCGTGTCAAACGCTGGAGATTGCATTTATTTTTGGTTAATCTATACAACTCTTCAGACGCTGGAGATTACCATCAATATATATGATTCACTCTCTATCGCGTGTAAAACGTTGGTGATTGCATTTATTATTGGCTAATCTCTACAACTCTTCGTACGATTGAGATTACCACTAATATTTACGAACCAATCTCCATCACGTGTCAAACGCTGGAGATTGCATTTATTTTTGGTTAAACTCTACAGCTCTTCGTACGCTGGAGATTACCATCTTTACGACTCAATCTCCAATGCTTGTCAAACGATGGAGATTGTATTAATTTTTGGTTAATCTATACAGCTCTTCGTACGTTGGAGATTACCATCAATATTTACGAATCAATCTCTATCGCGTGTCAAACGCTGGAGATTGCATTTATTTTTGGTTAATCTCTACCACTCTTCATACGCTGGAGATTACCATCAATATTTCCGACTCAATCTCTATCGCGTGTCAAACACAAGAGACTGCATTTATTTTTGGTTAATTTCTATCGCTCTTCGTACGCTGGAGATTACCATCAATATTTACGACTCAATCTCTATCGCGTGTCAAACGCTGAAGATTGCATTTATTTTTGGTTAATATCTACAGCTCTTCGTACGCTGGAGATTACCATCAATATTTACGAATCAATCTCCATTGCGTGTCAAACGCTGAGGATTGCATTTATTTTTTGGTTAATCTCTACCGCTCTTCATACGCTGGAGATTACCATCAATATTTCCGATTCAATCTCTATCGCATGTCAAACGCTAGAGACTGCATTTATTTTTGGTTAATATCTATCGCTCTTCGTACACTGGAGATTACCATCAATATTTACGACTCAATCTCTATCGCGTGTCAAACGCTGAAGATTGCATTTATTTTTGGTTAATATCTACAACACTTCGTACGCTGGAGATTACCATCAATATTTACGAATCAATCTCCATTGCGTGTCAAACACTGAGGATTGCATTTATTTTTGGTTAATCTCTACAACCCTTCGTACGCTGGAGATTACCATCAATATTTACGACTCAATCTCTGTCGCGTGTCAAACGCTTGAGATTGCATTTATTTTTGGTTAATCTCTACAGCTCTTCGTACGCTGGAGATTCCCATCAATATTTACGACTCAATCTCTATAGCGTGTCAAACGCTGGAGACTGCATTTATTTTTAGTTAATCTCTACAGTTCTTCGTACACTGGAGATTACCATCATTATATACGAATCAATCTCCATCGCGTGTCAAACACTGAGGATTGCATTTATTTTTGGTTAATCTCTACAACTATTCGTACGCTGGTGATTACCATCAATATTTACAATTCAATCTCTATCGCGTGTCAAAGGCTGGAGATAGTATTTATTTTTGGTTAATCTCTACAGCTCTTCGTACGCTGGAGATTTTCATCAATATTTACGAATCAATCTCAATCGCGTGTCAAACGCTGGAGATTGCATTTATTTTTGGTTAATCTCTGCAACTCTTCGTACGCTAGAGATTACCATCAATATTTATGACTCAATCTCTATCGCGTGCCAAACGCAAGAGATTGCATTTATTTTTTATTGATCTCTACAACTCTTCGTACGGTGGAGATTACCATCAATATTTACGAATCAATCTCCATCGTTTGTCAAACGCTGGAGATTGAATTTATTTTTGGTTAATCTCTACTGCTCTTCGTACGCTGGAGATTACAATCAATATTTACGACTCAATCTCTATCGCGTGTCAAACGCTGGAGATTGCATTTATTTTTGGTTAATCTATACAACTCTTCAGACGCTGGAGATTACCATCAATATATATGATTCACTCTCTATCGCGTGTAAAACGTTGGTGATTGCATTTATTATTGGCTAATCTCTACAACTCTTCGTACGATTGAGATTACCACTAATATTTACGAACCAATCTCCATCACGTGTCAAACGCTGGAGATTGCATTTATTTTTGGTTAAACTCTACAGCTCTTCGTACGCTGGAGATTACCATCTTTACGACTCAATCTCCAATGCTTGTCAAACGATGGAGATTGTATTTATTTTTGGTTAATCTATACAGCTCTTCGTACGTTGGAGATTACCATCAATATTTACGAATCAATCTCTATCGCGTGTCAAACGCTGGAGATTGCATTTATTTTTGGTTAATCTCTACCACTCTTCATACGCTGGAGATTACCATCAATATTTCCGACTCAATCTCTATCGCGTGTCAAACACAAGAGACTGCATTTATTTTTGGTTAATTTCTATCGCTCTTCGTACGCTGGAGATTACCATCAATATTTACGACTCAATCTCTATCGCGTGTCAAACGCTGAAGATTGCATTTATTTTTGGTTAATATCTACAGCTCTTTGTACGCTGGAGATTACCATCAATATTTACGAATCAATCTCCATTGCGTGTCAAACGCTGAGGATTGCATTTATTTTTTGGTTAATCTCTACCGCTCTTCATATGCTGGAGATTACCATCAATATTTCCGATTCAATCTCTATCGCATGTCAAACGCTAGAGACTGCATTTATTTTTGGTTAATATCTATCGCTCTTCGTAAACTCGAGATTACCATCAATATTTACGACTCAATCTCTATCGCGTGTTAAACGCTGAAGATTGCATTTATTTTTGGTTAATATCTACAACACTTCGTACGCTGGAGATTACCATCAATATTTACGAATCATTCTCCATTGCGTGTCAAACACTGAGGATTGCATTTATTTTTGGTTAATCTCTACAACTCTTCGTACGCTGGAGATTACCATCATTATTTACGACTCAATCTCTGTCGCGTGTCAAACGCTTGAGATTGCATTTATTTTTGGTTAATCTCTACAGCTCTTCGTACGCTGGAGATTCCCCTCAATATTTACGACTCAATCTCTATAGCGAGTCAAACGCTGGAGATTGCATTTATTTTTAGTTAATCTCTACATTTCTTCGTACACTGGAGATTACCATCATTATATACGAATCAATCTTCATCGCGTGTCAAACACTGAGGATTGCTTTTATTTTTGGTTAATCTCTACAAGTATTCGTACGCTGGTGATTACCATCAATATTTACAATTCAATCTCTATCGCATGTCAAAGGCTGGAGATAGTATTTATTTTTGGTTAATCTCTACAGCTCTTCGTACGCTAGAGATTTTCATCAATATTTACGAATCAATCTCAATCGCGTGTCAAACGCTGGAGATTGCATTTATTTTTGGTTAATCTCTGCAACTCTTCGTACGCTAGAGATTACCATCAATATTTATGACTCAATCTCTATCGCGTGCCAAACGCAAGAGATTGCATTTATTTTTTATTGATCTCTACAACTCTTCGTACGGTGGAGATTACCATCAATATTTACGAATCAATCTCCATCGTTTGTCAAACGCTGGAGATTGAATTTATTTTTGGTTAATCTCTACTGCTCTTCGTACGGTTGAGATTACCATCAATATTTACGACTCAATCTCTATCGCGTGTTAAACGCTGAAGATTGCATTTATTTTTGGTTAATCTCTATAGCTCTTCGTACGCTGGAGATTACCATCTATATTTACGACTCAATCTCTATCGCGTGCTAAATTGTGGAGATTGCATTTATTTTTGGTTAATCTCTATAGCTCTTCGTACGTTGGAGATTAACATCAACATTTACGACTTAATCTCTATCGCGTGTCAAACGCTAGAGATTGCATCTATTTTTGGTTATTCTCTACAGCTCTTCGTACGCTGGAGATTATCATCAATATTTACGATTCAATCTCTATCGCTTGTCAAACGCTGGAGATTGCATTTATTTTTGGTTAATCTCTACAGTTCTTCGTACGCTGGAGATGACCATCAATATTTATGACTCAATCTCTATCTCGTGTCTAACGTTGGAGATTGCATTTCTTTTTGGTTAATCTCTACAACTCTTCGTACGCTGGAGATTACCATCAATATTTACGAATCAAACTCTATCGCGTGTCAAACGCTGGAGATTGCATTTATTTTTGGTTAAGCTCTACATCTCTTCGTATGCTGGAGATTACCATCAATATTTACGACGCAATCTCTATCGCGTGTCCAACGCTGGAGATTGCATTTATTTTTGGTTAATCTCTATAGCTCTTCGTACGCTGGAGATTACCATAAATATTTATGATTCAATCTCTATCATGTGTCAGACGCTGGAGATTGCATTTATTTTTGGTTAATCTCTACAGCTCTTCGAACGCTGAAGATTACCATTAATATTTACGACTCAATCTCCATCGCGTGCCAAACGCTGGAGATTGCATTTATATTTGGTTAATCTCTACAACTCTTCGTACGCTGGAGATTACCATCAATATTTACGACTCAATCTCTATCGCTTGTCTAACGCTGAAGATTGCATTTATTTTTTGTTAATCTCTACAACTCTTCGTACGCTTGAGATTACCAACAATATTTATGACTCAATCTCGATCGCGTGTCAAATGCTGGAGATTGCATTTATTTTTGGTTAATCTCTATAGCTCCTCGTACGCTACGGATTACCATCAATATTTGCAATTCACTCTAGATCGCATGTCAAACGCTGGAGATTGCATTTATTTTTTGTTATTCAGTACAACTCTTCGTACGCTGGAGCTTACCATCAATATTTACGATTCACTCTCTATCGCGTGTCAAACGCTGGTTAATCTCTACAGCTCTTCGTACGCTGGAGCTTAGCATCAATATTTACATTTCAATCTCTATCACGTTTCAAACGCTGGAGATTGCATTTATTTTTGGTTAATCTCTACAGCTCTTCGTACGCTAGAGATTACCATCAATATTTACGAATCAATCTCCATCCTGTGTCAAACGTTGTAGATTGCATTTATTTTTGGTTAATCTCTACAGCTCTTCAGACGCTGGAGATTACCATCAATATTTACAAATCAATCTCTATCGCGTGTCAAACGTTACAGATGGCATTTATTTTTGGTTAATCTCTACAGCTATTCGTACGCTGGAGATTACCATCAATATTTACGACTCAATCTCTATCGCGTGTCTGACGCTGAAGATTGCATTTATTTTTGGTTAATCTCTACAGCTCTTCGTACGCTGGAGATTACCATAAATATTTACGATTCAATCTCTATCGCATGTTAGACGCTGGATATTGCATTTATTTTTGGTTAATCTGTACAACTCTTCGTACCCTAGAGATTACCATCAATATTTACGACTCAATCTCCATCGCGTGTCAAACTTTGGAGACTGCATTTATTTTTGGTTAATCTCTACAACTCTTCGTACGCTGGAGATTACCATCAATATTTACGACTCAATCTCTATCGCATGTCTAACGCTGAGGATTGCATTTATTTTTGGTTAATCTCTATAGCTCTTCGTACGCTGGAGATTAACATCAATATTTACGATTCAATCTCCATCGCGTGTCAAGCGCTGGAGATTGCATTTATATTTGGTTAATATCTACAACTCTTCATACGCTGGAGATTACCATCTATATTTACGACTCAATCTTTATCTCGTGTCTAACGTTGGAGATTGCATTTATTTTTGGTTCATCTCTATAGCTCTTCGTACGCTGGGGCTTACCATCAATATTTACTATTCATTGTCTATCGCGTGTCAAACGCTAGAGATTGCATTTATTTTTTGTTAATCTCTACAGCTCTTCGTACGCTGGAGATTACCATCAATATTTATGACTCAATCTCCATCGCGAGTCATACGCTGGAGATTGCATTTATATTTGGTTAATCTCTACAGCTCTTCGTACGCTGTAGATTACCATCAATATTTATGACTCAGTCTCCATCGCGTGTCAAACGCTGGAGATTGCATTTATATTTGGTTAATCTCTACATCTCTTCGTACGCTGGAGATTACCATCAATATTTATGACTCAATCTCTATCTCCTGTCTAACGTTGGAGATTGCATTTATTTTTGGTTATTCTCTACAGCTCTTCGTACGCTAGACCTTACCATCAATATTTACGATTCACTCTCTATCGCGTGTCAAACGATGGAGATTGCATTTTATTTTTGTTAAACTCTACAGCTCTTCGTACGCTGGAGATTACCATCAATATTTATGACTCAATCTCAATCGCGTGTGAAACGCTGGAGATTGTATTTATATTTGGTTAATCTCTACAGCTCTTCTTATGCTGGAGATTACCATCAATATTTACAACTCAATCTCTATCTCGTGACTGACGCTGGAGATTGCATTTACTTTTGGTTAATCTCTACAGCTCTTCGTACGCTGGAGATTACCATCAATATTTACGAATCAAACTCTATCGCGTGTCAAACGCTGGAGATTGCATTTATTTTTGGTTAAGCTCTACATCTCTTCGTATGCTGGAGATTACCATCAATATTTACGACGCAATCTCTATCGCGTGTCCAACGCTGGAGATTGCATTTATTTTTGGTTAATCTCTATAGCTCTTCGTACGCTGGAGATTACCATAAATATTTATGATTCAATCTCTATCATGTGTCAGACGCTGGAGATTGCATTTATTTTTGGTTAATCTCTACAGCTCTTCGAACGCTGAAGATTACCATTAATATTTACGACTCAATCTCCATCGCGTGCCAAACGCTGGAGATTGCATTTATATTTGGTTAATCTCTACAACTCTTCGTACGCTGGAGATTACCATCAATATTTACGACTCAATCTCTATCGCTTGTCTAACGCTGAAGATTGCATTTATTTTTTGTTAATCTCTACAACTCTTCGTACGCTTGAGATTACCAACAATATTTATGACTCAATCTCGATCGCGTGTCAAATGCTGGAGATTGTATTTATTTTTGGTTAATCTCTATAGCTCCTCGTACGCTACGGATTACCATCAATATTTGCAATTCACTCTAGATCGCATGTCAAACGCTGGAGATTGCATTTATTTTTTGTTATTCAGTACAACTCTTCGTACGCTGGAGCTTACCATCAATATTTACGATTCACTCTCTATCGCGTGTCAAACGCTGGTTAATCTCTACAGCTCTTCGTACGCTGGAGCTTAGCATCAATATTTACGTTTCAATCTCTATCACGTTTCAAACGCTGGAGATTGCATTTATTTTTGGTTAATCTCTACAGCTCTTCGTACGCTAGAGATTACCATCAATATTTACGAATCAATCTCCATCCTGTGTCTAACGTTGTAGATTGCATTTATTTTTGGTTAATCTCTACAGCTCTTCAGACGCTGGAGATTACCATCAATATTTACAAATCAATCTCTATCGCGTGTCAAACGCTGGAGATTGCATTTATTTTTGGTTAAGCTCTACATCTCTTCGTATGCTGGAGATTACCATCAATATTTACGACGCAATCTCTATCGCGTGTCCAACGCTGGAGATTGCATTTATTTTTGGTTAATCTCTATAGCTCTTCGTACGCTGGAGATTACCATAAATATTTACGATTCAATCTCTATCGCATGTTAGACGCTGGATATTGCATTTATTTTTGGTTAATCTGTACAACTCTTCGAACGCTGAAGATTACCATTAATATTTACGACTCAATCTCCATCGCGTGTCAAACTCTGGAGATTGCATTTATTTTTGGTTAATCTCTACAACTCTTCGTACGCTGGAGATTACCATCAATATTTACGACTCAATCTCTATCGCATGTCTAACGCTGAGGATTGCATTTATTTTTGGTTAATCTCTATAGCTCTTCGTACGCTGGAGATTAACATCAATATTTACGATTCAATCTCCATCGCGTGTTAAGCGCTGGAGATTGCATTTATATTTGGTTAATATCTACAACTCTTCATACGCTGGAGATTACCATCTATATTTACGACTCAATCTTTATCTCGTGTCTAACGTTGGAGATTGCATTTATTTTTGGTTAATCTCTATAGCTCTTCGTACGCTGGGGCTTACCATCAATATTTACTATTCATTGTCTATCGCGTGTCAAACGCTAGAGATTGCATTTATTTTTTGTTAATCTCTACAGCTCTTCGTACGCTGGAGATTACCATCAATATTTATGACTCAATCTCCATCGCGAGACATACGCTGGAGATTGCATTTATATTTGGTTAATCTCTACAGCTCTTCGTACGCTGTAGATTACCATCAATATTTATGACTCAATCTCCATCGCGTGTCAAACGCTGGAGACTGCATTTATATTTGGTTAATCTCTACATCTCTTCGTACGCTGGAGATTACCATCAATATTTATGACTCCATATCTATCTCCTGTCTAACGTTGGAGATTGCATTTATTTTTGGTTATTCTCTACAGCTCTTCGTACGCTAGACCTTACCATCAATATTTACGATTCACTCTCTATCGCGTGTCAAACGATGGAGATTGCATTTTATTTTTGTTAAACTCTACAGCTCTTCGTACGCTGGAGATTACCATCAATATTTATGACTCAATCTCAATCGCGTGTGAAACGCTGGAGATTGTATTTATATTTGGTTAATCTCTACAGCTCTTCTTATGCTGGAGATTACCATCAATATTTACAACTCAATCTCTATCTCGTGACTGACGCTGGAGATTGCATTTACTTTTGGTTAATCTCTACAGCTCTTCGTACGCTGGAGATTACCACCAATATTTCCGACTCAATCTTTATCGTGTGTCTAACGCTGGAGATTGCATTTATTTTTGGTTAATCTCTACAGCTCTTCGTACACTGGAGACGATGATGCCATCAAGATTGGCCCTCTGTGGGCCAAGGCGGTTCGAGGACCCGATGATCCTGAGAAAGAAGAAGGCACCACCATTAATTCAATCTTGTTGAAGGGTCTACGTCAAGGGTCCTGGGATCGGCACCGAGAGTTCTCTAGGGATGGCCGGTTTTGCCTCATTTACTAGACTTTCTATTTTTATCTATCTTATCTATTTATAGTATTAGTTAGATAAATAAAAAGGCGAGGAGATATTTATCTCCTTGCTCATCAAGTAAGACATTATCTACCTTTATCTTTATTTATTTTAAATAGATAAATTAGGGTAGGAATTATCTTAGGAATATCTATTATTATGTTTTATTATTAGATAGATAAAGATGAGTTGGATTAGGGTTTCCTCCTTTGCATAGGAGGCCAACTCATCTAAGCATCCTTTCTCTATTTAAGTTGTAATTTGTCATTTAGAAAGACAGGTTGAAATTAAAAGAGAAGCACTTGGCTAAGTGCTTTCTCTTCGTCAACCCTAATCGCTATTCATCTTCTACGTTTTTCCTTTCTCACGTTCATCACCATTCAACAACCAATTCCAGTTTTTATTAGAAAGATCAATGAAGAATCGACCGAGATCTCTCAAGAAGTTCAAGATCCGGCTTCATCAAGATCCTCTTGGGGGAATTAGCACACGATCAAGCATTTCTTTTAGCAATTGGCCCACCTAGCCAATGGCTATACATCAACTGGTATTCAGAGCCAAGGTTTGTGCGTATTCTCTTTGATCTTGATATGGTTGTCTTTCTAATTTGATGACTTGGGAGATATGGGGAGATGGGGATGATGACCCCGAACTCTTGAGGTATTGGCAGTGACAAAGGGAGACTCAAAGGCGTCGTCTTTGGCTTCAACGACAAGCGGAGATCGATGAGGAAAAGAGACGTCAACAACAACTTCAACGTCGTCGACAGATTTGGTTTCTCCAACAACGAGAGGCTGAGGAAGAACGACGACGGGAGGAGGAGAGACTGTTTGCGAAAATCGCACGGCTAAAGGGCCGCGCCCGCTGCCCCCTTGGCCGCGCCCGCGACTTCAACAGCAGCATCAGCAGCGTCCCTGCAGATTAGTGCGATGATTTTGTTTTGCAGATTCCCGTTGATTCCGAACTCAGAATTGCCTCATCTCAGATTCCTTGCGTAGATAACTTTGAAATCTTTCCAACGGTGGTACGCAATCAGACTCTCCCGGGAAGGCCTCCGAATCTGATCTGCAAGTAGGCAGCGATTCTGCGCAGGATGTGCTTAACGTGTCCGTCGATGTTCATGAGGTTGTCTTCGCTGATGTTGAGTCTAAGGAGGAGGTCGTTGATGTTGAGAAAAGTGTGCCCGACAAGCCAATTCAGATCGTTGATGTTGATTGCTCCAAGGCCATCATGGACGCTATTGTTTTTGAGGTTTCTCGACCTCGAAATCTGCTGGTAGTTGTCCATTATAATCCTCTTTTTGTTCAAGACAAGGCTGCTGCTCCCCTAGTGCCCTACAACGAGTCGATTCAAGGATGAATCGAAGCTAAGTGGGGGAGAACGATGCCATCAAGATTGGCCCTCTGTGGGCCAAGGCGGTTCGAGGACCCGATCATCCCGAGAAAGAAGAAGGCGCCACCATGGATTCAATCTTGTTGAAGGGTCTACGTCAAGGGTCCTGGGATCGGCACCGAGAGTTCTCTAGGGCTGGCCGGTTTTGCCTCATTTACTAGACTTTCTATTTTTATCTATCTTATCTATTTATAGTATTAGTTAGATAAATAAAAAGGTGAGGAGATATTTATCTCCTTGCTCATCAAGTAAGACATTATCTACCTTTATCTTTATTTATTTTAAATAGATAAATTAGGGTAGGAATTATCTTAGGAATATCTATTATTATGTTTTATTATTAGATAGATAAAGATGAGTTGGATTAGGGTTTCCTCCTTTGCATAGGAGGCCAACTCATCTAAGCATCCTTTCTCTATTTAAGTTGTAATTTGTCATTTAGAAAGACAGGTTGAAATTAAAAGAGAAGCACTTGGCTAAGTGCTTTCTCTTCGTCAACCCTAATCGCTCTTCATATTCTACGTTCTTCCTTTCTCACGTTCATCAACATTCAACAACCAATTCCAGTTTTTATTACAAAGATCAATCAAGAATCGACCGAGATCTCTCAAGAAGTTCAAGATCCGGCTTCATCAAGATCCTCTTGGGGGAATTAGCACACGATCGAGCATTTCTTTTAGCAATTGGCCCGCCTAGCCAATTGCTATACATCAGATGACCATCAATATTTATGACTCAATCTCTATCTCGTGTCTAACGTTGGAGATTGCATTTATTTTTTGTTAATCTCTACAACTCTTCGTACGCCAGAGCTTACCATCAATATTTACGATTCACTCTCTATCGCGTGTAAAACGCTGGAGATTGCATTTATTTTTTGTTAATCTCTACAGCTCTTCGTACGCTGGAGATTACCATCAATATTTATGACTCAATCTCCTTCGTGTGTCAAACGCTGGAGATTGCATTTATATTTGGTTAATCTCTATAGCTTTTCGTACGCTGGAGATTACCATCAATATTTACGACTCAATCTCTATCTCGGGTCTAACGCTCGAGATTATATTTATTTTTGGTTAATCTCTAGAGCTCTTCGTATGCTGGAGATTAACATCAATATTTACGACTCAATCTCTATCTCGTGTGTAACGCCAGAGATTGCATTTATTTTTTGTTAATCTCTACAGGTCTTCGTACGCTGGAGATTACCATCAATATTTATGACTCAATCTCCATCGCGAGTCAAACGCTGGAGATTGCATTTATATTTGGTTAATCTCTACAGCTCTTCATACGCTGTAGATTACCATCAATATTTATGACACAATCTCCATCGCGTGTCAAACGCTGGAGATTGCATTTATATTTGGTTAATCTCTACAGCTCTTCGTACGCCGGAGCTTACCATCAATATTTACGATGCACTCTCTATCGCGTGTCAAACGCTGCAGATTGCATTTATTTTTTGTTAATCTCTACAGCTCTTCGTACACTGGAGATTACCATCAATATTTATGACTCAATCTCCATCGCGTGTAAAACGCTGGAGATTGCATTTATTTTTGGTTAATCTCTACAGCTCTTCGTACGCTGGACATTACCATCAATATTTATGACTCAATCTCCATCGCGTGTCAAACGTTGGAGATTGCATTTATATTTGGTTAATCTCAACAGCAATTCGTACGCTGGAGATTATCATCAATATTTACGACTCAATCTCTATCTCGTGTCTAACGCTCGAGATTGTATTTATTTTTGGTTAATCTCTACAGCTCTTCGTACGCTGGAGATTACCCTCATTATTTACGAATCAATCTCCATCGCGTGTCAAACGCTGGTGATTGAATTTATTTTTGGTTAATCTCTACAGCTCTTCGTACGCTGGAGATTCCCACCAATCTTTCCGACTCAATCTCTATCGCGTGTCTAACGCGGGAGATTGCATTTATTTTTTGTTAATCTCTACAACTCTTCGTACGCCGGAGCTTACCATCAATATTTACGATTCACTCTCTATCGCGTGTCAAACGCTGGAGATTGCATTTATTATTTGTTAATCTCTACAGCTCTTCGTACACTGGAGATTACCATCAATATTTACGACTCAATCTCCATCGCGTGTAAAACACTGGAGATTGCATTTATTTTTGGTTAATCTCTAAAGCTCTTCGTACGCTAGAGATTCCCATCAATATTTATGACTCAATCTCCATCACGTGTTAAACGCTGGAGATTGCATTTATATTTGGTTAATCTCTACAGCTCTTCGTACGCTGGAGATTACCATCAATATTTACGACTCAATCTCTATCTCGTGTCTAACGCTCGAGATTGTATTTATTTTTGGTTAATCTCTACAACTCTTCGTACGCTGGAGCTTATCATCAATATTTACGATTCAATCTCTATCGCGTGTCAAACGCTGGAGATTGCATTTATTTTTGGTTAATCTCTACAGCTCTTCGTACACTGGAGACGACCATCAATATTTATGACTCAATCTCTATCTCGTGTCTAACGTTGGAGATTGCGTTTATTTTTTGTTAATCTCTACAACTCTTCGTACGCCGGAGCTTACCATTAATATTTACGATTCACTCTCTATCGCGTGTAAAACGATGGAGATTGCATTTATTTTTCTATTAATCTCTACAGCTCTTCGTACGCTGGAGATTACCATCAATATTTATGTCTCAATCTCCTTCGCGTGTCAAACGCTGGAGATTGCATTTATATTTGGTTAATCTCTACAGCTTTTCGTACGCTAGAGATTACCATCAATATTTACGACTCAATCTCTATCTCGTGTCTAACGCTCGATATTGTATTTATTTTTGGTTAATCTCTACAGCTCTTCGTATGTTGGAGATTACGATCAATATTTACGACTCAATCTTTATCTCGTATCTAACGCTCGAGATTGTATTTGTTTTTGGTTAATCTCTACAGTTCTTCGTATGCTGGAGATTACCGTCAATATTTATGACTCAATCTCTATCGCGTGTCTAACGCTGGAGATTGCATTTATTTTTAGGTAATCTCTACAGCTCTTCGTACTCTGGAGCTTACCATCAATATTTACGATTCAATCTCTATCGCGTTTCAAACGCTGGAGAATGTATTTATTTTTGGTTAATCTCTACAACTATTCGTACGCTGGAGATTACCAACAATATTTACGAATAAATCTTCGTCGCGTGTTAGACGTTGGAGATTGCATTTATTTTTGGTTAATCTCTACAGCTCTTCGTACGCTGGAGATTACCACCAATATTTCCGACTCAATCTCTATCGCCTGTCCAACGCTGGAGATTGTATTCATTTTTGTTTAATCTCTACAGCTCTTCGTACGCCGGAGCTTACCATCAATATTTACGATTCAATCTCTATCGCCTGTCAAACGCTGGAGATTGCATTTATTTTTGGTTAATCTCTACAGCTCTTCGTACGCTGGCGATGACCATCAATATTTGTGACTCAATCTCTATCTCGTGTCTAACGTTGGAGATTGCATTTATTTTTTGTTAATCTCTACAACTCTTCGTACGCCGAAGCTTACCATCAATATTTACGATTCACTCTCTATCGCGTGTCAAACGCTGGAGATTGCTTTTATTTTTTGTTAATCTCTACAGCTCTTCGTACACTGGAGATTACAATCAATATTTATGACTCAATCTCCATCGCATGTTAAACGCTGGAGATTGCATTTATATTTGGTTAATCTCTACAGCTCTTCGTACGCTGGAGATTACCATCAATATTTACGACTCAATCTCTATCACGTGTCTAACGCTTGAGATTGTATTTATTTTTGGTTAATCTCTACAGCTCTTCGTACGCTGGAGATTACCATCAATATTTACGACTCAATCTCTATCGCGTGTCTAACGCTGGAGATTGCATTTATTTTTAGCTAATCTCTACAGCTCTTCGTACCCTGGAGATTACCATCAATATTTACGATTCAATCTCTATCGCGTGTCAAACGCTGGTGATTGGATTTATTTTTCGTTAATCTCTACAGCTCTTTGTACGCTGGAGATGACCATCAATATTTATGACTCAATCTCTATCTCGTGTCTAACATTGGAGATTGCATTTATTTTTGGTTAATCTCTACAACTCTTCGTACACTGGAGCTTACAATCAATATTAACGATTCACTCTCTATCGCGTGTCAAACGCTGGAGATTGTATTTATTTTGTTAATCTCTACAGCTCTTCTTACGCTGGAGATTACCATCAATATTTATGACTCAATCTCCATCGTGTGTCAAACGCTGGAGATTGCATTTATATTTGGTTAATCTCTACAGCTCTTCGTACGCTGGAGATTACCATCAATATTTACGACTCAATCTCTATCTCGTGTCTAACACTCGAGATTGTATTTATTTTTGGTTAATCTCTATAGCTCTTCGTACGCTGGAGATTACCATCAAAATTTACGACTCAATCTCTATCGCGTGTCTAACGCTGGAGATTGCATTTATTTTTAGATAATCTCTACAGCTCTTCGTACTCTGGAGCTTACAATCAATATTTACGATTCAATCTCTATCGCGTTTTAAACGCTGTAGATTGCATTTATTTTTGGTTAATCTCTACAGCTATTCGTACGCTGGAGATTACCATCAATATTTACGAATCAATTTTCTTCGCGTGTCAAACGTTGGAGATTGCATTTATTTTTTGTTAATCTCTACAACTCTTCGTACGCTGGAGATTACCATCAATATTTACGATTCACTATCTATCGCGTGTCAAACGCTGGAGATTGCATTTATTTTTTGTTAATCTCTACAGCTCTTCGTATGCTGGAGATTACCATCAATATTTACGACTCAATCTCCATCGCGTGTCAAACGCTGGAGATTGCATTTATTTTTGGTTAATCTCTACAGCTCTTCGTACGTTGGAGACGACCATCAATATTTGTGACTCAATCTCTATCTCGTGTCTAACGTTGGAGATTGCGTTTATTTTTTGTTAATCTCTACAACTCTTCGTACGCCGGAGCTTACCATTAATATTTACGATTCACTCTCTATCGCGTGTAAAACGATGGAGATTGCATTTATTTTTTTATTAATCTCTACAGCTCTTCGTTCGCTGGAGCTTACCATCAATATTTACGAATCAATCTATATCGCGTGTCAAACGCTGGAGATTGCATTTATTTTTTGTTAATCTCTACAGCTCTTCGTACGTTGGATACGACCATCAATATTTGTGACTCAATCTCTATCTCGTGTCTAACGTTGGAGATTGCGTTTATTTTTTGTTAATCTCTACAACTCTTCGTACGCCGGAGCTTACCATTAATATTTACGATTCACTCTCTATCGCGTGTAAAACGATGGAGATTGCATTTATTTTTTTATTAATCTCTACAGCTCTTCGTACGCTGGAGATTATCATCAATATTTATGTCTCAATCTCCTTCGCGTGTCAAACGCTGGAGATTGCGTTTATATTTGGTTAATCTCTACAGCTTTTCGTACGCTGGAGATTACCATCAATATTTACGACTCAATCTCTATCTCGTGTCTAACGCTCGATATTGTATTTATTTTTGGTTAATCTCTACAACTCTTCGTATGTTGGAGATTACGATCAATATTTACGACTCAATCTCTATCTCGTATCTAACGCTCGAGATTGTATTTGTTTTTGGTTAATCTCTACAGCTCTTCGTATGCTGGAGATTACCATCAATATTTACGACTCAATCTCTATCGCGTGTCTAACGCTGGAGATTGCATTTATTTTTAGGTAATCTATACAGCTCTTCGTACTCTGGAGCTTACCATCAATATTTACGATTCAATCTCTATCGCGTTTCAAACGCTGGAGATTGTATTTATTTTTGGTTAATCTCTACAACTATTCGTACGCTGGAGATTACCAACAATATTTACGAATAAATCTTCGTCGCGTGTCAGACGTTGGAGATTGCATTTATTTTTGGTTAATCTCTACAGCTCTTCGTACGCTGGAGATTACCACCAATATTTCCGACTCAATCTCTATCGCCTGTCCAACGCTGGAGATTGTATTCATTTTTGTTTAATCTCTACAGCTCTTCGTACGCCGGAGCTTACCATCAATATTTACGATTCAATCTCTATCGCCTGTCAAACGCTGGAGATTGCATTTATTTTTGGTTAATCTCTACAGCTCTTCGTACGCTGGAGATGACCATCAATATTTGTGACTCAATCTCTATCTCGTGTCTAACGTTGGAGATTGCATTTATTTTTTGTTAATCTCTACAACTCTTCGTACGCCGAAGCTTACCATCAATATTTACGATTCACTCTCTATCGCGTGTCAAACGCTGCAGATTGCATTTATTTTTTGTTAATCTCTACAGCTCTTCGTACACTGGAGATTACAATCAATATTTATGACTCAATCTCCATCGCGTGTTAAACGCTGGAGATTGCATTTATATTTGGTTAATCTCTACAGCTCTTCGTACGCTGGAGATTACCATCAATATTTACGACTCAATCTCTATCACGTGTCTAAACCTTGAGATTGTATTTATTTTTGGTTAATCTCTACAGCACTTCGTACGCTGGAGAATACCATCAATATTTACGACTCAATCTCTATCGCGTGTCTAACGCTGGAGATTGCATTTATTTTTGGTTAATCTCTACAACTCTTCGTACACTGGAGCTTACCATCAATATTAACGATTCACTCTCTATCGCGTGTCAAACGCTGGAGATTGTATTTATTTTGTATATCTCCACAGCTCTTCTTACGCTGGAGATTACCATCAATATTTATGACTCAATCTCCATCGTGTGTCAAACGCTGGAGATTGCATTTATATTTGGTTAATCTCTACAGCTCTTCGTACGCTGGAGATTACCATCAATATTTACGACTCAATCTCTATCTCGTGTCTAACACTCGAGATTGTATTTATTTTTGGTTAATCTCTACAGCTCTTCGTACGCTGGAGATTACCATCAATATTTACGACTCAATCTCTATCTCGTGTCTAACACTCGAGATTGTATTTATTTTTGGTTAATCTCTACAGCTCTTCGTACGCTGGAGATTACCATCAAAATTTACGACTCAATCTCTATCGCGTGTCTAACGCTGGAGATTTCATTTATTTTTAGATAATCTCTACAGCTCTTCGTACTCTGGAGCTTACAATCAATATTTACGATTCAATCTCTATCGCGTTTCAAACGCTGTAGATTGCATTTATTTTTGGTTAATCTCTACAGCTATTCGTACGCTGGAGATTACCATCAATATTTACGAATCAATTTTCTTCGCGTGTCAAACGTTGGAGATTGCATTTATTTTTTGTTAATCTCTACAACTCTTCGTACGCTGGAGATTACCATCAATATTTACGATTCACTATCTATCGCGTGTCAAACGCTGGAGATTGCATTTATTTTTTGTTAATCTCTACAGCTCTTCGTATGCTGGAGATTACCATCAATATTTACGACTCAATCTCTATCGCGTGTCTATCGCTGGAGATTGCATTTATTTTTAGGTAATCTCTACAGCTCTTCGTACTCTGGAGCTTACCATCAATATTTACGATTCAATCTCTATCGCGTTTCAAAAGCTGGAGATTGTATTTATTTTTGGTTAATCTCTACAACTATTCGTACGCTGGAGATTACCAACAATATTTACGAATAAATCTTCGTCGCGTGTCAGACATTGGAGATTGCATTTATTTTTGGTTAATCTCTACAGCTCTTCGTACGCTGGAGATTACCACCAATATTTCCGACTCAATCTCTATCGCCTGTCCAACGCTGGAGATTGTATTCATTTTTGTTTAATCTCTACAGCTCTTCGTACGCCGGAGCTTACCATCAATATTTACGATTCAATCTCTATCGCCTGTCAAACGCTGGAGATTGCATTTATTTTTGGTTAATCTCTACAGCTCTTCGTACGATGGAGATGACCATCAATATTTGTGACTCAATCTCTATCTCGTGTCTAACGTTGGAGATTGCATTTATTTTTTGTTAATCTCTACAACTCTTCGTACGCCGAAGCTTACCATCAATATTTACGATTCACTCTCTATCGCGTGTCAAACGCTGGAGATTGCATTTATTTTTTGTTAATCTCTACAGCTCTTCGTACACTGGAGATTACAATCAATATTTATGACTCAATCTCCATCGCGTGTTAAACGCTAGAGATTGCATTTATTTTTGGTTAATCTCTACAGCTCTTCGTACGCAGGAGATTACCATCAATATTTACGATTCACTCTCTATCGCGTGTCAAACGCTGGAGATTGCATTTATTTTTTTTTAATCTCTAAAGCTCTTCGTACGCTGGAGATTACCATCAATATTTACGACTCAATCTCCATCGCGTGTCAACCGCTGGAGATTGCATTTATTTTTGGTTAATCTCTACAGCTCTTCGTACGCTGGAGATTACCATTAATATTTACGACTCAATCTCCATCGCGTGTTAAACGCTGGAGATTGCATTTATTTTTGGTTAATCTCTACAACTCTTCGCACGCTGGAGATTACCATCAATATTTACGACTCAATCTCCATCGCGTGTCAAACGCTGAAGATTGCATTCATATTTGGTTAATCTCTACAACTCTTCGTACGCTGGAGATTACCATCAATATTTACGACTCAATCTCCATCACGTGTCAAACGCTGCAGATTGCATTCATATTTGGTTAATCTCTACAGCTCTTCGTACGCTTGAGATTACCATCAATATTTACGACTCAATCTCTATCTCTTGTCTAACTCTCGAGATTGTATTTATTTTTGGTTAATCTCTACAACTCTTCGTACGCTGGAGATTACCATCAATATTTACGACTCAATCTCTATCTCGTGTCTAACGCTCGAGGTTGTATTTATTTTTGGTTAATCTCTAAAACCCTTCGTACGTTGGAGATTACCATCAATATTTACGACTCAATCTCTATCTCGTGTCTAACGCTCGAGATTGTATTTATTTTTGGTTAATCTCTACACCTCTTCGTACGCTGGAGATTACCATCAATATATACGACTCAATCTCTATCGCGTGTCTAACGCTGGAGATTGCATTTATTTTTAGCTAATCTCTACAGCTCTTCGTACTCTGGACCTTACCATTAATATTTACGATACAATCTCTATCGCGTTTCAAACGCTGGAGATTGCATTTATTTTTGGTTAATCTCTACTGCTATTCGTACGCTGGAGATTACCATCAATATTTACGAATCAATCTTCGTCGCGTGTCAGACGTTGGAGATTGCATTTATTTTTGGTTAATGTCTACAGCTCTTCGTACGCTGGAGATTACCACCAATATTTACGACTCTATCTCTATCGCGTGTGTAACGCTGGAGATTGTATTCATTCTTGGTTAATCTCTACAGCTCTTCATACGCTGGAGCTTACCATAAATATTTACGATTCAATCTCTATCGCGTGTCAAACGCTAGATTGCATTTATTTTTCGTTAATCTCTACAGCTCTTTGTACGCTGGAGATGACCATCAATATTTATGACTCAATCTCTATCTCGTGTCTAACGTTGGAGTTTGCATTTATTTTTGGTGAATCTCTACAACTCTTTGTACACTGGAGCTTACCATCAATATTAACGATTCACTCTCTATCGCGTGTCAAACGCTGGAGATTGCATTTATTTTGTTAATCTCTACAGCTCTTCTTACACTGGAGATTACCATCAATATTTATGACTCAATCTCCATCGTTTGTCAAACGCTGGAGATTGCATTTATATTTGGTTAATCTCTAAAGCTCTTCGTACGCTGGAGATTACCATCAATATTTACGACTCAATCTCTATCTCGTGTCTAAGACTCGAGATTGTATTTATTTTTGGTTAATCTCTACAGCACATCGTACGCTCGAGATTACCATCAAAATTTACGACTCAATCTCTATCGCGTGTCTAACGCTGGAGATTGCATTTATTTTTAGATATTCTCTACAGCTCTTCGTACTCTGGAGCTTACAATCAATATTTATGATTCAATCTCTATCGCGTTTCAAACGCTGTAGATTGCATTTATTTTTGGTTAATCTCTACAGCTATTCGTACGCTGGAGATTACCATCAATATTTACGAATCAATTTTGTTCGCGTGTCAAACGTTGGAGATTGCATTTATTTTTGGTTAACCTCTATAGCTCTTCGTACGCTGCAGATTACCATCAATATTTACGATTCACTCTCTATCGTGTGTCAAACGCTGGAGATTGCATTTATTTTTTGTTAATCTCTACAGCTCTTCGTACGCTGGAGATTACCATCAATATTTACGACTCAATCTCCATCGCGTGTCAAACGCTGGAGATTGCATTTATTTTTGGTTAATCTCTACAACTCTTCGTATACTGGAGATTACCATCAATATTGATGACTCAATCTCCAACGCGTGTCAAACACTGGAGATTGCATTTATTTTTGGTTAATCTCTACAGCTTTTCGTACGCTGGAGATTACCATCAATATTTACGACTCAATCTCTATCTCGTGTCTAACGCTGGAGATTGCATTTATTTTTTGTTAATCTGTACAACTATTTGTACGCTGTAGATTACCATCAATATTTATGACTCAATCTCCATCGCGTGTCAAACGCTGGAGATTGCATTTATATTTGGTTAATCTCTACAGCTCTTCGTACGCTGGAGCTTACCATCAATATTTACAATTCAATCTCTATCGCGTTTCAAACGCTGAAGATTGAATTTATTTTTGGTTAATCTCTACAACTATTCGTACGCTGGAGATTACCATCAATATTTACGAATCAATCTTCATCGCGTGTCAAACATTGGAGATTGCATTTATTTTTGGTTAATCTCTACAGCTCTTCGTACGCTGGAGATTACCATCAATATTAACGAATCAATCTCCATCGCTTTTTAGACGCTGGAGATTGCATTTATTTTTGGTTAATCTCTACAGCTCTTCGTAAGCTGGAGATTACCATCAATATTTACGATTCACTCTGTATCGCGTGTCAAACGCTGGAGAATGCATTTATTTTTGTTAATCTCTACAGCTCTTCGTACCCTGGAGATTACCATCAATATTTACAACTCAATCTCCATCGAGTGTCAAACGCTGGAGATTGCATTTATTTTTGGTTAATCTCTACAGCCCTTCGTACACTAAAGATTACCATAAATATTTACGACTCAATCTCCAACGCATGTCAAACGCTTCGTACTCTGGAGCTTACCATCAATATTTACGATTCAATCTCTATCGCATGTTACAAACTGGAGATTGCGTTTATTTTTGGTTAATCTCTACAGCTCTTCGTACGCTGGAGATTACCGTCAATATTTACGAATCAATCTTCGTCCCGTGTCAAACGTTGGAGATTGCATTTGTTTTTGCTTAATCTCTACAGCTCTTCATACGTTGGAGATTACCATCAATATTTACGAATCAATCTCCATCGCGTGTTGGACGCTAGAGATTGCATTTATTTTTGGTTAATCTCTACAGCTCTTCGTACGCAGGAGATTACCATCAATATTTACGATTCACTCTCTATCGCGTGTCAAACGCTGGAGATTGCATTTATTTTTTTTTAATCTCTAAAGCTCTTCGTACGCTGGAGATTACCATCAATATTTACGACTCAATCTCCATCGCGTGTCAACCGCTGGAGATTGCATTTATTTTTGGTTAATCTCTACAGCTCTTCGTACGCTGGAGATTACCATTAATATTTACGACTCAATCTCCATCGCGTGTTAAACGCTGGAGATTGCATTTATTTTTGGTTAATCTCTACAACTCTTCGCACGCTGGAGATTACCATCAATATTTACGACTCAATCTCCATCGCGTGTCAAACGCTGAAGATTGCATTCATATTTGGTTAATCTCTACAACTCTTCGTACGCTGGAGATTACCATCAATATTTACGACTCAATCTCCATCGCGTGTCAAACGCTGCAGATTGCATTCATATTTGGTTAATCTCTACAGCTCTTCGTACGCTTGAGATTACCATCAATATTTACGACTCAATCTCTATCTCTTGTCTAACTCTCGAGATTGTATTTATTTTTGGTTAATCTCTACAACTCTTCGTACGCTGGAGATTACCATCAATATTTACGACTCAATCTCTATCTCGTGTCTAACGCTCGAGGTTGTATTTATTTTTGGTTAATCTCTAAAACCCTTCGTACGTTGGAGATTACCATCAATATTTACGACTCAATCTCTATCTCGTGTCTAACGCTCGAGATTGTATTTATTTTTGGTTAATCTCTACAGCTCTTCGTACGCTGGAGATTACCATCAATATATACGACTCAATCTCTATCGCGTGTCTAACGCTGGAGATTGCATTTATTTTTAGCTAATCTCTACAGCTCTTCGTACTCTGGACCTTACCATTAATATTTACGATACAATCTCTATCGCGTTTCAAACGCTGGAGATTGCATTTATTTTTGGTTAATCTCTACTGCTATTCGTACGCTGGAGATTACCATCAATATTTACGAATCAATCTTCGTCGCGTGTCAGACGTTGGAGATTGCATTTATTTTTGGTTAATGTCTACAGCTCTTCGTACGCTGAAGATTACCACCAATATTTCCGACTCAATCTCTATCGCGTGTCTAACGCTGAAGATTGTATTCATTATTGTTTAATCTCTACAGCTCTTCGTACGCTGGAGCTTACCATCAATATTTATGATTCAATCTCTATCGCCTGTTAAACGCTGGAGATTGCATTTATTTTTGGTTAATCTCTTCAACTCTTCGTACGCTGGAGATGACCATCAATATTTGTGACTCAATCTCTATCTTGTGTCTAACGTTGGAGATTGCATTAATTTTTTGTTAATCTCTACAACTCTTCGTACGCCGGAGCGTACGATCAATATTTACGATTCACTCTCTATCGCGCGTCAAACGCTGGAGATTGCATTTATTTTTTGTTAATCTCTACAGCTCTTCGTACGCAGGAGATTACCATCAATATTTACGATTCACTCTCTATCGCGTGTCAAACGCTGGAGATTGCATTTATTTTTTGTTAATCTCTACAGCTCTTCGTACGCTGGAGTTTACCATCAATATTTACGACTCAATCTCCATCGCTTTTCAACCGCTGGAGATTGCATTTATTTTTGGTTAATCTCTACAACTCTTCGTACGCTGGAGATTACCATCAATATTTACGACTCAATCTCTATCTCGTGTCTAACGCTCGAGATTATATTTATTTTTGGTTAATCTCTACACCTCTTCGTACGCTAGAGATTACCATCAATATTTACGACTCAAACTCTATCGCGTGTCTAACGCTGGAGATTGCATTTATTTTTTGTTAATCTCTACAGCTCTTCGTACGCTGGAGATTACCATCAATATTTATGACTCAATCTCCATCGCGTATCAAACGCTGGAGATTACATTTATATTTGGTTAATCTCTACAGCTCTTCGTACGCTGTAGATTACCATCAATATTTATGATTCAATTTCCATCGCGAGTCAAACGCTGGAGATTGCATTTATATTTGGTTAATCTCTACAACTCTTCGTACTCTGGAGCTTACCATCAATATTTACGATTCAATCTCTATCGCCTTTCAAACGCCGAAGATTGAATTTATTTTTGGTTAATCTCTACAACTATTCGTACGCTGGAGATTACCATCAATATTTACGAATCAATCTTCATCGCGTGTCAATCGTTGGAGATTGCATTTATTTTTGGTTAATCTCTACAGCTCTTCGTACGCTGGAGATTACCATCAACATTAACGAATCAATCTCCATCGCTTGTTAGACGCTGGAAATTGCATTTATTTTTGCTTAATCTCTACAGGTCTTCGTACGCTGGAGATTACCATCAATATTTACGATTCACTCTCTATCGCGTGTCAAACGCTGGAGATTGCATTTATTTTTTGTTAATCTCTACAGCTCTTCGTACTCTGGAGATTACCATCAATTTTTACGACTCAATCTCCATCGCGTGTCAAACGCTGGAGAATGCATTTATTTTTGGTTAATCTCTACAACACTTCGTAGACTTGAGATTACCATAAATATTTACGACTCAATCTCCAGCGCGTGTCAAACGCTTCGTACTCTGCAGCTTACCATCAATATTTACGATTCAATCTCTATCACATGTTAAACACTTGAGATTGCATTTATTTTTGGTTAATCTCTACAGCTCTTCGTACGCTGGAGATTACCCTCAATATTTACGAATTAATCTTCATCGCGTGTCAAACGTTGGAGATTGCATTTATTTATGCTTAATCTCTACAACTCTTCATACGTTGGAGATTACCATCAATATTTACGAATCAATCTCCATCGCGTGTTGGACGCTGGAGATTGCATTTATTTTTGGTTAATCTCTACAGCTCTTCGTACGCAGGAGATTACCATCAATATTTATGATTCACTCCTTATCGCGTGTCAAACGCTGGAGATGGCATTTATTTTTTGTTAATCTCTAAAGCTCTTCGTACGCTGGAGCTTACCATCAATATTTACGACTCAATCTCCATCGCTTTTCAACCGCTGGAGATTGCATTTATTTTTGGTTAATCTCTACAACTCTTTGTACGCTGGAGATTACCATCAATATTTACGACTCAATCTCTATCTCGTGTCTAACGCTCGAAATTGTATTTATTTTTGGTTAATCTCTACAGCTCTTCGTACGCTGGAGATTACCATCAATATTTACGACTCAAACTCTATCGCGTGTCTAACGCTGGAGATTGCATTTATTTTTTGTTAATCTCTACAGCTCTTCGTACGCTGGAGATTACCATCAATATTTATGACTCAATCTCCATCGCGTGTCAAACGCTGGAGATTGCATTTATATTTGGTTAATCTCTACAACTCTTCGTACGCTGGAGATTACCATCAATATTTATGACTCAATCTCCATCGTGAGTCAAACGCTGGAGATTGCATTTATATTTGGTTAATCTCTACAACTCTTCGTACTCTGGAGCTTACCATCAATATTTACGATTCAATCTCTATCGCGTTTCAAACGCTGAAGATTGAATTTATTTTTGGTTAATCTCTACAACTATTCGTACGCTGGAGATTACCATCAATATTTACGAATCAATCTTCATCGCGTGTCAATCGTTGGAGATTGCATTTATTTTTGGTTAATCTCTACAGCTCTTCGTACGCTGGAGATTACCATCAACATTAACGAATCAATCTCCATCGCTTGTTAGACGCTGGAGATTGCATTTATTTTTGCTTAATCTCTACAGGTCTTCGTACGCTGGAGATTACCATCAATATTTACGATTCACTCTCTATCGTGTGTCAAACGCTGGAGATTGCATTTATTTTTTGTTAATCTCTACAGCTCTTCGTACTCTGGAGATTACCATCAATTTTTACGACTCAATCTTCATCGCGTGTCAAACGCTGGAGAATGCATTTATTTTTGGTTAATCTCTACAACACTTCGTACACTTGAGATTACCATAAATATTTACGACTCAATTTCCAACGCGTGTCAAACGCTTCGTACTCTGCAGCTTACCATCAATATTTACGATTCAATCTCTATCACATGTTAAACACTTCAGATTGCATTTATTTTTGGTTAATCTCTACAGCTCTTCGTACGCTGGAGATTACCCTCAATATTTACGAATTAATCTTCGTCGCGTGTCAAACGTTGGAGATTGCATTTATTTATGCTTAATCTCTACAACTCTTCATATGTTGGAGATTACCATCAATATTTACGAATCAATCTCCATCGCGTGTTGGACGCTGGAGATTGCATTTATTTTTGGTTAATCTCTACAGCTCTTCGTACACAGGAGATTACCATCAATATTTATGATTCACTCCTTATCGCGTGTCAAACGCTGGAGATGGCATTTATTTTTTGTTAATCTCTAAAGCTCTTCGTAAGCTGGAGCTTACCATCAATATTTACGACTCAATCTCCATCGCGTCTCAACCGCTGGAGATTGCATTTATTTTTGGTTAATCTCTACAGCTCTTCGTACGCTGGAGATTACCATTAATATTTACGACTCAATCTCCATCGCGTGTCAAACGCTGGAGATTGCATTTTTTTTGGTTAATCTCTACAACTCTTCTTACGCTGGAGATTACCATCAATATTTACGACTCAATCTCCATCGCGTGTCAAACGCTGGAGATTGCATTTATTTTTGGTTAATCTCTACAGCTCTTCGTATGCAGGAGATTACCATCAATATTTACGATTCACTTTCTATCGCGTGTCAAACGCTGGAGATTGCATTTATTTTTTGTTAATCTCTACAGCTCTTCGTACGCTGGAGATTACCATCAATATTTACGACTCAATCTCCATCGCGTGTCAACCGCTGGAGATTGCATTTATTTTTGGTTAATCTCTACAGCTCTTCGTACGCTGGAGATTACCATTAATATTTACGACACAATCTGCATCGCGTGTCAAACGCTGGAAATTGCATTTATTTTTGGTTAATCTCTACAACTCTTCGCACGTTGGAGATTACCATCAATATTTACAACTCAATCTCTATCTCGTGTCTAACGCTCGAGATTGTATTTATTTTTGGTTAATCTCTACAGCTCTTCGTACGCTGGAGATTACCATCAATATATACGACTCAATCTCTATCGCGTGTCAAACGCTGGAGATTGCATTTATTTTTAGCTAATCTCTACAGCTCTTCGTACCCTGGAGATTACCATCATTATTTACGACTCAATCTCCATCGCGTGTCAAACGCTGGAGATTGCATTTATTTTTGGTTAATCTCTACAACTCTTCGTACACTTGAGATTACCATAAATATTTACGACTCAATCTCCAACGCGTGTCAAACGCTTCGTACTCTGCAGCTTACCATCAATATTTACGATTCAATCTCTATCACATGTTAAACACTTGAGATTGCATTTATTTTTGGTTAATCTCTACAGCTCTTCGTACGCTGGAGATTACCCTCAATATTTACGAATTAATCTTCATCGCGTGTCAAACGTTGGAGATTGCATTTATTTATGCTTAATCTCTACAACTCTTCATACGTTGGAGATTACCATCAATATTTACGAATCAATCTCCATCGCGTGTTGGACGCTGGAGATTGCATTTATTTTTGGTTAATCTCTACAGCTCTTCCTACGCAGGAGATTACCATCAATATTTATGATTCACTCCTTAACGCGTGTCAAACGCTGGAGATGGCATTTATTTTTTGTTAATCTCTAAAGCTCTTCGTACGCTGGAGCTTACCATCAATATTTACGACTCAATCTCCATCGCTTTTCAACCGCTGGAGATTGCATTTATTTTTGGTTAATCTCTACAACTCTTCGTACGCTGGAGATTACCATCAATATTTACGACTCAATCTGTATCTCATGTCTAACGCTCGAGATTGTATTTATTTTTGGTTAATCTCTACAGCTCTTCGTACGCTGGAGATTACCATCAATATTTACGACTCAAACTCTATCGCGTGTCTAACGCTGGAGATTGCATTTATTTTTTGTTAATCTCTACAGCTCTTCGTACGCTGGAGATTACCATCAATATTTATGACTCAATCTCCATCGCGTGTCAAACGCTGGAGATTGCATTTATATTTGGTTAATCTCTACAGCTCTTCGTACGCTGGAGATTACCATCAATATTTATGACTCAATCTCCATCGCGAGTCAAACGCTGGAGATTGCATTTATATTTGGTTAATCTCTACAACTCTTCGTACTCTGGAGCTTACCACCAATATTTACGATTCAATCTCTATCGCGTTTCAAACGCTGAAGATTGAATTTATTTTTGGTTGATCTCTACAACTATTCGTACGCTGGAGATTACCATCAATATTTACGAATCAATCTTCATCGCGTGTCAATCGTTGGAGATTGCATTTATTTTTGGTTAATCTCTACAGCTCTTCGTACGCTGGAGATTACCATCAACATTAACGAATCAATCTCCATCGCTTGTTAGACGCTGGAGATTGCATTTATTTTTGCTTAATCTCTACAGGTCTTCGTACGCTGGAGATTACCATCAATATTTACGATTCACTCTCTATCGCGTGTCAAACGCTGGAGATTGCATTTATTTTTTGTTAATCTCTACAGCTCTTCGTACTCTGGAGATTACCATCAATTTTTACGACTCAATCTTCATCGCGTGTCAAACGCTGGAGAATGCATTTATTTTTGGTTAATCTCTACAACACTTCGTACACTTGAGATTACCATAAATATTTACGACTCAATCTCCAACGCGTGTCAAACGCTTCGTACACTTGAGATTACCATCAATATTTACGATTCAATCTCTATCACATGTTAAACACTTGAGATTGCATTTATTTTTGGTTAATCTCTACAGCTCTTCGTACGCTGGAGATTACCCTCAATATTTGCGAATTAATCTTCGTCGCGTGTCAAACGTTGGAGATTGCATTTATTTATGCTTAATCTCTACAACTCTTCATATGTTGGAGATTACCATCAATATTTACGAATCAATCTCCATCGCCTGTTGGATGCTGGAGATTGCATTTATTTTTGGTTAATCTCTACAGCTCTTCGTACACAGGAGATTACCATCAATATTTATGATTCACTCCTTATCGCGTGTCAAACGCTGGAGATGGCATTTATTTTTTGTTAATCTCTAAAGCTCTTCGTACGCTGGAGCTTACCATCATTATTTACGACTCAATCTCCATCGCGTCTCAACCGTTGGAGATTGCATTTATTTTTGGTTAATCTCTACAGCTCTTCGTACGCTGGAGATTACCATTAATATTTACGACTCAATCTCCATCGCGTGTCAAACGCTGGAGATTGCATTTGTTTTGGTTAATCTCTACAACTCTTCTTACGCTGGAGATTACCATCAATATTTACGACTCAATCTCCATCGCGTGTCAAATGCTGGAGATTGCATTTATTTTTGGTTAATCTCTACAGCTCTTCGTATGCAGGAGATTACCATCAATATTTACGATTCACTCTCTATCGCGTGTCAAACGCTGGAGATTGCATTTATTTTTTGTTAATCTCTACAGCTCTTCGTACGCTGGAGATTACCATCAATATTTACGACTCAATCTCCATCGCGTGTCAACCGCTGGAGATTGCATTTATTTTTGGTTAATCTCTACAGCTCTTCGTACGCTGGAGATTACCATTAATATTTACGACTCAATCTGCATCGCGTGTCAAACGCTGGAAATTGCATTTATTTTTGGTTAATCTCTACAACTCTTCGCACGTTGGAGATTACCATCAATATTTACAACTCAATCTCTATCTCGTGTCTAATGCTCGAGATTGTATTTATTTTTGGTTAATCTCTACAGCTCTTCGTACGCTGGAGATTACCATCAATATATACGACTCAATCTCTATCGCGTGTCTAACGCTGGAGATTGCATTTATTTTTAGCTAATCTCTACAGCTCTTCGTACCCTGGAGATTACCATCAATATTTACGACTCAATCTCCATCGCGTGTCAAACGCTGGAGATTGCATTTATTTTTGGTTAATCTCTACAACTCTTCGTACACTTTAGATTACCATAAATATTTACGACTCAATCTGCAACGCGTGTCAAACGCTTCGTACTCTGGAGCTTACCATCAATATTTACGATTCAATCTCTATCACATGTTAAACACTTGAGATTGCATTTATTTATGGTTAATCTCTACAGCTCTTCGTACGCTGGAGATTACCCTCAATATTTACGAATTAATCTTCGTCGCGTGTCAAACGTTGGAGATTGCATTTATTTATGCTTAATCTCTACAACTCTTCATATGTTGGAGATTACCATCAATATTTACGAATCAATCTCCATCGCGTGTTGGACGCTGGAGATTGCATTTATTTTTGGTTAATCTCTACAGCTCTTCGTACGCAGGAGATTACCATCAATATTTATGATTCACTCCTTATCGCGTGTCAAACGCTGGAGATGGCATTTATTTTTTGTTAATCTCTAAAGCTCTTCGTACGCTGGAGCTTACCATCAATATTTACGACTCAATCTCCATCGCGTCTCAACCGCTGGAGATTGCATTTATTTTTGGTTAATCTCTACAGCTCTTCGTATGCTGGAGATTACCATTAATATTTACGACTCAATCTCCATCGCGTGTCAAACGCTGGAGATTGCATTTTTTTTGGTTAATCTCTACAACTCTTCTTACGATGAAGATTACCATCAATATTTACGACTCAATCTCCATCGCGTGTCAAACGCTGGAGATTGCATTTATTTTTGGTTAATCTCTACAGCTCTTCGTATGCAGGAGATTACCATCAATATTTACGATTCACTCTCTATCGCGTGTCAAACGCTGGAGATTGCATTTATTTTTTGTTAATCTCTACAGCTCTTCGTACGCTGGAGATTACCATCAATATTTACGACTCAATCTCCATCGCGTGTCAACCGCTGGAGATTGCATTTATTTTTGGTTAATCTCTACAGCTCTTCGTACGCTGGAGATTACCATTAATATTTACGACTCAATCTGCATCGCGTGTCAAACGCTGGAGATTGCATTTATTTTTGGTTAATCTCTACAACTCTTCGCACGTTGGAGATTACCATCAATATTTACAACTCAATCTCTATCTCGTGTCTAACGCTCGAGATTGTATTTATTTTTGGTTAATCTCTACAGCTCTTCGTACGCTGGAGATTACCATCAATATATACGACTCAATCTCTATCGCGTGTCTAACGCTGGAGATTGCATTTATTTTTAGCTAATCTCTACAGCTCTTCGTACCCTGGAGATTACCATCAATATTTACGACTCAATCTCCATCGCGTGTCAAACGCTGGAGATTGCATTTATTTTTGGTTAATCTCTACAACTCTTCGTACACTTGAGATTACCATAAATATTTACGACTCAATCTGCAACGCGTGTCAAACGCTTCGTACTCTGGAGCTTACCATCAATATTTACGATTCAATCTCTATCACATGTTAAACACTTGAGATTGCATTTATTTTTGGTTAATCTCTACAGCTCTTCGTACGCTGGAGATTACCCTCAATATTTACGAATTAATCTTCGTCGCGTGTCAAACGTTGAAGATTGCATTTATTTTTGCTTAATCTCTACAACTCTTCATACGTTGGAGATTACCATCAATATTTACGAATCAATCTCCATCACGTGTTGGACGCTGGAGATTGCATTTATTTTTGGTTAATCTCTACAGCTCTTCGTACGCAGGAGATTACTATCAATATTTGCGATTCACTCTCTATCGCGTGTCAAACGCTGGAGATTGCATTTATTTTTTGTTAATCTCTAAAGCTCTTCGTACGCTGGAGATTACCATCAATATTTACGACTCAATCTCCATCGCGTGTCAACCACTGGAGATTGCATTTATTATTGGTTAATCTCTACAGCTCTTCGTACGCTGGAGATTACCATTAATATTTACGACTCAATCTCCATCGCGTGTCAAACGCTGGAGATTGCATTTTTTTTGGTTAATCTCTACAACTCTTCTTACGCTGGAGATTACCATCAATATTTACGACTCAATCTCCATCGCGTGTCAAACGCTGAAAATTGCATTCATATTTGGTTAATCTCTACAGCTCTTCGTACGCTGGAGATTACCATCAATATTTACGACTCAATCTCCATCGCGTGTCAAACGCTGGAGATTGCATTCATATTTGGTTAATCTCTATAGCTCTTCGTACGCTTTAGATTACCATCAATATTTACGACTCAATCTCTATCTCGTGTCTAACGCTCGAGATTGTATTTATTTTTGGTTAATCTCTACAACTCTTCGTACACTGGAGATTACCATCAATATTTACTACTCAATCTCTATCTCGTGTCTAACGCTCGAGATTGTATTTATTTTTGGTTACTCTCTACAACTCTTCGTACGTTGGAGATTACCATCAATATTTACAACTCAATCTCTATCTCGTGTCTTACGCTCGAGATTGTATTTATTTTTGGTTAATCTCTACAGCTCTTCGTATGTTGGAGATTACCATCAATATATACGACTCAATCTCTATCGCGTGTCTAACGCTGGAGATTGCATTTATTTTTAGCTAATCTCTACAGCTCTTCGTACTCTGGAGCTTACCATTAATATTTACGATACAATCTCTATCGCGTTTCAAACGCTGGAGATTGCATTTATTTTTGGTTAATCTCTACAGCTATTCGTACGCTGGAGATTACCAACAATATTTACGAATCAATCTTCGTCGCGTGTCAGACGTTGGAGATTGCATTTATTTTTGGTTAATCTCTACAGCTCTTCGTACGCTGGAGATTACCACCAATATTTCCGACTCAATCTCTATCGCGTGTCTAACGCTGGAGATTGTATTCATTTTTGTTTAATCTCTACAGCTCTTCGTACGCTGGAGCTTACCATCAATATTTATGATTCAATCTCTATCGCCTGTTAAACGCTGGAGATTGCATTTATTTTTGGTTAATCTCTACAGCTCTTCGTACGCTGGAGATGACCATCAATATTTGTGACTCAATCTCTATCTTGTGTCTAACGTTGGAGATTGCATTAATTTTATGTTAATCTCTACAACTCTTCGTACGCCGGAGCTTACCATCAATATTTACGATTCACTCTCTATCGCGTGTCAAACGCTGGAGATTGCATTTATTTTTTTGTTAATCTCTACAGCTCTTCGTACGCTGGAGATTACCATCAATATTTATGACTCAATCTCCATCGCGTATCAAACGCTGGAGATTGCATTTATATATGGTTAATCTCTATAGCTGTTCGTACGCTGGAGATTACCATCAATATTTACGACTCAATCTCTATCTCGAGTCTAACGCTCGAGATTGTATTTATTTTTGGTTAATCTTTACAGCTCTTCGTACGCTAGAGATTACCATCAATATTTACGACTCAATCTCTATCGCATGTCTAACGTTGGAGATTGCATTTATTTTTAGCTAATCTCTACATCTCTTTGTACTCTGGAGCTTGCCATCAATATTTACGATTCAATCTCTATCGCATTTCAAACGCTGAAGATTGCATTTATTTTTGGTTAATCTCTACAACTATTCGTACGCTGGAGATTACAATCAATATTTACGAATCAATCTTCATCGCGTGTCAAACATTGGAGATTACATTTATTTTTGTTTAATCTCTACAGCTCTTCGTACGCTGGAGATTACCATCAATATTTACGAATCAATCTCCATCGCTTGTTAGACGCTGGAGATTGCATTTATTTTTGGTTAATCTCTACAGCTCTTCGTACGCTGGAGATTACCATCAATATTTACGATTCACTCTCTATCGCGTGTCAAACGCTGGAGATTGCATTTATTTTTTGTTAATCTCTACTGCTCTTCGTACCCTGGAGATTACCATCAATATTTACGACTCAATCTCCATCGCGTGTCAAACGCTGGAGATTGCATTTATTTTTAGTTAATCTCTACAGCTCTTCGTACACTGGAGATTACCATAAATATTTACGACTCAATCCCCAACGCGTGTCAAACGCTTCGTACTCTGGAGCTTACCATCAATTTTTACGATTCAATCTCTATCGTCTGTTAAACGCTGGAGATTGCATTTATTTTTGGTTAATCTCTACAGCTCTTCGTACGCTGGAGATTACCGTCAATATTTACGAATCAATCTTCGTCGCGTGTCAAACGTTGGAGATTGCATTTATTTTTGCATAATCTCTACAGCTCTTCATACGTTGGAGATTACTATCAATATTTACGAATCAATCTCCATCGCGTGTTGGACGCTGGAGATTGCATTTATTTTTGGTTATTCTCTACAGCTCTTCGTACGTAGGAGATTACCATCAATATTTACGATTTACTCTCTATCGCGTGTCAAACGCTGGAGATTGCATTTATTTTTTGTTAATCTCTAAAGCTCTTCGTACGCTAGAGATTACCATCAATGTTTACGACTCAATCTCCATCGCGTGTCAACCGCTGGAGATTGCATTTATTTTTGAATAATCTATTCAACTCTTCGTACGCTAGAGATTACCATTAATATTTACGACTCAATCTCCATCGCGTGTCAAACGCTGGAGATTGCATTTATTTTTGATTAATCTCTACAACTTTTCGTACGCTGGAGATTACCATCAATATTTACGACTCAATCTCCATCGCGTGTCAAACGCTGAAGATTGCATTCATATTTGGTTAATCTCTACAACTCTTCGTACGCTGGAGATTACCATCAATATTTACGACTCAATCTCCATCGCGTGTCAAACGCTGGAGATTGCATTCATATTTGGTTAATCTCTACAGCTCTTCGTACGCTGGAGATTACCATCAATATTTACGAAACAATCTCTATCTCGTGCCTAACGCTCGAGATTGTATTTATTTTTGGGTAATCTCTACAGCTCTTCGTACGCTAGAGATTACCATCAATATTTACGACACAATCTCTATGGCATGTCTAACGTTGGAGATTGCATTTATTTTTAGCTAATCTCTACAGCTCTTCGTATTCTGGAGCTTACCATTAATATTTACGATTCAATCTCTATCGAGTTTCAAACGCTGAAGATTGCATTTATTTTTGGTTAATCTCTACAACTATTCGTACGCTGGAGATTACCATCAATATTTACGAATCAATCTTCATCGCGTGTCAAACGTTGGAGATTGCATTTATTTTTGGTTAATCTCTACAGCTCTTCGTACACTGGAGATTACCATCAATATTTACGAATCAATCTCCATCGCTTGTTAGACGCTGGAGATTGCATTTATTTTTTGTTAATCTCTACAGCTCTTCGTACGCCGGAGATTACCATCAATATTTACGACTCAATCTCCATCGCGTGTCAACCGCTGGAGATTGCATTTATTTTTGGTTAATCTCTACAGCTCTTCGTACGCTGGAGATTACCATTAATATTTACGACTCAATCTCCATCGCGTGTCAAACGCTGGAGATTGCATTTATTTTTGGTTAATCTCTACAACTCTTCGTATGCTGGAGATTACCATCAATATTTACGACTCAATCTCTATCTCGTGTCTAACGCTCGAGATTGTATTTATTTTTGGTTAATCTCTACAACTCTTCGTACGCTGGAGATTACCATCAATATTTACGACTCAATCTCTATCGCGTGTCTAACGCTGGAGATTGCATTTATTTTTAGCTAATCTCTACAGCTCTTCGTACTCTGCAGCTTACCATTAATATTTACGATTCAATCTCTATCGCGTTTCAAACGCTGGAGATTGTATTTATTTTTGGTTAATCTCTATAGCTATTCGTACGCTGGAGATTACCATCAATATTTACGAATCAATCTTCGTCGCGTGTCAGACGTTGGAGATTACATTTATTTTTGGTTAATCACTACAACTCTTCGTACGCTGGAGATTACCACCAATATTTCCGACTCAATCTCTATCGCGTGTCTAACGCTGGAGATTGTATTCATTTTTGTTTAATCTCTACATCTCTTCGTACGCTGGTGCTTACCATCAATATTTACGATTCAATCTCTATCGCCTGTTAAACGCTGGAGATTGCATTTATTTTTGATTTATTAAATTTGATTTAGTCGGGATTCGATCGGGCGAACGGGATTCGGGTCTATTCCGCTAATTCGAATTTCTTTTGTGACGACCACTCGTATTTTATTTTATTTTTCTTCTCTCTCTCTCTCTCTCTCCCCTGCGGTCCCCCATCCTCACACTCTGCACTCCACACCAGCCTCTCCTTGTCTTCTTCTTCTCCCTTTGCACACCCACAGTTCAGACCCCCACCCTCTCTCTCTCCCTCCTTTCTGTTTTATAAACCCTAAACTAAACACATCCAAGGCTCACTCTTTCCCCCCCTCCTGTTGCCGTGAGCCATAGCTAGCCGCAGCCGCCACCATCTCTCCTCCACCCTCGTCGTCGCCCCCATTGGAGCCATCTTCGCCGAGCTTCCCTTCTCGCCTCCATTGGCCATTGGAGTAACAGCTCCCTCCGTTTTCCAGAAGGACGGAGAAGAAGGGAGAAACCCCAAGCGAGCTGAGCCAGGAGCAACTTTGGAGCCCCATTCGAGCCGCTCCCCTGTTTCATACCCAAGAGGTCGAATTTTCGATTTGAATTCGTTTGCTTCCAAATCCCACAAAAACAAGCCCTTGCTCACTTCCACGACTTTCCTAGGTCCAGAACGACGCTTCCCCTCGCTAACTATGGTCGGAATCTGCCATTGTAGCCGGAGCTTATCGGAATCGCGCCGATCTCCGTAATCCTTCTCTCCCTCCTTCCTCCCTTGATGCGTTTGAGTTTTGTTGGGTCGGGTGAGGTCGGAATTTCATGACGGTCGGGTTGGGGAGCTTTGGGCCGGAGAGGAGGCACCGGTGGCCTGAGCTCTTCCCTTTTCTTCTTCCGTTGCAGCGCCGCCGAGCCTCTGAACAGAGGTGGAAGATGGGTTCGGTTGAACCGGCTCCCTCCTTTCTTTTTCTATTCTTTTATAGCCGGTTCATTTTAATTTCCGGTTCGTTAAACTTAAATCAAAGGGGATCCGGGTCATGAGCTTGGATCCGGGTCTTGGGCCTTCTCTTGGACTCGGGTATGGGGCTTTAGGGTTGGGCTGTATTCTATTTCTGATTTGGCTATATATATATTGGGTTATATATATATGGGGGTTTTTGTTTTTATTTATTATTTCGGTGATGTTATATATATATATATGTGTATATGTGTATATGTGTATATGTTTTATTTTTCTGATTTTGGAAAATGATTATATATTTATATGTTCTGAAATTATCAATATTTATATTTAAAAAGGTTTTAAAAGTGATATTAAGTGATATGGAGTTATAAATATATTTTTGGTTTCTTTTAAGAAGATATGGATAGTAAGTGTTAAATTATTTGAATATTAATATTACTTTGGGATTGATTATAATTATAAACTTTGGAAAATTTATCGTTATATATTATTTATTGTTTTAAAATAATAGTGATTGGATTATTTAATTGATGCATTTTATGAAGATTTAAACATGTGAGTTAGGGACTTTAAAGCGAATTGTTGGTTTTGAATTATAAATATGATTTGTGAGCATAGAATTATTTTGATGGTTTAATATTGGAACTTATTTTATGTTTTTCAAATAAGAAATATGCCGGAATTATTTTATAACATGATTTTGGAAATTGACTTTAAGGTTTAAATGTTTAATGTCGGAATTTGGCCAAGTATGATTTGAGAATTATTTTTAATATGAGTTGACTTAATTTGGATTTAAGATTTTGGAAAACGGTTTTACTATCGGTTGGTTTTGAGGATGTTGAGAACGTGGGTTCCGTATGTATGAATGTGAACCGGTAGCTTATGTAAATGACTTGATGATAGGTGTGTATTGCTTTTGGATTACTTTGGACTTACATTTGGGCCCTTGCTTGTGTTATCTTGCTGTTCTGCATCAATAGGTAAGTATCCTACGGGACTTACTCAGAAACCTGGACCTCTTGCCTGATGTGTCATGTAATGTGTAGTTTTGTTGCATATTAAAGCATGCCATGTAGTATCATGCTAGGATTGCATTGAACTGAGCATGTGTTTACTTTGTGTGTTTGAAACAGAACGACCGTTATCTGTGATAGTCCTAGAGTCTTGCTAGGGTCATAGGGTAGCCCAGCCCCATCGGGTGCCCTGAGTCTATCGAGTAGATATTTGCATGATATGATAGCCCAACACGATAAGGCAAGATTTACGTATTTTTTTATATATGTTTTGATGATACCGTGGGTGAGTGCACCACCACGAGGATATGCTATGCTATAGCAACGAACTGGCTAGTCTCTGCACTAACGGGAAGGGGTGTAGAGGTAGGAGAGGGATATGCCACTTGGCATTGTCTTGGGCCCTTTACAGTTCTTTTCCGCATATTATATATACTAGGGGCATGATAGTGTGATTTAAATCTTGTACCGCATTAGTCATCTTTTATTTAGGCATAGGCATGTTTTGTGGCCTCAGCGCGGTCAGAGGACCCGTAGGCGATCACCAGGCCTGACTTCGTGGATAGTGTTAGGTACCGCTCTTGTTGCTCCATGCTTCTGTGACGGGGAAATCTTTTGGCGAATCGAAGAATCCGACTAATATATTCTAACTTGACAAACGACAATCACCCACTTTGTTTTGGTTTTGACCCGGCTCTGCCGTGACTTTTGTATCTAAACCGTACTTCCGCTTTATTTTCGTTTAAATTGTATTTCTGAGACTTCGACTGATTAGTGGTTTGAAACCTCAACCCGTACCTGAATTGCAACATTCGAACGAAGGTATCCGACCTTCAAAACGTATCCCTGATATTTATATCCGGGCCGTTACAAAGTTGGTATCAGAGCCAGGTTGTGCAATTCGGGTACGCTAGGGTCAGGTGTATGTTTTGGAAAACCGCCCATGGATTTCGAAGATTTAAAAGCGTTTTAAAGGGGCAAAATGAACTTAATATGTCTAACTCAATTGGACTTAGTATGAACTTGGCTTATGATAAAAGTGGAGAACCAACTAATAAGGGATCGAGTGGGTAGAAAAGGCGATAGACCATCCCTATTGGATGTAGTCGGAAACGGGTAGGCGAAATACTAGCTTTTCTTTACAGCTGGGTCCGGAGGGTCCCAAGGAGGTCGTTATAATTGCCACTGACTGACTCTATGTTTGGTGCTTTATATGCTAAAGGTTTGATTGTTATGTTCTAACTATTGAATGAATATTGAACGATCTGTGCGAACGGGGTAGCGGGAGTACCATTCTTCTTCTTATATTGTTAAGCTCAGTTTTGTGGAACCGCCCCTTTCCTTATGAATCCTTTGATAGTTCAATCGAGTCCTCCCTTCGAATATCGGTCTCCTCCACGGGAAATTGGGTTGGTAAACATATTATTTTGGAAATCATGGTTGGATATGAGTGTTGCTTGGAGAGAGTATTGGAAGTTGGCTTTTGATGTAATTCCAAGTTAGGAAGTAAGTGTTTCCGAGGTTGTCTTTCTTGATTCTTATGACGATCGACCGATGTCATCTTGCCATAAAAGTCATATCCGAGTCTCACGGGAAAGATGAGTGATGAGTTAGTTAGGAAGAGTCAATGGTTGCCCTTAGGGATCTCTGTCCGGTTGTAATGGTGACTTTCTCTGAATTTCATGATATGATTTTGTAACATCTTGCATGTACCTTGCGAATGCTTCTTAGTAAAATGTCGCTCATGTTATTACACCTGTGGGTGGTTGCATTCCTTAGCCTCATGTTATGCCTTGCCTTCCGTCATGATTATATTGTTCAAGCTCGGGTTGTGATTAGTTGCATTGGTTAGCCTCGTGTTATGCCTTACTTTTTATCATGGTTATATGTTGTCATAGCATGTCTACTTGGCCTATTTTATTGCTCGTATGATTGATTGGAAGCATGAACCACATGATATGAACCTATATGATTGTTGTTTCTCCTGGATTAGGCCCATGATAGTGTGATCAACTCTTCTAGGTATGGATGCTTTAAATGACCTCCTTAACATGCTGGATGATGACGTGTCGACGTTCATTTTTCCTTTGTGACAAGAATCTATATCATGCTCACCTATTTTGTATTCCTCAGATTAACTATTGTTGATGATTTTGCAAATGAGTATTGCTATGTGTTAATTGTACTAAATTGAGAATATGTTAAGTGTAAGTGAGTCTTGACAAATACATGTTTTATCCCAGTATACATTATTCGAACTCATGTCCCCATATTCTGGTCGTGTTGCCATTACTTAGACTTGCACTATACCTCGCTACACTTCCTCTCCTGTTTCTGTATTATTGGAATGTGATTGAATTGAAGTCATTCTTAGTGCCGAGTAATCGATCAAGTGCATGTATGTACCACATATTATATTGAGCCATTAGTAACGTGTAGAATCCTTGGTTATGACTTACGCACATTTATGCCTTGCCTACCTTATTGTTGATTCTCTCTTGAGCTAGGTACCTGATAGTGTGGTTCTTTCCTCTTTCTATTCTCTTAACATGTTTCACTCGTTCTGATTAGCTTAATGTTGAATTCGATGATTGACTAGCTTTCCGTGATGGTCAAACCTAGCATGCTTACATGGTTAAAATGTCTATTACTCTATGATGTCTTCTCGTGCTTGCATGAACCTATGACTTGACACCTCGCTTGATCACACACCACTCTATATCATGATTTTGCACCTGCATGACGCATGAATATCGAAATGAATCTAGTTGAATTACTTGAATTGTACACCTGTTCGATATGTGCTATTAGTATCATGTAATCCTTATGACTTCCAATATGAACAGCTAAATGATCACGTGTTGTACTTGTTCTATGATGCGATAACTATAGTACCATATATGTACTCTATGATGGTTCATTCTTAGCATTATTATAATCTAGCACCCATGATGTTCTCCTTATTACTTTTGGTGATGCCTCATATTTCGTGAATATTATATTGAACTCCTCTTAATGACTCTTGACTATGCTTGTATCACCTCATGTATCGCTAGTATCATGTCGGACCCATGCTCTCTAAAAGTATCTCGTCATATGATTACGTGCCATGCTTGACCTAATATATGATCATTGCTGGTTCTGTCTATCTTGCTTGAAGTTGCTAGGCATATCTGTTTCCATGGAATACTAGAATGTTAGCTTGTTACACAAACATCAGCGTAGGACTTGATTGTGTCTTTGATATGAATACGAATGTTGCCCCGAGATAGGTACATGTTAGTGTGGATTGATGTGATTGATATGCTCCATAATGAATTCGTGCGTGTTGTCACAATTGTGACCCTATAGACTTTTGTAAGGGCATCGTTACTATTCCCGAGTCGGAGTCTTGTCTCTAGTCATATCGTCTTTAGCTTTGGTCTATTCCGTCTTCGAAAGAAACATTGGGTCGTCCGCTCTTGTCACTCCCCTATCTCCGCTAACTTAAACTCATACACGTTACCTTGGATGAGCGACCGCATGGAAAAAGGGATCGGGAAGACGAATAGCGATAGAGCAGCGCAACGGAAGCGTGTGCCCATAACCCACGGGCCTCAGGATCGATAATGTCGACGGAACAAGCTCGCTTTGAGGATCACGATTGTTGAGCACGATATGACTTGCAGGTGGGAGCGTCCTCTATTCGAATTGCTAACCCTTTCTGAGCTTGTTGATGATGATATTGCACTGACTTAATGTTGAAAGCTGCTTGTTGATGTGATGATATGATTCGATGCGTTACAGTCCTAATGTGCCATGATGACTTGATGTGATGCTATTCTGAGTTGCTAAGCATGATCTAAATTCCTTTCCTATATAGTATGAACTGCAAATGCCGAGAATCTGAACTGTTTATTAGCTAAGATTATGATGAAACTTGCTAAAAAAAATTGACTTTATTCATATATGGTGTTATGTGATAATTTCGAGCATGACGGTAAACTGAGACTTTTGATACATGTTGTAATGTTTGATGATGAACTAATGATGATGTTGTTATAAATGCTAGTTGATATGATGTGATCGTTATGTGCAATAATGCCCATGATTGCTTCTTCTTTGAAACATGTGAATGAGATGCTTTTGGTAGAGTGGTCAGAGAGTGGAGAAAGGTTTTGAATGATTAGAATGACTGACGGTGGTAAGGGAAAGTTGCCGAAGATGGGTGTTGACTTAGGTTGGACCGAGTGGGTTCGGGAATTATAAGAGGTAATGCTTGGTGGTTTTCGATGAGCTCCTAGGTGAATCTCGGATAAGGGTATGATTAGGGATAGGCTGGTTAGGTAGTGACCGAGGAAATTTTATTGAAGATACGTGGTTAGAAGGGTTCTACGTTGTCATATCTTGGGAAGAGTGAGAAATGTAAGAAATGACCTTTGGGGGTATCGAGAACATAGTATGCAGGGGTGCTCGGGTGTGAAAACAGAGTTAGGGGTTGGACCCTTAGAGGTGGATTACTAGTGAGAGTTCTTGGTGGAATGAGGGGCGAGATTAGGGTATTGAAATGAATTAGGACTTCTTTCGAGGATGTTACCTGAGCTGATGTTGGTGAATCTAGATGAGTCTGGTTTTGATGTAGGAATTGAAATCGAGCGAGCGGGGTTGCGTTTATTTTAACTTGTATGATGTGCAAAATTTTCATGATTATGTGATTAGATAATATGTACTGGCATAATGTTAGATAGCGACTATGGTAAACCTGATATGACCTGATATTACATGTTGATATGCAATATTTGAAATCTAGTTGACAGTGACAAGTGTTATCATGATATAACGATACATTGCTATCCTACTATGTTGTTCTAGAAGCATGTTATGATGTGCTGTATGAATCATGAAATAATGATATGTTGCTATGTGAGAGCATGATGTTATATTATGATCAGGGATGTTAAATGATGAATATTAATTTGGATCATGAATCTGACTTATATATATATATATGAGATAATGGTGCGTGATTGCTAAGTGCTCGTTATATGACATTGTATGAGTTGAGATGATGTTTTGCGAGTATGCTGACGTTTTGGTGATTTACATATTGACTGACCTTCCCCTTTGCGGAACCTTAATAACTTGACCTTGTTGTGTTGATGTGTTGACAATTGGTTTTGGTTCATTGATTCTGTGATGAGAGATACTTTTATGATTTCTGGTGTGATGTTGAGACGTTGTTATGATTTTGTTATGTCGTTGAGATGCATATTACGACCTTTAGTATGATATGGAGATGTTGATGTGACCTTGTGGCACTACTTTGGTATATGTTGAGACTTGCTGTGTGATGTGTCGATTGGAGATTGAATGGTTATATAGTATGCACTTCTTATGGCTTATGCATCTTGCATGAATTGAGACTGATGGATTGATTCGATTTTGGAATCTAGGAAGAGAATATGGGATTAGCCCTTAGAGGTGGATGATTGCACCTCCTACCTTCTGAATTTGATTGATTGATATGCGAGAAACTGATGTGGTTGTTGGGAGATTTTGACGAAATCTTGATTTGAAAGAAATTGACTTGTTTTGGTGTAAAGTTGCTTGATTAAACATCGGATTTGGAGATTTTGAGCGGTTTTAAAAATGGCCAACTTGGGGTTTTAAAGGAGTTGAGAGTTTCAATGATTTGGATGACAATCTTTCATTTACAAAACGCTTTGAGAATTTACAAACTGGATTTACATTATAGACGTCTCACGAAGTGGATACAAGCATTTTATAGGGGCGCTTATAGATTGCTTGCTAAGACCTAGTCGGGATGTTGTAATGCTTTTAGAGTTGTGATACTCCCGAAAGGTCGAAGAAAAAATGTGATAGGGGCGCTTATTACACACTAGACAAGACCCATTTGGGGATGTCACGACCGTGACCAGGATGTTGTGAGAATCCCGGAAGACGCAATCGAGATGATTGCAAGATCCTTGGACATGGTCCTTGGACTCACCGATTTCAAACTCCTTCCCATTGCTTTAAAATGATTTAGTCTCGGGGACGAGACTTGTTTTTAGAGGTGGATAAATGTAAAGGCGGAATATAATTTATATATATAATATTTTATTATTTTAATTAAATATGTCATTATTTATTTCAAATTGTAAAAGCGGAGAAAAATCGTCCTCGAGCACGAGTTCAATTTTAAAATCATTCCGGCATCGATTTAAATTTAGGATTTTGGCGGGATTTGATTTTCTAGTTCGAGTTCGAGTTCGAGTATTAATAAAATATAATTAAGCTCCGAATTGATTGAAATTTTTTAATTTCGATTATCTTGAAATTTGATCGAATTTTGATTTATTAAATTTGATTTAGTCGGGATTCGATCGGGCGAGCGGGATTCGGGTCTATTCCGCTAATTCGAATTTCTTTTGTGAGGACCACTCCTATTTTATTTTATTTTCCTTCTCTCTCTCTCTCTCTCTCCCCTGCGGTCCCCCCATCCTCACACTCTGCACTCCACACCAGCCTCTCCTTGTCTTCTTCTTCTCCCTTTGCACACCCACAGTTCAGACCCCCACCCTCTCTCTCTCCCTCCTTTCTGTTTTACAAACCCTAAACTAAACACATCCAAGGCTCACTCTTTCCCCCCCTCCTGTTGCCGTGAGCCATAGCCAGCCGCAGCCGCCACCATCTCTCCTCCACCCTCGTCGTCGCCCCCATTGGAGCCATCTTCGCCGAGCTTCCCTTCTCGCCTCCATTGGCCATTGGAGTAACAGCTCCCTCCGTTTTCCAGAAGGACGGAGAAGAAGGGAGAAACCCCAAGCGAGCAGAGCCAGGAGCAACTTCGGAGCCCCATTTGAGTCGCTCCCCTGTTTCATACCCAAGAGGTCGAATTTTCGATTTGAATTCGTTTGCTTCCAAATCCCACAAAAACAAGCCCTTGCTCACTTCCACGACTTTCCTAGGTCCGGAACGACGCTTCCCCTCGCTAACTATGGTCGGAAACTGCCATTGCAGCCGGAGCTTGTCGGAATCATGCCGATCTCGGTAATCCTTCTCTCCCTCCTTCCTCCCTTGATGCGTTTGAGTTTTGTTGGGTCGGGTGAGGTCGGAATTTCATGACGGTCGGGTTGGGGAGCTTTGGGCCGGAGAGGAGGCGCCGGTGGCCTGAGCTCTTCCCTTTTCTTCTTCCGTTGCAGCGTCGCCGAGCCTCTGAACAGAGGTGGAAGATGGGTTCGGTTGAACCGGCTCCCTCCTTTCTTTTTCTATTCTTTTATAGCCGGTTCATTTTAATTTCCGGTTCGTTAAACTTAAATCAAAGGGGATCCGGGTCATGAGCTTGTATCCGGGTCTTGGGCCTTCTCTTGGACTCGGGTATGGTGCTTTAGGGTTGTGCTGTATTCTATTTCTGATTTGGCTATATATATATTGGGGTATATATATGGGGGTTTTTGTTTTTATTTATTATTTCGGTAATGTTATATATATATATATATATATGTGTATATGTTATATGTTTTATTTTTCTGATTTTGGAAAATGATTATATATTTATATGTTATGAAATTATTAATATTTATATTTAAAAAGGTTTTAGAAGTGATATTAAGTGATATGGAGTTATAAATATATTTTTGGTTTGTTTTAAGAAGATATGGATAGTAGGTGTTAAATTATTTGAATATTAATATTACTTTGGGATTGATTATAATTATAAACTTTGGAAAATTTATCGTTATATATTATTTATTGTTTTAAAATAATAGTGATTGGATTATTTAATTGACGCATTTTATGAGTATTTAAACATGTGAGTTAGGGACTTTAAAGTGAATTGTTGGTTTTGAATTATAAATATGATTTGTGAGCATAGAATTATTTTGATGGTTTAATATTGGAACTTATTTTATATTTTTGAAATAAGAAACATGCCAGAATTATTTTATAACATGATTTTGGAAATTGACTTTAAGGTTTAAATGTTTAATGTCGGAATTCGGCCAAGTATGATTTGAGAATTATTTTGAATATGAGTTGACTGAATTTGGATTTAAGATTTTGGAAAACGGTTTTACTATCGGTTGGTTTTGAGGATGTTGAGAACTTGGGTTCCGTATGTATGAATGTGAACCGGTAGCTTATGGAAATGACTTGATGATAGGTGTGTATTGCTTTTGGATTGCTTTGGACTTACATTTGGGCCCTTGCTTGTGTTATCTTGTTGTTCTGCATCAACAGGTAAGTATCCTATGGGACTTACTCAGTAACCTGGACCTCCTGCCTGATGTGTCATGTAATGTGTAGTTTTGTTGCATATTGAAGCATGCCATGTAGTATCATGCTAGGATTGCATTGAACTGAGCATGTGTTTTCTTTGTGTGTTTGAAACAGAACGACCGTTATCTGTGATAGTCCTAGAGTCTTTGCTAGGGTCATAGGGTAGCCCAGCCCCATTGGGTGCCCTGAGTCTATCGAGTAGATATGAGCATGACATGATAGCCCAGCACGATCGGGCAAGATTTACGTTTTTTTTATATATGTTATGATGATACCATGGGTGAGTGCACCACCACGAGGATATGCTATGCTATAGCAACGAACTGGCCAGTCTCTGCACTAACGGGAAGGAGTGCAGAGGTAGGAGAGGGATATGCCACTTGGCATTGTCTTGGGCCCTTTACAGTTCTTTTTCGCATATTATATATACTAGGGGCATGATAGTGTGATTTAAATCTTGTACCATATTAGTCATCTTTTATTTAGGCATAGGCATGTTATGTGGCCTCAGCGCGGTCAGAGGACCCGCAGACGATCACTAGGCCTGACTTCGTGGATAGTGTTAGGTACCGCTCTTGTTGCTCCATGCTTCTGTGACGGGGAAATCTTTTGGCGAATCGAAGAATCCGACTAATATATTCTAACTTGACAAACGACAATCACCCACTTTGTTTTGGTTTTGACCCGGCTCTGCCGTGGCTTTTGTATCTAAACTGTACTTCCGCTTTATTTTCGTTTAAATTGTATTTCTGAGACTTCGACTGATTAGAGGTTAGAAACCTCGACCCGTACCTGAATTGCAACATCCGAACGAAGCTATCCGACCTTCGAAATGTATCCCGGATATTTATATCCGGGCCGTTACAATTCAATCTCTATCGCGTTTCAAACGCTGGAGATTGCATTTAGTTTTGGTTAATCTCTACAACTATTCGTACGCTGGAGATTACCATCAATATTTACGAATCAATCTTCCTCGCGTGTCAGACGTTGGAGATTGCATTTATTTTTGGTTAATCTCTACAGCTCTTCGTACGCTGGAGATTACCACCAATATTTCCGACTCAATCTCTATCGCGTGTCTAACGCTAGAGATTGTATTCATTTTTGTTTAATCTCCACAGCTCTTCGTATGCTGGAGCTTACCATCAATATTTACGATACAATCTCTATCGCCTGTCAAACGCTGGAGATTGCATTTATTTTTGGTTAATCTCTACAGCTCTTCGTACGCTGGAGATGACCATCAATATTTGTGACTCAATCTCTATCTTGTGTCTAACGTTGGAGATTGCATTTATTTTTTGTTAATCTCTACAACTCTTCGTACGCCAGAGCTTACCATCAATATTTACGATTCACTCTCTATCGCGTGTCAAACGCTGGAGATTGCATTTATTTTTTGTTAATCTCTACAGCTCTTCGTACGCTGGAGATTACCATCAATATTTATGACTCAATCTCCATCGCGTGTCAAACGCTGGAGATTGCATTTATATTTGGTTAATCTCTACAGCTCTTCGTACGCTGGAGATTACCATCAATATTTACGACTCAATCTCTATCTCGTGTCTAACGCTCGAGATTGTAGTTATTTTTGGTTAATCTCTACAACTCTTCGTACGCTGGAGATTACCATCAATATTTACGACTCAATCTCTATCGCGTGTCTAACGCTGGAGATTACATTTATTTTTAGCTAATCTCTACAACTCTTCGTACTCTTGAGGTTACCATCAATATTTACGATTCAATCTCTATCGCGTTTCAAACGCTGGAGATTGCATTTATTTTTGGTTAATCTCTACAGCTATTCGTACGCTGGAGATTACCATCAATATTTACGAATCAATCTTTGTCGCGTGTCAGACGTTGGAGATTGCATTTATTTTTGGTTAATCTCTACATCTCTTCGTACGCTGGAGATTACCATCAATATTTATGAATCAATCTCCATCGCTTGTTAGACGCTGGAGATTGCATTTATTTTTGGTTAATCTCTACAGCTCTTTGTACGCTGGAGATGACCATCAATATTTATGACTCAATTTCTATCTCGTGTCTAACGTTGGAGATTGCATTTATTTTTGGTTAATCTCTACAACTCTTCGTACGCTGGAGCTTACCATCAATATTAACGATTCACTCTCTATCGCGTGTCAAACGCTGGAGATGGCATTTATTTTGTTAATCTCTACAGCTCTTCTTACGCTGGAGATTACCATCAATATTTATGACTCAATCTCCATCGCGTGTCAAACGCTGGAGATTGCATTTATATTTGGTTAATCTCTAAAGCTCTTCGTACGCTGGAGATTACCATCAATATTTACGACTCAATCTCTATCTCGTGTCTAACGCTCGAGATTGTATTTATTTTTGGTTAATCTCTACAGCTCTTCGTACGCTGGAGATTACCATCAATATTTACGACTCAATCTCTATCGCGTGTCTAACGCTGGAGATTGCATTTATTTTTAGCTAATCTCTACAGCTCTTCGTACTCTGGAGCTTACAATCAATATTTACGATTCAATCTCTATCGCGTTTCAAACGCTGGAGATTGCATTTAGTTTTGGTTAATCTCTACAGTTATTCGTACGCTGGAGATTACCATCAATATTTACGAATCAATCTTCTTCGCGTGTCAGACGTTGGAGATTGCATTTATTTTTGGTTAATCTCTACTACTCTTCGTACGCTGGAGATTACCATCAATATTTACGAATCAATCTCCATCGCTTGTTAGACGCTGGAGATTGCATTTATTTTTGGTTAATCTCTACAACTCTTCGTACGCTGGAGATTACCATCAATATTTACGATTCACTCTCTATCGCGTTTCAAACACTGGAGATTGCATTTATTTTTTGTTAATCTCTACAACTCTTTGTACACTGGAGATTACCATCAATATTTATGACTCAATCTCCATCGCGTGTCAAACGCTGGAGATTGCATTTATATTTGGTTAATCTCTACAGCTCTTCGTACGCTGGAGATTACCATCAATATTTACGACTCAATCTCTATCTCGTGTCTAACGCTCGAGATTGTATTTATTTTTGGTTAATCTCTACAGCTCTTCGTACGCTGGAGATTACCATCAATATTTACGACTCAATCTCTATCGCGTGTCTAACGCTTGAGATTGCATTTGTTTTTAGCTAATCTCTATAGCTCTTCGTACTCTTGAGGTTACCATCAATATTTACGATTCAATCTCTATCGCGTTTCAAACGCTGGAGATTGCATTTATTTTTGGTTAATCTCTACAGCTATTCGTACGCTGGAGATTACCATCAACATTTACGAATCAATCTTCGTCGCGTGTCAGACGTTGGAGATTGCATTTATTTTTGGTTAATCTCTACATCTCTTCGTACGCTGGAGATTACCATCAATATTTATGAATCAATCTCCATCGCTTGTTAGACGCTGGAGATTGTATTTATTTTTGGTTAATCTCTACAGCTCTTTGTACGCTGGAGATGACCATCAATATTTATAAATCAATTTCTATCTCGTGTCTAACATTGGAGATTGCATTTATTTTTGGTTAATCTCTACAACTCTTCGTACGCTGGAGTTTACCATCAATATTAACGATTCACGCTCTATCGCGTGTCAAATGCTGGAGATGGCATTTATTTTGTTAATCTCTACAGCTCTTCTTACGCTGGAGATTATCATCAATTTTTACGACTCAATCTCTATCGCGTGTCTAACGATGGAGATTTCATTTATATTTGGTTAATCTCTAAAGCTCTTCGTACGCTGGAGATTACCGTCAATATTTACGACTCAATCTCTATCTCGTGTCTAACGCTCGAGATTGTATATATTTTTGGTTAATCTCTACAGCTCTTCGTACGCTGGAGATTACCATCAATATTTACGACTCAATCTCTATCGCGTGTCTAACGCTGGAGATTGCATTTATTTTTTGTTAATCTCTACAGCTCTTCGTACGCTGGAGATTACCATCAATATTTATGACTCAATCTCCATCGCGTGTCAAACGCTGGAGATTGCATTTATATTTGGTTAATCTCTACAGCTCTTCGTACGCTGGAGATTACCATCAATATTTACGACTCAATCTCTATCTCGTGTCTAACGCTCGAGATTGTATTTATTTTTGGTTAATCTCTACAGCTCTTCGTACGCTGGAGATTACCATCAATATTTACGACTCAATCTCTATCGCGTGTCTAACGCTTGAGATTGCATTTGTTTTTAGCTAATCTCTATAGCTCTTCGTACTCTTGAGGTTACCATCAATATTTACGATTCAATCTCTATCGCGTTTCAAACGCTGGAGATTGCATTTATTTTTGGTTAATCTCTACAGCTATTCGTACGCTGGAGATTACCATCAACATTTACGAATCAATCTTCGTCGCGTGTCAGACGTTGGAGATTGCATTTATTTTTGGTTAATCTCTACATCTCTTTGTACGCTGGAGATTACCATCAATATTTATGAATCAATCTCCATCGCTTGTTAGACGCTGGAGATTGCATTTATTTTTGGTTAATCTCTACAGCTCTTTGTACGCTGGAGATGACCATCAATATTTATAAATCAATTTCTATCTCGTGTCTAACATTGGAGATTGCATTTATTTTTGGTTAATCTCTACAACTCTTCGTACGCTGGAGTTTACCATCAATATTAACGATTCACTCTCTATCGCGTGTCAAACGCTGGAGATGGCATTTATTTTGTTAATCTCTACAGCTCTTCTTACGCTGGAGATTATCATCAATTTTTACGACTCAATCTCTATCGCGTGTCTAACGATGGAGATTTCATTTATATTTGGTTAATCTCTAAAGCTCTTCGTACGCTGGAGATTACCGTCAATATTTACGACTCAATCTCTATCTCGTGTCTAACGCTCGAGATTGTATATATTTTTGGTTAATCTCTACAGCTCTTCGTACGCTGGAGATTACCATCAATATTTACGACTCAATCTCTATCGCGTGTCTAACGCTGGAGATTGCATTTATTTTTTGTTAATCTCTACAGCTCTTCGTACGCTGGAGATTACCATCAATATTTATGACTCAATCTCCATCGCGTGTCAAACGCTTGAGATTGCATTTATATTTTGTTAATCTCTATAGCTCTTCGTACGCTTGAGATTACCATCAATATTTACGACTCAATCTCTATCTCGTGTCTAACGCTCGAGAATGTATTTATTTTTGGTTAATCTCTACAGCTCTTCGTACGCTAGAGATTACCGTCAATACTTACGACTCAATCTCTATCGCGTGTCTAACGTTGGAGATTGCATTTATTTTTAGCTAATCTCTACAGCTCTTCGTACTCTGGAGCTTACCATCAATATTTACGATTCAATCTCTATCGCGTTTCAAACGCTGAAGATTGCATTTATTTTTGGTTAATCTCTACAACTATTCGTACGCTGGAGATTACCAGCAATATTTACGAGTCCATCTTCATCGCGTGTCAAACGTTGGAGATTGCATTTATTTTTGGTTAATCTCTACAGCTCTTCGTACTCTAGAGTTTACCATCAATATTTACGAATCAATCTCCATCGCTTGATAGACGCTGGAGATTGAATTTATTTTTGGTTAATCTCTACAGCTCGTCGTACGCTGGAGATTACCATCAATATTTACGATTCACTCTCTATCGCGTGTCAAACGCTGGAGATTACATTTATTTTTTGTTAATCTCTACAGCTTTTCGTACCCTGGAGATTACCATCAATATTTACGACTCAATCTCCATCGCGTGTCAAACGCTGGAGATTGCATTTATTTTTGGTTAATCTCTACAGCTCTTCGTACACTGGAGATTACCATAAATATTTACGATTCAATCTCCAACGCGTGTCAAACACTTCGTACTCTGGAGCTTACCATCAATATTTACGATTCAATCTCTATCGCATGTTAAACGCTGGAGATTGCATTTATTTTTGGTTAATCTCTACAGCTCTTCGTACGCTGGAGATTACCGTCAATATTTACGAATCAATCTTCGTCGCATGTCAAACGTTGGAGATTGCATTTATTTTTGCTTAATCTCTACAGCTCTTCATACATTGGAGATTATCATCAATATTTACGAATCAATCTCCATCGTGTGTTGGACGCTGGAGATTGCATTTATTTTTGGTTAATCTCTATAGCTCTTCGTACGAAGGAGATTACCATCAATATTTACGATTCACTCTCTATCGCGTGTCAAACGCTGGAGATTGCATTTTTTTTTAATCTCTACAGCTCTTCGTACGCTGGAGATTACCATCAATATTTACGACTCAATCTCCATCGCATGTCAACCGCTGGAGATTGCATTTATTTTTGGTTAATCTCTACAGCTCTTCGTACGCTGGAGATTACCATTAATATTTACGACTCAATCTCCATCGCGTGTCAAACGCTGGAGATTGCATTTATTTTTGGTTAATCTCTACAACTCTTCGTACGCTGGAGATTACCATCAATATTTACGACTCAATCTCCATCGCGTGTCACACGCTGGAGATTGCATTCATATTTGGTTAATCTCTACAACTTTTCGTACGCTGGAGATTACCATCAATATTTACGACTCAATCTCCATCGCGTGTCAAACGCTGGAGATTGCATTCATATTTGGTTAATCTCTACAGCTCTTCGTACGCTGGAGATTACCATCAATATTTACGACTCAATCTCTATCTCGTGACTAACGCTTTAGATTGCATTTATTTTTGGTTAATCTCTACAGCTCTTCGTACGCTGGAGATTACCATCAATATTTACCACTCAATCTCTATCGCGTCTCTAACCCTGGAGATTGTATTTATTTTTGGTTAATCTCTACACCTCTTCGTATGCTAGAGCTTACCATCAATATTTACGATTCAATCTCTATCGCGTGTCAAACGCTGGAGATTGCATTTATTTTTGGTTAATCTCTATAGTTCTTCGTACGTTGGAGATTACCATCAATATTTACGAATCAATCTCCACCGCGTGTCAAACGTTGGAGATTGCATTTATTTTTGGTTAATCTCTACAGCTCTTTGTACGCTGGAGATTACCGTCAATATTTTCGAATCAATCTCTATCGCGTGTCAAACGCTGGAGATTGCATTTATTTTTTGTTAATCTCTACAGTTCTTCGTACGCTGGAGATTACCATCAATATTTAAGACTCAATCTCTATCGCGTGTCTAACGCTGGAGATTGCATTTATTTTTGGTTAATCTCTACAGCTCTTCGTACTATAGAGCTTACCATCAATATTTACGATTCAATCTCTATCGCGTGTCAAACGCTTGAGATTGCATTTATTTTTGGTTAATCTCTACAGCTATTCGTACGCTGGAGATTACCATCAATATTTACGAATCAATCTTCGTCGCGTGACAAACGTTGGAGATTGCATTTATTTTTGGTTAATCTCTACAGCTCTTCGTACGCTGGAGATTACCATCAATATTTACGAATCGATCTCCATCGCGTGTTGGACGCTGGAGATTGCATTCATTTTTGGTTAATCTCTACAGCTCTTCGTACGCTGGAGATTACCATCAATATTTACCACTCAATCTCTATCGCGTGTCTAACCCTGGAGATTGTATTTATTTTTGGTTAATCTCTACACCTCTTCGTATGCTAGAGCTTACCATCAATATTTACGATTCAATCTCTATCGCGTGTCAAACGCTGGAGATTGCATTTATTTATGGTTAATCTCTACAGCTCTTCGTGCGCTGGAGATTACCATCAATATTTAAGATTCAATCTCCATCGCATGTCAAACGCTGGAGATTGCATTTATTTTTGGTTAATCTCTATAGTTCTTCGTACGTTGGAGATTACCATCAATATTTACGAATCAATCTCCATCGCGTGTCAAACGTTGGAGATTGCATTCATTTTTGGTTAATCTCTACAGCTCTTTGTACGCTGGAGATTACCGTCAATATTTTCGAATCAATCTCTATCGCGTGTCAAACGCTGGAGATTGCATTTATTTTTTGTTAATCTCTATAGTTCTTCGTACGCTGGAGATTACCATCAATATTTAAGACTCAATCTCTATCGCGTGTCTAACGCTGGAGATTGCATTTATTTTTGGTTAATCTCTACAGCTCTTCGTACTATAGAGCTTACCATCAATATTTACGATTCAATCTCTATCGCGTGTCAAACGCTTGAGATTGCATTTATTTTTGGTTAATCTCTACAGCTATTCGTACGCTGGAGATTACCATCAATATTTACGAATCAATCTTCGTCGCGTGACAAACGTTGGAGATTGCATTTATTTTTGGTAAATCTCTACAGCTCTTCGTACGCTGGAGATTACCATCAATATTTACGAATCGATCTCCATCGCGTGTTGGACGCTGGAGATTGCATTTATTTTTGGTTAATCTCTACAGCTCTTCGTACGCAGGAGATTACCATCAATATTTACGATTCACTCTCTATTGCGTGTCAAATGCTGGAGATTGCATTTATTTTTTGTTAATCTCGATAGCTCTTCGTACGCTGGAGATTACCATCAATATTTACGACTCAATCTCCATCGCGTATCAAACGCTGGAGATTGTATTTATTTTTTGTTAATCTCTATAGATCTTCGTACGCTGGAGATTACCATTAATATTTATGACTCAATCTCCATTGTAACGGCCTGGATATAAATATCCGAGATACGTTTCGAAGGTCGGATACCTTCGTTCGGATGTTGCAATTCAGGTACGAGTCAAGGTTTCAAACCTTTGATCAGTCGAAGTCTCAGAAATTCAATTTAAACGAAAGTAAAGCGGAAGTACGGTTTAGATACAAAAGCCACGGCAGAGCCGGGTCAAAACCAAAACATAAATTCTAAAGTCATATAGCCAAATTAGCGGGGTTAGACATGTAAAGACTCGGGATTTTAAAATTCTATCTTATATAAATTAAGAATTAATTTCGATTTAGTATCGATTTAATTGGGATTTGGATTATAAGGTTTCGGAAAAAAAAAATTTCCGTTCTCGAGTTATTGGATTTATTCAAAATCTTTCGAAGTGAGTTCCGACAGTATTTAATTGAAAGTTTTAAATAAATTTTATTCCGCTTTCATACTCCGAGATTCGAAAATATTAATTGGATTTCATTATTTTATTTCGAGTTCGAAATTTTGATTTAAAATTTGAATATGAGTCGGGATGAGATCGAGTGAGCGGGTTTCAGATTCATTTTTCGGGTATTTGAGTCAGTGGGACCACTTCACCTTCTCCCCCTCAATCCTTCGGTCATATCCCCAAGCTCCCCATCTGATTTCAGATTTACAGAACCTCCCTCCAGCTGCAACTATCCTATTTTGTGCAAACATTAACTCCTCCCTTCCTCCTCCCTCCGTCTCATGCTCCCCCATTTCTAGCAAGAGGCCAAGCATGCTCCACGCCAATCGTCTCCGCCCTTTGATTCGAGCAGCTCCCACCCCCTCACCTTGTCTGTTTCAAGCTGTCACTCTCCCCTCCTTTTATGTTGAATCCCAGCAACCCATACCACACACACCTCCCCTCTCCAATTGGACTGTGAAAACCAACAAACCACTCCACAAATCCTTGCCTCTTCCTCTGTTTCACCAATGCAACTCCTTTTCCAGATTTCATTACCTTGATGGCATCAAAAAAAATTACAAGCTCAAACCTCTCCCCTTTCATTCAATGGGAGCTCATACCCTTCACCACATAAACACACCAAAAATGCAGCCTCTCCATCCCCTCCCTCTGTTTCATCCCCCATCCAAACAAACCCCCCATTACCTTTTCTTTTACTCCCTGTTGCCGCAGGCTGTAGCCACCACTGACTTTCCCCTTTCACCTCCCTGTATAACCTTCCGGCAGCCACAAGGAGCACCTCATTTCCCCCTGTTTCCGTGAGCCAAACATGAGTACAGCCCGACCTTGTGCCATGTTTCGGACTCGCCCGAGCACCCCTTGAGCACCACCTGAGCACACAGCAGCATCGACCACCATCTCCTTCGACGTCGGCAAGCCCATCACCCAGGAGAGCCGCCAACACCGAGATCCCTTCATCGGTTGCCCTGTTACGATCCAACAGCTCGGTAAGGCTCCTCCCTCCTCCCTTTCTCCCTAAAACCGAATAAAGGTCCTCTTTTATAACTCCCTCCTTCGTCCTAGGCCGATTCAGGTGTCAACCTATTTCCGACGGACTCCAAGTCGACTACGACAACCTACAACCCTTCCGACGAAGCTCGAACACTCTCGGTGAGAAATCGAACCCCTCCCTTCCTTGCTTCTATTTCGATTTCCTTTTCTTCTTTCTTTGGTTGAGTGGTCGGTGCGAGGGCGAGCTTAAGAGCTCTGGTGAGCGAGAGCGAGGCCGGCGGGGGGGGGGGGGGGAGGGGTGGTGGACGAGCGAGCGCAGAGAGGCGGGGAGAGGAGAAGATGAACAGTGCATCTGGGGAGTTTTAATCCGTTTTAAATAATGGGCCCGGGTTCCTTGCTTAATGATGGGCTAGATCCGAAATTGACCTTGGGCCTAATTTCTTGTGGGCTGGTTTTGGCTAAAAATATTTTAATTGTTATCTCAAGTTAGGATCAAATGTAAAGTGAGTTTTAAGACTTGTATATGTTATATAAATATTAAATAAATGGAATATTATATGGTATAAAATATTATTGTTGATATTTAAAATGGGTTTTAAAAGAATTGTATATTGATAAATGTTAAGATATTTGGGGGTAATTATATATTGTGAATGTTATGTCTTAAGACAAAAATTGATTTCGTTTTATATATATTAAATAAAAGTGAAGTCGGTGGGTGAATATTATAAATATGTGGGTTGTCTTGTAATTAAATGAAATGGTTAGGTTAGAATATAGTTTGATACATTTGTTGTTTGGTTTAAGGATTCAAATGCTTCATGTCGGGATTTGGCTAAGTAAGATTTAAAGGAATTCCTTATTTACTGCGTTGACTTATTTGAGGCTTAATAGGTTGGGAAAACTTGGGAATTGACTTACTTGTCTACCTTGTGCGTATATAAATTACGATATGTGATATTGTTATGATATGTTATATGATGTGATGATTTGAGTATGAATATACCTTAGAGTATGAATATGACTTATATATAATAATAATGGTGCAAGATTCTAAATGATGGGTATAAAGTATAATGATGAGTTGAAATGATAAAAGGTTGAGATTATGAGATATTAGATATTGAGATGAGATTATGGATGAGGTATTATATGTTGAGATAAACATGAAATGAGCATAATGAGGTAAAATGGAAGGATTAAGATGATGAGATGAGTTGAGATGATAAGGATGAAATGTTAAGATGTGATATTATATGGTTATGTGAGCTTATGTGCGATAGTTAGGGGCGCCTTGTGTGACTTAGACATAGACTTATGCACATCTTATGATATATGCTAGGTGATTGTAACATGATTGGATTGCTTGCTATTTGCTGATTATTCCTTGGATTCTGCGCTTCTCCAGGTAAGTTCCTTTATGGGCTTACTCAGATTCAAAAGAGAATACATGCTTGTGAATATATGACATACTAGGTGTTGCATAAGCATTAAAGCATGCCATGTAGTATCATGCTAGGATTGCACTTATGAATGAGCATTCGGTTACTTTGTGCGTTTGAATACAGAACGACCGTTATCTGTGATAGTCCTAGAGTCTTTGCTAGGGTCATAGGGTAGCCCAGCCCCATCGGGTGCCCTGAGTCTATCGAGTCGATATGATATGATGATGAGATAGCCCAGTACCATTGGGCATGAGCATGATATATGATATGATGACCCATCACCATCGGGCATGAGCATGATATATGATATGATGATGATATATGAAATGATGATGAGATATGATATGATGATGAGATATGATATGCTATGATGAGATATGATATGCTATAGCATCGAACTGGCTAGTCTCTGCACTAACGGGAAGGGGTGCAGAGGTAGGAGAGGGATATGCCACTTGGCATTCTTTGGGCACCTTTACCATTTATTTCCGCATATTGTAAATTAGGATCATGTTAGTGTGATTTAATTTCCGCATTTGCATCATCTTTATATTAGCGTATGTGTATGTTTGCTTGCGGGACAGGGTGCGTTGGGGTCTCGGTCTGATCCTGCTCGCACCACATTTTTTTAGGTATGATTGCTCCTTGTCTCTATGGCGTGGGAAAACCCCCAGGCGCTTGCAAAGAATCTGCCTAACCCCGCTAACCTGGCCTTACAATTTCAGAATTTTGTGTTTTGGTTTTGACCCGGCTCTGCCGTGGCTCTTGTATCTAAACCTTACTTTCGCTTTACTTTCGTTTAAATTGAATTTCTGTGACTTTGATTGATTGGGGTTCGAAATCCCCGCTTTGAATATTAATTAATCTTTAGGGGTTTGAAACCTCGACCCGTACCTGAATTGCAACATCCGAACGAAGGTATCCAACCTTCGAAACGTATCTCGGATATTTATATCCGGGCCGTTACAAGACAGATTTCTTTGCAATCGCCTGGGGGACTTTCCCACGAGACAGGGAGCAATCATATCTAAAAACAATTGGTGCGAGCGGGATCAGACCGAGGCCCCAACACACCCTGTCCTGCAAGCGAACATACACATATGCTAAAAATAAAGATGATGCAGATGCGGAAATTAAATCACACTAACATGATCCTAATTTACAATATGCGAAATAAAACTGTAAAGGAGCCCAAAGAATGCCAAGTGGCATATCTCTCTCCTACCTCTGCACCCCTTCCCGTTAGTGCAGAGACTGGCCAGTTCAGTGCTATAGCATAGCAATATCCTCGTGGTGGTGCACTCACCACGGTATCATCATATCATATCATATCATATCATCTCTTGCCCGATGGTGCTGGGCTATCATATCATGCTCATATCGACTCGATAGACTCAGGGCACCCGATGGGGCTGGGCTACCCTATGACCCTAACAGAGACTCTAGGACTATCACAGATAACGACTGTTCTGTTACATACGCATAAAGAAATAGAATGCTCAATCACAAGTGCAATCCTAGCATGATACTACATGGCATGCTTTAATGCTTATGCAACACCTAGTATGTCATATATTCACAAGCAGGTAATCTCTTTCGAATCTGAGTAAGCCCAAAAAGGAACTTACCTGAATAAGCCGAACATCAGAGAACAAGGCAGAAGCAGAATCCAAGTAACGAGTCACCAATAGCAAGCAATGTCCAACATGTCACAATCACCTAATAACATATAAATGCATAAGTCTATCTAATTCACACAAGGCGCCCCTAACTACCATACATCTCTTCTCATATCTTATTTCAAATTATTCCATCTTATCTCATCCCAATCCATATCTCATTTCATGTTCATCTCATCTCATCATCTCATCATTTCCAAACAATCTCTCCAAGAACTCAACTTAGAAATCAAACAATCCTTTTAAAATCATTTATCCAAATCTCGACATTAAACACTTGGGCCTTAAAACCAATTTCCCAAAATCACATTTTAGAAATCATTCCGGCATGCTTCTTATTTCAAAAACATTATAAATAAATTCCAATATTAAATCATCAAAATAACCTATGATCACAAATCATTATTATAATTCAAACCAACAATTCGCTTTAAAATTCCTAACTCACATGTTTAAATCCTCATAAAATGCATCAATTAAATAATGCAATCAATATTATTTTAAAACAATAAACAATATATAACGATTAATTTTCCAGAATACTATAATTATAACCAAATCCCAAAATAATAATAATATCCAAATAATTTAACACTTACTATCCATAAAGTCTCAAAATAATAACCATAAATATATTTATAACGCCATATCAATTAATATCACTTTTAAAACCCTTTTAAATATAAATATTAATAATTCCAGAACATATAATTATATATATATATATATATATATATATTTTCCTAAAATCAGAAATAATAAAAAACATATAACATATATATATATATATTAATAACATAACATATGATATATTTAACCATATATATAGTATGTAAAACAAGTAACAAAATCTTAGAACAACCAAGAGGCCAGCCCACTCTCAACCCGATAGCCCAGCCCAAGGAAAGAAGAAGAGACCCGGATCCAATCCGCATGCCCAGCCCGCATCCCCTCAAACGGATACCCATCAGCCTTTAGTGAACCGGACAAGAAAAAGGGGAACCTGTTAGGAAAATAAAAGAAAAGAGACCAAACCGGCCATCAGACATATCCTCTTCAATCGAACAGGGGACCATTCACACTGACGGAAAACGGGAGGAAGAAGGAGGAAGCTCAGGCCTGTGGGGGGGTCCGTTCGGCTCAAGGTTGTACCCAGGTGATCGGAATGGGATTCCGACCACAACTCGGCCAACAAAAACGAAATGAGAGCAATGAGGAGGGAGGAAGAGAGAAATTACCGAGGTTGAGCTTCTCCGACTCCGATGGCTCGACAACGGCGCTCCGGCTACAATGGAGAGGCAGGAACCTTGCTCTGGGCCCTAGGAGGAGTAAGGGATGAGCAAAAATGGATTTTTGACAAGATTGAACCGGAATCGAATAAGAAACGGAATCGACCTTAAGGATGAAACATGGGAGGGGAATAGCGTCTCGTGGCTCCGACGGTGGCTTCTGGCGGCGCTCCTAGGCTCGGCCTCCGGGATGCCATTGCTGCTGCTCAACTCCGGGAGAAAGAGTAAGGAGAGAAGGTGGTTGTGGCTTTTCGATTCGGTAATAGAGACGAGGAGGAGGGTAGTGCTGCTCGGAAATGAAGTTCTGGCCGCCTCCTGGGTTGGCTGTGGTGGTGGTGGTCCGATGGCGGCGGCGATGAGGAGCTGGGTGGGGTGGTGGTGTTTGGTTGCAAAAGAAGAGGTGATGGTGGTAGGAGATGGTGGTGGCCAACTGAGAAGGTGAAGGTGAGGTGTGGTGTTCAATGGAAGTAAACGAGAGCGCTTGGGTTCATTGCAGCCAAAGGGGAGAGAGGATAAGGAGGAGGGTGAGGGTTTTGGTTGAAGTTAAAAAGGTAGAGTATGGGGCTGATTTGAGCAGATGCACAAACGTGAGGCAGGAGGGCAGAGGGTCATGGTGCTCTGCTACAACACAGGAAGAAGAGACAAAGGGAGGGGACCAACACCAATACAACAGGAAACCGGGGGGAGAGAGAGAGAGAGAGGTAAATGAAATTATATGGAATTTGTTTCCCCACAAAGCCAATTTGAAATCCCGACGCTCGAATCCGATTCCGCTCACTAAAACGAAACCCGACACTCGACAATTCAAATCAAATTTTAAGTCATCTCGAAACTCAAATTAATTTCATTAATACACGGAACACGAAAGCGAAAATTAAATCCCGTCAAAATCCAAAATTTAAATGATGTCGGAAGGAGTTTAAAATTGAACTCGTGCTCGAGGACGACTTTTTCTCCGTTTTTACAAATTGGAATGAATAATAACATATTTAATTAAAAAAATAAATATAGTATAAAGATATATAAAATTATATTCCGCCTTTACATCCATCGCGTGTCAAATGCTGGAGATTGCATTTATTTTTGGTTAATCTCTATAGCTCTTCGTACGCTGGAGATTACCATCAATATTTACGACTCAATCTCCATCGCGTGTCAAACGCTCGAGATTGCATTTATATTTGGTTAATCTCTACAGCTCTTCGTACTATGGAGATTACCATCAATATTTTAGACTCAATCTCTATCTCGTGTCTAACGCTTGAGATTGCATTTATTTTTGGTTAATCTCTACAGCTCTTCGTACGCTGGAGATTACAATCAATATTTACAACTCAATCTCTATCGCTTGTCTAACGCTGGAGATTGTATTTATTTTTGGTTAATCTCTACAGCTCTTCGTACGCTGGAGCTTACCATCAATATTTACGATTCAATTTCTATTGCGTGTGAAACGCTGGAGATTGAATTTATTTATGGTTAATCTCTACAGCTCTTCGTACGCTGGAGATTACCATCAATATTTATGATTCAATCTCCATCGCGTGTCAAACGCTGGAGATTTCATTTATTTTTGGTTAATCTCTATAGCTCTTCGTACGTTGGAGATTACCATCAATATTTACGAATCAATCTCCATCGCGTGTCAAACGTTGGAGATTACATTTATTTTTTGTTAATCTCTACAGCTCTTCGTACGCTAGAGATTACCATCAATATTTACCACTCAATCTCTATCTCGTGTCTAAGGCTCGAGATTGTATTTATTTTTGGTTAATCTCTACAGCTCTTCGTATGCTGGAGATAACCATCAATATTTACGACTTAATCTCTTTCGCGTGTTAGACGCTGGAGATTGCATTTATTTTTGGTTAATCTCTACAGCTCTTCGTACGCTGGAGATTACCATCAATATTTACGATTCACTCTCTATCGCGTGTCAAACGCTGAAGATTGTATTTATTTTTTGTTAATCTCTACAACTCTCTTCGTACGCTGGAGATTACCATCAATATTAACGACTCAATCTCCATCGCGTATCAAACGCTGGAGATTGCATTTATTTTTGGTTAATCTCTACAGCTCTTCGTACACTGGAGATTACCATCAGTATTTACGATTCAGTCTCTATCGCGTGTCAAACGCTGGAGATTTCATTTATTTTTTGTTAATTTCTACAGCTATTCGTACGCTGTAGATTACCATCAATATTCACGAATCAATCTTCGTCGCGTGTCAAACGTTGGAGATTGCATTTATTTTTGGTTAATCTCTACAGCTCTTCGTACGCTGGAGATTACCACCTATATTTACGAATCAATCTCCATCGCGTTTAAGATGCTGGAGATTGCATTTATTTTTGGTTAATCTCTACAGCTCTTCGTACGCAAGAGATTACCATTAATATTTACGATTCACTCTCTATCGCGTGTCAAACGCTGGAGATTGCATTTATTTTTTGTTAATCTCGACAGCTCTTCGTACACTGGAGATTACCATCAATATTTACGACTAAATCTCCATCGCGTGTAAAACGCTTGAGATTGCATTTATTTTTGGTTAATCTCTACAGCTCTTCGTACGATGGAGATTAGCATTAATATTTACGACTCAATCTCTATCGCGTGTCTAACGCTGGAGATTGCATTTATTTTTGGTTAATCTCTACAGCTCTTCTTACGCTTGAGATTACCATCAATATTTACGACTTAATCTCCATCGCGTGTGAAACGATTGAGATTGCATTTATATTTGTTTATTCTCTACAACTCTTCGTACGCTGGAGATTACCATCAATATCTACGACTCAATCTCTATCTCGTGTCTAACGCTTGAGATTGCATTTCTTTTTGGTTAATCTCTACAACTCTTCGTACGCTGGACATTACCATCAATATTTACGACTCAATCTCCATCGAGTGTAAAACGCTGGAGATTGCATTTATTTTTGGTTAATCTCTACAGCTCTTCGTACGCTGGAGATTACCATTAATATTTACGACTCAATCTCTATCGCGTGTCTAACGCTGGAGATTGCATTTATTTTTGGTTAATCTCTACAGCTCTTCGTACGCTGGAGATTACCATCAATATTTACGACTCAATCTCTATCTCGTGTCTAATGCTTGAGATTGCATTTATTTTTGGCTAATCTCTACAGCTCTTCGTACGCTGGAGATTACCATCAATATTTATGATTCAATCTCCATCGCGTATCAAACGCTGGAGATTGCATTTATTTTTGGTTAATCTCTATAGCTCTTCGTACGTTGGAGATTACCATCAATATTTACGAATCAATCTCCATCGCGTGTCAAACGTTGGAGATTGCATTTATTTTTTGTTAATCTCTACAGCTCTTCGTACGCTGGAGATTACCATCAATATTTACGAATCAAGCTCTTTCGCGTGTCAAACGCTGGAGATTGCATTTATTTTTTGTTAATCTCTACAGCTCTTCATACGCTAGAGATTACCATCAATATTTACCACTCAATCTCTATCTCGTGTCTAACGCTCGAGATTGTATTTATTTTTAGTTAATCTCTACAACTCGTCGTACGATGGAGATAACCATCAATATTTACGACTTAATTTCTTTCGCGTGTCTAACGCTGGAGATTGCATTTATTTTTAGTTAATCTCTACAGCTCTTCGTACACTGGAGCATACCATCAATATTTACGATTCAATCTCTATCGCGTGTCAAACGCCGGAGATTGCATTTATTTTTGGTTAATCTCTACATCTCATTGTACGCTGGAGATTACCATCAATATTTACGATTCAATCTCCATCGCGTGTCAAACTCTGGAGATTGTATTTATTTTTGATTAATCTCTACAGCTATTCGTACGCTGGAGATTACTATCAATATTTACGACTCAATCTCTATCTCGTGTGTAACGCTCGAGATTGTATTTATTTTTGGTTAATCTCTACAGCTCTTCGTACGCTAGAGATTACCTTCAATATTTACGACTCAATCTCTATCGCGTGTCTAACGCTGGAGATTGCATTTATTTTTGGTTAATCTCTACAGCTCTTCGTACTCTGGAGTTTACCATCAATATTTACGATTCAATCTCTATCCCGTGTCAAACACTTGATATTGCATTTATTTTTGGTTAATCTCTACAGCTATTCGTACGCTGGAGATTACCATCAATATTTACGAATCAATCTCCATCGCACGTTAGACGCTGGAGATTGCATTTATTTTTGGTTAATCTCTACAGCTCTTCGTACACTGGAGATTACCATCAATATTTACGATTCACTCTCTATCGCGTGTCAAACGCTGGAGATTGTATTTATTTTTTGTTAATCTCTACAGCTCTCTTCGTACGCTGGAGATTACAATCAATATTTACTACATAATCTCCATCGCGTGTGAAACGATTGAGATTGCATTTATATTTGGTTAATCTCTACAGCTCTTCGTACGCTGGAGATTACCATCAATATTTACGACTCAACCTCTATCTCGTGTCTAACGCTTGAGATTGCAATTATTTTTGGTTAATCTCTACAGCTCTTCGTACGCTGGAGATTACCATCAATATTTACGAATCAATCTCCATCGCGTGTTAGACGCTGGAGATTGCATTTATTTTTGGTTAATCTCTACAGCTCTTCGTACGCTGGAGATTACCATCAATATTTACGACTCAATCTCTATCTCGTGTCTAACGATCGAGATTGTATTTATTTTTTGTTTATTTCTAAAGCCCTTCGTACTCTAGAGCTTACCATCAATATTTACGATTCAATCTCCATCGCGTGTCAAACGCTGGCGATTGCATTTATTTTTGGTTAATCTCTACATCTATTTGTACACTGGAGATTACCATCAATATTTACGACTCAACCTCTATCTCGTGTCTAACGATCGAGATTATATTTATTTTTTGTTAATCTCTACAACTCTTCGTACGCTGGATATTACCATCAATATTTATGATTCAATCTCCATCGCGTGTCAAACGCTAAATATTGCATTTATTTTTGGTTAATCTCTATAGCTCTTCGTACGTTGGAGATTACCATCAATATTTACGGATCAATCTCCATCGCGTGTCAAACGTTGGAGATTGCATTTATTTTTTGTTAATCTCTACAACTCTTCGTACGCTGGAGATTACCATCAATATTTACGATTCACTCTCTAACGCGTGTCAAACGTTGGAGATTGTATTTATTTTTTGTTAATCTCTACAGCTCTCTTCGTATGCTGGAGATTACCATCAATATTTACGACTTAATCTCCATCGCGTGTGAAACGATTGAGATTGCATTTATATTTGGTTAATCTCTACAACTCTTCGTACGCTGGAGATTACCATCAATATTTACGACTCAATCTCTATCTCGTGTCTAACGCTTGAGATTGCATTTATTTTTGGTTAATCTCTACAGCTCTTCGTACGCTGGAGATTACCATCAATATTTACGAATCTGTAACGGCCCAGATTATAAAATCCGTGTTACGTTTAGAGGGAAAAATTATCCCTCTGCTAGATCTTAGCAATCCAAGTACGAGCTGTTTATATATATTCTCTTCAAGTTATAATCCTGTCCTAATTCAACTAGTCAAAACTCAAAGGAGACAAAACGAGTTTAAATCAATATAAATATACATTGCTTCTAAAAGTCCAACTAAACCAAAACGTTATAAAGTCAAGGTTGTATGAAATCTTCTTAACACTCGTCCCATGAGGAAACCCCGCCATAGAAGCAATCAACAAGCAAAAGGGAGCGGGTACATGAAACTATCCACGAAGTCAGGCCAAGAGACGCATGCGGGCCCTAAAGACCTCGCTGAGGACATATAATACGCCTATACCTAATATAAAAGATGTTCTAGTGCAGTACGGAATTTAAATCACACAAGCATGCCGACAGTTTATATATATATGCAGAAAATAATTAAATGGATCCACACAGAATGCCAAGTGGCATATCCCCAATCTCTCAATCAGTGCCCACTCCGGGGTCATACATGTCCGTACCAAACTCCGAGGTAGGACGCTCGGTTGGTGCCGCAGCCATCACATGTCCGTACCCAACTCCGAGGTAGGACGCTCGGTCACCGCCGCAGCCATATCATAATATAAGACTCGACTGGGACCGAATCGATATGAAACACGAATGCCCCAATGACCCTAGCAACGACTCTAAGGACTCACAGATAACGATTGTTCTCTTTTCAAACGCATAAAGAATAGGGAAGCTCATTCACAAGTGCAAGTCCTTGTAAAGGCCGAATATATTTTTATATTATTTTAATATTATTTTAGTATTATTTTAATTAAATATACTATTATTTTATTCAATTTGTAAAAGTGGAATAAAAACCCGTCCTCGAGCATCAAGTTTCGATTTTAAATCATTCCGGTATCAATTTAAATTAGGATTTTTGACGAGATTTGATTTTCGACATCGAGACCGAGTGTTAATAAAAAATTAAATTGAGCTACGAGTATTGATTGAATTTTATTTAATTTTCGATTATCTTGAATTAAAAAATTTAATTAAATTCGATTTAGTCGGGATTCGTTCGGGCGAGCGGGTTTCGGGATATTTTATCGGGTTCAAAATATCTTGTTGGGACCACATATAATTTAATTTCTTTCCCTTTTTCTTTTTCTCTCCCTCTCTCTCTCTTTCTCCCTCCCTCCCCGGTTTCTGTTACATTGTAGCTGTCCTTTTTTTTGTTTTGTCTTCTTCTATGTGCTGCAACACATTGCAATCCTTAGCCTCTCAATCCCTCTACTCTCCTCTCTTCACTCTCTCTGCTTTCCCCATTTCCATTTCCCCTATTTCACCTGTCCAGAATCCAGCCCCACACCACCACCACCTCCGTCCTCCTCATCGGTTGCCACCAGCCAGCCACCAAGAGCACCCCACCACCTTCGTCGCCTCCTCCTCCCCTATTTCGCTGTCAAAAAGGGGGGGGGGGCGAGTCAAGCCAAGCACACCCCACCTCCCTTCTCTTCCATTCGGCCCCAGCAGCGGACCCAGGACGCAGCCTCGAGACTCCGGTGGGCCCGAAGAACCTCGACGGTGCCGCCGAGCCGCATCACCTCTCTACTCCCCTGAAATCCCGATTTGGCATCGGTATGACCCTTCTCCTTGTTTCCGACGCAAATGCTTGTAAAGCTTGGTCTTTAACCCTCCTACCCTCTTCCTAGGCCTCCAGAACTCCCTCCGTCACCGACGCCGCCGTATCGGGTCCGACGAGCAACTCCGGTGAAGAATCGGCCCCCTCGGTGAGCATCCACATCCTCCCCTTCCTTGTTCGGTTCTCTTTGTTCTCCTTCCTTGTGTTGGGTAAAACTGTCGGGAGCCGGGAGCGGGGTAAGGGAGAGCGTCGCCGGTGGGAGCCTTCCTCCATCCCCTCTTCTTTTTCCGATCGAGTGCAGTGAGTTGAGGGAGGGAGATGAACAGTAGGGCTTTTGGGTAATGGGCCTATTTTCCGGGTTAGGCTTCGGGTTGGTTTGGATCCGGGTCTGGGCAACGAGTTGGGTCGGGCCCTCCCTTTTCTTTCTTCCCTGGGTCATGGGTAATGGGTATCCGGGTATGAGCTCGGGTCGGGCTTGACAATCCGGGTAAGGGAGTGGGCCTATGGGTTTTGGGTTTGGCTGGATTGTTATTTTTTTTGTTGGTTATGTTTCATATATATATTTTGTGTTATGTATATATTTATTCATTTATGTTATACGTTTTTATTTTTCTGATTTTAGGAAAATGAAGTATATATATTTATATCCTGAAATTATCAATATATATATTTTAAAAGGTTTTAAAAGTGAGATTAATAAATAGGGAGTTATAAATATTTATATGTTTTGGGTGTATTAAATTATACATTTTAGAGGATTTTAAAAGTAATTTTAATTGAGATAAGTTATTATGTTATGTTTATAAGGGTGATTTTAAGATTTGGATTTTTAAAGAAAGTTATGTCGGAATTATTTAAATGGTAAAATATTATAAGTTGGTTAAGGATTTAAATTGTTATATGTTGATTATATGATATGTTATACCCTTATTTGAATATTAATATTATTTTGGGATTTGGTCACAATTATAATATTCTGGAAAATTTATCTTTATATAATGTTTATTTGTTTTAAATTAGTATTGATTGGATTATTTAATTGATGCATTTCATGAGGATTTAAATATGAGAGTGGGGAATTTTAAATTGAGTTGTTGATTTTGATTTATAAGTATGATTGTGAACATCGGTCATTTTGATGATTTAATATTGGAATTTATTTATATAAATGTGTTGAAATGAGAAGCATGCCGGAATTGTTTTATAATATGATTTTTGGAAATTGGTTTTAAGGTTTAAATGTGTAATGTCGGGTTTTGACTAAGTACGATTTTAAAAGAATTACTTGATTTTCTAAGTTGAATTCTTTGAGATATTGTTTCGGAATTGAGATGATGAGATGAGATGAACCTGGAATGATAAATAAGACGGGATAATCTGAAATGGGATATGAGACGAGATATGAATGATAGTTAGGGGCGCCTTGTGTGAAATAGGTAGACTTATGCATTTATATGTTATTAGGTGTTTATGAATGTTGGACGTTGCTTGCTATCGGTGATTCATTTCTTGGATTCTGCTCTGCCTTGTTCTCTGCTGTTCGGCTTATTCAGGTAAGTTCCTTTATGGGCTTACTCAGATTCGAAAGAGATTACCGGCTTGTGAATGTATGACATACTAGGTGTTGCATAAGCATTAAAGCATGCCATGTAGTATCATGCTAGGTTGCACTTGTGATTGAGCATTCTATTTCTTTACGCGTATGAAACAGAACGGCCGTATCTGTGATAGTCCTAGAGTCTTTGCTAGGGTCATAGGGTAGCCCAGCCCCATCGGGTGCCCTGAGTCTATCGTGTCGATATGAGCATGATGATAGCCCAGCACCATCGGGCATGATTTATTTATTTTAATTTATGTTATGATGATGAGATATGAGATGATGAGATATGATATGCTATAGCATCGAACCGGCCGGTCTCTACACTAACGGAAAGGGGTGCAGAGGTAGGAGAGGGACATGCCACTTGGCATTCTTTGGGCGCCTTTACAGTTATTTCTCGCATATTGTAAATTAGGATCATGCTAGTGTGATTTAATTTCCGCATCTGCATCATCTTTATTATTAGCGTATGTGTATGTTCGCTTGCTGGACAGAGCGTGTTGGGGCCTCGGTCTGACCCCACTCGCACCCATTGTTTTTAGGTATGATTTATCTCTGTTTATATGGCGTGGGAAAGTCCCTCGGCGATTGCAAAGAAATCTGTCTAACCCCGCTAATCTGGCCATCCGACTTTAGAATCATGTTTCGGTTTTGACCCGGCCTTGCCGTGGCTTTTGTATCTAAATCATATTTCCATTTCACTTTCGTTTAAACTGGATTTATGAAACTTCGACTGATTAGAGGTTTGAAACCTCGACCCGTACCTGAATTGCAACATCCGAACGAAGGTATCCGACCTTCGAAACGTATCCCGGATATTTATATCCGGGCCGTTACAAAGTTGGTATCAGAGCGAGGTTGTGCAATTCGGGTACGCAAGGGTCGAGCGTATGTTTTGGAAAACCGCCCATGGATTTCGGAGATTTGAAAGCGTTTTAAAGGGGCAAAATGAACTTAATATGTCTAACTCATTTGGACTAAGTAATGAACTTGACTTGTTATAAAAGAGGAGAACCGACTAATAAGGGATCGAGTGGGTAGAAACGGCGTTTGACCATCCCTTTTGGATGTAGTCGGAAACGGGTAGACAAAATACTAGCTTGCTCTTTACAGATGGGTCGGGAAGACTCCAAGGAGACCATTGCAGTTGTCATTAACTGAATCTATGATTGAGTGCTTGATATGTTAAACATTTGATTGTATGTTCTAACTATTGAATGAATATTGATGATCTGTGAACGAGATAGCGGGAGTACCCTTATTTCCCTATGATTAAGCTCAGCTTTTGTGGAACTGCCCCTTTCCTTATGAACCCTTTTGACAATTCAATCGAGTCCTCCCTTCGAATATCGGTCTTCCACGGGAATTGGGTTGGTAAACACATGGTGTCGGGAATCATGATTGAATATAAAGGTTGTCCGTGAGAGTATTAAAAGACGGCCTTGATGAAATTCTGAGTTAGAGAGTGAGATATTTACGAGGCTGTCCTTTCCATTCTTATGACAATCCATCAGTGTCCTCTTGCCACGAAAAGTCGTATCCGAGTCTCACGGGAAATCTGGGTGATGAGTCAGTTAGGGAGAGTCAATGTTGCCCTTATGGATCTCTATCGGGTTATCTTGATTGCCCTGTTCATGATTGTGTGATTCTATATGCACTACTCCTTGACCTACAATTGATCCTTAGTGTGAATTTGTGCTTATGTGCCTTGATGCTCATGATGACCATTGTATAGGTTCGAACTACATTTATTACGTCCATATCATCCCGACATGATCTGTTTAGTATATTGCTTTGTCGTACTAGAGCACGAATAAATATGTCACATGCTAGGATGTCGTCTAATTGATGTCCTTCCTGTGAATAGATTCATGATAGTGTGGTAGTTCGGTTCTAGTATCATGATAGAGTGAGCCCCTCACTTGGTGGATACGTGTTATAAATTGATGTCGACGTGCCTTATATGCTACGTAACTCCCGATACATGTTATGATGATGAGCTTTAATGTGAATTTGTAGTTGTATGACATTTTGTACCCATGCTTGTCCCATTGCTTATGTCCCGTGTTGTGTCTTGTCCTCTATCATGATTGTATGTTGTTATAGCATGTTTACTTAGCATATTGATTGTATGATTGATTGAAAACATGAACCACATGATATGAGTCTATATGATTGTTGCTTCCCTTGGATTAGGTACATGATAGTGTGAACGAGTCTTGGTAAATACATGTTCTATCCTAGTATACGTCAATTTGAACTCATGTCCTCATATTCTAGCCATGTTGCTTAGACTTGCTCTATACCTCATTGCGTTTTTCCTCTCATGCTACTATGTCGTTAAGATGTGATTGAATGAACTCTTGCATACCATCGTACTAACCAGTCAAGTGCATGTATGTATCATATGTTATATTGAGCCCTTAGTAACATGTCGGGCCCTTGGTTGTGACTTGTGCAAATTCTACATTGCCTACGTTATTGTTGATTCTCTCTCGAGCTAGGCCCATGATAGTGTGACTCTTCTCTTTTCTCTCATTTTAAAATGTTCCACTCACCCCGATTAAATTGATGTTGAATTCGATGATCAACTTGCTTTCCGTGATGGTTAATTCTAGCATGTTCACATGTTTTCGCTCGGTGGTATCCCTCTACTACTCTATGATAGTCTCTCATGCTTGCATGAATGCATGACTTGACGCCTCGCATGATCACACACCACCCTATATCATGATTTTGCGTACGCATGACGCATGAATATTAGAATGAATTTAGTTGAATTACCTTGATTGTATTCATGTTCGATATGTGCTATTAGTATCTTGTAAGGTGTGTGATTCCAATATGACCCGCTGAATGATTTCATATCATGCTTGTTCTATAATGTGGCAACTATTGTACCACACATGTGCTCTATGATGGTTCATTTTTAGCATTATTGTAATCTAACACTCATGATGTTCTTCTTGTTACTTTTGATGATGCCTCATGTTTCGTGAATAATATGTTGAACTCCTCTTAATGACTCTTGTCTATGCTTGTATCACATTATGTATCGCTAGTATCATGTAGGATCTATGCTCCCTAAATGTATCTCGTCGTATGGTTACATGTCATCCTTAACTTACTATCTGATCATTGCTGTTAGATGTGATAGTTACTATGCTGTTCTTATGAGCCCTCGTATGACGCTTCATCGGATTATTATAATATACTTTGCCATGATATATTTGGACTCATTTGTTGATGTGTATACCATGCTCTTACATTGATCATATGCATGATGCTCGTTATCTTCACTAAATTCCACATGACTTTGAATTATATATGATCATTGTTGGTTCCGCCCATCTTGCTTGAAGTTACTTGGCATATCTGTTTCCCTGGAATACTAGAATGTTAGCTTATTTCACATGCATCGACATCGGATTTGATTGTGTCTTTGATATGAATACGACTGTTGCCCCGAGATAGGTACATGTTAGTGTGGATTGACGTGATTGATATGCTCCATAATGAATTCATGCTTGTTTGTCACGAGTTGTAACCTAATGGACCCCATAAAGGCATCATTACTATTCCCGAGTCGGAGTCCTGTCTCTAGTCATGTTGTCTTTAGCTTTGGTCTATTCCGTCTCCGAAAGAAACATTGGGTCGTCCGCTCTTGTCACTCCCCTATCTCCGCTAACTTAAACTCTTACGCGATACCTTGGACGAGCAACCAGATGGAAAAAGGGAACGAAAAGTCGAATAGCGATAGAGCAGCGCAGCGGAAGCGTGGGCCCATAACCCACGGGCCTCAGGATCGATAATGTCGACGGAACGAGCTCGCCTTGAGGACTACGATTATTGAGTACGATATAACTTGCAAGTGGGAGCGTCCTCTATTGGAATTGCTAACCCTTTCTGAGCTTGTTGATGAGGATATTGCACTGACTTGATGTTGAAAGTTGCTTGTTCATGTGATGACTGTTGCTTGATTGTCTGTTGACTATGATGATATGATTCGATGCCTTACAATCCTCATGTACCTTGATGACTTGATGTGATGCTATTTTGAGTTGCTAAGCATGATCTAAATTCCTTCCTATATAGTATGAACTGCAAATGCCGAGAATTTGACCAGTTTATTAGCTAAGATTATGATGAAACTTGCTAGTTTGAATTGACTTTATTCATATATGGTGTTATGTGATAATTTCGAGCATGATGGTAAATTGAGACTTTTGATACTTGTTGCAATGCTTAATGATGCTAGTTGATATGCTGTAGTCCTTATGTGCAATAATGTCCATGATTGCTTCTTCTTCGAACATGTGAGTGAGGTCCCTTTTGGTTGAGTGGTCAGAGAGTGGAGAGAGGTTTTGAGTGATTAGGATGATCGACGGTGGTAAGAGAAAGTGCAGAAGAGGGGTGTTGACTTAGGTTGGACCAAGTGGGTTCGGGAATTATAAGAGGTAATGCTTGATGATTTCGATGAGCTCCTAGGTGAATCTAGGATAAGAGTATGGTTAGGAATAGGTCGGCTAGGCGGTGATCGAGGAATTTTACTAGAGGATGTGCGGTTAGCAGGGCATGATGCTTGTGAAATCTTGGGAAGTGTGGGAGTGTAAGAAATGGCTTTTAAGAGTACGAAGGATATAGTATGAGAGGACCCTCGAGTGTGAGGTTAGAGATAGTAGTGGATTCTTAGAGGTGGATTGCTAGTGAGAGTTCTTGGTGGAATGAGGGGCGAGATTAGGGTATTGAAATGAATTAGGACTTCTTTTGAGGATGCTACCTGAGCTGATGTTGGTGAATCTAGGTGAGACTGGTTTTGATGTAGGAATTGAAATCGAGCGAGCGGGGGTTGCGTTATTTTGCCTAGTGGTGATGTGAAAGCTTTCTGATTATGTGATTTATTAAAATGAAATGGCATGATGTTAGATAGCGACCATGATGAACCTGATATGGCTTGATAATATATGTTGATATGCAATATTGGAAATCTAGTTGATAGTGGCAAGTGTTATTATGATGTAATGATACATTGCTATCCTACTATGTTGTTCTAAAAGCATGTTATAATGTGTTGAATGAATCATGAGATGAGGTCTGGAAAGCATGATGACATTTCGATCTTAATAGCGTTATTTTGTTGGATTGATGTGATAAAATGTTATGATAATGCTGGATAGAAATTAGATAGGGTGACTATGTGAATTTATGTTTTAAATGAGATCCCTTGTTATGACTGGTTCTATTAGTGTGCAATGTTGAGATGCGATCGTGAGATTTGACTTGTAGTAGTGTACTGACTCCATGACACCTAAATTCTTTGATCTCTTGACATGTGTGCTGGCATGATTATGAGAATTCAATGATACACTTGTGATGCCTTCAGTATGATATAGATATACTTTATGATTCGTGATATGACGTTGAGATATTGTTGTTGCTTTTGATGTGTTTGGACGAATGGTATGCTTGATGTTATGAGTCGATGAGTTGATTTACTTTTGTTCATGATTGAGTTGTGAATAATGATGGAATGATTCTGGAAACTAGGAAGAGAATATGGGATTAGCCCTTAGAGGTGGATGACTCCACCTCCTACCTGCTGGATTTGATTGATTGGTATGTGTGAAGCTGATTTGGTTTTCGGAAGAGTTTTGACAAAATCTTGATTTGAAAGGATTTGACTTGTTTTGGTGTAAAGTTGCTTGATTAAAAATGGAATTTGAAGATTTTGAGCGGTTTTAAAAATGGCCAACTTGGGATTTTAAAGAAGTTGAGAATTTCAATGATTTGGATGACAATCTCTCCATTTATAAAACGCTTTGAGGTTTGTACCAACTGGATTTACATTATGGTGTCTCACGAAGTGGATACAAGCATTGTATAGGGGCGCTTATAGATTGCTTGCTAAGACCTAGTCGGACGCTATAATGCTTTTAGAGTTGTGATACTTCCGAAAGGTCGAAGCGAGTATGTGATAAGGGCGCTTATTACACACTTGACAAGACCGATTGGAGATGTCACGACTGTGACCGGGATGTTGTGAGAATCCCGGAAGACGCAACCGAGATGATTACAAGATCCTTGGACATGGTCCTCGGACTCACCGATTTCAAACTTCTTCCCTTTGCTTTAAAATGATTTTAGTATTATTTTAGTATTATTTTAATTAAATATACTATTATTTTATTCAATTTGTAAAAGTGGAATAAAAACCCGTCCTCGAGCATCAAGTTTCGATTTTAAATCATTCCGGTATCAATTTAAATTAGGATTTTTGACGAGATTTGATTTTCGACATCGAGACCGAGTGTTAATAAAAAATTAAATTGAGCTACGAGTATTGATTGAATTTTATTTAATTTTCGATTATCTTGAATTAAAAAATTTAATTAAATTCGATTTAGTCGGGATTCGTTCGGGCGAGCGGGTTTCGGGATATTCTATATGCTGCAACACATTGCAATCCTTAGCCTCTCAATCCCTCTACTCTCCTCTCTTCACTCTCTTTGCTCTCCCCATTTCCATTTCCCCTATTTCACCTGTCCAGAATCCAGCCCCACACCACCACCACCTCCGTCCTCCTCGTCGGTCGCCACCAGCCAGCCACCGAGAGCACCCTACCACCTTCGTCGCGTCCTCCTCCCCTGTTTCGCTGTCAAAAGGGGGGTCGAGTCAAGCCAAGCACACCCCACCTCCCTTCTCTTCCATTCGGCCCCAGCAGCGGACCCAGGATGCAGCCCCGAGACTCCGGTGGGCCCGAAGAACCTCGACGGCGCCGCCGAGCCGCATCACCTCTCTACTCCCCTGAAATCCCGATTTGGCATCGGTATGACCCTTCTCCTTGTTTCCGACGCAAATGCTTGTAAAGCTTGGTCTTTAACCCTCCTACCCTCTTGCTAGGCCTCCAGAACTCCCTCCGTCATCGACGCCGCCGTATCGGGTCCGACGAGCAACTCCGGTGAAGAATCGGCCCCCTCGGTGAGCATTCACATCCTCCCCTTCCTTGTTCGGTTCTCTTTGTTCTCCTTCCTTGTGTTGGGTAAAAATGTCGGGAGCCGGGAGCCGGGTAAGGGAGAGCGTTGGGCTTCGGGTTGGTTTGGATCCGGGTCTGGGCAATGAGTTGGGTCGGGCCCTCCCTTTTCTTTCTTCCCTGGGTCATGGGTAATGGGTATCCGGGTATGGGCTCGGGTTGGGCTTGACAATCCGGGTAAGGGAGTGGGCCTATGGGTTTTGGGTTTGGCTGGATCGTTATTTTTTTTGTTGGTTATGTTTCATATATATATTTTGTGTTATGTATATATTTATACATTTATGTTATACGTTTTTATTTTTCTGATTTTAGGAAAATGAAGTATATATATTTATATCCTGAAATTATCAATATATATATTTTAAAAGGTTTTAAAAGTGAGATTAATAAATAGGGAGTTATAAATATTTATATGTTTTGGGTGTATTAAATTATACATTTTAGAGGATTTTAAAAGTAATTTTAATTGAGATAAGTTATTATGTTATGTTTATAAGGGTGATTTTAAGATTTGGATTTTTAAAGAAAGTTATGTCGGAATTATTTAAATGGTAAAATATTATAAGTTGGTTAAGGATTTAAATTGTTATATGTTGATTATATGATATGTTATACCCTTATTTGAATATTAATATTATTTTGGGATTTGGTCACAATTATAATATTCTGGAAAATTTATCTTTATATATTGTTTATTTGTTTTAAATTAGTATTGATTGGATTATTTAATTGATGCATTTCATGAGGATTTAAATATGAGAGTGGGGAATTTTAAATTGAGTTGTTGATTTTGATTTATAAGTATGATTGTGAACATCGGTCATTTTGATGATTTAATATTGGAATTTATTTATATAAATGTGTTGAAATGAGAAGCATGCCGGAATTGTTTTATAATATGATTTTTGGAAATTGGTTTTAAGGTTTAAATGTGTAATGTCGGGTTTTGACTAAGTACGATTTTAAAAGAATTACTTGATTTTCTAAGTTGAATTCTTTGAGATATTGTTTCGGAATTGAGATGATGAGATGAGATGAACCTGGAATGATAAATAAGACGGGATAATCTGAAATGGGATATGAGACGAGATATGAATGATAGTTAGGGGCGCCTTGTGTGAAATAGGTAGACTTATGCATTTATATGTTATTAGGTGTTTGTGAATGTTGGACGTTGCTTGCTATCGGTGATTCATTTCTTGGATTCTGCTCTGCCTTGTTCTCTGCTGTTCGGCTTATTCAGGTAAGTTCCTTTATAGGCTTACTCAGATTCGAAAGAGATTACCGGCTTGTGAATGTATGACATACTAGGTGTTGCATAAGCATTAAAGCATGCCATGTAGTATCATGCTAGGTTGCACTTTAGATTGAACATTCTATTTCTTTACGCGTATGAAACAGAACGGTCGTATCTGTGATAGTCCTAGAGTCTTTGCTAGGGTCATAGGGTAGCCCAGCCCCATCGGGTGCCCTGTGTCTATCGAGTCGATATGAGCATGATGATAGCCCAGCACCATCGGGCATGATTTATTTATTTTAATTTATGTTATGATGATGAGATATGAGATGATGAGATATGATATGCTATAGCATCGAACCGGCCGGTCTCTGCACTAACGGAAAGGGGTGCAGAGGTAGGAGAGGGACATGCCACTTGGCATTCTTTGGGCGCCTTTACAGTTATTTCTCGCATATTGTAAATTAGGATCATGCTAGTGTGATTTAATTTCCGCATCTGCATCATCTTTATTATTAGTGTATGTGTATTTTCGCTTGCTGGACATAGCGTGTTGGGGCCTCGGTCTGACCCCACTCGCACCCATTGTTTTTAGGAATGATTGCTCTCTGTTTAAATGGCGTGGGAAAGTCCCTCGGCGATTGTAAAGAAATCTGTCTAACCCCGCTAATCTGGCCATCCGACTTTAGAATCATGTTTCGGTTTTGACCCGGCCTTGTCGTGGCTTTTGTATCTAAATCATATTTCCATTTCACTTTCGTTTAAACTGGATTTATGAAACTTCGACTGATTAGAGGTTTGAAACCTCGACCCGTACCTGAATTGCAACATCCGAACGAAGGTATCCGACCTTCGAAACGTATCCCGGATATTTATATCCGGGCCGTTACAGTCCTAAGCATGATACTACATGGCATGCTTTTATGCAGATGCAACACCTACATACTATATGACACATCAGGCATGAGGTCCTGGTTACTAAGTAAGCTCCCGTAGGAAACTTACCTGGAGTCTTCGCATCCAATTAGCAAATACACCACTCAGATAATCATCCATCGTCCAACAAGCCACTCAGAGAATCATCCAATCACACTAGCAAGTAATAAGCAAGGAACAGTTCATCAATACATATGTAATTAACACACAAGCGGTTTTTGATGTGCGCGCAAATTGCCATATTTTCTATGCACATATGAATTCATTTTGTTGTCTTTTGCATGCACATTAATGGGAAAACATGGGAATAGTGTAGTTTATGCTTAAATATCAAATATATGGGTTTGCACGAGTTTCCATGTGATTTCGCAGAAAACAGGATGAAAATGGATGAATTCAGAAGAGCGGAAAAAGAACTCGAAGTCTTCTGAAGAGGTCGAAATCGACTGAAGACCTCGACATCGAGTACATCGAGACATAGGAATCGAGCAGAAAGGAAACAGAGCATCTCGACACAGAAGAGGTCGATATCGACGTCTGGGGGTCGATATCGATGCTGCCAGATCGACCAAGTTGATAGAAGTCGAGTAGGAGAAGGAGAAGCTCGAGATAAGATTTTGCAAGGGTCGATATCGAGTGGAAGGGTCGATATCGACCATGCCAGCAGAGGAATTCGACTCCGATTTTGATAGAATTATATCCAAAGCTTGCAATATCTATCCAAGGGTCGAAATTTCCTATCATCAACATCAGGTTTATCATGAGGAGGCTGATTTCACCATAAAGTTTTAGCTTTTACTTTTTTTTATTTATTTATTTAGTTATCATAGAGAATAAAGATAAGGTTTCGAGTCCTTATCGACATCTACAAATAGAAGCCAATAGGGTTGAGTTTAGGAATTCAATTTTCAAAAAAGGGAGAAGATTCCGAATTCAGTTTGAGAGATAATTCAGTTGCAATAGAGAGAGAGAGAGAGAGAGTGGCCGAGTGGAGTTGTAAGGCGAAAGCGGAGTGGCTTGTTCGGTTGTACTTTCTTTTGGAGTTTTAATTCAAAGTAGCTTTCTTTCAATAACAATGATGATGATGTGCATGATGAGGAGCGAATAGTCAACCCACTTCTAGGGTCGGGGTGAGCCCGACGATAGCAATGTGAGGTAAGTGCATCAAAGGTATGACTTTTATGCGATTCCGTCTTCTACCCCATGCATGATCCTTTGCGAAAGTTAGGGAGATTCATCATTTGCATTATTGAAGCGAAAGCCACTCATATTGCGAACTTGAATTACTCATGAATTGGATAGTAACTTTTAGGAATTATGCGAAAGCCTCTAATCACCTAAGTGTTGATAACGAAAGTTATTTGACGGCAAGACATTAAAGTTCATATCTTTAGCATGAAACTCGCATTGTTATCGTTGTGGCATAAAACCCCGACTTTGGAAGCCTTTTAATTAATTAAATTCTTCATAAAAGTCTTAGTTTTGCTTCTGTTCATCTTCCCTCTCCATTCTATTTTCTTCGGATCCTTTTCCGACAAATTGGTTACAAAAACAGTTTCTGTGACAAACATCGAAATCGACCTTAAGGGTCGATATCGAGTACTAACATCGATATCGAGGTCTCTGCTCGACGTCGACTTGCTGTTTTGTCTTCTGCAGGAACTGCGCTAGGAAATCGACCAGAACTGAGGTCGATATCGACCAGTATACTCGATATCGAGTGTCTGCTGAGGTCGAAATCATTGATCGTGGGTACAACAAAGGAAGCGCTGACCTACCTCCTCGTGGATTCGATCCTGAATTACCCTACTACTACAAGGGAGGGGATTCTTGTATTATTTGTTTGGGACAGGGAGATAGTCTAGTTGTGCTTTATTTTATTCTCCTATTTTACATACACTTCCCCCTTTACCCCAGCCGAACAAATTGAAGCCGTTGCCGGGGAGGCAATCAATAGCCACCTAAGTTAATCACGATCTTTTTCTAAGCTTATTTTGCAGGTTTATGCGACGTTCTGATCGCGGACCTATCCTGGAACCAATTGACGAGCCTGAACGTTTCTACCATCTTCGCAACAAAGCAGTTCGCATCATGGCTGACAACGAGACGCAGGCTGAGATCATAGAGCGGTTGAGAAAGGAGATCGAGGACCACAATGCTACAATCGCTGCTGAAAGGGCCGCTGCTGCTGCTGAGCGAGCCCGTGCTGATAGGGAGGAGGATGCGCGCAGACAAGCCCAAGAGCGGCTAAATCAGTATCCACAAACGGCGATGCAATACATGCATCCGCCCCTTCATGTTCCTGAATCTGCCATTATAATTCCTCACTCCAATTATGAACTGAAAATTAACTTCCTATCTGAGATTAAAAGAAATACTTTTGAAGGAAGACATAATGAATGCCCCCTGCAACACATCTCTACTTTTATGGATTTATGTGAAACAGTTGATGATGGAGTAAACTTAGAGTATGTGCGACTAAAATCTTTTCGATGGTCTTTGGCAGGAAAGGCATTATAATGGCTTGAAAGTTTGGCTCCACGATCGCTAAGGACATGGGCGGAGGTGAAAGATGCATTCTTGAATAAGTTCTTCCCACCTTCTAAAACGGCGATGCTACGACAAAGGATCACGGCTTTCAAACAAAAGCCAGGTGAAACCCTACCACAGGCGTGGGAGCGCTTCAAAGACTTGCTGAGATCATGCCCGACGCATGGGCAACTTCCATATGTCATCCAAGAGATCTTTTATAACGCCCTTGATGCGCCGAATAAGGAGAGGATCAATTCATATACCTCCTATCGGTACATTGAGCTTACACCAACGGAGGAATGGGAGACCATTGAGAGGCTTGTGAACTTTGACAACACCTATGGGGCTGCTGCGGCCTATGATGCAAGGCCTGCCCCATCTATGCCACTATATGAGCCTCCAAGGGAGATAGATCCTGAAATACGGCAACAATTCCATAACGATCAAACACGCCACCTTCAAAAGCAAGTAAGGTTCCTGAGCAACAATCAACCTTGTCAAGAGTGTGGTTCAATAAGGCATAACACCAGTGCCTGTCCACATACTGAGCAAGTATCCATGGCGGAACAACATGAGGAGGTCAAATGGACGAGAGGCCCCTATGGAGGGGGCAATCAACAAAATTGGGGTGATCAAAGGTTCTATCAAAGGGATCCCCCAACCTATAGGGCACCAGGGCACCCTGAGCGGGAGACTAAGAAAGATGACCTGCAAATCATCCTTGATGAGATGCGAAGGAACTACGCTGAGTTCAAACAAGCCAATAACTCCGTCCATACTCAGCTGCAGGGCATCAATTCTAGACTTGGGGAGATCGACATTTGGAAGCGCAACATGGAGACTCAAATGAGTCAATTAGCGGAAGCAATGCCCAAAGCGTCCGGATCACTCCCTGGATCCACTGTGCCCAACCAAAAGGGCAAAACCACAGGTCATATCGCGGCAGTAAACCTAAGGAGTGGGCGTCAATTACAAATGCCCGAGCGAAAAGTGGAGGAGAAGGAGCCAGAACAGACGTCGATATCGACCCCCCCTGTCGATGTCGACCAAAGTGACATCGATGTCGACCCTCCTGTCGATATCGACCCTAATTCTGCGTCACCACAGAAATCGACTCTTCTAGTCGATATCGACCCCACTGCTGCCGATATCGACCTCACTACAGCTGCAGGAAGGAAGAAGGTGTTGCCATTCCCAACTAGAAAGGTGACTAAGGACCCAGCGGAAAAGAAGTTCCAACGGTTCGTGAAGATGCTCCAAGGGCTTAATGTCTCTATACCATTCACAGAGGCACTTCACGAGATGCCATCTTATGTAAGGTTCCTTAAGGATATCTTGGGGAAGAAGCGATCGCTCTCTGAGATCGCAGAGGAATGCAACAGGTTGGAGCTACCACAAAAGCGAGCGGACCCAGGTAAGTTTTCTATCGCTATAGATCTAGGTCAATTCAAATTTAATGCTTTAGTTGACTTAGGCGCTAGCGTTAGCATGATGCCACTAACCATTTGGCACAAGGTAAAGATAGGTCCTCTGGAGCCCGTGGATGCAAGATTATACATGGCTAACAATACCGTAGTTATTCCAACTGGGATAGTGACAGATGTGCCAGTACAAGTAGGCAAATTCTTTGTCCCCGCTGATTTCCTAGTTGTTGACATAGCGGAGGACCCTGCTTGTCCAATTATTTTAGGTAGGCCATTCCTAGCAACCGTCGATGCCAACATTAGCGTGAAGAAAGGATTGCTCTCACTCACAATTAGTGATGAAGTAATAGAGTATTCCTTCAACAAGACGGTACAAAGTCAAGGGCCAATGGAGATAAAAGCCATCAAAGAAGCCCAAGTAGAGGAAGTTGAAGCAATCTTGAACGAAGGAGCTCAACAGGACATCGAAATCGACCCAGGTAAGTCGATATCGACCACTAATGTTCAAGATTCTGTGACAGGTCATAAGTATGGGGTCGACGGAGGAAAAGAGGAAGCATCGAAATCGGGGTCAAGGGTCGATATCGACCACACCCTATCGAAATCGACCACCATCAGCGCTGAGAAGAGAGGCGAGGAGACCTCGATATCGACCTCTGAGGGTCGAAATCGACCTGATCATATCGAGTCAAAACTCCCCAAATCGACTGATCCTACAGGTGTACAACAGGGGTCGATATCGACCTCTGCACATCGAAATCGACCTGATCATATCGAGTCAAAACTCCCCAAATCGACTGATCCTACAGGTGTACAACAGGGGTCGATATCGACCTCTGCACATCGACATCGACCTGAGCCACAGACTGAGAAGAAGGTAAGTCAAGGTACGGATTCCTCTTGTTCAATTACAATAAAGGACTTATCATTATTTGGAAGAGTTGTGCCTTGGCATGTGCGTTTATGTAGGATATCCGATGATAGATCAAGCCAATATGAGATAGGAGACAAGGTCTATGTTGCCAAATCAAAAGACCATTGGTTCCCTACAAGATTCAAGGATAAGAGCTTAGGTCCATTCACGGTGAATCAAATCAATCCCGGGGGAATGCAGCTGCGGGACAAGAAATGAGTGATATTTGAGGCCCAAGCCACATGGGCTCTACAGATGCCACCTTGAAAAGCACAAAGGAAGAAGTCGGCCTAGCGACTTAAAAATCTAGAGCTTGTAACAAAGACTTAGTTTTGATTTTAAGACAGCTTTTGTTTTGGTTTTAGACATTTTATTGTTTTGCATATTGTGTGTTTAGTTTTCAAATTGCAGGAGAGAGAAAAGCACACAGAAAGGCATCGAAATCGATGTCGGACATCGAAATCGACCTCAAGGTCGACATGGATAGGGTTTGTGATCGAGGCCGAATCACCCTGAAGCCCGAGCAGAAGTCAAGAGAGACATCGATATCAATGTAAAGGGTCGATATCGACCCTCCCTGCTGTCTTCTTCAACTCCTGAAATTTGTGACGGTTTAGTAAGTTTTCTTCTTAACCCTAGTTCTAATACAGTGAGGACACTGTAAATTTTAAGTATGGGGTGGGGGAAAGGCTTATTTGCATATTCATACTTAGTTTAGAGTTGCATATTTATTTTAATGCATAAAAAAAAATGACCCCCATCAAAAATTTTGGAAAAGAGAGAGTCATGGAAGTATAAAAAAGAGCTCTATGATGCAAAATTAGATTCATTAGAGATATAACATGAGATTGCCTAGTTAAGGGAAGTCCCAATGAAGTGCAATTTTTTGAGAAAATCATAAAGGAGATGAAAATTTGAAGTTGCTTTTTACATATGCATGATAAGATGATGGAGGATTTTTTATAAAAATTCCATACAAGCAAAGTTCATACCCTAGCCTTACCTACGCATATTCACAAAGCCATATATGAGACTTATCATGATCATTATTGCTCCACATATACATATTGTCCATTTTTTACCTTATACCCTATCCGGGGACAAAGTTTTTTGAATGGATGACATCTTTGGAGTTATATGGAGTTGTGCATTTATAAAGTTGTTGGCAGGAATGATACAATATGGAAAATTAAATGAGCGAGAAAAAATCCGATCACCTCAGGAGATAAAGGTAGGTCGACCCTGCTCGCTGAGATAATAGTTCGGCGAGATGGGACACAAAGGTGAGGAGTCCGAAGTACTAAGTATCCGGGGCCATTCATGACACCCATGTTTGCGACTCGCGAGAAGGCAGTGCTAAGGTTAGAGAGGTAAAAGCATTAAAGTGAAAAAAAAAAGCATTGAACGATGAGTGAAAGATGAGACATTATGAAGGAGGAATGTGGAATATTTTGGAAAGAAAGTGTACTTCCCCGGATTTAACACCACATGGCCAAATATTAGCCCACCTTTAGCCTTTTACCAATCCACTTCTCACAAGCTTGAAGAAAGTCCTCTTGATTATTAATGCAATGTTGCTAAAATTGTTTTTTTATTACCTCCTTTATAAGTATGAAATTGCTTTTATGCACAGGCATGGACTTGGTTGACATAAGTACCTTCTCGAGGATGGCAATTGATTGTAGGGACATATGAAAAATGAATCTATGATGTTGAGGGTTTACTTTCTTCCCCTGAATGACCATTAAGAGTATTGCTTGGGGACAAGCAAGCTTAAGTATGGGGTGTTTGATGTGCGCGCAAATTGCCATATTTTCTATGCACATATGAATTCATTTTGTTGTCTTTTGCATGCACATTAATGGGAAAACATGGGAATAGTGTAGTTTATGCTTAAATATCAAATATATGGGTTTGCACGAGTTTCCATGTGATTTCGCAAAAAACAGGATGAAAATGGATGAATTCAGAAGAGCGGAAAAAGAACTCGAAGTCTTTTGAAGAGGTCGAAATCGACTGAAGACCTCGACATCGAGTACATCGAGACATAGGAATCGAGCAGAAAGGAAACAGAGCATCTCGACACAGAAGAGGTCGATATCGACGTCTGGGGGTCGATATCGATGCTGCCAGATCGACCAAGTTGATAGAAGTCGAGTAGGAGAAGGAGAAGCTCGAGATAAGATTTTGCAAGGGTCGATATCGAGTGGAAGGGTCGATATCGACCATGCCAGCAGAGGAATTCGACTCCGATTTTGATAGAATTATATCCAAAGCTTGCAATATCTATCCAAAGGTCGAAATTTCCTATCATCAACATCAGGTTTATCATGAGGAGGCTGATTTCACCATAAAGTTTTAGCTTTTACTTTTTTTTATTTATTTATTTAGTTATCATAGAGAATAAAGATAAGGTTTCGAGTCCTTATCGACATCTACAAATAGAAGCCAATAGGGCTGAGTTTAGGAATTCAATTTTCAAAAAAGGGAGAAGATTCCGAATTCAGTTTGAGAGATAATTCAGTTGCAATAGAGAGAGAGAGAGAGTGGCCGAGTGGAGTTGTAAGGCGAAAGCGGAGTGGCTTGTTCGGTTGTACTTTCTTTTGGAGTTTTAATTCAAAGTAGCTTTCTTTCAATAACAATGATGATGATGTGCATGATGAGGAGCGAATAGTCAACCCACTTCTAGGGTCGGGGTGAGCCCGACGATAGCAATGTGAGGTAAGTGCATCAAAGGTATGACTTTTATGCGATTCCGTCTTCTACCCCATGCATGATCCTTTGCGAAAGTTAGGGAGATTCATCATTTGCATTATTAAAGCGAAAGCCACTCATATTGCGAACTTGAATTACTCATGAATTGGATAGTAACTTTTAGGAATTATGCGAAAGCCTCTAATCACCTAAGTGTTGATAACGAAAGTTATTTGACGGCAAGACATTAAAGTTCATATCTTTAGCATGAAACTCGCATTGTTATCGTTGTGGCATAAAACCCCGACTTTGGAAGCCTTTTAATTAATTAAATTCTTCATAAAAGTCTTAGTTTTGCTTCTGTTCATCTTCCCTCTCCATTCTATTTTCTTCGGATCCTTTTCCGAAAAATTGGTTACAAAAACAGTTTCTGTGACAAACATCGAAATCGACCTTAAGGGTCGATATCGAGTACTAACATCGATATCGAGGTCTCTGCTCGACGTCGACTTGCTGTTTTGTCTTCTGCAGGAACTGCGCTAGGAAATCGACCAGAACTGAGGTCGATATCGACCAGTATACTCGATATCGAGTGTCTGCTAAGGTCGAAATCATTGATCGTGGGTACAACAAAGGAAGCGCTGACCTACCTCCTCGTGGATTCGATCCTGAATTACCCTACTACTACAAGGGAGGGGATTCTTGTATTATTTGTTTGGGACAGGGAGATAGTCTAGTTGTGCTTTATTTTATTCTCCTATTTTACATACACTTCCCCCTTTACCCCAGCCGAACAGTTTTCAAGTCAACACAAGATTCAACAATATTTCATTCAAATAATCTAACGTTCTCATCATAACCATCGATCTTAAGTAACCTTTTTCCCATCAAGTATGCAACTTAGTTCAAACCCTTTTCAAGATCATTATTAAAACCATCTTACTTCAAACCAAGCTCAGGTTTTCCTTAAACATTTCCTCACGTAATTCATCAGTTATCACATCCTCCGATACTCAACAAAATCATAAGTTCCCAAAACCAGGGGTCAACAAGTCTTATTTACCAAACTCGCATAATAAGTCATGCTCAAAGAGTAAATCAAGGTAAGTCGACATATAAGAACTAACGTTAAATTGTAACTAAACCGTATTTTAAGGTCATAGTCATACCAAGGGAGTCAATGTATATATAGTAAGTTCACAAGGAACATTAGGCTCTCACGACATTTCTTACATAGTTACACTAGAATTCAACCAATTAACAAACCTAAAACACCCATATTATCACTCTACTTAATCGAATTACCTAGCTTAAATATGAGGTAGTGATATCAAGTCAAACGAACCAATTTCATAACTCGATACGCATAACAACAACTTACAAGTATAACAAGTTCTCAAGATATCTTTAATATAACCTTACGCACTTCACCGTATCTCAGCTACTCTTATAAGATTTCGCTCATCAAGTACTTCAATCACAAAACATTTAAATAAGATACTCGCACTTAAAGTTTAGATATCTATAAGAAGGATCCTATCTCATTTAAATAAGCGGGTTTTCTAAGTAAACACACAATCACAACAATAGCCAATATAGTTCAACAACTTCAAGCTTAGCTAATTTATCCATTTAACAAGGTCACAAGACATCACAAATTCTTCAAGACAACTTTTAATCATCTTAGACACATTAAATATGTCTCAATTAACTACTCTTATAAGTTTACTTATCAAACGATCTAGGCACGGAAATTATCTAGCTATAACACCCCATTGTACTCCAAATTGATACTTGATAATTATGTCAAGTAGTTATTTAATTAGAAATCGCCAAAACCAAAACCAAACCAAAACCAAAATAAGTATAAATCAACCCATTTAACAAGGTCATGAATTAACTATCAATCCATCCTTTCTACAACCTATTAGTCAGTAAAAAGGTCTAAATTATCTTATAAATATTCTAGCCAACTAATGTATACAACTAAAATCGTCTAATACAACCATTGGCAATAACTCAATTTCCCTTTTGATTTACTCCTACACCTAAAAGTGTCATGGTAGTTCATAATTGTATTTAGGCTTCAATTGAATGTAACTTTAACTTAATCAAATTCACAAGTCCAACTCTCTCCACTAGCAAACCCATTCCAAGAGCAACTAATTCAATCATTTCATCAAGAAATATCAATTACCAACATTCTGCTAAAAATCAAAAGTCTAAAGAACCCCAAAATACATACCCAGATATGTCAATCGAAAAGGAAATATAAGGCAAGCAGCTCGCAGCTTCGGTTTCGGGGATGCACTTGGCATCGGCAAGTCGGACTAGGGAGCGAGAGGGACAAGGCAATCACCCCTAGAGGAGGGCCAAAGAAGCTTTAGGCGCCAGTGGTGAGGCTGTGAGCTGGCCGGTGGTGACTCGAGGTGCACAGCTCAAGGTGACAGGGCTCCGGGGTCCAGGCCTCGCATCTGCAGCAGGGGGGTTCGACAGGGAGGGCAGAGCTTCCCTTCGGCAAGCCTCTTTGGGCGTCGACATCGACTCCGACTTCGAGGGTGCAAGTGCAGGTGCTCGGACTCAAGAAATGGAAGTGGGGAGCGAGAGGGAGAGACGGAGAGATGGAGAACAGTAAACAAGGGAGTACCGACGAGGCTAGGAAGATGAAAGGAGAAGCCATTGTAGGCTGAGAAGATTTTGGAAGAGGCGGCTATCTGGAGCGAGGAGAGTGAGGGCGGCGCCGGAGCTCAAAGAAGGAAGAAGGATGGAAGAAGGTTAGAGGAGGCAAGGGGGAGCCATGAGAGCTTCCGAGCTCGAGGTCGGCGGGTCTCCAGATCCAAAATGGAAGGGGATGAACAGTAGAGAGTACAAATGAGTAGGGCGACACACATAAGAATAGAGGGTATATATACCCGGTGAACTAGGGTTAGGTTAACTTACAAAAAATTACAAAATCAATCCGCTATTCTTAAGTTATAGAAATATTACCACTTCAAATAACAAATTTAACACAAATAGATTCTGGTATAAGAAAGCGCAACGAGTCTGTTTTCAATCGAATGCAATGTATGCCGGAATTGACTTAATAAAATAAATAAATAATTAGAACATTTTGATCGAGGAAGGGGATTTTCAAATTTTCCGGAAATCTCAGAATTTTAAAATTGTAATTAAGTCATAACTCCTAAAATAATATTTTAAAACTTTGGATCTTTACAGAATCAATCTCCATCGCGTGTTAGACGCTGGAGATTGCATTTATTTTTGGTTAATCTCTACAGCTCTTCGTACGCTGGAGATTACCATCAATATTTACGATTCACTCTCTATCGCGTGTCAAACGCTCGAGATTGCATTTGTTTTTTGTTAATCTCTACAGCTCTCTTCGTACGCTGGAGATTACCATCAATATTTACGACTCAATCTTTATCGTGTGTCAAACGCTGGAGATTGCATTTATTTTTGGTTTATCTCTATAGCTCTTCGTACATTGGAGATTACCATCAATATTTACGAATCAATCTCCATCGCGTGTGTAAAGGCCGAAAAAATTTTAATTATTATTTTCTTAAAATATTAAATTCTGTCCGACTTTAAAATTTAGATTCTAGAAATTTTGAAATTTCCCGTCCTCGAACAACTGAATTTTATTTAATTGAGAAACAAATTTCGATATAGTTTTGAATTGGGTTTTAGAAACGGATTTGATTTTCCCTTTCGAGATCGGACATAAATAAAAAAAATTTAATTTAAGCTCCGAGTTTTGATAAAATTAATTTAATTCGTTCTCTTGTAATTAGTAAATGAAATTTTATTTAATTTGATTTAGTCGGGATTCGATCGGGCGAGTGGGTTTTGAGTCTTTTCCGCTAATTTTGGATTGGTATTGTGGTAATCCTATTTTATTTTCCCTTTTCTTTTATTTCTCTCTCTCTCTCCTACGGTCCCCTCCCTTGCCTCACACCTGCAATTCACCCAGCACTTCCACCCCTCACTGCCTTGCACTATCCAGCTCAATTGGGGTCTCTCTCTCTCTCTTCTGATTGAAAACCAGCACTCAATCCCCTATCTGAGACAGACCCACAAACACCGTCAAGTTTCTTTCCCCATTTCACCTTCCTCCCTCTCCATCTCTTCGTCTTTCAATTCCAACACCACCACTCCCACCTCCCACCGTTGCTGTGCTCCACCGGACCACCACACCTCCACCACCACAGTCGTCGTCATTACCCCTCATTGGAAGCCAAAGCCGAGAGCTCAGAGCATCCTAGCCTCGCTCTCCCCTGTTTCGATCCGAGCCCCTTCCTTCTCTCTTTGTTTCATCCGGAGCTCCAAGTCGCCAGGCGCCGCGACTTCCCCTTCTCCTTCTTCCGAGCAGCAGCAGTATAGAGCAGCCCCAGGAGCCCAGTAGCATCCCCGGAGCTGCAGCGCCGCCACCCCCAATCCCCCTGTATCTCCGAGCCCGTGGTAAGCTTCAAACCTTCCGTTTTCGAATCGAACCCACTCAAAGGTGGACCTTTAACCTCCCCACACTCTTCCTAGGCCCTCGAGTCACCTTCCCTCGAGCCCCTGCAGCTGGAGCACCGCCGTCGAGCCTCGGAGTCGGCGTCGGAGTCGCCACTGTAAGCCCTTTTTCCCCCTTCCTCCTTCGCGTCGTTTCTCTCTTATGGGTTGGGTATTGGTCGGGTTTTCTCGTCGGTTCTATGGGTAAAATCTGGAGCTGAACGACGCTCCCTAGCCGGAGCTCTTCCCTCTCTTCCTCGTCGCTCTCCGCTCCTCCTCTGCTCTGGCCAAGGTTGAAGACGGCACTGTGCTTCTTTCTTCAATTGGGTTGGGCCGGGTTTCAGTCTCAAACGGGTTATATCATTTAGGACTCGTATCCCGTTACTCTTTACTTCATTACAGATCCGGATCCCCTGTGCTTGGTTCAGCTTGTTATTGGGCCTATTTCTCGGGTCTGGGCCGGTGTTAAAAGGGGGAAACGGGTGTGTTGTTTTGACCCAATCCGGATCCATCCATGCCTCCCTATTCCTCCTCTTTTCTGAACCCATGTATTTGGGCTGGGTCATGGGTTTTGGGTATGGGCCAGCTGTTGGGTCAACTTCTTTCCTTCTTCTTTCGGGTTATAATTCTGGGCTGGGTAATTCGGTGGGCTGGTTGTTTAATTAGTTATATATAGTATGTATTATTTATGTTATGTGTTAAGTTATATTATGAGATATATTATTTTATATATATATATATGTTTTATGTTTTGTTATTCTGATTTTAGAACAATGCATATAAATATATTTACATGTTCTGAAATTTATTAATTTATATCTAATAAGGTTTTAAAAGTGATATTTATTGTTATGGAGTTATATAGATATATATGTGGTTATTGCTTTGAGATTTTATAATAACAAGTGTTGAATTATTTGAATACTATTATTTTGGGATTTTTATAATATTCTGGAAAATTTATCGTTATATATTATTTATTGTTTTAAAATAATATTGATTGGATTATTTAATTGATGCATTTTATGAGGATTTAACTATGTGGATTAGGAATTTTTAAAGTGAATTGTTGGTTTTGATTTATAAATATGAGGAGTTATGCGGTATGGTTTGTCATGAAATGAGGTATGGTTTGTGATGAAATGAGATATGGTTTGTGATGAAATGAGATGGAATAATCTGAAATGAGATATGAAAAGAGATGTATGATGGTTAGGGGCGCCTTGTGTGAAATAGATAGACTTATGCATTTGTATGTTATTAGGTGATTGTGATATGTTGGACATTGCTTGCTATTGGTGACTCTTACTTGGATTCTGCTTCTGCCTTGTTCTCTGCTGTTCGGCTTATTCAGGTAAGTTCCTTTATGGGCTTACTCAGATTCGAAAGAGATTATCGGCTTGTGAATGTATGACATACTAGGCGTTGCATAAGCATTAAAGCATGCCATGTAGTATCATGCTAGGTTGCACTTGTGATTGAGCATTCTATTTCTTTACGCGTATGAAACAGAACGGCCATCATCTGTGATAGTCCTATAGTCTTTGCTAGGGTCATAGGGTAGCCCAGCCCCATCGGGTGCCCTGAGTCTATCGAGCCGATATGAGCATGATGATAGCCCAGCACCATCGGGCATGTTTATTTTAATTTATGTTATGATGATGAGATATGATATGATATGCTATAGCATCGAACTGGCCGGTCTCTGCACTAACGGAAAGGGGTGCAGAGGTAGGAGACGGACATGCCACTTGGCATATTGTAAATTAGGATCATGTTAGTGTGATTTAACTTCCGCATATGCATCATCTTTATTATTAGCGTATATGTATGTTCGCTTACTGGACAGGGTGTGTTGGGGCCTCGGTCTGATCCCGCTCGCACCAATTGTTTTTAGGTATGATTGCTCCCTGTTTATATGGCGTGGGAAAGTCCCCCGGCGATTGCAAAGAAATATGTCTAACCCCGCTAATCTGGCCATACGACTTTAGAATTATGTTTTGGTTTTGACCCGGCTTTGCTGTGGCTTTTGTATCTAAATCGTATTTCCGCTTTACTTTCGTTTAAACTGAATTTATGAAACTTCGACTGATTAGAGGTTTGAAACCTCGACCCGTACCTGAATTGCAACATCCGAACGAAGGTATCCGACCTTCGAAACGTATCCCGGATATTTATATCCGGGCCGTTACAAAGTTGGTATCAGAGCCAGGTTGTGCAATTCGGGTACGCAAGGGTCGGGTGTATGTTTTGGAAAACCGCCCATGGATTTCGAAGATTTGAAAGCGTTTTAAAGGGGCAAAATGAACTTAATATGCCTAACTCAATTGGACTAAACATGAACTTGGCTTATGATAAAAGACGAGAACCAACTAATAAGGGATCGAGTGGGTAGAAAAGGCGCTAGACCATCCCTATTGGATGTAGTCGGGAATGGGTAGGCGAACTACTAGCTTGTTCTTTACAGATGGGTCGGGAAGACTCCAAGGAGATCATTGTAATTGTCATTAACTGATTCTATGATTGAGTGCTTGATATGCTAAAGATTTGATTGTTATGTTCTGACTATTTAATGAATATTGAACGATCTGTGCGAACGGGATAGCGGGAGTACCCTTCTTCTTCTTATATGGTTAAGCTCAGTTTTGTGGAACCGTCCCTTTCCTTATGAATCCTTTGATAGTTCAATCGAGTCCTCCCTTCGAAAATCGGTCTCCTCCACGGGAAATCGGGTTGGTAAACATAGTGTTTCGGAAATCATGGTTGGATATGAGGGGTGCTTGGGGAGAGTATTGAAAGTTGGCTTTTGATGTCATTCCAAGTTAGAAAGTAAGTGTTTCCTAGGTTGTCTTTCTTGATTCTTATGACGATCGACCGGGGTCATCTTGCAAAAAAAGGTCATATCCGAGTCTCACGGGAAAGATGAGTGATGAGTCAGTTAGGAAGAGTCAATGGTTACCCTTAGGGATCTCTGTCTGGTTGTAATGGTGACACTCTCTGAATTTCATGACATGATTTTGTAACATCCTGCATGTACCTTGCGAATGCTTCTTAGTAAAATTTTGCTCATGTTATTACACCTGTGATTAGTTGCATTGCTCAGCCTCATGTTATACCTTACTTTCTCTCATGGTTATATGTTGTCATATCATGTCTACTTGGCCTATTGTATTGCTCGTATGATTGATTGGAAGCATGAACCACATGATATGAGTCTATATGATTGTTTCTTCTTCTGAATTAGGTCCATGATAGTGTGATCGACTCTTCTTTGTATGAATGCCTCATAAGACGTGCTCCTTAGCATGCTCGCCGATGATACCTCGATGCTTATCATTCATCTTGTGACAAGAATCTATATCAAGCCCACCTATTTCGTATTCGTCAGGTTTACTATTGTTGATTATTCTGCAAGTTAATATTGTGTGTGTTAGTTGTCTGGAACGGAGATTATGTGGCATAATGGAGTCTTGGTGAATGCATGTTTACCCTAGTATGTGATGATTTGTGCTCATGCCCGGTATTCCAAGTATGTTGCCCATTATTTAAACTTGTGTTATACATCATTAAACTTGCTCATGCTTCTATATTAGTGGAATGTGATTGAATTGAAGTCTTACTTAGTGTCGAGTAATCAATCAAGTGCATGTATGTACCATATGTTATATTGAGCCGTTAGTAACATGTCGAGCCCTTGGCTGTGACTTGTGCGAATTCTACTTTGCCTACGTTATCGTTGATTCACCCTTGAACTAGGTACCTGATAGTGTGGCTCTTTCCTCTTCCCGTTCTCTTAACGTGTTTCACTCGTCTTGATTAGCTTAATGTTGAATTCGATGATTGACTAGCCTTCCGTGATGGTTAAACCTAGCATGCTTGAATGGTTAAAATGTCTACTACTCTATGTTATTCTCTCGTGCTTGCATGAACCTACGACTTGACACCCCGCTTGATCACACACCACTCTATATCTCGATTTTGCATATGCATGACGCATGAATATCGGAATGAATCTAGTTGAATCATTTTGGTCGTGCACCTGTTCGATATGTGCTATTAGTATCATGTAAGACTTATGATTTCCAATATGACCCGCTAAATGATCACGTGTTGTACTTGTTCTATGATGTGACAACTATTGTACCATATATGTGCTCTATGATGGTTCGTTCTTAGCATGATTATAATCTAGTACCCATGATGTCCTTCTTCTTACTTTTGATGATGCCTCCTATTTCGTAAATATTATGTTGAACTCCTCTAAATGACTCTTGACTATGCTTGTATCACATTATGTATCGCTAGCATCATGTAGGACCCATGCTCTCTAAATGTATCTCGTCATATGATTCCGTGCCATGCTTGACCTAATATGTAGTCATTGCTGTTAGATGTGATAGTTACTATGCTGCTTTTATGTGTCCTTGTATGACGCGTCATCTGATTGTTATAATATACCTTGCCATGATATATTTGGACTCATTTGTTGATGTGTATACCATACTCTTACATTGATCATATGCATGATGCTCGTTATCTTCACTAAATTCCGCATGACTTCGAATCATATATGATCATCGTTGGTTCCGTCTATCTTTCTTGAAGTTGCTAGGCATATCTGTTTCCATGGAATACTAGAATGCTAGCTTGTTTCACAAACATCAGCATAGTACTTGATCGTGTCTTTGATATGAATACGAATGTTGCCCCCGAGATAGGTACATGTTTATGTGGATTAATGCGATTGATATGCTCCATAATGAATTCGTGCGTGTTTGTCACAATTGTAACCTAATAGACCTTCTTAAGGGCATCGTTACTATTCTCGGGTCAGAGTCTTGTCTCTAGTCGTGTCATCTTTAGCTTTGGTCCATTTTGTCTCCGAGAGAAACATTGGATCGTCCGCTCTTGTCACTCCCCTATCTCCGCTAACTTAAACTTCTACGCATTACATTGGACGAGCGACCGCATGAAAAAGGGATCGGGAAGTCGAGTAGCGATAAAGCAACGCAGCGCAAGCGTGGGCCCATAACCCACGGGCCTCAGGATCGATAAGGTAGACGGAACAAGCTCGCTTCGAGGATTGCGATTATTGAGTACGATATGACTTGCAGGTGGGAGCGCCCTCCATTCGGATTGCTAACCCTTTCTGAACTTGTTGATGGTGATATTGCACTAACTTGATGTTGAAAGCTGCTTGTTGATGTGATGAATGTTGCTTGATTGTCTGTTGACTATGATGATATGATTCGATGCCTTACAATCCTAATGTGCCCTGATGATTTAATGTGATGTAACTCTGAGTAGCTAAACATGATCTAAATTTCTGCCTTTAAAAGTATGAACTGCAAATGCCGAGAATCTGAACTGGTTATTAGCTAAGATTATGATGAAACTTGCTAGTTTGAATTGACTTTATTCATATATGGTGTTATGTGATAATTTCGAGCATGACGGTAAATTGAGACTTTTGATACTTGTTGCAATGCTAATGATGCTAGTTGATATGATGTAGTCCTTATGTGCAATAATGTCCATGATTGCTTCTTCTTTGAACATGTGAGTGAGGTCCTTTTGGCTGAGCGGTCAGAGAGTGGAGAAAGGTTTTGAGTGATTAGAATGATCGACGGTGGTAATGGAAAGTTGCAGAAGAGGGGTGTTGACTTAGGTTGGACCGAGTGGGTTCGGAGATTTTAAAAGACAATGCTTGGTGGTTTCGATGAACTCTTAGGTGAATCTTGGGTGAGAGTATGGTTAGGAATAGGTCGGCTAGGCGTTGATCGAGGAATTTTACTAGAGAATGTGCGGTTAGCAGGGCATGATGCTTGTGAAATCTTGGGAAGTGTGGAAGTGTAAGAAATGGCTTTTAAGAGTATGAAGGATATAGTATGAGAGGGCCCTCGAGTGTGAGGTTAGAGATAGTAGTGGATTCTTAGAGGTGGATTGCTAGTGAGAGTTCTTGGTGGAATGAGGGGCGAGATTAGGGTATTGAAATGAATTAGGACTTCTTTTGAGGACGCTACTAGAGCTGATGTTGGTGAATCTAGATGAGGCTGGTTTTGATGTAGGAATTGAAATCGAGTGAGCGGGGTTTGTGTTTATGTTGCCTTTTGTGATGTGAAAGCTTTCTTGATTATGTGATTTATTAGAATGACCTGGCATGATATTAAATAGCGACCGTGATAAACCTGTTATGACGTGATATTACATGTTGATATGCGAAATTGAAATCTAGTTGATAGTGGCAAGTGTTATTATGATGTAATGATACATTGCTATCCTATTATGTTGTTCTAAAAGCATGTTATAATGTGTTGAATGAATCATGAGATGAGGTCTGGAAAGCATGATGACATTTTGATGTTGATATACTGTTCGATCTCCCTTTTTTTTGGTTGAATCTTAATAGCATGATTTTGTTGGATTGATGTGATAAAATGTTATGATAATGCTGGATAGAAATTGGATAGGATGACTATGTGAATTTATGTTTTAAATGAGATCCCTTGTTATGACTGGTTCTACTAGTGTGCGATGTTGAGATGCGATCGTGAGATTTAACTTGTAGTAGTGTACTGACTCCATGACACCTAATCTCCTTGATATCTTGACATGTGTACTGGCATGATTTATGAGAATTCAATGATACATTTGTGATGCCTTCGGTATGATATAGATACACTTTATGACTCGTGATATGACGTTGAGATTTTGTTGTTGCTTTTGATGTGTTTGAAAGAATGGTATGCTTTATGTTATGAGTTGACGAGTTGATTTACTTTTGTTCATGTTGAGTTATAAATGATGATGGAATAATTTTTAGAACCTAGGAAGAGAATATGGGATTAGCCCTTAGAGGTGGATGATTCCACCCCCTACCTTCTGAATTTGATTGATTGGTATGTGTGAAGCTGATTTGGTTTCGGAAGAGTTTGACGAAATCTTGATTTGGGAAGATTTGATTTGATTTTGGTGTAAAGTTGCTTGATTAAAAATTGAATTTGAAGATTTTGAGTGGTTTCGAAAATGGCCAACTTGGAGTTTTAAAGAAGTTGAGAGTTTCAATGATTTGGATGACAATCTTTCCATTTACAAACCACTTTGAGAATTTACGAACTGGATTTACATTATGACGTCTCACGAAGTGGATACAAGCATTTTATAAGGGCGCTTATAGATTGCTTGCTAAGACCTAGTCGGACGCTATAATGCTTTTAGAGTTGTGATACTTCCGAAAAGTCGAAGCGAGGATGTAATAAGGGCGCTTATTACACACTTGACAAGACCAATTGGAGATGTCACGACCGTGACTAGGATGTTGTGAGAATCCCGGAAGACGCAACAGAGATGATTACAAGATCCTTAGACATGGTCCTCGGACTCACCGATTTCAAACTCCCTCCCATTGTTTTAAAAATGAATTTAGTCTCGGAGACGAGACTTGTTTTTAGAGGTGGATGAATGTAAAGGCCGAAAAAATTTAAATTATTATTTTCTTAAAATATTAAATTATGTTCGACTTTAAAATTTAGATTCTAGAAATTTTGAAATTTCCCGTTCTCGAACAACTGAATTTTATTTAATTGAGAAAAAAATTTCGATATAGTTTTGAATTGGGTTTTAGAAACGGATTTGATTATCGCTTTCGAGATCTGACAGTAATAAAAAAAAATTAATTTAAGCTCCGAGTTTTGATAAAATTAATTTAATTCCGTTATCTTGTAATTAGTAAATTAAATTTTATTTAATTTGATTTAGTGTGGATTCGATCGGGCGAGCGGGTTTTGAGTCTTTTCCGCTAATTTTGGATTGGTATTGTGGTAATCCTATTTTATTTTCCCTTTTCTTTTATTTCTCTCTCTCTCTCTCTCCTGCGGTCCCCTCCCTTGCCTCACACCTGCAATTCACCTAGCACTTCCACCCCTCACTGCCTTGCACTATCCAGCTCAATTGGGGTCTCTCTCTCTCTTCTGATTGAAAACCAGCCCTCAATCCCCCATCTGAGACAGACCCACAAACACCTTCAAGTTTCTTTCCCCATTTCACATTCCTTCCTCTCCATCTCTTCTTCTTTCAATTCCAACACCACCACTCCCACCTCCCACCGTTGTTGTGCTCCACCGGACCACCACACCTCCACCACCACAGTCGTCGTCGTTACCCCCCATTGGAAGCCAAAGTCGAGAGCTCAGAGCATCCCAGCCTCGCTCTCCCCTGTTTCGATCCGAGCCCCTTCCTTCTCTCTCTATTTCATCCGGAGCTCCATGTCGCCAGGCGCCGCGACTTCCCCTTCTCCTTCCTCCGAGCAGCAGCAGTATGGAGCAGCCCCAGGAGCCTAGTAGCATCCCCGGAGCTACAGCGCCGCCACCCCCAATCCCCCTGTTTCTCCGAGCCCGTGGTAAGCTTCAAACCGTCCGTTTTCGAATCGAACCCACTCAAAGGTGGACCTTTAACCTCCCCACACTCTTCCTAGGCCCTCGAGTCACCTTCCCTCGAGCCCCTGCAGCCGGAGCGCCGCCATCGAGCCTCGGAGTCGCCCTCGGAGTCGCCACTATAAGCCCTCTTTCCCCCTTCCTCCTTCGCATCGTTTCTCTCTTATGGGTTGAGTATTGGTCGGGTTTTCTCGTCGGTTCTATGGGTAAAATCTGGAGCTGAATGGCGCTCCCTAGCCGGAGCTCTTCCCTCTCTTCCCCGTCGCTCTCCGCTCCTCCTCTGCTCTGGCCAAGGTTGAAGACGGCACTGTGCTTCTTTCTTCAATTGGGTTGGGCTAGGTTTCAGACTCAAACGGGTTATATCATTTAGGACTCGGATCCCGTTACTCTTTACTTCATTACAAATCCGGATCCCCTGTGCTTGGTTCAGCTTGTTATTGGGCCTATTTCTCGGGTCTGGGCCGGTGTTAAAAGGGGGAAACGGGTGTGTTGTTTTGACCCAATCCGGATCCATGATAGCATGCATTTAGGAAGGCATATTAGGTTGGATAGATTAAGCTAGATTTGCATTTATAATTGTGTTGTTGATAGAGTCGAAATCTACACGCGTTTATTGATTATTTCAGGAATATGTGGATCTGACGAGGAATGAGGAAGCTCATGGATGAAGGAAGAGTGAAGAGGAGGTGGAAAAGTGAAAAGCACGGGAGCGAAGTCGAAGTTAGAGAGCCTAAGTGAAGAACAAGTCCGTAGAAGTTGTCGTCAGACATGCTGAACTTGTTTTGCATTTTCTGGAGGCCTCGATGGTTCGATTGACTATTATAAGTATGCGTTGGAAAGCTCTTTCCGAGATCTACAACTTTTATGCAGACATCGAGACCATATTCGAAACGGAAAAATCTCTGTGAACAGTAAAAGCCGCGCTGCGGCCAAGCTAGCCGCCCTGCGGCCCGAAGCTCTGACGAAGGATTTCGCAATCGCCTGGCCGCCCCGCGGCCAGGGTTGGCTGCCCCACGGCCTGTGCAGAAACGCCGAATCTGCTGAATGGACTTTTTATCCACTTAATTAGGTTTTTAGAATTATTATTTGGCCGACTCTTTTGAGGCTTTTTAAGGACGTTTTAGGGTTTTATTTTAATGATCAAATTCCATAACTCTTATACACTTGGAGATTATCAATTGAGAGAACCCTAGAGGGAAGCCTCCATGGCCATGGAGTGCTAAACTCTTCCGTTTCATCTATGGATTGAAGCTTTGGTTTCATAAAGTTGTGAGATTTCTATTCTTGTTCTATTCCTATTGATTCGTATTGATTCTTTTGCGAATATTGTTAATTTCTTCTAGCCCGTACAACTAGTTGAGATTATTGCTAGGATTTTGTAGATTCCTCGTAGCGAACCTTAATCCATAGTAGCAATCATGCCTTTTTAGGACTCGTAGGACTAAATTGGTGTGTAGAGAATCAATTATATGTTAAATGCTGACTCGTAGCTTGGTGTTGCATGTATCCTGGTTAATCCTTAATCTTAATGCTACTATTAGGTTAAATCTTGACCGTGTTAGGGTTATCTAATTAGTAAGGGTTACTAGGACTCGTAGGACTAGTAATTTACACAAGATCAGGACAGGAATAATAATAGGATGAAAAGAGAACTCGGAGAAGAATCGATGATCAAACAACAAAACTAAAGTGGATATTTATAGATGAAACTATTTTCTCTATTGTTATCTCTACTAACTTGTCTATAGTTTCCGTTATCTACTTCAATCACCAAATCCATCTTTTCTACTAATTGGTAAATATACAATGCTTAGAAATACTTGATTCTCTGTGGGATCGACCTCTTATTTGCTTGTTATACTAGTTTGTGGGTTTGAGTTATACTTTGATAGGAACAACGACAGTTTCCTCATGTCAAATTTTGGCGCCGCTGCCGGGGAATCAAAGTTGATTTCTTTGTTTTGTGTTTTTGCTAATTATTGTATATAATTAACTTGTTGTGAACCTATCTTACGGTTCATAACACCCTTGCTACTAACTTTTAGGATGTTGAGGTTATTGCAGTTTGAAGGTGAGAACTTTCACCAATATCTTACCAGATTGCAGAGGTATGTGGACATCCGTGAATCATGGGGTTATCAAGACAGCATCTGAGATATGATATTTGCATAATTGACGGGATGACTGCTGAGACACGAGCGCTTGCTGAGTACATGAGTAACGGAGGCCTAGCACGATTAGGTTTGTCGGGGTTGTGGGATTTTTTCTGTTACATGGGTTATCATGTTGAACAGGAAGAGTTGCTCACCACGTCTTATCCACCAATGGAGGACTCTATCACACACTTAGATGATGAAATCCAAGCCCTTACTCAAGCAATACAGGAGAATGCTGAGAGGATCAAAAACTTGGGGGAACAATTGAGCCACCTTATTCAAACATCAAGCGAGATAATAGCAGATCGGATGGCCGCCCCTCAAGTTGATAAAGAAAGCAAACCCATTCCGCCATCCCATGAGACATTGAAGGATGTAAGAATGGAAGATCCTGTCGAAGTCATTGTGCTCAATTCATTCTATCCTAGTTGGTTTCAACGTGATGATGTTGTTCAGAATGAGGAGGAATTGTTCACAGATGAAGACAGTTTCTTTGACGATGGAGAAGAGGGTCTGGTGCTTCCTGACATGAAAACTCATGAGTGGACACATGAGGTTTCATGTAATGTGTCTCCTACTCCATCCGATGCATTCATTCTCAGCTCCCCCGTTGATGAACCATGTCTAGAGCCACCTGTTGAGGCTCGAGAGGTAATAAAGGTAAACTTTTGCAATTTGAAAGGTGATGGTGATTATGTTGATCCTTTTAATTGTTATTTTGAAAAGCCACCAGTGGAACTGAACTGCTGGTATCATATTCCTTCAGCAGACATTCATGATAAATGGAAAAGGTTTATAACTTCTATAATTTATAATTTCAATTTAGTGTGCTATAATGTCTTGTGGAAGATGTGTGCACAGGAATATGATAGGTTACTGAGGGCCTTGACGATGTCTGATAGGTAAGAAATTAAGATTGAGAATAAGTCATGCCAATGACATAAAACAAAGGCGTTACTTGGGAGGCAACCCAAGGTAAGTAGTTCTAGATTTCTTTTTCTTAAATTTCATTGAATTGGCTTGGTTTTGGCATTTTTTGTGGGGGCAGTAACACCGCAGGGATGAAAGTTGAAAAGGGCAGAGGCCGCCCCGCGGCTTGTACGGGCCGCCCCGCGGCTTGTACGGGCCGCCCCGCGGCTAGGTCGTGTCTCCAGCCGCCCCGCGGCCTAGCATGGCCGCCCCACGGCCTTTGATGGGACTGCAGGTTTCTCTTCCTCACCTCCCACTTGACCTACCACCACCGCAGTGAAAAAGTCAGTTTTTCTTTCTTTCCTTCATATTTTTATATGTTGTTTTCTTTAATTTTCATTGAGGACAATGAAAGATTTAAGTGTGGGGGAGGGATTGCATTGCATATAGATAGATTTTCCACATCATGTTTATTTATGTTTTCATATTTATTTTTACTCATATATTGCATGTGTTAAAAAAAATCCAAAAATATCATGCATTTCATAAACTTTAGGTCTTATTTTTCCATCTAGGCTACTTGTCCACTATATTTATCTTATCATGCGCCCCATGACTTGCTTGAAGTGTTTGAAGCTTTGAATTGTTTTTGCATACTTTTTGGGAATATGATTGATGAGATAATTGAGTATGTATAGTCTTTGGAATTTAAGTGGTATTGAAGTTCTAACAATTTGACCTTGTGAGTTTTTTTGGCCTTATTGGGACTACATTCATAAGTCCTCTAGTTTCTTTGTGTGTGAATACTCTCCTTGATTAATTCCTATTTAAATTGCGTTTAGATATCTGTATTGAGGCTGCATTTATATGATTTTTGCATGTAACCTTAAAGTGATTGAGGCATGATTTTCTTTTAGCCATATTATACTCTACCCACCCGTACACATTATCCTTTTCTTGAAGCCAATTTGAGCCTTATAAGCCTATTTTGTTAGCTCCACAAAATCTTCCTAGCCGATTATTAGCCTGACCCATCCGGGAATTAGGAGAAGAGTTGGTGAATATCTTGATGTGTTGATGGAGTTGCTTTGAGTGGAGAAATTATGTTGGGTGATTCATTTGTACTTCATAGAGATGGTTTTTATGTGCTTATTACGTGGGACCTAAGGAGGATAAAATTCACTTATGGGTAAAAGTCAAGAAATAAAAAGAAGAAAAAAAAAGAAGAAAAAAAATCATCATAAAAAAAAATGAATGAGTTTGTGTGGATATTTGAAAATTGTGTGCGAATTTGTATTGTGAAGGAGTACATGTTATTGGAATGGTATTTGAAGTGTTTGGTGTTGGTGTTTTTCGGTTTGTTTACTAACCCTTTTTCCCGGATTTTTAGCACCACATGTCTACATAAAAGTTTTCAAGAACTATGTTCCTACCATGGCCCCATTACAACCTATTCAAAAGACCTCATGATTTTGGTTGCATGTGAAGTCACTAGCGGTGGAGATTTAGACCACTGACGCAATTTTATTGTAGCTAAGTTTTCAGGAACTGAGTTTGAGCGTGAATGATTAGCCTAAACATATGAGCGAGAGTGAAAACACATTTTCTTGGTGAGGTTGGATAGATGTACTTGCTTTATTCCTTAGATTGCACCTATACATATTATGACGTTATTTTTCAATCTTTGTTTCCCTCGTTTTGTGCTTAAGTGTTTTACCAAAGTGATTACATGGATTGCTTGTCTGTGGGGTGTTGATTTGATTTTGATTTTCATTGCTTGAGGACAAGCAAAGGCTTAAGTGTGGGGGAATTTGATAGCATGCATTTAGGTAGGCATATTAGGTTGGATTTAGCATGATTTAGATTTATATAATGCATAGATTAAGCTAGATTTGCATTTATAATTGTGTTGTTGGTAGAGTCGGAATCTACACGCATTTATGGATTATTTCAGGAATATGTGGATCTGACGAGGAATGAGGAAGCTCATGGATGAAGGAAGAGTGAAGAGGAGGTGGAAAAGTGAAGAGCACGGGAGCGAAGTCGAAGTTAGAGAGCCTAAGTGAAGAACAAGTCCGTAGAAGTTGTCGTCAGACATGCTGAACTTGTTTTGCACTTTCTGGAGGGCTCGGTGGTCCGATTGACTATTATAAGCATGCGTTGGAAAGCTCTTTCCGAGATCTACAACTTTTATGTAGACATCGAGACCATATTCGAAACGGAAAAATCGCTGTGAACAGTAAAAGCCGCGCTGCGGCCAAGCTAGCCGCCCCGCGGCCCGAAGCTCTGACGAAGGATTTCGCAATCGCCTGGCCGCCCCGCGGCCAGGGTTGGCTGCCCCGCGGCCTATGCAAAAATGCCGAATCTGCTGAATGGACTTTTTATCCACTTAATTAGGTTTTTAGAATTATTATTTGGCCGACTCTTTTGAGGCTTTTTAAGGACGTTTTAGGGTTTTATTTTAATGATCAAATTCCATAACTCTTATACACTTGGAGATTATCAATTGAGAGAACCCTAGAGGGAAGCCTCCATGGCCATGGAGTGCTAAACTCTTCCGTTTCATCTATGGATTGAAGCTTTGGTTTGATAAAGTTGTGAGATTTCTATTCTTGTTCTATTCCTATTGATTCGTATTGATTCTTTTGCGAATATTGTTAATTTCTTCTAGTCCGTACAACTAGTTGAGATTATTGCTAGGATTTTGTAGATTCCTCGTAGCGAACCTTAATCCATAGTAGCAATCATGCCTTTTTAGGACTCGTAGGACTAAATTGGTGTGTAGAGAATCAATTATATGTTAAATGCTGACTCGTAGCTTGGTGTTGCATGTATCCTGGTTAATCCTTAATCTTAATGCTACTATTAGGTTAAATCTTGACCGTGTTAGGGTTATCTAATTAGTAAGGGTTACTAGGACTCGTAGGACTAGTAATTTACACAAGATCAGGACAGGAATAATAATAGGATGAAAAGTGGATATTTATAGATGAAACTATTTTCTCTATTGTTATCTCTACTAACTTGTCTATAGTTTCCGTTATCTACTTCAATCACCAAATCCATCTTTTCTACTAATTGGTAAATATACATTGGTTAGAAATACTTGATTCTCTGTGGGATCGACCTCTTACTTGCTTGCTATACTAGTTTGTGGGTTTGAGTTATACTTTGATAAGAACAACGACAGTTTCCTCCTGTCAATCCACCCATGCCTCCCTATTCCTCCTCTTTTCTGAACCCATGGATTTGGGTTGGGTCATGGGTTTTGGGTATGGGCCAGCTGTTGGGTCAACTTCTTTTCTTCTTCTTTCGGGTTATAATTCTGGGCTGGGTAATTCGGTGGGCTGGTGGTTTAATTAGTTATATATAGTATGTATTATTTATGTTATGTGTTAAGTTATATTATGAGATATATTATTTTATATATATATATGTTATATGTTTTGTTATTCTGATTTTAGGACAATGCATATATATATTTACATGTTCTGAAATTTATAATTTATATCTAATAAGGTTTTAAAATTGATATTTATTGTTATGGAGTTATATATATATATATATGTGTGTGTGTGTGTGTGTGTGTGTGTGTGGTTATTGCTTTGAGATTTTATAATAACAAGTGTTGAATTATTTGAATATTATTATTTTGGGATTTTTATAATATTCTGGAAAATTTATCGTTATATATTATTTATTGTTTTAAAATAATATTGATTGGATTATTTAATTGATGCATTTTATGAGGATTTAATTATGTGAATTAGGAATTTTTTAAGTGAATTGTTGGTTTTGATTTATAAATATGAGGAGTTATGAGGTATGGTTTGTGATGAAATGAGGTATGGTTTGTGATGAAATGAGATATGGTTTGTGATGAAATGAGATGGAATAATCTGAAATGAGATATGAAAAGAGATGTATGATGGTTAGGGGCGCCTTGTGTGAATTAGATAGACTTATGCATTTGTATGTTATTAGGTGATTGTGATATGTTGGACATTGCTTGCTATTGGTGACTCTTACTTGGATTCTGCTTCTGCCTTGTTCTCTGCTGTTCGGCTTATTCAGGTAAGTTCCTTTATGGGCTTACTCAGATTGGAAAGAGATTACGGGCTTGTGAATGTATGGCATACTAGGTGTTGCATAAGCATTAAAGGATGCCATGTAGTATCATGCTAGGTTGCACTTGTGATTGAGCATTCTATTTCTTTACGCGTATGAAACAGAACGGCCGTCATCTGTGATAGTCCTAGAGTCTTTGCTAGGGTCATAGGGTAGCCCAGCCTCATCGGGTGCCCTGAATCTATCGAGTCGATATGAGCATGATGATAGCCCAGCACCATCGGGCATGTTTATTTTAATTTATGTTATGATGATGAGATATGATATGATATGCTATAGCATCGAACTGGCCAGTCTCTGCACTAACGGAAAGGGGTGCAGAGGTAGGAGAGGGACATGCCACTTGGCATTCTTTGGGCGCCTTTACAGTTATTTCTCGCATATTGTAAATTAGGATCATGTTAGTGTGATTTAACTTCCGCATCTGCATCATCTTTATTATTAGCGTATGTGTATGTTCGCTTGCGGGACAGGGTGTGTTGGGGCCTCGGTCTGATCCCGCTCGCACCAATTGTTTTTAGGTATGATTGCTCCCTGTTTATATGGCGTGGGAAAGTCCCCCGGCGATTGCAAAGAAATATGTCTAACCCCGCTCATCTGGCCATACGACTTTAGAATTATGTTTTGGTTTTGACCCGGCTTTGCCGTGGCTTTTGTATCTAAATCGTATTTCCGCTTTACTTTCGTTTAAACTGAATTTATGAAGCTTCGACTGATTAGAGGTTTGAAACCTCGACCCGTACCTGAATTGCAACATCCAAACGAAGGTATCCGACCTTCAAAACGTATCCCGGATATTTATATCCGGGCCATTACAAAGTTGGTATCAGAGCCAGGTTGTGCAATTCGGGTACGCAAGGGTTGGGTGTATGTTTTGGAAAACCGCCCATGGATTTCGAAGATTTGAAAGCGTTTTAAAGGGGCAAAATGAACTTAATATGCCTAACTCAATTGGACTAAACATGAAATTGGCTTATGATAAAAGAGGAGAACCATCCCTATTGGATGTAGTCGGGAATGGGTAGGCGAACTACTAGCTTGTTCTTTACAGATGGGTCGGGAAGACTCCAAGGAGATCATTGTAATTGTCATTAACTGATTCTATGATTGAGTGCTTGATATGCTAAAGATTTGATTGTTATGTTCTGACTATTTAATGAATATTGAACGATCTGTGCGAACGGGATAGCGGGAGTACCCTTCTTCTTCTTATATGCTTAAGCTCAGTCTCGAGATTGTATTTATTTTTGGTTAATCTCTATAGCTCTTCGTACGCTGGAGATTACCATCAATATTTACGACTCAATCTCTATCGCGTGTCTAACACTAGAGATTGCATTTATTTTTGGTTAATCTCTACAGCTCTTCGTACTCTGGAGCTTACCATCAATATTTACGATTCAATCTCTATCGCGTGTCAAACACTTGAGATTGCATTTATTTTTGGTTAATCTCTACAGCTATTCGTACGCTGGAGATTACCATCAATATTTACGAATCAATCTCCATCGCGTGTTAGACACTGTAGATTGCATTTATTTTTGGTTAATCTCTACACCTCTTCGTACGCTGGAGATTACTATCAATATTTACGATTCTTTCTCTATCGCGTGTCAAACGCTGGAGATTGTATTTATTTTTGGTTAATCTCTACAGCTCTTCGTACGCTGGAGATTACCATCAATATTTACGATTCACTCTCTATCGTGTGTCAAACGCTGGAGATTGCATTTATTTTTTGTTAATCTCTACAGCTCTCTTCGTACGCTGGAGATTACCATCAATATTTACGACTCAATCTCCATCACGTGTCAAACGCTGGAGATTGCATTTATTTTTGGTTAATCTCTACAGCTCTTCGTACGCTGGAGATTACCATCAATATTTACGACTCAATCTCCATCGCGTGTCAAAAGCTGGAGATTGCATTTATTTTTGGTTAATCTCTACAGCTCTTCGTACGCTGGAGATTACCATCAATATTTACGATTCACTCTCTATCGCGTGTCAAACGCTGGAGATTGCATTTATTTTTTGTTAATCTCTACAGCTCTCTTCGTACGCTGGAGATTACCATCAATATTTACGACTCAATCTCCATCGCGTGTCAAACGCTGGAGATTGCATTTATTTTTGGTTAATCTCTACAGCTCTTCGTACGCTGGAGGTTACCATCAATATTTACGACTCAATCTCTATCGCGTGTCAAACGCTGGAGATTGCATTTATTTTTGGTTAATCTCTACAGCTCTTCGTACGCTGGAGATTACCATCAATATTTACGACTCAATCTCTATCTCGTGTCTAATGGTCGAGATTGTATTTATATTTTTTTTATCTCTTAAGCTCTTCGTACTCTAGAGCTTACCATCAATATATACGATTCAATCTCTATCGCGTGTCAAACGCTGGAGATTGCATTTATTTTTTGTTAATCTCTACAGCTATTTGTACGCTGGAGATTACCATCAATATTTACGACTCAACCTCTATCTCGTGTCTAACGCTCGAGATTGTATTTATTTGTTGTTAATCTCTACAGCTCTTCGTACGCTGGAGCTTACCATCAATATTTATGATTCAATCTCTATCGCGTGTGAAACGCTGGAGATTGAATTTATTTATGGTTAATCTCTACAACTCTTCGTACGCTGGAGATTACCATCAATATTTATGATTCAATCTCCATCGCATGTCACACGCTGGAGATTGCATTTATTTTTGGTTAATCACTATAGCTCCTCGTACGTTGGAGATTACCATCAATATTTACGAATCAATCTCCATCGCGTGTCAAACGCTGGAGATTGTATTTATTTTTTGTTAATCTCTACAGCTCTCTTGGTACGCTGGAGATTACCATCAATATTTACGACTTAATCTCCATCGCGTGTGAAACGATAGAGATTGCATTTATATTTGGTTAATCTCTACAGCTCTTCGTACGCTGGAGATTACCATCAATATTTACGACTCAATCTCTATCTCGTGTCTAACGCTTGAGATTGCATTTATTTCTTGTTAATCTCTACAGCTCTTCGTACGCTGGAGATTACCATCAATATTTACGAATCAATCTCCATCGCGTGTTAGACGCTGGAGATTGCATTTATTTTTGGTTAATCTCTACAGCTCTTCGTACGCTGGAGATTACCATCAATATTTACGATTCACTCTCTATCGCGTGTCAAACGCTGGAGATTGCATTTATTTTTTGTTAATCTCTACAGCTCTCTTCGTACGCTGGAGATTACCATCAATATTTACGACTCAATCTCCATCGCGTGTCAAACGCTGGAGATTGCATTTATTTTTGGTTAATCTCTACAGCTCTTCGTACGCTGGAGGGTACCATCAATATTTACGACTCAATCTCCATCGCGTGTCAAACGCTGGAGATTGCATTTATTTTTGGTTAATCTCTACTGCTCTTCGTACGCTGGAAATTACCATCAATATTTACGATTCACTCTCTATCGCGGGTCAAACGCTGGAGATTGCATTTATTTTTTGTTAATCTCTACAGCTCTCTTCGTACGCTGGAGATTACCATCAATATTTCCGACTCAATCTCCATCGCATGTCAAATGCTGGAGATTGCATTTATTTTTGGTTAATCTCTACAGCTCTTCGTACGCTGGAGGTTACCATCAATATTTACGACTCAATCTCCATCGCGTGTCAAACGCTGTAGATTGCATTTATTTTTGGTTAATCTCTACAGCTCTTCGTACGCTGGAGATTACCATCAATATTTACGACTCAATCTCTATCTCGTGTTTAACGCTCGAGATTGTATTTATATTTTTTTTATCTCTAAAGCTCTTCGTAATCTAGAGCTTACCATCAATATTTACGATTCAATCTCTATCGCGTGTCAAACGCTGGAGATTGCATTTATTTTTGGTTAATCTCTACAGCTATTTGTATGCTGGAGATTACCATCAATATTTACGACTCAACCTCTATCTCGTGTCTAACGCTTGAGATTGTATTTATTTTTGGTTAATCTCTACAGCTCTTCGTACGCTGGAGCTTACCATCAATATTTATGATTCAATCTCTATCGCGTGTGAAACGCTGGAGATTGAATTTATTTATGGTTAATCTCTACAACTCTTCGTACGCTGGAGATTACTATCAATATTTATGATTCAATCTCCATCGCGTGTCAAATGCTGGAGATTGCATTTATTTTTGGTTAATCACTATAGCTCTTTGTACGTTGGAGATTACCATCAATATTTACGAATCAATCTCCATCGCGTGTCAAACGTTGGAGATTGCATTTATTTTTTGTTAATCGCTACTGCTCTTCGTACGCTGGAGATTACCATCAATATTTACGAATCAATCTCTTTCGCGTGTCAAACGCTGGAGATTGCATTTATTTTTTGTTAATCTCTACAGCTCTTCGTACGCTAGAGATTACCATCAATATTTACCACTCAATCTCTATCTCGTGTCTAACGCTTGAGATTGTATTTATTTTTAGTTAATTTATACAACTCTTCGTACGCTGGAGATAACCATCAATATTTACGAATTAATTTCTTTCGCGTGTCTAACGCTGGAGATTGCATTTGTTTTTGGTTAATCTCTACAGCTCTTCGTACGCTGGAGCATACCATCAATATTTACGATTCAATCTCTATCGCGTGTCAAACGCTGGAGATTGCATTTATTTTTGGTTAATCTCTACATCTCATCGTACGCTGGAGATTACCATCAATATTTACGATTCAATCTCCATCCCGTGTCAAACGCTGGAGATTGCATTTATTTTTGGTTAATCTCTACAGCTATTCGTACGCTGGAGATTACTATCAATATTTACGACTCAATCTCTATCTCATGTGTAACGCTCGAGATTGTATTTATTTTTCGTTAATCTCTATAGCTCTTCGTACGCTGGAGATTACCATCAATATTTACGACTCAATCTCTATCGTATGTCTAACGCTGGAGATTGCATTTATTTTTGGTTAATCTCTACAGCTCTTCGTACTCTGGAGCTTTCCATCAATATTTACGATTCAATCTCTATCGCGTGTCAAAAACTTGAGATGGCATTTATTTTTGGTTAATCTCTACAACTATTCGTACGCTGGAGATTACCATTAATATTTACGAATCAATCTCCATCGCGTGTTAGACGCTGGAGATTGCATTTATTTTTGGTTAATCTCTATAGCTCTTCGTACGCTGGAGATTACCATCAATATTTATGATTCACTCTCTATCGTGTGTCAAACGCTGGAGATTGTATTTATTTTTTGTTAATCTCTACAGCTCTCGTCGTACGCTGGAGATTACCATCAATATTTACGACTCAATCTCCATCGCGTGTCAAACGCTGGAGATTGCATTTATTTTTGGTTAATCTCTACAGCTCTTCCTACATTGGAGATTACCATCAATATTTACGATTCTAACCCGTCGGGTGAATCGGGTGGGTCGGGTGGTTAATCGGGTGAAAGAAATTTGAAGAAAATGAGTCACAAGACATACCCAAAAATCATTCATATTCGATAATTTTATAAACTATGTCAACGTATGAATCTTACTAAATGAATAAAAGACTTCTTCATACATTATATCACTCTCCTTAACATATAAAATTAGTATTAGAAGTTTAATATATCAAACTAAATGAGATGAATTTAATTAGGTTACTAGATTTAAAATAAATTTAAAAAGTATAGAAAAACTCTGCTCTTACAGACTCAGGTGTCATTTCTTTAATATCTTTGCATAAAGAGGATTATTGTTATAAATCTCATGACAAATTGGAAAAATACGATTTGGTTAATCATGGATTAATACAGTAAATGCTAACAAAGGCGTTGGAAAGAGCCAAATTGTTTACACTCTATCGGTTAAGCAATACAAATAAAATAAAATTTAAAAAGACATAGAGTTAAATAATGCAAATTTATATTTTTTTTTCGACCTTTTTGAACAAGAACACTTGAAAAATGGAGAAATTAGAGGTAGAAAATGAGAAATATATTAGTTATGTTAAATTATATTATTTTTATACACTAGCCTCTTTTTTATAATAATTGAGTGGGCTAACGGGTGGTTAAGCGGGTCGGGTAAAGGGTCGGGTGATGGGTCGGGTAATGGGTGTAAACTATATCACCCATCACCTGACTCGTCATCCATTTCACCCGACCCATCACCCATCCATCACCCGGTTTTTTTCGGGTTTTCACCCTAATAATCGGGTCGGGTGGGTCTGGTGAATCGGTCACCCATGGGTGATTTCCATCCCTAGTCAACGGTTCTATCAATCCTAATATCAACAAAGGGATCCCCCACCTTATAGAGCACCAGGGCACCCTGAGCGGGAACCAAGGAAGGATGACCTGCAGATCATTCTCGATGAGATGCAGAGGAACCATGCTGAGTTCAAACAAGCCAACAACTCCGTCCATACTCAGCTGTAAGGTATCAATTCTAGGCTCGGGGAGATCGACGTTTGAAAGCGGAATATGGAGACCAAAATGGGTCAATTGGTTGAACGAACCCAAACCGTCAGGATTGCTGCCAGGATCTACTGTGCCCAACCAAAAGGGCAAAACTACTGGACATATAGTGGCTTGGAATCTAAGGAGTGGGCGTCAATTGCAAACGCCCGAGCAAAAAGCGGAGGAGAAAGCCCCAGAAGAGACGTCGATATCGACCAACCCTATCGATATCGGCCAAGGTGGTATCGATGTCGAGCCCATTGTACTCAATGTCGACACATATGCTGAATCATCACAGAAATCGACTCCTCCAGTCGATATCGACCACCATCCAGTCGATGTCGACTCAACTCCAGCCGCAGTAAAGAAGAAGGTGTTGCCATTCTCATCAAAGAAAGCTTTTAAGGACCCGACGAAAAAGAAGTTTCAGCGCTTCGTGAAGATGCTTCCAGGGCTTAATGTTTCAATTCCATTCACAGAAGCACTTCAGGAGATGCCATCATATGGGAGGTTCCTTAAAGACATCCTAGGTAAGAAGCGATTAATACTGAGATCGCAGAGGAGTGCAACAGATTAGAGCTACCAGAGAAGAGAGCGTACCCAGGTACGTTTTCTATCGCTATATGCTTAGGTCAATATCGCTTTAATGCTTTATGTGATTTGGGCGCTAGTGTTAGCATGATGACAATAACCATATGGCACAAGATATAGATAGGTCCCCTAGAGCCTATGGATGCAAAGGTTTACATGGTGAACAACACGGTAGTTATTCCAACAGGGATGGTAGATGATGTGCCAGTGCGTATAGGTAAGTTCTTTGTCCCTACTGTTTTTCTAGTTGTTGATATGGCAGAGGACCATGCTTGTCCCATTATTTTAGGTAGGCCATTCTTAGCGATATGCAACATTAGCGTGAGGAAAGGATTGCTTTCATTCACAATTAGTGATGAGGTGATAGAGTACGCCTTCAACAAGACGGTAAGGAATTAATAATGAAGGGCCAATTGAGGTAAAGTCAATCAAGGGTGTCTACATCACATGTGGGGAAGCAAAGGTAAGGAATATGACACCTGAAGAGCTTGAAAAGAGAGCCATAGAAGCCCAAGTGGAGGAAGTCGTGGCAATCTTGAACGAAGGAGCCAAAAAGCCACTCGAAGTCGACCCAGGTAAGTTGATATCGACTAACATAGTTCAAGATTCCGTGCTAGGTTATAAGTATGGGGTCGGAGGAGAAGAGAGCTTGAAATCGAGCACAGAGGTCAACATCAACCATGAACCTAATCCGAAATCGACCGCCCCAGAAGATGAAAGTGGAGAGAGAACCTCGATATCGAGGTCTGTAGGTCAAAATTGACCTGATCAGATCGAGCAGAAATCCTCCACATTGACAGAACCTCCAGGAGCTGAACAGAGGTCAATGTCGAGTGCAGCTGATCGATATCGACTAGACTAAGAGAATGAAAAGGTGAGCCAAGGTATGGATTCCTCCTTTTCCATTTCAATTAAAGATTTATCACTTTTTAGAAGAGGTTTGCCTTGGTATGTGCGCTTGTGCAGGGTATCCAATGATGATCCAAGGAGCTATGAAGTAGGAGATACGGTGTACGTCTCTAAGTCAAAAGATCATTGGTTCCCGATTAGATTCAAAACAAAGAGGATGGGTCCCTTTACTGTGAATCAAATCCATCTTGGTGGGATGCAGCTGAGAGATAAGAACGGAGTGCTGTTTGAGGCCCAAGCTACATGGGCTCTGCAGATGCCGCCTTGAGAGCAGAAAGGAAGAAGTCGGCCTAGCGACTATAAAGTCTAGAGCTTGTAAAAGGCAACTAGTTTTGGACAACACTTTTGGTTTGTTTTTGAGACACTTTAAGTTTTGTTTGTTTGATTTTGTTTGATTTTTATTTTCTAACGAGTTTCAAGAAAGAAGGAGGTCATAACAGACATCGAAATTGAGTATAATGCTCGATATCGACCTAAAAGGTTGATTTAGAGAAGCTTGTGGTCAAGAATGGATCACCCTGAAGCTTGAACCACCCAGGAATCGAGTGAGACAGGTCGATATTGACTGGTCCACCCGAAATCGACCACAACTGCAGACTTCTTCGACTCCTGATTTTCGTGAATTTTTAGTAAGTTTTTTTCTTAACCCTAGTTCATATACAGTGAGGACATTGTAATCTTTAAGTATGGGGTGGGGGAAAGGCTTACTTGCATATTTTTAGCATTTTTTTAGCATATTTGGAGCGTTTTTGCATAGTTTTTACATGTTTATGCATACTCATACTTAGTTAATTTAGTTACTTTTATCTTTAAGCATTATTTATCTTTAAGAACTTTATCTTTAGTTAGTTTACTTTTCGAAAAAAAAAAGAGAGAAAAATCACCCCCATCAAAAATTTTGAAAAACAAAAAGAAGAGTGTCATGGAAGCCCTTAAGGAACTCGACGATGCAAAAGTAGATTCATTAGAGATATAACATGAAATTGCCTAGTCAAGGGAAGTCACAATGAAGTGCAATTTTTTTTTAGAGAAAACCATGAAAGAGAGGTAAAATTTGAAGTTGCTTTTGACATGTGCATGATAAAATGATGGAGGACTTTATAATTTCCATACACGTGCTGAAGTTCATACCCTAGCCTTACCTATGCATATTTGCAATTTCACAAGCCATATATGAGCCTTACAATATTATTATTGCCCCACAATTATTACATATTGCCCATTTTTTATACCTTATACCCTATCCGGGGACAATGTTGAGAATGGATGTCATCTTTGGAGTTATTATATGGAGTTTGTGCATATTATTATTGAAGTTGTTGGCATGAATGAAAGAATTTTTGAAATATGGAAAATTTAATGAGGGAGAAAAAATCCAATCACCTCAGGAGATAAAGGTAGGTCGACCCTACTCGTTGAGATGCTAGTTCGGCGAGATGGGACACAAGGTAAGGAGTCCGAAGTACTAAGTATCTGGGGCCATTCATGACACCCATGTTCGCGACTCGCGAGAAGGCAGTACTAAGGTTAGAGAGGTAAAAACATTATAGTGAAAAAAAGCATTGAGTGAAGAGCGAAAGGTGAGAAATATGATGAATAAGGAATGTGGAATGAAAGTTTGGAAAGAAAGTTTAGTTTCCCGGATTTAACACCACATGGCCAAAAATTTGCCCACCTTTAGCGTTTTACCAATCTACTTCTCATAAGCTTACAAAAGTCCTCTTGATTATTAATGCTATATTGTGAAATTATTTTATGCATATCACCCTCCTTTTGTGAGTATGATGTTGCTTTTATTCACATGCATAGGTATTGTTGACATTAGTACCTTTTCGAGGATGGCAATTGAGTGTAGGGACATATAAGAATGAATCTATGATGTAGAGGGTTGACTTTCTTCCCCTGAATGACCATTAAAAGTATTGCTTGGGACAAGCAAGCTTAAGTATGAGGTGTTTAATGTGCCCGCAAATTGCCATATGTTCTATGCACATTTATGTCCATTTTGTCGATATTTTCATGCATATTAGTTGGGAAATCATAAGATTAGTGTAGTTTATGCTTATTTAAAAAATATAGAGATCGACACGAGTTTCTATGTTATTTTGCAGAAATTGAGACTAAAATGGATGAATTTGGACAAGTGAAGAAGAGCGGAAAAAGAACTCGAAGTCTATTGAAGAGTCGAAATCGACCTAAAGACTCGACATCGAGTGAAACATAGTACCAGAAATCGAGCAGAGGAGAAACAGAGCATGTCGACATGAAGAGGTCGATATCGATGTTACAAGGTCGATATCGAGTGGCCAAGATCGAGGAAATTGATAGAAGTCAAGTGCCCATCTGAGGTTGAGTAGAACTGCTCGAGATAGAGAAAAGATAAGGTCGATGTCGATGTCTGAGGTCGATATCGACTGCTGCAGCAGACAGATCCGACGCTGTTTTTGATAGAATTCTATCTGAAGCATTAAAGTTTATCCTAAAGTCGAGATCTTCTATCAAATACTACCAGACATTTTATCCCTTATGGTGAATGTGTTATTTACCTAAGGAGTTTTAGTTGTTTTACTTTATTTAAAGTTTTATCTTAGGAATAAAGATAGAGTTTCGAATCCTTGGATAGCGAGGCGAGATATCTATAATTAGAGGCCATTAGGGCTGAGTTAGGATCATCCACATTCAGTTTTCAAGCAAGAATGTCAGTTTTACAATATAGTTAGAGAGAGAGAGAGCCGAGTGTGGTTGAGTGGAAGCGAGAGCGGAGAGTTGGCTTTGTTCGGTCTAATCTTTCTTTTCGAAGTTTAATCAAAGTAGTTTCTTTTAAATGATGATGAGTACAATGATGATGAAGCGCGAGTAGTTCAGCCACTTATAGGGTCAGGGTGAGCCCGACCATAGCAATGTAAGTTTGTGCATCAAAGGTATGATTTTTATGTGATTCCATCTTCTATCCTATGCATGATCCTTTGCGAGAGTTGAGGAGATTCATTATTTGCATTATTGAATCGAAAGGCAATCATATTGTGAATTTGGATTACTCATGAAATTGGATAGTAACTCTTAGGTTTTATGCGAGAGCCTCTAATCACCTAAGTGTTAGTAACGAAAGTTATTTGACGGAAAGGCCTCATCTTTCATGAATTTTGTATAATACTTGCATGATTATTGTTGTGGCATTAATCCCCGACGTTGGAAGCTTTTAGTTTATTGAAGTTATAAAAAGTTGTGTTTTTATTTATGTCCATCCTTCCATCATCATCCTACGTTCTTCGAACATCTTTTCCGACAAAATTAGCTTAATTTATAGTTTCTGTTTGAAGACTCGATTTCGACTGCAGAGGTCGATATCGAGTGCTGACATCGACCGGGCACCTCGATATCTAGTGGTCTTCTGGAGTCGAAACTTGATCATGATTGCAAGCTTAGGAAGCGCTGATAAGGGAGTCGAAACTACGTCGGGAGGGATTCTTGTGTTTTATTTGCTTGGACAAGGGAGTCGGTCTAGTTGTGATATTTTATTTGAGCGATATCCCTCCCCTATGAACATCTATTAATGGGATATATAATAAGCGAGATGCAATGGTACTTAGGACTATTATCGGATTTGAGATTGGTAGACCTAGATGAGGTTTGATTTGGACTTGAGAGTGATGATGGATGAGTGGTGGTTGTGTTCCATTATGTTTGATAGCTATATGCAGGTTTTCTTGATGATGTGACCCATTTTTATGTGATGATATGATAACAGAAAGGAGAAAGGAGGGAGAAGTGAGTGTGAAATGATAATTCTTGATAGTTAGCGCGAGTATGATATTATATGATTACGATGTTATATGACGTGGTAACCTTGTATGTTATCCTGAGATTGTGAAATATTAAAGCATGGTAAGATCTTGACTTGATAGAATCTGATTCTGAATTGGAACCTAGGGAGAAAATATGAGATTAGCCCTTAAAGGTGAATGATAGAAGCATTGGATGTTGAAAAATCTGTTTGACTGACTTAGGAGAATTAACTTGGATTTGAAAACCCTGGATTTTGAAAAATGATTTTGTCTCGAGGACGAGACTTGTTTTTAGAGGTGGATAGGCCGCAGCAGTCCCATAAAGGTGAATGATAGGCCGCATCAGTCCCATAAGTATCGTCAAAGTTGACTAGCCTCTCAATTGTTTCACAGGCATCCGTTGGTGTTAGCTCAATGTACCGATAGGAGGTGTATGAGTTGATTCTCTCCTTATTCGGCCCATCGAGGGAGTTGTAGAAGATCTCCTAGATGACATATGGTAATTGCTCATGTGTAGGGCATGATCTCAGCAAGTCCTTAATGTGCTCCCACGCCTGTGTCAATGTCTCACCAGGCTTTTATTTGAAAGTCGTGATCCTTTGCCGCAACATCGCCATTTTAGATGGAGGAAAGAACTTGTTTAGGAACGCATCCTTCACCTCTGCTCATGTCCTCAGCGAGCGTGGAGCCAAACCCTCTAGCCATTGCAATGGTCTCACATAAATCCATAAATATAGAAATATGTTGTAAGGGGCATTCATTAGTTCTTCCTTCAAAAGTATTTCTTTTAATTTCATACAAGAAGTTAATCTTTATCTCATAATTAGATGGAGGAATTAAAATTGCAGATTCAGGAACATGAAGCGGCAGATGCATGTATTGCATCACCGTCTGTGGATACTGATTGAGCCGATCTTGGGCTTGTTTGTGCGCATCCTCCTCTCTATCAGCGCGGGCTCGCTCTGCAGCAGCGGCGGCCCTTTCAGCAGTGATTGTAGCATTGTGATCCTCTATTTCCTTCCTCAACCGCTCAATGATTTGAGCCTGTGTCTCGTTCTCCCCCATGATTCTGATAGCTTTGTTTCGAAGATGAAGAAAATGTTCAGGCTCGTCTATACTTTCCAGGATAGGTTCGCGATCAGAGTGTCGCATAAACCTGCAAAATAAGCACTAAAAGAAAAGAACATGAGAAAAGCTTAGAGCGCGATTGATTGCCTCCCCGGCAATGACGCCAATTTGTTCGCAGGGGGAGGGGTATCGCTAAAACAAAATATTTAATAAAATCTCAAACTAAACCGACTCCCTAGTCCAAGCAAAAAATACAAGAATCCCTCCTGATGTAGTGGTAGGGTAATTCAGGATCGAATCCACGAGTAGGTATGTCAGCGCTTCCTAAGCTTGCAATCACGATCAAGTTTCGACTCCAGAAGACCACTCGATATCGAGTAGTACAGTCGATATCGACCTCAGTTCTGGTCGATTTCCACCTACTTTCTGCAGAAGACAGAAGCAACAAGTCGGCGTCGAATTGGGTACTCGATATCGATGTCAACATTCGATATCGACCTCTGCAGTCGAAATTGAGTCTTCAACAGTAACTTGTAACCGTACCAAATTTTTCGAAAAAGATGTCCGAAGAACGTAAGATGATGATGGAATTGTGGACAGAATAAAAACGCAAATTTTTATATAAATCAATAAACTAAAAGCTTCTAAGGTCCGGGATTCATGCCATAACGATAACCATGCAAGTATTATGCCAAATTCATGAAAGATGATGTATTTCCGTCAAATAACTTTCGTTACCAGCTATTAGGTGATTAGAGGCTCTTGCACAAAACCTAGGAGTTACTATCCAATTTCATGTTTAATCAAAATTCACAATATGATTAGCTTTCACTTCAATAATGCAAATAATGAATCTCCTCAACTTTTGCAAAGGATCATGCATAGGATAGAAGACGGAATCGCATAAAAATCATACCTTTGATGCACAAACTTACATTGCTATTGTCGGGCTCACCCCGACCCTAGAAGTGGGTTGACTACTTGTGCTTCATCATCATTGAACTCATCATCATATAAAAGAAACTACTTGTATTAAACTTCAAAGAAAGAAAGTACAACCGAACAAAGCCAACTCTCCGCTCTCGCTTCCACTCAACCTCACTCGGCTCTCTCTCTCTCTCTCTTGCTATTCTCTACTGTAAAAAACTGAATTTCTGTGTGCTTGGATGATTGAAACTCAGCCCTAATGGACTCTAATTATAGATCTCAAACCTCGCCATCCAAGGATTCGAAACTCTATCTTTATTCCTAAGATAAAACTTAAATAAAGTAAAAAACTAAAACTCCTTAGGTAAGTAACTCATTCACCATAAAGGATAACATGTATGGTGTAGATTGATAGAAGATCTCGACTTTAGGATAGATGCAAAGCTTCGGATAGAATTCTATCAAAAACAGCATCGGATCTATCTACAGCAGTAGTCGATATCGACCATGAACCTCGATATCGACCTCTTCTTTTCTCTATCTCGAGCAGTTCTACTCGACCTCGGATTGGCACTCGACTTCTATCAATTTCCTCAATTCAGGCCACTCGATATCGACCTTGTAACATCGAGATCGACCTCTTCATGTCGACATGCTCTGTTCTCTGCTCTGCTCGATTTCTGGTACTCTGTTTCCACTCGATGTCGAGTCTTTAGGTCGATTTTGACTATTTAGTAGACTTTGAGTTCTTTTTCCTCTCTTCATCACTTGTCCATATTGCTCCATTTTTGTCTCAATTTGTGGGAAATAATATAAAAACTCGTGTAGACCTCTATGTTTTGCAAATAAGCATAAACTACACTAATCTTATGTTTTCCCAACCAATATGCATGCAAATAACGACAAAATGGACATAAATGTGCATAGAAAATATGGCAATTTGCGCGCACATCAAAAGCTTGGCTCCACACTCGCTGAGGACATGGGCAGAGGTGAAGGATACATTCCTAAACAAGTTCTTTCCTCCATCTAAAACGGTGATGCTGCGACAAAAGATCACGGCTTTCAAACAAAAGTCTGGCGAAACATTGGCGTAGGCGTGGGAGCACTTTAAGGATTTATTGAGATCATGCCCTACGCATGGGTAATTACCTTATGTCATCCAGGAGATCTTCTACAACTCCCTTCATGCGCTGAATAAGGAGTGAATCAACTCTTACACCTCCTATCGGTACATTGAGCTTACACCAACGGAAGCCTAGGACTCAATTGAGAGGTTAGTCAACTTTGATAACATATATGGGACTGTTGCGGCCTATGACTCAAGGCCTGCCCCATCTATACCACTTTATGAGCCTCCAAAAAAGATTGATCTTGATGTGCGACAACTATTCCATAACGATCAAACACGCCGCCTACAAAAGCAAGTTAGGTTCCTCTCAACCAACCTAACTTGTCAGGAGTGTTGTTCAACAAGGCACAACACGAATGCATGTCCACATCTTGAGCAAGTCAGCATGGCGGAACAACATGAGGAAGCTAAGTGGACAAGAGGCCCCTATGGAGGGGGCAATCAACATTATTGGGGAGATCAAAGGTTCTATCAACATCAACAAAGGGATCCCCCACCATATAGACCACCAGGGCACCTTGAGCGCAAACCAAGGAAGGATGACCTGCAGATCATTCTTGATGAGATGCGGAGGAACCACACTGAGTTTAAACAAGCTAACAACTCCATCCATACTCAGTTGTAGGGCATCAACTCTAGGCTCGGGGAGATCGACATTTGGAAGCGGAACATGGAGACCCAAATGGGTCAATTGGCGGAACAAATTCCCAAACCATCAGGATCGTTGCATGGATCTACTGTGCCCAATCTTAAGGGAAAAACTACTGAACATATAGTGGCTGTAAATATAAGGAATGGGCATCAATAAGTGGGCATCAACTGCGAACGCCCGAGCAAAAAGCGGAGGAGAAAGCCACAGAAGAGACATCGATATCGACTAATCCAGAGAATATCGACCATGGTGAAATCAATGTCGAGTCCCCTTTACTCGATTTTGACACAAAAGCTGAGCTGCACCAGAAATCGACTCCTCTAGTCGATATTGACCAGACTCTACTCGATGTCGACTCAACTTCAGCCGCAGTAAAGAAGAAGGTGTTACCATTCCCTAAGAAAGTTATTAAGGACCTGGCGGAAAAGAAGTTTCAGTGCTTTATGAAGATGCTTCAAGGAATCAGTGTTACAATTCCATTCACCGAAGCACTTCATGAGATGTCATCATATGTGAGGTTCCTTACAGATATACTAGGTAAGAAGTGATCACTTGCTGAGATCGCAGAAGAGTGCAACAGGTTGGAGCTACCAAAGAAGAGAGCGGACCCGGGTAGGTTTTCTATCACTCTAGGCTTAGGTCAATATCGCTTTAATGTTTTATGTGATTTAGGTTCTAGTGTTAGCATGATGTCACTAACCATATGGTCCAAGATAAAGATAGGTGCCCTAGAGCCTATGGATGCTAAACTTTTCATGGCCAACAATACGGTGGTTATTCCAACAGGGATGGTGGATGATGTGCCAGTGCAAGTAGGTAAGGTCTTTGTCCCTGCTGATTTTCTAGTTGTTGATATGGTAGAGGACCCTTCTTGTCCCATTATTTTAGGAAGGCCATTCTTAGCAATCGTCGATGCAAACATAAGCGTGAGGAATGGATTTCTCTCATTCACCATTAGCGATGAAGTGATAAAGTACGCCTTCAACAAAACGGTGAGGAAGAATGAAGGGTCTGTGGAGGTAAAGTCAATCAAGGGTGTCTACATCACATACGGGGAACCAAAGGTAAAGAATATGACACCTAAAGAGCTTGAAAAGAGGGCCATAGAAGCCTAAATGGAGGAAATCGTGGCAATCTTGAACGAAGGAGCAAAGAAGCCACTAGAAATCGACCCAGGTAAGTCGATATCGACTAACATAGTTCAAGATACTGTGCCAGGTTTTAAGTATGGGGTCGACGTCGGAGAAGAGTACTCGAAATTGAGTATAGAGGTCGAAATCGACCAAAACCCTAAGCCGACGTCGACTGAACCAGCAGCTGAAGGAGGAAAAAGCAACTCGATATCGAGTGGTACAAGTCGAAATCAAGTACAACAAGTCGAGCGGAAATCCTCCACATCGACAGAACCACTAGGTGTAGAACAGAGGTCGATATCGAGTGACACTGATCGATATCAATTAGACTCAGAGAAGGAAAATGAAAGCTCTGAGAAGGTAAGCCAAGGTAAAGATCACTCTTTTTCTATTTCAATTAAAGATTTATCTCTATTTGGAAGAGGTTTTCCTTGGTATGTGCGCTTGTGCAGGGTATCCAGTGATGATTCGAGCAACTATGAAGTAGGAGATAAGGTATATGTCTCCAAATAAAAAGATCATTGGTTCCCAAGTAGATTCAAAACAAAGAGGATGGGTCCCTTTACTGTAAACCAGATCCATCCAGGTGGGATGCAGCTGAGAGATAAGAATGGAGTGTTATTTGAGGCCCAGGCTACATGGGCTCTACAGATGCCTCCTTAAGAGCATGAAAGAGAAGTCGGCCTAGCGACTATAAAGTCTAGATCTTGTAAACAAAGACAATTAGTTTTAAGTTTTAGACATTTTTATTTTGTTTTAAGACTTTATGTTTGTTTTGTTTCGGTTTTATTTTCTAACGAATTTCAGGAAAAAGAAGGAGCGTAAAAGAGAGCTCGAAATCGAGTAAAGTGCTCGATATCGACTAAGTAGGTCAATTTAGAGGAGCTGTGGTCGACATAGGATCACCCTGAAGCTCAGAATCACCAGGAATCGAGTGAAACTGGTCGATATCGACTGGTCCATCCGATATCGACCTCCTTGCAGACGTCTTCAACTCCTGATTTTCGCGAATTTTTAGTAAGTTTCTTTCTTAACCCAAGTTTTTATAGATTGAGGACATTGTAATCTTTAAGTATGGGGTGGGGGAAAGACTTACTTGCATACTTTTAGCATATTTTAGCATGTTTTAAAATTTTTCATAGTTTTTGCATATTTCTATTTCATGTTTATGCATACCTTTACATAGAAATTTAGAATTGTTTATTTATCTTATGCATCATATTTTATTTTCGAAAAAAAAAAGAAAAATCACCCCCATCAAAAATTTTGAAATAAAGAGATAGTGTCTTGGAAGCTTTTATTGAACTTGACGATGCAAAAGTAGATTCATTAGATTTATAGTGCGATTTTTGAAATAAAGAGATAGTGCGATTTTTTTAAGAGAAAACCATGAAAGTGAGGCAAAATTTGAAGTTGCTTTTGACATATGCGTGATAAGATGATGGATGACTTTATAATTTCCATACGTGTGCTCAATTTCATATCCTAGCCTTACCTATGCATATTTGCAATTACACAAGCCATATATAAGCCTTACATCACTATTTCTCCACATACATTACATATTGCCCATTTTTTATACATTATACCCTATCCAGGGACAATGTTTGTGAATGGATGTCATCTTTAGAGTTGTTATATGGAGTTTGTGCATATTATTGAAGTTGTTGGCAGGAATGAAAGAAATTTTGAAATATGGAAAATTTAATGAGTGAGAAAAAATCCGATCACCTCAGGAGATAAAAGTAGGTCGACCCTGCTCGTTGAGATGTTAGTTCAGTGAGATGGGACACAAGGTGAGGAGTCCGAAGTACTAAGTATTCGGGTCCATTCATGACACCCATGTTTGCGACTCGTGAGAAAGCAGTGCTAAGGTTAGAGAGGTAAAAGCATTATAGTGAAAAAAAAAAAGCATTGAGCGAAGAGTGAAAGGTGAGAAATATGATGAAGAAGGAATGTGGAATGAGTTGGAAAGAGAGTTTATTTCCCCGGATTTAACATCACATGGCCAAAAATTATCCCACCTTCAGCCTTTTACCAATCTACTTCTCATAAGCTTGCAAAAGTCCTCTTGATTATTAATGCTATGTTGTGTGAAATTATTTTATGCGTATAACCCTCCTTTTGTGAGTATGATGTTCCTTTTATTCACAGGCATAGATATTGTTGACATTAGTACCTTTTCGAGGATGGCAATTGATTATAGGGACATATAACAATGAATCTATGATATTGAAGGTTTATTTTCTTCTCCTGAATGACCATTAAAAGTATTGCTTGGAAAAGCAAGCTTAAGTATGGGGTGTTTGATGTGCGCGTAAATTTCCATATCTTACATATACATTTATGTCCATTATGTCGATATTCGCATGCATATTGGTTGGGAAAGCATAAGATTAGTGTAGTTTATGTTTATTTGCAAAATATAGAGGTCTACACGAGTTTTGATGTTATTTCGCAGAAATCGAGACAAAAATGGATCAATTTGGAGAAGAGAAGAAGAGCTGAAAAAGAACTCGAAGTCTATTGAGGAATCGATTTCGACCTATAGACTCGACATCGAGTGAAACAGAACACCAGAAATCGAGCAGAGGAAGAACAGAGCATCTCGACACAGAGAGGTCGATATCGAGTGCCCTGAATCGAGTGGAAAGATAGATTCTGAGTGTTAATCCGAGGTCGAGTAGAAATGGCTCGAGATAGAAAGAAGAGGTTGATATCGACTTGACCTGGTCGATATCGAGTGCTGCTACAGACAAATCCGACCCTGTTTTTGATAGAATTCTATCCGAAGAGTTTACGTCTATCCTAAGTCGAGATCTTCTATCCATTCTTACTAGACTTGTTATCCTTTATGGTGAATTGATATTTACCTAAAGTGATTTAGTTATTTACTCTTATTTAAGTTTTATCTTAGGAATAAAGATAGATTTTCTTATCCTTGGATAGCGAGGTTGGAGATCTATAATTAGAGGCCGGTTGGGCTGAGTTTAGACATTAAATTTTTCACACACATTCAGTTTCAATACGGTAGAGAGAGAGAAAGAGAGAGAGAGAGAGAGAGAGAGAGAGAGAGAGAGAGAGAGAGAGAGAGAGCCGAGTGGGGTGAAGAAGAAGCGAGAGCGGAGAATTGGCTCTGTTCGGTTGTACTCTTTCTTTTGTAATTTCAATTCAAGTAGTTTCTTTTCAATGATGATGAGGCGCGAGTAGTTCCCTTACTTCTAGGGTCGGGGTGAGCCCGACGATAGCTATGTAAGTTTGTTTATCAAAGGTATGATCTTGATGCGATTCTGTCTTCTATCATATGCCTCATCCTTTGCGAGAGTTGAGAAAATTCCTTTATTTGCATTATTGAAACGAAAGCCAATCATATTGTGAATATGGATTAATCATGAAATTGGATAGTAACTCTTAGGTTTTATGCGAGAGCCTCTAATCACCTAATTGTTGGTAACAAAAGTTATTTGACGAAAAGGCATCATCTTTCATGAATTTGGCATAAATCTTATATGGTTATTGCTGTGGCATGAATCCCCGATCTTGGAAGCTTTTAAGTTTATTGAGTTATAAAAATCTGAGTTTTTTTTATTCTGTCTACCCTTCCATCATCATTCTTACACTCTTTGGACTCTTTTCCGACACCATTGGTTACGTTTATAGTTTCTGTTGAAGACTCGAAATCGACTTCTGTGGTCGATATCGAGTGGCTGACCCGATATCGAGTGAACAACTCGACGTCGACTGTCTGTTTTGTCTTATGAAGGAATTTACTGGAAATCGACTGGAACTATAGTCGATATCGACCAGTCTACTCGATATCGAGTGGTCTTCTGGAGTCGAAATTTGATCGTGACTGCAAGCTTAGGAAGCGCTGACATACCTCCTCGTGGATTCGATCCTGAATTACCCTACCACTACATCGGGAGGGATTCTTGTATTTTATTTGCTTGTACAAGGGAGTTGGTTTGATTTGATATTTTATATTGATATTATATTAGCAAATCCCCCCTCCACGAAAAGATAGGTACAGGTGTGTTAACATTGAGTTTCAATGGGCCTCACAGGAACTTTGGGTATGAAATCTCACTTTCAAAACCAAACTTTTGAATTTCATAACCTGTACTTGGTGGACAAGATCCGAACGAAGGTATCCGACCATCGAAACATAACTCGAGTTAATAAACTCGGGTCGTTACATTAGGTTTGCTCACAAGTCTCCAAATTAAAAGGGTGATTTGTTGTTTTTATTTCCCATTTGTTGATTTGTTGTTGTTGTTCTGTTCTGTAATCTTCAATTTGTAATCTTCAATCTGAGCTGAAACAACTCAAACAAACGTATAGAAATACAAGATTGTTGTCGTTTGTGCCCTTTTTTGATTTCCTGTTGTTACTCACGAGCCCAAACGAGCTCAAGAGCTCGAGCTTGGCTCGAACAAAAATGAGTCAAACGAGCTCGAGCTCCTCGTAAAGCTTACGAGCTGAGTACGGTCGGTTTTTTAAGCTCGAAAAAAAGCAGGCTCGGCTCAAAGTCCACTCGATAAAAAAATGAGCAGAGCATGAGCACACCGGTACTCGGCTCATTCGGCTCGAATAACATCCCTACTCTGGGATAGATTGGTTACAATCTTCCAAATTCATTCCTTTTTTTGGGTTCTACTTTTTAGAGCAGGGTAAAAATCCCGTTTATAGCATACCAAAAATACCCCTATGTTTACCACAAATTACACCCCTACCCCACTACACTACCCCAACCCAATCTCTCTCTCCCATTCACAGCCTCTCACGTTTAACCCATCCCCTACAATCCCAAAACTCACAAATTCCTATTTCTTCATGTTTTGTTCAATTAAACCCCTTCCAATCGAAGATCTATCATACTTGAGGTATGTTTTTCACATTTTCTTAGTGATTTTGAGCTATTGAAGTAGATTTTAGGGAGTTTGGAGATTGATGTTTAGATTTGAGATATGGTGCGAAAAATGGTTTGATTTTGTATATTTGTGGTGAAAATAGAAGTATCTAGGCATCTAATAGACGGATCTATGTTTGTCAAGGTCGAAATTCGCGTTTTGGTTCGGTTTTATTTGATTGGGTTTTCGTAGACGGAGATTGAAGAAGACCTAGTCGCTGCGACCAGTCGCAGCTGTGGTCGCTATGACCATCTGCTGCTGTGGCTGCTGCGACCAGTTGCAGCTTGGTCGTTGTGACCATGTTCTACTTAGTAATAAATTTTTTTTGGTCGTTGATATCTATTGATTTTCTTTCGGTTTCTATCGATTGGAGAGTGCATTTGCTGATATTTTAGTGTCATTGTTTTACAGAATTATTTATTTTGTTTTTTGTGATTTGTTTCGACTTAGATTTTGGGTAAATAACTTTTGAAAGGAAATTTGCGATGTGTGAATGTGGACATTATGATATATTATCAATAATTGTGCGTTTTAAATTCATATTGAAATATGCTAAAGAGATGTAAATGCACAAGTATATTCATATTGAATTTGTATGATGGAAGAACTTGTTATTTTTGTGATGTGTTTCTAAATAGAATTGGAGTGGAATAATGTGTGCAAGGAACTCTGTCATGTTTCCTTTTTCATGTTGATTAGTTTCTTTCCTTGTGTTGTGAAACTCAAGCTCATTCTTGTTGATTACTTGCACCTAATGAAGAGAACGGTCATTCTTATAGATTTGCTAAGTCCAATAATATTACCATGTATGCTGATTGTTTGTTTTGGTTACAGATGGATAGAAGATCAGCACTACACGCATCGGCACGGCGTCAGCACGCCGCTGCTCGGTCTATACGCGAGGCGGATCAGGCCGAAGATGATATGATACCAGAGCAGATAGCGTTGGTGACCCAAGATGCACCAGAGAGTTCTAGCCGACGGCCTAGGGCCTCGAGAAGAAGACAGCAATAGTGCACAGTTCCCACCATAGCACCATTGCTGATGTGTCTAGCTCCGGGAGGTCCCCGTATTCTGGATCTCCTTTTGGGGTTTGAGGGACATATCACTCATGCCATTTGGGCTGGGATGGTTAGTAAAATCTTATTAACGTTATTTATTGTATATGCGCATGTTAAATTTCATAAAATAGATATTCTTATCATCTATGATTGATGTATGTTTCGATAGGAGCGGGAACCATTGAAGCTTCATATTCGTATGACACAACTTTCAAGGTGGGTTTTGGATGAGAACCTGGCATGGGTAGATATTGTGTCAAGCAGTGGTCTGACACATCTCCAGACGTTGATTTACAGCAGACATAACAGAAGTCTTGTGGATGCATTTGTTGAGCGCTGGCATCCAGAAACGAACTCGTTTCATATGCCGTTTGGAGAGATGAGTATCACGTTGCATGACGTGTACTATCTGCTGGGGATCAACATTGCTGGAAACGTAGTCTCACATCGTATGGATCCGAAGGTCATGTTGCGAGAGCTGGTGGGGAAGTTGGAGATTGATGCGAAGGAGCTTAGTGATCACCAAATAGGGAGGCGGGGGTTCCACTATGAGTTTCTGGTTAGCTAATGTGAGGACGAGAATGCTGATTATCTACCACCTGAATCAATTGCAACCTGCTTCCTCCTCTACCTCTTGTGTTTTATCCTATTCACTAACAAAACACATAACTGTCTTTCTTTATCTTACCTCCCGTTGTTGCGTGGTCACAGCCAGGTGAGCTCCTTATCATGGGGTTCTGCTGCTCTAGCATATTTGTACCACCGGCTGGGAGAGGCATCTCGTAGAGATTGCAGCCAGATGTGTGGTTACATTACACTCCTCGAGGTGCGTATCAACATTTATTTCCACTATTTCATAATTTTTTATTATAAAATTTGAATGTTGATTATATTAATTTTTTTTATGAAAATAGGCTTGGATATATGCATATTTTCCAAGATTTCGTCCTACCAGATCGAGCAATTGGGATAGGCTTGAATGTTGATTATATTAATTATTTTTATTTTTATGAAAATAGGCTTGGATAAATGCAGATTTTTTTATATTCAATGCCATGATATGTCATTAACGCTACTAATATTTCACTAACCCTACAAAAGATTGCAATTTCATTAACCCTAATTCTTTTTAACCTTAAAAAAGTTTGCAATGGTATATACTTAATGCAAAATTTCATTAACCCTAACAAATATTGCAATTTTATATTATGCATAATATGTAAACATCATCAATACTTATTAATCATGAAAATTAAAGTTTTATAGATTCTAACATTCGACACATAAACAAGGATGAGATACATACCCGTTGGAGTCTGAATTCCAGCGATATGTCTTCGAGGCCTTTACTCGACTAATCGTTCTCTTTCGACATGTTTACAACTTTATTCTATGCTCAATCGATAACACCATGTTCGCAAGGGGGATAGAATGTGGGGATTCAAATATCTAAATTAAATAATTCAAATAAACAATGCACAATTAGGCTAACTCCTTGTCCTAAAAAAATAATACAAGAATCCCCTCCCTTGTAGTAGTAGGGTAATTCAGGATCGAATCCACGAGGAGGTATGTCAGCGCTTCCCTTGTTGTACTCACGATCAAAGCTTTCGACCTTAGAAGAGACTCCATATCGAGTAATCTGGTCGATATCGACCTCAGTTCTGGTCGATTTCCTAGCGCAGTTCCTGCAGAAGACAAAAGCAGCAAAGTCGACGTCGAGCAGAGACCTCGATATTGACATTAGACCTCGATATCGACCCTTACAGTCGATTTCGATGCTTGTCACAAAAACTGTTTTCGTAACCAATTTGTCGGAAAAGAGTCCGAAGAAAATAGAATGGGAAAGGAGGATGATCAGAAACAAAACTTAAATGTTTATATTGATTCAATAAACTTAAAAGCTTCCAAGGTCGGGGTTTTATGCCACAATGATAACAATGCAAGTTTTATGCTAAAGCTATCAAATTTAATGTTTTTCCGTCAAATAACTTTCGTTATCAACACTGAGGTGATTAGAGGCTCTCTCATAGTTCCTAAGAGTTACTATCCAATTCATAAGCAATTCAAGTTCACAATATGAGTGGTTTTCGCTGTAAAGGCCGAGATATTATTTTAATATTAAATAAATTAAAAGCATATTATTTTATATATGAGATATAAAATTGGAGAAGAACTTGTCCTCGAGCAATTTCCGAGTTAAAATCATTCTGAATGATTCCGACATAGTTTTAAAATTTGATTCCAACAGATTCTATTTCCGCCTTCTTACTTCGAGATTTAAAATTTAATTGAGGTCCATTATTTTATTGCGGATTCGGAAAATTTTATTTAAATTCGATTTAGTCGAAAATTGATAGAGTCGGGATTAGCGGGTTTCGGGATATTATTTTCGAGTTCAAAATATCTTGTTGGGACCACATATATATATATATATATATATATTCATTTCTTTTTCTTTTTTTTCTTCTCTCTCTCTCTCTCTCTCGGATGCCTGCAATCACACCAAAATTTCATTTCGTCCCCCCCCCTCCCTCCTTGTCTTCATCTCCTCAGCTACTCACATTGCCCTCCCTCACAACACAATTGCTCACCAATCTCTCCTCCCTCTCTCCCTCTTTTCTGATTTCAGACCCCCCCCCCCCCGAAGAGCTCAGCCTCACCCCTCTCTCCTTATGCAACCGGCAGCCACCTCCAGTGTCTACCTCCGCCTCATCTGTTTCACCGAGCTCTCTTGGGACGCCACCCGAGCACGGAAGTAGAAGGGACCACCCTACCCTTCGACGCCGACGAGCCCAGCAGCGAGCCAAGAGCCCAGAGGGATCCCGGAGTTGCCGAGCCACCACCATCTCACCTTACTCTTCCGTTCAACCTATTCTGTAACCGAGGCAAGCACACTCCCTCCGCTTCGAAATCATGTGCAATTGTTCCCGCATTCCTCCTGCGTTTCCCTAGAATCCAGAAGATGGAGAAGCATATCCCCGGAGCCGTCGTCGAAGCCTCGAAACCCCTTCCTTCCCCTGTTCCAATCCGGGAGGTAAGAACTTCGATTCCCTCTTGTTTTGGCTGGGATCTCCTAGACACTGTGCCTCATCCATCTCTCCTCCCTTCCTAGGCTCGAGCAACGTTCCTACCCCCCGTCAACCATAGCCAGAGGCCGCCAGTGATGTCGGAAATTTCCCCGAAAAAGCACCGCTGTAAGTTCGCTTTTTCTCCCTCCTCTCTGGCGTCGTTTCTCTCTTGTGGGTTGGGTCTTAGTCGGAATAGGGAGTCGGTCACCTGGGTGTGTTTTCGGGCCGGACGGACCTCGGAGACCTGAGCTACTCCTCCTCCCCTCTCTCTCTATTTCGCCGTCGGTGAGCTCGGCTGAGCTTGAAGAAGGCATTGCAACTGCCCTTGATTTGGGCCTAATTCCTGGGCCAAACCCGGAACCCTTTCGGGTTATGTCGTTTCACAACCGGATCCCCTTCCCTCTCTTCCTTTTCTTTTCTTCTTTCTTCTGGGCTCGGGTTGGGCCTATTTTCTTTGGGTCGGGTGGCCTTCTTTCCTTCTCTTCTTCCTTCTTCTGATTTTGGGTTGGGCTAGGCCGGATCCGGGTCATGGCATCTGGGCTGAGTGGTTCGGCTGGGCTGGGTTAACAAGTTTGTTGGGTATTTATTTTGTATGTGGTGTTTTATTTTATGGTTGTTATAATTGTTAAGCTATTATTAGTTATTATTAGTACTATTATTATTATGATATTTATGGGATTTTGTGAGATAAATATATATTCTGAAAATATTAATATATTATTTTACATGGTTTAAAGGTAATGTTATTTGAAATGGATTAATATATGATATATTTTATAAGGGTGATTTTAAGATATGGGTAGTAAGTGTAAATTATTTGAATATTATTATTATTTTGGAATTTGGTTATAATTGTAATATTTTGGAAATTTACCTTTATATATTGGTTATATTGTTTTTAAATAATATTAACTGGATTATTTATTTAGGATGCATTTTATGAGGGTTTAACTATGTGAGCTAGGATTTTAAAGTAAATTGTTGGTTTTGATCTATAATATTAATTTGTGAACATAGGTTATTTTATGATTTAATATTGGAAATTATTTATATATAATGTTTTTGAAATAAGAAACATGTCGGAATTTGTTTTATAATATGACTTTTGGAAATTGGTTCTAAGGCTTAAACGTTTAATGTCGGAATTTGGCCAATTATGATTTGAGAAAGTATTGTGAACATGAATTGACTTAAATTGGGATTTATGAGTCGAAAATATGGTTGGTATGATTTTATCAATGGGTTTGATTGAAAGAATGATTTTAGTCGATTTGATCGTATCGGGAAGATTTTGGGAAAACGGTTTTACTATCGGTCGGGTTTGAGGATGTTGAGAACTTGGGTTCGTGAGTATGAATGTTGATCTGGTAGCTTATGGAAATGACTTGATGATAGGTGTGTCTTGCTTTTGGATTTCTTTGGACTTGCATTTGGGCCCTTGCTTGTATTATCTTGCTGTTCTGCATCAATAGGTAAGTATCCTACGGGACTTACTCAGTAACCTGGACCTCATGCCTGATGTGTCATGTAATGTGTAGTTTTGTTGCATATTAAAGCATGCCATGTAGTATCATGTTAGGATTGCATTGAACTGAGCATGTGTTTACTTTGTGTGTTTGAATAAAGAACGGCCGTTATCTGTGATAGTCCTAGAGTCTTTGCTAGGGTCATAGGGTAGCCCAGCCCCATCGGGTGCCCTGAGTCTATCGAGTCGATATGAGCATGATATGATAGCCCAGCACCATCGGGCAAGAGATGAGATGATTTGATATGATACGATTAGCCCAGCACCATCGGGCATGTTTTATTTATTTTATGATATGATGATGAGATATGATATGATGATGAGATATGATATGATATGATGATACCGTGGTGAGTGCACCACCATGAAGAGAGTGCTATGCTATAGCCCGAACTGGCCAGTCTCTGCACTAACGGGAAGGGGTGTAGAGGTAGGAGAGGGATATGCCACTTGGCATTGTCTGGGGCCCTTTACCGTTCTTTTTGCATATTGTATATATACTAGGGGCATGATAGTGTGATTTAAATCTTGTACCGCATTAGTCATCTTTTATTTAGGCATAGGTATGTTATGTGGCCTCAGCGCGGTCAGAGGACCCGTAGGCGATCACCAGGCCTGACTTCGTGGATAGTGTTAGGTACCGCTCTTGTTGCTCCATGCTTCTGTGACGGAGAAATCTTTTGGCGAATCGAAGAATCCGGCTAATATATTCTAACTTGACAAATGACAATCACCCACTTTGGTTCGGTTTTGACCCGGCTCTGCCGTGGCTTTTGTATCTAAACCCTACTTCCGCTTTACTTTCGTTTAAACTGTATTTCTGAGACTTTGACTAATTAGAGTTTTGAAACCTCGACCCGTACCTGAATTGCAACATCCGAACGAAGGTATACGACCTTCGAAACGTATCCCGGATATTTATATCCGGGCCGTTACAAAGTTGGTATCAGAGCCAGGTTGTGCAATTCGGGTACGCAAGGGTCGGGTGTATGTTTTGGAAAAAAAACGCCCATGAATTTCGAAGATTTGACAGCGTTTTAAAAGGGGCAAAATGAACTTAATATGTCTAACTCAATTGGACTAAGTAATGAACTTGACTTGTTATAAAAGAGGAGAACTGACTAATAAGGGATCGAGTGGGTAGAAAAGGCGCTAGACCATCCCTATTGGATGTAGTCGGAAATGGGTAGGCGAAATACTAGCTTGTTCTTTACAGCTGGGTCGGGAAGACTCCAAGGAGATCATTGTAATTGTCATTGACTAATTCTATGTTGAGTGCTTGAGATTCTAAAGATTGATTGTTATGTTCTGACTATTGAATGATATTGAACGATCTGTGCGAACGGGATAGCGGGGGTACCCTTCTCCTTATATGATTAAGCTCAGCCTTTGTGGAACCGCCCCCTTCCTTATGAACCCTTTTGACAATTCAATCGAGTCCTCCCTTCGAATATCGGTCTTCCACGGGAATTGGGTTGGTAAACACATGGTGTCGGGAATCATGATTGAATATAGAGGTTGCCCGAGAGAGTCTTGGAAGACGGTCCTTGATGAAATTCCGAGCTAGAGAGTGAGATGTTTACGAGGTTGTCGTTATCAATTCTTATGACGATCCATCAGTGTCCTCTTATCACGGAAAATTCGTATCCGAGTCCCACGGGAAAGATGGGTAATGAGACAGTTGGGAAGAGTCAATGTTGCTCTTGAGGATCTCTATCGGGTTATCTTGATTGCTCTGTCCATTATTACGTGATACTATGTGGTACTACTCCTTGACCTACAATTGATCATTGGTGTGAAGTTGTGCTTATGTGCCTTAATGCCCATAATGACTATTGTATAGGTTTGAGCTACATTTATCATATCAATATCATCCCGACGTGATCTACTTAGTATATTGCATTGTCATACTAGAGCACGAATAAACATGTCATATGCTAGAATGTCGTCTAATTGATGTCCTTCATGTGAATAGGTTCATGATAGTATGATACTTCGGTTCTAATATCGTGATAGAGTGAGTCCCTTACTTGATGGATACATGTTATAATTTCATGTCGACATGCCTTGTATGCTACGTAATCCTCAGTAATTGTTATGATGATAATCCTTAATGTGAATTCGTGGTTGTATGACATCCTGTATCCATGCTGGCCATATTGCTTAAGTCTCGTGTTGTGTCTTGCCCTCTATCATGATTGTATGTTGTTATAGCATGTTTACTTGGCATATTGATCGTATGATGGATCGAAAACATGAACCACATGATATGAGTCCATATGAATGTTGCTTCTCTTGGATTAGGTCCATGATAGTGTGGTCGACTATTCTTTATATGAATGCCTCATAAGATGTGCTCTTTAACATGCTAGCTGGTGATGCCTCGATGCTTATCATTCATCTTGTGATAAGAATCTATAGCATGCCTACCTGTTTTGTATTCCGCAGGTTAACTATTGTTGATGATTTTGCAAATGAGCATTGCTATGTGTTAGTTGTACTAAATTGAGAATATGTTAGTGTAAGTGAGTCTTGACAAATACATGTTTTATCCCAGTATACATTAACTTGAACTCATGTCCCCATATTCTGGTCGTGTTGCCATTACTTAGACTTGCACCATACCTCGCTACACTTCCTCACCTGTTCTGTCTTATTGGAATGTGATTGAATTGAAGTTTTGCTTTGTGCCAAGTAATCGATCAAGTGCATGTATGTACCACATGTTATATTGAGCCATTAGTGTCGTGTAGGATCCTTGGTTATGACTTACGCACATTTATGCCTTGCCTATTTTATTGTTGATTCTCTCTCGAGCTAGGTACCTGATAGTGTGGTTCTTTCCTCTTTCTGTTCTCTTAACATGTTTCACTCGTTCTGATTAGCTTAACGTTGAATTCGATGATTGACTAGCTTTCCGTGGTAGTTAAACCCAGCATGCTTACCTGGTTAAAATGTCTATTACTCTATGATATTCTCTTGTGCTTGCATGAATGTATGACTTGACACCTCGCATGATCACGCACCACCCTATATCATGATTTTGCATCTGCATGACGCATGAATATCGGAATGAATCCAGTTGAATTACTTTAATTCTACTCATGTTCGATGTGTGCTATTAGTATCATGTAGGGCTTATGATTTCCAAGATGACCCGCTAAATGATCACGTGTTGTACTTGTTCTATGAGGTGACAACTAATGTACCATATATGTACTTTATGATGGTTCGTACTTAGCATGATTATAATCTAGCACCCATTATGTCCTTCTTGTACTTTTGATGATGCCTCATGTTTCGTGAATGTTATGTTGAACTTCTCTTAATGACTCTTGACTATGCTTGTATCACATTATATATCGCTAGTATCATGTAGGACCCATGCTCTCTAGATGTATCTCGTCATATGATTCCGTGCCATGCTTGACCTAACATATGATCATTGTGAGATAGTTACTATGTTGCCTTTATATGATCTCGTATGATACATACACCAAACTTGTACATTGTTCATATATGTGATAATTGCTATGCTACTCTTATGTGTTCTCGTATGACGCTTCATCTGATTGTTATAATATACCTTGCCATGATATATTTGGACTCAATTGCTAATGTGTATACCCTGTCCCTACATTGTTCATATACATGATGCTCGTTATCTTCATTAAATTCCGCATGACTTCAAATCATATATGATCATTGTTGGTTCCGTCTATCTTGCTTGAAGAATGCTAGGCATATCTGTTTCCATGGAATACTAGAATGTTAGCTTGTTTTACAAACATCAGCGTAGGACTCGATTGTGTCTTTGATATGAATACGAATGTTGCCCCGAGATAGGTACATGTTAGTGTGGATTGACGTGATTGATATGCTCCATAATGAATTCGTGCGTGTTTGTCCAAAATCGTAACCTAATAGACTTTCTTAAGGGCATCGTTACTATTCCCGAGTCGGAGTCTTGTCTCTAGTCATGTCGTCTTTAGCGTTGGTCTATTCCGTCTCCGAAAGAAACATTAGGTCGTCCGCCCTTGTCACTCCCCTATCTCCGCTAACTTGAACTCCCACGCGTTACATTGGACGAGCGACCGCATGGAAAAGGGATCGGGAAGTCGAATAGCGATAGAGTAGCGCAGCGGAAGTGTGGGCCCATAACCCACGGGCCTCAGGATCGATAATGTCGACGGGACAAGCTCGTATCGAGGATTACGATTGTTGAGTACGATAGGACTTACAGGTGGGAGCGTCCTCTATTCGAATCGCTAACCCTTTCTGAACTTGTTGATGATGATATTGCACTGACTTGATGTTGAAAGTTGCTTGTTGATGTGATGACTGTTGCTTGATTGTCTGTTGACTATGATGATATGATTCGATGCCTTACAATCCTAATGTGCCTTGAAGACTTAATGTGATGCTACTTCGAGATGCCAAGCATGATCTAAATTCCTTGCCTATAATGTGAACTGCAAATGCTGAGAATCTGAACTGTTTATTTGATGTGGTTATGATGAGATGTGCTAGCTTGACTTGATTAGGTTCATATATGATGTTTGCAATACTTATTGAGCATGACAGTAAATAGAGACTTTAAACCCAGTTGCAATGCGTAAATGATGAGCTAATGATGCTATTGATAAATGCTGATTGATATGATGTAGGCCTTCTGTGTAATAATGCCCATGATTACTTCTTCTTGAAACATGTGAGTGAGGTCTCTTGGTAGAATGGTTAGAGAGCGGTTAAGGAAATCGAGTGATTGGTATGATGTGAGGTTCTTCTTGATTATGTGATTTATTAATATGTATTGGCATGATGCTAGATAGCAACCATGATAAACCTGTATGGCATGATATTACATGTTGATATGCAATACTGAGTTAAAATTTGTAGTGACAACTATGAACATGATATAATGATCCATTGCTATCCTATTGTGTTGTTCTAAAAGCATGTTATAATGTGTTGAATGAATCATGAGATGATGATACGTTGTTATGTGAAAGCATGATGTTATCCTATATGGTTGATAAGCCTGATTATGAATAGGTAAGTGATGAATATGACTTGGAGCATAGATATGACTTATGTGTATATATGAGATGATGGTGCATGATTGCTAATAATCGTTATATGACATTTTGATGAGCTAAGATGCTGTCTGGAAAGCATGATGACATTTTGATGTTGATATACTGTTGATCTTCCTTTTTGGTTGAATCTTAATAGCATGATTTTGTTGGATTGATGTGATAATATGTCATGATAATGCAAGATAGAAATTGGATAGGATGACTATGTGAAATTATGCTTTACATGAGATCCCTTGTTAAAACTGGTTCTACTAGTGTGCGATGTTGAGATGCGATCGTGAGATTTGACTTGTGGTAGTGTACTGACTCCATGACACCTAACCTCTTTGATCTCTTGACATGTGTGCTGATGTGATTTATGAGAATTCGATGATACACTTGTGATGCCTTCGGTATGATATAGATGCACTTTATGACTCGTGATATGACGTTGAGATGTTGTTGTTGCTTTTGATGTGTTTGAAAGAATGGTATACTTGATGCTATGGGTAAACATGTTACAAGGTTGAGATGTCGATTGGTTGAGATTTTCATGATTGATGTTGAGTTTGCCATATGAGAAATGGTTGACGATGTTATGAGTCGATGAGTTGATTATTCATGTGCATATTGAGTTGAGGATGATGATAGAATGATTTTGGAACCTAGGAAGAGAATATGGGATTAGCCCTTAGAGGTGGATGACTCCACCTCCTACCCTCGGAATTTGATTGATTGGTATGTGTGAAGCTGATTTGGTTTTCGGAAGATTTTGACGAAATCTTGATTTGAAAGAAATTGACTTGTTTTGGTGTAAATTTGCTTGATTAAACATTGAAATTGCAGATTTTGAGCGTTTTTAAAAAAAAATGGCCAACATGGGATTTTAAAGAAGTGAAATTTTCAATGATTTGGATGACAACCTTCCATTTACAAAATACTTTGAGGTTTACGAACGGGATTTACATTATGATGTCTCACGAAGTGGATACAAGCATTTTATAGGGGCGCTTATAGATTGCTTGCTAAGACCTAGTCGGACGCTATAATGCTTTTAGAGTTGTGATACTTCTGAAAGGTCGAAGCGAGGATGTGATAGGGGCGCTTATTACACACTCGACAAGACCCATTTGGAGATGTCACGACCGTGACCAGGAGGTTGTGAGAATCCTGGAAGACGCAACCGAGATGATTGCATGATCCTTAGACATGGTCCTTGGACTCACCGATTTCAAACTCCTTCCCATTGCTTTTAAATAATTTTAGTCTCGGGGACGAGACTTGTTTTTAGAGGTGGATGAATGTAAAGGCTGAGATATTATTTTAATATTAAATAAATTAAAAGTATATTATTTTATATATGAGATATAAAATTGGAGAAGAACTTGTCCTCGAGCAATTTCCGAGTTAAAATCATTCTGAATGATTCCGACATAGTTTTAAAATTTGATTCCAACATATTCTATTTCCGCCTTCTTACTTCGAGATTTAAAATTTAATTGAGGTCCATTATTTTATTGCGGATCCGGAAAATTTTATTTAAATTCGATTTAGTCGGAAATTGATAGAGTCGGGATTAGCGGGTTTCGGGATATTTTTTTCGGGTTCAAAATATCTTGTTGGGACCACATATATATATATATTCATTTCTTTTTCTTTTTTTTCTTCTCTCTCTCTCTCGGATGCCTGCAATCACACCCAAATTTCATTTGGTCCCCCCCCCTCCCTCCTTGTCTTCATCTCCTCAGCTACTCACATTGCCCTCCCTCACAACACAATTGCTCACCAATCTCTCCTCCCTCTCTCCCTCTTTTCTGATTTCAGACCCCCCCCCAAAGAGCTCAGCCTCACCCCTGTCTCCTTATGCAACTGGCAGCCACCTCCAGTGTCCACCTCCGCCTCCTCTGTTTCGCCGAGCTCTCTTGGGGCGCCACCCGAGCACGGAAGTAGCAGGGACCACCCTACCCTTCGACGCCGGCGAGCCCAGCAGCGAGCCAAGAGCCCAGAGGGATCCCGGAGTTGCCGAGCCACCACCATCTCACCTTACTCTTCCGTTCAACCTATTTTGTAACCGAGGCAAGCACACTCCCTCCGCTTCGAAATCATGTGCAATTGTTCCCTCATTCCTCCTACGTTTCCCTAGAATCCAGAAGATGGTGAAGCATATCCCCGGAGCCGCCGTCGAAGCCTCGAAACCCCTTCCTTCCCCTGTTCCAATCCGGGAGGTAAGAACTTTGATTCCCTCTTGTTTTGGCTGGGATCTCCTAGACACTGTGCCTCATCCATCTCTCCTCCCTTCCTAGGCTCGAGCAACGTTCCTACCCCCCGTCAACCATAGCCAGAGGCCGCCAGTGACGTCGGAAATTTCCCCGGAAAAGCACCGCTGTAAGTTCCCTTTTTCTCCCTCCTCTCTGGCGTCGTTTCTCTCTTGTGGGTTGGGTCTTAGTCGGAATAGGGAGTCGGTCACTTGGGTGTGTTTTGGGGTCGGACGGACCTCGGAGGCCTGAGCTACTCCTCCTCCCTTCTCTCTCTGTTTCGCCGTCGGTGAGCTCGGCTGAGCTTGAAGAAGGCATTGCAACTGCCCTTGATTTGGGCCTAATTCCTGGGCCAAACCCGGAACCCTTTCAGGTTATGTCGTTTCACAACCGGATCCCCTTCCCTCTCTTCCTTTTCTTTTCTTCTTTCTTCTGGGCTCGGGTTGGGCCTATTTTCTTTGGGTCGGGTGCCCGTCTTTCCTTCTCTTCTTCCTTCTTCTGATTTTGGCTTGGGCTAGGCCGGATCCGGGTCATGGCATCTGGGCTGAGTGGTTCGGCTGGCCTGGGTTTGAGGATGTTGAGAACTTGGGTTTGTGAGTATGAATGTTGATCTGGTAGCTTATGGAAATGACTTGATGATAGGTGTGTCTTGCTTTTGGATTGCTTTGGACTTGCATTTGGGCCCTTGCTTGCATTATCTTGCTGTTCTGCATCAACAGGTAAGTATCCTACGGGACTTACTCAGTAACCTGGACCTCCTGCCTGATGTGTCATGTAATGTGTAGTTTTGTTGCATATTAAAGCATACCATGTAGTATCATGTTAGGATTGCATTGAACTGAGCATGTGTTTACTTTGTGTGTTTGAATACAGAACGGTTGTTATCTGTGATAGTCCTAGAGTCTTTGCTAGGGTCATAGGGTAGCCCAGCCCCATCGGGTGCCCTGAGTCTATCGAGTTGATATGAGCATGATATGATAGCCCAGCACCATCGGGCAAGAGATGAGATGATTTGATATGATACGATTAGCCCAGCACCATCGGGCATGTTTTATTTATTTTATGATATGATGATGAGATATGATATGATGATGAGATATGATATGATATGATGATACCGTGGTGAGTGCACCACCACGAAGAGAGTGCTATGCTATAGCCCGAACTGGCCAGTCTCTGCACTAACGGGAAGGGGTGCAGAGGTAGGAGAGGGATATGCCACTTGGCATTGTCTGGGGCCCTTTACCGTTCTTTCTGCATATTGTATATATACTAGGGGCATGATAGTGTGATTTAAATCTTGTACCGCATTAGTCATCTTTTATTTAGGCATAGGCATGTTATGTGGCCTCAGCGCGGTCAGAGGACCCGCAGGAGATCACCAGGCCTGACTTCGTGGATAGTGTTAGGTACCGCTCTTGTTGCTCCATGCTTCTGTGACGGGGAAATCTTTTGACGAATCGAAGAATCCGGCTAATATATTCTAACTTGACAAATGACAATCACCCACTTTGGTTTGGTTTTGACCCGGCTCTGCCGTGGCTTTTGTATCTAAACCGTACTTCCGCTTTACTTTTGTTAAACTGTATTTCTGAGACTTCGACTGATTAGAGGTTTGAAACCTCGACCCTGTACCTGAATTGCAACATCCGAACGAAGGTATCCGACCTTCGAAACGTATCCCGGATATTTATATCCGGGCCGTTACATTCGCTTCAATAATGCAAATAATGAATCTCCCTAACTTTCGCAAAGGATCATGCATGGGATAGAAGACGGAATCGTATAAAAGTCATACCTTTGATGCACTTACCCTACATCGTTATCGTCGGGCTCACCCCGACCCTATAAGTGGGTTGACTACTCGCTCCTCATCATGCACATCATCATCATCATTATTGAAAGAAAGCTACTTTGAATTAAACTTTGCAAAAGAGAAAGTACAACCGAACAAGCCACTCCGCTTTCGCTTTACAAACTCCACTCGGCCTTCTCTCTCTCTCTAACTCATTACTACTGTAATTGGAACTGAATTGTATGTCAAAATTGAATGCCTAAACTCAGCCCTACTGACCTCTATTTATAGATGTCGATAAAGACTCGAAACTTTATCTTTATTCTCTAAGATAAAACTTAAATAAAGTAAAAACTAAAACTCCTACGGTAAATCAGCCTCCATATGATAGCTTCTGATGTTGATGATAAGAAATCTCGACTTTAGGATAGACGTGCAAGCTTTGGATATAATTCTATCAAAATCTGAGTCGGATTCTTCTGTTGGCATGGTCGATATCGACCTTGAACATCGATATCGACCCCTGTGAAACTTTATCTCGAGCTCTCCTTCTCCTACTCGAACTGGCACTCGACTTCTATCATTTAGCTCGATCTAGCAACATCGATATCGACCTCCAGACGTCGATATCGACCTCTCTGTGTCGACATGCTCTGTTTCATTTCCTGCTCGATTCCTATGTCTCTGATGCACTCGATGTCGAGGTCCCCAGTCGATTTCGACCTCTTCAGAAGACTTTGAGTTCTTTTTCTGCTCTTCCAAATCTGTCCATTTTTTTTACTGTTTTCTGCGAAATCACATAGAAACTCGTGCAGACCCATATATTTGACATTTAAGCGTAAACTACACTAATCCCATGTTTTTCTATTAATATGCATGCAAAAGACGATAAAATGGATTCATATGTGCATAGAAAATATGGCAATTTGCACGCACATCAAACACCCCATACTTAAGCTTGCTTGTCCCCAAGCAATACTTTTAATGGTCATTCAGGGGAAGAAAGTAAACCCTCAACATCATAGATTCATTTTTCATATGTCCCTACAATCAATTTCCATCCTCGATAAGGTACTTATGTCAACCAAATCCATGCCTGTGCATAAAAACAATTTCGTACTCATAAAAGGAGGTAATATGCAAAAACAATTTTAGCGACATAGCATTAATAATCAAGAGGACTTTTGCAAGCTTGTGAGAAGTAGATTGGTAAAAGGCTAAAGGTGGGCTAATGTTTGGCCATGTGGTGTTAAATCCGGGGAAACATACTTTCTTTCCAAAACATTCCACATTCCTTCTTTATAATGTCTCACCTTTCACTCATCGCTCAATGCTTTTATTCAATATAATGCTTTTACCTCTCTAACCTCAGCATTGCCTTCTCGCGAGTCGCAAACATGGGTGTCATGAATGGCCTCGGATACTTAGTACTTCGGACTCCTCACCTTGTGTCCCATCTCGTTGATCTAACATCTCAACGAGCAGGGTCGACCTACCTTTATCTCCTGAGGTGATCGGATTTTTTCTCGCTCATTAAATTTTCCATAATTTATAATTCTTTCATTCCTGCCAACAACTTCATAAATAATGCACAACTCCATATAACTCCAAAAATGACCATTCTCAAACTTGTCCCCGGATAGGGTATAAGGTATAAAATGGGCAATATGCATATATGTGGAGCAATAATGATCAGGCTCATATATGGCTTGTGACTTTTGCAAATATACATAGGTAAGGCTAGGATATGAACTTGTATATGTAAGCACTTGTATGGAATTTTCATAAAAAGTCCTCCATCATCTTATCATGCACATGTCAAAAGCAACTTCAAATTTTTCCTCTCCCTTATTTTTTTCTTTTTGCACTTCATTGGGACTTCCCTTATCTAGGCAATTTCATGTTATATCTCTAATGAATCTAATTTTGCATCATAGAGCTCTTTTTTATACTTCCATGACTCTTTCCAAATTTTCAAATTTTTGATGGAGGTCATTTTTTTTTATTTTTTTTTAAAATAAAACTAAATATGCATTAAAATAAATATGCAAATCTAAACTAAGTATGAATATGCAAGTAAGCTTTTCCCCCACCCCATACTTAAAATTTACAGTGTCCTCACTGTATTAGAACTAGGGTTAAGAAGAAAACTTACTAAACCGTCACAAATTTCAGGAGTCGAAGAAGACAGCAGACATGGTCGATATCGACCCTTAACATCGATATCGATGTTTTTCATTGATTTCTGCTCAGGCTTTAGGGTGATCCGGCCTCGACCACAAACCCATCTATGTCGACCTTAAGGTCGATGTCGATCTTGGACATCGATTTCGATGTCTCTTCTGTATGCCTTTCTCTTTCCTGCAACTTGTTGAAACCAAAACAAAACAAAATATGCAAAATGTCTCAAACTAAATTAAAAGTGTCTAAAAACAAAACTAAGTCCTTGTTAGAAGCTCTAGATTTTTAAGTCGCTAGGCCGACTTCTTCCTTTGTGCTTCTTATGGCGGCATCTGCATAGCCCATGTGGTTTGGGCCTCAAATATGACTCCTTTCTTGTCCTATAGCTGCATTCCGCCAGGATGGATCTGATTCACCGTGAATGGTCCCAGATTTTTATCTTTCAATCTTGTAGGGAACCAATGGTCCTTGGATTTGGCAACATAGACCTTGTCTCCTATCTCATATTGGCTCGAATCATCATCGGATACCCTACATAAGCGCACATGCCAAGGCACACCTCTTCCAAATAATGATAAATCTTTAATTGTAATGGAACAAGAGGAATCCGTACCTTGACTTACCTTTTTTTTAGTCTATGGATCAGGTCGATGTCGATGTTCAGAGGTCGATATCGACCCCTGTTGTACTCCTGGAGGATCAGTCGATTTGGAGAGTTTTGGCTCGATATGATCAGGTCAATTTCGAACCTCAAAGATCGATATCGAGGTCTCCTTTCCTCCCTTCTCAGCGCTGATGGTGGTCGATATCGACCTTAGACCCCGATTTCGATGTTTCTTTTCCTCCTCTGTCGACCCCAAACTTATGACCTGGCACAAAATCTTGAACAATTTTAGTCGATATCGACTTGCCTGGGTCGATTTCGATGTTCCGTTGTGCTCCTTCGTTCAAGATTGCCACAACTTCCTCTACTTGGGCTTCTATGGCCCTCTTCTCAAGCTCCTCCGGTGTCATACTTCTTACCTTTGCCTCTCCACATGCAATGTAGACACCATTGATGGCTTTTATCTCCATTGGCCCTTGATTTTTCACCGTCTTGTTGAAGGCATACTCTATCACTTCGTCACTTATTGTGAATGAGAGCAACCCTTTCTTTACGCTAATGTTGGCATCGACGGTTGCTAGGAATGGCCTACCTAAAATAATTGGACAAGCAGGGTCCTCCGCTATATCAACAACTAAGAAATCAGCAGGGACAAAGAATTTACCTACTTGTACTAGCACATCCGTTACTATCCCAGTTGGAATAACTACCGTATTGTTGGCCATGTATAATCTTGCATCTACGGGCTCTAGAAGACCTATCTTTACCTTGTGACGGATGGTTAGTGGCATCATACTAACACTACCACCCAAGTCAACTAAATCATTAAATTTGAATTGACCTAGACCTATAGCGATAGAAAACTTACTTGGGTCCACCCGCTTTTGTGGTAGCTCTAACCTGTTGCACTCCTCTGCGATCTCAGAGAGCGATCGCTTCTTACCTAAGATGTCCTTAAGGAACCTTACATAGGATGACATCTCGTGAAGTGCCTCTGTCAATGGTATAGAGACATTAAGTCCTTGGAGCATCTTCACGAACCGCTGGAACTTCTTTTCTGCTGGGTCCTTAATCATCTTTCTAGTTGGGAATGTCAATACCTTCTTCCTTCCCGCAGCTGTAGTGAGGCGGACATCGACATTAGAAGGGTCGATATCGACTGGAGGAGTCGATTTCTGTGGTGACTCAGCTTCAGGGTCGACATCAACAGGAAGGTCGACATCGACGTCACCGTGGTCGATATCGACAGGGGGGTCGATATCGACGCCTGTTCTGGCTCCTTCTCCTCCGCTCTTTGCTCGGGCATTTGTAATTGATGCCCACTCCTTAGGTTCACCACCGCAATATGACCAGTGGTTTTGCCCTTTTGGTTGGGCACAGTGGATCCAGGGAATGATCTTGACGCTTTGGGTATTGCTTCAGCCAATTGACTCATTTGAGTCTCCATGTTGCGCTTCCAAACGTCGATCTCCCCAAGCCTAGAATTGATGCCCTGCAGCTGAGTATGGACAGAGTTGTTGGCTTGTTTGAACTCAGCATGGTTCTTCCGCATCTCATCAAGAATGATTTGCAGGTCATCCTTCATTGTCTCCCACTCAGGGTGCCCTGGTGCCCTATATGGTGGGGGATCCCTTTGTTGATAGAATCATTGATCACCCCAATATTGTTGAATTCCCCCTCCATAGGAGCCTCTCGTCCATTTAACCTTCTCATGTTGTTCCGCCATGGATACTTGCTCAGTATGTGGACAGGCACTAGTGTTATGCCTTGTTGAGCCACACTCTTGACAAGTTTGATTGTTGCTCAGGAACCTGACTTGCTTTTGAAGGCGGCGTGTTTGATCGTTGTGGAATTGTTGCCGCACCTCAGGGTCTATCTTCCTTGGAGGCTCATATAATGGCATTGATGGGGCAGGCCTTGCATCATAGGTCGCAGCAGCCCCATAAGTGTTGTCAAAGTTTACGAGCCTCTCAATGGTCTCCCATGCCTCCGTTGGTGTAAGCTCAATGTACCGATAGGAGGTATATGAATATATCCTCTCCTTATTCGGCGCATCAAGGGCGTTGTAGAAGATCTCCTGGATGACATATGGAAGTTGCCCATGCGTTGGGCATGATCTCAGCAAGTCCTTAAATCGCTCCCACGCCTATGCTAATGTTTCACCTGGCTTTTGTTTAAAAGTTGTGATCCTTTGTCGCAACATCGCCATTTTAGAAGGTGGAAAGAACGTATTCAAGAATGCATCTTTCACCTCCGCCCATGTCCTCAGCGAGCGTGGAGCCAAATTTTCAAGCCATTGTAATGCCTTCCCTGCCAAAGACCATCGAAAAGATTTTAATCGCACATACTCTAAATTCACTCCGTCAGCAACTGTCTCACATAAGTCCATAAAAGTAGAGATGTGTTGCAGGGGGCATTCATTAGGTCTTCCTTCAAAAGTATTTCTTTTTATCCCAGATAGGAAGTTAATTTTTATTTCATAGTTGGAGTGAGGAATTAAAATAGCGGATTCAGGAACATGAAGCGGCGGATGCATGTATTGCATCGCCGTTTGTGGATACTGATTTAGCCGCTCTTGCGCTTGTCTGCGCACATCCTCCTCCCTATCAGCACGGGCTCGCTCAGCAGCAGCGGTGGCCCTTTCAGCAGCGATTGTAGCATTGTGGTCCTCGATTTCCTTCCTCAACCGCTCTATGGTTTCGACATGCGTCTCGTTGTCAGCCATGATGCGAATTACTTTGTTACGAAGATGGTAGAAACGTTCAGGCTCGTTAATTGGTTCCAGGATAGGTCCACGATCAGAAAGTCGCATAAACCTGCAAAATAAGCTCAAGAAAAGATCGTGATTAAACTTAGGTGGCGACCTACTACCATCCCCGGCAACGGCGCCAATTTGTTCGCAAGGGGGGTAGAGTGTAGGGATACAAATATCTAAATTAAATAATTCAAATAAACAATGCACAATTAGGCTAACTCCCTGTCCCAAACAAAATATACAAGAATCCCCTCCCTTGTAGTAGTAGGGTAATTCAGGATCGAATCCACGAGGAGGTATGTCAGCGCTTCCCTTGTTGTACTCACGATCAAAGCTTTCGACCTCAGAAGACACTCGATATCGAGTAATCTAGTCGATATCGACCTCAATCCTGGTCGATTTCCTAGCGCAGTTCCTGCAGAAGACAAAAGCAGCAAAGTCGACGTCGAATAGAGACCTCGATATCGACGTTAGACCTCGATATCGACCCTTATAGTCGATTTCGATGCTTGTCACATAAACTGTCTTCGTAACCAATTTGTCGGAAAAGAGTTCGGAGAAAATAGAATGGGAAAAGAGGATGATCAGAAACAAAACTTAAAACTTTTATATTGATTCAATAAACTTAAAAGCTTCCAAGGTCGGGGTTTTATGCCACAATGATAACAATGCAAGTTTTATGCTAAAGCTATGAAATTTAATGTTTTTCCGTCAAATAACTTTCGTTATCAACACTTAGGTGATTAGAGGCTCTCGCATAGTTCCTAAGAGTTACTATCCAATTCATAAGCAATTCAAGTTCACAATATGAGTGGTTTTCGCTTCAATAATGCAAATAATGAATCTCCCTAACTTTCGCAAAGGATCATGCATGGGATAGAATACGGAATCGCATAAAAGTCATACCTTTGATGCACTTACCCTACATCGTTATCGTCGGGCTCACCCCGACCCTAGAAGTGGGTTGACTACTCGCTCCTCATCATGCACATCATCATCATCATTGTTGAAAGAAAGCTACTTTGAATTAAACTTTGCAAAAGAGAAAGTACAACCGAACAAGCCACTCCGCTTTCGCTTTACAAACTCCACTCGGCCTTCTCTCTATCTCTCTCTAACTCATTACTACTGTAATTGGAACTGAATTGTATGTCAAAATTGAATGCCTAAACTCAACCCTACTGGCCTCTATTTATAGATGTCGATAAAGACTCGAAACTTTATCTTTATTCTATAAGATAAAACTTAAATAAAGTAAAAACTAAAACTCCTACGGTAAATCAGCCTCCATATGATAGCTTCTGATGTTGATGATAAGAAATCTCGACTTTAGGATAGACGTGTAAGCTTTAGATAGAATTCTATCAAAATCTGAGTCGGGTTCTTTTGCTGGCATGATCGATATCAACCTTGAACATCGATATCGACCCCTGTGAAACTTTATCTCTCTCCTTCTCCTACTCGAACTGGCACTCGACTTCTATCATTTAGCTCGATCTAGCAACATCGATATCGACCTCCAGACGTCGATATCGACCTCTCTGTGTCGACATGCTCTGTTTCATTTCCTGCTCGATTCCTATGTCTCTGATGCACTCGATGTCGAGGTCCCTAGTCGATTTCGACCTCTTCAGAAGACTTTGAGTTGTTTTTCCGCTCTTCCAAATCTGTCCATTTTTATCCTGTTTTCTGCGAAATCACATAGAAACTCGTGCAGACCCATATATTTGACATTTAAGCGTAAACTACACTAACCCCATGTTTTTCTATTAATATGCATGCAAAAGACGATAAAATGGATTCATATGTTCACAGAAAATATGGCAATTTGCGCGCACATCACACCATACGGCCTAGGTTTTCGAATACTCACATATGTTATATACGCCGTTTTAGTTTTTTTTTAAAACATACTAGCTGGTCACAACGACCAACTGAGCAGTGGTCGTTGGTGGTCGCAACGACCACTGGGGTTCTGATCGCAACGACCACATTGGGTGATGGTCGCAACGACCATGTGGGGTTTGGTCGTTGCGACCAAATTGTGTTTCTAAAAAAAGTTTGGTCGCAATGACTATACTTGAAATTGTGGTCGCGACCAACTTGGGTATAGTCGTTGCGACCATACCATCACGTTGTCGTTGTGATGATATTGTGGTTTTTTTTAAGAAAAGAGGCGACCATGTGCAATGCGCTAAACCGACAAAAAAAAAAAAAAAGTCTTGCGCTAAAAAAAAAGTGAGAGTAAGGAACAACCTCCTGCTTTTTCCAATTTCGAAACTGCATATTCGAAACGTTGTGAAAAACCTCAGAGAGAGCACAAATGGCTCCCCGAAAGAAGTACCGGAACGTCGTTGTTCTATCTGACTCCAGTGATGACGACGCCGGTGATTGCCAACTGGTGGAAGTATCAGCGGATGAGGCCGAAGATATATCATCGACCAGCGGCGACGAAGACGAGAGCGACGCTAGTAGCTTTCACCCAAGGTAGTTTCCCTTTTATCCATTCTTTGTCAAGTATGGATCATCCGTCAAAATAGATTAGTCTATTTTCGTTTTTGAAATAATTGCTTAAATGCCCGTCAATTGGGAAATGGATCGCTTCAATTAGTGACAATGAGTATGCGGCGTCTGAGTACGATGACGATCGCGCTTATCAGCAACTGGAAGATGAACATACGGACGAGGCTGAAGGCGGATCTTCTCCTTCCTCCGACGGTGGTAAACCTGGCGATGATGAAGATAATGATACTCTTTCTAACCGTGTCGTTCAGCTACTTCAAGGTGTGGTTTTGTTGCCAATTATTCAAACACAGCGATTTGTGGATTATTTTGTATATATTTTGGTGTTATAGTGCAGTTTTTCTCCAAGTGGTGAGGGTAGCGTTGGTTTGATCGATTTGGGACTTTTATACCCAATTTTTGCATTGCAATTGAAATGTTTTCAGTCTGAATTAGACTTAGCCTACTTAGGTGTATCTGTGGATTTGGTGCTTCTATCCTTACTACTATACAGGTAGTCTTCATCCATTGATGCTGTTCTGTTTGGCTACAGAGAAGAAAGATATAGGAAACCTAAGACTAAATGCGTATAAAGCATATTTGCGAAAGCATGGGCTTCGAATTGCAGGCAGCAAGGCTGAATGTTTGATTAGGGTACATGAGCACTGGAGGTAGGTTTATTGCGTTGTTTTTTACTTTTCTTTGAATTTAGATTTTTCACTGTATTCTCTCTTTGTTTCATGGATTCCTTTTTTGGCGTTCACAGTTCAGTAGTTGCTAGCAAGGATTCCTGAAGTTTCTTGCTCTTGAGCAAACAGCATCATGTTTTCTTATATCTTTGGCTCTTTGCTTTTATGTGACATTTGTGTTCACTTGGATTTTAGTCTAGCCATCTTACTGATATAGAAGGAATAGCCATCTCAACTATTAATCTGTAGATTTCTTCTCAAACTGTTAAAGCCAAGTTGATACAGTATATATCAATGACATTCATAGGCTGAATTACTGATACACTCTGCATTTGTTACCTGCTGATTTTGTCAGAGTAAAGGATGGTAATGGCGAAGATCTGTATCCAAGGCCATCATTTTTCATTAACTGCACAGGTATAGTATAGCAATTTGCCATCGGAGTTGGTCTATCTCATGTCTAAGGTTTCTAAAGAGATTGTAATTTCTACTTTCCTGTCTTAACAGGTGATGTCTGCAAGGGAGATGTTGTTTTATTCACACAAAGAGTTTATCAACAGTATGAAACTTGTGTTTTCTGTAGAGCTTCATTTAATCATTCATGAAGTAATTTTTTTTTGTAAACTTGACTGCTGATAAATGCCAAACTATGCAATTAGTCTACAACATCATCTGAACTGGCTAGATGGTAATGCTTTTGTATCTTGACGGCGACTTTTGTTTTATCATTGGAATGGAAAAGAAGAGGACAAGTGGTGAAAGCTTGTATAGTTATATGTACGTTTTTTCATGTGAACTGAAAATATGTTGTAAACTCAGGTTTGAGAAACTAACAAGATCAGGAAAAGTTATGGGGAGTAGGACAGTTGCCGGTAGAGTTGTAAAAGAAAGTTATGGTGCAGCTAAGCAGCAGCACACATTCACGGTAAGGATGAAGCAAATGATGTATGAAATCTGTTTCAAGAATTCTAAGTTTGAAAGTGGCACATTTTGTATTCATAATGTGTTTTCGCTTCTGCCTCATTTCTCTTTATGTGCCTCAGTTCTGAACAAGAATAAGCATCAGTTTGATTGATTAATCTAGTTGTATGAATATTTCTGTTTGCAAGGTTGAAGTCCTATGGAGCAAAGGTACAAAGAAATTACCTCCTTTGTTTCCGTTGCTTATCAAGGGGAGGAATCTCTATCGATTGAAAACCTTTAGACAGGTAAGACTTCTATAGCTTTCCCTCGCATCTTGTACCTTCTCGCTTCTAATCTCAACTTTGGGAAATGAAGCCATGGAAGAATGAGGCCGACAGGTCCAAGGCTCTTGAAGAGAAGCATAATAGAGGTGCAATAGCCAGACAAAAGAGAGATGTACGAATTCAAGAGCGGAATAGGCACAAAAATGGCCAAACCTCTGATAGGGGTAACAAAATTTTGATTTGCGTCGGCATTTCAACAATAGTTTGTCCTATGAATCGTCTTTAATATGTGGCCCACATTACTAGGTGAAAGGATTCAGAAACACCATTCATCATCCAATAATTTAAGTGATAGTCAAAGGATATATTCAGAAAGAGGCAAACATGGCGATCAACATGGAAAAGGCTCATCTTCAGCAAATCAGGTGGTTAGTATCGGTAATAAAAAAGGTCAGTGCGCATCTAAGGCAACTAAGGGTGAAGTGACACGAGCAAGGACATTCAAGCCTCCTATTAGAAATAAAAAACCTACCTATGCTAGAAATAAAGCTTCAACAACAGAATCATATCCTGTTCCTTACCAAAGGTTTGATGGGCTTCAGTTGCATGATGACCATATAAATGCACAATATGCTTTCCATAGAGGCCATGATCCTAGGTCTGTTTTCATGGGGCCTTCCGGGGTAGGATACAATGGGTCCCAATCCCGTTATCAAGCTCCCGGCTCTTATTCTTACAGATTCGAACACTTACCTTCCACAATCCCATTACCAGCTTTCCATTCGGATAGGTACATACCTAAAAATCGAGGATTCCGCAGCTGCTTGACTCAAGGATGCACGAACTTAGGTTCAGAAGGTTGTGTTGTATTTGGATGTTGGCATTGCTGTCGTAGGGCAGGAATGAGATGCCACGCTCACAAATGACACCAACTTAAGGTAAAAATTTTACTTCACTATATTATGTAGGTGAGCTCTGTGGTGTTTGCTGCCATCTGAGCCAGGATGACATTATCTGCAGTACATTTGGGCTGGATGTTTAAAGACAATGTCAAGTCACAGTTATCATGATGAATCATCCTGCAGTTTTGGTTTTGATGCATGTCGCTCTTGTTTGGAGGAATCAAATCTCTGACTCCATTTTGATAGAGGTACCATGTTTGTCAAAAGTCTTGTGTTGCATCTATTGCTCCATTCATGTTGGAAACATGTTACATTTTTTTACTTCCGATTAACACTTTACATAAGAGAAGATGAGAAACTAGCAAACTGAGATATGCCTAAGTCAATACTTACCCGCCGTTGCACTTTAGTCATCCCAAAACTCATTTGAACAAACTCATGATACAGAGTTTATAACAAGGGAAGATGATGTTCCTTTTGTTTTATTTTGATTGTGTGAAATATATATGTACTGGCCTTCAGTGGCTGTATATGCTTATTCTCTTGTCAATTGAGCCACCACAGGGACCATCTGTACCAGGCGGCTTTAGTGTTAAAATTTCCAAATGATTGCATGATTGATTTTTTATTCCTAAAGTATCACCATTTGTATCATAGCATAAAAATTGAAAAGGGCCTGTTTGGTTCCGATTCCAGATTTCAGTTTTGTTTGTGTTTTATTCCCCCTAAACTAGAATGTAATTGGCTTGTAATCTTTTATCTACAACAACATACCAGTGAATCCTGCATTAAAGCAGTAAAAATAGTAATCGGAAACCCTAGCCGCAATCTGTCCACTGGGCGGTTCTCGTTCATTGGTCGGACCACATACTTCTTCAGAATTGAATTTTATCATGCATTTGCTTTTGATTCTTCCGTTTTACCCGAGGTCTGTATAATGTGGACGGAATGGGCAGAGTTATTGAGAACAATGTGGTGTCTGTGTCGGGGAGAATCATCCAACAAAAGTGTATGACATCCATTTATACACGAAGATGTCTTCCTATCCATCCAATCTCCAAGTCGGCCACCATCATATTCTCTCTTATGTTCTTTTTTGTTACTGGGGCCACCATCCTATTCCTTCTTTTTCTTTTGTTCCAAACCGGACTGAATCCTCTGTTGCATTTGGTATCAGTAAAAAATAATAATAATAATAACAAAACAAAACAAAAAGCTTATCGAACAAGCGAAGAGGTCCTTAGCCGAAAACACGAGAAATTTTGGCCTGTTTGTGGTAGTGTGACATCAAACACTACATAATGGGATATAGGATTCAAGCTACCTTCATACACCCAGGGTGTATGTCTATATTGAAATGATTATATATAACTTCTCTTTTCTTCATAATCTAGAAAGAGTGTCAAATTAACCCAAAAAAAAAAAAAAAAGATTGCCAAAAAAGCACAAAATTCAATCAACCAAAGTGACCAAATGCCATAGTTACACATGCGATATATGTGCGTAGGCACAAACTAATCAATCATGAAGATATAATATGGTACTACTCGAATACTGACTGACTCAAGAGCTAGGAGACCATGACAGATTTGGTTGTACGCATTTCAAACTTTGATCATCAATAGAAATTACGAGCGGCAGTAACAGAGGTGGTTGTTGTGGCGGCAGCGGTGGTGGAGGGACAAAGATCAATCTCTTGGGTCCAGGATGACTTGTCTTGGGTGTGGAGGTGCCAATAGGTTTGAGCCACCATGTCCGGGTCCATCAAAAGTCCATCAGCTTCTCCGGCAGCAGACCTACTCAGAAGAGACGCCGTCGGACTGGTTGCTGTGGCGGCCACTGTCCTACATTAATTCACATCACTTCTGTTATGCAAATGTTGAAATTACATCAAAGCCAAAACGGAGCAATATTCGTGTCAGATGATTGATTCCAAACTTAAAAGTTATTGGTACATTTTAGATTATGAGTGAAGTAATACACAAATAATTTGAAAGGCGGACCTGGGAGGTGAAACGACGCCGTGGAGGATGATGTGAGCTACATGAACCCCAAGGGGATGAAACTCCTTGGCTAAGCACTGTGAAAGGCCTCTGAGTGCAAACTTCCCACAGCCTTAATTTGTTTACCAAAATTAAAACGAATAATTAACAAGAAAAAAGAAAGAATATGATATATATGCGTTGATAATTAAGTGGCGATTAAGGAAATCAAATGGGCTTGAATTGGTTACATAATTCAGCGAAGCCAGGGAGGCCATTGACGGAGGCTGAGCATCCCGTAAAGAGTATGGTGCCTCTCCCTCTTTCGACCATACCCGGTAGGACCTGCGAGAATATGACACATTCACACACACATATATTACAGAGGCGAGCCAGGGGGGCATTGGGAGCACGTGTCCCCTCCCTTATCCGACTAATTAGCTAGGTGTATTCTCCTCGTCGATAGCTTCATTTTGATATATAATACGCGATAATTCGACATCTGAGTAAAAAACGATAATGTTTGAAAATTGTAGGTGTTTTAATCACTTTAATTTTAGTTCAATAGAGTATAATACTTTTATATTTTACTTAAATTGACATTTACATATTATAATTTATCTCAATAGTTTCGAAACCATAAGTTATATTACTTATTTTGATAATTTCGTAAGAAGTTACACAAGTTTTAATTTTTTATATTTAGTTATACACTATTACATGTTAAAAATACAACAAGTTAAATATTGATTCAATGTTTGTTTATTGTGTTTTATATCCATTTTGTTAGTTTTCTTTTCTTCAGCTATTTCATTTATTTATTATTTATTTTTTTAATGGAGAAAAAATAACGGTGTTTTATCATAAATCAAAGTCATATTATCTTAAAATAATATCATTTATAACTATCATATTATATAGAGATCGTTATGTTACTTTAATCTAAAAAGATAGCGTATTTATATAATTGTGTCTCCGCTAAAAAATTTCGGGCTCCGTCTATATATATAACCGAGCATGAATGTGAATGAGAATGTGAACGTGACATTGTAATAGTAATTATAGATATGGTGAATTAACTAAAGGACCTGTTGGGCGCAATGGAAAGCACCGACGGAGGAGATGGCAAGCGACTTCTCAAAGGAGCTGACGGGGATGTCGATGACGCTGGTGGGGCGGCGGTGGGCGGGAACATCAGGCGGCTGCAGCTGCAAGCTGGCGTTGTAGACCAAAACCTCGACGAAGCCGAGGGAGAGGACGCCCTCGAAGGCTTCCCGGACACTCCTGGAGTCGGAGCAGTCGATCCTGATGGCGAACACCTGGCCCATCCCCTCGATTGCGATCTCCTCAGCCAGCATCGAAAGCCTCCCAAGGTCGCGGGCAAGGATGGCGACGGTGTAGCCCTCGAAGGCGAACTTGCGGGCGATGGAGCGTCCGAGGCCAGGGCCCACCCCGACGATGGCGGCGATACCCTTGCCGGGGATCCCCGGGGAGCTTCCCATGCTTCTCATTAACTCAACCACTCTATAATCTATATGCCGGTGGCGGTATGGTGTTTGTTTGGAACTTCCTTCCAGACTGACACCACCACTTCTTTATAATTTGACTTCTATTGCTGCCGTTTTATGGCTGAGGATGCCACTCACTATCCTCTCCTACTTTCCAACTGTCCAATTCCAACTTGTTTCCAAATCACGCCAAATTTATAAACAACCTACCTTTTTTCCGGGCAATTTGTAAAATGTCCAATTAGTTGCCTTAATTAGTAAAGTGTCCACACTTTTGAAGAAATTGGTAAAATGTCCATCCTCTTTGCCCTCATGCCCCCCTCGTGTGTCTAGTTTTTTTTTCTTCGTGCGTCAGCACTTTTTATTGTGCAAATATAATTTGATTTTGTGCAAATATAAGTTGAAGTTGTGCACATATAACATTATGTTGTGCATCAACACTTTTTTCATGTCAGCACTTTTTGTTATGCAAATATAACTTGATATTGTGCACAAATAACATTATCTTGTGCAAATATAAATTTATGATGTGCAAATATAATAATTTCTTTTTTTTTCACAACAACATTTTTTTTCGTTTTCAGCACTTTTTGTTGTGCAAATATAATATTATGATGTGCAAATATAATAATTTTTTAATTTTTTTCGTGTCACCAATTTTTGTTGTTCAAATATAACTTTATGTTGTGCATATATAACATTATGTTGTGCAAAAATAACTTTATGTTATGCAAATATAATATTTATATTATATTTGCTTAAAACATCTTATGGAAAGGATATGCAGATGCATTTATATTTTATAATTGCACTAATATATATATCTTATTATTGAACATTTATTAGAAAATTTTACAAATTACTAGAATTATTATAAACTTTAGCATATGCGGGATTCGAACCCACATATTTGCGCATAAGTACATCGTTCTACCATTGAGCTAAGAGGCTTTTAATGGTCAACAAGTACTAGACCAGAGATAGAAATCGAATAATTGTAATCTATCCTATAACATTAAAAAAAAGTGCAAAATAAAAACATGCATCTCTAGTTTCAAATTAACCTTGCTGAAAAAAAAGGTTTACTTACCCAAATGCTTTTAGGAAACATGACAATAGGAACAAGAACAGTTAAGAGGAAGAATAGAAAATCAAGGTCTTACCTGATATCTGGGAGGCTTCGTCAGGTGTTGAAAATGCAACAAAGCCTGAGCCCTTGCTAACTTCACTTGGATCACGCATAACCTGAGAAAATTAGAAACGATCAGCCATTAACCCTAGAAAAAAAGGCCATAAAATATAGTTCCTCAGTAAACCTTTACATCAAGCTAAATCCAATGAATCTCATTAACCTATTTTCATGTCACCCGATTCAAAACAGGACATTAATAACTCGTCTTTATTAAGGTTAAAGTGTCCTCAGCTTGTACCTCAATTATTATATCAATCACTGCATAGTGTGCAGTATCCAAAATAGCAACTATATCATTAAAAAAACATGTCAGCATACTAGGCAAGCATCAGCAAGGAACAAAATATTTCCATAAGCTTGGAAAGAGACCATGTTAGCACATAAGATGGTACATTTGATTTTACATGTTACAGAAACAAATATAACAGTTGACTTTCTTTAATTACCTATGAGCAAGAAGAAGGTCGGGTAATTGCTGACAGCAACCATAACAACAAGCTTAGATCAACGTATTTTTTTCCTTTGAGCTATTTCACATAAATAAGCATATGCTGATTTAGACAATCACCATGATGTTTGATGTGCGCCTATTTCACCATGTTTCATGCTTACATTTATTCCGTTTCATATACATATTTTATACTTTTGGGTTGGGAAAGTAGTGAATTTATGTAGTTTGAGTTTATTTGCAAGATATAGAGGTCTACACAAGTTTTGGTTTGAGTTCGCAGGAAATGGAACATTTTAGAGCGACTACAAGACGCTGAAAAGTCACTCGATCTCGAGCCAACCACTCGACCTCGAGCCATGCCATCGACATCGACTACATCTACTGGATGTCGACTTAAAGAAATTGCAAGATCAGAGACTAAGGCATGAAGAAGCAAAGTCGACCGCGATCAACCATGTCGACCAGCATAGAGCACTCGACATCGAGTAGTCCACTCGACATCGACTGGAGCAACAGACGCGTAAAAGATGCGTGATGGATCGGATCCTTGGGAGATTGCTTAGCCACATCAATATCTATCATCTACCAAGATCTTTTATCATTATGGGTATATTCCAACTTATGCTAGGGAATATTACCTTTAGATAGATTTATTTTAAGACAGAATTTAGTTTTAGATAGAATTTACCTTTCCAATCTAAGTAGGATTAGGACTCCTATCCTTGGCTAGCGAGGGTTGTAAGGCTATAAATAAAGCCCTAGAGGGCTGCTTTTTTTCAATCATCCAATCCTTGAGCAATGAAGCAACCTAGAGAGAGAGAGAAGCCGAGTAGTAGAGAGAGAAATAGAGGAGAAGGTGGTGTTTGGTTGTACGATTCAAGTTTTGAACTTTTAATGCAAGTTTATTTCTTTTATTCAACAATGTCTTCCCCGATGATGCGTGAGTAGTCGTCCTACTTCTAGGGTCGAGGTGAGCCCAACAATAGCCATGTAAGTATGCCTAAATCCCTAATTTGATTATGTGTTTTCATCTTCTATCACACGTTTAATCCTTCATGAGAATTTAAGATCATTCCTTATTTACCTTATATGAAGCGAAAGTGGATTATATGTGAATTTGGATAGTAATTAGGTTTTACCTGTGAAAGTTGACTAAACCATAATTATGAAATGGATAGAAACAATTAGGTATTTATGTGAAAGCCTCTATATTCCTATTTGTTGATTAACGAAAGTTGTCATAGGATGATAAAAACATAATCTTTTATGTGATTTGAGTATTAATGCATGCATGGTTATTGTCGTGGTAAATTCCTACCTTAGAAGATTTAAGTTTATAAAGTTAAAAACCGCAAAAATATTGCCTTTATTTTATTTCTTTTACTTTTTGCCTTTTATATTACGAATCCGCTAAGGCTCTCGAGATCGACCCATTCACTCGAGATCGATTACACTACAACTGCAGAAATCAAGTCGACGGTATTCTATGTCGACAGGAAGAATTGATCCACTCGATATCGACCTCTTTAGTCGACATTGAGTTCTCTGTTTGTTTTATAGGCTTTGCAAATCGAGAGAAGAGCACTAGGAATCGACAACCTCTGTCGATATCGACCACACTAGACGATATCGAGGCTTCTGGTCGACAGTCACAGGAACTTTTGCAAGACTATTCAGCAACCGCTGACTCGCCTCCTTGAGGATCGATCCTCATTCCCTACTACTGCATCGGGAGGGAGTCTTGAAATTTATATGCTAAGATAGGGAGTTGCTTTGGTTTAAGCTTATTTACATATTTTATTAATCAATTCCCCTCATAATAATGTGAACAAAACTACTATTATGATTTATGACACTAGAAACAAAAGCAATATTTTTTCCCAATTCGAGTCTCTGATTTAAAGTAGCTTGAACCCCTACATATACAATCAATGAGGACCTTCAATTTTCAGAAAAGCAGTACACAAAACAGTCATACATCTAGTCGGGGAAATCAATCATTACACAAACAACATAGGATTGGTTTTGTATCACGTACAGATTCAACTGATTTTGATTTCACTATATATTACTGAACCAACAGAGAAGAAACCTAGACATTGATCGGAGAAAGAAGACCTTAACAGTGAGCAATCTCGATCCATCTGATGATGCCATAAAAAGTAACCCCTTTAATTAATAGGGATATGTCGTCATAAATAGGTTATCCAATGCAAGAATCACATACCAACTCAACATCAAACTATCGCGACCGAAACTCTTCCTAACCCAAATGGCGGAAGTTCAAGTCTAGATCTGAACGCTTTCTCTCGAGATTGGGATCACGAGCAGAAACTCCGAGTCAGCTAAACTCTCCAAAAAGGGCAAGCAGCTCGCTGGTGAAGCACCTCTCCACTAGTATCACCACGTGTAGCTACCAAAGATCGCTGGCATGGGGGCATGGGCTACACGTGTCCCCTACAAAGACCACGAGGTCACCAGCCAGCTGCTCGCTTAACAACAATATAAATACCCCCTAGGGACCACTAGGAAGGTATCTAAAAGGAGAGAGAGAAAAAAAAGCTCTGCAACTTCCCCTGAAGTAAAGTCCTTAGGCTTGAGCTTTTAAGATCCTTGAATCGGAGAAGAAGTCTTTCCAAGAATAATACATCATCAAATCAAACTTCCTCTAAAGACGACAATTGAACAGTAAAAGCACTTGATCGCGAAACTCAAACGTTTGCAAGGCCGCACTAAGTAATAGAGAATTACCAGATCGCGAGGTCAAACATTGTCTTGCTTTTAGCATCGCAGGTATTAGAGAACTTTTGTCGTCACCTTGAGGTAATAAGTATAGGTGAAATTCTAGAACCGCTTCATTGGCGCCGTCTGTGGGAACCTTTCACGACGAGAGGTTCTCCGAGAATTTTTATCTCGTTTCTTTTTTATGCATTTATAAAAATTTTCTCTTTTCCCCTGCCAAAATATGATCTTTTCCTCCAAAAAGCTAACTGCGCACTTTTATCGCGACATCGCAGGCGAAAAATGAATTTCACACTCTTTGGAGAAGAATTTGGAGAGCAGCACCACGATGAAGGATGGAACAACGAGCTAAATCTGAATGACCCCCCTAATGAAGAGAATTACATCCCAGAAGGAGAGAACCTTCCTCAATAACCACTCTGGAATAACGCCGCAATTCCTCCTTTCGGACAACACGGAACCTGGGGAGGCTTCCCTCCTTACACGTATTTCCCAGTTGGCTACCCTCCGAATTCTTTCTGTGGACAGCCCGCGAACATGATTCCTCCTCAATATGACCCCTACGGGTACTATCAACCACCAGCCCCTGCTCACGATCCGATCAACCTATTTCCAGGTCCCATCAATAATCCACGAGATGCAAATCTCGATCGCGATGAAGATAACGTTGGAAAGAAAGCCCGCGATGACTATGCCATGGACATCTCTTCAAGATCCAATTCATCAGGAGCCCCTAGCCTGACTCACAAAGATGAACCTCCTTTTCCGACCGCTTTCTGCAAATCCATACGTGAAATTCCATTACCCAAAAGATGGAGAGATATCTATTGTGAAAGACACCGGGAATTCTGGCCCAAACGACCACATGAACAGTTCACCACATCCATGGGCATGAACGAGAATAATGAGGCCATGTTTTATCGATCTTTCCCCTCTACCTTGAGCGGAGTCACATTAACCTGGTTCACTAACCTACCTCGGTCTTCCATAATTAGCTTTGCCCAGCTATCAAGCATCTTCATTGCTCATTTTGGCAGCGCTTGTATGCGGAAGCGCACCATGGTGGACTTAAATTCCATCAAACAAGAGACATCCGAATCATTGGGTACTTTCTTCAGTAGATTTACTACCATGGTCATACAAATCCCAAAATTCAATCAAGAATCGGCAAGCACCATCCTAATGGGCAACCTGGCCGAAAGAGACTTCAAAACCTATCTATTCAAAAAGGAACCTTGCAACTACGATAAGTTGCGCAACTTGGTTACCTTACAGATTCACGCCTTAGAAGCCGTAGGGTCAAGTTCAAAATCCAATGAAAACAAACCATCCTTTTTCCATAAACCCAACAACAAATTCCACGACAAGGGAGGTCGAGACATCTAACAACACTATAACCCTCGCTGGCCAATTCCAATTGTTCCATATCAACCTCAACATCACGAAGTACAGAACAACCAACTGACCAATCCAAACTTGCCCACTTCTGCTCCAAGCAACGCGATGATGGCACACCCATCTATGATACGACCTCCCGTTTACGGCGTTCCACCTCCACCTCCCCTACAACAAATTGTGTCTTTACAAATTTGCGCTCCGCCTATAAATCAAAACCAAAATTGACCCATCCCTCCACCTCAACAATACAACCCACCATACGGACAAGGAGGGAGAGGAAGAGGCGGGTACCCACAAGGTCATGGAGGAAGAAACAGAAACAAAGGCGACAATTACAGACCCCCACCCAGGGATATTCCTCGTATTCCAGAAGCAAGATCATCTTCGAACAAATCTGTGCACTCTCATCGCAATGATCAAAATCCACCTCCTCCTGATGGATGCATTAACACCTTCGCGGGAGGGACATCTGCCTCCAGAAAAAGTAATCAAGAGAGAAAGAATTATAAACGAGAGGCCAGGCAGCCTCCGTCCGAATCCAATGTTAAACAAGCTTCCACAAAACACGCCGTGTTGAATTTCCACTTTTCTGACGCCCGCGATCTCAGGATACCCCGTTCAGATCCTGTGGTCATTCATGTTCAATTGGGTACCAAGACGGTCAAACGCGTCCTAATTGACACAGGTTCTTCAGTGGATGTCCTGTACTGGAACGCGTTCAAACAGCCGGGCATTGCGGAAAGCGCTTTGCGATGTTACTCAGGGAAGCTTATCTCTTTTTCAGGAGATGAAGTCGAAGTGGCCGGTACCATTGAGCTCACGTTAACCTTGGGAACTCCTCCAGGGAGGAGGTCTCACATGATAGAGTTTATAGTGGTTCGTCTGCCATCTATGTATAAAGCCATCATGGGCCGTGTGAGCCTTTTCAAATTCCAAATAGCTTAATGCGTCTACCATTTTGGCATCAAATTCCCATGCACAGACGGAAAGGTCGGAGAAGTACGCGGGGAACAATCAGAAAGTAGGGTTACCTCGCGTCTCTAAAGAAAAATCAAAATAGTGTACTTGCTATCGAGGACCAGGCCCGGGATCTTTGAAATCGGAAGTAATCGAAAATATCGACCTAGAGGCTACATCTCACTCCACTGAAGCTGAGCTAGAAGTACGACCAGAAAAGACCACCGATAAAATCATTGAAGAAAAAGTGGCTTTCTTCCCTTTTGCCAACAGTACAGAGGCCCTTTACCATGGGCATAGTCTTGAAACTCCCGTTCTAGATCGCGTCAAGGATATTCTAAAAAATTCAAGAGACATCTTTGCTTGGTCTCCCCAAGACCTTAAAGGCCATCCCCGTGAAATATCTGAAGACTACCTTAGACTTAATCACAACACCAAACCCGTATGTCAAAGAAAGAGAAAGATGGCCGCAGAAAAAGCTGATGCAGCTAAACAAGAAGTAGACAAACTTCTACAATCAGGATTTGTTCGCGAAATAAACGACCCAATATGGCTTTCGAATGTGGTACTAGTAAAAAAGAGCAGTGGGAAATGGAGGATGTGCGTTGACTTCAAAGATTTAAATAAGGCATGCCCCAAGGATAGCTACCCACTCCCTTCCATTGATGAGCTAGTAGACACCACAGCAGGTGACGCCACCTTGAGTTTCCTCGACGCCTATTCTGGATATAACCAGATCAAGATGCACCCACGCGACGAAAAAAGTACGACATTCATCACCAATCAAGGCACTTTTTGCTACAAAGTGATGCCTTTTGGATTAAAAAACACGGGCGCTACTTTCCAACGAATGATTGAAAAGGTTTTTAAACCTCATATTAGGAGACATTGCAGTTTACGTCGACGACATTGTGGTCAAGAGCCTAACCAAAGAACAACACCCTTCTGATCTACAACAAACCATCGACGCTCTCAGAATTAATCGTGTATACCTGAACCCAGAGAAATGTGTGTTTGATGTCGATTCTGGAAAATTTTTAGGTTTCATGATCATCCACAGAGGAATAGATGTTAATTCATCAAAAGTACAAACCATACTCGACATGACTCCTCCCAAAACATTGAAGGATATTCAGAAGCTCAAGGGTCAATCAACTACTTAAGTAATTTCTGCTCGTGATTAGCAGATCATTCATTACCTTTCTTCGGGCAACTAAAGAAGAAGGGCCCAGTTGAATGGAGTTCGACACTAGACAAAGCTTTCAAAGACATGAAAGAATATCTCGCAACTCTCCCGACCCTTCATTATCCTCGAGAGCATGAGACATTACCACTCTACCTCGCGGTCGGTTCAACAACTATCAGTACCGTCCTAACAAGGGAATCCAAGTTCCTTGTTTATTTTGCGAGCAGAGTACTTCAACCAACTGAATCCAGATACACCCCCATCGAGAAAATGGCCTTATCTGTTGTTTTCACAGCAAGGCGACTGAGGCCTTACTTTCAAGCCCACACCATTGAGATCCTCTCCGATCTTCCCCTCCATCAAATCCTTCATTCACCATCACTCTCTAGCAGAATGGGGAAATGGGCCGTAGAGCTGTCAGAATTTGATGTCCATTTGAAACAACGAAAATCACGTCTAGCTCAAGAAATGGCCGATTTTGTGGTGGAAGCTACGTTTTTAGAAACACAAAATCACAAAGGAGAGGATTGGGTAATAAATGTAGATGGATCAGTTTCATCCAATGGTTGCGGAGCAGAAGTAACAGTGTCAAGCCCAACTGGTGAAGTCACTGACTTATCTTTGCAACTCATTTTCGAAGCAAACAATAACGAGGCAGAATACGAAGCATTAATAGCAGGAATCAAGAAAGCGCTGGTCAATTGTGCTCGCCAAGTCCAAATATTCACAGACTCCGAGATAGTAGCCCAACCGCTTAAGGGGGAATATGAAGCAAAGACAGGAATGCTACCAGAATACCTTACTCGAGTACAAACCCTTACTGCCGCATTCAACCTTTGTTCTATCTCTTCAATCCCTCGAAAACAAAATGGGCGCACCGATATCCTGGCCAGAATAGGGGCTACACTGCCCCTCGAGTTAAGTGATCACGTGGTAATAGAGCGTAAACATGCTCGGGGAATCCATAAAGGTGTTTTCATAGTATCAGAATCGGATTGGCGAGAACCTATTTTGGACTACATCAAAAAGGGGCCGATTGAAGGAGCCCACGACCAAGAATATCGAAGACTTGTAAAACAGACCTCTCGTTTTCGAATCAAGGATGGTCGCCTGTATAAGAGAGGTTTCTACCTCCCTGATCTTCTCTGCGTGTCTGACCAGGAAGGCTCCACCATCATTAGAGAATTGTACGCGGGCATCTGCGGAAACCACCAAGGGTGGAGAGCCATTGCCATAAAAGTCACACGATTAGGATATTATTGGCCTAGTCTCAGGGCTGACGCCCAGATGTACATTGTATGTGATCCATGTCAGCGACACTCCACCCTCAAACATCAACCCCCACCCCCTCAAGTGCATATCTGCTCCATACCCTTTCGCGATGTGGGGAATGGACATTCTCAAGCCTTTCCCGCGGGCCCCTGGGCAACTACGATTCATCCTCGTGATAGTCGATTACTTCACCAAATGGGTAGAAGCTGAAGCCATGGCCTTGATAACTACAGAAAAGGTGCGCTAGTTCCTTTGCAAAAATATGATATACTGTTATGGAGTTCCACGAGCGATCATTACTGATCATGGACCACAATTCAATTGCGAAACTATCCAAGATTACTGTGCTGGACTCCACATAGAACTTCATTTTTCATCTGTGGCATACCCCCAATCAAACGGGCAGGGTGAAACTACCAATAGGCAAATCTTGTGCGCATTAAAGAAAAGATTAGGCCTCGCCAAAGGTGAATGGGCAGAAACCTTGCCTTTAGTACTATGGGCATACCGGACCTTTGTCAAAAGCCCAACAGGAGAAACATCCTTCGTTATGACTTTCGGCGTGGACGCGATCGTTCCGGTCGAATTACTGATTCCTTTGGCTAGGGTTTTCGATTTTAATAAAGACACCAATGACGAAGCCCTAGAGTTGGAATTGCACCTCCGCGAGGAAAGACGGGAAAAAGCTTTTATCAAAGCTAGTGAATATCAACGTCGACTCTCTGAAGGTTACAACAAGAGCGTGTTTGTAAACTCGCTACAAAAAGGAGACATGGTCCTCTGACAAGCCACAGAAGGAGGGAAACTCAAACCTAAATGGGAAGGACCTTATATAATCCATCAAGAAGTAGGGAGGGGATCATTTAAACTTTAAAACTCAGAAGGAGCTATCCTCGCCAAAGCATGGAACACTAAGAACCTCAAAGCTTACTATGGTTAAGATTTACCTTTTTATATGTAAAAGGAAACCCGATGACTTAGAATTTTCTTTGTATAGGAAGTCTCGACGATCCTGAAATAGGTACACCACTTCATAAATATATATATATGAAAGTTCCAGGCCCTATTTAAGCAATCATGTGTCGTAACAAGAAAATAAATTTAGCAATCGCGTGCACTTTTGGCACGGATGTGCAAACAAGCCTCTACGGAGAATAAATTTAGCAATCGCGTGCACTTTTGGCACGGATGTGCAAACAAGCCTCTACGGAGAATAAATTGAGCAATTGCGTGCACTTTTGGCACGGATGTGCAAACAAGCATCTACGGAGAATAAATTTAGCAATTGCGTGCATTTTTGGCACGGATGTGCAAACAATCCTCTACGGAGAATAAATTTATCAATCGCGTGCACTTTTGGCATGGATGTGCAAACAAGCCTCTACGGAGAATAAATTTACCAATCGCCTGCACTTTTGGCACGGATGTGCAAACAAGCCTCTACGGACAATAAATTTAGGAATCGCGTGCACTTTTGTAACGGAAGTGCAAACAAGCATTACATAGAATAAATTTAACAATCACGTGCACTTTTGCCACGGATGTGCAAACAACCCTCTGCGAAGAAGAAACTTAGCAATTGCACCCGTTCCTCGCATGAATAAGCAAGCAAGTGAGCATCCACACAACGTTACCAACATTTTTGCGACAATCAAACCCTGTGATCACGCACATATGTAGTACATAACCTCATCAAACGCTGACATAGAAAGCAAGAAACAAGAAAAAGATGCAAACTAACCAACGGTAGATAAAACCAAACCCAGTTCATTATTACATAACTACCCATGACATAAGGAGATTTCTTCGCAGACAAGAGGAAATACATTTTACGAAAAATCAATCTTTCTTTTCCTCTTCCTCTTCCTTATCCTTTTCTTTTTCCTCCTCTAGGACCAAAACATTAAAGCAGTGACCCTCTACGTACCTAAAGAAAGCCCATGAAGCACCAACACAAATGTCACTTTCCACTGCGAAAGCATTCCAACCCTCGGTTAACCATGACTTGTCGTTCCCATCATTCGATATCCTCACTTGCATTCTTTTTCCATTAGGGGATGTCAAACAAACATGGTCTGTTACCAACTTCCCATAAATTTCCCCAAAACAGTTGGGAAAAGGCTGTCACAAAAACATAAAAACAAACTAAAGGCATGAGGTAAAGAACCAACAAAGCACTTCATAACGAAAGATCGTGCACCGAAAATACCATACCAGGAAATGCAGTTTCTCGGCGGTATCTATGAATCTTATAAAGTCTCGTGGACCTGAATGAGAACAATCCATTTCCTGGTTTCTAACAATTGAGGAGACGAATGTAAACGGGCGAAAGACTGAGCAAAGTGTCAAACACCAATTAACATCTATATACACTAAAAGAACGAGTAAAATGAAACCAACTAGGTCAAAATTTTCTTTGATACCACTGACGAAGAAAAGACCATTCAAGGACGGAGGCTTTCCTAAGACATCCTGCACACCTTATACGTGGAACGGATCTACTGCAATCACTATGACCCTATATCTCAGGATTAAAGAAAGCTACAATTACCTATGATCATGGGCAACCTCCACAAATTCCGAAGACATTTTAAAAACTTCGATTCCCGCCAAAACTACAACCACATAATACCTCTCCCTTGCCATATAAAAACCCACTCATGTTTTAAATTTTACCATTCATAAAAAACTAAAACACTTAGCCATGACAACTACAAATCCTCAAGAAAGCCCTTACTTTTTTTCCCTCCATCTGGATTTTGTGGAACAAGTTCTCCGCATGATGCTACCATATGGTTTTGAAGAGTATTTTGGATCTCAGGTCCCTGATCAAATTTCACTATCATCTCGCACAGTAAAAAATTTCAAAGTCAGCCTCGCTAAAGGCCATTACCACTCTTTATGGGTTGTAGAAGGATGGAAAGATTTTGTAGAAACTCATAATCTTCGCTTACGATCCACCATAACTTTCGTTCATAAAGAGGATGCCCACTTTGAAGTAAGTATGCTTGATCCTGAAGGATATGACGTGGAAGATTAGTTAGATACATCCGCACTTGACGGTTCCCCATGTAATGGTTTTTAAGAATTTGTACTCCGCAAAATCCTTTTTTCAAGAAATAAATTATCTAAATTCAAGCATTTGTTTTTGGTTTAATCTCTACAGCTCTTTGTACACTGGAGATTACCATCAGTACTTACTATTCAATCTCCATCGCGTCTCGAACGCTGGACATTGCATTTGTTTTTGGTTTAATCTCTATAGCTCTTTGTACGCCGGAGATTACCATCAGTACTTACTATTCAATCTCCATCGCGTCTCGAACGCTGGAGATCGCATTTGTTTTTCGTTTAATCTCTACAACTCTTCGTACGCTGGAGATTACCATCAATACTTACTATTCAATCTCCATCGCGTCTCAAACGCTGGAGATTGCATTTGTTTTTGGTTTATTCTCTACAGGTCTTCGTACGCTGGAGATTACCATCAATACTTACTATTCAATCTCCATCGCGTCTCGAACGCTGGAGATCACATTTGTTTTTGGTTTAATCTCTACAGCTCTTCGTACGCTGAAGATTACCATCAATACTTACTATTCAATCTCCATCGTGTCTCAAACGCTGGAGATTGAATTTGTTTTTGGTTTAATCTCTACAGCTTTTCGTACGCTAGAGATTACCATCAGTACTTACTATTCAATCTCCATCGCGTCTCGAACGCTGGAGATTGCATTTATTTTTGGTTTAATCTCTACATCTCTTCGTACGCTGGAGATTACCATTAGTACTTACTATTCAATCTCCATCGCGTCTCGAACGCTGGAGATTGCATTTGTTTTTGGTTTAATCTCTACAGCTCTTCGTACGCTGGAGGTTACCATCAGTACTTACTATTCAATCTCCATCGCGTCTCGAACGCTGGAGATTGCATTTGTTTTTGGTTTAATCTCTACATCTCTTCGTACGCTTGAGATTACCATCAATAATTATTATTCAAATAACATCTCAAACACTGGAGATTACATAATACTAGATCTCAAAACAGGTACAACCGAGATATCACCAAAAAGATCACATAAAGCCAAAATACGATGAAAACGCCCCCTGCAAACCCACAAAATAAGCAAATTTAAGAAGGAGAGTCATCTTCGGGTTCAAGCCCTATGGTGTTAAAAGGACGCCCCACCCTCATATTTGAAAATCACAAGAGACCCTCCAGCACGAATACCGCCATCGCTTGCAAAATTGCCCCACCCATCAGTTAACCAAAACTGATCATTACTATCTTTGGACACCTTCAGAGTAAACAATCGACCTGTGGGAGGCGTCAACGGAACCTCTCCCCTCACATCGTCATTATACATAGGGCCAAAAACTTCGGAAGTGCCTAAAAATTCAAAAATAATTAAATCAAACAACTCGATCATTTTGCTATGAAATGATGAACAAAAAGAGTAAAAAGCGATGACACCCTACCATGAGACACAGTTGCTCCTCAGTATGGACAGATCTATAAAAATCGCGCAGGGACAAATACGAAGAACCCATTCCTTATCTCACACCAACCTCAGACCTACTACCATTCCTTTTATACACAATTCTACGAAATAAAACCACACATATTAATTAAATATATGACATGGTAAGCAAAACAAACCAAGATCGAATCCTTGAAACCTTCTACATAGGAGACACGTGGAAAAATTAGTAGAGGCAACCTGCAAACCCTATCCCTATCTACACACGTATCAAAAACAGTATACACTACCTGCAAACACTGTTAAAATCGCTATAGATTATCCCTATCCGCACAAGTGTCAAAAACAGTGTCCATTACTAAAGATAATCCATCACGATTTTTAGCAACGAAAATATATAAGCTCTATGATATCATTGATAATTCATGTCAAACTCTTGAAGCATTATTACAACAACAGAAACCAAGTCCTTAATCGCCCCACTAGCTTGTTTATTTATTTGAAAAGCCCCAACATAAGTATCACCTCCATGTTCAACATTGAACATTGAACTCCATATCACCGTTCTGATCAAGTTCTGGATTAATCGCGATAACGTCAAATAGAGAGTTCCCATCATAATAAAAAATTAACCGCATACCAACTCGAATCTCGTTCATGGTTACGAACTCTGACCACCCTCGGCAATAACGATCAGTGCTCAATTTTTCAACTTTCACCCAAAAGCTGTCATCATCTCGCGAACACAAGATCACTTGCCCCAGAACATCATTACCATAAGTTGCATACCCATATGGAAGAGGCTGAAAAAGAAAATAGAATTTATCATTCCAGAATTCACAGATTTTTCGAAAAAAGAAAGAGTTCACAAGAACATACAAGCCGATGCAGATAACTCTCCACAACAATGTCTACTATAAAACCCCCAAGCATATGAAAGTCATTCCTCAACCCAGTTGATGAGCTATTTGATGTCATCAGTGGAGGAACACCCCAAAATTTGCAAACTAAGAGAGTACTATTTATAAAAACAAAAGCTCAAACAATTATGATAAACGATCACTCATCATCCTTATCTTTATCCCTGTAAATTCAGAAGCAAGCATCAAACAATACGCGTCTTGCCAACCATCTAAAATCTACATACTGACTTTCTCATTTTAACAATAAAAATGATATAAATACACTTGCGACTCATCTCCAAAATTAAAGCAAACATCCCCATACAACAAAAATGCCAAGTTTCGACGCATTCTCTCAAAGTATTTCCCCTCCCAGATTCATCCCAAGTATCATAACATACCCTGACCCCAGGTTTATTAGAATGATCCTCCTCGAAAGTCATATGATCAGGCTCCCTCTCCCATACATATTTACAGAACTTGAAGAGGAAGTTCTAAATCATGTATTCCTACGCTCTCCTTCAAACCAACACTTCATGATCCTAGTAGAAAGAGATGAAGGAGACTGGTATTCCCTCTCTGAAGGGTGGAGAGATTTTGTGAGAATCTATAGCTTCAGAATCGGAGCACACCTCACATTCGAATATGAAGGAGAAGCCTATTTTCAAGTAACCATACAAGAGCCCAGACCTGAGCAAAACGGAGATATCTCTTATGATCTCATGTGCTATGAAGACATATAAGATACTCCGCAAGTCTAAAACTACAAAACAAGTTGTTGCAAATTTGACCCACGCGGGCCAAATCTTGCCTATAAATAAATAACGCACTTAGTCATTAAAATCACCTTGTAATTCCAGCGAACCCTTTTTATTTTATGTCATTTCACACATTATTTTCATAAAGCGCTCAACAACAGGAGATTGGTAAGGGTATCGCGAATAAGCAAAACAAGAAATACCAAGTCAGACAAAAGCCTAAGTAAACTGCCCAAGCAAAAGCAAAAATCACATAATCACAGAAAAACCATAAACCACGATAAAACAGTCGAAATTGAGCATCGCGGGTGAAATTTTTCAGAAACCATTACGCCAGAGAAAATTCAGTAGAAACAATAGGTTAATGTTCAAAAACAGCAGACACAAATGTTTTTTTTAAGAGCCCGCTGCGGGATCGCAATTCGGATCATTAGGATCACCAACCATATCTCTTTCAGGCGACGGTGTGGGAGACGAAGGAGCCAAACCACGTGTCGGATCTATGAGAACCATATCGTTGGCATCATAACTGGGTGTCAACATCGTAACAGAGCTGTCAAGATGGGCAAAGCGGTTCACGCTATGAATAACCCCGCCATCAACACCCATCGTAAATGCCTGAGTTAAATAACTGTAAAGGATAGCTTCCCCATCCGTCTCCAAAAACTTGCCAACCCGTCCTTTACCCTCATCAGTCAAGAGATACTCATAAAGGGTAGCCTTTGTCAAAGGAACCCCATCATTGGACGTATACTTCTCCAGCTCCCCTTTGATAAAGCATAAATCATCGCGCCCTCGTTGTAATTCTTCCTCTAACCTACGCAGTTGACCCTCCATGCCCAAGATTCGCGATTCATTCTCAGCATTCTTCTCTTTAAATTTCAGCGATTCGACACGCGATATGTATAAATGGCCTTTCACCCCCTCGAGCTCTTTCTCAAATTTATCCAAAGCATCTTGCAAGCTCTTGATGGTCCCCTCTTGCATCTTCGTGTCTTTTAGTTTGGCTAGCTGGCTTTGAAGGGACTTTACCTCTTTTTTCATCTCCGAGTCTTTTCGAGGAAAAAGAACAATTTAAACTTACTCAACCCACAGTCTTCTGCCCTTGGTCTATTAGGTCTTCGTCCACAAAAGCAAGGAGATAATCCCTTTGAACAAGGCAACTCTCCGCGGGAAGAGCTAGCTTTCGATAATCGATCGCAGCAAAGCCAGGTTGTCGGTAGCCAAATATGGCTATTCTCGACTGAGTAAGAGGCTCTTCCGTCAAAAGCATGCTCGAACTTTTCTCGCCTGTCTTCCTTTTCTTACCGGTCGTTCGAACCAGAGGTTCATCGTCCCTAGACGGGCTTTGATCTAAGTCAAGGATAGGTGATGCGCCTGCCGCATCCCCCGCAGGGCGAGTTTCAACGAGAGCTAAGGATGACGGAGGATCGCAAACCATTGATGAAGTAGTAGTAGCGATTGTCTTCGAGGTTTTCTTCCCTTTCAAGGCCCCCGTGGAGAGCTTGGTTAAGTCCAGCATACCTACAAAGCAAATCTTATCATGCACGTGTCAAAAGAAACTTCAAATTTTAATCCTTTCATGGTTTTTATCTAAAAATTGCACTTCATTGAGACTTTCCTTTACTTGGCAATTTTATTGCTATATCTCTAACGAATCTACTTTTGCATCATCGAGTCTTGTGACTACTTCCATGACAATTTTTAATTTTTCAGTGGGGGTACTTTTTCTCAAAAATATCTATGAATTATAAACTTTATGCTCATGAGAGAAATATGTATATATAATGCTTAATATGTAAGAACTAACCATGTATGCAAAAACAAGACTTAAACAATTATGAACTAAACTAAAAAATTGCAATTGAATAAAATATGAAAGAATGCTTTTACCCCGCCCCATACTTAAATCCTACAGTGTCCCCACAGACGTCCTCTTCAGGGCTTTTAAGCTCCACTTTGAACATAGTGCCCTTTTTGTCTTTAAGCCCTAACCTTCCTGGATAGACTTTATTGATGGTCATTATTCCTCTTTTTCTCCTATCCTTTCTTTTGCATCCTATTATCTTGCATTGCTCTATAAGCACCTTGTCGCTCGCCTTATATTCGTTTATTGGCTTTCCCGTCACGTTAGTAAGACATACAAATAAGGATACTCATGTCATAGGGATATTAGATTGATGCTCTAAAGGATGAGGATCTTTACCTGGACTTACCGTTGAGTCTTTTATGCTCTGATGGAGTGCTCGACATCGAGTACAAAGGTCGACATCGAGTGGGTTTTCTTCTGGAGGTGCAGTCGATGGAGGATGGTCGATCACGGGGAGTCGATCTCGAGTAGGTCCAATCGATATCGACTAGCCTTGGTCGATCTCGGGTGCTATATCTGTGTCGAACCCATACTTATCTCCTGGCATTAGGTTTGGCTCCAATGTGGTCGACATCGAGTGGTGGGTGTCGACATCAAGTGCTTTCTCAGACTCTTCTTCTTCGTCGGCTTGGTGCTAAATAGCCAAAAGCTCCTCAATTTGGGCCTCCATGGCCCTCTCCTCTTGCTTTTCAATGCTCACGGTCCTCTCTGTTGGTTCTTCACAAGGGATTACTCTCCCTATTGCATGTAAGGCCTTGACTTCCGTTTGGTTTACCTCCTTCATAGTAGGGTTGAAGGAGAACTTGATGACTTCATTGCCAATTGTGAATGAAAACAGTCCCTTCCTCACGCTGATATTGGAGTCGGCTGTAGCTAGGAACGACCTCCCTAGGATGATGGGGCATGTAGGATCCTCCGCCAAATGTAGCACAATAAAATCTCCCGGGATCATAGAACTTACCCACCTTGACTGGGATGTCATCAATATGCATGTGGGCTTCATGAAGTTATTGTCATCCATATAAAGCTTAATATCTACAGGCTCCAAGGCTCCAATGTTGACCTTTGACCATATGGACAAAGGCATGAGGCTCACGCTAGCCCCTAAGTCGCACAGTGCCTTGTAGCAATGTTGGCCAAGCCCAATTGTAATGGCAAATCTCCCGGGATCACTTCTCTTCTTTGGGTAGTCTACTTTGCTGCACTCCTCTGCGATATAAGCGATTGATCGCTTCTTGCTCAAGATGTCCTTTAGAAACCGGACGTATGATGGCATCTCATGAAGGGCCTCCATGAATGGTATGGTAACGTTTAGGCCTTAGAGTACCTGTACAAATCTTTGGAACTTCACGTCCATAGGGTCCCTTAGTGCTTTGGAGGGAATGGGAAGTGGCTTCTTCTTTGTCAGAGTGGAATTGGCCCGAGGTGGTGTAGATGCCTGATCGACATTGACAAGAGTGTTGACATTGACTGATATTGTAGATCTCGGGTGCGCCTGGACAGTGTTGACATTGACTGATATGGTAGATCTCAAGTGGGTCAGTAGACATTGACTGAGGTTGGTCGATATCGACTGGCTCTCCAATAACATTCTCCGCTGGCTCCATTTCTTTATGATTGATTTGAATTTGCTTGCCATTCCTCAAGCGTATGGTGGCGCTGTGGCCTGCTGCTCATAATTAGGTGATTTAGAGGCTCTCGCATAAACCCTAAGAGTTACTATCCAATTTCATAATTAATCCAAATTCACATTATGATTGGCTTTCACTTCAATGATGCAAATAAGGATCACCTACTAATTTCATAGAAGAAACATGCATATAGGATAGAAGACGGAATCGCATAAAAATCATACCTTTGATGCATAAACTTACATGGCTATCGTCGGGCTCACCTAGACCCTGGAAGTAAGGGAACTACTCGCGCTTCATCATCATTGACATCATCACGATTGGAAAAATAACTACTTGAACTGAAATTGCAAACGAAAGAGTACAACCAAACAAAGCAAAATCCGCCATCGCTCTCTCCTACTCTACTCGGCCTCTCTCTCCCTCTAACTACTACGATTATTGCTTTTGTGTAATTGAATGTGTATGGATGATGTAAAACTCAGCCTTAATGGCTTCTAGTTATAGACTTCAAACCTCGCTATCCAAGGATAAGAAAATCTATCTTTATTCCTAAGATAAAACTAAATGAAGTAAATAATTAAAATCACTTTAGGTAAATATGAATTCACCCTAAAGGATAAAAAGTCTGATTGGAAAGATAAAAGATCTCGACTTGATTTTGATATAAACTCCTTCGAATAAGATTTTATAAAAAACTGTCGGATCTGTCTATAGCTTCACTTGATATCGACCAGTTCTCTTCTATCTCGAGCCAGCTCTACTCGAACTCGGATTGGTACTCGAACTCTATCTTTTCACTCGATTGTGGGCACTCGATATCGACCACTTTCAGTCGATATCGACCAGTCTGTGTCAAGTTGCTTTGTTCTTCTCCTGGCTCGATTTCTGGTGTTCAAATTCCACTCGATGTCGAGTCACTTAGTCGATTTCGACTCCTTAGTAGTCTTTGAGTACTTTTTCAGCTTTTCTTCTCTTCTCCAAATTGCTCCAATTTTGCGTCGATTTCTGCGAAATAACACAAGAACTCATGTAAACCTTTATAATTGGCAAATAAATATAAAATACATAATTCTTATGCTTTCCCAACCAATATGCATGAAAATATCGACAAAATGGACATAGAAGTAGATGTAAAACATGGTAATCTACGCGCACATCATGAAGCGCTTTACATCATATTGATACACTTTTCCAACCATTACTACTTTTGTTTATTTGATTGTTCTTATTCATCTCAGTTTACTTTTATTTTGCTCTAAATCACCATAGGAAACATGAATTGAACTCCTCTGTGGGTTCGAATCCTACTTGTCTGCTATACTAATCTTTTGTTTAGCTTGAGTTAGGGATATTTATTGTATTTGGGACCAGGACCAACGACACATCATCCTGACACGTCACCAAATCTTGGCGTCTTTGTGGGGGAAGTTTTAGTATTTGTGTTTCTTTTGTTCATTTGTTTTTTTTTTAATTTTTAGGTTTGGCCTGCTCTGTATGATCTAGACCCGTTCTACTAATTCATCTCCATTTTCTTTTGATCTAGAGATTGAAAGATATTTATCTAGATTGAGAAGAAGGCTTGGTTTTAATCAAGAAGTAAAGATGGATGATCAAAATAATAACAATGGAGGAGATGATAGACTTGAGGCACCGCCAAGAAGGACCCTGGGAAGCTTAAAGGAGCATAATCTAAATTCGCAACGACTTGCAATTAGGCTCCCTGCTCTCTCGAGGGGTCAAGATTTGAGTGCAAGTCTAATTGGTTAAATATTTTACCAGTTTTTCATGGAAAGGCTGAAGAAGAGCCTAATAAGCACCTCGCAGAGTTTGTTAGTGCCTGCGATAGACCGGGACCTCAAGGCCTGATGGATGATCAATTGATGCTTAGAGTGTTTCCTTTTACTCTAAAAAATGCAGCAAGTGATGGACTTTATTAGCTCCCTACAGAGAGTATTACAACTTGGTTAGTATTGAAGAAGGCTTTCCTTCAAAAGTACTTTCCTGCCACTTGCCTCAACATACTCAAGAAGGAATTGTCTATTATAGAGCAATCATCTACAGAGAGCCTCAACTTAAAGGAAGTTGCCCACAACATGGTATACTAGAGAATGACCTAGTGCTCTACCTCCATGAAGGCTTGCTTGATCATGAGCACTGTGTCATTAATACTATAAGTGGAGCACATGTGGACAAGACGCCTGAGGGAGCAATGCAAATCTGTGAGGACATAGCCAATTCTTCACTACAATATGGGAGACACCAAAGTGTGAGAGGTGTTCACATGCTAGATAATTATGGAGATGGTCGTAGAGATGCTCTTGATAAGCTTGCTGAAATAGTATAGAGCATGGCTCTTCAAATGAATCACACATAACAACCTAGAGCCTGCGGAGTCTACGGAGATCCAAACCATTATAATGATAGATTCCCACTTATTCAGGAAGGAGTTGCTGATGTCAATGCTATGGACTATGGACCTCACCGAAACTTTGGTAACAATTTCTACAATTTAAATTAAAATTCCAATTATCAAAGTGGTTTCAATGGCAGGATGAATCAGCAGCAACAATAAGCACTTTATAAAGGAAGGGGTTAATTGAGAATAATCAAAGAAACTTTCAACAAAATGACAAGGAAGAAACATTGAGATTTTTGTTGAAAAAGATGAGTGTCCAGGAGAAGCTATTGTGTCAAATGACTCATGAAATTGGAGAACTCAATGTTAAGGATTCTAGCAAGCTGCCATCGTAAGTGGTAGTCAATTCGAAAGAAAATGTAAGTTCCATGATCCTTAGAGGAGGAAAAGAAATCCAAACTCCCACAAGAAGTAAGGAACAAGAGCCAAAAGAAGTCATAGACATGGAGGAACAAGGAGCTACAAAATCGGATTTGGCAACACCGTCAACTGGCACCCGCCGCTAGAACCTACACCCGCCGCACCCTGCAGAAGCTGAGCCGTTCATTTTTTCCGACTCTAGTAAAAAGCGATTGCCAAAAGAGTGGTCATTTGATGATTACAAGCCCGAGGCACCCTTTCCAGAGGCTCTAAAAGCATACAGGAAGTGGGAAAATGAGAAGATCCTATATGATACTTTTGCACATTGTGAGGTAAATATTCCACTTTTGAATTTAATTAAATCCATACCTCACTATGCTAAAATTTTGAAGGAGTTATGTACTATCAAGAGAAAACAAAGATTGAAGAAGGAGAAAACGGTAAGTTTGATTGAAAATGTCTCTTCTGTCTTACAAAAGAGATTGTCTGAGAATTGTGGAGACCCAGGTATGTTCACGATTCCATGTGCAATTAGAAATACTAAATTCAAACAGGCTATGTTGGATTTAGGTGCTTCAATTAATGTTATGTCATATAATTTGTACTTGTTTTTGGGTTTACACGCTTTGACAAAGACAGGGGTTAAAATACCACTTGCAGATTGATCTCAAATCAAACCTAAGGGTATTGTTGAAGATGTCTTAGTTATGGTTGATGATTTGATCTTTCCTGCTGATTTCTTTGTGCTAGATATAGAATAGGGAACCCCTGGGACTCCAATTATCCTAACAAGACCATTCCTAAGGACTGCAAAGACAAAATTGATTGCTTTGAGGGTTCACTAACCCTGGAACTTTATGGAAGGAACGTAGAATATTCACTTTTTAATCCTATTAAACTTTCTTCTGAAAATTCATCAGCGATGCCCAATGCTAATAATATTGATTGTGGTGATGCACTTCATGATTTGTTAGAGAAGCCTAATGAGAATGATTTATTCCATGTTGAATCTTCTAACAAATTGCAATCTTGTTTAGGAAAGAGAGAAGTCAAGAAGGATGTTGAGAATTTCATCGATCCACACAAGCCTATACTCTTGTCATATGAAAATTTATTTCAAAATAGTATGTATGTTTATGCAATTTGAGGAAAACCTCTAGGAATTCAAGTTCATGAAAAGAAGTTAATGGAGAAAATGGATGAATGCTTGGATAGAACATTACATCTTCCACGATTGCCTGCGCTTGTGAAGAAAAGGACAAGTGTAAAGGACCCTGGTGGAGGAACTTGAGCAAAGAGAAGCAACACGTCGAGCCAATGACATGAAACAAAGGCGCTTCTTGTGAGGCAATCCAAGGTAATTAGTTGTATTCTATATTAGTTTTGCATTAGTTTTCAATTCAATAAAGTAGGACATGTCATTTTTATGTAGTTTTGCAATATTTGGTGTTAGAACTAACTTGTAGGAATGTTTGAAGGGAGTGAGAAACGAAGATTGGAAACTTAGAGAACCGGCACCCGCCGCCTCTGTGTGCCCAACAACCGGTTTTGAATTTTCGTAAATGCCACAAGATTTATTATTTTTGTCCTATATCCAATGATCCTTTTGTTTCTTTCCATATAAGTACTGTCCATCTTTTTTCTCTTAACCCTTTCTCAAGCTTTTGCCTCAAGCAACCAAAAAACCCCTAAAACCTCCTACTTAATCAAAAGTCCAAAGATCTTAAACCCTTGAATTTCAATTAAAAAAACCTATCTTTTCTTCTTTTACATCATCTATTTATCCCATCTACATCCTCAAACCACCAATTTCATTCTTTTCTAACCATCATCTACCAGCATCCATCAAAATAAAAAATCCAATTCCTAAATCCCCACCAAAACAAATCTTTTCCCCCATCACAACCATCCTTTTCACTCAAGAATGCTTGAAAATCAAGTTTCGTGCATCAAAGAAGCATTTTGGAAGTGTTTTGATGTCTGAACAACGATTTTAAAATTCGTGATTTACTGTTCTGCTAAAACCGGCGCCCACCGTTAACGTAGAGAGGAGATTTACCACGGTTTTATGAGTTCTTTCGATTCTTTTTCAGTTGTTTCACCGTGTCCATTATTTCTAACATGCAACGCCAGCCTACTTGGCGATGGATAAGGAGGATAGGTGGATTAACCTTGGAAATAGAAAGTATCGTCCGATAATGTTCTTTGATATTGAGACTTTGCACCTTCTTGGGTTGTTCGAGCAAGTCTCGAAGTTTCTTGACAAGGGTGGATTGGGAGATTTTGTGGAGCTTAGCATAGCCACTTATCATCCATTGGTGAGAGAATTTCTAGCCACCCTTGATTATCATCCTTAAAAGGAAATTTGCTTTGTATAGGAGGAAAGGAGTTCTTGATGACCTCTTACTTGATCACTCAAGCTTTTGGTATAAAAAAGAAGAGGTTTGATGCATGGTTGATGGCGCTGGTTGATCTCCCCACTAATTAAACATGGGCAGTAGCTACTAGATTGCCATGCGGGAAGGAAGCTGAGTACTTTGATTATATGATCACTCATCTTGTGCTACAATGATGTCACATGATCCTTAGCCCTTCATTATTTTGGATATTTGATCCTACTATAGTGTCTTTGAGGGGCTGTGTGTGGACCTACTGTCTCACCCCTGAAGCCAAAAAGGCTCCAGATTGGGTTAAATTATTTCTAGGATGTTGCACTAACATGACCTACAAAAGGTTAATCGCACTATTGCCTTTGGAGGACTAATTTCCTTGATTTCCCATCATATCGGAGTTGATTTGATTGAGATGCAGCCGTTGTGCGCTGATTACAGGTATGGTGTTGCTAATTTGACCTAGGCTGGCATAATTGATAAGTTCTGGTCTTCGCATTCGAAGAAACATTTCAGATGGATGGATGGAGAACATGGAGAACATCATCTATACGTTCCGCTGAAACTACAAGTCTATTGTAAGATCGCCAATTTCAAGCTCATTCATGTTGGATTGGCTCTACTTCAGGAAGTACCTACAAACAAGGAAGACATTGAGCGAGAGGGTTCATTATAGAAAGTTGATCAACGAGAGGTTGAGATTCAGAATGAAGTCCCTAAGGATGTTGCATGGCATGACGATATCTATAATATGCTACATGATTTAGATCATCTCCTGATAGAGTTAGAAAGAAAGCAGATGTCTTACCTCCTTCACATCTATGACCGAATGACTGAGATTCATATTAACCTGGCAAATATCCGGGCTAAGCTGTGACAGTTGTCAGGAGGCCACCCTCGACCTGCTCAGTTAGATGTTAGTTATTCCTTCCGTCATCTCACTTTATCTTATTATTCTTTTTATTTTTGCATGAAGGACAATGCAACATTTAAGTGTAGGGGAGGTGGTTTAGATAGATTTAGTTCCTATTTAAGTTTATGTTTCATGTTTATTTTTATGTTTATGATTTTTTAGTTTGTTTTAGTTTATGATATTTTAGTTTGTTTTAGATTATGATTATGTTTTTATTCTAGTTTAGTTTACTTTTAAAGTTAAAAAAAATAAAAAATCAAATAGTTTAGTTTATTTTTTGAGAAAAAAAGTGAAAAATGTCAAAAATCCAAAAATATCATGCATTAGATACATATGTGTTATTCAAATACCCATCTAGCTTAGTTTGTCCTATATTCTATTTTGAGCATATAATTCCCATGGAATTCTAGATGATTTAGATTTATCTTATTTATTGGTATTTATATGGGACATGATTTGGCATATGTAATTAAGCATGTATGATTTAAGTTCCTAGGCATTATTGAACTCCAACAAAACTTGTCTTAGTGAGAATTTTTGGGCTTATAGGGATTACATCTATATTCCCTCTTATTTTGTTGTGTGATTTATTCTTTTATGCATTTATCTTTGAGTATTGGCATCACTATTCTTTATTCAGACTGGCCCCATACAATGTTCATTACTTATGAGTTGCATATGATAGAGGGAATTATTTCTTAGCCTATATTTATCCATATCTACCATATGTTATATCTTTGTTTTGAAGCCAATTTGAGCCTTTAGCCTATTTTTCTTTGATGCTCCACAAAATTCATGTATTCCAAGCCTATGATAAGTCTTACCGATCCGAGAATTAAGATTTAGAGTTGGTTAGGATTGATCTTTTGAGTGGAAGAAAAGAAGCTAAAGTGAGTGTTATATTGAGAGGCTTTGAAAAAGATGTAATGTTATGTGCTTATTTTTCTCATATTATATTTCATGCATACAACTTGATTAAAAAAAATCAAAAAAAGAAAAGAGAAAAAACAGAGGAGAAAGAATAAGAGCCTTATTATTTAATTTTGCATATGAGAGTTGGATAAAAGTTTGATTATATTGAGAGTTATCATCTTTTGAGTATTTTGAGAGTTTTATGTTATTATGAGAGATGATACTTATTTATTATAGTTTATGTTCTTATGTGAGCTTGATGCTATTTTTGAGTTGTTTTGAGTTATGTTTAAAGTTTTAGGAATCTTAGTTCCCGGAATGAAAAACACCACATGACCAAATACAATTCCTTGCCTTTATGTTTATACCAAGCCTGATTATAACCCCGCCGAATGGAGTCTTTTTTGAAGGTTTCCATTGAGCGAAAGTCCTCTTGATGTTTCTTACTATGCTTTGATGTATCCGGTGGAGATTTTGTTATGTAAATGTCATTATTTAAGATTGATGTTTGCATATTGAATTGAGTTGAGAGTCGTGCTTAAACCCTAAACACATGAGATGAGAGATACACATATTTTTCCCTTGTGAGGTTGGATTGATAAGCTTGCGGGTGATGTAGAGAGAATTGAAATTGAAATATACAGTAAAATATAAAGAACAATTGCAACCCTAGCCTTTCAAATTAATTCAAAACTCCCCGCTGTAGTGGTAGGAGAATTAGGTTCGATCCTCGAGGAAGTTGGTCAGCGGGATCCGATAATAGCCTGAATTAACATTCTATGTCGACTAGAAGACACTCAATTTCGATAGAGGTAGTCGATGTCGATCAGGTGGTTGTCGATCTCGATGTACAAGACCTGCAGGGGCGAAAACAAGAAGTCGACCTTGACCTAAGGAGTCGATGTCGAACGTTAGCAACAGAAGTCAACCGACTCAAAAGACTTTCGATCAATCTAAGGCACTCGATGTCGAGTGATGTACTCGATCTCGAGCTCAGTGCAGAATCAATTGTAGTGTCGACACAGCAGACATCCACCGATGTGGGGATGTTGATATCGACCTAAGGGGTCGATCTTGAGTGCTCCTACAGAAGGTTAAAGTAGGTCGAAGAAAGTAGGATGGAAAGTAGAAGCTTTGAAATCCTAATGCTAGGGCTTACCATAATGCTAACAACACATGCATAGGATAAGTAAGACGGACAATTACGCTTTCTCATCCGAGGGACAAGCTTTCGCCGTACACTAACAAGCAAGAATACTCTTGCAAATAAACCTAATTGTCTCTACCAATTTTATATTTTTAATCCAAGTTGTTAGCATGAATCCCTTTTCTTGCGATAAGGACTAAACATAAAAGGGTAGGAGATGACCAGGACGCAACAAATATCAACATCAATACTTACCTTAAGAACGCATGGCTAACGCATGGCTCACCCCGACCCTAAGAGCTTAAGTGACTACTCGCTCATCGTTGAAGTCGACACTTTGCATAAAAGGAAATGCATTGAAAGAATGAACTTGAATTCCTTACAATCCCAACGTCAGCTTTCACAAACGCCAAAACCCTAAAGCTTCTGAAAACTAAACCCTAAACTACTTCTTTGCTATTGTGTTTCATGTTGTGATTGAATGATTGAAATCAACCCCTATGGGTGGAATTAATAGCCTCACAACCCTTGCTAGCCAAGGGTAGGAGTTCCAATCCTAGTAAAACTACTATAATTAAATTCTATCCAATGTTAAAAAGGATAAAACATTATTAAGGTAATTAACAAATATCCTAGTGTAATTAGGAAAGTACCCATAGGAAATAATCTATCTAAACTCTAAGATAAAACTGTGGTTTCAAAATATCTCTCCAACTCGGATTTGTCAAACCGCGTCTGAACTGCGGGAATGTTCAGTCGACATTGACCTGACCAGTCGATGTCGAGTGCTTCATTTTTGCTCGACAACACTGGATTCTACTCGACCTCGGGCACTGTGTCGATATCGAGTGGTTCACTCGATCTAGGTTTGTGTTGGGTCCTTTTCCAGTAGCTTGTGTTTTCTTGGCTCTCGGTACTTAGTTTCTACGCCACTTGGTTTAGTCGATCTCGAGCTATCCAGTCGATCTCAACTGCTCTATAACAGCTCTTGGCTCCTTATTTTGACTTTGATTCCTCTCCAATTTCTATACATTTAAATCAAAACTTGTGCATACTCTATTTCTTGCACGTTAGTACATACTACACAAATTCTCAATGTTCCCAACCTAGATTATATGAAATGGATCAAATATGAAGTCAAAATATGCACAAAAACATGGCTAGAAATATGTACATCAAAATACACCATACTTAGACTTGCTTGTCCTCAAGCAATAACCAACACCTAAAACACATCCTTCAAGTCTTAGCCCTTGTCAAAAGCAACATCTCAAGTGGTAGCAAACTAAAGCAAGTGAATTTAAAGTCATCACACATATATGAGCGATCCATAGGCATTTGCAAATTTAAATCCAACCTCACAGGGATAATGTGTTTACTCTCAGTTCTCAATGTGTTTAGGCTATAATCAACTCTCAACTCGATTCCATATACAAACTCACAAACATTGCAATTTATAATAATCCACTTCGCACCCAATTATGTAAATGCAAACAAGAACCATCAGGAAAACTTTCGCTCAATGGAAGATTTCAAAGAAGACTCCATTCAGTGGGGTTGTAATGGGGCTTGGTAAGGAATAAAGGGTATGAAATTATTTCACCATGTGGTACTTAATAAAATTCCGGAATCAAGACTCCTAAATCTCAACACAACTCTAACCAAAGCATATCTCCCAAATAATGCACAACCAAACTCACATTCTTGTGAAGATATTAACCTCTCTTTCAAACCCAATATACCTCTCGAAAATATAAATCTTGCATAAAATATTCCTAACATAAATATCTCTTTTTTTTTACTTTTTTTTTTGGATTTTTTTGAACGAAAATAAAATAATAATAGTAATACTAGTGCATTTATATGGCTAGCCAAAAATCCTTTTACATAATGTGTGACAAGATGAAAATATAAAACCAACCCTTAAATCTTTCTTACTCAAAACTAAACATAGCTATTTTTCCTTCCACAAATCATTATTCCAACCACTCTAAGTCTCAATTCCCAAATGGGGGTCAGACTCAATTCGACTAGGGATAATTTTGTGGAGCTTATAATATAAAGACTCAGGCTAATGTTTTGGCTTCAAGTAGAGATAATGTAGGGTAGGTAAAGAGAGGATAAAATTGTCTTAAAAGATGCATCCATCATTTAAGTCCCATTCACATAAACATATATATAAGCATTGGTTTTGAATAACTATCATAACATTTAAAGATGCATAGGAAGAGTAAATACGCTCAAGAAAGTAGAGGGATTTTTAATGTTTTCCCTATAGGCCAAAATTCTCACTAGGACAATTTTGTTGGATTTTGCTTTCAGCCTAGGATCATATGTGCTCAATTTCATCACAAGTTCACAATCTACATAAAAACAACTTTAATGAGTTAGGCTAACCCATCCAAATATGTCATAGAATTTACATGATCAAGTTAGCCATTGAGTTTTCATCATTAGACATCGAAGTAGAGCTTAAGTAACTAAAATAAATAAATATGCATTTTTTTCTTTTTGACATATTCTAAGTTTTTTGGATTTTTATATTTTTATGAATGATATGAAACTGAATAAAAAAAATCTAGCACGAGCCATGTTTTAACCAGTTTTAAACCAAAAGCCAAGAAAGACATAATAAACAGTTTTCAACCCCAATCCATACTTAAAATATACAGTGTCCTCACTGTATTAAAATAAAAAGAAAATAGGGGTAAAGGAAGAAACTCACAGAGTAACAAGTGGAGGAAGTCGATTTCAGGTGCTGTCAACCTAGTTGCAAACAGTTGACATCAACCAGGGTAGTCAATGTTGACATCAACTCTGTGCTCCGAAGGAAGATCGAAGTCGAGGGTCGCCTTGGTGGTCGCTATCAATTAGGTTACTTGATGTCGACTTCTCTGTGTTGCTCCTTAGTGATCGATCTCGGTCACATGAGATGTTTCGACCCTGGTGCAGTCGATGTCGACTGATCAGGTCGATCTCGTCCATTTCTGTAAGGACTTCGGTTCTTCTTCGCTGTTCCTTATGCTTGGGAACCTGAAACTTTATTAGTCCTAATACTAAAAACACGTTTTTATCAAAGTGTTCAAAACCAAATCCAAAATTTAAAACCTAAAAACCTCTAAGAATAATTTAAATATCGTTTTATTTACACGCTCTAGATTTTTTAGTCGCTAGGCCGACTTCTTCAATTATGCTCATGACCCTTTAAGGTAGGGCCCCTTCATGCTAAATCCTTTTCTTGGATCATCAAAGTCCTTGTTATAATACCCAAGTTCCGCGAATATCGCTTCATCTCCATAAAGCTCTTTCCTTGGATCATATCCTTTATTCCTTTTCCTAGTCCTTACCTTGCAAATGTGGGCATACCATAGAGCTTTGACCCTCCCATTAGTGAAATCATCATTAATGGACAAAGGAGGGTTAGAGATCATACTTGAGCTTACCTTTTCATACCCAAAACAGCGATCTTCAGGCTCGATGTTCATCAATATCGACCAAGCATGGTTGACATCGATGGACTCATTCGACTTTGACATGGGATAATTGATATTGACAGAGGGGACCCCATACTTAAGCTCATGGCATCTCGGGTGATCTTTTGTGGTGCTCGACATCGAGCTAGACTTGTCGAACTCAAGCACTTTGGTCGATGTCGATGGAGGCTAGTTGATCTCGACCTTCTTTGCAGCGTCAATCTTTGTCAACAAATAATCGCACAACTTCTCCTCTTTGGGTGTGAGCCCACTTTATGTGTGAGCCCACTCTCTTGACCTCTAGCCTTTTGGTCTCCTTTATCATTGGGTTGAAGTGGAACTTGATGACTTCATTGTCGATTGTGAATGTAAGGGTTCCATTCCTAACGTTGATGTTGGCGTCAGCGGTTACTAAGAATAGGCTACCAAGGATGATAGGCACAATGGTATCATCCGGCATGTCCAACAGGATGAAGTCCGTTGGCACAAAGAACTTGCCCACCTTGACAGAGACATCAACCATAATCCCTGTGGGTCTTATGAAGGAGTTGTCCGCCATATAAAGTTATATGTCAACGGGCTCCTATGGTCCTACTCCCACTTGTTGCCATATGGATAAGGGCATCAAACTTACACTAGCCCTAAGGTCACAAAGAGCTTTGAATTGGTGCTTCCCTACCCCTACAGTCACGACAAACTTTCCTGGACCGCCTCTCTTCTTAGGGAATTCTATGGAATGGCACTCTCCGGTGATCTCGGCGATGAATTCTATTGAATGCCACTTGTCTGTATGACAACATCTCACTAAGGGCTTCCAAGAGTGGAATAGTGATGTTTAAGCCTAGCAATACCTGCATGAAACATCTAAACTTAGTATCTGCCGGATCCTTTAACGCCTTGGAGGGGAATTGGAGTGTCTTCGTTGAATTTGGAGCCAAAGTGGTTGATTTGGGCGCTTTGGACTAGTTGACATCGACAGAAGGGTAGACATGGACAAACTTGCTCGACCTCGAAGGAGTCTGTCGTCCAGTGTGTTATGCAGAGCCCTCGACATCGACTGGGGCACTCGATCTCGAGTGGGTCTGGGGCTCTCTTGGTTTAACAGTGGGCTCGACATCGAAAGAGTTGTCGACATTGACTGGATGGTCGACGTCGACTGCTTCTCTTGTGACTTCTCCTTACGCTTTGTTCCGTGGCTCTAGTACTTTACGTCCACTCCTTAGGTTTACAACAGCGATGTGTCCGGCTTATGATGTAGGAGGAAATCAAGTCTAATAAATATAGATAGATATCATACCAAATCCTAGTCTGCACAAATAAAATACATGACTTCCTCCCGCTATAGTGGAAGGGAATCAAGATCAATCCACGAGGAGGCGGGTCAGTGATGCATGGATAGTCTCTAAAGCTTCTACGCAAGTTGACCAGTAGCCTCGATATCGAGTTGGGGAGTCGATATCGACAAGGGACGTCGATTCATAGTGGGTGATGTCGATCTGTGAAGAACCTGTGAAGAAGAGAAAACAACAGAGGAACTCGATATCGACTGAAGTGGTAAAAAACGAGTAGGTCAGTAGCTCCTGTCGACCCAGAAGACCATCGATGTAGGGTTGCTCGATTCCAGGTAGTCGATATCGACTATGTTGGTCAAAATCGAGTGGTCTTACAAAGGATGTCGAGTGCTGAAAAATAGTAAAGAACATAAATAAGAAAGAAAGACATCAATTTGTTTTAT